>OX155900.1:19079707-21554707 GCA_944588485.1 Phosphuga atrata
TACGTAAGTATTTCCGATTCGTTATGGAAATTGATTATCAGTTTGCGGTTTTAGGGCTGAGCATGGACACCTGAGACTTTCCTTGTTAACAATGGCAACTATCAGGATATTTCTCGGTATAGATTTAAATATAGTTGCCTACACAAGTTTCAGCAGCGCAGGGTTGTAATTAAAGTTTAAGTTTTACTTTATGTAAAATTATGTACCCAAACCAAGTTTGTAGTAGTATATGTCTAATACACTTATTTCATTTTATTTTCTAATTACACAATCGCGGGTTAGAATTCCCAACTCTCCCAACTGACGACTTAATTTAATTGTGATGCTAAACTCATTTCGGATTTAAAATTATTTTAGAGTAATTACTCTTTGTTATCAACGAATATATGTGTGTATATATGTGGTTATACAATGTTACGAATTAAGCGAGAGAAAACGCCCATATTAATGTTTGCTACCTAAAGGGCGATCGTTTACTCAGAGTTTCCAACTCGCATTTCTCAGCTTTCCAATATTCGTTTCGAAAGGAAATTGATTAGCTTTCACGGAAAGCTTTAAAACTTCCGCGTGCTAATTGATCCGGGCGTGATAGTATCCCTACCGCCTTTTCTATAATATTACGATTACGACTCAAACGTGACATAGATTTTCCATTATACACCTACGAAACACATATAAAATTCAATGAAACATCCATTTGAACAAGGCAGCCAACACAATACAGAAACTACATTTGTTTTCATTTTGATTCCAATCATTCGTTTCTCTTTCAATAAGATATATTATTAATAAAAAAAAAAAACAATTTTACATGATTTTCTAGACATTGACTAACACTTAATTGTAAAATATTGCTTTCATCGAACTCCAAATCCTTAATACTTTTAAAGAATAAGAGTAAGAGCTAAAGACGGCCAATAAATCTCGTTTCCAATTTTTTTCTCTAAATTGAACTAATATGCATTTTCCGTTCTCTCCGTTTTTATCATGCTGAATTTATGTTCCAAAGCTTAACACAAAATTAGTTTTCCCTTATTGATTGAATTACGAAACGATGCGGTCGGTAATATTGCATCTGCAACATTTGCAACGCACAAAAGCAAATAATCAAGCACATCGATTTGCATATTATAATAGTCATGACAAATACCTATTTAAATAGAACGCTCGAAATGGATTACACAAAAATTAAGGAAATCCATATTTAGTGAAGATTTCCTTGCTGAAGGCACCCTTCTGGCCGTGACATTTATTTTGCATAAATAAACAGACGGCGACCGGCGGACGGTTAAGCAAACATAGGCTTGATATATACTCAGCGCCGTTTCGCGAAATGTTTGTAAATTCACCACTCGATTGACGGACCGTACTACCCACAGAATGAATTTCACTATATAAATATTTGCCGGAAATTGCAATTTGGAGGATCGAAATATAGAGAAATATATTTACGATTGTTGCCGAGCTGTTTGGTTCGCAATTAAGCTACTTTAATCTTTTTTGTGAAAAACATAATATTTTATTTAAGATTTATAGATAAAGAACAAAATATTAGCATCATTTTCTTCTAAAAAACTTATGGTTTAATTATAAAAAGCGGACAAAAACTAAAAGTTTTCTACGAGATTCTTCAAAACAAAAAAATGTTTCAATCATTTTTGAATAGATTTTTATATTTTTTTTTATCTATGCTATTTTATTTAAAATAATGTTTACTTAAAAATACGGTCAAAATTTACTTTCTAAAATTTCATGCTTCAAAGAGATAAGAAAATCCAAATACAATTTTCAAATATAATATTTAAGGTCATTTTTACAGAGCAATCATCACCAGTAAGTGCATTTATCAAGGTATATGCAGACTAAAGTGTATGGACTGAACAAAAGAAGCTAAAAACAACATTTTAAAAGCCACGTTTTATCTTAAAATGCACTAAAAAGGAGCAAAGAGCTTTAATTTATAGTCAACATCAACATATTTTCTAGTTTTTAGTGCATTATAATAAAATCGTAGCTTATACAGGATTTGTTATATATTTTATTTTCTATTTCCGCTTTTTAGTCTTGTGTGTGCCTTTATTTTGCTATCGATTTTAAACATTGTTTGATCAGACAGCTGCTGTTCTGCTTACACCGCTTTCCTCTAGAAATGTCAAACGGTCACCTATTCCGGAAATTAACAAACAATACTCAGGCTCAGATTTTGTGTGGTTCAAAAATCACGCGTCTTCTCTCGTTTTGTTTATTATTCTTCAGTTTTAAAATGACGTTCATGTGTTACATCTAATTGAGTATCATCCTGATTAGTTTAAATATTAACATCTCATGATTAGTCTTATCTGGCAGTCTCTGCTCTTTACTGGTCTTGATTGGTTATGTCTTGTCGGGTCCTAGCCGGTCTTGTCTTGTATTTTCAGATCTCGTCTGACCTTGTCTAGTCTCGCCTTGTCTTGTATGGTCTCGTCTGATCTCCTATGGTCCCGTATGGTATCATCTGGTCTCGTCTAGTCTCTGCTAGTCTAGTCTGGTCTTGTCTTGTTTCGCCTGGTCTCGTCTGGTGTCGTCTGCTCTCTACTCTCATCTAGTTTCGTCTGGTCTTCCACGATTTTTCGTGGTCTTCTCTGGTCATGTCTTGTATAGTCTTGTCAGGTCTTGCTTCGTCTGGTTTCGACCGGTCTTCTCCGGTCTTGTCCAGTCTTTTTCTGTCTTGACCGGTCTTGTCTGGACTTACTTGATCTTGTCTGGTCCTGTCTGATCCGCTCTCAGCTTGTCTGGTCTTTGTGGTCTTGTCGGAATTTGTCCGGACTTGACTAGCCTTGCCTGGTTTTGTCTGGTTTTGCATGGTCTTCTGTGGAATTCTCTGGTTTTGTCTGGTATTCTCCAGTTTTTTATGGTCTTGTCTGGTCTTTTATGGTCTTACCTGATCTTCTCTAGGTATGTCTTGTCTTGTCTGACTTTACCGGGTCTTGTCTCGTCTTAACTGGCCTTGTCTGGTTTTGCCTGGCCTTATCTTTTTTTTAATTGTGGTTTGGGGAAGCTCTACCAGCCTGCGTGTGAGGCTCCCTCACTCCTCACTCACTAAAGCCCTTCTTCAACTTGGCTATGGAGACCAGCACCCCGGTATCGCTTGCGCATTCCTTCAGGGTGCCTAGCCCGGACAGTTGTTACCGCCCTAGTTTTTTGAGAGCTTCGATTTCTCTTCTACTCTTGAAATTTTGCTAGGTGGCTGCCTCAGCAGCGCGTTCTTCGGCTTCTTTCTGGGTGACAATGCTAATGATGAAGTTGGAGATTGCTTTCCAGTGGGGTTGGTCAATTAGCATTTCCCTAGCGCAGTTATTTGGTGCCAGTTCTCCTATTTCCGGAGTTGCCAGTCGCCTGCCGTTTTCCCATCTCTCGCAGAAGAAGAAAGTATGTTCAGCGGCGTCTGGCTGGCCACAGTAGCAGTACTCCACTGTCTCAGCGACCTTAAACTTGTGTAGTTGGGCTCTAAAGCATCCGTGTCCGCTTATCATGAGGGTTACGTGGTAGCATGGTTTGCCGTGCTCTCTGTTGACCCACGGACACAGGTCAGGAATCAAGCGCTTGGTCCATGTAGCCTTTCCGGTTTCCGTTTCCCAACTTTCCTGCCATCTGCGTTGCAGGCGTCTGCGGGCTTCTGCCTTATCTACCTTGCCTCCTTCGTGTACGCGAGCTCGCTCATCGACGAGGAGGTCGATAAGGGGGCAGCTGGATATCAGCTTCTGTGGACACGGTACGGTATGCGCTGATAATATGGAGCATGGTCCGCCTTGCCACCTTCTTGAGAATGTTTTTGTTTTTCTGTATTTTAACGGCTTCTTGCCAGAAAGGCGGGTAGAGCAGTATTGAATTCACGACAGAGCTGAGTATCCGGCGCTTGCTAGCTCGAGAACCTCCTACGTTGGGCATTAGCCTTGTGCGGACAGTGGCTGCGGAATCTGCTTTCTTGGCGACCCAGTTGAAGTGCGCCGTCATGTTCATATTTCTGCCCAGTTGGATTCCGAGGTATTTCACAAATTCCTGTGATGGGATTCTCGCTCCCATGATCTCTATAGTCATTTTGGTCAGTTTGCACCGCCCGACCAGGATTACCAGTTCGGTCTTATGGGGCGCCAATTTCAGTTTATTTGACTCCATCCACCGATGAACCTGGTGCAGTGCCCCGTTTATGTTCGTTTCCAGTGTCTCTCTACTCCCGACCGTGGCAACCATTCCCAGGTCGTCTGAGAATCTAACCAGCGTGATCCCTTGTGGCATTGGGATGTCTAGAACCTTGTCGTAAAGGATGTTCCATAGAGTGGGGCCAAATACTGATCTCTGGGGTACATCGCACGTCACCTCGTACTCCTCGTTGTCGGCAAGGATGAGTTTCCAGTCTGACAAGTAGTTCTGGATCACTTTCAGGAGGTAGCTTGAGAATTTTCCCTTTTTTTTATTGCCTCCACTATGCCGTCTCATGTTGCGGAGTTGATGGCATTTTGGACGTCAAGCGTCACCAACGCACAGAGTTTTCTGGTGTGGTATGTTCCGGTGTTGGCCTCATGGGCCAGCCTTTTGACCTCAAGTAACGCATCCACCGTACTCCTTTTCTTTCGAAAGCCGTACCGGTGGTCAGATAGCCCCTCTCCGGCTTCCAGCGCCACGTTTATCCGTGCCAGCAACAGGTGCTCGTAAAATTTGCCTAGGGAGCTTATAAGACATAAAGGGCGGTAGTTTTTCCCGAGAGTAGAGTCTTTCTGCTCCTTTTTTATCAGTGCCAGTCGCGCCCTTTTCCACTGCCAGGGGACGATCCCCTCTGTCAGTAACTTGTTCATAAATCTGTTGATGAACTCTGGATAGGTTGCCTAGCCTTATCTAGTTTCGCCTGATTTTGTCTGGTCTTATCTTGTTTGTCTGGTCTTGCCTAGTATTGTCTGGTCAAGACTAAAAAATACCAGCCAAAAGAGCATACAACAGCTGACAAGATCAAGCAAGGCCAAACAAGACCAGATAATGCCAGAAAAGAGATGACAAGTTATCTCTTTTCTGGCATTATCTGGTCGTGTTTGGCCTTGTTTGATCTTGTCAGCTATTGTATGGTCTTTTCACTGGTATTTTTTTCTCTTATTTGCCCTTGTCTGGTCTTGCCTTTTCTTGTCAGGTCTTGTCTTATCATGTCTGTTCCTCTCTCGGATTGTCTGGTCTTTCCGGTCTTGCTGGTCTTATCTGGCCCTGTATGGTCCTCTCTGAGCTTGTCTGGCCGTTCTGGTCTTGTCGGGTGTTATCTGGCCTTGACTAGTCTTGCTTGGTTTGTCTGGTCTTGCCTGGTCTTCTTTTGTATTTTCTGGTCTTGTCTGACCTTTTCCAGTTTTTCTGGTCTAGTCAGGTCTTTTGTGGTCATAACTGGCCTTGTCTGGTCTTATCTGGTTTTGCCTAGTCTTGTCTGGTCTTGTCTAGTCTTTCTGGTCTTGTCTGGCTTTGTCTGGTTTTGTCTGGTAGTGTCTGCTCTTTTCTGGTCTTGTCTGGTCTTCTCTGGTCTTGTCTGGTCTTGTCTGGTCATGTCTGGTCTTGTCTGGTCTTGTCTGGTCTTGTCTGGTCTTGTCTGGTCTTGTATGGTCTTGTCTGGACTTGTCTGGTCTTGTCTGGTCTTGTCTGGTCATGTCTGGTCTTGTCTGGTCTTGTCTGGTCTTGTCTGGTCTTGTCTGGTCTTGTCTGGTCTTGTCTGGTCTTGTCTGGTCTTGTCTGGTCTTGTCTGGTCTTGTCTGGTCTTGTCTGGTCTTGTCTGGCCTTGTCTGGTCTTGTCTGGTCTTGTCTGATCTTGTATGGTCGAGTCTGGTCTTGTCTGGTTTTGTCTGATCTTGTTTGGATTTGCCTGGTCTTGTCTGGTCTTGTCTGGTCTTGTCTGGTCCTGTCTGGCCTTGTCTTGTCTTGTCTGGTCTTGTCTGTTCTTGTCTGATCTTATCTGGTCTTGTCTGGTCTTGTATGGTCTTGTATAGTCTTGTCTGGTCTTGTTTGGTTTTGTCTGGTCTTGCCTGGTTACATCTAGTCTTGTCTGGTCTGGTATTATCTGGATTTACTTGTTCTTGTCAGGTCTTATATTGCCCTGTTTCGTCTTGTTTGATCTCGTCAGCTTTTCTCTGCCCTTGTCTGCTTTTGTCGGTTCTTGTCTTGTTTTGTCTAGTCTTGATTGGTTATGTCTTGTCGATATTTTCTAGTCTTGCCTGGTCTTGTCTGGTCTCGTCTAGCCGCGCCTGGTCTCGTCTGGTCTCGTCTGGTCTCCCATGGTCCCGTCTGGTTTCATCTGGTCTCGTCAAGTCTATCCTAGACTCGTCTGGTCTCGTCTTGTTTCCCCTGGTCTTGTCTGCTGTTGTCTGCTCTCGTGTAGTCTCATCTAGTTTCGTCTGGTCTTCCACGATCTTTTTCAGTCTTCTCTGGTTATGTCCCAGTTTGTCGGGTCACGTCTGGTCTTGTATATTCTTGTCAGGTCTTGCATCGTCTGGTTGGAACGGGCTTTTTCAGTCTTTACCGGTCTTGTCTGGACTTACTTGGTCTTGTCGGGTCTTGTCTGGCCTTATCTGGTATTGTATGGTCTTGTCTGGTTTTGTCAATTCTTGTCTGGCCTTATCTGGTATTGTATGGTCTTGTCTGGTCCTGTTTGGTCTTGTTTGATTTTATCTGACATTGCCTGGTTATATCTAGTATTGTCTGGTCTTGTATTGTCTGGATTTACTTGGTCTTATATTGTCTTGTTTGATCTCGTCAGCTCTTTTCTGTCCTTGCTTGTTTTCGTCGTTTCTTGTTTAGTCTTGTCTGGTCTTGATTGGTTATATCTTGTCGGTCCTAGCCGGTCTCGTCCGTGTTATAATAAACTAATTCTTAACACTTGCTTGTTTATTAAGCATCAAATAAAGAGATTTACATAAGAAGATTCGATAACGTTCTCCACACCGGCTTTACAACTTAAAGACTGACTCGCTTATTCTATCTAACGACAAAACAGTATATTTCCGGTACCAACCTTACTTTTTGGTCTGTGGCGGGAACATTTGAATTATAGAATCTTATTCTAACAGTCCGGTGTTTTCAGGTCTCGTCTGATCTCGTCTAGTCTCGCCTGGTCTCGTCTGGTCTCGTCTGGTTTCCTATGATCCCGTCTAGTATCATCTGGTCTTGTCTAGTCTATCCTAGTCTCGTCTGGTCTCGTGTTGTATCGCCTGGTCTCGTCTGGTGTCGTCTGCTCTTGTCTAGTATCATCTAGTTTTGTCTGGTCTTCCAGGATCTTTTGTAGTCTTTTCTCGTCATGTCCTATTTTGTTTAGTCACATCTGGTCTTGTATAGTCCTGTCAGGCATTGCTTAGTCTGGTTTAGACGTGTCTTCTCCGGTCTTATCCAGTTTTTTCAGTTTTGACCGGTCCTATCTGGACTTACCTGGTCTTGTCTGGTCTTGTCTGGTCTTTTCTGGTCTTGTCTGGTCTTGTTTGAGCTTGTAAAGTTTTGTCTGGTCTTGTTTGGTTTTCTCTGGTTTTGTCTGGCCTTGCCTGGTTACATCTAGTCTTGTCTAGTTTGGTATTGTCTGGATTTACTTGGGTTTGTTTGGTCTTATATTGTCTTGTATCGTCTTGTTTGATCTCGTCAGCTCTTCTCTGCCCTTGTCTGCTTTTGTCGGTTCTTGTCTTGTCTTGTCTGTTCGTGTCTGGTCTTCACTGGTCTTTTTTGATTTTGTCTGACCTTGCCTGGTCTTCTTGTAAAATTATGTTTAGTTTAGCTTAATCTTGGCTAGCCCAGGTTTGTATTTATAAACTTGTCTACTCTGCTACATTTGTTGCCGCTAAAATATCTGTAAACGATATCCTGAAAGAAATCTCTTTTAAATATTAAACTCTTGCAATCAATCAATCGATAAAAATGTTTTCGTCGATATTGGTGTGTACAAAATTAATTGTAAAGTTTAAAGCAGGGACAAAAAGTATCGGGAACTAAAATGGCGATAACGGCGTCATTGACGCGGAGCACGGATGACAAATTATGCATCCGAAGAAAAAATCCTAATTCAAAAAAATTAGATAAAATACGCCGAGAAAGGTGGTAATATCGTTTTAATAACAAGTGATTTATACTCTTAATCTTCGCAGGTGTCCTTGGCAGCTTTCCGTTTGGAAGGGATGGTTGCCGTTGCGGGTTACTTCCATCCTTAACCTTCTTGTTGCATGTCTTTGTGATTATTTCCGACTAAACGGAACAGACCACTTTAAATTTGTACCACTCTCTATTATTTAGCCACACACTATATTAGCATACAAACAGCAACCAGAAACACCCTAATGGATACTAACGCACATTACATTATACGTGAAATATATCCAATATATTACTACAAATAACATCCCTTGAAAATGGACGACACTCTCTCTATTTATATAAATGTTTTTTTCAGTAAGGTTTGCTTATATTTCGCTTAACTGTTTTTTTTTATAAATCTCGTTAAATAACTATTTAGTTTTAATTAAATCGAAAAATTGAATTCAAAATTAAATGATACAGCAAATATTTTATGTGTTATGTAATGTCATCAGCGACTATTTATATAATGTTTATTACACGCTTGTCGAAAAATTTATTAAAAAATTTATTAACAATACAACTAAAGATATAGAATATTTATTTGTTATTCAAAATAAGTATTGGAGTGCTTTTTGGTGGAAGCTAAGCGAATATATAGTAAGAATTATTAGATGTAAATAGTATTAGAATGGGTGGTACAACGTTAGTATAGTTATTTATAGCATTGACCTCAGGAGGCAGGACAATAAATATGCTACTGTGAAGTTGCTTTGGGTAAAAATGTTCTCGATAATATGCAAATAAGCATTTATTTGTTTTGTTCGTCGACATAACGGAGTCCAATCGGTGCTCTAATTCCGTTCCAGCCTTTAAGCTTGGCTTATATTTCAAGGGGACAATACAAAGGACTAAAATGTTAATACTGTCCTCGGTTAGCTGCCTCTTGTGTTTGTCAGGAGTCGAGACGATGTGCTGGATTACGATGTGGCATCTTGATACGCCTCCAAGAATTATACAACCTATTAATATTTATACCCTTTGAAGCCAAAAAAACTGGATAGCAAACAACGCTGAGCATTTAAAGATATTTATTTGCGTGAAAAAAATGTTACCGATGCGAAAATGAAGGTGGATATGTGTTTATAAATTACCTCTCTGGTTGGAGTTCTGCCTCGCCGTTTGTCTGAATGGACGGCTTCCTGTCTCTGGAGTCGCTATGTCGCGAAACTTTATTTACCGCATCCTAGAGAGATGTCGTTTCATTTTTCAACTAAGTTTTTGTCCTGTGTATGTAAGATTCGTGTTCTGATGTAACCACCGCGGATGATATGCATATATCTACATTACATACATGTTTAAATTTTATATACACGAATAGTTTTACAAAATGGGAATTTAGGTTTTAGCTTGTAAAACAGAAGACCCGAGAGGATGTTGTCTTAGGCATCGTCTAACGTTGATACCTCATTCGGCACATCCTCGGGCCTCTAAATGGAGAAGGCGGATATCTACAAGAAACGTGATACGAATTAAACGACCCAAATCTAATAAAATATACCCGTGGAAGAGGTCTTGTCAGTTTCAGAGACATATCTCGTGAATATAATTTTCCGTAAATACGTTTTCCACCGCTACGAAAATACAATTATTTTTCGCACACACAATTCATCTCTCGTCGTAGTCGTCGTCCTCCTAATTACATTTTATTTATTTGCTTTGTCGAAAATTGAATTTAAAGCATCTCAAACTATTAAATATCGCCCGTAACTTTTGCAGCTCCATACGGAAAGTTAGGTAATATCCTGGATAACTAAAGAGAAACACAGAATTCGAAAGAATTGGGTCATAAATGACGCCAGCTGTATATTAAATTAATACAAAGTATTGCGTTGTGTCGTTCGCCGATTCTACTTTCAAAACAGTCACGTTCGATCAAGCAATATTAACAGCTGTATTGTTTCCTAAATTAAAATACTTTTTCTTGTATTTTATCGAGATACCACACTAACTAATAACATTTAGAAAAAACATGTTAGAAACTGATATCTATTCAAATCGGATCAGTAATAAAATCTACAAATATGATATATAATTATAAATACTTATCCTCGATGCCCGGTAGTCCGACTACAGTGTATTGCAGTTGCAGTATAATTTCATACTATGTAGACAATACCGAATATATCTACATTACTTTATATCATGGTGTTATTATGTTATGTGTGTTCATATCGCGTCGTTCGTTTGCTATATCGCTAATCGAGAAATTCAAATTGGAAAATTAAGACAGAACTTAAATCTAACAGGATCAGGACGAGCAAACTTTTCAAATTAGTTTACCTCGTATAATTATAAATAAGCCTTCACTGTTACACATTAATTATTATTTCCAGGACTCGAGATAAGTGATTTGCTAATATAAAAACTTATTTAACCCTACAATTTACACCGTTTACATGAATAACTTGGAGTAAATTAATGTCCCCTCTTCTTGAATGTTCTCTTCTTGAATGTTAATTAATCACTCTATCACAGAAAGAATATATAATTATACCTATACAATAAATCTCATTCTTCATCATTGGCGTTCATCGCATTGCTCACGGTGCAGTTCTCAATAGACGTGGACCTCCTCCTTAGGCTAAACTTGTGCTTCTTGTTTTTATTGTTGACACATATATAGAAAGCCTTAAGAGTTTTTATCTAAGGCCACTGTTAGCGGAGTTTTCGCGGCATATTACTTGAACAGCTTTAATAAATATTATATTAATATAAAAGGTACTCAATTATAGAAAATACGTAACTCATTGTAAAAAATACTGAAATAAATATTCGTATTTTTTTGTTTTGATAATCGATTGACGCTCAGGCGTGTGTTTTGGGTTTTCTTCAAATATGAGCAGGGAATTGTTTCAAGGTCCTGGGCAGATATTTATAACATACTTAAGTTACTCCGAAGTCATTTCTGCTTTCTGTTTATGTTTTATGTCTCTGCTTGTGCAATATTTTGAGATTACTTAACTATTATATCTACAAAAGAGAACTGCATTAAAGCATTTTGAAAACTGCTGGCGTTAGAAGCAACAAAGTGGGAATGTAAATTTACTGTATGGGGACTATTCACATTTTTTAAGTTCGCTTTTTGTAATTCAGGTGTATAATTGTGTGTAGATACAGTTTATATTAGTCAAACTAATTCAGGTCAGTTTAGTTTGCCAAATATTGATTATCATGTGAATGATATAAAGACAACCGAAATAAAGGCATCCATTCCCACCAAGAATCTCCAGATCCTGGTGGGGATGTATGCCAACGCAGAAAATGTAGTATGGGGGAACACCAAAACCAACAAAAGGGGTGAGTCTTTGCTTAGATATTTAGTGAACACGAATCTGGCAAAACTGAATGTCGGTAACAGGCTCATCTTTCAAACAAAATGACGGAAAGGGGTTATTGATATGACTTTGGCGTCCTTATATACAAGTGTACTAGTGAGTAAGTGGTATGTGTCCGAAGAACCGTCGTTGTCGGACCATCGATACATCTATCTGGAGGTCAACGCCGTTGACAGGACAGAGGATGTGTATCGTAATCCACGCAAAACTGACTGGGAGTACTATAAGGAAGTGCTAAAGATACATACAAGTGTGTAAAGTTCGATCATAACCAGTCAGCATGATATTGAAGAAACCTCCACTCTACTTCAGGAGCCTATAATCAATTCTTATCATGACAGTTGTTCTCAAGTGAAGCGAACCAGGAAACGAGATGTTACCTGGTGGAGCAAGGAACTTGAACTGAAGAAAAACAAAATGAGAAAGCTCTACAATAGAGCTAAAAAGACAGGGATGTGAACAGAATATACGGCTACACTCACGGATTATAACAAATCTGTACGGAGGGCTAAAAGGGAGTCCTGGGGGAAGATGTGTGAGGAAGTCGAAAGTACATCTAAAACAGCAAGATTCCAGAGAACTCTGATAAAGAACCCGTTAAATCCGGTTGGTACTATCAGAAAACCAAACGGAAAACACACAACCAATGGGAAGGAAACTATGGAAGTTTTACTCCAAGCTTCCACTTCCCAGGTTCCTATGTGATCGACCCAAAAATGGATAATCCTGACTGTCATGCTGTACGCTCTCAAACAAGAGGGACGAGGTGTGACTAGCAGGTGTCCAAGAGGGTTGTCACATATGTATGAATTGAGTGGGCCATAAATACCTTTGGCCCATACAAAGCAGCTGGCCCGGACGGTGTCTTCTCCGCCTTTCTGTGGCAGGGGAGGGACACGCTGGTGCCAATACTGATCAAGCTATACAGTGCAAGTCTGGCATCAGGCTATGTGCCAACTCTCTTGAGGCAAGTAAAAGTGGTATTTATACAAAAAGCCGGGCGTCTAGATTACACCGAAGCCAAAGCGTATAATCCAGAAGGATTAACCTCCTTTCTATTGAAAACGTTAGGAAAACTGGTTGGTAAACATCTGAGGGAGACCTGCTTGTTAGACAGGCCCCTACACTCTAATCAGCATGCCTTTCAACCAGTCAAATCATGTGAATCTGCTTTAGACCAATTAGTAGTTAGTATAGATAACACCCTAGAAAACTAGGAATTGGCGCTTGGTGCCTTCCTTGATATCGAAGGTGCGTTTGACAACACCTCCTTCGACAGTATAGCCAATGTAGCCCGCAGTCATGGTGCAAATAAAACATCAAGCAGATGGATTAAGTCCATGCTACAGGGTAGAAATGTTGAGGCTACAGTAGCGGGTGACACTATGCGGGTAGCTGTCATCAAGGGGTGTCCTCAGGGTGGGGTTCTATCTCCACTTCTTTGAGACATGGTTGTTTATAGCCTGCTTGTGTCACTAAATAATAAAGGATTTTAAACCCAATGCTATGCGGATGACATAGTCATCCTCATCAGGGGTAAATTTCCCTCTATAATAACAACGCTTATGCAAGAAGCACTGAACGAGGTGGAGAGTTGGTGCAGGGGTGTCGACCTTCGGGTCAATCCCCAAAAATACGCTGTAGTGCCATTCACTAGAATGAGAAAAACGGATGGATTAAAGCCCCAAATTTTCTATAACGAACATCTAAAAGTGAGTGGTGAAGTCAAGTATCTAGGTGTAATCCTGTATGCCAAACTGACTTGGAATCTACACCTAAAGAAAGCTACCAACAAGTGTAAAATGGCACTGATGATGAACAAAAGAACACTTAGAAAATTATGGGGACTGAAACCAGGCATGATATACTGGCTATACACTATGGTAGTTAGACCCATTTTTATATATGATTCCACAGTATAGTGGTCCAAAGTGAAGCAAAAACAGGCCATCAGAGAACTCTCATATGTTCAAAGACTGGCCTGTTTAGCGATTACGCTAGCGATATAAACCGCCCCAACCGCTGCTCTGGAGGTGATCCTAGGCCTTCCTCCCCTAGACATCTTTATCATGGGCAAGGCAAGGACGGGAGCTTTCAGATGCATATTCAATGGCACATGGGAATTCAGGACACACCATGATAACGAATGACATATCAGAATCGTACCTCAATATAGAGGGGGATTCGATGCTCAAAAGGCTGTCATTCGATCTACCCTTCAAAACACATCTACGATGGACAGAAGGCAATCAAATAACCACTTGCCAAGGAGGACTGGATTGGTATACAGACGGCTTCAAGAAGGACAGTGGTACTGGCGCAGGAATCTATGGACTGTCCCTGGGGTGCAGCCTATCTGTACCCCTGGGGACACATGCCACAGTATTCCAAGCAGAAATACACGCTATCATGGTCTGTGTCCGTGAAAATTTGAGAATGGACTACAAAAGTAGAAACATCCGCATTTTCACGGACAGTCAAGCTGCGATCAATGCTCTAGAGTGTCACGAAATCAAATCCAAGACAGTTTGGGACGGTCTTGAGGACCTAAAAGCCCTGGCAAAGCATAACAAGGTCACACTGGCTTGGGTGTCTAGCCACACGGGACCGGTGGTTTGCGAAATGGCGGATAAGCTAGCAAAAGATGGAACTTGCAAGGCAAACATCATTGCAAAAAGCGGACCCTACATTACCAAGACCACGACCAGAAATAAAATCTGTAAATGGGTAGCAACTATGCACCGTCTACAGTGGGTCAATTTGAATGGTCTGACACACAGTAAAAGAATGTTAGTAAACCTATCGGAAACTCTAACTGCTGAAATCCTGCAACTGTCAAGGAAGCAGATCGTAATTGTGGTAGGTCTACTTACAGGACACTGCCCTCTACGAGAACACCTGCATAAAATGGATATCTGGACGGATGAACCTTTATGCAGGTTATGCTATAAGGAGGACGATACCGCTGCCCATATAATCTAGCACTGTGATGCAATTGCACGTAGGAGACACAAGCTTGATATTACAGCTGAGAGAGTCCTCGTGAAAAATATGGCACATAGAATCCTGGACCTAATAGAGGGACTGGATCTATTTGCATGAACGAAAGAATGTGGGGAAATACAATAGGCCAATGGGCCGCATTGTTTTAAGGGCTAAACCCCCTGGGCCCACATTGGCTAGAGGAATTATTAAAATAGATCATAAGTAAGACTTGAAGATTTTTTTCGAGGGCTGACTAAAATCAAGTTGAAAGACTAATACGGACCGCCGGTTAGCGGGCCCCACTATTTGTTCACGTCCTTGATCTTGTTCACGTCCTTGTCTTGATTTTGACTTACACAAATATAGCATCATGGATAAGCACAATCCATCGCCTACAATAGTTAGACCGAGTGTAGAGTCATACAAGCATTTACATTTGTTTCTTTTAATTTGCATTTTAAATTTTAATTTTAAGCTATTACTAAAATCAATTAGCAAATCTGCAAATGATCATTATTACATATTGGCGGAACCATACTAATTATAGATGCAATCATATAAACTTATGATTACAATGATTTCCTAGAAATTATGAACTTTGAAGAAAAGATACGAATGTTACTATTTAATAATATCAAAATCTTCAAACTCAACAATATATAAATAATAACATATTGTGTAATTAAGAGGAAAGGCACCACTGTATAGTAAACTTTGATGCAGGGAAATCATTTTATTTTGAATAGCAATTATTACTTTTCAACCGTGATAAAATACGGGGAAACGTGATAAAATGTTTGGAAAACTGATTCAGAATTGACATCAACTTGTGACTTGTTTTAAAAGCATCCTTGAAATTTAATTGGCAAAATCGATGTGTTTTTCATCGGTTCAAAAGTGATAATTTTTTTACCCAGGCAGCAAAAGGTCATCACTTGTTAACTGGAAAGTGTTGCATGACAATGTGAATGTCAACTGAGTTAATCTACAAATTCGAACCTCCATTATTTATTACAATAATATTCCAAATTAACAATTTTTATAATTTTACGTAAATTTAAGAGAACTGTTACTTTTGTTCTTATAAGGTAAACGATTTGGAACTGTAAATTTTATTTTAAATAAGATATTGATTCTGGAAACATACATTTATGTCGAAAAGTATATAATGCTATAAGCAACTAATGTTTTGCGGCGAATAAATTTTAAAGAAACACAAACCACAAAATGTTCTTTAGCTCAATGTAAATGTGCTAAATTTTATTCAAACATCGAAATATGTACCTATTATGTACCTAATATAGCCAATTAAACGATACATCATTTTTCTTACGAATCGAACTAGAACTTGGGAGATCTATTAGTTGCCTTTGGAGTGCTATGAAAAGTTTTAGTAACTATGATGTTTATTTTTTCTCTCTACTGAAGCAAAGAAATGGCCTAAGTATTTATTAGCGATACTTTACCATCAATTCAGGCAGAATTTATTGGCAAATTTTCCGGATGGAGATAAATAGTTATATGGAGATAATTATATATGAGAGAATTAGAAATAATAATAAATTCATAAAATAAGAATCTTGTTTAAAATGAGGGAATTTTACTGGTCCCACAGCAAATATTTTCCTGCCTCTATGATTGCCAGTAAAAATATTTTACTGCTTCTAGCTTTCATTTAATTTTTTTTCAGCCGTTTTTCATCCACTCGTGTACATAGGCCTCTCCGCTTCTCTTCCACGTCTGTCGATCTTGTGCTTTCGGCTACCTCTGGCTATCTGCGGCCAATGTTATGTCATATAGCCACATTCTTTGCGGGCTGCCACTACCTCTAGTTGTTGTTCTTGGAAGCCATTGTGTGGTTTTTAGCGTCCATTTGTCATTATTCTGCCTTGCAACGTGACTTGCCCAGCTACATTTTAACTTGGCTACACGCTCTATTATGTCGGTTACTTTTAACCTCCCTCTCACTGTTTCGTTCCTGATTTTGTACTTCAGTGATATTCCCAGCATCGCTCGTTCCATAGCCCTTTGTGTCGTTCTTAATCGGTTGGAACTGTTTTTTGTGAGGCTCATTCTTTCGAATCCGCACGTCGCTACAGGTAGAACGCACATGATGTATACTTTGCTTTTGAAATTTATTGGTTTGTTCTCGTTTTATACGATGTGCCGGAGTTTGCCAAACGCTGCCCATGTAAGTCCAACTCGCCTGGTGACTTCGGCCGTCTGGTTCCCCTTCCCTAACATCATAATGTGCCCAAGATAGGTATATTTTGCACGCACTCGATGATATTGTTGTCTATGCCAGTGGTGCGCAAACCGTGAGTCGCGACCCCTTTGGGGTTCGCGAGAGCAATTTTCGGGGTCGCCTAATTTCATAAATTTATAAATTAAATTAACGAGATCTACTTATGTAATTTAGTAATTAATTTTATTACGAGTAAATCCTGAATCACAAATTCAAAATTATGAAAAACCTACAACTAAATTATTAAACAATAAATTATTAATAGATATTTTAAAGAAAATGACCTTAATGTAGCAATAACAGGTAGTAATAAAGGACTAAGAGGTTTAACCCTTTCGTCCCGAATGGTACACATATGTCCCACTAAAATTTCATCCTCCGAAGCTTTAAATTGTGAATTTAAAATTTTTCTCGTATGGAAAATTTACCTGGCCCGTTTCGTGTATGTTATATGTACAAATACAAATATTTTTGTTGTAAATAAAACCTTAAAGACTGGACCAGAATAGGTCACACCAGGCCGACCAACCATATATGATTGATGGGCAACATTGATGGACAACAAGGGTCAAACCACTGATCAATTTTGAATAAGCCTGTATAAGACAATAATGGACTGGATACGTTTGGACAAGACTAGTTTAATATTCAACAAGCCTGAGCAATATTGGAACAAAAACTAAAGAATTAATCTTAATGGCCGTTTTATTTTGATATATTGTGTCTATTAAGCAACAAATTAACAAAACATGAGGTTTATTCTATTTCTGCAATATTATTTACTTTCAGGGACGAAAGGGTTAATAAAGAAAATTGCTGCCCATATAGTATTCAACCAATGCATGATACGTAGGCAAGCTCAAGTTGCAAAAGACATTAATGAAGAATTTGACAAGATATTACAGGATGTCATTACTGCAATTAATTACATTAAAGACAGTCGTCTCTTTTCAATACTCTGTAATGAAATGGGTTCTGTTTATGAGAGATTATTGCTACATACCGAAGTCACAAGGCTTTCACGCTGCAAAATATAGCTACGTATTTTCGATTTGAGAGACGAGGTTTACATTTTTTATAGAAAAGAAGCATATGTTGGCACGCTCATTCACTAATAAAGATTGCCTCTGAAAACTCAATTACATGGTTGACATTTTCGAAAAACTTAACGATCTTTTACAGGGAGAGAGTACAAACATTTCAATATTGATCAGTAAATTTGAAACATTTAGAAATAATCTGATACGTTGACCAGGAAAATTAATAAAAAACAACACAGACATGTTCCCAAGCTTTTCAGAATTTACTAAAGAAAGTAATATAGATAACTTGATATTTAAAAACACCATTTCCCATAATTTGATAAAATTGAGAGAAAACTTAAAGAGGTTCAAAAAATTTCCAGATAATGAATTAGGTTGGATCCGTGATCCATTTTCGTTTGATATTATTGATTCCAATATCCCTTTAGATGAAAAAGAACAAATGAATAATTCGATTGTTAATTGATGTTTCAAGCGACGAAACACTGCGCACTAAATTTGTCTCAGATTTGCCAAGAATTTTTGTTATCGATTGGAAACGAATATGCCGATTTGAAAAGAAAGGCAATCAATATTTTAATTCACTTTGCATCTACCTACTTATATGAATCCGGCTTTTCAAAATTAGTTGCCATTAAACCAAAATTTTGATCTCAATTTGATCCTGAGGATGACTTACGGCTTGCCATTTCCAATATAAAACCGAACATGGAAGCAATCATGAGCCCGTTGCAAACGCATACTTCACATTGAAATGCTTCACATTGAAACTGTAAGGTTTTTTAAAAATATCTTTCTTAAAAAATATATTTTTACTCATATGATACTCATACTCATTCTTTCATATTCTGGGCAGACTTTTGGGATTCCCAACCGCTGTGCATTGTCTAGAACAGGGATCTTCAGACCGTGGCTCACGACCCACATGCAGATCTGCCTATGCAAAGATCTGGCTCTCCAAACATGAAGCGATCCATTTCCGTTTCTTCCAACCTGTATGCTTTCAGTTTTATTGATATTCGAGCGCGAACAGTCGGAGTGAACAGACGTACCGCGAGCGATTAAAAACATAAAAACACTAGTCCATTTTTAGCACAAGCGATAAACTCACGAGTCCTAGTACGAGTAAATACACTATAACTAAATCAAAACAATCAAAGCGACAGCCTCGGCTGACACTAGGACCGAGGGTATAACGATAAAATGTCACCTTCAAAACGAAAAGCAGATGCTGCAACACTATCGCCACCAATATTGAACGACACTCAAAACAGATACACTTGGAACCATGGTGATCTATCCAAGAATAGTTACTACCTTCCTGCAAACATCGAAAACACCATGAACAGCGAAGAATCCGCGAGCACCTCACAAAATGTTGAACGGCCAACACAACAAAGTAAGATTAAAATATTGCCAATCTATCTAACAGAAAATATTAACTTCAAAGAAGTTATTAACGACATAAACAGTTTCGTTAGCGATACTAACTATACAACTTTCTCAAATTATAAACATTTAAGAATCAACCTCAATAATGCTGAGGATTACCGTACACTAACAAATTACTATAAGATACAAACATTGAATGTTATACATACCAAAACCCCAAAGAGAAGCTTTAGGTAATTTTAAGGAATGCAACATGCAACCCCGATGAGTCAAATGCGCCGAACTACATTGGACTATAAACTGCGAAAAAAAGACAAACGGAACAGCCAAGGTGCGCCAACTGCAACGAACAACAACCTGCGAACCACCGCGGGTGCCCATGTTACAAAAATTTACAAAAACAAGAGCTCCAAAATCCAAGACGAAACATAAACCTTGTACATACAAATCTAAACCTCCCTAAATACCAACCTTCCTATGCCAACATAGTCGCAAACGGCACACCCCCAACAACAAATCCCACTATGGGACATATCGTTAACAACTTCATAAAATACCTAAAAAAAAACTATTCTTCACTTTATCCCTCAAATCAAAACATTTATCGTTAACAATCTACTACCCTCCCTTTTCAGTGGACCATAAAAAACCTGTGCAAACCAAAAACATAACAATAGTAAACCGGAATGCCGTCCGCATTAAACAACACCGAACAATATTCATAGCGTTCCTCGCAAGATATAAAGTAGACATAGCCTGCATAATCGAAAGGCATCTTCACGTCAACGAATGCTTTAAAATACCAAGGTTAAAATATACCGCAAAGACAGAACATCAATAACAGCCTCAGGAGGAGTAGCTATTCTAAATAAAAATAATCTCACCCATTACCCTCTCGACGAAGATAATGAGTTCAACCTGGTAGTAACAGGAATAAAAATTATTCTACAAAACAAGGAAACGCTCAAAATCAACTATGTCTACAAACAGCCAATTCGATCACTTCGGCAAGAAGACATCATAAATCTCTTCAAGAAGGATGAGTCTATATTTGAGTCTATTTGATGAATCTATATTCAACTCCAAACATACCTCATGGGGCTGTCGGGTCAATAACCCCAATGGAATCAAACTCATATACCTATAAAGGAACATACCTACCAATCGTACCGACAAGATCACCAATCCGACATACTAGACTTAATAATAATGAATAACTTTAAGAAGCAAATCTTTCAACGGGTCATCCCCGAATTGGGATCTGACCACTTGCCAGTCCTCATAACGTTTATAGCTACTCCAACACTAATCATACCTAGTCAAACTCTAATCAAAGTTAAAATAGACTGGAAAATCTTTCAAGAGACCCTCGACGAGAAACTAAACTCCAAAGTCAAGCTGTCCAAACTCAACGCAATTAAAACATCAAACAAAATTAGCAATAAAACATCTTAACGAGACAGTTGAGGAATGTATCCACAACGCAACGAACGAAACAAGACGTAAACACAATTCAACCGCCTACCAAATTCCACCACACCACATAATCGAACTAATCAATCAAAAATCAGCAATGGGTAGAGAATGGCAACAAACACGAAACAAACAAACCAAAACCACCCTTAACAAACTCACACATAGAATCAAATGGGAAATGGACAACTACTACTACCAGTCATACTCACGGATAATCGAACAATTAAGCTCCAAGGTCGCTGGACTGTGGCGAACGACCAAAAAACTACTTGAACAACCAGAAAGCATCTCGAGTATAATAGACAACGGCACTATATATCAAATCGATAGCAAAAAGTGTCAGGCATTTGCGAACCACGTAGCAAACATCTTCACATCAACAATTACCAACGAAAACAATAGACACGCAAAACAAATCATACAACACTTTGAAACGCATCGGCCAGCGACCGTAGATTCAATCGACGAAATAACCCTACCAGAAGTCAAAACGGTAATCACAAACTTACTTAAAAGAGAAGCACCGGGTCACGACTTAATTACGAACCAAATAATAAAAAACCGAACCATAAATACACTAAAATACATAATAATACATTTTAACACATGATATAGGCAGCAATACTTTCCCAAAATCTGGAAACACGCGCACTTAGTCCTATTACACAAACACGGCAAAAACAAAAACTCCATAGATAGCTACATACCGATAAGCCTGCTTCCAAGGATTTAAGACTCTTCGAGAAAACAATACAAACAAGACTCAACGTCCAAATCGCAGAAAAAAACCTCCCACGCAATGTGGTTTCAGAAAAGGCCACTAAACTCTACATCAACTTCAAAGGCAAACTGGAATCATCGAAAAGGGCTATGAAGATAAAAAATATACCACCAGTCTTTTCTTAGACGTCACCAAAGCCTTCGCCAAAGATAGGCTGTGCGGACTAAAATATAAAATACTTAAACTTGATCTACCAAACATATGCCTAACATAATCAATTATATTTTCATTCCTAGAAAACAGAACTTTCTCTGTTAGAGTAAACAATGCCGCCTCCAACACGAAAACCATCAACGCTTTCGGTGCCACTCTATATAATATCTTCACACATGATATTCCCGTTATTTCTAACGCCGATATTGGAATGTTCGCAGACGATACAGTAATCTCTACTCAAGATTTAAATCTGCAGGTAGCAACAGAAACGCTGCAAGCGGCGTATAACCAAAGAGAAAGATGGTACAAGAAATGGTGCATCACTATCAACGAAGCCAAAACAGAAGCCAAAGTATTCATCCTCAAACACAATATAGACGTAAACCAACTCAACACCAGTGGCAAGAATATAACATGGAATCCTAAAAAAAGCGCAGTAAAGTATCTAGGTATACACATGGATACCAGATTTTCATGTAATTACCATGTCAATCAAAAATTAAACCAATGTTATGACCGACTCGCACAATTATGCCCTATTATGAACCGCAAGTCGTCACTGCACATAGAATGCGCGACCATTTTATACAAATCGGTCATACGCCCACTAATAACATATGGGTGTACGATATGGGCAGGAACCGCGAAGACAAATATCAACAAAATTCAAACGCTACAAAATAAAGTCTTACGCACAATTGTCAACGCGCCATGGTTCATCCGAAATAAGCAACTCCATTATGAACTAAATATGCCAACCACCCAGGAATTCATACAAATTAACAAAAACCTCCCACACAAATCTTCAACTCATTGAAAGCGCTACATGCTTCAACCTATTACAAAAGAATATTCACCAACGTCTAAGTTGCAAACTACCCCAAGACCTAATATATGAAAACCTATTATGGAAAACTCCAGCCAGTAAGCAACATCACAACCGACGGAGAAGACCACTCCAATAATAAAATAAATAAATAAATAAGATAAATCATCATGTATACCATTAATTTGTTGATCTTATTAATAAAGAAGTTAAAAAAAACAGTTTTATTGATTTATTATATTTTTTCTAATTTTGAATTTAATAAAAATGAAAAAATTAAACATACAGGTATTATAACAATTTTCTTATTTTTTTTTTTACATATTAATATCTATACCAATACTATATAATACATACCAATAGTACATAAACTAGATTAAATTAGCTTTTAAATGATATATAACACATCTATATATTATGAATTCTTAGGTAAAAATCCATGTTTGCATTGATTATTGACGCATACGTAATAATTATGTGAATTCCTTATATCTCCGAAAATATTAGCAATATTTAAATGAGTGAATAATATTCTATAACTAAATTAAGTTATCTACATTAATTATTAGAAGTTACAATTAAGTTAGAACCAAGTTACAGGCTAAACAAAGCTAATTAATATACAAGTAGTGTAGTGTCACAAAATATGACAATATTTAAAACAATGTAAGGAATTTTTCAATGAGTTAATAGTTTGCATAAACTAGATTTTAATAAACTAAATTTATTTTAAAATGATATACAATACGTATGATATACAATACGTATGTAGTATTAATACAAAGGTAACAAACAACCCAGGTTTGAATATATTAACAATATCTGAACGAGTTCATTATAAGCTTTAAACTATATTAAATTTCATACAGTATGAAATATTAGAATATATTAGAGTTTATATATGATCTAAACATAATTTTGTTTTGTGTATCGCAAAAATAAGTGTATGGCAAAAATATTGAAAACAATGCTTTCGAAAATATTGGTTCTCTGGTATTTTTCATATCTCGTTTACTTGACAACTAGGCACTTGTCACGTAAAAGTCTGCCTCCCGCTGGTCTAGAATGTAATCATAATAATAACAAAGACCCGAAGATTAATCTTCAGCAGACGGATTCAAATAAAGCCTTAATCTATTAGTTAATGAAACTCTTTAATGAAACTACACCAAGTCTCTTGCTGTACATTCAATCTCATCAATTTGTAATCCACTTGAAAATGCCCTTTAGCAGTCGAAAGTCGAGTCGTGTAAAGCATGTAGATGTATATAACGTCACAAGTTTAATATTTTCACAAGAAATTTTAGTACAAACTAGAGATGTGCATAATCGAGTGACGATTATCGACCATTCGATTATTCTAAATCATTCGAGTTCTCGATTACTACACGTGCGGACGAATGATGAATGATCACTTGGTCTAGAGCTGAATCGTTCGAATTATTCTGGATCATTCGAATAGTCGATTATCACTCATGCGCATGAGTTACGAATGGTCACTCGGAGTTGACAATCGGAATCAGCCGTTAGTAGTCGTCGACTGAGCCGAGATGCGCATAATCGAAATATTTAAGTATTCGGCTGGAGTTCGTGCAATCGTATCTAGTTATGAATGATCATTCGGACTGGGAATTCGGAGTTGGGCGTTAGTACTCGTCTGCAGTGCCGAGATGCGCATAGTCGAATTATTTCGTATCGAGTTACGAATGATCATTCGAACTGGGAAATCGGAATCTGGCGTTAGTAGTCGCCGGCAGTGCCGAGATGCGCAATCGAATGACTAGTATTCGGAATCTGCAGGCGCCACCACTAATACCTTTGTTACAGCTTTTTTGTTTGAGAATGAGGCAACAAATACAGGTTTTTGAAGTAGAATCTTTTATGGAGTGATGGGTCACACTATTTTAAAACTTTTTAACAAGTTTTAGTTTGCATTTTTTAACAAAAACTTGGTTGGTGATAAAGTTACAAAATTGAATTAAACAACAAAATATGAGTATTTATTAAAAATTAAAATGGAGAATTACTGTTTTGGAACATAATTTGGTTTATATTTGTACTATTCAACCTGCTCCTTCTATCTTTTGTCAGTTTTCCGGCTTTTGAGAATACCCATTCAGATGGTTCTGACGTTTCTGGCACACACAAATACTTATTTAAAAGTTGGTACAATTCTGGAAAAATTTCTTTCTTTGATTGAACCAAAATTGTAAGGGATTCAGTTTCCTTTCTATTAGCGGTAGTTCCAAGTATTGTTTAACTTTAATGATAGCCGAAGTAGAGGGAGTCGTAACTAGATGATCACATTTTGTTTTCATTTAAAAATGTTCTTTTAGCAAAATTGATTGAATTTCTGTGAACTAAAACTGAAACTAAAAATACCATGAATATTACAAAACCCAAATTCTACGAGATATTTGAATTAAATATTTGTTAAAAAAAAATTATATTTTACTTGTAGATTGTTGAACTGCAGACATTCCCAGATCTAGATTCTGTGGATTCTGGTTAGCTGCCACAACCATCAGGTTCTCAATATCTTCAGTTATCCAATTTTGTGTTTGTTCGTCATACTTCTTTACCAAAGCCCAGTTTCTTGAACCGAGGGTACAAAAATGACGCTTTAGCACTAATTTTTCTAACGAACCAAATCTTCTCGAGATGACATCTCGCAGGTTTTTTTGCACATCTTTTGCTATGAGAGTTGTGGGTTTTATGCTGTTGAGGGCCTGTTGTAGGCTGTGAATTAGAGGAATGATCATTGATATCGTTATATATTTTTCTCCTGATAACTCCGTTGTCAGTGTTTCCATGGGTTTAAGTATAGATGTACACTCTTTAAGGACGACCCAATCATCAAAGGATAACAGAGGAGGTATGCCGGAAAGATTGGACAATGCAGCCGATAATGGAACTTTAATATTTTGCAGTCTTTCGATCATAAGCAACCAAGAATTCCATCTCGTTGAAACTTCTTGTTTGACTTTAAGTAGTGGAAGATTCATTTGGCGTTGCATTTTCTCCAATTCGCCAGACACTACTGTACTTCTTTTAAAGTGAGTCACGAGTTTCTTACAATTTTCGGGCAATTGCTGGACATCGTCGTTCCTTAGGACGTCCATGATACTCAGATTGAGAGTATGTGCCACATATGGGTGATGATACTTATTAAGGGGCTCGTTAACTGCATTTTTCATATTTGAAGCATTGTCTGTGACAATACTGACGACAAAAATCTTCCATTCTTTCACAATTCCTCGGAGGACACTGGCAACATTTTCTGCAGAATGACGTTCAAATAATTGTCTTGTTTCCAACAGAGAGCTCATCATTTCGTTTTCTTTTATGTAATGGTCAGTAACCGCTAAAAACTATTTAGTAGAACATGATGTCATACATATATATATATATATATATATATATATATATATATATATATATATATATATATATATATATGTATATATATATATATATATATATATATATATATATATATATATATATATATATATATATACGTTGTTATCGCCAAATGTGAAGGTACAGCTAACTCGTTTTTAACTTTGGTCAATATCGATGTATACATGTTTGGAATCAGAGAAGAGATAATTTCTCGCCGGCTCGGGGGTTCATAAAGCGGGTTCAACTTCTTTGTGTATTTTAAGAAGCCTTTATTCTCGATGATGGCTATAGGCAGAAAATCAGAAACTATCATTTCGACTAAAATTTTATCAATTTCGGCCTGTTCATTCTCGGAAATATTACTATCTTTCGTACTACCAAATAATTTTAGTTGACGATTTCATTTTATGGCCGGTGGACGTAATGGATGAAGAAGTGGCGGAGGAAAACGAGCGACGGGATCAACAATTAACGATGTTGATGGGAACAATACAAGTGTCTTCTGAATCAATTCACCTGGGTCATCAGCATCATCGTTTGAACTTTCACGGTTGTCACAAGGGTTTATTAAGAGAGGAGGATGCAATCTTTTAAGATGTTGGCTGGGATTAGTGGTATTACCAAAATATTTTAATGTTTTTTACACTTGTTAAACAAAACTGTTCCGTCGCCTTTTTTTCGAAGTAAACCCAGTCTAAAGATCGTTTAACACTTCGCCTCGGCATTTGAAAAGCTTTTTGGACACATTGGGCATAAGACAAAACTCGACGACTGAATATTGAGCTGAAACTGATAGTGAAACTAAGTGGTCCTTTCCTTTATCAACGAGAACTAATATAAATATATTCAAATTTGGTATTTATGGTCTTATGGATCATATTTAGAATCCAATATTATTTAAATTTATTTATTTTACTGCCATAAAATATGCTAACGATGGAATACGATTATCAAAGATTTCTTTACATTTTGCTATCCTTTATCTATCCTTTTATCTGTCTCACGTTTGTTTATAAAATGCCCAAATGTCTGTTTAGGAGAAACAGCCGCTCGAAATGTTGAAACCTCTTTATAGAGGCACATTCATTTATAATATTTTTATATTACAGTTATAAATTACTACGATTGTAATAGAGTGTAGCAAAAATGCAATATTCCGTCAAAACTGTCCGAAAATGAGTCAAATTATTAACGAAACTGGCGTAATTTACATAAATTGCATTCTAATGGTAATATTACAAGTACATGTAATAATAACTGATAAAAATATTTTTTAGGGTAAATCGAGAGATCATTCGATTACGAAATCATTCGATTATTGAAATCACTCGATTACTAATCATTAGTAATCATAAGAATAGTCATAATGGTGTCCAACCTCCGGTAGGAGAAGGACAGCAAGAAGAAGAAGATTGTCGAAATCATTCGATTATGCCCATCACTAGTACAATCAGTAAATTTTTCAATTCAGAGTAAGATGCATAAGTCTCTGACTGGAATTCAATAACTCCATATGGTTTTAATTGTCCAAAATCTTGAAATAACAATATCTTGATAAAATAAAATCTAACTATTCATTAAAATGAAGGAATTTTATGGGTCTATCAGCAGAGAAGATTTTCATTCAGCAGAGAAGTTATTTTAATACAAATTTAACGAAGGGCAGTCGTTCAATTTGTGGGAAAGTTGAAATTTTATCAGCTTATAGAGGCATCTCTTAAACTAGTCGCAACATTTGAAGACTTATGATCGTCATGCGTTTTTTGGCATATAACTAATATGTTGACATAGGGTCGGAAGCCTACAGTGCTCTGCATAAATATGCAAGTAGGGGTGAGAGAGGTAAGGGTATGAAAAAATAGTTCATGATATATTCAACAATGTTGAACTGGTTTGTGGCTCACGTGTTTGTTTCCATGATTTTCGAGAAAAAAAAAATTATTGTAAAGATGTTTTTATGGAGGCAGTTCTTAACATACTTCGCTTTTATAAAAATCGCCATTTATGAAAATATAAAATTAATAAAAATATATGTTAAGTATAAATCAAAACAAAGTTTATGGAGGGGCATGTTTCAAAAATGTGTTTAATTTTCTAACTAACTTTTTTATTACTCATGCGAGTGAAGTACTTCCTGACACACGTTTTTAATACGAGAAATGCCACTTCGCATTGTCTTTCCACATTATCTGGATAACACACGCAAATATTCAATATCGCTAGGTTACCTTAAAAAACAGTAAATAAAAATAAACTGAACACAATCAAGAAATGTGTCGAGAAGAATTTTTTTTCATTTCAAAATTATAATAAAAATTAAAAAAAAAACGTTATAAAATGGGTGTAAATTCTATGGTGATACCGAAGACTGAAGAGAGTTCTTATGACGAATCCACACCACCGGAGACAATTGAAAAAGCAGACTCTTCATTTTTGATTAATTTTTTTTTTGGATAGCCCCTGGATACCAAACTTGTAAGATATATCCCCTCGCATAAGTAAGTAATACATAATATTGTTTGTAAGACGGGCGGTATTGTCAATTGCCCTCTCAGGCGAATGTGTTGTGCCCAAGTTTGCTCTCGCCTGAAATTGACAACTTTCCGCCCTAGTAACAAAATATACTATTTTGGTTATTTTGTGCATACTTGATTATACATTGTTAAAAGCAATTTTTAAAATTGTATTGTTAGGGTAACCGAACCATTAAATTAATTAGCAGCTAGTAGTGAGTGTAAAATCGTGGTATAGACAATGTTCCTTGTTGAATATTTTTGTACCATAGTGTTTTAACACGTTCACAATAAATATCCTCGCCAGTAAATCTCGGGTTAAATAAATGACACCACAAAATAACACCAATTCAAAAAAATGCAAAATATTAAACGTAAACAAACTGACAAATATGACTTCAATGATAGGAAATTCATTTTAGTTGCATAATTTCCTCTGACATTTTTTTATCGCGCTAAAAATGCAGAAATTGAATAAAATTATTATAAACAATTTAGGTTGTACAACATAAATATGTAATATTATCATAATAACTTAATTAGTAAATAAACATATTTCCTAAAATTAACTTTAAATACTTTAAAGATCTGCGAATATTTAAAAAAAAATACGTGTATATCAAGTTAAGTAGCTAGACTATACCATGCTTTATCTTCAATTGCACAAGGACGGAAATTGCGCATTTGTGATGAATATAACTGCATTTATGTGTAAGTTATACTTTGCATTTTAGTATTATTATTCAAAAACTACCACAGACTGGCCAGATATATTACAATAACATATTTCATAACTGACTTTATTACACAATAAAGTAAAGATAATCGCTCAAATTTTAAAGGCCCCTACGAATCCCTGTTTTACATACGTACGGTATAATTGTAGTAATACGACTGGTAAATCACTGAGCATTTGAGTTATAAAACAATTTATAAATTTAAAATGGAAAATTTAATTTATTTTTTTCCTGAACTGCGTTTTAGAAACGATTTAATAAGATAATTGATGATAAATTTGGTTCTATCGGTTGGTAAAGTTTGCTGGATAATTTAGAAAGTTAACACAATGGTTACGACCGAACCTATTGGTAATATTTATATGGATCTTCCAATAAGAGGTTTCATTTTGATGTAAAAAACAGTATTTTTAAGCGAAATCATCGGATGCATTTAATTGTCAAGAGAAGGGTATGCATTAATAATGGAAACAATATTAGCCAATTGGCCGCCACGCTACGCTTGCTAAAACCGAAGTTGGTGCAAACTTATATATTTGTACTTCTCAGAATCAATTCTTCTTTGAAACACTCTCGTATGTAATGAAAATGATGGTTGTGACCGTTTCTACGTGGCAATCCATATTTACTCTGAATTGAAAAATTCACTATGTTTTTACCACAACTTTTAGTAAAAATATTGTACATTGTACAACTTGTGACGTTATATAAATCTGCACACTTTACTAGAGGCGTCAAAATTAGCCAAAAAAATCATCCCAACGCACATAGATTAGATTCAAATAGTTATTCAACATTCTGTTAAGATTCATTCATAAGCTCCTTAAATTACATTCAGTAGAATTTACCACCTTTATTGAATTTGTTCGCAAATATATCAGTAAACTTAACCATATTACATAATAATTGAAAAAAGAACTGACCTTTCTCGTAAAGAATAAAAATTTAATTGCCCAAATAGTAATTTTAAAACCTAGTGTCTGAGTGGTTAATTTCATAGAACAATATTTATTTTCTTAAAACCCCAACTACACCCCGTATTTCAATAAGAGATCGAAGAAATCCACAATAATTATATAATGAGAAATCGCGCTTATTGTTAGAAAAGTGCTGGAACCTCTCATACTACAGCAGATCCCATAACATCTTATTCTCGTAATTTTTCCCTAAGGCTCCGCAGTAATCAAATCAATAAAATAAAAAATAGAGTCATATTCTTTAGTCCTTACAAAAGCATATAAATTAGACTTGCAACGAATATTCGGCCATTATTCGGTATTCGGCCTATTCGGCTACTTTTATCCTATTCGGCCGAATACCGAATATCTAGGTACTATTCCGCCGAATACCGAATACTTTAGTAAGATGTTTTGTTGTGGTCAAATAATTGATAAAATGAAAATATTGATTTATTTTATAATAATAATTTATTTTTCTTAAAATCATTTAAGTAGTTATAGTTACATAATCAACTTCCGTATTATAAAAATTAACAAAAAGCTAGGTATTAAATAAATGTCTATGTCTATGTACTTGAATTCTCGTAATTAAAATTTACAAGTGGAAGATTATGGTGCAGAAAGACTAATTTTTCTGCATTTTCAGGTAGTAGTTAGCTTCCTTTCTTCTCGTAGACATTCCCAGCTTCGGAGAAAAGACGCTCTGAATAAACACTACTTCCTGGCGCAGACAAATACTTTGCTGCAAGATTTACCAAACATGGAAATTTATATTTTCTTGCTTGCCACCATGTGTATGGATTGTCGTGACCTGATATGTTCTTAATACTTAAATAAAGGTCTATTTCAGTTGGAACTGCATTCTTTCCTTTCGGTGTCCAGGTATGAGCTGTGTTTTTTCTGCAACCACCTCTTCGAAGCAATCCATAAAAGATGAGTGAATAGCCTGGCTTAGACTCTGCTCTTCGTTTCTCATCTTCTTGGCCGGAATAGGGGACGAATTTTCGCAATCGTCACTGCTTGTTTCACAGTTCATCTTTAGGCTATGGATCAAAATATATTGCTTTACTTTTTCTCTTTTCAGTTCACTGGTGAAAACATTCATTTTAAAGCGTGGGTCTAAAGCTGTAGCCACCAAATAATTTTTGCTTGTTGTGATGTCCTCAAATTGTTCTTGTAAACCTAGTTGTATAACAAGCCTCGCTTGGTTTAATTTGGGTGTTAGCTCTGATGTGCTCGTTTTATCGCAGTATCGCAACATACGGATGTACATTAATGTAACAACATACGGAATAATTTCAGAAATGCAAGCGTATCCGGAACATTTCCGTTCCGTAATTTTTGTGTTCCGTAATCCGCATTTTTTGTTATTTCCTCAAATGGTTGTAATAATTTCAATAGTTGCTCTAAAAGCTCCCATTGTACAGCAGTCAGATTCGCAATATCACAGTCCGTGAGATAGAGTGAAACGGCCCGTTTTTGTTCCATTAACCTTGCAAGCATATAATAGGTGGCATTCTATCGCGTAAAGACGTTTTGCACCAATTCATGCTGCGGGAGATCCAAATCTTTTTGGATGGAATGCAGTTTAATCTGTGCAGTGCCAGAATGATTGAAATGGTTTACGATGCTTCTACCTGTTGCTATCATTTGTGTCACATTTGATTGAGCCTTCAGACAATTGTTAACAATTAATTGAAGAGTATGAATGAAACAACGCACTGAGGCCAACTCTGCATTACTAACAGCTTTTACTATGTTTCGTCCATTATCATGAACGACATGAATTTTTGTCAGCTGGATGTCCCACATACTTGCAATTTTCTGTAAACTAATCGCTATGTTTTGTGCTGTGTGTTGCCCCTCAAAATGCTGGATGCTCAATACTACATGTCATTGAATTTACGATCAATAAAGTGCGCAGTAAAACTTAGAAAACTGTTTTGATTATGCAAGCACGTCCACATGTCGCATGTCATGGAAATATAATCAGTTTCTGAAAGTAATTTTTTATTTGTTTCAACCACCTTATGATATATTTCTGGTATTATTTTGTCTGAAAAGTAAGGGTGACATGGTATTTTATACCGCTGAAAAGCGTTATTAATTAATCTTCTAAAACCAGTCCTTTCTACGATATTTCCTGGTTCATTGTCAAGTGCTATCATTTCGGCAATTAAGAGATGGTGTTTTTTAGCCTTGGGGTCATTAATATCCCATGATTTACGTATTTTAACACTTTTCGCATTATTTTCATCGTCCTCGAAGTATGTCCAAATAGTCGATTTTTTTTTAGAAGCCATAATCGATTATTATTAGTAAGATTTTGCACAATTTTATTTAAAACAAATTCGTAGAGAATACGACAAACTGTGCCTACGTATCAAAGTTGTCAAAACACCCAGAGCGGTAACAATTGAGAGCACAAGACAGCGCAGTTAGTTCAAAACAAACGTACGGGAAACAAACAAGTTTTCCCGCCACACACCGGTCGAATAATTTTGCCTAATATTCGGCTATTCGGCTAGAAAGCCTGCAGAATATTCGGTATTCGGCGTGTGGCCGAATATACTATTCGTTGCAAGTCTAATATAAATACAACTAGATTGTCGTTCTCGAAAGGGAACACTACATTAATAGAATGAACCATTCATTTCAACAGAAAACTTTACTGTCTTGAAGAAGGATCCCACACCTCTACGGTTTCATAATACCCACAAATCCGATTCTCCTATCGGACCTGTTGTCTTTTATATTATGAAAGAACAACTAATTACAAATTATGTTCAGGAAATTCAAAAGTAACTTTTCTTCCTGTGAGCTTCTTGTAGACGAATTCAAATATGTCCAGTTTCTGACTTCTTAGTAGATACTTATGAGTTCATTGACTTCGCACCAAGTGGACTTTGATAACCTGAGAGCTATCGAGTTTAACATGAATACGCTTGCCAGCGATTTCAGCAGGGTACAGTAAATCCTTCAGAAGAGCGTCATAAACAGAAGAGAGAGTGCAAGAGCGTGGGCGCTATTGCTTGTTCTTAGTACGTGTCTTTCGGGTTGGTTTGGGGAAAAACTTACGTTCCCCAGCGAATACTACATGCTTTCCACTATTTTCTTGAATAAGGAACCTTAAATTAATGGAATTGGGAACCTGAATTTGTATTTTCAAATTCAGGAACCAATCTCATTTGGATCTTTTAAAACTGCTTTAATTTAAGTTTAGGCTCATAGATGATGTTTGACTTCTTGTTGTTGAGTTCAATCTCTCTAGCTATAGTAATATGCAACATATGCAATAAGTTGTGCCTTTAAGTCGCAGTTTATTTCGACCTCCAACAGCGCTTGTGCGACTGAAGTTTCAAAGGCTTCTCGCCAACAGGTTAGAGAATCTTGTCCAGTTTTTACGGAAGAGAAGGTGATATTAATAGTTTAACAAGAATTTTAGCAATATAACTCCCTTAAAAAACTCTTTCAAAAACATACATCAAATTTCTCCAAAATATTTTGTGAAAAATGCACTCTTCCTATCTCCTTCAATCAAAACCAAATTCAATAAACTCAAAGCATGTAAATTTTGATGTTAGTTGTATGTTTTCTAATATACCTACTAGAGAATGCCTCCAAATTATAAAATATCTACTCAAACTTTAAACAAACGGAACACAGCCTGAATATATAACAGCTCTATAACAAATACTGAGTTTTTTAGGACTAACAGAACAAATCTCATTTGAAATTTGAAAGTTATTTTATAGCTTTTTGTCTAGCTTCGTGACACTTAACAAAAACCATAAAAATAAAATTGTTTTTAAGATCATAGCTTAAGATCTGTGGATCTGACAGATGGCTATCCACTTAAGGTTACGGAAAGACATAATCTTAAGAACAATGCTATTTTATGGTATTTGTTGAGTGCCACGAATGTGGACTGAAAGCTATAATATAACTTTCCAATTTCAAATGAGATTTGTTCTGGTAATCCTTAAAAGACTCAGTAATTGTTATAGAGCTCCGGAAAGGCTGAATATATTTATACATTTGGGCTGTTTTCCGTTTGTATGATTATCTATAACTTAGGATGGTTTCCCCAATTGTATCTTAAATATTTACTCGATGAAGCAAATTCCTTCTAAGAACTTTATAAGAATAGAGTGTCTATGAATCTGTTTTAAAACATATTCTACCAACAAATAACAGGTCTATCCGATCAATCGGATCAACAAGAGCAATCGGATCTCCATTATGCCCACTTCTAGCCGATTTATTTATGTCTCATATTAAAGTACACATTTTTAAATCAGATTCTAAAAGAAAACATATTTACATCGAGCCTTTTCAATCTCCCCTACCACGGAAAAGAGAATCAAAGAGTTAAATACAATCATTTTAATCGCTACAGAGAATAGATTCCCAACAAACCTCATCGAAAGTATTATAAATAATATACGATTCCAATTCATAATGGCCCAAATATATCCGAAATCCGCAAATACAGACAAAACTTTCATCTCTCTGACATATTTTGGCAAAACAAGCGAAGAAATCGCAAATGCCCTTTGAAAGCAAAATCTTCAAGTAGCATTTAAACTCTCCTCTAACAAAAAGTTGTCCCACATATTGTGTAATGCCAAAAAAAAAAATCGACCCCCTCAAAATATCTGGCGTATACGAAATACATTGTTCCGAATTCAACAGTGTGTACATAGGTCAGACAGGACAAAGTTTTTCAACACGGTTTGCAGAACATTCTCGCGATTTTTGTCTGAAAACAGACACTCGTTCTTTTTCAAACCATTGACTCGAATGCAATCATAAATTCCCAGAGATAGATAATCTAAAACTCTTGCATAATTGCACTTGCACTTTATATCCTAGAGTCATTAGACATTTTTAAACAAAGCCGTAATCCATCCGTTAATTCTCCTTAATGAGAAAACCGAAATAATCTTTCCACAACTCTATAATCTTGTTCAATCGCCTCCAGGTAATTGCCTAATGGAAGAAAGGTATCTCACCCCCGCCCTAAAATACGTAGTATAAATACATTCCAACATCAATTTTTCATCACTTGAAAATGACCTTTAACAGTCGAAATTCGAGTCGTGTAAGTTATATAACATATTTTCAGACTATAAGTGTGGTAAAAACATAGTGAATTTTTCAATTCTTTATATGTCGAGGACGTAATAGCGTATTTCAGTAGTACCGCACAGCACGCCAATTGGATCAATTTCTATATTTTATCAATTACATTCGTCAAAAATGAAATTGACCCTTCAGGTAGAAAATAATAATGAGGTACAAGAAGAGAGTCAAGTTGATTTTGCTGTTGCTTTCCACCTCAAGAGTCAATTTTATTTTTTGACGAATATAATTGATTAAATATAGAAATTGATCCAATTGAAGTGCTGTGCGGTACTACAGAAACACGCTAGTATGTCATTGGCATATCTTTAGCAAAATGAATCTTATTCATTTGACATTAATTTACATACCCTACAGACGGAATTAATTACCTAATATACATTTCAATGGACTCAAAATCCTTCTGCCAACATTATTTTCCTAAACTTTTTCTTTTTTCCTAAACAACTCAAAAGTTTTTTTATTTAGCAATAGAACCTTTCTTTGGCCTAGAGAACGTGTTGCAGAATTGCTGGTATGTTTGGAAAATTCCAATATCGTGGGATACGGGGGGAGATGAAACTAATTCCTATTCCGAAAATGAGAAATTTGAAAACAATGAAAACTTTACTGAAGGTCTAGATGAACAACCTGAAGAATATTCAGATGAACAACATGAAGAGGAAGCATCTGCAGACTTAAGTTCCATCCTTGTTAACATTCTTGAAATTCATTTGAAAGATCGTTATGAACGAAACTCCTGAAAAATATCTGACAGATTTAAAACTATTTGATATACCACCTACTACTGATACACATTTGGAGCGGAAAGACTAGAAAATCTCAGACATCGCAATAGTAGTAGTAGTATTAATACTTTATTGGCATAATTTAACTTTACAAATTTGTGATTACCACTTATATAGTATATTATTTAAACTTACATTCAAAACACATCCGAGATCCCTATATCTTAAAAAACACAAAAACAAAAAAAGATAGAAAGAACAAAAACAAACAAAAACAAAAATAAAGTCTCTAAAAAAGGAAATATATATACATATATACACATACAAAAAGGGAACGCAAACTACACTGATCTCAATGAACCCGCGTATTTGCATTTTAATATTTTCTTCGTCTATTTGACGTACGAACCACATTCGTCCATACTTTTTCCCAACTACTTACTGCTGCCTTTTCCACTTCAGTCCATACACATTTTCTGCAACTCGTCACCCAATGTTGCCACAGCTCCTCGCCCTCTCCACATGCTCGGCACGTTCTATCACCTGCAGCCATTCAATATCTCCGACCCCTTTCTTCTCTTTCGCATCTAAAACGCGCAATAGTCGTCTGTGAGACTTCGGGGTTCAGGAGATATTCTGGGCATCTGCCTGTAACTTGGATCTTCATGTAGTCTTTGTTATAAGTACCTTTGTCTATGTGTTTCTGTAGCTCTACCTCTATTAGTCTCTCTTCCAAAAAAAATTCAACTAGCATTTTATCATTCTCTAAATCTCTACGTGACTCCATCCACCTCTTTCATACATCAGCTTACGTCGGTATCCCCACTTGGTTTCAGTCTTACATTCTACCTTTTCATTCCTTAACACTTTCAGCACTTCCTTCACTATTCTTTCCTCATACATACTATTCACCTTTCTTTCAAACTTGGCCAATCTCGTGGCTATATAACTGGCGACATGGTTGGTGTTTGTCTCTTGGAGAACAATATACCAAGGGGTAGACCTCTCTAACTGCAAAATCCTCTTAACATATTGCAGTTGTACCCTTTCTATATCAACCTCCTCCTTTACTCCCCATATTTCCGCCCCGTACATGAGGATACTTGCCCTCCAAATCACCATTTTCGTCCTGTAATTCTCTCTAAAGTAAACTCTACACACATCCCAGAATCTATTAGCCACTACCCACGCTTTTTTAACGAAACATCGAATATGCTCTCTGCACGAACCATTCTGATGGAACACAAAACCTAGATATTTGAAGCTGCTAACCTATTCTATCTCCATTTCTTCCCATTTAAAACAATCTCTCTCTATCTTTGCTCCATTTCTCTTCCTGAATAACATTTACTTAGTTTTTTCTACGTTCACCTTTAACACGCGCTTCTTAAAACACATTTCCAGTCGAGTTAATACCTCTCTTATTTCCGCATACGTACCGGCTAGCACAACGACATCGTCAGCGTAGGCTAAGCTCAAGACTTTCCTAGTCCCTATTACTACACCACCAGCCTGACCCATACTTATCGTCCTTTCTAGGTCCGCCGTATATAAGTTGAATAGTAATGGACTAAGAGGACACCCTTGTTTTAATTCAACCTCGAACCTTTCAGATGTAGCCTCACCAACTATCACTCTGCACCATGTTCCCTCATACAGACGTTCAATGCTTTTTCTCAACTGACGCGATATACCTTTTGTACTCATAAACTCTCACACTTTCTCCCGTATTAAAGAGTCATAGGCTGCTTTTAAGTTGATAAACACTGCGTACAATTTTCCCTTTGGTTTCCTCAATTCTTGTTGAACAATATAGTTTAGCGTCTAAAGATGTTCTGTAGTATCACGACCTTTTCTAAATCCGGCTTGGACTTCTGAAATCATCTTCATCTCCTCTACTTCTTCTAGCAATTTGCCTTCCAGTAGTTTAGCGTAGATTTTATATGCGGTATCCATGAGAGTTATCCCTCTGTAGGTACTCAATTCCTCCTTATTTCCATGTTTAAGGACATTCAAAATAATTCCCTCTCGCCAACTATCCGGAACTTGTTTGCTGCCTTTGAAGAAACTGTTAAGTTCGGCGAGCAGTTTCTCCTTCACTGTTTGTGTAACCAAGCACTACGCTTCGTTTGGTAACTGGCCCTGGACTTCATCTGGCCCTGGAGTTTTCCTTTTTTTTAAGCGCCGCCATAACACTTTCTTTCAATTCTTCCTTTGTTATTTCTTCTAGGAAATCCTCTCTGTTAGTTTCTGCCGCCCCAAAATTTCTATCCGTTCGCTCGCAGTACTTTGTAATTTTGCCTGCGAATAAATCTCTGAAGTGGTTCATTAAGCTTTTTATTGCGATGGACCTTGGGATTTCTCTCTTTTCATTACCTGCAGCAATGTATTTCCAGATGTCCGACTCTCTGCTTGTTTGGTTGATTTTCCGCACCTGGAACTTCTCCCATTCCTGTCTCTTTCTCTTCTACAGATCCCTCTTATTTTTTAGCGGATTTTGAAATCTTTCCAGTGTTGTTTTTTCTTCCTTCCAAGCCCTAAATTCTGGTCTAAAGCTTTTTCTCATATCTCTAGTTTCTTTGTCCACCCATGCATTTCCATTACAGTTCTTATTGTGCGAAACTTTAACAATGAAAGTCTTTCGTACCATTTCTGGCAATTGACCAAACTCCGCCACTTCCACCTTTCCTTCTATAATCGTCAGGTTTTCTTGATATTTTCTGACAGACTCTTCATTCCATAACACTGCTTGTTTGGCGATTTTCTTGTTATTTTCACTGTGTCTTTTGACTTCTAACAGCCTAATTTCTAATGGTAGATGGTCTGAGTCAAGTCTCTCATATTTTAAACGAGTCAATCCTCCGTACTGCCGCTTCGTTGGCGATCCCGTAGTCAATAACCGAACCACCCATGCCCCCCATATACGTTAACTCGCCATTCCAATCACCATTTGTACACTCTTTTAGCATGTACCAGTTATGCATGTCACACCAGTCAATCCATCCTTTACCCTCGTTATTATACGTCTTATCCCTTGAAGGTCTACGTATTTGCAGCCCTTCTGCATCTAGGTAGCCCACTTGTTGTTTTCCGATCCGCGCATTCTATATAATCAGTATTCAATAATCAGTATTTTCTCCCCTGGATCTCTTGACGTACGTTTCTCAATATGCTTTAGAATCTCCTCCATGCTATTATTGTTATATATTATCACTACTCTCCAGTTATTACCTCCCACCTGTATTATTCCTTCTTGGACACCTTCAACATTATCTGGCTCTGTCTTATATTCAATCTCTTTCACAGACGTCACACCGGTAACGATCCCTCCTTTAGCTCTTCCTCTGTTTGAATCTCTCTTGCCAAATTGGCATTTTGATACATATTCCGTTGGTGATAATTTTCTTATTTCTTTCCAGTCTTTTTCCTCTATCCACGTTTCCGTCAGTCCTATGATATGGAACTTCAGAATATACCGCGTAAACGCTTTTCTATCCTCTCCCTTTACTTTCTTCTTGAACCCTGCCAGGTACCACGCTAATATATTCAGTCCCTTAATTCTACTATTTCTAATTTCCATGTCCCTTGCAAGTGTCGTTATCCTGTTGTCCCGTCCGGTTCCTGTAACTAGTTTTTTTCCTAATATCTTCCCACTCATGTACCTTACCGTTTACTGTAATCTTCTTATACCCTAATGTTGCATTATTTTACTATACTTACTTTTCTATTTCTTCTCTTGCCAAGTCCCTTAATTTCTTCTGGGTTTCTCTTTCTGCTAATGTTAAATCGTTTTCGATGAAGATATTTTCTCCCTTTAGATTCTTTTTATTCGCCATAATCTTATGTTTTTGTTCCCAATTTTTTATTGTAGCGTGTATTATTTTTCTTTCCGGTTTACGACCTAATACAAAGGTTATCGTAGCTTCTACGCCTACTTTATCTCTGATATATTCTTCCACACCAGTTTTTGTTTGGTTTTACTTTATTTGTAAGCCTGTTATTATTATATTAAGCTTCCTTCTCTCTTTTTCCTGGGTTTCCACGGTATACTCCAATTTTTCAATTTTTAAGTTAAGCTCTTTCTTTAAATCTTACATTCCTCTTCTTTCTTATGCATTTCGTCTTTTAGTTTCTTTATTTCGTCTATATTTTCCTCGAAACCTTTATTCATATCAATTCTTAGAGCTCTGAACTCCTCAAGAATCTTTTCCAAATTATTGTGTTCTGTTTTCTTCTTTTGTGTTATTTGTTGAGCTAGTTGGTGTCGTTGTTCTTACCATTTTTTTACTTTCTCTGATAGCTTCGGCTATGTCTGTATCGATTTATCCCTCTTGATTATCTTTCCTTTCACGTTTCCTTTTGGAATGGTTTGTGATTTGTCCTAAGCTATCCGACGTTTTTCTATTGCTTTTCTTTATGTTACTTTCCTTGGGCATTTATTTCCATCTGCTAGGCTTCCCGCCGCAGTAGTTACTCACGAAAAAAAAAACAAAAACCAAAGTTACTCACGAGCAAACTACTGCGGTGGGAGGCCTAGCTGATGAAAATAAATGCCGAAGGAAAGTAACATAAAGAAAAGCAATATACCAACGTCGGATAGCTTAGGCCAAATCACAAACCATTTCAAAAGTAAACGTGAAAGGAAAGATAATCAAAAAGGAAAAATCGATTAATACATAGCCGAAGCTATCAGAGAAAGTAAAAAAACGGTAGGAACAACGACACCAACTAGCTTAACAATTAAAAGAAAAGAAGATAACAAAGTAAAAATAGAACACAATAATACATTATGTACCAAGTGATGATGACCAATGTTGGGAAAACAAGAAGGTACGCATTTTTTTTATTTTCGTAGCATGTCATGTTTATGCGAAAATAATGAATCTACATTTTGGTGTGGCTTATCATATTATTGCGATTCATTTTCAAGGAAAAACATTATCTAGTGAATCAGATATTAAAATATGGTTGATTATTGTGTCGATAAAATCACAGGGACATTCTGTTCCACAAGATGAGCAAGGAACAGATCAGAACAATCTGTTAGAAATCAAATTGACACAATACCAAAATATGAGAGTCACTATAGCCAAATAGATAATATGGGCAAGACCTTTCTCAACTGCGATATGATGATCGCTCTATAAAGCATTTTATATTCCAAGGTGTCAGGAGCAAAGCATTGTAGTTGTAAAAGAAAATTCGTATCATAAAAATGTTTGTACTGAATATAGCATAGGGTTTAAACTTCCTATATCAGACACATGTAAAACATGTGATCAAACTATCATTAAACTTAATACAGCTAAACGAAATAACGACGATCAAGAACAGGACAGATTGACAACCTTGAATCTACATAAGAACAGAGCTAAGGCAATGCAAAATCTCCTCAAATCAGAGACTGAATACTCAAAGAATGATCCCAAAAAATGTGTTATTTCTTTTGACTTGCAGCAGGCTATGCCTATTCCAATATTAACTACTTGGTTGGCATTTTTCTGCCGAAAAATTAGGTTATATAACCTTGGCGTCCATGATTTCACGGAGGGACAGGGGTACATGTACTCTTGGACTGAGAATAAAACCAAGCCTGGGTCCAACGTAGTTGGTTCTATGTTGCTAAAATTCCTCAGTAAAAAAAATGATGTAGAAGATCTCGTCATTTTTACGGACAACTGTCCGGGCCAAAACAAGAACTAGCTGATGAGGGCCTGCAACTAGAGGGCCCTGGATTCAACTGGTCAAACAAAAAAAGTTCAAATCTATCAAATTTTTTAGTGAGTGGCCATGCCCACTTGCCGTCTGATAGGGACTTTGCCCTTGTTGAAAAAACGACAAAGAAATTATGCCAGTATAATTTATTGTCCCGAAGGATGGTACCAAATCATGAAAGAATCGAATTACAAAACTCAATTTGTCGTAACAGTTCTGGAGCAGGACGACTTTTTAGATTTTTGCTCCTTTTCTAGCAAGTATACAGAGGAATAGCCATTCCATGAATGGGCAGAACTTAGACCTTTTGAGAAATATAAAGAATATAAAAAGCTGAGTATTGCAAAAAAATGAAGATCTCTTGCTATATCTTTGAATGGGCTCAAAAAAATACACAATAAATAGGTAAAAATTGCTGCGAAAAAAATACTGAATGTGAAATCCTTGCTTCTGTATATTCCACCCACTAATTACACCTTTTAATAACAGTCTAAGATGCTCTGAGGTAGAAAATGAACTTATTGATTGACAGAACTTATTGACTGAGATTGGTTTAACTTTTCTACATAAAAGCTACTTATGTTTTTATAGTCATTGTTTATTCGTAAATCTTAAGAAAATGTAATACTTTGGTTTTGCGATAAAATAACAAGCCACCTTACTTTTAAGTTTCATCTGTGGGATAGGTACTTAATATTATCAGTGAATTTATGTCAGTGTATGAGCTAGTCCATCCATTAAAAATTAAAAATACGCAATTATAACGAGAACTGAGAGATTTTCTACATTTTTCGAGACTTCTTAGCACGTTTACTCAAGTTTATTAATTGGTGGCTTGTCAACTTATTGTATATAGCATACAGATATTATTATAACCTTTTATTGGCATATATACAAAATATATTAAAATATATTACATACTATACATATATTACCTACAGGTTATAGATATATAGATATAGATATAGAAATATATATAGATATAGATATAGAAATGTATATAGAAAACGGACTAATGTGAATTATACAATACCATCACATGTACACCAGAATCTAATTCTAAAAAAAGAACTAAACAATTAAACAGTAACATCGATATTGTCACAAGAAATGGTTCCTAGTTACACTCATCCAAATTTAATAAATGAAATACGGAACCAAATCGCAATGACCCAAATATATCCGAAAACGGCACAGTCGCAGCTTCTTCAAAATTATTCCACTTATTATTTAAGGTTAAAGACAAAAACGACCCCCTCAAAACATACGGCGTTTATGGCATTCATTACTCGAAATGCAATTGGATGTACGTAGACCAAATGAAGTATTTCAACTCGTTTTTCAAGAATATTTTCTTGCTTTTCGTCTTAATAAAGACACAAGTTCATTTTCTAACCATTGTCTAGATATATAATCATAAATTCCCTGAAATAGATAATCTGAAAATCTTGCATAAGTGCGACAAAGGCGCGAAGCGTGGAGTCATTAGAAATTTTCAAACAAAGCCGTAATCACTCAATGAATCTCCTTGATGAGCAAATTGACCTAATATTTTCACAACTTTTTAAACAACTTTTTAATCTGACGCAATCGTTTCCAGATAAGTCCCCATCCAACTACCGACACAGATTCTAAAACTCTTTCCTTCTAAAACTCTTGGTATAAATTCAATCTCATCAATTTGTATTCCACTTGAAAATTACCTTGAATACTCGAAACTGGAGTCGTTTAAATTTTGTAGATATATATAGCTTCACAAGTTAAATAATATTTCCACAAAAAGTAGTGGTGAAAACATAGAGAATTTAAATTCAGTCGTATAAGAAAGGTAAACTAAATCATTAAAAAACGAATTAAAATTACGAATCGCTCGTCATATACGAGATTTCTATTTTGTAGTTAGTGGATTCTTATGATTTGTGAATCTATGTAGTTCTTGCCGATTTATATACAATCAACATCAGACGCATGGTTGCATGGTTTGCCCACCCCAGAACTTAATTCTTACTATAACGATATGAGAACCACACTATTTAATGACAGTTAAATTCATTTGTCTAGATAGAATTGCAAGCTACTTAGGATTAAATTTTAGTCTGTTTTAATCTGTATTAATTTAATTGCATTTTTTACATCATGCTTCATTAATTATCGTCAAAGGCGGGTATAGAGATAGAGAGTTCGTTTTACATTGCATAACTTGATAGCTCTTAAAACTACTTACCAAATTTCTGGACATCAACAATTTTGATTAAGAAAAGTGCATAAAATAAAATCAAAATCTGAATGAATTAACTTCGTTATCGTTGAAATAGCAACAAAGTTAAGAAACAGAATAATTTTGAATGCAAAGTGGATGTTCTTGACCCGAGTTTTATATTAATCGTTGTTTTTCTAAAGAAGAAATAGAATTTTGGTCAGATGGGTAGCTTGTTGCTATTACGCGACACCTGCAAAATTTTGAAGGTCAAGGAAATCTTTGCCTTAATTCGCATAGACGCGAAAATTATTACAAAAGATTAAGAGCGAAGTTTATGCTTATGCGACAAATGAAGAGAAATTTGCGGGCCATTGAATTTAACCAACCGCATGCCATTATATATACTACATTTATAGAAAATGTATATTTGTTAAACATTATTTGAATAAAATTGAATTTGGATTATATTGGATTTACCCCGTAAAACAATTTTTACAAAAATTCTATTACCTGCAATATTAATTTCTTAGATGTAATCATTTTATAAATAACAGAAATTTATGAAAAACAATAAATAATAATACATGAGTATTCTTTTAAACTATATATTTGAAATAATCCATTTAAATCTAACATGGTTTTATAGCAATTTAAAATTTATTTGAATAATTAATAGAATTAAGACATGACGATAATCCGTAACGACACTCACTCAAATTGAATTCTTGAGTTTTGTAATAAAAAATTCTTTAATAAAAAAATGCGTTCCATTGGGGATTTTCTTCTCGTGCGGAACTCGACTTTGATAAAAAGGAATTATTTTATCCGAGCCCTAAGTAATATATTATTGCTGGTGACAGGCCCAATATTTGTTCCCGTTTTTGGACAGGCCTCTGATTAAGATACTTTGCCTACACCATACTTTCTAAATGATATTATAAAAAGAAAAAGTAATGTTTGTTTTATTCCCACGGTATTACAAATAAATAAATATTGGGTTTATAATTTTGAAATATATCTTGCGTTATATCAATAATCATCAATATTCATAATATCTAATAAATACTGATGAATTACATAGTGAAATTTGGAATAATAAAATCTGAAAAATTTAAATAGTACTTCGCACAAACCCGGGGTTCCGAAACATCTCTCAGGGGTACCGCGTAGCAAAATAAAAAACGCTACGTGCTTGTTTAAAGCCTTTAAAATGGCCTTTAAAATGATGACAAAATAATTTGATTTATTATGTGAAGAATTATCCAGCAACCATAGTACCCCGCCATTAGATACAGTAGTCAGATGGTTCTCGAAAGCAAAAAAATCTTGATTTAAAATGAGTTAAACAAGTCAGAATTTTTTAAACGATCACAATCATGTTTATGTGATCAAAATTATGTGATGGAATTTGGTTGCAATGATTGTCTTATTTAACAGACATTTTCAATAAAATAAATATACCCCTTCAAGGAGTGGAGGTACATATTATTAGAATTGGTCGTTATATGTTGAAAAGAATGATGCAAGGCTTTGGTAAACTATGCAGTTTTCTAATGGAAAATTAATTGAATGACGACAGTGTTAAAAATTATAAATCGAGCACCTTTTTAAACAGATCGAAAGAGTGGAGTGGTGTTGAAAATGAAAAATTAAAATGGTGGCACTGAAAAAGTAATTTAAGTAAAGGTACGGAAAGCGGGTGCCGCATATGCACGCCTACACCCCTTATGGCAATCTACCATATACAGCAAGAACACTAAGCTAAGAATTTTTAATACAAACGTTAAACCAGTCCAGTTGTATGGATGTGAAACCTGGAAGGTGGCAAAATAGCTAACTCATAGGCTTCAAACTTGATTAAAATATGTCTAAGACGTGTCCTGGAAATTTTCAGGACAAACATAATTTCCTACGAAGAATTGCTGGCGAACTAAGAAATGCAACCAGTCTTGCAAATAAACAGAAGAAAGTGGAAATGGATACGGAACACTTTGCGGTGGGATAACAGTTCGAATGGCCTTAGACTGGAATCCGCAGGGCAGCCGCAAACGTGGTAGGCTAAAAAGAACGGCGAAGAACCGTCAGAAAAGAGTCGGAAGATGCAGCAAAAACGAGGACGGGAGCTAAGCCACTCGCAATCAACAGGGTCAGATGTAAGACTTTTGTCGAAGCTCTATGTTCCCAAAGAAATGTTTGAGAAATTATATTATATTTTTCAACAGAAGAATGCTGTTAGAAAATATTTCCTAGAAGAAGAAACTAAGTATAACTGGCCAAAAAATACAATCTAGTACTATGATAAATCAGAAGGCTTACAGATGTAGAAAAAGGAACAACTTATTGATCATGATACTTGACGTTAAAATCTAAATTACGGATAAAGCAACTGTAAATTTTTTGCTTTTCATATTAATGCCGAACACTCTCAAGTATCTCAAATAGCTTTAAACATTTTCATGCAATTCGGAACAACTTATTTAAGCAAACATTTCTTTCAGCGAACGCATAAGTTTCAATAAAAACAAAATTTAGAAACATATTTAATGCATAACATGAAATGCGACTGCAGATGACATCAATGGAGCTAGACTTCGACAAATTGTGAAAAACAAAATGCTTGCACACTCCAGCACAAAATATAATAAACGAATAAAAGACATATGTGGAACGAATTTATGCTACGAATTCGAAAATTGTAATAATTTTATGTTAAATTTTTTAATGTTAATTACAATGCTTTTCTTCAATTGTTTTTACATAAAGTAACTATGTTATAGTAAAATTGCATAATTAGGTAAATGTGCACATTTACCGGTATATGTACAGATTTTCCAACCAAAATGCTAAATTTGAGGTTAACTTACAATTATCAACCACTTACCGCTTTTCATTGACACAGTCTGCTGTTGAATACTATTTACATTTTCAACAAATTTTATCCAACATAAACGTTTCACTTAAATTTCCTATTAGTTTAGAGAAAGAAACTGTTTTTGATTTCTTGAATTTATTAAAAAAATGAATTTTTTTGATTTTTTTTCCTACAAATTTTCCACAGATTCTAAACATTACCAGAAATTTTGTTAAGTTTGCTCAATTTTTGCGAAATTTTTCGAATTTAAAAAAAAAATTCATACAAAAACCTAAAATTTTTCTTCAAAAACTTTCTGTTTTATTCTGAAATTTAACAAAATTTCTTGAAATCTGCTTGACTTATTTTAACTTCTTTTTTTACTTTACTTCACTAATATCGAAAAAAAATTTGACCTGAATTCCGATCACTCTGGAGTAATTCTAACCATAAGAATCATTGAAAAAGAAGAAAAGTCCACTTTGACCAAGAACTTTGACTGGGAGAGTGTTAGAATAGACTTGGAAAATCTAATCCATATAAAGGTTAAATTAAGAACCAAGGAGCAGCTTGATACTGAAGCAGTAAACTTTATGAAAGACATACAAAAAGCAGCATGTAATAATACTAAAACCTCCATCAGCAAAGCAGTGGGAAATAACTACCCAAATTAAATCAGGGAACTGGTAAAGAAAAAGAGGGAAGATAGAAGTACCCTTCTATCTTCCTTCCTTCCTTCGATCTTCTATCTATGGCATCACACTAGGGATCCAATAGGAAAAAAGGATCTAACAGAACACAGCTACTAAATAGGGAAATCAAAAAATATAAAGAAGATTCGATTAGTAGCTTCCTTGAAGGTCTAACAGAGCATATTGATACGGAATACTCCCTATGGAGGCAGCTGAAAACCAAATTTGATTAACCAAGCTCCGCCGTTAAGAATGGAACATGGTTTCTGGGTACGGGAAAATATGGAAAAAGCAGAACTTTTCGCCAAGTCTGGAAGAAATTTTTATGCCCAAAGAAATACAAGCAGACACTACGCTGCTAGATATAGTTAACCAAGACGAAGATAGAAACCTTTAACCTCCCCAAAAGAAGTTACGAACGGGATAATAACACACTTAAACTTAAGAAAATTACCAGGCTTCGACTCAAACACAGAAAAAATTCTAAAACAGCTCCAACGGAAAGGTATTGTTAAATTAACCTACCTGTTCAATAGAGCGTTTAGGTTAAAACCATGAAGTCAAATCAAATAAGCCTATCTCTTTAACTAACGATAATCTACAAATTGTTTGAAAAACTGCTCCGTAATAGATTAAAACCAATTATTAAGAAGAAAAATCTGATTCCCAGCGACCAATTTGGTTTTAGATATAAGCATTCTACAATAGCTCAGGTATATCGAATTACAGACATTATCGAAAAGGCCTTAGAAGAAAAGAAAGTCTGCGCATGGATCTTCTTAGATGTTGCGCAGGCATTCAAAAAGGCTTGGCACAAGGGACTTGTCCACAAATTACACCAACTTTTTCCAAAACAGTTTGTTCAACTGATAAAGTCATACATAACTGAGCTAGAAGAAATACAAGTAGGTGCCCCGCAAGGTAGTGTGCTGGGACCTATACCTCATCTTCTCTTTAAGTCCAATCTATCAGAAATTAGAAACAACTCTACAGCAATATGTTCAGATGATGCTGCACTTATGGCAGTTTCAGATAATGCAACGGAAGGTACAGAAAATTTCAACAAGCTACTAATAAGATATCCAGATAGATGCAAAACTGGAAGATAAAGCTAAATGAATGCAATTCTATTCATACCAATTTTACTAACTAGAAAATCAGGGACCAAGGACCAAGAATTTTTCTGTGTCTGAAATAAGATTATTGAATTTAAAATTCGAAATATTTTTGTTGAAAATTTAAAAATTCAGTAAATACATTTCACTAAGCAATATAATTATCTCTCATGTTGACAAGCAATTAAAACTTTTTCTTGCGATTTTTATGGTAAAATTTTTGCAGCATTATTGAATATTAACAATAATAATAAAACATCTTCATTGTTATACTTATAAATACATACAAATACAACAATTAGTCATCGACCTTCGGTCTTTCAGCCTTAAATGAACAGATAAATTGAGCATAAATTGAGAGAAAAAAAATATTTAAAAAAATATTTGAAACTGGATGAGAATGAGTAAATCAGTTGTCGTTTAAGGATTCAATACGAGTTTTAGAAGGGTCCGTTATAAAGTTTAGATAATCGTTTTAAGCAAAGTTTGTCAATGTTTTTGAACGTCATGGGGTTGTTTCTAAGCTTTTTCCTAAGTCTGTCATATCTATCAGAAAGTGGATTGACTCGGGTATAGAGTAGTTCGACGGAGGGGTTGTGGAAAGGGTTTTTTAGATGTCTGAGTTTGGTGGTGACACGTTATGCAATTCGTTCTGTGACCTCAAGAGTTCGTCTACAGGAATTATTGCTAGAGGTTATTACATGTCCATAGTCAAATGGGACGACAGATAGATATATACATTTACGACGCGGTCTTTGTGGTAATGCCCTAGTTGCCGTACGTTAAGGCTCACGCAATTTGGCGTCGATAATTTTTTAATTTTTTTCTTAATTTTACATAACTTACAAAAACTAGTTCTTATAAACTAACGATCTGTTTATCTTTAACAAATAAATTATTAATGTAATATTATACTGAGTTGCTCCCACTGGATCCCTCAGTTGTTTGGCAGGTCTATTCTACATAGCTCATGTGGTTTGGTTCGTTTAAGTCGTCTGGTGTCATTCTCCACGTTTAGTAGCATGTATGCTTCCTCGTTGATGTGGTGCAGGAGTCGTGATTCGTGCGAGATAGCATATCTCCTAATGATGGTGTCGACTGTTTCTACACCGAGTTTGCGGTGTAAGTCGCTATTGCGCACATACCATGGCGCATTGGCGATGGTACGTAGAATTTTGTTTTGGTAGCGTTGGATTACATTAATATGTTGTTTTTTAGCACATCCCCATAATTGGATACCATATGTCCAGATTGGGCGCAACACCTGTTTGTATAGTGTTAGCTTGTTGTGCATTGTTAGTTCGGAACGATGTCCTAGTAGCCAATACATTTTACGTGATTTTAATTGCAGTACCTCTTGATTTTTATTGATGTGCTCCTACCATCGGAGTTTTGTGTCAAGCGTCATGCCCAGGTACTTTGCTGTGTTGGCAGGCTGGATAGTTATGCCATTAATATTGAGTGGTTTGTTTTCAATCTTTTTATTGGTAAAGTTGATATATGTCGACTTTGCTTTATTAAGTTTGATTCGCCTTTTACGAGTCCAGGTGGCCACGTTATTTATTTTTCCAGTTGCCATCAGTGCAGTGTCATCTGCAAATGTGGCAGTTATCGTGTTATCAGTATTAGGTGTATCGTTTGAATAAAATAGATATAACACCGAGCCCAATACGCTTCCCTGAGGGACACCAGTACCGATGTTCTGAAGATCGGAGAACGCGTCCTCGTGTTTAATGCGAAATTTTCTTTCGGATAAGTAAGATTTTAAAAGTTCGTAGTATGAGTCAGGCAGAATGGATTTGAGTTTGTGCAATAGGCCTTCATGCCATACCCGATCAAACGCCTGTGCGACGTCGAGGAACACTGTAGAGCAAACACTTTTATCTTCTAACGATTTTTCGATGACGTTGGTAATTCTATGAACATGATTAATTGTTGAGTGGTTGATTCGAAATCCAAACTGATTGGCCGGCACCAGCTCATATTTGTCTATAATTAGCTTGAGACGTTTCATATTCAGCTTCTCAAAGAGTTTTAACATGATCGGAAGTAATGCGATTGGCCGATACGACTCCACATCATTGTGATTCTTGCCAGGTTTTGGTAGCACAATTATTTCCGATACCTTCCACGCGGTTGGTGTATGTATTAAGCGAATTGCGGCATTGAATATATTAGTGAGCTTGACCAAGGGTTTTCTCTGTAATTTTTTGAGGATTGCACCGGTAATTAGGTCGAACCCGGGTGCTTTCTTTGGGTTTAGATTCGTGCGAATCTCTTTGGCTACCTCTTTGGGTGTTAATGGTGAGATTGTGTCTTCGTAGTTGTATGTTGGGAGTGTTGGAAGTTCATCCGATCCCGGCTTGGAAAGAAATCTGCTTTCCAAATGCTCTGCAAAAGTGTCTGTTTTATCTCTGCTGTTACGAACCCACTTGCCGTTTGGTTTGCGGATCGGGGGTATTTGGATGATCGGTCGCTTCAGGTACTTTGCTGCCTTCAACAGAGAATATTCTGTGGTATTGTCAGCGGTTAGTCCCTAGAGGAAGTTGTTGATAGAGTTTTTTTTTTGTGTTTTCATCTCCCTTGTCAACTGTTTCGTTATTCTATTTAGGTTGGTTTTGTCTTGCGGTGCTCGTGTTTGATGCCAACGTCTTTTAAGTCTGCGTTTTAAGGTGATCAGGTCTTTTATTTCTTTAGGGAAGTTGATACCCATTGATATAGTTGATATTGAGTTTTCGATTTATAGTAGGCTTACTTTTCCAAGCTGCGTCTTGAATAGCCGTAGTGAATTGATGCACTTCATTTTCTAACTGTTCGATTGTTTTAAGTGGTACATGCAAGTTTATGGTTCTTTCCAGAAGATGGTTGAAGTAGTCCCAGTCGGTGTGGTTGGTCACAAGCACTGGGTTCTGATTTCTTCGGATTTATCGGATTATATTTTATTATTCGGATATATTTTATTATTATTCGGATATATTTTCGAAGTTCGGATTTATAGTTATAATGGTGTTGCTGATTCTTAGCACGATTGGAGAGTGGTCAAGAATGGAGTTGAGATCAAAGCCTTCGTCAACCTTAATGTAATTTGCTGCGACGTTTTTGATTATGAAAAAATCTATCAGGTCTGGTGTTTTATTATAGTCCGTTGGCCAGTACGTAGGTTTTCCAGCGGAGGCAAACTCACATCCGTAGTCCTTAGCAGCCTGGTACAGTTGGCGGCCTTTTGGTGTGATTAGTCGTGATACCCAGTGCGTGTGCTTCGCATTGAAGTCGCCGCCAATGATGAATCTACCGTTTAGCTTCTCGAAGAATTCAGTGTATTTATCCGCGTATATGTTGTACCGCGGGGGACAGTAGATTGCGCTCACAGTGAGTGTGTGTTCTGTTGTTGCTTGAATATCACAAGTTGCATATTTCTCTTCTTCGTGATGTTTTAGACTATCTTTGATTAAGATCGCGCTGCCACCACGTGCCGTGTTTGCAGAATGGACTGTGTGATAGGTTGTATAACTTCGGAATTTGATGTGAGATTCATTTGTTAAGTGGGTTTCTGCTATCAGGCATGTCGATGTTCTTGGTGCTTAAGATTACTTGCAATTCGTCCTTATGTTACAGCAATCTATTAGCATTCCATTCCATAATGCGTATAAAGTTGAACATTATGATCTTCTTTTTTATAGATTATCGAGTCGCTGCAATATTTGCTGCAACATGGTTTATCGTTTGATTCTTAACTATGGCTTGGCTATAAGTTGGCTGTGGAGCTTGATCTTCATCTGTTTCTTGTTCCGTTCGTTTGTTGGACTGCAAGTTAGTTTGTTGGATTGCTTGCTTTCTATTTACATTTGTTGTTTGTTGAGTTCAAGTCTCTCGTTTATTCTTGGTGGAACGGTTTCTGAGTTTAAATAACTCTTTGAATACGAGACAGCCTCGATAATTCGCAGGATGGTTATCTCCGCAGTGTATGCATTTTGGCGGATCTTTTGGATCTTTTGTGGAGTCTTGTGTGGCGTGTCCTTTGGCCCACTTGACGCACCGTGGCGCTTTATTGCAATAATTCTATGTGTGACTATAGTCTTGACAGCGTTTACACTGGGGTATGATTTTGTTGGTTCTCAGTGGTTCTACTTGTACTTTGCAGTTAAGGATAGTATCAACGTTATAAATTTTATCAACCGCTGTTTCTCGGTCGAAGGACACAATAAAGATGTCCAGTGGAAATTCAGCTTGTAGTCCTTTTGATAATCGATCTTGCTTCTGTTTTGCCGTTAGCCACTTTCGTTTGTTTATGGCATTTTTTATTTTAAAACCTCGTTGGTTTAGGTGATGTATGATATCGATTGGGTTAATAGAATGATGAAGGTCTTTGATCATTACCTTTATGTCTCTTGTCTGTTTATCTTCAAACGAGTGCCACTGAGCGTTTTTTTGGTTCATTATTTCCGAGATTGCGCGGTATGTATCTGAATCGGTTGGATTTACTTTAAAGTTGTTATTTTTTAAAGTCCTAATCTGGTACCATTCTGTATTAATTCCTGCGTTGGTTAGGGCATTGGTCATTTCCGGCAAGTCTTTAACATTCTCTACTATTGTCGGTGGAGGTTTGTGTATAGTTTTACGATGTTCATGTGTTCGAGATGTCGTTGGCTCATTTTCGGATGTAGCGCCAGATATCCCAGCTATTTCTGTAGCTCGGGTACTTCGCGAGTGCTTCATCATTTTCTTACTATGTTTCACGCGAATCCATTCTGTTTCTCGTTCGAGATCTTCCTCGTCTGTTTCGTAATGAATAGCAGCCCGTTTATTTCCTGTATGGAGTACTGGGTTCTGGGTACTTATAGTATTTATCTGTGCTTCTAAGGCAAAAAATTTATTTTTTAGTATGTTAATCGTCTGTTCTTGTTGTTTTTTCATATCTTCTGATTGTTGCAGTGCATTATACAATGGTTGCTCGTTTGGGGACATCTGAGCAATTTCGGCAAGAGGGTTTTGTAGTATTGGCTGATGCATTTTTTGTTTTTGCATCATGTGTTGTTAGCTTTGTTTTAATGTTTAGTTGTTGGTCAGGTTCGTTGTTGTTAGGTTCAGTTAAAGAGTAACTCCTACCTCTCATTGGTGATCTTTCCATCTTTTTACTTTTTTGGGATGGCTTCTCCATTATATTGCTGTAATTTGTGCATGTAGTATGCACTCAGTACGGTCCTGCCTCGTCAAGACAGAGTCGACGAGCACGACGGCGCGCAGCTCTTATCGTTAACCTATTTCGGTTTGTTTATGCTCTATTTACGCCTGTAGATGTGGTTTTCGAAACGGATCTGCCACAGTACTTTCTTGCACTAGTTTTTACATTGTGTAGTGATGAAATTTAGTAGATACTAATAAATGTGATTTAATTAATAAATATTACAGGAGCACTGATATGATGAATGGACACACGAACAGGGGTGTACTAATATTAGCGTCGATAATTAATTTTTATTTAGAGTCCAAAATTAGTCAAAGATATTTAACGCTGCTTGAGGGCAGTACGTCGGTGGAGTCTGTGTGGATGCGAGTTGAAGAAAATTTGTGGTTCTGGATGAGGAGTTGGAATTGGGAAGGATTTGGTACAAATTTTCACTGGTTGAACCATTTGAGCGGGTTGTTGGTAAGATTTTAGAGTAGGTCGATGGAGGATTTGAGTTGCTGTGGGAAACCAGTGCAGTATCGTAAGATCGTATTGTAGTATGTAGGATGAAAAGTCAATGTGGGATTTGTATAGTTGTAGTTGGTTGTAGTTGTAAATGTCATGACAGTAATTATTGTATAGGAGAGTGGTAAGTGGAGAGTCTTGAAGGAAACCTTGCGTAGGGAAAATGCGGGAGATGAGGTGGAGTTGATTTTCACCTGGGATCTGTTAAAAAGGAAACTTTTAATTATATTGATTAGGTAGAAAGGAACACCGATTATCGACATTTTGAACAAAAGGCCGGCATGCCAGAAACCCAAATGCTTTCCTAATGTCCAAGAAGAGGGCTGCGGATTTCTTATTCTGGAGGTATGACGATTGGATATTGTTGGTGAGGATGAACAGAGGATGGAGAGTGGAATGGAAGGGCTTGAAACCGAATTGATATTAGGGGATTTATTCTCCAAGGTAATTCCGGACTGCAACGAAATAATCGAGTTTTGAGGTTCTAAGGATATGGATATCGAGGATTTTGTCAAGAACAGGAGATAGATCGGATGGTAACTGCTGGGGATGGATTTATTTTGACCTGGTGTAGGGATTGTGACAATTGTGGTCATTTTCCAGCAGGTTGGAACATTTTAAGAGGCAGAAGTTGTAAATTCTAGCTATAAAAGAGCGGATGTCTCCCCTCCGGATAATTCAAGATAATTTGTATTAGAAGAAAATGAAAAATAATTTTATTTTGTTTTTAAATAACTTGCATCAAAATTAGCGGAAAAGAAATTTTTATATTGTCTAAAAATTAAGAGATTCTCATAAATTAGTTCTCACTTTATGTAAATATGTTGGGAATAGAACTAAATTGAGTCCAATGTTAAAATATGATAAAATATGGTTTGTGGTAGGAATAAATTTCTTATAACTTAGCCTGCCTAGAATGTTCTTTCTATATCTAACTTGTAAATTGGCAAGCTTTGTTTATTTAGCGTCGTTTTTTAGTTTCAATTATTTGCCTTCAATAAGATTGGAGCACCCGAGTTCTAGAGATAATCTTATTTGATTTGATAGTCTGATTTGATAACGTTAGGTTTAGCAGTTAATATTTGAAGAAAATACAGCGCAACCAAATCCATAACAATATCATTTAATCTACACTCGATTGGAACTTTTAGCGGTCGTGCACGAGTGTTTGTGTAACAGTGGATTTGGGCCAAAGTAATAATAAACAGCAATTTTAGTGTAAATTTGAATTTTAGAAATAAAAAAATCGAAAAATTCAACATTGCCAATATCTAAGCACGGGGCATTTTTGACGCGAGAAATATCTAAGTTCTCTCATTATTTCGACGAAATCATCATTTTTAAGGTATTGAGACATAAGTAGACCATACCATCTACTTGCAGAAAATCCAGTGGTTATTGCAAATGCTGCCAATTTCCATTCCGTTCAATAGCAACTGTGATATTAACTCTTAAGCTAAAACTCGATTAAGTTTTACAACCGCGCTCTCATTTCTATAGCATTGTAATTTTATAGATTTGCAAAAATTGAGCAGATTCAAATTATGTTACTTACCAGTATCTGAAATTTGACAAAGAAATTAAGTGTAGCGTAGACAATAAGTGAATATAATATCTTTTGGTTCTGAAGTTCCTTTCAATAACAATAATTTATTGTATACATTTATTCTAGTCATTGCGGAGAAATAGTTTTATAGTATGCAATTATTCAACAAAATAGACGGATTGGTGCTATTAAGGTGTGAATATCTATTATTTTCTTATTGTGTACCCGGTTTTTGACGGATCTATAAGGAAAGAAATTTCATTGTGTAATATTGGACATTTATCCGCTTAGTGATCTCAGCAAAAAACACGTTTCTAGACCGAATACAATTCAGCTGATTCTTAACTCTGGCAGCTGTAGTCATTGTAAATTACTCATGCACTATCTTATGTTTTTACTAGATTTTTTCTAAGATTTATAGATTCTCAGAATGGAAATTCACTTCGGTAGCGCATAGCGTATGCTGCAGGAATCGGTGTTTCTCCTAATACAATTGTTTTCTTAGATCATTTTAGGTCGCTTTGCTCCTTTTTTATGCTTACGCTTCCGATCCTCGTAAACTTCTTATACCAAGGTCACATGGTGCTTTTCGATGGCTAAATAACGTTCTAATTATTCGAAAACCTTCGTTACAGTTGCTATTGTTTTTACAATAAACCATTTGATGTACTGTGCTTTCTGTTATACACTTACTTACTTGACACACATTCCACTTATTCATGTGAATAAAAAAAAAAGTATTAACCATTAATAGAAACTGGTCATACTAACAAAATTAACAAAATTATCACTGTAACAAAAATACTTTTATTTTTTGAAAAATGACAGAGTTTATATTAGCTTTATTTTAAGCGATTATTTACAATTATATTACACTTGTTACACTGAACTTTTTGTTCTACATTTACGTTAGTGACACACTGTCCACATTTTCATGCGTATAATAAACAACCTTAAAATTGTTAAAAATTGATAGAAACTGTTCATAACAAAACGAACAAAAAACAATCATAAATTTCTTTGCTAACATGATAGGACTTTTATACTAGTTTTATTTTCAGCTATTACAAAATAATCGATGTTATATAGATTGATTGAAGGTAGAACATATGTATTATTTAAGTTTTCTGTAGGTCCATAACAATTATTAAACGCGTTGCGCTCGTTTTTCGATGGAAACTCAATGGGCTGTTATGCGAATAACGGCGGCTCATTAATAATGTGCCTCTCGCATTTCGAACAATGGGGCGCCGGAACGATATATCGAAGTCAATATCTCATGATTGCTGCCATTTGATTTTATATAGATGAATCAACATATATTTACATCATTTCTATTTGTGCCTTCTAAGAATATTCCAGCAAACTTAGGTTTGTTAAACTTAATTTGTCACAGATCAATCTTTCATATTTTTTTAAATGTATTAGGTGGATAACGTAGTGTGGACTCTGCTGTCCGTGACAATGGATTTCTGTGGAGTGGGGAAAAAAAGTGTCATGCAGCAACTACATGTGAAGGAATTGATTAATAGCGGAGGTTTGATTAAGGACATAACGGGGCCATTGGACGTGGACTAATGTCTTCCCCGGAGGGACTGTATATACCTTACCTACGGCGCGGAGTTTTGCGAAATTCAAAAGTTGTGTATTAGTAATGGGCTGTGGTTTTGTTGCTTTAAGCTATACAAGTTCGTTCGAGGCAACCATCTCATTTATAAAATGTATTAGGAAACCTTATAAAAAAGGGTGCTATTTGAATTACGTATGGAGGGTAATTAAATTCAATAAATTCATAAACGCTGCGTGTTTGTTGGTGCGCTATTCAGAGGCTATTATTCAAAATTACGGCGAAATTAATCTACTAAATCAAATTGCTGGCTAAATCCAATTTTGGTCTGTCCGGGTGCACTAAATCGGCCGATTGATACACTCGTTATATAGATTATGACACACACATACATTCATATATATATATATATATATATATATATATATATATATATATATATATATATATATATATTACCCGGGAGATTACAGTTTCCTTTGCAAATTATTTAATCGGCAAACAAATTTAAACTTTTCAATATCATACTTTTATACTCTCAAAATTATCTAAATTTCCATTATCCTGGATATAATTCATTGAATATTGATATATGTGTGTTATAGTTAAAAGTAATGTAAACAGTACCATTGTCTCATATGTAATTGGAAGCCAATACTTGTCACTACATAAGACGTTATTACAATCATATAATTATATAAGATGTAAGAATATACTCTCTAAGCAATTGTAAAAAATAATAAATTAAAAGAAAATATACTCTAAAGGAGGATAGGAATCCAAATTGAAATAAATCAAAAAATATATAAGATAACATACAATAGGGAATCCATATTTTTTTATTTGTATAATACACTCTTTTCTTCGTTTTAACATGATAATAATTGTAAATACTGTTTACAATGTTCAAATTAATTTGTAAAATAATATAGTAGATCCTCGCTATTCGTATACAATTCGTTCTAGCAGGCAGTTCGAATGCCGATTTGTACTAATGGCAAAGCATTTTTTCGCAAAATATATAGTGTAAATTGCATTAAACGGTTCCAAGCTCTTTATTTAAACGAATGAGTTGAACAGTAGAAGTAACAAATGTACAATTGTATAACTTTAATACGATTTTTATTTTTTAAACTCTACTTACGTATTACAATTCCTCATCACTTTCTATATTAAGAACGTTAGATGATTTTTCCCTTGATTCTTTTTTCTGTCTTTTTGCTCCTTTACAGATTAAAAAGATATCCAATGTTTAATTGTTTTTGTCTTTTTTTTAGAATCCTCTTAAAATGATCACATTTGCGTTAAATAAGTTAACGCTGCTAATCGCCACAGCTGTGTTTGGATGCCATTTTTGGACAATGTGTTCTATATTTTCCCAATGGTGACTTAATTCTTTAATTTCCTTAGTTTAAATGTTCTTCCTCTATAGACACATCTTCAATCACTTCCTGCTGTTCTCTCAGTAGTTCCTGAAATTCTTCAGTTGTCAACTCATTTCGGTGATCTTCAATCAACTCCTCCACATCATCACTGTCTACATCGAAACCCATGGATTTTCCCAGGGACACAATTTCATTCACTACAACACCTTCCGTGGCAGTGTCTTCTAAGTCTTTCAGTGCCACACAGTCTGGCCACAGATTTCTCCAGGAGGATTTCAGTGTCCTTAAAGAAACTTCATCCCAGGCGTTGTCTATTATTCACAAGCAATGGAGGATATTAAAATTGTTTTTCCAAAAGTCTCTAAGGGTGAGTTTTGTGTCAGAGGTCACTTCGAAACATCTTTGAAACAGTTCTTTTGTATAAAGTTTTTTGAAGTTTGAAATGACCTGCTGATCCATGGGCTGGATAAGTGGAGTGGTGTTAGGGGGCAAAAATCTCACTTGAATGAAACTGTATTCACCAGCCAGATCTTCCTCCAAACCTGGAGGGAGAGCGAGAGCGTTGTCTAATACCAAAAGGTCTTTGAGTGGTAAATTTGTTTGCTCTCGATACGTTTTATTACTTGGGGCAAACACTTCATACACCCACTCGGTGAAAAACTGTCTTGTTACCCAAGCTTTAGGATTAGCCCTCCAAATTACACCCAGGCTACTTTTGATGACAAGATTTTTCTTAAAAACCCTTGGATTTTTTGAGTGGTAGACTAGTAGCGGTTTTATTTTGAGGTCTCCACTTGCGTTGGCACACAGAAAGAGTGTAAGCCTGTCTTTCATAGGCTTATGCCCTGGCAATGATTTCTCCTCTATTGTGATGTAGGTCCTCCTTGGCATCTGTTTCCAAAGGAGGCCAGTCTCATCACAATTAAAAACTTGATTAGGAGAAAATTCATTTTCAAATTTATTCAAATTATTTTCTACAAAGATTTTAAATTCACCAACAAACTTTTCAGCAGCATCTTTACTTGATCTAGCAGCCTCCCCGTGCCAAACGACGCTCTGAATTCCCCTTCGCTTCTTAAATCTATCAAAAAATCCCCTACCTGCTTTCATCAATTTTTGTACCACTTGTTCCGGGAGTGTCTTGTTTTAGGTCGTCATTCAATCTTTTCGCTTCTTCGCAAATAATTGCTTCAGAAATGCTGTCACCTGCAAGTTGCTTCTCGTTGATCCAAACTAACAAAAGCTTTTCCACTTGTTCAATTACAGGTGGTCTATTGATGACAAGGACTGTCACTCCTTTTGCTACATTAGCCTCTTTTAATACGTTTTTATATTTTAATATAGACGATATTGTTGACTTAGCCATTCCATAGTGAGTAGCTAAGTCTGTAACAAGAGTCCCACCTTCAAACTTTGAAATTATTGCTTTTTTAACTACAATCGTTCTTCTCACTGCTTTCCTTTTGGAAGAATCACTCTTTACTTTTGGACCTATAGCAATACTATTATTATTTTTTAAAAAATCGCACAAAGGGTAGTGAGGATTCGTGCCCTTCAGTCCGAATCGCGAAAAAGCGTACGAATGGCGATTTAAATTTTACTTGAACAAGTTGTACGAATAATGAGTTGTACGAGTAAAGAGGCGGACGAATAGCGGAGTTCCACTGTATATAAAATACCGATTAAATTTGACATCTTGGATCGCCCTCATTTTTTACGCGCTTTAGATGACGTCACTGGGCACGTTCAGTATTATTTACTATATGCATAGACAGTTATTAGATAAGGAGTTTCGGCTTTAATCGCTATTTATATAATGGAAAATGGCAAAAAAGGATAAATCAGAATTTTTCTAAATTTGATAGATGGTTAATGCTAAATTTAGTCATATTAAGCAACTTTATTGATGTCTAATAATCGATAGACTTTAATAATGCTTTTGGAAATGGAAATCAGTTACAATTAGTTGTTTTACTATTATTCGATAAGATAAGTAAAAATTGTATAAATCGGTACAAGGTTAAAAATGGTTGCATTTAGACCTGTTCATCCAAGATTAAACAGTACTTGTCGAGTCTACGCAAGATTAGATTCGGCTAAGCAAGACTATATAAGGTTAAATAAGACTAAACAAAACCTTCCATTTCATAGATAATTAAAGCTGAATTTAGCCATTTTAGCCAAAATTACTAATGTCTTTTCTTCGAAAAGCTTGTCTGATGCCTATTGATCGGCATTTCGATCATCGCCTATTGATCAGTATAGTCTACTGATGCCTTTGAAAATGAAAATCACTTGGATGTTTTACTGTTCTTAAAAAAGGGTGCACAAATTTGAATTTATTTATACTATAATATGATATAAATTAAATGAAAGGGGAAAGGTTTGAAAATTGCTGAGAAGCGTGAAATAATGGAAATAATGGAAAGAGCAAGCAGGTAATGGATAATGGTAGAATGTAAAATGGATACCAATTTATTTTAATGTATTTAGTCTTCAGGTAAATAAATAAAGAAATACAAGTGGGTAAAATAAATAAATAAATAAATAATAACTAAAAGGCTAAAGAAGATATAGAGATATGATAATGAAAAACTAAAAGACGAGGAGACCCAAATCAGATACCAAAAATGAGTTACAGCATTTCTGAACGAAAACACGGGTGACATGGACAGTCAATAGATATAGGAAAGATTAACTACAGCTATACATACAGCAGCAAGTGATTTTATAGCTGAAAGACCATCACGAAAACGTAATAACTGGTACAACGAAGAATGTAGAAAAGCGCATAAGAGAAGAAACGAAGCCCGAAAGAAAACGATCCACAGAAAAACTAGAGCAAATATGGAAGAATATCAAAATAAGAGAAGACATTCCCAAAACCTGTGCGGAACAAAGAAAAGAGCCTACGAAAATAAGAGAGTAGAAGAACTAGAACAAGAATACAGAAACCAATGTGTGCGAGCAATTTACCAAAAAATGAAAGAAGGAAAAGAACAAAATCAAGCAAGAACAAACATATGTAAAAACAAAGCAGGTGAATTAGTAGCAGACGAGGAAAGTATAAGTGCAAGATGGAAACAATATTTTGAGGAATTACTAGAGGCTAATGACAGTGAAGAAGAAGATGAAGCAGAAGAAGATGACGATAATAAAGATACTTAAAACTACGGCCTACACATAAATGTAGAGCCACCAACGAGGAAAGAAGTTAAACAACAAGTGAATAAATTAAAAAAAAAAACAGAAATCGCCCGGAGAAGATGAGGTAACAGCGGAACTAGTAAAGAATGAAGGGGAAAAACTAGGAGACAAAACACACGAGCTTATACAAGAGATATGGGTACAAGGCAAAATGCCAGACGACTGATCAAATGCTATAATATGTCCCATCTATAAGAACAAAGGAGATAAGCTGGAGTGCAATAGTTACAGAGGAATATCTTTATTAGGAGTTGTGTACAAAATTATGGCTTCTATAATAGAGCGAGGAATAAATCCATATGCAGAAGAAACATTGGAAGAATACCAATCAGCGCACAGTGTCAGATTTTCGCTGTTTGACTGCACTTAATTGCCTAACTCCTTAACTACAAAAGGTAGCCAAACCAATTTTCTTACTGAAGTTTCTTGTTTAATTACTAAGCCATTTTTTATTTGATTTGTAAAAGAATATTTAACTTTCTGGTACAACATAGTCATACACACATAGAAATAGTTAAAAATAAAAAATAAAACGTGTTGAAGTCTTCTTTCAAATTAATTAGATTTTATTCAATATCAGAATCATAGGTGTTTATTTCTGGATCTTTTAAAAGTTGCAATACATCGGGTGTTAAAATTCCCCGTTTAGTTTTTGGAGACCTTCTTAAGCTACAAATATATGGATCCGATGAAATCAATAGCCTATGTAGCAGGTCTTCATTGGTGTGAACGCGAAATATTTTTCGTGTGTATTTCAATCGATAGTGCCTAACATCTTTGTTTCTTGCCTCTTGAGCCTCTTCTGACAATTGTCCTATGGGAAGGATGCAGTGATCAATGATAGCTTTTCCATGGTAAAGCACTTTGTGTACGGTAACTGGCATATAGTACCAGAAATATTCATTTAAAAAAAGTTATCTTGTACATGCTGCATGTTTGTCAAAGGCATCTGAATTTACCGCATATCCAGATCCCAAACATTCCAATAAGATGTGAAAGCGCTTGATGAGGGATACATTTAATCCGGTAATTGCTGCTGATTTTTCTGCATTCCTAAAGAAAGAGCGTGCGGTGTTTCCGTCGTTGGTGTTTCCAGTATTTTGCTTTGGCATATCTATAAGCAAACCCATCTCTTGCTGAAACCTATTTTGTATTAAGGTTTTTCTTTGCGCAACTTTTTGTTTATTTTCGGGCGACCTAACTTGCCAAGTTTTGACCTTTAGTCTATATGCTATATGTAGCAAGCACTCCATGAACCTAATCGAAAAATGCAAAGGAGACAAAACGAATTCAAGCATGTTTTCATCAACATCCTTTGTAGAGACAACAGAAGGAGTATTTATTTCTTTAGGTATAGCGCTACATATATAGCACGTCTGAGTATACTTATAGGTGGATAAAGCATTGCATATTTTTCCGTCAACCATACACAAAATTACCGTTGGTTTTATTGAAACTTCTACTTCGCCTATATTTATTATTATGGAATGTATACTTCGAATTTGATACTTTATTGCCTCCACTTCTTTTACAATTAAGTCTGTAGTTTCTTTTTCAAATGTAAACTTAATGGGCCGACAATATCTTGTAGAAGACGGTGCAGGATTTTGAGAAATAATAACTCGCTTGCCATTCATACCGGTGTAGTATATTTGTATTGGTACCATTGAGACGCTAAATAAGCTTTCATCAGTCTTGAACTCTTTTGACCTTGCTTGTTTATAACAATTTTGGGTCACTCCATCACAACCCCATTTAAATATCGCATTCATTTCACGGCAATTAACGGACTCCGACTTCAAAACTTCCTCCTGCGCCCGACATAGCCTTTTAACTGTATGTTCAATTAATGAGTGTAAATTTATTTCGGCACATGATTCCGTTACAGTTATGTTTTCAGGGTAGCATGAATGCTTTGGTTGATATAGCAGATCATAACTAGGAAATAAATTAGGGTTTACGTGTTTAGTATGCTGCCTGATCAAATTGTATTGATATGTTGACAAACCAACATCTATTATCATCGCAAGAGCTTCATCTGGAGAGAGTCTTTGCGGAGCCACACTATCGATTCTTGATTTTTTAACAGAGGTATCCCTTTTTGGGGATGCATTAAATAATTCCTTTACTATGCCTGCTGAATCACGTTTCCCTGTTGATCGCAAGATTCATTTCAGCCGCTATAAATAAATGTTCATCATTTAGACTCTCGCGTAACTCTTTTGCTTTTTTTGCTTTTGTTCGTTGACTACAATCATCAAAGTTTTTAATTGGCCTGCCAGCAGCTATTTTAACAGTAGAACTTATGACGAACAAAGATATGTCTATTTTAGATTTCAACCACTGGCTGTTATTACGACAAAATCGATACTTTGTCCGATACGACTTAGTCCATCTGGTATCAAAATTTTCGCATAGACGTTTGCTAAAAACTTGCAGTTTTTTATAATCAATTTTTGATTGCGATCCACCGGATCGCATATCGGTCTTTTTTGGTAGTAGCTAGCCATATATCGAAAAGTTGAAAGTTTGTGATTTCAGATGGCATTTTAGAAAATTTGAAAAACAATCGGGAATGCGAACGGCTGCAATTGTTTTTTGTTTCTTAGACTCGACACTCTTATGTTCCTTTTCATCCAAATAAATAACCTAAATATACCTAAGTAGAAGATATAACCTAAAAGAAAATTTGTTTTTCGACAATTCTAACACAAAAAATGATCTTGAAATTATGAAAAATGAATATTACCTTTTTTAAATTTGAAAACATCAAATTTGTTATGTAAACTATTATACTTTATTTGAAAAAGGACTACCACGAGAAACTTTACACACAACTATACAATATGTCTTCAAATCACATTAATTTGTTTCAATAATAAAACACAGTTTTTCTGTTTTTAATATTTGACATTTGGAATACCGTTATAAATATAGTGTATTCAAGTGCATTTTTTAATACATTTTACACTTATTAACATATATTTTTATTATATTGAAGCGTTTTTTTTAGTACTTTTTTGTCAAGATTAAGTGCAGCCAGAATATGAAAATCTGACACTGTACAGCGTTTAGAAGCGGAAGATCGACGACAGACCACATATTCACAATAAGAACAATCCTGTAAAAATCCTACGAATACAATGTTGATATCCACCAACTTTACATAGATTTTAAGCAGACATACGACAGCGTCAAGAGAGAATATGTAGAACAGACAATGAAACAATTTGGAATCCCAGAAAAGCTAGTTAACCTAACGAAAATGAAAATACAACACACAAAATATAGATTGAGAAGCCGAGGGAACCTTTCACAGCAGTTCGAAATGAAAAGGGGACTAAGGCAAGGCGACCCCCTGTCTACCACGTTATTTAACCTAGTACTAGAAAGATCTATAAGAAAGATAGATACAAATCCAGGAGGGAACATCTATAACAGAACCTGCCAATATCTAGCATACGCAGACGACGTAGTGATACTAACAAGAACAAAACAAGCCCTAAAGACTGCGTATGAATTATAAAAAGAAGAAAGAAAGGCTGGATTAAAGGTAAATGTAGAAAAAACCAAGTACATGCTGATGACGAGAGATATGAGAAGAGAACAGGCGAATATAAGAATAATCACAATTTCGAAGAAGCACAAAAATTTAAATACCTAGGAAGCACAATCACAAGAGACAATGAAACATGCGAAGAAATAAAAACAAGAATCTCAGCAGGAAATAGAAGCTACTATGCCCTAAAAAAGATATTCCAATCTAGGAATATATCAAGAAATGTCATAAAGAGAATATATAAAACAATAACAAAACCAGTAGTAATATGCAAGCGAAACGTAGTTTCTAAAACAAGAAGATAAAAAAAACCTGTGTATTTTTGAAAGAAAAATATTAAGACGAGTATACGGACCAGTGCAAGAAGGAGGGGAATGGAGGATACGAATGAATCACGAGTTAAGAAACCTATATGAAGACGCAGATATAGTTGCCACAGTAAAGTCCAAACGATTGAAATAGTTGGAACACGTAATAAATAGCTCGTTCGTTTCATAAGAATGAAAAATAATTGCGGTCCAAAAATGGCATTTGACAAAAACCAGAGGGGACGCGGAAGCGAGGCTGACCCAGAAAAAGATGGAGCGATAATGTGGAAAATGACTTAAGAGAAATGAAAATAAGAAGTTGGAGGAGACAGGTTCTAGATAGAGGGAAATGGAAGGAAGTAATTGAGCAGGCCAAGGTTCTACATGGACCGTAGTGCCGACAGAAGAAGAAGAAGGAAGAGGCTAATTAGGTCAATTAACCAGGATTAAGCAAGAATAGGCAACATAAGGCAAGGTTGAACTAAGCTAAACAAGACTAGACAAGGCTAAAGAGTATTAAACAAGACTAGACAAGACTAAAGGAAACTTAAAAATATTATATCTGATAAGATTCGGCTAGGCAGAACGATCCGAACGATGATATTGTCTTACCTGATCTCGTACAATCAGGTAAGACAATATATAAGACAACGCATTGACAGAACCACTTTCATTCATTGTTCTTGATACTATGTGTCACTATATACCAAAATCGCACTAGGTACAACTCTACAAATATATAAATAATAAAAAACTAGCACCATATGAATTTCGACGCCGATGAATCTCATAAGATAGCATGAGACTTCATGGCTCGAATCGACCAATGGTAAAGCGTTTCGTAAATTTTAATTTCGCTCTCTTATTTTGCACTATTTGATACTGTATGGCACGGATGGCACTGATATGTTACGGAGCCCCTCTGATACCTGGCGACCTCAGAGGGTATCCAGCCTTACCACTATCAAGCGGGGCTCTGATGTGGTGGACCTTTAGTTCCCTTGCGACTCGTGGGATTTATATGAATTCCAAAAGTAAAAATAATCCATGTGTACGGGACCTAACCGACACAGAGAACAAGATGGTCAGCCCGGATTCCCGGGAAGACGACCTTGACCTCACACTCCTAGACATGAGCAGTCCAGCCATGTCTACAGAGGCAGAGGTAGATGTTCTTGTAGGGACAGAGGAGGACTTGCCGCCTCCTGTCACAAAACAAGAATGACCAGCAGGCGCACCAAAATAGCCCAAGTGAACATCCATCATGCCAAAGCAGCTTCAGCTGTGATGGCTAGGATGTTCACCAAGCAGCACCTAGGGCTAGCGCTGCTTCAAGAACCCTGGACCTACGGAGGTAAGATCAGAGGCCTTAGCAACAGGGAATGTAAGTTGGTATGGGACAGCCGTGAGGTCTCCCCTAGAACTTGCATTATGGTAAGATATGGCATAAATTACTTATGTCTTTCAGAATTTTTAACGCGGGATTTAGTACCGATTCAGGCCCTCATCAAGATCGAGGGTCTCCACCGCGAAGTAGTGATCGCATCAGCATACTTCCCTGGCGATGGTAACAGCATACCATCCATTGAAGTACAAAAGCTGGTGGAACACTGTATTAGGAGAAGGCTGCCACTCATCCTGGGATGTGACGCGAACGCACACAATGAGATGTGGGGCAGCACGAACACTAATAAGAGGGGTGAGTACCTTTTAAAATACCTTATTAAAGAGAACTTAATTGTGTACAACGTTGGGAACACACCAACATTTGTCACTAAAGTCAAAAATGAGGTACTGGATATTACGGTAAGTAGCGCTAACGTAAGTAAAATAATTAAACAGTGGAGGGTTTCAAGTGAACCCTCAATGTCAGATCATAGGATCATAGAGTTTGAGCTGGAAGGAGCGAGTGAGGAAAACACCCCCATTCGAAACCCCAGACAAACTGTGTGGCCTATGTTTAGTTCCCAACTAAAAGAAAACCTAGAGCAGGTGATAGTGCGGGGTAGTATCAAACGCTACAACGTGCTGGAGCAGGCTGTAGGAGAAATAAATGTAGCAATCACCACGGCATTTGAATCCAGCTGCCCGCTAAAAATAGTGAACGAGCATAAGGACGAAAAATGGTGTAACAAAAATTTGTCTACATTAAGAGCAAAAGTACGTAGGCTTTTCAACAAAGCCAAGCAATACGGAAATTGGCTAGAATACTCTGACGTGCTTAGTGAAGTAGCTTACCGCTCGGATATATACCGGAGCTATGGAGAAAGGCTAAGGTGGTATTTATACCGAAAGTGGGGACGAAAGACACCACTCAACAGAAGTCATTTAGACCCATTAGTCTAACATCTTTTATGTTAAAGACAATAGAGAAGGTGATTGATAATTACCTTAGGACTATAGTGCTGGTAGGTACACCACTACACAGGAGTCAGCATGCTTACATAGCAGGGAAATCCACAGAAACCGCCCTGTATCAGCTGACAAACGAAATAGAAGCAGCACTAGAGACAAAGGAAGTAGCGATATGTGCATTCTTGGATATAGAGGGAGCTTTTGACAACACCTCACACGAGGCTGTCAGGGCGGCCCTTGAAAGAAGGAATATCGACAGCACTATCTCAAAGTGGATGGGAGAAATGCTGAGAACTAGAACGGCGGAGACACAAGTGGGAAAAGACACCAATAAGATCTCCACAACTCGAGGGTGCCCACAGGGAGGTGTACTATCACCGCTAATGTGGAGCCTGGTAGTTAATGAACTACTGGTTAGGCTAAACGTCCTAGACATCAAATGTCAAGGTTACGCCGATGACATAGTCATAATGGCTAGAGGGAAATTTGAGGGAACGCTCTGTGAAATTGTTCAGAGAGGCCTCAATGTAACTAGTAGATGGTGTCAAACAGTGGGACTGAAACTCAACCCGAGCAAAACCACGGTGATACCATTTACTAGAAGGAGAAAACTAAACTGCCTACATCCCATACTCATAGATGGGAAGGCAGTAGAATGCCAACAGGAGATAAGGTATCTGGGTATCACACTAGATAGCAAACTCCTATGGAATAGACACGCTGAGGCAGTGGTAGGTAAAGCCAAACGCGCCCTAATGGTGTGCAGAAATCTAGCAGGAAAAACGTGGGGTTGTAACCCCACTATCCTGCGATGGATGTACACCATGATAGTGAGACCTGCAATCACTTATGGGGTAGTTGCGTGGGGAAGTAGAATCAAGCTGGCTTCTATGAGGAAACAGCTTGAGAAGATTCAAAGACTGGCGTGTGTCTGCATCACGGGGGCGATGGGGTCGTGTCCGACAGCAGCATTGGAGCTGCTGCTGGATCTGACTTCGCTGCACCTTGTGGTGGAGAGCGCCGCCAAATCGGCGATCGTAAGATTCAGCAAGGAAGGAATGGGCAGAGGTAAAATAATCGAGAGCAGAGACCGAAACAGCCTCGCTGCCAAGATCCCCTGGTTGGAAGTACCAAAAGACGAAATGGTATGCAAATACCACTTCGAGAAAAACTACACTGCAATGTGCAGTAGTAAAGCCGATTGGAGCGACGAATCCTCAGCATACCACATAGATCAAAATGCCATCAAGTGGTATACAGATGGTTCGAAGACAAAGGAAGGCACTGATGCAGGAGTGTTTGGACCTCGTACCAGATACTTCGAATCCATGGGAACATCCCCAAGTATCTTCCAAGCAGAGGTACACGCAATCGAAAGATGTGCACAATTTAACCTCGATAGGAATTACCGCAAAAAACGAATTGCTATCCTGTCAGATAGCCAAGCAGCCATCAAGGCCATTAGCTCATACACCATCAGATCCAAACTGGTATGGGACTGTGTGGGGAAGCTGAACAAGCTTGGCAGGGATAATAAAGTAACGCTATACTGGGTACCAGGACACACTGGTATAGACGGAAACGAAGAAGCCGATCACCTAGCAAACAAGGGATCCAGTAGCCCCTTTGTAGGTCCGGAACCCTTTTGCGGTATGAGCATGAACACCATCCGCAAAATTTAGATGAAGAAATAAAAGGAAAATGGATGATAACCTGGAAAGAACTTCCAGGGCTAAGGCAATCCAAAGTGATGCTGGGATCTTTTAACCAGAAGAGAACGGGAGCTTGCCTGAAACTAAGCAGGAACAAGCTCAGAATTCTGACAGGAGCCCTGACGGGACACTGCAGACTTAGGAAACATCTTAAGGCCCTAGGCCAAGAGGAGGATGATGGATGCAGATTCTGTGGCTCAGCAGAGGAAACCCCCATACATATGTTCAAAGACTGCGGAGCATTACTCCGCAAGAGACAGATGTACCTTGGGGCTCACTGCTTGAACACAGAGGAGCTACAGGCCTTGAATCCCACCCAGATCCTGAGATTCCTAAGGGAATCAAGATTAGAGGAGGCGCTCTAAATGGGTAAGTACACCAACACTTGCAGGAGGAGGGTGGGGTAGAATAGATCTATAAAGGTCGCAGTACAGGTCGTCAGCACCATATCTACAATCTACAATCTACTGTATGGCAGTGGTTGTCAAACTTTTTTTGCCGCGGCACCCCTACCGAGCTGAAAAAATCTGTGGCACATTTGTCAGGCTACAAAAATTTCGCGGCATAACTTCCCTAAAAACGATTGGAAAACTTAGGTTAGAAAAAACAATACAAATTTAATGCACTTAATGGGATGAATTAAATTGTTTGGAGGATTTTTGTATTATTTCCTTAAGTTTATTAAGTTTAATTCATCGGAAGTTTGGTTAATTTCAACCTCAAATCACTTGATACAGAGAGTATGCTCCTCTATCTGTTTTTATTGTAAGCATATGTTCAGAATGCAACATTATGGCATTGTCTGCTACTATCTTTATTCTAGAAACGGCTCTCTTTACTTTTCCAACCATTGTAGCCGCTTCATCGCTGCAAATATCAACACACATGCTCCATTTCAAATCATTTTGCTGTATATATTTGTCGATAATTTCCTCGCCAGTGGTGTAAGTTTCAAGCAATTCACTCGTCAAAAGATCTGCTCTTATTTGCATTTCGAATGGATACCTTACAAACACATGAAAAACAGCAACGTCGGTACTTTCATCAAGCTGTAAACTAAAAAATATACAAATTTTCAACCTTCATATAAGCTCTTTCTCCACAGACTATGACATTGTGTAAATTCGATTGCTTATAGTGCTATTTGACATCTGCACAGTGTAAATCTTCTTCTTAAAATGCAACTTACAACATCCTTAGCGAAAGTTTTAATCAGTGTCTCGACAATAGAATGGGGTTTGCCAGATTGTGCTATCTGTAAACTGACAATGAACGAAGCTTCAGTTGCGTTTTCATTTTGAAAAAGTGTCTCCACCATGTATGACCTTGCCTGCAGAACTAAAGCGCAGCGATTTCTTCACCTTTATGTAATAAATCGGAATTATTTCATTCCAGATGCCTTTTTAATTTGGGTAGTACCTAGCAGCTGTTAGCAACAATTTTATGACAGATAACTCACTGCCCCTTCCGGTGCTTGTTTGTTCCCAATAGACAAAAAGCCAAACAATGTGAGGTAGCTAAGATCATATTTCCTTTATTATCGGATTATCTTTGGTCATGAGTTGCGTTATCGCGAACTGAGGCAGAACTTGAATGATTTAAAGTGTGTCTCGCAGGTGTCTGCTGGGATATGTCGTCTCCTCTGACGATGTTGGTTGTCATTGCATCAGTCGCTTCAGAAGCTTCATTGAGTTCAACTTTCCGTTTAAAAACCCCAGATTTTAGCCAATTGTCCATAATTGTAAATTAAAAGTTGGAACTCAAATTCGTTTACTTCCTCATGTACTTTATTTTTGTTTTAACATTTTTTTATATTTCTTGATTATTGCTCCGGCAACCCAGGGATACCTTCGCGGCACCCCAGGGTGCCTCGGCAACCAGCCCGAAAACTACTGGAGTATGTAGTATGGATTAAATACAAACTAAATGAGAAAATAATGGTTAATGTGTAATGTCAAGACCTTAAGACATGGGGGTAAAAAAAACCCAGTAAATTTAAATCACTGCTTATTCCCTACTGTAATTTTACTTTGAAGCGCAATCGATTACATTATGTAGCTTATGTGTTATGTTGATACTCAATTTCAAATTATCAAGTGTTTAGATCATTGATTTCAAATATCCCCACAAAAACTAATCTACGAGACTTTTGGGAACTTTTTGGAAACTAATTAACAGCTCCGTGCTTTTGAAATTATCGATACTTTTCCTGCAATGAGTTTCACATTAGCAATTCCAAATTGATTTTATTAAAATTTTAGTTGCAAACATTCTGCTAACATAGATCAACACTGTAAATCATTTACCACAACCTTATCCCCCATACTAGTTTTAATGAAATATTATATCAAAAATACAATACACTACTACTACTTATATAAGGGCATCTTCTAAATGTCACCTGTGTTCTTTCAATTTTATTTACTTATAAATGGCATTTGAAAAAAAAAGTTGATTTCTTGACCCAAAGTTGATCTAGAGTCCAATCAGCAAAGGACGATAGATGTGACGATAATTGGCTTCAGTATATGGGTAAATACATCATTTACATATGGGTAAATACACGACGATGTTGGTTGTCATTGCATCAGTCGCTTCAGAAGCTTCATTGAGTTCAACTTTCCGTTTAAAAACCCCAGATTTTAGCCAATTGTCCATAATTGTAAATTAAAAGTTGGAACTCAAATTCGTTTACTTCCTCATGTACTTTATTTTTGTTTTAACATTTTTTTATATTTCTTGATTATTGCTCCGGCAACCCAGGGATACCTTCGCGGCACCCCAGGGTGCCTCGGCAACCAGCCCGAAAACTACTGGAGTATGTAGTATGGATTAAATACAAACTAAATGAGAAAATAATGGTTAATGCGTAATGTCAAGACCTTAAGACATGGAGGTAAAAAAAACCCAGTAAATTTAAATCACTGCTTATTCCCTACTGTAATTTTACTTTGAAGCGCAATCGATTACATTATGTAGCTTATGTGTTATGTTGATACTCAATTTCAAATTATCAAGTGTTTAGATCATTGATTTCAAATATCCCCACAAAAACTAATCTACGAGACTTTTGGGAACTTTTTGGAAACTAATTAACAGCTCCGTGCTTTTGAAATTATCGATACTTTTCCTGCAATGAGTTTCACATTAGCAATTCCAAATTGATTTTATTAAAATTTTAGTTGCAAACATTCTGCTAACATAGATCAACACTGTAAATCATTTACCACAACCTTATCCCCCATACTAGTTTTAATGAAATATTATATCAAAAATACAATACACTACTACTACTTATATAAGGGCATCTTCTAAATGTCACCTGTGTTCTTTCAATTTTATTTACTTATAAATGGCATTTGAAAAAAAAAGTTGATTTCTTGACCCAAAGTTGATCTAGAGTCCAATCAGCAAAGGACGATAGATGTGACGATAATTGGCTTCAGTATATGGGTAAATACATCATTTACATATGGGTAAATACACATAGTTTTATTTTTTTTAAAAATAGTCTAAATATTTTCATGAAATGCGCCAAGCCGTATTTATTGAAGAACCCAATTCCTGAACAAAATGAGAAAGCGATAAATTCGAATTGTTAAGCATATTTTCAAATTATAGCCCATATCCGCTTCTTTTCATATATATCGCTTAGTTATTACTGGTTTAATACCTTGAAGAGTAAAATTTGTTTCGAATCTTGCAGCGATTCGACGAATACCAATTAAGTCGATTATGCGGACCACTAATTATGTGAACCTTAAACACGCGTTGTATTTTCAAAAAGAACGAATATTTTTATGAAACTGATTACCTAACGTTAAATAAACATGGATTTTTCTAGGGTGAATTATGAAAGATACTAAAAACAAACGACATTAAGTGAAACTTATAGTTATTTAAATAAATTTGCATTATATAAAATATCGTTTCTTTTGAAAACTGATTTTCCAATGTATATTCTTATTTTAATAAAGATAAAGTCAAACGAGATATAATAATAATTACTTAAATTACTATACTATCCAAAACAGAAGAAACTAATCATAACGATGATATATGCATCCACCATTTCGATATATAAATAGATTTTGATCTGTATCTAATAGACCAGATTAGACAAAACCATAAGAGACCGGACAGAATCATACAAGAGCAGACAAGACCAGACAAGATCAGACAAGACCAGACAAAGCCATACAAGACCAGAGTGGATCAGAAAATACTAGGCAAAGCCTTGCCTGACAGCACCCGACAAGACCAGACAAAACCAGACAAGACCAGACAAGAACAGACAAGACCAGACAATATCAGACAAGACTAGAAAAGACCAGACAAGGCCAGTCAAGACCAGACAAAACCAGATAAAACCAGAAAAGACCAGACAAGACAAGACAAAACCAGGCAACACTAGACAAGACCCTACAAGACCATACAATACCAGACAAGACAAGACCAGACAAGACGAGACCAGACAAGACAAGACCAGACAAGACTTGAGAAGACCAGACAAGGCCTGACAGGACCAGACAAGACCAGACAAAACCAGACAAGCCCAGACAATACCAGAAAAGACCAGACAAGGCCAGTCAAGACCAGATAAAACCAGATAAGACCAGACAAAACCAGACAAGCCAAGACTTGAGAGGACCAGACAAGGCCAGGCAAGACCAGATTATATCAGAAAATACCAGACAAGACGAGACAAAAACAGACAAAGCTGCACAGGACCAGACAAAACTAGAGAAGACCAGTCAAGACCTGTAAAAGCGGGCAAGATATGTGGGGCCAGGCAAATAGGCCCTTAAAAACACTGGTTCACAGGGGCGCTGGTCAGCTATACCCCAGAGCTGGTCCGTTGATTCCTGCGCCAGTTCCATTGTCCTTTTTGCAGTCGCTTGTGTAGCAGTACAGCCCAACTTCACATGGGATAGTTTTCTTGCCTTCTGTCTAACGTAGTTGTGTTTTGAAGTGTTTCGGGAGTGAGTCTCAATAAATATTGAGGTTCAGGTTCGTTATTACATTCGTTATCAAGGTGTGTGCATGGATTCCTAAGGGCCACACACATGCATCTGAAGGTTCACATTCTTGTCTCACCCATGACGACGATATCTAGGGGCAGAAGGCCCATCATAGCCTCTACAGCTGCAGTTGGTGCGGTTATCAACGATCCCGTAATTTATTAGCATGCTAGTCTTTGTATTAATATCATTTTACACTGGGTGGTGGCTTTCTGTTACAGTGTTGGTTAGAGTCAGTTTGGCATTCAGGATTATACGTAAATACATAACTTCCTCACTTTTAGTGTCTGCACCATATCTTTACCTCGTTCAGTGCTATTTGTATGAGATCTGCTATTACAGTAGGAAATTTTCCTCGAAAGAGAGTGACTACGACATCTGAATTCTTTGGTGTAAAATCCTCTGTTGTTTGATGACACAAGTAGGCTATTGGCAACCATGTTCCACGGTAGTGGGGATAGAATCCCACTTTCAGGACACCCTCTGTCAACATACACTCTCATTTTATCATCTGCCACTGTATCAACATTATCCCTGCAGCATTGATCTTTTCCATCTAATTGATCTGATACTTGCATCATGACTGAAGACTGCATTGACTATTCTGGCGAATGAGGTGTTTTCAAACGCTCCTTCGACGTCAGGGAAGGCACCGCCTGCCAATTCCCTGTTTCCAATGTGTTTTCTCTCCTTACCACTAATTGATGAAGAGCAGATTCACACATTTTTCGTGGTTATTAGGCTTCTTGATTTGGGTGTAGGAACCTGTCCATAAGATAGGTCTACCTTAGACTCTTTTCAACTAGCCTCTCTAACGTTTTCAATATGATTGAGGTTAGGCTTATTGGTCTACATGACGCGCCCGGCTTTCTGTATATATACCACTTCTACTTGCCTCCAGGAGGTCGGAACATTGGGCGTGCAGTGTCATACTCAGGGGTTGCCATTGTAGGTTCAATCACATAAGAGCCTGGGAAGTGGGTTTAGAATAGGATTTACATAGTTTATTTCCCATTAGTGTATGTTTCCCGTTTGGTTTTTTGATAGTACCAACCGGACTAATCTGATTCTTTACCAGGAGTCTTTGGAGACTGACTTTTTCAGATGTGTTTTCGACATCTTCACATAACATCCTCCAGAACACCCTTTTAGTTTTGCGAGTTGATTTATTACAGTCAGCGAGTCTTGCCGTATAATGTGACTACTCGTCTTTTTCGCCCTATTAGAGAGCGTCCTGGTTCTACTCTTTTCTGATCCAGTTCCTTGCTCCACTAGGCTACTTCTCGCTTCCTAGTTCGCTTCACTTGTGAACATCTGTCAGGATACGAGCTTATAATAGCCTCCTGGAGTATTGTGAATACTTCCTCTATACCATGTGCATTGGTTATATTATAAGTTTTCAATGAACTAGTACATAGCTTCCGCTCTTTCCCTATTGCGGTACATAACATCTGTCTTTTCATTGTCTTTGATTTCCAGAAATATGTATCGATGGTCCTGTAGCGACAGTTCTTCTGAGACATACCACTTACTAGCCAGTGTACTAGTGTATGGGGACGCTAAATCTTGTCATGTTTTCCGGCGTTATGCTTGGAAGGTGGGGCTGATGCCTACATTAAATATTACCATTGTATTAAACACAAAATATCTTAGCTGAGACTCATTTTTTAGTCTTGGTGCTCCCTCAGACTTTGTTCTGGGCGTTGGCATCCATTCCAACCAGGAGCTAGAGGTTGAATTCCTCGTTCTATTTCACCGGTCGCTCCAATTCCGCAGTTGGTGGTGGTTCAGGTGCGTCGTTTGGTAGGTAGACAGAGGTCACAGTAAGCATCCTGACTGCCCTTCCCACACGATACATGATTCTGGCCATTGCAAAATCTCTCGGTAGAATGTCAATATCATTCCTAGTAAAGATACAGGATCTGCTATTGTAACAGGTGAAGTCGTAAATTAACTTACTCCTGGCTTCACCCAGACCAAAAATCTTCGATTTATCTAATGTTCTTGGATTAGGGCTAAGACGGTGTCATCGGTAGCAATGATTCTACGTAGGGACGCAGAGCTCGTCGCACTTTGAAGCATGTTGAAGGTTTATTTCAAGTACATTCAGTAATGGGCTTCTCCGCCTTCCTCCCTAGCACCCGAAAGGTAATCTGATTTAAATCAAGATAGGTTTTACTGCTCATATTGGTCAGCTTCTTTAAGGATGCAACGTTTATGTAGAGAACCAGTTGCTCCCTTAGGATCAGCGTGATTGCTGATCCAATGATCCACGTCTATGCAGATCTATTTTGGATCTTAAGTAGAGGTAGTATTTTAGCTGGTTCTCTTGTTCCTATGAGTTCGGTGGGAATGCAAACCAGAACCTTGGTTATACGGACAATATCACTAGAGGTACTAGTTCTGAGGATTGCCACCTCTCAAGGTCGAAGTTTGGTCACTCGCTCCTTGGTCACTCCAGGAGTAAGCCGTTGATTCCTCGTCGACACACTTAACGTATACTACGCCATCGTCAAAAAAGATATTGACAAAATCATTCACAGCTCCAGATCTCCTTCATTAGGTCTAGTTGAAATTTTCCCTGCCTTTCTGTTACCTATTCCTCAGGATGTTTTTGAGAAAAAATAGCCATTTTGGTAGCAGAGAGAGCGCCATTGTAGGACTGGCCGCATCTGCTCTAGATCTTTTGAGGTTGAGCGTAGCTCTGTCTGGGCGACAGCATACTACCGTCAGACCTCAGTCTTTTGTTTGCGGCAGTAGGTGCCAACGGGTACGTCTTTCTCTGCCGTCGGTTTCCTAGGCAATTGCAGTTGGGGATTTATTTTGATTATAGTAGCCTCCTTAATCACCTTCCTACATTCCGCCCAGTTGCCTTTTCTCTATACTTGTTACTTCGAGTTTCTGCATACTAGAGCCCGCAAGGGTTTTGTCATCATCTTACATGGGTCTAGAGATGATCCACTTCCCCACGGAGTTGATTCCCTAGAAGAGGGAGTCCTGTCACTCAGACTGCAAACCTCAGCGATGTCCTCCTTGCCTACAGTCATCCCGTGAGACGAAGTCATGGTTGTTTCCCTGCTTCAGTTCTAGGAGGCTCTACTATATCTACATTCTTAGGATGTTCAACGGAGGGTGGTCTTGTGTTTTTGTATTTTGTATTCGGGTTTCAATTCTTAGTACCACGATTAGTTGGGGAAATAAGATGTTCTGCCCCTGCAGAGCCGCGCATGCAAGTAGAAGTCTATAGTGACTGAGAGGACGCCCTTTTTCTCGGGTGCAGCGACACTAAATTACTCCAGTGTCATTCATCCATCACCACCGTAGCTAACAGCTTGGATTGGGGTTTGAAAGTGGAAGAAACGGATAAAACTGAAGACCTTTTGGTCTGAAGTTAGCAAGAGTACGACAAAATGAGGCCATGTGTGAATGGATTAAGAAGAATAAGTAGAGATTTATCGTAAATCAAGAAGAGTTAGACGACAGATAATCAGCTGGGGCACCCCATTTCTGTTAGAAAACTGTCTCGCCAGTTGCAAACATCTCGGGTTTGGAAGTTAGTTGCTCAGCATCCAGAGTCCGCTCCGAAATGAGTAGTCCGGCCTGGACAGTAGTCCAGAGCCGTCTAATGGGCTAGCGTGAAACTAAGCCCCGCACCGCGACAACGCGACAGGCGATTACCAATAGCGGGAGAGACCAGTAAGAACGGACAGAACCGACCAAGACCAGATAATAACAGACAAGCTCAGACAATAGCAGACGAGACCAGACAAGACCAGTTGAGACCAGACAAGACCAGACAAGACCAGACAAGACCAGACAAGACCAGACAAGACCAGACAAGACCAGACAAGACCAAACAAGACCAGGCAAGACCCGACAAGACCAGACCTTTCCAGACAAGACCAGCCAAGACCAGACAAGACCAGACAATACCAGACAAGACCAGATAAAACCAGACAAGACCAGGCAATACCAGACAAGACCAGACAAGACCAGACAAGACCAGACAAGACCAGACAAGACCAGACAAGACCATACAAGACCAGGCGAGACCAAACAAGATCATACAAGACCAGACAAACCAGGCAAGACCAGACAATTCCAGCCAAGAACAGAAAAGACCAGACAAGATCAGACAAGGCCAGGCAAGACCAGACAAGACCAGACAAGACCAGACAAGTCCAGACATGACCAGACAAGACCAGATAAGACCAGACAAGATCAGACAAGACCAGTCAAGACCAGACAAGACCAGACAAGACCAGACAAGACCAGACAAGACCAGACAAGACCAGACTAGACCAGCTAAGACCAGACAAGACCAGACAAGACCAGACAAGACCAGACGAGACCAGACAAGATCATACAAGACCAGACAAATCGGGCAAGACCAGACAAGTCCAGCCAAGACCAGAAAAGACCAGACAAGATCAGACAAGGCCAGAGAAGACCTGACAAGACCAGACAAGACCAAACAAGACCAGACAAGTCCAGACACGACCAGACAAGACCAGATAAGACCAGACAAGACCAGACGAGACCAGACAAGATCATACAAGACCAGAAAAACCAGGCAAGGCCAGTCAAGTCCAGCCAAGACCAGAAAAGACCAGAGAATATCAGACAAGACCAGATAAAACCAGACAAGACCAGACAAGACCAGATAACATCAGACAATACTAGACAAGACCAGACAAGTCCAGACAAGACCAGACAAGACCAGACGAGACCAGACAAGACCAGACAAACCAGGCAAGACCAGCCAAGTCCAGCCAAGACAAGAAAAGACCAGACAAGATCAGACAAGGCCAGACAAGACCAGACAAGACCAGACAAGACCAGACAAGGCCAGACAAGACGAGACAAGACCAGCCAAGATCAAGAGGTAGTATTTTAGCTGGTTCTCTTGTTCCTATGAGTTCGGTGGGAATGCAAACCAGAACCTTGGTTATACGGACAATATCACTAGAGGTACTAGTTCTGAGGATTGCCACCTCTCAAGGTCGAAGTTTGGTCACTCGCTCCTTGGTCACTCCAGGAGTAAGCCGTTGATTCCTCGTCGACACACTTAACGTATACTACGCCATCGTCAAAAAAGATATTGACAAAATCATTCACAGCTCCAGATCTCCTTCATTAGGTCTAGTTGAAATTTTCCCTGCCTTTCTGTTACCTATTCCTCAGGATGTTTTTGAGAAAAAATAGCCATTTTGGTAGCAGAGAGAGCGCCATTGTAGGACTGGCCGCATCTGCTCTAGATCTTTTGAGGTTGAGCGTAGCTCTGTCTGGGCGACAGCATACTACCGTCAGACCTCAGTCTTTTGTTTGCGGCAGTAGGTGCCAACGGGTACGTCTTTCTCTGCCGTCGGTTTCCTAGGCAATTGCAGTTGGGGATTTATTTTGATTATAGTAGCCTCCTTAATCACCTTCCTACATTCCGCCCAGTTGCCTTTTCTCTATACTTGTTACTTCGAGTTTCTGCATACTAGAGCCCGCAAGGGTTTTGTCATCATCTTACATGGGTCTAGAGATGATCCACTTCCCCACGGAGTTGATTCCCTAGAAGAGGGAGTCCTGTCACTCAGACTGCAAACCTCAGCGATGTCCTCCTTGCCTACAGTCATCCCGTGAGACGAAGTCATGGTTGTTTCCCTGCTTCAGTTCTAGGAGGCTCTACTATATCTACATTCTTAGGATGTTCAACGGAGGGTGGTCTTGTGTTTTTGTATTTTGTATTCGGGTTTCAATTCTTAGTACCACGATTAGTTGGGGAAATAAGATGTTCTGCCCCTGCAGAGCCGCGCATGCAAGTAGAAGTCTATAGTGACTGAGAGGACGCCCTTTTTCTCGGGTGCAGCGACACTAAATTACTCCAGTGTCATTCATCCATCACCACCGTAGCTAACAGCTTGGATTGGGGTTTGAAAGTGGAAGAAACGGATAAAACTGAAGACCTTTTGGTCTGAAGTTAGCAAGAGTACGACAAAATGAGGCCATGTGTGAATGGATTAAGAAGAATAAGTAGAGATTTATCGTAAATCAAGAAGAGTTAGACGACAGATAATCAGCTGGGGCACCCCATTTCTGTTAGAAAACTGTCTCGCCAGTTGCAAACATCTCGGGTTTGGAAGTTAGTTGCTCAGCATCCAGAGTCCGCTCCGAAATGAGTAGTCCGGCCTGGACAGTAGTCCAGAGCCGTCTAATGGGCTAGCGTGAAACTAAGCCCCGCACCGCGACAACGCGACAGGCGATTACCAATAGCGGGAGAGACCAGTAAGAACGGACAGAACCGACCAAGACCAGATAATAACAGACAAGCTCAGACAATAGCAGACGAGACCAGACAAGACCAGTTGAGACCAGACAAGACCAGACAAGACCAGACAAGACCAGACAAGACCAGACAAGACCAGACAAGACCAGATAAGACCAAACAAGACCAGGCAAGACCCGACAAGACCAGACCTGTCCAGACAAGACCAGCCAAGACCAGACAAGACCAGACAATACCAGACAAGACCAGATAAAACCAGACAAGACCAGGCAATACCAGACAAGACCAGACAAGACCAGACAAGACCAGACAAGACCAGACAAGACCAGACAAGACCATACAAGACCAGGCGAGACCAAACAAGATCATACAAGACCAGACAAACCAGGCAAGACCAGACAATTCCAGCCAAGAACAGAAAAGACCAGACAAGATCAGACAAGGCCAGGCAAGACCAGACAAGACCAGACAAGACCAGACAAGTCCAGACATGACCAGACAAGACCAGATAAGACCAGACAAGATCAGACAAGACCAGTCAAGACCAGACAAGGCCAGACAAGACCAGACAAGACCAGACAAGACCAGACAAGACCAGACTAGACCAGCTAAGACCAGACAAGACCAGACAAGACCAGACAAGACCAGACGAGACCAGACAAGATCATACAAGACCAGACAAATCGGGCAAGACCAGACAAGTCCAGCCAAGACCAGAAAAGACCAGACAAGATCAGACAAGGCCAGAGAAGACCTGACAAGACCAGACAAGACCAAACAAGACCAGACAAGTCCAGACACGACCAGACAAGACCAGATAAGACCAGACAAGACCAGACGAGACCAGACAAGATCATACAAGACCAGAAAAACCAGGCAAGGCCAGTCAAGTCCAGCCAAGACCAGAAAAGACCAGAGAATATCAGACAAGACCAGATAAAACCAGACAAGACCAGACAAGACCAGATAACATCAGACAATACTAGACAAGACCAGACAAGTCCAGACAAGACCAGACAAGACCAGACGAGACCAGACAAGACCAGACAAACCAGGCAAGACCAGCCAAGTCCAGCCAAGACAAGAAAAGACCAGACAAGATCAGACAAGGCCAGACAAGACCAGACAAGACCAGACAAGACCAGACAAGGCCAGACAAGACGAGACAAGACCAGCCAAGATCAGATAACACCAGACAAGACCAGACAAGACCAGTCAAGACCAGACAAGACCAGACAAGACCAGATAAGACGAGACAAGACCAGACAAGACCAGACAAGACCAGACTTGACCAGACAAGACCAGACAAGACCAGACCAGACCAGACAACACCAGACAACACCAGACATGACCAGACAAGATCCGACAAGAGCAGACAAGACCAGACAAGACGAGACCTGACAAGACTAGGCTAATCAAGAGAAAACCAGATAAGACCAGACAAGACCAGGCAAACCCGATAAGATCATAAAACACCAGGCAAAACGGGCAGTGACAGACAAGACCAGACTGGATCAACCTAGACTAGACAAGACTAGACAAGCCAGACAACACCAGACAAGACCAGACAAGACCAGACAAGACCGGACAAGACCAGAGAAGACCAGACAAGACCAGACAAGACCAGACTATACCAGACAAGACCAGACAAAACCAGACAGGACCAGAGAAGACCATACAAGACCCGACATGAGCAGACAAGACCAAGCAAGACCAGACAAGACCAGACTAGACCAGACAACACCTGTGAGGACCACACAAGACCAAACAAGACCAGACAAGACCCGATAAGAGCAGACAAGACCAGACAAGACGAGACAAGACCTGACAAGACTAGCCAAACTCAGAGAAAACCAGATAAGACCAGACAATATCAGAGAAACCCGACAAGACCATAAAACACCAGGCAAAACGGGCAGTGACAGACGCGACCAGTCTGGACCAACCAAGACGGGACAAGACTAGTCAAGACCAGACAAGGCAAGACAAAAGCAGACAATACCAGACAAGACCTGGCAAGACCAGACAACACTAGACAAAACCTGCGAAGATAAGAAAACTTCTGACAAAACCAGACTTGAGAGCAGAATATTTCCGACGAGAACAGGACCATAGAAAAGGGAACGATTAAGGATGGGGCTCATATAATTATTTCAGATTCGTTAATGTTTTTTATTATATAATTGGAAACATTTTGATAAATAATTATATTTGAGATTCGTCATTTTAGGCTTACCTCTAAAATCTAAAATGATATCTAAATAAATCTAAATTATCATATTTCATAGAAATATTTGTTGAACTTTATATTCAGAAACCAATCCGAGAAACACGAATTCATTTATTAAGGGTTTAAACTTTTTGGTGAAATTAATAATATTATCTCAGTCTGTGTAATAATGCTTATAAATTAATGTTGGTCATACAATCTTATATCCGACCTTCCATTTCGAAGATTTATTGAATCAATCGAAAATGGATTATATGCCTACTGGGCATTTGATTTATGTAACAGATTGATTCTTGATGGATTTAAATATATATATATATATATATATATATATATATATATATATACATATATATATATATATATATATATATATATATATATATATATATATATATATATATACGTATATAGCGGCACAGTATTATAAAATTATTATAAAATTGTATTGCGTGAATTATTCGATATATGTGTAAATAATTTATCTTTGGATTTGTAGGTACGTAATAATTTTTAATCTGGGATTTAAAAAGAGCATTTGCGATAAAAAGGGTTAAATGTGGGATGTTTTGTTAATAAATGTTTAATCCAAAATAAGTGATAATGGACGTTAGTGGCAATATATTATCAGATTCTATGTATTGTAGTAGCCGGCGGAATGAAATAAATAGTTGTGCAGCAGTCGGAATACGATAAAGTGTTAAATAGCAAATCCTACGGTGCAGAGCTGTGTGCGCCGCGGCGGGATTAAAACAATACATTCGTTGTAATGAGTCCGCGCTTCAGTTCTAATGTTTTGCCGCAACTATATAAGTTCAATCATTACACTGAAAACGGTTCGGAATGAATTTATTTCAATAGAATATATATGGGAGTTTTGCTTAACTTTATTAGAGCGCTTAGCGGCTGAAAGCACTAAACATACGTTGTGTTTCGAGGGTATTATGCGAACCATGTCATTACGAAAACCTTGTATTAAGCTAACGAAACTTTTCATGTTTATATGTGTATATAGGGAACATTTAATTAAAATATTTGAGTGAGCTATTAAAAATAATTAGAAAACACTTCATCATACGCAATGAAACCTTTCGCGTGAAACACAAAGCAAATTGACGACCTTTGTACAGCATCCTTAAATTACAATTTTATTCCTAATCAAATAAGGAAAGTAATTGCTAGCTTCCAATAAACCTATATTTACATCAACGAAATTGCATCGATGCACGTTTTGTGTATCCGGCATTCATTTATTAAAAAACTTTTAACAAGTTCGCTAAAAGTTATTCAAAATAAAATAATCTATATAAATAGTACTCCAGTCTACAGAAAATTAATTAGCTGGGCACGTGGAACCAGAGAGAAAATCCAATCTCATCTAATATATATTTTTTCCCAGAGATTTCTCATTACAGCCCAGTCAGCGGCCGCAGAATCAATCGGATTCAAATTTACGCTTCGACGAAGACCACGCATATCGCCCGAATCCGAATTGTGTCCCCCTTTTATCCCTTCGATAAACTTTCTTAGTTATGTAAACAATCCCTTTCTGAGACATTAGGCAAACGAGGAAATGCAATAACACTTTTCCTTCCACCACTACCACAACGCTTACACACAGGTACCAAAAACTTTATATATACATTTCGATTTCAAACACAAATACTAATTTAAATACACTTCATAAACTTCCAGATTTATTGCTAAATCCAAACCACTCACAATACACTTTATAAAACACAAATATCACATAAACCACAACTAATATGAAGTAATTAAATAGATTATTTATTTTTCGAAATTAAGCATGTTAAATTTAAACAAATTACCAGAAACTAAAGCTTGAGAACGGGACATTCCATGTATGTAGATTTATTGTTGAGGGTGTTAATTATGCCTTTGATGTAAAATTTAACTATTTTACTGATATTTTTAAATCGGCAATATAACTCTATTGAGCATTTTATTTTTTAAAACCTTGAATTATCTTTATATGCATTCCTTCTTTTTTATATATTATACTTATCTGTTATAATCTTATCCCCAAGTATGTGTGCAGAAATCTGGCAATAAAAGTGAGACAGTGAGACCTACCATCACTTACGGTGTTGTTGCGTTGGGAAGTAGAACCAAGCTGAACCACATGAAGAAGCAGCTAAAGAAGATTCAAATACTGACATGTGTCTCCATCACGGCGGCGAGGGGGTCATGCCTGACAGCAGCAATGGAATTGCTACTGGGCCTGACTCCGTTGCAACTTGTCGTGGAGAGGATCGCAAATATGGAGGGGTATGCAAATAGCATTTAGAGAAAAGCTACGTAGCAATATGTATCAATAAATCCACATTGAGCCAAGTGCTATTAACTGTTATTCAGATGGTTCGAAGACGATGGAAGGCGCTGGTGCAGGAGTGTTTGGAACTCGAACCAAATACGTTGAATTCCTGGAAATCTACCCAAGTATCTTCCGTGCACAATTTAACTTCGGCAGAAACTGTCACAAAAAACGAATTGATATCCTGTCAGATAGTGAAGCAACCATTAAGGCCATTTATTCATACACCATCAGATCCAGACTGGTATGGTATTGTGTGGTAAAGCGAAACAAGCTTGGCAGAGTAATTAAAGTAACGCTATATAACGCTATACCAGGGCAAACTGCTTCACGGGATCTAGTAATCCATTTATAAGTGCGGCACCCTTCGGTGATATGAGTATGAACAGCATTTACAGAAGTATAAATAAGAAAACAATGCATGAAAAGAACTTTCGTCCTGTTGGAAAAATACTGGATTTTTTTATCCAGAAAAGAACAAAAGCTTGCTTGAAACTAAACAGGAACAAGCTTCGAAATTTAACAGTAGTTCTGACGGGGTAATGCAGATTTCACTTAAGGTCCTAGGCCTAGAAGAAGATGATAGTTGCAGATTCTGCAGATTAGCAGAGGGAACCCCAAGCATCTGCTCATGGACTGCGGAGCGTTGCTCTATAAGAGCAAAATGTATATTGGAACCCACTGTTTGAAGAAGAGGAATTGTAATTCTTGAATCTCACCAGATCCTGAAATTCTTATAGGAATCAAGACTGGAGGAGGTGCTCCAAATTGTTAAGTATAGCAACAATTCGAGGAAGAGGGTGGGATACAATAGATCTATAAACTTCGCAGTTAAAGTTACCACCGCAATGTACAATCTACGTCCGCATCCTAGCGTAGTAAAACAACGCACAAATCTTTTCTATAATGGTTGCGAAATGTCGAGAAATTGGTTCCTCTAAAGGCAACCCTGATGTTTAAAGCAATATTTTATAGGACACATATCAACATATTTGGAATTTTACTGCAAACGCAAAAGATTATATCCATACTTTTATCTGGAAACTTTTTCTTTATAAATTTTTTGGCCTCTTTCAATCATTGGCCCTAACCAGCTTATAAACTCTACTCAACGCTAGTTTATTTCATTTAAGAGCATTGATAATATTCCATAATATTGGCACTCAGTAATATTAAAAATTTACATCTTCTAATATTTTTTGAAATAAAACGATTTTATAAAGTAAATACTCACAATTAATAGATTTCTTAACGCGAAATTCTGTACAACATATTTTCTTAGCATTCTCTTTTTGTTTCGGGCTTTGATCTTTGCCCAGTATTGTCGCATCTTCTGCCGTTATAACTTTTTTCTCTCTTCTGCCCAGGGGGTACCTTTCCTTCGGGTTTTTTCCTGAAATCCACGGACTTTCTTCAGGGTGCGTCTAACAGACTGTCTGTTTTGTTGATCTGTTATTGCCAGTTCTTTCCCAGACCCTTATATTTCTTGCACAGTCAGAGAACCTCTCAATATGTTCGTAGAGGTAAGAGTTATGTCGCCTTCGGAATTCCCCATCTCCTTCAACGGACCTAGGATCTTCCTGAGAATTCTCCTCTGTCTGACTTCCAATTCCTCTACCAGACCCCTTCGGTTCAAGGAAAACTGCATTTTCTTGCACAGTCAGAGAGCCTCTTGATATGTTCGTTGAGGTAAGAGTTATGTCGCCTTCGGAATAACCCATCTTACTTTAACGGACGTAGGACCTACCTGAGAATACTCCTCTCTCTGACTTCTAATTCCTCTACCAGACCCCTTCGGTTCAAGGAATGACACGCCATAGCATACAGAGCTTCTGGTTGTAAGACTGATATATAGTGCCTAAGTTTCAGGTTGCGTTACTGTCATTTCTTGTTGTAGGTGTTCTTATTCAGTCGATAGGCTAGTTCTAACTTGTTCACTCTCATGGATAATGATGCTCTTTCTGATAAGTTGGGTTCATACATTCATCACGATACTTACATTTCTCAGTACTCTTGATGATTCCCTGCTCTAGTAACATGTCTCTGTTTGCTTCTGTGATGTTGGTGAAGAATTCTGTTTTCTCCAGCGACATTTCAAGACCCACTTTTGCATCCTGTTTTCTAAAGCAATTTACCTCACTGCCATGTCATCTGCAAAGGCCAGGCAATCTACAACCAGTCCATCGTTCTTACGTCCCAAGAGAAGTAGGGAAAGTCCATCTCCTTGTTTCAGTCCATTTTCTATTTCAAAGCTTTCATAGATCTCGCCTCTAAATTTAACCTTGATTTGGGTCAAGGTTTCTAGAATAAGTATGCAGGTTTTGTTGTTTAGCCTTAGTTCCTGCTTTGTTAAGCGTTTCTCAATCAATGGAATCGTATGCCTTCCTAACATAAAGAAAGGTGATCACCATCTTACGGTTTCTCATGTTGAAGTACGCAAGTACAGTTTTAAGATTGGGGATCTGTTCAACATAGGATCTGGTCTTCCTAAAGCCTCCCTGATATTTGCCTAGTTGACTATCCAGCTGATTTTCTGCCCTTGTTTGCAATGCCGGTAGATCACAGTTGAGTAGATTTTTAACGTACTGAGCAAAAAGGTGGCGGCTATCCTTGTCGATAAAAGCTAGTTTGCCTTGTGAGTTTCTAAATTGGAGGCTTGGCGGAGCGTATTTTCTGACTGTCTGCTTGATGGTTTTAAAGAAATTTCTAGAGTTATTCTTAGCAAAGCTCTTTTCGATTTGGGTTAGTTGGTTTTGTGTAAAGGTCCGTTTGCTTCCTCGAACTATCTTTGCTGTAAGTTTTCTTTGTTCCAAAAATTTATGACAATTTTCCTTGGTCTTTTTAAAATTCCACTTCACCTAGGCTGTCTGTATTTGGGCAATTCAATTGTCACAGTCCACCACAAATGCTTCCTTCTTCTAGCGAGTTCATTGGCCGCCTTTACAAGAGTCTCATTTAGTTGATATCAGCTGTTTAGATCTGTATTGTTCAGTCTCTGACTTACTTCTTGACTGTTCTTAAGTCTATCTACGTCGAATCTTACCATCTTGGAAGTTCTGTTTAAACTAGCGTTTCTAGGCTAAAGTCTTATTTTGATCTTTGAGAGGTACTGGTTTAAGTCCACAATGGCGCTTCTTAGTACCTTCACGTTTTGTATTTGCTTTTGAGATTTTCGTGAAATGGCCACATCATCTATCTGGAATACACCCAAGTTAGTATAAGGTGAAATCCCAATCTTCTGCTTCCTTGGCAAGTGTTTGAAGCCTATAAACTTCATGAGCAACCCAAAAGTCCTACACAGATCAACAAATCGTTATCTGTTGCGGTTGGTTTGTTTATTCGCTGGATAATTGCCCACTATGTTTATGTGCTTTTTCTCTCTTCACAATTGAGCATTGAAGCCACCAAGCAGTATGACGACGTGTCTCTCTAGAAGTTTAGAAATAATATCTCCTAAGTCTTCCCAGAATTTATTGTTGATTGGGGTATGTACATTGACTATACTGTAGCCCCTGTTTGCACATCTGAGAGAAAGGATTGATACACGACTTTTCGGGGAGGTAAAGTCGGTGAATCCAGTGTCGTGTGAATAATTATAAATCCTATACCTAAGTGGGCTACGTTCTTCATTTCCCACTGACCCACTTTTCCTTTGAGGACTCTGTAGCCTTGGGACACGAAGGCATGCTCGTCTGTAAATTTGGTTTCCTGTACTGCTGTCAGTATGCCGTTGTGTCGTGTTAGTGAATCATTCAGTTATTTCAGTTTACCTTATTTTAGCAGTGATTTAGCATTAAATGTTGCGAAAAAGCTTTGCCGTCTTGGTCTGTGTTTACGTTCGGTGATTTCAGGATGCTCCGATTCAACCTTAAAGGATGTTGGTGCGGATTCCCCAGATTATAAAGGTCCGTTAACGTCACCATAGATGGCGGTGGATTGGTTACCACTTGGGGTAGTGTTCAGTTGAATAATATTCTTCGTGGGACAGTGGCGAGCCACTGTCCAAGGTGCTACCCAAGTTGTTAGCTTGGGAGGCTTATTATTTGGGGTTGTGTCCCCTAGACAGGTCGCCTTCACTACGGCTAAGGTGCCCTGTCCACCCCACTCTTGGAAGGTGCTAAGCTCTGGGCCATTGTTTACCGAAGATGTTCAAGGGACACATATTATTATATTACTGGGTATAGATCTATTTTAGATTTTTTCTTTTTATTCATAATTTGTAGTAGGTTTTTCTATAAAACGTAACGATAATTTAACCTCAAATTTAGAACTTTCTGTCAAAATAGAAATCACCACTCCACTTTGATTTTACACAAAATTTTACACCAATCCAAATGTTAACTATTTGTTTTACACTATAAACTTCTCTCCGTATGAACTTTACACCACTTAAAATACACAATTTTCTTAGCATGTAACTAGTAGGTACACGTGGATCGTTTTTTTAATGGAATAGTTATTGTGGATGAAAGAGTTGAAAATAATGGAACAGTTGCTAAAGCTGGAAAAATTGATGAGGATGAAATTGTATAAAGAATTTTAAACATTGTGGAGCTTTCAGCGCCACGAGATATATGTGGAACGTGAAGTTGTATTTGAAAGAGTAAGTACAATTGCGAGCTGCTCGATTCTTTTTGAAAGCCCATCAGCTTTGGTTGTATGTGTTGTATGAGATGCATAACTCCTACTTCACAAAATATTAGCAAAAAATTCGCTCGTCTCAAATGATTTTAATGCTGTCAGGTTTGTAAAATAATGTAATCAAACACTTTTGCGATGTACATAATCATGTAGTGTTGCCAATTGTCTGAAAGTAAAGTTACTTTAATTTAAGGAGTGATATTAGAAATGAAAATCTCCCAACGTTCATAAAAAGTTACTATATCTAACGATATGATATAAGTTCATAAGGTTTACAACGTGGACGAAAAAAAATCAGCTGTGGCTTAGAAGTTACTGAAAATCTTATTAAAAATTACATAACCTTAAAATTAATTAATTGACATTGATGTTGTCAACTTTGACCTTCAACATAACCAACAATATATTGTTTTAATCAAGTTGGTAACTTGTGTTGATGAGTTACCAACATACTCTTTCACAACCTCACCAACTTACATACTAACAACACCGCTGCTACAGATTTTAAGAAAATGGATGGTTAGGTTAGGTTATAACAGAGCAGATAAATCCATACCACATATTGCGCGGTAGCGCGACCTATTGATCCGAAGTAAGAAAAATTATTGAATAAGGGTTAGATTGGGTTACATTAGAGCAGATAAATCCTGGTCACAAATCGCGCGGTAACGCCACCTTTCTTTGCGGTAGCGTTAATACGTAAGTACCAATTTTTTTCCAAACCCTTCAGTCCTTCAGTGGTCAGACTATATTAGAATAATTATTTGTCTGCCATAATTTAATACTCCTATAATATTTTTTTGAGTAAACAAAATAGACACGATAATCAACAAGTCAGAACAGTTACTAGCATTCGCGGACGATATAGATATAATAAATAACTCGAAAAATAAGATGATTCAAGCATTCGCGGCCATTGAAGCAGCAGAAAAAAAGAATGGGTCTAGTAATAAACACAGATAAAACAAAATACATGATTGTTTCTACGCGGGCTGCACAAGTACAAAATGTAACTATCAGGACACTCCCAAATTGCGAACACTAACAGCTGCTACAAAGAGATGAAAAGAAGATTATACCTTTCAAATAGAGCATATTATGGATTAATGCTACCCCTAAAATTCGAGACTATATCCAGAGGAACCAAATGTCAAATCTATAGGAGCCTAATAAGACATGTACTGATATATGCAGCCGAAACCTGGACACTAACCAAGGAGGAAGAAAGAATCTTGTGATGTTTCGAAAGAAATATTCTAAGACACATATATAAAGGCGTACAGGAAAACGGAGAAAGGAGACAGCGATACAACCATTAGCTGTACCACCTTTACGAACACACAGATGTAGTTAATACACGTAGTATAAAAATTGCTAGATTAAGATGTATAGGACATATCGAGCGAATGACGGATTCAGAGCCAGCAAAACTTATTACACGAAAAAGGCTAGTAGGGAAAAGGACACGGGGCAGGCCAAAAACAAGATATCTGGACCAAGTGCAGGAGAATGTATTAGCAATGAAGGTGACCGGATGGAAAGATAAGGTCGAGAATAGACTGGCATGGAAAAAAATTCTAGAGGAGGCCTAGACCCATAATGGGTTGTGGAACCAAAGCTGATGATGATGATAATATTTTTTAATTGTTTATTTGCAAAATAATAGCTATATGCGCTATAGTGTATACATATATACACTATTTAATAATACCATCTAATAATGCTCTACAAAATGGCCCAATAATCGGCACTGAAGATGTTATTTTGAAAAATTGAGCCTAAGCAATTTGCAAATTGCTGTGATATTGCCAAATATTGTTTTTTATGTGTTTTAAATGAACACTTTATTCAATTAAAATTTAAATAATTGGGTTATTATTTATTGAAAATTTAATTAAAAATATAATAACAACATCAATAGTTATATACATAATAATTTTCGCTTGCACAATAATTTTAATTATACATTAAAACCAATTTATATATATATATATATATATATTTATTTATATATATATATATATATATATATATATATATAGTATGCGTCTAACGGTTGACCCGTACGGACGCATATATCTCTTGAGAATGGCGAATGTTAGTTCGCCAAAACGTCGAGAATCCGGTTCTTTTCAGAGCCAACCCTCAACATCAACGCGGAATCCCCGAGAAAACAATACAACACAGGTATCTATCCGCGAAAACCTCAAATACAACATATATATGTATATATATATATATATATATATATATATATATATATATATATATATATATATTATTTATTTATTTATATAAATGTATTTAAAGAGCAGTAAGTAACTTGTTTTTAATTTTTACTGCACAAAAGGCGGAATTCGGGTTCGATCGATCAACAGAAACCAAGCCAAATTATTCTCAAGTCGACGTGTCGATTTATTAAATAAAATCTTTTACGACCTCTGCAAAATGTTACAACGGTTACAAAAACACAAAGTAAAACTTTTTTACTTACTAAGGAGATATGACCAACTTATTTGAATGTATAACATTGTACGACAGACGGAAACGGTTGTAGATTACTCTGCAACATATGTAACACAGGCCATGGTTGCCTCAGAAGAAATGTAATTAAACGTGATTGAAGAAAATTAAAAAGTAATTATTAAAATGTGGGGTACAAACTTACATTTTTTGTTTATCTCTTTAAATATATAAAGTATAAAACCAGCCAAGTAAGATGCGCATTAGGAAAATAATGACACCGGTAAAATTGTAAAGGCACCGAAGACAGAATCACACTGAAACAAGCTAGCTACGGACGTAAAACAGTTTGAAATTAAATCAACCACTCGATCCGTTGACCCAGAAAAAGGTAATAACGAATATAACCAGCCATTCCGGAAAGCAAAGCAACCATCACAGAAGGGTGTACGCAACTAAAACAAAAAATATGTATATAACAGAACCCACACCAACTATACTACCTCCCATGTCCATGTCTTATCATGGCAGCACTGGCATTTTTAATGGAACACATTTCCAAAAAAAGTCACTTTGACATATGTGGCTCTCTTGCTGGGACTTTTAAGTCAGTATAGTATACCCTGTGATCCTTATCATTACAATACGCTAGCAGTTCAGTGTGGTTTTAGTTTGCAATCACTAGTCTTATTGGCCAATCTGGAAGATGGTCTTTAGCTAGTCTGACCAACGTACACAAGTTCACACTCGGCACCTGGTGTCCGATAAACCACATTTGATTGCAGGGGGTTAAGTATTTAAGACGACTGAATTGTCTATTAATCGTGTTATAACATCTGTCTGCCATAATTGCCGGTTATTCATTCTTGGTTATTAATCATAATTCTTGTTTTTAAAAATCGATATGATGGCAGGTGACAGTGAATCTACAAAATGTAAACTCTTGTAGGTTTTAATTTTATCGCTTACAACCACGTCAGCGACAGGCTGCCCCACAGTTTAACAACTTCCTAAGCAAAGTTGTGGGGTAGCTACAGTCATGTGGGGTTAGTGTGCGTACACTTACCCACGTGTACGCATGCTGACTATTTCGAAAATGGTTCATAACTAAGAACCGCCAGCTCGCCCGCTTAAATGCTCCACGCAATGTTATGCATAGTTGGCAAATGTCACTGACCACCCTTGCTTCATGTGGCATTTACAGGTGAGATACGTTTTTTGCTTAAAATATTGCGATATTTTATAGAATTTAGACTGTAGTCTTTAAACGTATATACTTATTTACAATTTGCTATATGTCATCGAACACTGCGTAATATCTAGTTGACCTAGTGGTTTTATTGAATGGTTATGGTGACGCAATAGTGAACAATTTTGTTCGAATCTCATTTTGATGGTTTGGGGCAAGTGAACTCATAAATTTGTCGAGAAGTGTGCGCATGCGCACACTTACCCCGCATCTTTGCGTTTGTTTTTATGTTCAATATTTCATTTCAGAATATAATTATATATTGAAAATGTGCCGAAATTATCAAAGAAAGGTCACAGATAGATGTGTCGTCACAGACGACCAGCTAGAAGCTGCAGAACTAGTGATTTCAAAGGGTGCCAGTAAAAGAAAAGCATCTCAAGTTAGATTGAAAGAGAGCACTCTACGAAAACGGTTAAGAATTGGAGAGACATTTACGAAGGCACAGGAAGAAGAAATCTTCTGGTATGTAAAACAAAATGGCGATTTTTTTTGTTGTATCACTATGATTAGACTCCGGAAGTTGAATTATGCGTATGCTGAGTTAAATTACATTCCGCACCGATTCAATACCTCGTCAAAACTAACAGGCCGTATGTGGGTATGTGGGTTCCCCAAAAGATATCCAGAGTTGAAATTGCGTCAACGCATCCCAACTAGTATTGCCAGTGCGATGGGATTTAATAAAATTCAAGTGCTAACTTTTTATGACAATCTAAGAAACCTCTACAACAAACATTTGTTTGCACGTTTGCATCCAGTAGTACCTACGATATGGATGAAAGTGGTGTTAATACTGTACCAAGGAAAATTCCAAGTAATTTCAGTTAAAGGAAAGAAATTATTGGGAAAAATCGTTTTCGTTGAAAGAGGCAATTACTCAAACCATTACTCTTGTTTCTGCGATGAGTGCAACTGGAAAATTCAGTTCCGCCAGCTTTCATTTTCCACAGGATTCCAGAGAATGCAAGATTTTTTAAATGAAGCATCTGAAGAAAGTTTTAGAATAGTTTCCGATTCAGGCTTTATTAACACAAACGTTTTTATAGTCTATATGCGCTATTTCAAAGGTAACGTACAGCCAACAAAAGATAATCTTAATCCTTATTTTAAACAACCACAGCAGCCATGTATCTTTGGCTGCTGTAAATTTCTGTCGTGATAATGGCATTCACATGTTGACCCTATCCCCTAACAGAGCTACCATAAGAAGCAACCTTTAGATCGTGGATTCTTTGGCCCTTTGAAAATTAAATTATGCATATACATAGCTTATGAATGCGCTAAATAGCTAAGCCAGGGCGCGTGATTAGACCGACAGAAATAGTTCAGTTCGTGAACAAAGCCTTTAAAAAACAGCTTCGCTCAGCAATGCTGTATCGGGCTTTAAAGTTTCCGGAATATGGCTAGTAGCCCGATATATATATATATATATATATATATATATATATATATATATATATATATTTATTCAGTCCTGTTTTCTGTATAAGCTCTCCCAGGTATTTAAAACTGTTTACTTGTGTTGTCTTTTCATACTTAGGTATAAGTGGGTGTTTGTCTGTGGATTTTGTGTCCATGTACTGCGTTCTTTCGTAGGAGATTTGTAGCCCTGCTTTGGATGAGATTTCGTGGAGTGTCTCTAGAGCTATTTTGGCTTCTTTTCTACTATTTGTTATGATGGCTATATCATAACAATCATATACCCTGCATCATCAGCGAATGCCAATGATTTTATGTTTACGATTCTATCCTTGTGTCTTTCCATCTTTACCCCATTGACTCCTTTTTCCCATGTCCTGATTATTTTCTCTAAAATTGAATTAAATAGTATGGGTAAGAGGCCATCTCCCTGTCTCACTCCTGTCTTGATTTAAATGGTTCTGATACCTCTCCCATGAACTTCAATTTTGATGTGGTATTTGTTAGTGTTTCCTGGATTAGATTTCTTGTCTTGTTGTCCACCTTCATTTCTTCCAATGTGTTGAAGAGTGTTTTTCTATCTATGGAGTCGTAGGCCTTTTTGAAGTCGACGAATATTACTGTGGTGTTCCTGGTCTTTCTTGTTGTTAGTATTGTTTTCAAGCACCAGATCTGTTCACTGCATGATCTTCCTTTCCTGAACCCTCCTTGTGATTATCCTATCTGTGGGTCTATCTGAGGTACTGGCCGATTTAACAGGAATTTGGACAGATTTTTGTATGTCACAGGTTGTAATGATATTCCTCGGTAGTTATTACGCTACGTTTTGTCTCCTTTCTGGTGGAGGGGGTGTATTAGGGCTAACTTCCATTCTTCTGGTATTTTTCCTGTTTCCCAGTTGTTTTCCATGATTCTGTGTATTTTAGGTGTAATGTTTTCATGGTCAAGCTTCTAGATTTCCGAAATCAGTCCATCTTCTCCAGGTGCTCTGTAATTTTTCAGTGATTTTATTATGTTAACAATTTCTTCCAGTGTAGGGGGTTTGCAATCCGGGTAAGGTTCTGGCTTTTAGAACTGTAGTTTCTGTGTTGGTTTTTCACAGTTGAGTATTGTATCAAAGTATTTTGCTAATATTTCACAGTTCTTTTTAGGGTTTGTCTCAAATGATCCGTCTTGTCTTTTGAAGCATAAGGTCGGTGGTTGATATCCTGTCATATTTTCCCTGAATATTCTATAAAAATTTCGTGTGTTGTTTTTGTTGAAGTCCTCTTCTATCTCCTTCGACATGTTGTTTTCATAACCTCTTTTTTCTCTGCAAATTATTTTGGAGGAGGCCTTCTGTATCTTGTTAAATTCTTCCCATTTTTCGAGTGTTGTGGCTGTAAAATTATTTCCAGGCTTGTGTTCTGTCTTCTATAGCTCTGTCGCATGTCATGTTCCACCATCTGTGTTTTCTTTTTCTCGGTGGTTGCCCCAATTTTAACCATTCTTTCATTTTTCCTGACAGTTCTGTCCAATTGTTACTCTCAATTTTCTTAATTTTTTCTGTAATTTCTTTCTTGTTTAGTTGTAGGTACTCTGGGTTTGTTCTGAAAGTTCTGTTGGTTCTCTTGATTTGTCTGTAGGGTATAAATTTCATTTTGATTTGTAGGAGATGATCGGATTCGAAAAATCCTTTCCTTGTCTAAACATTCATAATTTCTCTGCTGTTTTTCTTGGATGTCGCTATGTGGTCAATCTGAAATTCTCCTACGGCGTTGTTGGGAGATTTCCAAGTCCGTAGTTTGTTGTGTGGTTTCTGGAATTGCGTTGACATGATTTTGAGGTCGATATATATATATATATATATATATATATATATATATATATATATATATATATATATATATATATATAAATATACGTGTGTGTGTGTTATATTCTCAAAGGATTTTGTTGTCTGTTACTGCATCTGCAGTTTCAGACATTATTCAACCTTCAAATACGGAAGACATTTTAGCGACTATCGAAGTTATTTCTGCAAAAACTCAACATCTAACACATCCACCTTTACAAGAATAAATCACGATCACTGAAACCCGACCAACCATACCTATTTTGTTATCTCAAGATAATGTAATAAACCCTCCTTTATCGGAATCTCCAACAGTCGTGAATATGGAGATTACGACGGTATCCTCCACAATAGGTCTTCAACCAGAAAAAATGCTGTCGTGTATTCACAAATCTCCAAAGACCATATTTCAAAAGCGGCGGAAGATAAAACAAACAATCATTGCAACTGCAAGCCCGTATGTATTTGAGTTGGACCAAAGAAAAAAAGAATTAGAGAAAAAGTTAGTGAACAATAAGATATGAATAGATCTATAGGAAAGAATCAAATAAAAAAAGACTACTAAGACCCAAAACTACATCCAGCTTTTGCTGTAAAGGAGCGCTCGATCACTCGAAGTTGATTTTGGGCTTTTGGGGTTCGGTCGTCCTTCATTCGCATGATGTGCCCGAACCAGCTTAGTCTCTGCGCCTTCACATGCCACACAATTTCTCTTCCCTCGAGTATTCCATCTATTTCTGCGTTGGTCCTAATTCTCCATCCTTCCTCTTGTAATTGTTTGCAGCATCTTTTTTCTGGCTTCGTTTCTTTCCCTCAGAGCTCTTCTGCACTCATCAATCGACCCAACCAAGTGTTTCTGTCCTTTACTTCCTTCCCGACTGTCTTTTCCGCTACGTCAATTATGACACTTTTTATGGCGTTCCATTCCTTGTCCACGTTTTCACCGGTTTCTGTTCTTTCTAAGGAACGCTCAATTAGGTCTTGATATTGTTTTTGTTTATGCTTCGCTCTTAGGGCCTGCGTATTCCATTTTTTTAAATGTTTCTTACCCCCCACAATAGCTGTAATTCTTTGCCTCACCGAGACGCGTACGAGATAGTGATCAGAGTCGCAGTAAGCGCCTCTCATAGTTTTTACGTCTGTGATCATTGTTGCCCTTCGTTTATTGATAAGTACATGGTCAATTTTGTTGATCCCTCGGTTTCCTGGCTATCACCCACGTGCCTTTGTGTATTCTTTTGTGCGGGAAGCATGTGCTACTGATTTTCATGTTGCAACCCGCTGCCATGTGGCACAGTCTTTTCCGGTTCTCACTTGTTCGGTCGTGTAGTGAGTGCGTTCCCGCTATACTTCTGTACGCGTCCTCTATTCCTACCTTCGCATTAAAGTCGCCCAACACTATTAATGCATCATGTTCCGACACTTCGCAGGTTCTCTGTAATTTGATGTAGAAGTGTTCCTTTTCATCATCCTCTCCCTCTTCAGTTGGTGCGTAAGCACATATTACACTATGGTTGTGGAATTTTCCTTTCATGCGTATCATGAGTATTCGGTCTCTGTTCCATGTGCCTACTTTTAATCAGTTTTCGTTTTCCTAGCTTTCATTCGTTGCCTTGTCGTCGCCGTTTTGGACAATACATTCCGAGGCTGCTGTGTAGCTTTCGTAACTTGCTGTGTTTTTACTAGGCAGGATTGTTGGTCCTGCGCTAAACCCCCTTTTCGGAGGGCCATTTCTCCCGCTATCGCTAGCACCGTCCTTCCTCCTCATCCATACGGGATGGATACTGCATCTCAGAAGAGATTGGCCGGGTTACCAGGGTTCACCAGTCTTGATGGTGAGAGTCGGAATTCAGTAGGAGAGGCTATGCGATAATCTGCTGTGCGATTATCATGCGGTGCGCATGCACTACCCCATTTGAACCCCTTCCCACTACACACCGTCGAGGAAATGATGCAAATACCATGTACAGAACTAGAATTTCATTTCATTATTTTAGCAAATCAATCAAATGAACATAATAACAATAAAATAGCGATTGATGTTCTATCAACCAACTACCTCAACGATGAAAACCCATAAAATTGAGTTCAGCAAACAAATTTTTATAATATCAAAAGGAAGTTATGCATTGGTAGCGACTGACTAATAGTTATTTTAAAGTACTCGTTAATGAGGTAGAGTCTTCATCATCATACTCATATCAATAGGGCAACGGAGAATTTGAGGTCCTTGGCCTCCAATTATGACGGTATTCGGCCCTCTGTTTCCAATTTCTGTACCTCAGTAGTTTTTTCAATCATTCTGGATCGCCATTGGACTGATTGATCATCTTCCTTCCGTTTTATCACTTGGAGGTTTCCTTGGTATTGAGTTTCCACTCATTCTATGTCCTGCCACGTCTGTTTTATCAATTTTATAGTAGTTATGAGCTCGTAATTATAACGTATTCTCCATTGGCAGTGTCTTACAAAAGATGAATTAGGTGAATGTTCCACAAGGCTGCAACCTAGGACCAACATATTTTATTATACGTATATTTTATTATAATTTCTCTAGCACCAACATGCATGCCAACATCCAGGCAAACATAGTTTATTAAGTTTAATAATATTACAAAAATCATTAATTAATAATAAGTATTAATATAAATGTAGAAATAACCGTTGACATTGTCCTGGGTTCCTGGGAGCTCATGATCTGGGATCCGACCACCTTGCCATCTCCATTCAATATTCCTTAATTACTGAAGAAAAACCATATTTCCAATAATTCCCTTGAAACTATTTCAAAACTATTTAACATTGCCAGAAACTACTATCTTGAGAGAGGCCATGGGTTGATAAAAACACTAAAATCTGATAAGTCTTATTAATAATGAACCTCCATACACGAGTTGCTGCCATTTGGCTTCATCAGTATGGATTTATCATCTACTCGCAAATTAATTTAAATATAATTGTAAACTACAACTTGCTCAGTGTACTGTTCGAAAGCAAATGGTGACAATTTACATTATCATATTTATGGAAAGCCATGAACAAACATCTTTTTAGACCAGCACGTGTGCTTTCTGTACTACCGGAGAACAAAAAAGAATTAAGAAATTACTACGTTCTTATTCACTCATGACTTATAAAATAAAATAAATATAATTACAAGTACAGTTTGGTTTCCTGCGCTTTCGTGCCACGAGAGACCAAATTGTACTTATAATTATATTTATTTTATTTTATAACCAAATTTATTAATTTTATTCTTCTGTGAATTAGAACATAGTAATTTCTTAATTCTTTTTTCAAAGCTATTTACCTTTTTTCTGTATAAACTCTGACGACATGAACTTTGACATCATACCCAAGTTTCTAGAAACATTAACCGACTCAATATTAAAATACTCTCCCCCATTGCCGCCCAAATTTCCCTACCAATAAATTCGCCCCTCCATTCTAAAACTCATTAAAGACAGCTATACATAGACTATTGACAGAGTCAAACTACCGACATAAGAAACAGAATCAACAAAGAAATACACCACCTTATTAGAAACTTGCGCTCCCACAAATGGCTCTCAGTCTGTCAGCAAATCCAAATAGACCAGGGAAAAACTTAATGGACCGAAATTAAAAAACTATCCAAATGTAAATAGACCGCACAAATACTGGACATAAAATTTAATTATCGAACTTACTCCACGGATACAGACACGGCACTATATATCGCCGACTATTTCAGTGAATCATTTTCGCTATCTTCCTGACTCGACTTTGACACACTAAACTTTGACAGAATAAACCAATGGTTCACAGACATTCTCAATTCAAATCCCTTAGAGAACTTTGATGAAATATCCGAAGAATAATTTTTTTCTATCTTCTTCATTGGAAACAATTCTTCACCAAGTTCCTGTTTGGTCACCAAATATCTCCTCATACCGCCCCGATAACAATTACTCCCATATAATCAATATTTTCAAGTTCTATCCCCTAAAAGGTTCCTTTTATATGTACTGAACAGTGGGCACCATTATCACAATCCCTAAGCCAGGTCCAAATAATACGATTCCCAGTAGTTACCGACCAATAACTCTCCTTCCTGTCCTTGAAAAAAATTCTTTAATACATCCTTAAAACCAGACTATGGAATTCCGTATGAAACCACATCCCTAAATTTTAAATCGGTTTTAAGCCACTATTCATCCTCTATTCATTCTAAATAGCAACATATAATCATCATTCCTCCAAAATAAAAAATCTGCAGATCTATATCTAGACAGTAACAAGACCTTCTGTACAGAAAGGTTTTTATTCAATATCCATCCTCATCCAGTCTAGTCTAGAATAAAAAATTTCCTTTTAAACTGTCCTTAACAGTAAAAAATAATAGTTACACATCCCTCAAATGGGACCCTCTGCAGGGTCTCCCTCAAGGCTCTCCCCTTTCCTATATAACATCTTCTGCCACAACATCTATAATTACGACCAACTAGACAAATACCATATTGCCTTGGACAATACTACAATTAAAAAAATACTTACAAATACTACAATACGCTGACGATACTGATTTCCCACAAATCCCTAAATCCCTTAAAGTACCTTCGACCTACTCCAGAATCTTACAAACAAGACTTTCAGGTTCAAAATTTGGAGATTATCTTTAAATTTCTCCAAATTCCAATTCCTCTTTCCAAACCACAAAATTTCCTTAAATTTCAAGCAACCAATTATTATCGACCGACACAAAAATACATATGTCCCAGATCACCAAACGGTGCAAACACTTTACAGCCATGTAATGGGGTAATCAGGGCATTTCAATAAAGCCCGTCGCAAAAATATATAAATCCATCTTTAGACCAATACTTCATTACAGGATTTATTAACAACTATCAAGAAAGCCAGAAAAAATCTTGAGGTCGCTAAACGAACTGCATCACGACTAATCCCAAACTTAGACATCCCAACAATCCTCTCCGCAATCCCTCTTACGAACCGCTCTACAGGAAAACACAAGTCCCACCAATTGCAGACAAAAATGACAGCCTAACAAAAAAAGTTTAAAAACGACCCAATGTCTCAAACAGCATTTTCGTACTCTGTTCAAAACTACAAACTCGACATTCGAACAGAAAATAGCTCTACAGAACTACAGAATTATAGCATTAAATATGTATTATTATATACTGATCCATACACACCTAATACCCACTTAAAATGCAATGTAAATTTAATAGCGTAAGTTAATTATTTATGGATGAAATATTGACAGAACAATTTCGTAGAAGAACCCTATTAAAAGAACCTTGGTTGAATTATAATTAGCCTATAATTTAAAATTAACATATAATTATTTATTTATATTGTTTAGACCTACAGGGGATCACATAAAGCAAATTATGACCTGTTGCTTTTATTTTTCTTGTTCCTCCAGAATTGTTTCATCATCTCGCTATGTTTAGCTCGACGTTCATCTCTCCATTTTGCTCATGTTATTTTGGGTTTTTCCACTGATATAATTTCCCATCTGTGGACCTTTTGTCTAAAGATGTTTCGACTTTCAATGTCTGTCGGTGAGATGTTGGCGTATTTTAGATCAATTTGGACCTCTTTTAACCAGACTGTTGTCGTTTTCTTTTTCTGTATATACTTCAAAACTCTCCTTGTTAGTCGGTTGTCATCTAGTCTTATAACGTGCCCGTAGATTTCAGTCGTCGTTTGCGGAAGTAGGTTTCGATGTTGGAGTATTTTTCTGTGGCAGTGTGCGATTTTAGACGATATCCTTCGTCTGTTAGTTTTGGGCCAAGGATTTTTCGGACAATAATCTTTCAGCTTTCTGGATGCTCCCTATGTCTACTTTGTAATTAGGCTTTAATCTCGCGCTGGCGTAGAGTATTTCGGGTTTGATAACAGTTGTGTAGTGTCGGATTTTGTTGCTAATATTTATGTATTTTTATTATAGATGCTTGCAACTTTTCCATATGCTTTCTGCGTTTTGAGATCCAGTGATTTTTGTGCTAAGCCGTCTGTTCCTGTAGGTTCAATAATTTCGCCCAATTTCGTTCAATAATTTTCAAAAGTATTTGAAGTGACTAACCTTGTTTATCGTGCCGTACTTTGTAATTTAATTTTTTGTTTTGATGTGTTTTGTGGTCATGAATTCGGTTTTCGAGAAGGAAATTTGTAGTCCAGCTTTCTCGGCACATTCTTTTAGGACTTCGATCTGATGGATTGCTGTTTGTTCATTTTCGGAAAGTATCGCGAGATCATCAGCGAAGGCTAGTCATGTGACGTTGATGTTATCCTGTTGTTTTCCTAGTCTCATGGGTCACAAAATTTTTTGATTTTCTAGTTCTTTCCATGTTTTGATAACTTTATCTAAAACGATGTTGAAGAGTAACGGAGAGAGGCTATCGCTCTGCCGGACACCAGTCTTGATGGGGAAAGGTTTTGAGATTTCTCCGTTGAATTTTATTGTGGAAGTTTTGTTTGTTAGTGTTTGTTAGATGAGCCGTTGTGTTTTCGGATCCAGATTGTTTTCTTTAAGTATATTAAACAGGGATTGTCGGTCGATGAAGTCATAAGTTTTCCTGAAGTCAATAAATGTGCAGATGGTTTGGAGATTTAGTGTAGCTCGAATTTTTAGTATAGGATTCAGGTTAAAAATTTACTCGGCGCATGATCTGTGCGGTCTGAAACCTGCTTGATATTCCCCAATTCGGGGTTCGAGTTGTTCTTGTGTGCGTTGTAAAAGGCAAGGGGATAAGATTTTGTAGGGAAAGGAAAGGAGGGAGATTCCTCTGTAGTTATTCACATGGATTTGTTTTTAGTGGAGTGGGCGGACGAGTTGCCAGTCATCTGGGAGTTCTTCACTTAGCCAAATTTCCTGAATTATGTTTGTGATTTCCTGTAATGATTGTGGTCCAAGATTTTTCAGAAATTCTGCGGTTCTTCTATCTTCTCCTGATGTCTTTCCATATTTCAGTTTTGTGATGCGGTGTCGGATTCCTTCTATTGGCGGTGGATCAGCGTCGGGTTTCGTGTTTATTGAAGATGTGTGTGGGAATCGTTCGGATGGTTCGGGGCAATTAAGGAGCTCGGAAAAGAGTAGACAGCAAGTTTTCCATCTTTTTTCTTGAAGGTCAAATTCTGTGGTGAGTAACCTTTAATTTTATTTTCAAAAGCTCTATATAAATTTCTGCTGTTGAAGTTTCCAAAGATATTTTCAATTGATGTGAGCTGTTCTGTACTGTATTGGCGTTTGGTTTTTCTTATGGTTCTGTTTGTCTCTTTGCGGATGTCGAGAAGGTGTTGTAGGGTTACCGGCGATTTGTTGCTGTTGTATTTTGAAAGGCGAGTCGGCGATTGATGATGGCTTGATCGCAGATGGAATCCCACATGGGTGTTTTGCCTTTTTCTTAGTGGGATTAATTCCTTGGCTTTTATTATTATTTGGTTGCAGAAGTCGGTCCAGTTATTTGTCGGATCTTTTTCCCATTCTTCTGTGATCTTTGTTTCTTTTATTTTTGATGTGTCAAACTTTTGTATGTACGGTTTATATTGGTTCACTCTCTTCTGAGAGAATTTTACCTTAACTCGAGGTAGTGGTCTGAATCGATGTTCGCACCTCTTCGGACTTGAATTTCGTGAATGATTCTGTAGTGGGCGTCTCCTATGGCAACGTGATCGATCCGGTATTCACCAAGATGTTGGTTCGGGGATCTGTTTTTGTGTGGGTTTTCTTAAACATATAAATATATTTTATTAACAAATTAAATTATCTTTATATATATATATATATATATATATATATATATATATATATATATATAGATAAACTTTTCAATTATTAATTTGTTAATAAAATATAAGCACTTGAATTGATCCCGAAAATTTAAATGACGAATCGTTGCGTTGCGGCACTACAAGATCCAGCGGGACTCATTTTGAAAAACATACATACATCAATACACCATCACCATCATACATCAATACATCAAAATTCAACGAAACTTAACGCCGTTTGTTAACTTGAAAATAATTAACTTTTATTATTATAAATTATTCTATGTAATTTTCTTTGATTAAAATAAATCCATTTTTGAGCATATTTTCCGTAGGTATTTTGTATTAATAGTTTCAGTGATCAAGTGAAGCTTCTTTTCGTAATTCCGTCTTTGTCAACTTGTCTATATACAACGACCTAATGGTAAGATTACATTTAATACATATTGGGTTGCAATGATTGTGTCACAAAACCAAAACTATTTTTTAAATACCTAAACTGACATTACTATATTATCTGCGATCGTTCTTTTTTATCATCAGAGCCATTAATTTATATTGTTAAAATGGTATAGTAAATATGGAAAATTTATGAAATAACTATAAATAATATTTAATGTGGCTGTAAAATCTACTGCATAGGTTGTATTAAAAGTATTTTTATGAGCACAAAGCCAGAGCTAGAATTCGTTTTTGATAGAAAATGTGTTTTCGGGCGGTATTTACCGAATGAAAATGAATTAGGGAAATCCGATTTCAGTTAGAATTAGCTTATATATTTTTTTCAAATGTTGAGACAACAACACATTAAAACGACAATCTGAAATATTCTCTTGATAATATCAAATAATTTAATTTAAAATATATTCGAAAAAAGGTGAAAGGCACAAATATTACAATTACTATACCATTGTATACCTGGCATTATAGACAACTGTATTATATAATCCTATAATATTAGTCTTTATATAGGGTGTTTTTTTTTAGAGGAATAGAACTTTGAACTGAAACGAAAGTCAATGTTAACGGCCATTGTATTGGCTTTATTGGAAAGATAATTTTATGCATTCACTGCTTAAATATGATTTGGGGCATATGGGCGCATATATCTATATGGCTGGTATGAATGAAGTGCAATCTGGAAGTCCAATTTTCGGCCACTTTTTCGTGTACCCGGGGCTGTATATATAGGCAATAACGCAGCGAAATTGACTTGCAGCAGATGCAATGTCGTTGGTTTATTGGAGTACACTAGCTTTCTGTCTCCACAGAAAGTAGTCCATAGGTGTGATATCATACGACCGTGAAGGCCATTTCACGGATCCGTTACGTCAGATTATGCGGTGAACAAATACATTTTTTGTATCGCGCTCTGTGTGGCATGATGCGCCATCTTGTTGGAACCAACGCTCCACAACATTAACACCATTCAAATGGGGAACGAAAAAGTTAGTAATCATGGATTGATAGCGCTCTCTATTGACTGTCAAGTGCTGCTCGGCATCATCTTAAAGAAGTATGGGCCAACGATTGCAATTGTGGGCAAACAGTGTGTTTTTGTGGATGTAACGGCGTCGCAATAATGGCTTCTGGATTTTCATCGTTTGTTTAAGCAGCCATTGAGAAAGAAATATCATCATGAAAAATTTTTTTTCGTGAAAATGAGGATCAAGAACAATCTTGTTTTCGGTGCATTCTCCGAACATACAAACGCATATAATGTTCAGCTCATGCACAAGCTTTATCTAATAAGCTAGTAAACCGAGATATTTTTGCAAAGTCGATGGACACAGCTCCAATTGCTGGGCACGATGGGGAATCGACTCATTCGGGTTGATTCCTCGACACCACGCTCCACAATCTGCAACAACTTCGTCGGTGCACACAGTATGGCGTCCTTGAGGATGCACGTTATCAATCACTATGCGTTGTTCGAAAAAGATCCTTGTTTTTCCTAATAACTTGCTCGGATGAGCGCGTATGTCGACTGTAAAATGGACGTTGCGCACGGTTTGTTTCGCGAGCTGAACCAGGAGTTTCGAAGTAAATTTGCACAATTTGTAAGCGTTGTTCTGGCGTAAGTCTATTCATAATGAAATTGCAAAACATACTGAGCAGAAATCAGCTGCCATCTATCAAATTGACTGTCACTAGAAACAGTGTTGCCTGGCAGAAAATTTATTCTGTAACACTGTAATAGTATATTTTACAGCAAGAGATGAAAGGCGTTTTTTTTGGTGAGGTGGGAGTTTGCTCACGAGCGCCAGCGAGTTAGCAATCACACCGAACCAGAAAAAAACACTTTCATCTCGAGTAGTAAATGCAATTTTTTCAACTGATTTCAGTTGTAGAATCCATAATTCGACTTTAATAAATCCAATGCGAAGCGAACTGTCAGAACTGTCAAATCAAATTTAATTGTTAGTTTGGCCGTTTCCACGGTTACATATTGCATTCTCATAGAAGGTATCACCTTTTTCAAGTCAATGTCCTAATTTTATTTCGGTTTTTTTAATAGTTTCAGGCTCGTTTTACGTTTGTACATAAAATATTTCATTGAAATTTATGTAATTAATAAGAAAGTCCATGCAAATTTGGTTAGTTTAGTGTTTTAATCGAGAAAATCATAAATTTAAAATGCTCATTTTCGTCTCGACGTGAAAATATTTTCATCCCTAGAATGAAAAAATGTCACTTTCATGTAGGGTAAGCCGTGGAAAAAATGCCATTTTCACATATATCAGTAGAAAAAATAGATTTATCGTTAATTATAGGAACCTCTAATTATATACTTATAGCACTTAAACAAATCTGTTGGCAATTCTGGACATCTTCACATACATTGAATTACCCTAAAATATAATTTTATTAATTCTTTTTAAAAATTTTGACATCAACTTATTTTGTGAGATTATGACTTAATTAGTGTTTATACTCCATAAAGAGGAAATATTATAGTATTCGGATTGGATGGTATATCTTAGGTTTTCTGGAGTTGAGTTAATTTACTAGATATGTTAGAGTTGAAGTATAAATTTTAGTTCGAATGCTTATATTTTTTGAAAGTTGCAATTTCAAAATAAGATGCACACTATCTAGTTTAAGTATATAATATACAATATATCGCGATAATGCATACTTTAATGGCGAGGCATTAGTTTAGGAAAAATCGAATAGTTTTAAATTAATTCATTTGTGCTGCTGTATTTAATATTAATTAATCAACCTATCTAAAATAAGATTCAACGATTTCATTGTGGAAATCGTTTCCTTTAATATTGGTATAAGTGAGTTTTAAGGTTGAAGATAAGGTAAATTGCTCAGGCTACTTAGAAATTTCGTTGGGCCTGTAGTGAGCAATTATTATACAGGATACGTTATTCATTAACAGATTCATGATACATGTTGCGACACCACATATAGTTTGTAATTTGAAATTTTGTAAGTTAGGTTTGAATTTATCAAAATCAAAACTCCCTCATTTTATTATTAGAATCATCATCTTGCTTATCGTTGTGTAGCCTGGTATATTAAGGTTAATTATAGCTACATTTTTACAGCGCTCGTTTAAGACAAAAAAGTATCACGTTAAGTTATATGTTTCAATGAGTGCTGGGAACTCGTCGAAGTTCTTATTTATATCTTTAAATGTGTGATGTTAAGCAATTTGATTTTTGACAAAACAAAATTTTCAGGTTCTACATATTCTCTCAGGTGGTCTTGTTCTAGTAATCTTAAATTTTCTACAGTATCTTGATCCACTAGTACCATTAACTACTATAGCTGATTTTACTTTTTGTCAATTTCATATGAAATTGTAGAGTTAGACAATTATTGTCTGTCGAGCAATGGTCAACAATATTTTGTAGTTTTAACTTACTATTAGACTATGTTTTTTTTTATTTTGGATCATGCTCTTTCATGGCCTTCACTACATAGAGCGCAAGTTAGTTTCTTTGGACTATTTAATTTTTTAAGAAAGAACTCCTGACATCGGAAACAACGTAGGATTGCGAAATTTTCAATGATGGAGTAACGTTGCCATGAAATAAATATAGTTTTTTTTTTTAATATTTTCTTTATTATTTTTCAATTGCGTTTCTTAAAACTTTTGCCAAACCCTTGATTATTAGCAATTGGCCGTAAAGGTAATTCTTCCTCAGGAACTTGTTCCTCTTTAATTATTTTCTCTGGAAACACACTAAATTTTGATCACGAATAAGACCTTTGATGTCTTTACTTTTTTTTTATTTAAGAAAAGGGTTTGTTACAATATAAAAAAACACAGTATATCTAAACACATTTTCCTCCTACTTTCCCCTGGAAACCACCGTAGTATTACTTCAGGGAAAAGCTGTGTCGTCTATTTTTCCTGTCTATTTATCCCGTTCACTTCTTTCGTCCTTTTCTTTCGTTATCATAATTTCTGTTAAATTTCTTCTTATTTTCTTATTATTTCTTCACTAAGGTAACTGCATACCATCTGTACTAGGTACGGTGGAATCTTACGCTTAACTAGTTCTATGGCGATTTCCAACCATGGAACAGAGTTAAATGCATTTGGCACGTCGAGCGTCACCATAACGCAGAAATCTCTGCGTTTGTAGCATCCCATATTTGCCTTGGTTGCTATCTCCTGTACTACGCGCATTGCATCAATTGTAGATCTTCCTTTCCGGAAGCCGAATTGCCTATCTGATAAATTCCCTAATTTTTCGATGCTTTCTTTGATTCTGTTGCTTAATAGTTTCTCCAGCATTTTTCAGCTTTCCAGCATACATAGTGGCCTATATGTTACTTCCGCATTTCATGTTTCTTTTCCTTAGGTATTAGCACTAGCCTTGGTGTTTTCCATATCCTAGGGAATTCTCCTCTCTGTAGCAATCTGTTGAACATCTTTAAGCAGTATTGGGGGCTCCCATCCAGTAAAGCCTTCACCACCTTCACCGGTATCCCGTCTGGTCCTGGGGCCCTTTTGTTGTTTATTTTTCCGGCCGCCTCCATCATTTCGTTCTCTGTGAATAGTAGACATTTTACCCGATCTTCCTTTTCTATAAGCTGGCTCCAGTCTATTTTAGGACGCGGGTTTAATTTTTTCCGTACTATTTTATAGCCCAGACCCCACATATCCTTATCAACTTCTGCGCATACTTCTTTCCATGCATTTACTTTCGCTATCTTGATTGCCTTTCTGTACTCTTCTCTTCCTTTAGCTATTCCTCTCTAAGTTCTTGTTTCATTTGTTTTATTTTTCTTAGCATTTGCTCTGGCCATTGCTCTTCTCTTCTTTAGGCATATCCTCCTTTGTTCCGCCACTTCTCTCCTCCACCAATACACCGGTGCTCGTCTGCTGCTTCCGCCATTTTTTCGAAATATTTGATCGCATGTTTGTGTTACTACTTTCATACATTCGCTTGGTTCAGCCTCTATATTAGGGTTGCCTATATATTCTTTTAATTTTGTAGAGAAAAGCTGCAATCGGTTCTGGCTTATTATCCATCCGTTCTCCGGTGCTTGTTTGGTTTCATTCCGTTATCTTAGATTTCTTGGGCCCTGTAGCTTTATACTATATTCGATGTTTCGGTGATCGCTTAGGTTCTCATCATCCCTCACCTCCCAGTTTCTGACCTGTCTCACTAGGTTTGTTGTGCAGAAAGTTATATCGATGTACTAAGAGGATTGTCCCCGCCAGAACGTAGGCATGTTTCCCTTATTTAACTTTTCAACATGTTGTTCCGCTAGCCACTCAGTCAGAATTGCTCCCCTAGCATCTTCAAAAGGTGAGCCCAATTCGGGCGATTTACAGTTGAAGTCTCCTCTCACGATAATTTGTTTTCCAGTGTGACTCTTCATGCTGTCTCTCAGTTATTTTAGGTTTTCTTCAAATTCGGTAATGTATGTTCGGGGAGATGTAGCACCCGTAGATGATTATGTTTCTAGTTTTAATCCACACGTGACTTTTTCCTTTGCCCCATTTGTTGGCTGTTGCTTTAATTGCTACACTGCATTTATTATCTGTGAACCATGGTCCATTTTTTAGCAGTTTGGTGTTTGGTTCCGAGACAATCACTATGTTAATATTGTGGTCCAAGACAGTTTTTCGGAGATGTTCTTGCGCTGTTCCACTTCTGTTCATGTTACATTGTTGGATTTTTAGCATTTTGCCAAACAGTTTCTTTCTTTTCCGGGTTTTATTCCGTCTCTATTCTGTCCTCGGACTTCATACTCTCTTCCAAGTTCCTTACCTTTGATGTCTTTACTACGTATCCCCAATAGGAAATTACTATTTTTTTTACAAAATAGATGATAGAATTGATCAAGCATCTCCCCTGCCCTTGTCAACATCAGGTACTCCAAATCGTACAGTAATTCCAACTGTAGCTTCAGGTTGTGATAAATCAGAAATATGTTTCATTCTTTCGGCTTGAATTTAAAGCTTTTTTTCGCAAACACACATCAGCTTCCAATGATTCTAACTTGATTTTACACACTTTACATTTAATTTATGGCATCTGTTTATTATTATTTATATTTAGTAATTCTTTACAAACTAAATTTTCTTCATTATATTGAATAGAAATCGAACTTCTCGAACGAAATTATCTTTTGTATTTTCATTTGTTAATTTTCAACACATTATTTATTATTATTCTACATTATTATACTTATATACACACTATACTATTGAATTCTGTAATTATTAGTTCATTTCCAATTTCATGTTCATTCAACAACATTTCAAGCTCTTCATCAGTTCTTCTTAAAAAATAAACATCTATAATTATAGTAAAATAGTCCTATGAATACTTTAACTAATTTATGTAGAGAGTTAAAGATTATCCAGTGAAACTATTAATAAATCAATTTCTGTATACTTTGTATAAGTGATTCAGTTAATGTATGCTTTTACCAGTGACCGCAGACACCGGCTGAGTAACCGTGTATAACATACTATAACAGATATAACATACGCTAACTTGGAGTAGGAAACGAATTTCTTTACTTGTAGTTTAATGCTATATTACCATCGACAAAATGAATTTGAACTATTTTATAAAATATTGTTTAAAATGTATTTTGAATGAAAATTTATTTTCCGCAAAAATAAAAGGATTTTTTTTTACAGTAGCAGATTATAAAATGCATATCATTTTTCGACAGATTTTAATTTAAAAATATATACCCATAATTAAAAATGCATGTAAACAAAAAATACGGCTTACATTAAAAAAGATGTATTGTGTTACGATGTTTAATCAGTTCAGTTCAGTGAAATTATAATATTTATTTTTTCATATAAAACAGGGCTTCAAACAGTTATTACTTTAGAGCTATTCCATTAAAACAACTCACTTTTTAATATTTTGTTAAATGAACGCAAGCGGCAAAAAATACTTGTTTTCCGCAGGTGGACCAAAGAAATTTCGATGTTAGAACAAATTTTAATTCTTTATTGCATAAATTTTAAACAAACAGTGCATATCTAAAATACATTTTATGCTTTTTATATGATTTTATATCACTAGTCTGATAAGAAGCAAAAACTAATGAATATTGATTGGAACGTTATGTAAAAACTTGTTAAAATAGTAAATAAAACTAATTTCAAATTTTATAAATTCTTTTTAATGAAATTGTTGTTTAATTGCAAAAATAATTAATATGTATAACCAATAGTTTTCAAAGGATTTTAAACTACATTAAATTGGAACTCAAAATTAAATATATTACATTAGTTTAATATTTAAAAATTAAACGATTACAATTATTATATATATATATATATATATATATATATATATATATATATATATATATATATATATATATATATATATATATATATATATATATATATATATATATATATATATATATATATATATATATATATATATATATATATATATATATATATATATATATATATATATATATATATATATATATATATATATATATATATATATATATATATATATATATATATATATATATATATATATATATATATATATATATATATATATATATATATATATATATATATATATATATATATATATATATATATATATATATATATATATATATATATATATATATATATATATATATATATATATATATATATATATATATATATATATATATATATATATATATATATATATATATATATATATATATATATATATATATATATATATATATATATATATATATATATATATATATATATATATATATATATATATATATATATATATATATATATATATATATATATATATATATATATATATATATATATATATATAGCTTAACCGAACTTCGAACCAAGCAGACACTAAACTTAGCAATAATTTGACAAAATTATTTTAAAAAAACCCAACCGAGAAAACATTAATCCAATAATGCAAACCAGCGCCAACGGAACCGCCGCCTCCATGGAAATTAAGGACTTTACCTTCCTGGACTCCACCAGCGTGGACGGCCTAAAGAAGCTATTTCATCAAATAACGAAAAGGATGAAGACCACCGCCGCCGAACAACCCCCGGACACCGCCGCGACCAGAACGACCGCCGCCGAGAGGACCAATGACGCCGAACCGAAGAGAACAACTGAAGGCGCCCCGAGGAGAGCCACCGAAGCCGCCCCGAGGAGGAAACCCACACCGATGGATACGGACAGCACCACCGAGGCCGCCCCCCAAGCGCAAAACCGACCCGGAGGACGAGGAAACCTTCCAGTTTTCTAAGAAAACCGCGAAACTGACGAGCCCAACAACGTCAAGCCTGCGAGGAGTGCAGGTGAGTATGAATAATTATGCATACCTAAACACAAGGGACAGTGACGACGACGACGACGATGACGATGTCACTGAAACTGAAACCCCCACCGAAAACAACAACAACAAGACACCAGTAGTTCTACGAAACAAGGACAAATGGGCAGGGCTTTCGAAGAAGCTCAACAGGAACAACATAAACTACACCAGGGCAACATCGACCAAGTACGGGATAAGAATCCAGCTCCAAACAATCACGGCCTACAGGAATATGTACAAACTAATGAAAGAGGACAATTACGAATTTCACACGCACCAACTAAACACGGAAAGGAACCTGAAGGTCGTAGTGAAGGGAGTTCCCTGCGGCCTGACGGAGGAGCAAATCAAAGAGAACCTCAACGACAACGGATACCCGGCCATAAAAGTGACCAGGATGAAAGGAAGAGAAGTCACGCCATTCCAAATGCTCCTGATAGAAATTGGGAAGAAATACAAATCCATCTACCAAATGGATCGATTCTACGGACTGTGCGTGAAAGTGGAACCACTGAAAACACGAGGAGAAACCGTCCAATGTCACCCATGCCAGCTGTTCGGCCACGTGCAGAGGCACTGCAACGCTGAATACAGATGAATGAAATGCGGACAGAACCACAGCACACCTGTGCGAGAAACCGCTAACACTGCCTCCGAAATGCATGGACTGCGGAGACGAACACACCTCAATCTGGAGAAACTGCCCGGCGAGACCGGAAATAGCTAGACAAGCAGAACAACGACAACAGGAAACGAGACCAAAGCGCCCACCGAGACAAACAGCCCAAACACCGACAACAAGCCAAATACCGAAACCGGTAAGAAAAAACAACAACCCCAACCCGGAGACAAAGCCGTCAACAAGCGGAAACAAAAAGTATAGCAACGAAGTAATCAGAGCAGAATTGACGGAAATGATGTTCGACTTTGCCGAAATGGGACACAGCAAAGAGGAAACAGAAAAGTTCACCCGAAGAATCACAACCATCATGCTCACACTCAACAATGACCACTAGAAGAACTAGAGACAATCTGAAACTTATATTCTGGAACGCAAACGGAATACAAAACAAGAAACAGGAACTGGTAGCATACCTAAGCGAACACAGCGTCGACGTGGCACTGATCAACGAGACGCATCTCAGACGTTGAAACCAACTGAACATAGCAAACTACCAAGTCTACAGAAAAGACAGAGGCGAGAAAGCCGGAGGAGGAGTCGCCACCATCATCAAAAGAAACATAAAACACCACGAACTGCCGGAAGTAGAAACAACCACCGACACGGAAACGGTAGGAGTAGAAGTACAGACAACCGACGGACCCGTAGCCCTCTACGCACTGTACTCTCCGCCACAGAAATAAACACTCGCAATATAATTGCAGAGTGACAAACACAATGGGCGGACAATTACTAAGGTACACGGAAAACCGGAAGTTCAGCGAATGCCGGATATTTTGGATATAGCCGTCATGAAAAACGTCACAGCAAACGTGGAAATAGTCGGTATCACAGACTTGAGCTCAGATCACAACCCAGTGCACATAAATCTCCAAGCGAAAACGGCCAGGAAAACAATCGAGAAAATTACCATAAATTGGAATAAATCCAAAGATAATCTGACGAACGTCACTTGTACAGAAATTACAATCCCCCCGTGCATAGAAGAAGCAGCACGGACGATATAAAACGAAATAAAAGCAGCACTCGGGGCTGCTGGACAAGGAAACGGACAGCCAACACGACAACAACCCTCCCACAGGAAATCAGGAATCTACTAAAAGGAAAGCGGAAAGCTAACAAGGTATTCCAACGGACGCTGGCACCGACGGACAAGAACTTCTTAAACAGACTGACAAACCAACTGAAAGCAGCACTGCGCGAACAGCACAACGCCGAATGGGAAGACAAACTAGAACGCATCAACGAAACAATAGAGGAACCGTGGAAATTAGCCAAGAATCTTAGTAACAAGGAGAGGAGAACAATTCCTCCAATGAAAACAACAAACGACACTGTGAAAAGCACGGACGAGGAGAAAACGGCGGAATTCGCAAAGTCGCTTGCACAGCAGTTTAAACCGAACGCCGACACATACCCACTCCGCAAAAGGCAAGAAATACGCGAAACCGTACTGAGAGTACTAAATAGTAGCGTAGAAAACACGGAAATAGAAGAAACAACACCGGAAGAAATAAAAGGTATCATTAAAAACCTAAAAACCAAGAAAGCACCAGGCTGCGATAACATCAACTACGCCGCGCTAAAAAACCTAACACCGAACGCAATAGACAGAATAACCGAAATCATAAACGCAGCACTGAAACTTGGAGTGTTTCCGACCCAATGGAAACCCGCAACAACGATCCTAATCCCGAAGCCGAACAAACCCCGAAACCTCACCTCCAGTTACAGACCAATAAGGCTGCTGACAGGTCTCAGTAAAATCACAGAAAAAGTAATACACAAAAGACTGATAGAAATAACTGAAGACAAACGTATTCTACCCGACGAACAATACGGCTTCAGGACAGAGCACTCTACCACCTATCAGACGACAAGAATAACCGAAGCAATAATCGACGCTTTCAACAAAGGGTTAGCCACGGGAGCCGTCTTTCTGGACGTCTCTAAGGCTTTCGACAAGGTATGGCACCTAGTTTTAATATACAAACTGCACCAATTTAAAATCCCAACAGCAATGATCAGACTAGTGACGTCCTTTATCTGTAACAGAACATTCCAAGTCAAAATAACCGAGAGCATCTCCACAACTCAGACAATGACAGCCGGTCATTGAACAAAACACAGGCAATTATCTTCACGAAGAAAAAATTTAAGCACGAACCCAGTAGCTGCTTGAGAATTAACAACACGGACATAAAATGGGAAAACCGAATCAAATATCTAGGCGTAATCCTAGACAAAGCTCTTACATTTTCAGAACACATCGATCAGACAGCGAAAAAAGCAAAACAAATTAAAGGCTACCTCCACCCGCTCTTAAACAGGAAAAGCAAGCTGAACAAAGCAAGGAACAAACTACAAATCTACAAGTCCATAATACGGCCGATAATGACGTACTCATCGACGTGCTGGACACAATCCAAAGCACGGAAAATGTACAAACTTCAAATCATCCAGAACAAAACTCTGAGAGAAATAACAGATTCGCCATGGTACATGATCAATGAGCATTTGCACAGCGATCTAAACATGGAGACAATCAAGCAACACATAGAAAAACTAGCAACGAAAAGCTTCGAACGCATGAAAACACATGATAACCCAACAATCAATAACGCAGCAAAGTACAACATCATCGTCAAATGGAAACATCCAAAACCTCAACAACGTAGGTGAAAAGTGATCTTTCTTTTTCACAGGAAAGCCCAAGCCCACATCCCCGAACCCAGCGGAGCACCCAGGAACAAAAACAGGCAGGAACAACAAGAACAAACAAGAGAGACACAGCATCCACCATGAGGACGAACAAGGAATCACCACAAGGCCGAACCAAGAACCACCACGAGGGCGAAGGACGAACCAGGTACCTCCACGAGGGCAAACCAGGAACCAACACCAGGACGAACCAAGGACCAACAGCGAGAAGAAGAAGGCAAAAAAAAAGAAAAGAAAAGAAACCGGTCGTTAGGAAACACAAACAGAAAAAACAAAACAAACAGACAAAACAAAGAAGAAAAAAAAGAAAGAAAAAAAAACCAAAGACAAAAAAAAAAGAAAGAAAACCTAAGAAAAACAAACCACAAGATGGCGGCACAGCTGGACAAAAGCTCAAGACCGCCAGATCAGAACAGGCCACATGATTTCGCCGCGTATTCGCTCCTCCGCTGTCACAAGAAAGTATTTCGACCCCGATTACTTGGAGACCGTGGACGACAGCGTCCTCGTCCAAATGATGGATTACATAACGAAACTAATGAAGAACCAAACCGCCAACGATAAACCCCAGGAAACCGCCGCCGAAAAGACAACTGATGCCGTCCCCGAGAAGACAAACGAAGCCGCCCCCAAGAAGACAACTGATGCCGCCCACAAGAAAACAAACGAAGCCGCCGCCGAAAAGAAAACCAAAGCCGTCGCCGAAAAGAAAACCGAAGCCGCCGCCGAAAAGATAACTGAAGCCGCCCCTGAAAACATAACTGAAGCCGCCCCCGAGAAGACAAACGAAGCCTCCTCCAAAAGAGCAACTGTAGCCGCCCCACGGAGAAGAACCACACCGATGGACACACACAGCGCCACCGAAGCCACACCAAGCGTTAACCGAACCAAGAAGAAGAACAAACCATCACCATCAAGGACAAGACCAAGCACATCAGGACCACAGGCCACTGGAGAACAACCACAGAAGATGAAACACAGAAGAAGCAACGAAGAAAACCGAGAACCACACCAAGACAACAGGACCCAACTGTAATCAAGTAAAGCCAACAAAAACCCAAAACCAACGAAAGACAAACAACAGACGATACAGACAAACAAAAAAAAACACAACGACAACCAAACCCCAAGACGGCGGGATAGCTGGACGAAAGCTCAAAACCGCCAAATCAGCACAGGACACATGATATATATATATATATATATATATATATATATATATATATATATATATATATATATATATATATATATATATATATATGAGAAAGTTTGCTGAAAAAGAGCATATATTATTCAGAGCTAAATTATTTTTTGCATCACATATATTGTGACATAAAATTTACTCTTTTTAACTCTTTTTAAATAATAACAATAACGCTTTAATTTATTTTATTTTTTTTTTATTTAACGCTTTTTAAATAATATGCTATTATATCAACTATTAACATGTAAAATCGATCAAACATTTTATTTATTTTGAAATTTATCTGCTAAAGCACTTTGCATGTTAACTTAACCTAACTATAACTTAAGATTTTTAGATTTATTTTAGTTTCCCTAATAATTAGGTTCAAAACCACTTAATTGAACATTAAGTAATTTTGATCCAAATTATCCAATCCAATGATATTGGCTTTCAAACAACAAAATATATTTCATAAGCCATTATCATGTCACATGTATAAAGAATTAAAAATAATTTCACTACAGGTGATGCGATACAATCAAAACATGTAAGATGAATGAGCAATTGAAAGTGGATGAAATATTTAACCCCATACCTATGAAAACAGCGGCAAAACTCAGAACCCGAAATGGGGGTTCCTCATGGGGTTCCACAGCGCGCACACTCAGATCGACAGCACCGGGTTTAGTGTACCCCGATGCGGATTAGCCTTTGGCTACATCCAAGATAAGTATATAACAAAAATAACAAAATTTTACAAACAAACACTACGGCTACAAATATATTCTATTGACTCTCTTGTCGCAATCAGGAAATTGGATGGGTTGCCACTGTAGGAACTAATTGGACTGTCCTCTACCAGGTGTTTAATAGTCTGTCTTTCAGACCCGCAGTCACAATTTGGGGAAGGTGTTTTCCCCATATCCCGGTTGGCAGGTGTGGCCTTCATCTCCCATTCTTCTTTCCACCGCACAATTATGTTGAAGTTTTCTTCACTTTGAGAGTTTGAGAGACTTTGAGAGTTTCTGCCGTTCTTAGAGGGGTTTTTTCTGAGCGTAGGCTATTTATGGTTCTGCCGGTTATTCCAACGTGGGAGCGGAGCAGAGGATCGGCGTTAAATTTTCCATACTCCCTGACCAGAGCATGTTTTCGGCGAATTTGTGGAGGAGCTATGTGGCTCAGTGTGGGTAGCCAATAAGTGGGCGTGGCCTTGATTGTGCCTGATATTGTTATAGTATAAGTATGTATGTATAAGTTCAAGGGAGCCGTGGTTAATAAAATGATCACATTTTGAACAATAATTTATTGAAGAATACTTATTGTCAAATTATTATTATTACAAACAATCACGACACAAAGCTACATTACTTTTTTTAATAATTCATCTGCCAACGTAATACGGAATAGTAAATGAAACATTGGCTTTTTCTGCCAGTTTTTGCCAATGTTTTGTAACATTTGAAACTATTTAAAATAACAACATCTATCAAGAAATAAAATAATTTCATCCCCCAGGGACAACTATTCCATCCAGTACTATAATACGACATATATTGGCCGAATATATCGACAGCACCCATATTTCTTTTGAAATTATAGATAGGTATCATACATAGGTATATACAATTTATTGGGTTCTTCCTCGTTGTTTTTGTTAGTTCTCATAACAATAACGGTATTTTCAGGGCTATTGAAAGAACTTGGAACAATTACGTTATTCATCATCTTTTTAATATTCCTTTGGGATAATGAGATTCAAAGATGTAAAATAATTTTCCAAATAGACGAATTATTGCTATATTTTGACGTCAAATGTAGTACCAATCTTTCCACCAATGTACCTTATTCTGCACCTTTCGATTTCCCTTCATACATACTGAAGTTCAACACATATCCAGACGATGAACAGCCAATGACCCACATTTCCAAACCCCGCTTCATTATTTAGGGCATGTACTGCTTTGGGGTATTTTTTCCTTTGAAAGCCACCATACTTTCATGTACTGCCAAGTTTCTTAAGGGTACAGGAAAAGGGTGGTTTTACATTGTATAATCTATCAAAAAGAATTGAGTTTCTATAAGGAGACTAATACAAAGTCGTTTACTTAAATAAAGAGAAATCTCTTTTTTGTTATTATATTAGCTTACATTATGTTAACTTACAACCAAAATGACCAAAGGATAGAGATCAACGACAGGGTGCAGGCGGGATATAGAGCGTTTAACAAATACAAGATTATCATGAAAAGCAAGAGCATAAACACAAATACAAAAAAGAGCAATTAGATATACAAAACAGCAATTAGACCGGTAGTGACCTATGTGGCAGGGACGATGAACCTAGAAAACGTAAAACAGGGAATCTTCGAAAGAAATATTATTAGAAGAATAAATAGATTAAAGAGAATCACTGTAGGGAAACACAGAAGAAGAATGAACTCGGAAATACAATTCATCCAAAAAGGAGAAGATACTGTTAAAGCGATAAAGGTATAAAGACTCCGCTGGTATGGCCACATGGAAAACAACAGAGTGGTAATAGTATATATTTACATTAGAGTGTGGAAAGTTTGATTTCACAATGCGACAGAACGTTTTATTAGCTGGAGCGCGGTAAAATCATTTCCGCACTAAATTTGTATACATTTTTTTGGCCGACAAATATTATTTAAGAAACAAATAGACCCTCCGCCTCCAATTCCGCTACTCCAGTCCCGCCCCCACGCCCGGTTCCCATCCCATTTCCGGTTGCCACCTTCCTTTTCCGGTTCCCATCCCGGTACCTACTCCCACATCCGGTTCCCACCCCACTTCCTGTTCCCATCCCACTTCCCGTTCCCACCCCATTTTCTGTTTCCACCCCATTTTCGGTTCCCACCCTACTTCCGGTTGCTACGCCACTTCCACCCCACATCCGGTTGCAAAAAATTTCGTGAGCGTAATGGGGGGGGGGGGGGGGGCTGGAAGTGGAGGTGGAGGGTTCAGAACGAACCATCTTTCCCAAGTATTTAGATTATTTACAATATTGGAAATTATTTTATTTAGCACAATGCGGGAAAGTGACTTTACCGCATTGTAGCCGAACTTTGCAACATAGTGGGTAAAGTGCTAGTTTCGCTTGAAGTATACACGATGTCAAAGATAGCTTTGCAATTCAGGAGGCCAAAAAAATAATTACAATGTTTAGACCAGATTAGCAGAGGTAGAGGAATTCCGAAAAGCAGGTGGGAAGATCAGGTACTAAAGGACATTAAGTACCTAAAGCTAGAGGCATGGAGGAGCAAGATTTTAGACCGAGCGACGTGGAGGAAAGCAACAGAAGAGGCAAAGACAAGCGACTGGACCGAGTAAGAACAGGACAGAGGAACGTGGAGTATCTCACCACATGAAATGAGTTTCAAGAGCTCGTAGGGATAACGAGCGGTTGCAACCCCAATAGGGTTGGATAACCCTGTATATATATTAGTCAATGAACCCGGACATTTTCATTTGACGACCAATATAGTTTAATACTCGGTAATTGGTGAAAACTCACTATTACAAGAATTCCCATAAAATCTATAAATTCTGTTAAAGACAGGTTCAAATCTTTTCTAATTTGCGCTGCATATTTATTAGACAGTAAAATTATATGCTCCATTATTTTATTGTCAAAAACGTGCTAAAAAATTGTATTAGAATTGTTCCAGGCAGTACTAATGTACGTTTCTTCTACATGCATCTATATGTTTGCTATGTAGTGTTAGCCCAGGAGTTGATGGTGTACCTACTACAATACTTTTCTTGGTGGATCTCTGTTGACCTGGTAGTGCCATTGCCGGATCTTGTATTTTTCTTGGCAAATAAGGTAGCTTCACCTGCAAATAGCGTCTTCGGTATCACTGTCTCTTCCATACTCAGAATACTCCGCTTGTTTCTCATTGATACTGTATTTAAAATGTTCTTGAAATTTAAAATTGTTTTATTTTTTAGCAGCACAAGACGTTCTTTTGAAACTACATTGACGAATTTCAACCAGTTTATCAACAATGAGTTCATCGTCGGAAGAAAAATTTGATAAGGTGAGCAGTACATTTGTATCGTTTCCATCTTGCTCTGTGTAGTCGGGAACGCGTATGTATTCATCATAGCCATAAAATTCACATACATGTTTTTCTTCAAACTCTTGCTTGTGATGTATTGTTAGTCGTGGAGTTGATGGTGTGTTAGAATATCTTTCTTAGTTGATCTCTGTTGAACTGGAAGTACTTTCGCCGGATCTTGTATTTCTCTTAGTAAATGAGGTAGTGGCACCTGGAATATTGTCTTTTGCGTCACTGTCTCCTTTGTATTCAAAATATTCCGCATGTTCCTCCCTGATACTGTCTATTAATTCATATGCTTGTGGAGAAGTAATTGCCTATAAGTCAACATAATCACGAAATTTGTGTATCAACTAATGAATATTATTGAGCAAAAAAGTTATAAAAATTGAAAATGATTTTTTATTGCAAAATCTAATAATATAACCGTAATATATTTATATGAAAATATTTTACTTCTATATTATATATAACACGAAAAAATTACTGAACCCGATTATAAAACGGTATATTCAGAAAATGATAGCATTTATGCAGGTGGTATGTGATGTGATTCACGCTGATGGTTTTTGATCGATTTTGTGAAATATTTTATACGCGCAAACATAAACATCTGTATTACATGTTTAACAAATAATAATAGAACAGTAATACGTGTTTTTCATTCTATACAATACTACCGATAAAATACTACTTTAACCTTGTTATTATGCTGAATAAAAAATAAATAAGAAAAATTCTATTGGTAAACTATTATATTTACTTACGTGAATAGGATGGTTGCGACAGTTACTACGTGGTAATCCATACTTACATTGAATTGAAAAATTCACTTTGTTTTTTACCACACTTATATTATGTAAAAATATTATATAACTTATTATTCACAGTTATATAAATTTCTACACATATCACGACTCGAGTTTCGACGTTTGACGGTCATTTTCAAGTTGAAAATGACCGTCAAACGTCGAAACTCGAGTCGTGATATGTGTAGAAATTTATATAACTGTGAATAATAAGTTATATAATATTTTTACATAATATAAGTGTGGTAAAAAACAAAGTGAATTTTTCAATTCAATGTATTATATTTACTTACAGTAATATTTTCAATTATCCACCTAAGTACACATTGTAGCATACACATGTAAGCCTTGTAGAAGCAGTAACACTAACATCTGACCATATATATATATATATATATATATATATATATATATATATATATATATATATATATATATAGTACTATATACATTGCGTGTAGTGTCGGAAACAAATATCCAGCGAGTTCACTGATGAAGGGAGAGAAAACAGTAGTGCTATACCGTAGTGTGAATCGTAAGCAGTGCGCTTGCGCTGCTGTCATGTTAAATGCGGTAAATTTAAACACGAAATTTATGCATGAACTTTAACGTCAGGTGTATGTCTGTTAAAAGTCTAATTGTAGGTATGTAATACTTGTAACCTACAACGAAATCTGAATTTTCCCTACACCTATGTGAAAAACTATGAAATGGACAGTGAAAAGTAATAAATCAATGACTGAGACAATAAAACCAAAATAATTTTGAAACAAGAAACAACTTTATTTACAAAAAAAATATGCACTTATTGTCCCTTAAATTAAACTAACTTATATAATATAAGTATATGTCTGACGAATATACTCATCTTTTCCACACATTTTGCTGGCTTCATGAAAAAAGCGGACATTTAAATATAAATTTATCATTAATTTGCACAGTTGTGCCCTGTGATTGTCAAGGATACCCTGCAACATCACATGGTAGTTTATTTCGAGGGTGTCAAAAGGAACTCCTAATTTGTTTAAAATTTCATTAATGATGATGGATAATATTTTTAGCGGCTAAACGATGGAAGTTTTGTCTAACAATTTTTTCCGATAATTTACAAATAGCGGACACATCTTTTGATAGTGATAAATAAAATGCTACACGATCTTTAATTTTAGATAATAATGGCATATCATCTCCAATTATATGTTGAACACATGTAGGGCAGACAATGCCTTTTTCAATACAATGCAATTTTCTAAACTACTTTCTTTGAAATATAGCCTGCAATATATTCCACAACATTATCAATATAAGGGTTTAGTTGCCACAAACTACTTACATAATCATGCGCAAAATCTGATACAGGTTTATCCAGTGTTTTTGATCCCAGTGTGATCACCCAAGGGGCATGCATTCTATTTGCTCTCTGTTAATGGAGAATCAAATTGTTTTTTAGAGTATCTATTTTTACAATTCAGCATATCTGCAATATTCTTAAAAGTTAAACATAAATCTGCAGTGGGCAAGCAGCCTGATTGTGTAGATTATGTTTATATAGATTGTGTTTTTAAATGTGAATCAAAACTTATAGACACTTTCACTTAAAACTTGCCTTGCCAATCGCAACCCCTCATGGTTTTGCAAATCTTGCAATTTTACAATATATTCCCATTTTATTATATCACCACCTGCAGTTTGTAATATTTTTTTATCTCCCAAGGTGTTTCGAATTAACTTAATCATGTGACTCAAATCCAGCAACACATAACAAGGTTCTGATGTCACAGGGTTCTGAAATTATGATTTAAAATAGGGACCATAATCGAAATTTGCCCCTAGACTTCTCCACATGCTTAAATTTGTTGTTGCTCCATCAAAAGTAATGGAATACACTTTAACCTTACTTTCCTCCAACAACCAAAATGCTCGTGTCAATATATTTGTCCGCTCGCTTCTATTTAGGCCACGGTTTAAAAAATACCCAATGGGAATCTTCCATCTTTCATTTAATGACACTGCCATAAAAACCAGAGCATTATTTGCCATTGGCACATTATCATTGTCCTGCTTAATATCAACTGTTCCAAAATCAACACCATCATGGAATTCAGTATGTTGGTAAACTGTTGCTTCTTTAATGGACATTTCATCAATAACCAAATTGATGATAATTTTTTTTTAAGTAGCACGAAGGGCCATAGCATCCAATGTCTCTTTTGTGAAGTCTGGGGAACCATCGAAAACTCTGTACCATTGTAGCACGGTCGATGAATGTGGTTATCAAACAAGTTTATTCCAATCAAACAAAAGTTTATTCCAATGCTTGCGGACATAATTGTAGGCCTTTGGCGAGTAGAAATGTAGGGTCAAGGCAAAATTCCGTATTTTAGGCGAATACTGTCCCTTTTTCTGACACTATTTTTCGTGACACAATTTCCTTCATGCTACTAGGTAGCACCTCCTATAAAAAAATCTATAAATGCATGGAAAAATATAGTGAGTTCGAGAAAAAATAATTCTACACCCTTAATCATATTAATCTATTATCATAGCAAGCATGCCAATGTTCAAGCATGGTTTTATAAATTTGTAATTCAAACCTTCTATTTATTAATTAAGATAGTCTTGGAGTAGCATTTGAAGAAATCATGATATATGTACCATTAGAGTATTTCCTGTTTCTTCAGTAATTAGTCTTAGTAGTAGTTAATCTTGGCTACGCAAATTTTTGATCAAATATTCCAGAGAAGCAATACGTTTCAAAAAAACCTACTTTTATCTTGTAACCTTTTTATTTTCTTATTTTTTCGGCGTCACATCGTCTCACTAATGACAAAACTCTTCGAGATTTTGTAGGGGTTGCCATGTCAGAGGTTGTAAATTCAGAGCTCTGCATATTTTCGCTTTTTAGGAATATGAATTATTTCTACGCTCTCAGCACCTGAAAGTAGACAAATGCATTTGTAAAAATGAATACAAACTAGTGCAATAACTCTTACTTTTTTCTTTTTCCTCATTAGATACTAGTACTTTTGTTGGCATCTGTATGACAGGTTCTGTTGTGGCGATTTCAACCTCATACGTTATTACAGCCGGTGTTGCAAATAGGCAAATATATTCCTTTACATATGTAGATGAAGCTTCAATAAATTCAACAAGTACTGCAGGTGGTGGGTTAGGATACTGTTGGCACTGCCTCCCTTTTCAGAACCATTCTTCCACCATATAGTTTTGCATTGGGTTCCACATAATCATCCATTTTAAAGTGAAGCGAACATATTCTAGTGTGGTATATGTCATCCACTTCTTCAGATAATCCAACAGCCTAAAACCATGCTTTGCGCGTTGTTGCATCCTTAGGAAATCTTTGATATAATCAATTGTTTAATATATGGATCAATTTTTTGAATAACATCTACAATACAATAATTTATTTTTTAAATAAATACAATAATACTTACTTATGAAAACTTCTTTTGGGACGCGAGGATTTTATCAATAAATAGAAGTAATAACTTGCCGACATAATTAAACTAAATATATGGATTTAACACACCACACAATGAGAAAAAACCATAAAACACTAAAATTAGGTTAGGCACGCGTCTCTTATCGAGTCATGTGTTACATTACGGGCTTGGAATTGGTTGTTAGTTGGCGCAAGCGTACCAGCCATCAATCAGACTGCGTTACAGCAACATGGTTGCTATCTCGTTTTGATTTCGGAAAGTTCGCCTCCAAAGACGCAATATAGACAGTACAATATATATATATATATATATATATATATATATATATATATATATATATATATATATATGTTGTATTGTTTTCTCTGGGATTCCGCGTTGATGCTGATGGTTGGCTCTGAAAAGAACCGGATTCTCGACGTTTCGGCGAACTAACATTCGCCATTCTCAAGAGATATATGCGTCCGTGCGGGTCAGTCAACCGTTAGACGCATACTTGTAGTATGCGTCTAACGGTTGACCTGCACGGATATATGATGTTGTATTTGAGGTTTTCGCGGATAGATACCTGTGTTGTATTGTTTTCTCGGAGATTCCGCGTTGATGCTGAAGGTTAGCTCTGAAAAGAACCGGACTCTCGACGTTTCGGCGAACTAACATTCGCCATTCTCAAGAGATATTTGCGTCCGTGCGGGTCAACCGTTAGAAGCATACTTGTAGTATGCGTCTAGCGGTTGACCCGCACGGACGCATGTATCTCTTGAGAATGGCGAATGTTAGTTCGCCGAAACTTCGAGAATCCGGTTCTTTTCAGAGCCAACCCTCAGCATCAACGCGGAAGCCCCGAGAAAACAATACAACACAGGTATCTATCCGCGAAAACCTCAAATACAACATCATATATATATATATATATATATATATATATATATATATATATATATATATATATATATATATATATATATATATATATATATAAACATACTGGATACAAACTGGTATCGAATTTTGCGCAGAATAAATCCACCAATTCAGTCCACAAAAGTCCGCCAATTGTAAAAAATATTTGTACTCCTGCTTACTTGTGATCAAATAAGTAAACACTATTTAACCACAGCGTGTTTTGTTGTATATTCTATAAGGACAATATTTTTGTAGTAATTACATTAGGGACATGGTCTTTATGATCGTGGCTAATAAATTAACCGCAGCACCTTAAAGGGTTAATTAAGATTTTTTTTTAACAAAACTTTTAGAAAATTTATTAAAAGAAAAGTATCATTTTGTATACATAATATTACCCGTAAACTTCGCTGGAGAAAATTAGAAAGGCCCAATCCGCTCGTCAGGTGGTGTTTTATTAGGTATTTAATAATTAGTAATAGAAAATCTGTAGCAGGTAGTAGTACAAAAAAATATAATGCAAGTGTTGAATTTAATTTCTCCTATTAAACGTTGTATTTTCTTGAATTTAAGAACAAATCAACACAATGGTAGCTTAAGTACAGTTGAAGTATAAGACGAAGATAAAATATGTACTATAATGAAATTTCTCTAAAAAAATGGAATACAGAATTTGATGCTATTACTTTTATGGCTTGCAAAATTGGTTAGCTCCTTTACTCTCCCTTTTCTTTAAATTTTAGTATACATTAAAATTGTAATAACAAAAACGACTATTCCAAATATATGGCTTGATTATAAGATAACAGGTCATTCGATAGGAGGTTTCATTTTCAATAGCCCGCCACTTTAAGAGTTTTCATGAGTCAACCTGTAACTACTTGACAGATGACCAGTAAAAACTACTACAATAATAAAAATGGAACGATATACGATTCAACAACGCATTGAAATTATTAACATCAACTACAAAAATGGAGAAAAGCGGCAAGAGTTCGCAAAGCTAAAGCATTTTCTGGTCTCCTTGAAGCACCTTCTCGGCCAGCAGTTGTGGAACTGGTGGAGAAGTTTCAGCTGTTGGGACAAGTTAGTGATGTGAAGAACCGAACTCGTGCACGTCGCTCTAGAACAGCTGAGAATATTGCGGTCCATAGTGTTGAGAAAACCATAGGTTTGTCCATTTCTCGTCGATTATTGGAATTAGGCATTCCACAAACGGCATTACCCCGTATTTTACATGAAGACTCAGGTCTTAAGGCATTTATAGTTCAGTTAACAAAATAACTCACGCCCACTGACCATCAACAACGTCCGGTCTTTGCCGATTGGGTCTTTGCATCAAACTAATTCGGAATTTCATCGAAAAATCATCTTGAGTGATGCGGCCCATTTTCACCTCGGAGACACAACAAGCAGAATTGTCGCATTTAGGGCTCAAGAATTATTTTTGAAAAACTTCTTCATCTTCAACTTGTGACCGTTTGGGGCGGTTTTTGGTCTGGCGGGGTCATTGGACTCTACTTTTTCGAAAATGATACTGGAACAACTGTTGCAGTGAATAAATTGCGCGATAACCATGAATAATGATTTTGTATGGCGAGAATTGTATGATATTGATGTGGACGACGTTTATTTTCAACAAGACGACGCTTTGTGCCACACAAGCAACGATGCTATCGCTATTTTGCGTGAAAAGTTTGCTGACTGTGTGGATGTGAAGAGGCGATCACAATTGGCTATCTAGATCTTGTAAGTTAACACCACTAAACTTTTTTCTTCTTGGGCTACGTGCAAGATAAGGTGAAATTCTTGAAGTTATCGAGGACATACAGCCGCAAATGTGCGAATTGGTGATGGAAAATTTCATGAAAAGAATATGGTCCTGCAAGCGTAGCCGTGGCAGCGATTTGGCTAATATTGTTTTCCGTTAATAATGGCATACTCTCCTCTTTAATATTAAGTAAACATCCGATGATTTCGATTAAAAATAATTTTACATATCAAAATAAAACCTCTTATTGGAAGACATAAAAAAAGACTTTCTTCAACTTTCTTTTTTGAAAATAATGTTTATTATTTTACTTCACGTTTTCCCGCTTTCTGTTTCGTACAGTTAATCGATTTGGACTGTGAAAAGCTCCTCAAAAACATTGAGTTTCAAAAGATTAATAATATTATTAAATCACGTTTTCACGATTGTAACCGAAGGCACATAATTTTTAATCTGATAATATAATAAAGTATAGTGTTATCCAGAAACTATATTGAACTGTATCCAGCTTATAAGATAAAAAAATATCTCTCCGCTAGCTTCTTATTTATAAATGGAAATAGATAAATCGCTAAGCTGCTTATATTTTTTTGCTGATACCCTTGGAAACGTTAAAAAAATTACATGTGATTTCGGAATTTAAAGCTGCAGGTGAATGTTAAATCAGTTTTTCCCTTTATTTCGAATTTGGCATTTCTTTAAATGTTACAGTGGTATCAAGGAAAAAGATTTTTTCAACTGTACTGCAGGTATTTTCAAATTTATCCCAAAAACAAGTAAAATATCACAGCATTAGCAACATATGTGCACGCACTCTAAAATAAAAATTGCGAAACAATATAACTTTCTTGAAAGGTACTTGATTAAACGTAAGTTTGATGGAAAATCAGAAAAAAATAATATTCATCATTTATCTGCTAGATCTAACAAAAAGATGCTTAAACAAAACTGAAAGTACTTACCTGCACTAATAAGTCTATAATTTGAATATTGAAGACAAACCAACAAACCTAGCTAAAGGTCAATGGAAATTTGTGCAAGCGCGAAAAAGTTGCATTCGTGTTTGTTGTTTTACCAAGTGTTGAGTATATATTATTTTAACACTTTATCTATTTTCGATCATATTTTATCTACCGATAATAATTAAGAACCGATTCATATGAAAACATTACAGTACCAGTTCTTAAGTGGTAGATTTAAAATAATATATAACACAGTTTCATAATATTTCTTATATAGAAATTTTATGTTTACTTTCGTTTTTCTCCCTTCTCTAAAAACAAAGGCACATAAGTTAAATCTGATTATTCTGTTATTTTTGGGAAGATTTCCATATAGAAAATCAATGTTTATAAAGAAATTAAAAAGTTTATTTTTCATATTCCAATTCGAAAAAAATGAAATATGGATATATTTTATATATAATAATAAATTTATATCATGCAGATGTATCAAACGCTAAAAGAACTAAACATAATGCATCTTAATAAAACTTAAGAACGAGAAGGCCCAAAATAAGGTGCTCCTAGAATTACTCAAACTTACTAATACAAACGACACATTGGATGCAGTAGGCCACTGGTTAAAATATGTGATCAACACATAATACCTAAAAGAACAAAGGAAGATCCTCGCAAAGACATGGGAACTCTTTATAGAAGGCGAGAATGTAAGGCATCTATAGCTGAATTAAAATAATAATAATAAAAATATTTTATTGTCCAACATTGCGAACCCCATTGACAGAACAATAATATATATTTATATATATATATATATGTATATATATATATATATATATATATATATATAATATCTATATATATATATATATATATATATATATATATATATATATACACATATATACATATACACATATAAATACATAAACAAATGGTGAAAACCCATTACCCCAAGTAAATAAACATTAGTCTTAAAATATATCCTGAGATGCTTCGTTAGCAGCTTTACACATTACGAAAATAGGTGCTCTACGTAGTACGTTCGTCCTTGGAATCGGCAGACGAAAACTAGACAGGTAGACTAGGTAGATCTAGACGATGATCTGGGAATGTTGATTCGAATTTTGCCCAGGAGAAATGAACAGTCTATCTGACTATGCAGGAGCTTAGGGTAAATTGTGCACAGCAATGACTCCTTCTGTCTTCTAGAGAAACCATGTTATGTCTTATTAACAATTGTTTGAGACTAGTTCCTATCTCAGGATAAACTCCATCAAGCCTGTAGGACAGGTATTTCAAAAAACGTCTATGAATTCTGTCAAGTTTGAACGCGTGTGATGCATATAAAGGATACCACACGAGAATAGCGTACTCCAGTTTGCAGAGGACGTATGTACAAAAAAGTTGCTTCATTAGGTTAGTATCTATGAAGTTGCCACTAACGCGCATTACAAACCCTAAGGACTTTGATGCAGAGGAGCATACGCTACCAAGGTTGTCGAGAAATGTTAGGCGAGAATCAAATATAACACCGAGATCTTTCATTATTTCCTTCTTGGTAATAGGGCTACCATCAATTGTATAGGTAGTTTGTATTGGAGAAAGAGTTGTTGAGTACGTAACATAACAATACTTGGTGGTATTAAGTAAAAATTTGTGATTAACACACCATCTCACAAATGAGTCCATGTTATTTTGTAAGTGTAACATATCCCCATGGCACTTAATCGATTTATATAATTTTATATCATCAGCAAATGCTAATGCGGGACAAGATATTGTGGGCAAGGGTTATTAATGAAGATAATGAATAATAAGGGACCCAAGCTAGAACCTTGGGGGCACCCGATGTTGCTAGAATTCAGTTGATACGAACCCATTATAGTATACGTAACAAACTCTATTTTCTAAATAGGACTTAAGTAGTGCTAAAGCTTCACGGTTTAAGCCTAGGTTGTAAAGTTTTTGTAAAATAAGGTTGTGTTGAATCTTGTCGAATGCTTTAAATAAATCAGTATATATCACATCAACATGTCCGCAGTTATCAATTTCTTCCGATACGTATTGTGCAAATGTTGCTAAATTAGTACATGTGGATCGACCATTCACAAAGCCATGTTGTTTAAGAGAAATAAAACTTTTTACTTGATTATAAATAACACGGTAGAGGAAAATTTCAAAAACTTTGGCAAAGTTGGATAATATGGATATTGGCCTATAGTTGGAGATACAAGACTTGTCGCCATGCTTGAAGACTGGTGAGATGCGAGCGCGTTTCCAGCTATTCGAGAATGTGCAAGTTTTAATGGATAGATTAAAAATAATCATTGAGGGTAGAGCGAAAACAAACCTACAATCAAGTACTAAAAATGAAGGTATAGAATCATCACCAGTTGTAAATTTATTAGATAATTGGGACATAAATAGTAGAAGGTCATCTTCATTAACTTCAGGAAAGTTTTTCATTAACTTCAGAAAGAAAGGATTTTTCACCTTTTCGAAATCATCAAAAGGTACTGACACCTTAAATGACGAGTACACCTCCGGTTTCGTTTATAACGAATTGCTGCTTTTATCTCAGTAACGTCATCATTTCTTCCATGTATTTTACTAGATTTCCGTGTATCCCTTTTCCTATACCCCTGTACGACCCATGGTTGTTCTTGAGATATATTTCCATTGATTTTATTATTTCGAGTAGATTTATCTACCTCCGGTTGATTGAATAGATTTTTTGTGGTGCCCTCACCAATCTCGATCGAATTCGCTTTTTTGGCTTGATAGTGCGTGGTTTTGTCACTTTTATCGTCAAGTTCCAATGCCGAATCTCCTTCTTGGGATTTATTTTTGGGTATATTAGTAGTTTCCTTCTCAACAATAGTTTGCTGGCTTGAGATTTTCTTCTTATCTTCACTTAACACTTCTATTTGTTTAGATAGTTCCGAGATAACGGTAAGCAGCGGTTGTACTTCTTTTTTTACAATTTCAGATACAAATTCACCGAAATTTTCACTTTGTAGGAACGCAGTTATTATTTTAAATTGTTTTGTCGACGGGATGTTCGATCTAAGTTCTCTGTACATTTTAAAAAAATTTAATAATTCGATTCTATTCTCAAATAATAATAAAGGGTATTATAGAATAATAGCTTTCGAAATACACTTTATACAACTGAATACTGAATACAACCGCACGCGTTGGATGTCAACTTTCGAATGCCCTAAAACCGATGACAAAATACCCTAAAACCGATGACCACGTAAAAAGGTAGAAAATACTGCACAAAAAAGTGAAACATTTAGCCAGACAGGACAAAAGGAATTGGGTACATCGACTAGCAGACAGCGCAGAAGCAGCTGCTTCTTTTAACCTAAAAAACTGTATAGGATAACCAACTAGCTAGGTAAATGCAATCTGAAGACAGATTCGCCAATAATAAAATCTAGTAGTGGAGAAAACCTTACAACTATAGAAGAACAACCAAATCGATGGTCTGAACATTGAGGTAGTACCGGAAGCAGGTTCAAAGGAAGGAAATTTCCCAAACAACGAGATGAATGACTGCAAGATCCCAAGCAAGAGAGAAATAGTAACAGCTATCCGACACTAGAAAGAACGAATAGCTTCGGGAACAAATAATATTCCAACAGAATTATTTAAACAGTTTCCTGCTGAAATTGCCAACATAGCAAATTCCAAGCAATTTCAATAGCAGTTTCCCACCTTATCCAAAGAGGGACTAATTACTAAACTACCAAAGAAGCGAGATGTGATTCAATTCAAGAACTGGCGTGGAATAACCTTATTAAATATTATAAATAAAATAAAGACGGTCTTCAAGCTCTGAGTGGTGGGCGTAATTGATCCCACACTTATGCAAGAAGATACAGTGTTTCGTGAAACCGCAGGTGTACCAACAACATTAACGCATTGAGGATCATAATAGAGCAATCTAAACCCCATTGTATCACAAAGAAATGCCAAGCTGACACACTGAAATACCAAGCTCTCTGGCATATAATGGAAAGGAGTGTGATCCCCCAATAACTCATAAATGTGACCAACGCGCTTTACACTCGCTCTGTGGGCAGTGTCTTACACAAAGGTAAACTAGTCAGTAAGATCAATGTAAGAAACGGAGTGAAACAGGGCTGCGTTTTGTCCCCGTATCGCTTTATTCTGGCAGTGGACTTTATTCTCAAGGCATGTAAAACGAACAAAGGCATACAATGAGGTCTTCACAGTCGCTTAGCAGAATTGGCTTACGCGGATGATGTCTATGTGCTTAATCATACATATGCCGACGTGCATGCTAAGCTACTCAAGAGCGCAGCAAGCGAAGTTGGATTAGATGTTAACTACCTCAAAAACAAGGAAGTAAGGATAAATTTCCGTAACCAGCAGCTCATGTAAATCCACCAAGCGTTGATGAATAGAGTGGACTACTTTACCCACCTAGGCAGCACTGTTGATGAAAGTGGCGGCACTGAAAAAGATATTCATTTAAGGGTGCGGGAAGCGGGTGCCGCATTTGCACGTCTACGCTCCATATGGCAATCTACCATATACAGCAAGAACACCAAGCTTAGAATTTTTAATACCAACTTAAAGCCAGTGCTGCTGGATGGATCTGAAACGTAGAAGATGACGAAACAGCTAACTAACCGGCTCCAAACTTATGTCTAAGACGCATCCTGTGAATTCATTTTCTGGCCAAACATTATTTCAAACGAAGAGTTGCTAAAGCTGGTGAAACATAAACCTATGGCCGTGCAAATAAAATGAAGAAAGTGGAAATGGATAAGGCCAACTATGTGGAGAGATAGCAGGAACATCGCGCGAATAGCCTTAGATTGGAAACTGCAAGGCAGTCCAAAATATGGTAGGCCAAAAAAAAAACTTGGCGGTGAATCGTCTAAAGGAAAAATGTGGACTGAAGTTAAACAACTCGCAATCAAGAGGATCAGATGGAAGACTTTTGTCGATGCTCTATGTTTCACAACGAATGTTTGATAACTTATGGATTTCAAAAAATTATATATTTCAAATTCAGAAAATTCAAGAAATGTTTACAGCACAGAAGGGGAATTCGGGTAGTACGATCAAATTAGTTTAGTGTGTTAGTTAGGTTTTCGAAGTGGACTGATTTGTTCGAATATCCCATATTAATGATCCTAATGACGATCGTGTTATTAGTTGAAGAGTAAAAGACCCAAACTTAGAAGTTTTTTTACAAAACTAACAAGCTTAGTAGTCTGCACTGATTTTCTCTCTGCAGCAATTAATAAGAGGGGGCAGGTTGACTGTAGTTAGAGACGTAGAGAAGTCCGTAGGACTTCTCTACGTCCTTTGACCCCATTGATCAGGATTTAATTATTAGCAAACTTCATTCTTTTGGGTTAATCAACTCAATAACCTTACTTACTTCGTACCTTGTGAATAGAAGTCTAAACGTGTTCCACAGTGGTTATTCTTCCTCGAATTTTGTGGCCACCTCTGGTGTTCTACAGGGGTCTCACCTTGGACCATTATTATTTAATATTTTTATCAATGACTTAGGTTCTACTCTCTATGCACCTTATTTATTTTTTGCGGATGACCTCAAAATAGTTATGAATGTTAGGCATCCCGGTGAATGTCTTACTCTTCAAGAAAACCTCAATATTTCACAGTGGCACAGAAAAAGATATTCAAGTAAAGGGAGCGAAAAGCGGGTGCCGCGTATCAAGCGGGTGCCGCATATTGACGTCAATCAGCTGGATATTACGTTAAGCAAATGCAAGGTACTCACTTATAGCAGTGTACATCACGCTATCGAGTTCATTTACAGTCTGGACAATGTTGGCCTTGAACACTCTGAATCACTGAAGGACTTAGTCATTTTATGTGACGCTCGCCTTTCATTTGATCAACATATAAAGTCGACAATATCCAAAGCTTGGGCACTTGGTTTGTTTATTCGTAATAGTCGTGGATTCTCCAACAACTGGGCGATATATAACTGGACATAACTGGACGATAGATAACTGGACGAAGCTTCTTTATCAGAGCTTCGTCAGAACCATACTTGAGTATGGCTCTATTATCTGGAACCCGCCTACGCTTAAGAATATTCATGCTTTGGAGATCATATAGAGGAAATTCTTAAAATTCCTCTGGTATAAATATTTTGGCAGCACTCCACCTGTACATATTGAGCACGCCTTATTGCTGGAGGAGTTTGCGTTCAGGTCACTCAAATCACGACGCAAACTGGCCAGTCTAGTTTTTTTTTTTTTATTTAAGGCCGCAAATAGTGTCATTGACTCGCCTATTATTATAAAAAACCTATTATTAATTTTCTCAATTTTCAGGTACCCAGAATTGCTAGCCGTCAAACTGCTACTTTTTATAATCAATTAACCAAGGGTCCGTTTAGGTTGGTATCACGACTTAATGACCTGTGTGCTTCCTACAATCCCATCAGCGCGAAGTGTGACATTTTTGTTAAGTTTTGAACTTTTAAATCCATGGCGCTTAAATGCTCATCTGACTAACCTCCATCATATATGTTTTTATTATTTTAATTTGCTTTCTTGTATTCTAAAATTCATCTCTAGTAGGTAGTTTCATCTTTAGTAGGTTCTTTCTAAGGTACTGTGTTCTTATTATTTTTATATTATCAATGTATTATGCATATCATGACTGCTTTAATTTGTATTTCATTGAATATTACTGTGTTTGCCTATTATTTGTATTTATATTTTATTATTTTTTTATGTTGCTCTTGATTTTGGTATTATACTGTTTGAGCAATAAATGATTAAATTAAAAAATAATAATAACAATAAAGGCAGTTAAAGGCAGAATTCGTGTAGTACGATCATAGCTACATACCACACGGTCACCGGTATATGATCATATATAGCGTTAATATATATATATATATATATATATATATATATATATATATATATATATATATATATATATATATATATATATATATATATATATATATATATATATATATATATATATATATATATAATATTTATAGTGTATTTAAATAAGGTTTAGCTTATCGTTAATGTGTAACAATTTAAATCTATCCTGTAAACCTTACATAATATACGACAAAACGCAATTGCACTTTAAACAGTTTACACCAGGGGTTTCCAACCTTTTTTCAGCTGCGTACCACTTGACTTTTTGAGAAATTTTGGCGTACCACCAGACCTAAATATTGTAATAAACGTGTAATATTTACTCTACTAAAAGTGTAAAATGGATTGATATTTGTTTTTTATAATAACGTGCTTATAATAAAGGAGCAATAAAATGATTAAAACAGTAATCACCCTATTTGGGTCTAAAAACATACAAATTACACAACAAAAAATTAGTACAAACTCAGCAAAAAATTAGTCATCATACGAATTATAGTTTTATAGTCTTTAGTGCTAAACTTGTTGTTGTTTGCCTTTTATTAAAATATCAACATTAGGAGTAATTGAACATATCTTCACTCTTAATTCATCTTCAACACTTATTCTGCTTTTATGTTTATTTTTTATGTACAAGAATTCAGGAAATCCACTCTCACACAAGTGACTCGTAACAAATGGCATCGAAAATAGCAGAGCTTGCCGGAAGATCAAAGGTTACTCGGTTTTACATACAATCCAGAAGTTAATTAAAGATTTCTCTTTAAAATAATCTTTCATGTAACTATCTTCTGTAAGATGGATAAAACTTTCTTTTAGTTCCAATTCATTTTGTGAGGTTCCCGAAAAAGGATTTCTGATCCAGTGCACTTTTGAATAATTTGCAGAGAAATACTTCTTAAAGCTTTTTTGAAGGCCTTCCAAGTGAACAATGATATCTGCAACCACATCTCGCATTGGAGACATTTCATTTTCTTTATAAAATGATGATAGAGTGGGAAATGCAGATAAATTCTTCTGCTGTATTTGTGAACAAAACAGGACCAACTTTCTCTTGAAAGACTTTATTTTGTCACTGGCTGTGAAGGCTGTTGTGTTTTGTCCCTGTTAAGTCCCAAGTTCAGTGAGTTGTGTTTGTCAAAAATATCGGCTAGATAAGCCAATCTTGACAACCATTCTTCATCAACAAACAATTTTTTCATGTCATGATTTTTTTCACGTAAAAACATAAAAACTTCTGATCTCAGTTCAAACAGACGGTTCAAAATTTTCCCCCGAGAAAACAACCTCACTTCTGTATGCAGTCTTTAACTTGCCACCCATTTCTTTACACATCAAGGAGAATAATCTTGTGTTTAGAGCCTCAGCCTTTATTAAGTTAATAACTTTCACCGCATCTGATAGAACGGAGTTAGGATTTTCCGGCATACCTTTAGGTGTGAAGTGCAAAATAAGTGCATTCTTTGAGTTTCATATTCAGTTGTTCTTCAATATTATTAGACATATCGACAATACGTCTCTATACTGTGTTATTTGTGATATTTTTTGAATTTCACCGATTGTGTGAGGCTTTCCATCTTTTGCAATTCTTAAGCTAGTAAGGTATGACGCCTTTATCAAGTTAGTATCAGTATTGACAAACTTCGTCAAACATTAGCTTTCTTTCATGAAAAAATTAGATTTTCTTTTAAAAAATTCAATGGGCTTACCATTCAAATAAGTGTGCTTAGAATTTTGGTATCGCATCAGTAAATAAGGCTTCATGCTTTGGTTCGAAAGTGTTTCGAGACATACAAGACATTGAGGAATCAGAATGTCACGGGTTTCAGTCCCTGGCCTCACTATAAAACCGTACTGTAAGTAGCTTTCATCGTATTAACGATTGGCCTGTGATTTAGGTTTTTTAGCACATTTAGGACGTCAGAAATTGTTTCATAGTTCAGTTTTCTTCTACGAAATCACAACGCCCACAACGAACTGCGAGCAACGAACTTGCACAATCACTGGCAATATTGTGAGGCGGAATAATGTAGGCGCATGGGCAGTTATTAATAGCGTTGGCTGAGGGGGAAGAGGGGTAAGACAGCTCTCGTCGCCCCGCCCCCGGCGACGTCTCTCCTACACTCCTGTAGAGACAAGCAGCTGAGTAATGTTTGCGTGCTCACTGCTCATGCGTACAGAAGCTATTATTAGCATTTTGCGCACAGCACTCACGCTTACCACTTGAAACGTTCCCGCGTACCACCAGTGGTACGCGTACCACCGGTTGGGAACCCCTGGTTTAGACTATGAAACTTTATTATGGATTTATTTTTTTATTAGTCAAGGAATAATAATGTGGTAAAAACCTGATCTAACCTTATTATGCGTATAAGGTTACTAACGGTGTTAATAAATACTATAATATGGTACAATAAATAATTAAACTTTATTTAATGTTTGTAATACCTGCCGCATTTAGTAGATACTCGATTTTTTTGTGGCATGTAGACATGCATCAAATTTCATTTAATATTCGTGAAATGAGCCTTTGGCATTCTTTTGTATATTTTTCAGAACCCACTTTCACTTTATATCATCACGTTTAATTTTTCGGAACAATTCAAATGTTTTTTCTGATGTTATTCCATTTATTTCGTTTAACGTATGTCAACAAATATTTGCCAACCCAGAACTAGACTACGATGTAAATAACGTTTAGAATATGTGTGCAGAACTTTTTCATCATGGAAGGCCTTTTTAAAGTTCTTCTATTCTCATAAAACACATTGTTTATAAGGCTACATTTTCTTGTTTGCCAATCATATTATTTAATCGTTGAACATAGATTGATATGAGAAGTTCCTGTACGAAATGTATTTTACATGGAAACACTTTTAAACTCATGTCAAAATCCGCCATAAGGTCTTTAAGTTAGGGATAACTATTCCACAGAACATGAGGTCGTTGCTGTTTTTTGTTCTTCTTCAGTACTCATGTGCAAAATAACTTATGCAATGTTTTCTTCTTTGGTCGCCAAATAAGTTCTGCATGAAAACCACTTATTAGCACAGCCCAAAATGAATTTTTTGGCTGGGGGTCGGCAAATCAAGAACTGATTTTGAATATTTTTGATTTTAAGAAAACTCGCAAAACACCAGGAGTAGACATAGTAAATGCTTAGCTTATAAACAAAGCAGATTTTCAGATAGAGACACATATGGAGAAAAATACATAAACTAATACTGAACATATGACAACAGGAGAACATGCCGAAAGACTGGAAGGTTGAAATCATACTGTCCATATACAAGAAATGAGACAATAAAACACGTATCAACTACCGTGGCATAACACTGTTATATGTAACCTATAAAGTACTGTTAAGTATATTATAAAACAGGATAAACGTATATGCGGAAAATATACTGGGAAAATATCAATACAATTTTATTGGGAACCAATAAATCAACGACCATATGCATATAATTAGGCGAATGTCACGAATTCTATATTGGGCTATATAACATATTCGAGGATATTAGACAAGTTCTGGAAACTCATCCTCCTAGGAATCCCAAGAAATTGTAAAGGACAAATAAATATTAACCATATAGACGATTTTGGTTAATACTTATAAAAAAAACAGATATTCGCAGAAGTAAACACATTCACATATCTAGGATCAGAACTAAACAGGTTCAACGATACAACTCAGAAGTTAAAAAGAAGAATCGGAGCAGAAGCAAGAGCAATCTATGCAAATAAAGGATTACTATCATCTAGACTATAAAGCAGAACAATCTAATAATACATGGAAATCCAGCAATAAACTACGCATTAAGGCACACCACCAATGAAAATAGATTGAAAGTAGAGAAGATAATTCAGAAAGATATTTTGACACGTAAGAGAAGGTGAAAACAGGTGCAGAATTAGGATGAACTATGAAATACATGATTTAATAGACGGTGTTGGCAGGGTTAGGTTTACAAAGGCGCAGAGGTTGCGATGGAGAAAGGGAGAGAAACAAATTAAATAACGCATTGACTACCGACAAAGACAAGGCCTTGGAAGACAAGGTTTTTGAAGAAAAAGGACACACGAAGTAATGGAGGACGCACGAAAAATGAATGTCACAGGGTGGAAGAGACTTGCAGTAGATAGATATGAAAGAAAGTTTGCAATGGAGCTAGCCAAGACCTACCTAAGGTTGCAGATCCAATGGAGAAGTTCCAAAAATATATGGATTTTTTTCGTAGCAGCTCTAAATTTTAAGTTACAGGGTTACTGGTAAGTTTTGTGTTTCTCGTGCATTTTTGAGGAAATTATAAATGACTTGGAGAAATCTGATTGCCTAAATGGGTATAGATTCTTCTGAATAATTTTCAAAACAGGATAAACCAAAATTAGCAAATAAGTAATTTGTTGGTAACTTCGAAATGGTTTCCAACCCTCCAGACTTTCTAACATGCAACAAACTAACAAATATTTTTTGACTAACTAAAACTAGAACAAATAAAATAACGAATTCACTTAGGAAAACTTCAACGTGAAATCTAAATTTGAAATTATTGGCGCTTCTTTACGTCGATATGGCAAAACCGGCTAGAGAGAAGGTTCAAAATGTTTTTTTTCCTATAAGAAACTTTTCACTCGACAAGCTCAAGATCGGGATTTAATCTCTTCTACTCGGGTAAATCTAATATGTATTGTGGTGGAAACTGCGTGACCAGTGATCGCATTTAAATGAAAAAATTTGGAAAGCAACGGTGTATATTAAAACTGACAATAGACTTTTGAGTCGAATGTCTTTATACACTTGGAGGAGAGAGGCCAAAGTTTCATCTGCGACGGGATGACTAGACTTTTTTATTAATGACACTGTGCAATCTGAACAAACAACAATTAAAATTATAAGTACTCTGAAAAATCATTTATTTCCTCAAAGTTTCAAAAACCTCGAGAAGCTTCGATTTTTAGATCGGTTTCCAGAAAATAGCCCTCTGAGTAGACGCCGAAGTGAGTGGATGTGTAGCTTTGTGCTCCGCATATGGGTGGCTCAATAATATTTAGTAACATTATTACTTAGTTAAATATTTAGTTATATTGATTAGCTACTATAATTAATTAACTGTTTGGTTAGTAAATTAGTGTATTTAGCTATTACACTAGGATTTTTATAAGCTATGATTTTTATAAGTGTTTCATTTTAGTTTATTAATCTGTGTCCCAGCATCGCCTTATATTCAGATTTTTTGTCTCTGTTTCTTATACCATCTTTTGAGATAAGGATAATCCAACGCCGCGGATGTTCTTGCTTCAGTTACTGTAGCACGATATCTGCGGTCCATTTTTTCACTCCCCCGTAGGGGAGTGTTTCTTTATTTTATTTTTAGTTTTGGGGAGGAAAGTCCAGTATGGAATCTTTCCTGAAACAAAAAGTAAGCAGGGGTGCAGGGGATATGGAAAGTCGGGCGAGGAGTCAGTCTATTGGAAAAACCCCGAAGAAAAGAAAAGTTGCTGATCGGTCGACGGATGACGTCGACGCTTACAAAAAGACTGAGTGCTCGATTGTCTTTACGATGGAGGAGGTGGAGAGGGTCATCGCCGTAGGAAGTAGCACAAAGCGTGACATTAAGGAAGCAGCAGCGCGATTGAGGAGGACAACACATATTTTCTCGCGCCACTCGGGAACCAGCTGGCTCGAGGAGCATCGCTTCCAGCCGATTGAGAAGGTGCTGTGCGACGTTGAGGTACAAGCGGTAGGTACAGCGTGCAAGCAAGTCAGCACCCAAACGGAGGCTGAATTTAGTATCACCAGTGCGTTGAAGCCGGGAATGAATGTGCAGGAGTACATGTCCCTAGCGAGGGAGAGGTGGTCCGAGGACGCCTTCACCGTGGTGAAGATGGCTAAGGGCTCTCCTCTGGCCAGGGACGAGGATGTGCTCCTGCTGGTTGCAGGAGAGAAGGGGGATACCTGTGGACAGTTGGGCTGGGGGATGCTCGACCAGCTCCCCCAGGCCAAGCGAGTGGTTAAAGGCCTGAATGTAGGCTCCGTGGCCTACATCAAGAGCGAGAATGTTGTCTGTATGGGAGGCGATGAGTCGTTGGACTCCGAGAGGAAGTACCACTTCATCGCCCGACTGGATGAGAGGTCTTTGTGAGAAGACAGAGAGAAAGAGGTTCGCTATCGGTGTGGCTGGTAACCTTAATATGTGGCTGGTACGAAAGATGACTGAACGCGTGTGGCATGGCACAGGAGTTGAGATAACCCTGTTCTGGATGCATGTTGGGGGCCAAAAGCCCCGAGTGGAAAGAGCCGGAGGCACCAGAAAGGCAGAAACCTTACTGGTGAGGAAGGCAGAGTGTGTTTCTTACGCCCATATGGTGAATGTCCTTAAGAAGGAAGTTGATATGGATGATATAAACGCAAGGGCGATAAAGAAAACCCACGATGGGGACGTCATCGTCGGAGTGATGGGGAAAAGAAGCGAGGTGCAGAGCGAATGGCCCTAGTGACTGAGGCTGTAAGGTATGTCAGGACGGAGGTGGGGCTCAGAAGTGGCCTTTTTAGGGGCATCGATGAAGCTACCACCACCGATGAGGTGAAAGGAGCCATTCTGAAGGCGTATGAATGTAGGAATTGTGTGGTAAAGTCTCTCCGCACAGTGCGCGAAGGGGCCAGTATGGCAGTTGTCACTCTTCCAGTAAGAGCGGCACAAACCATACTGGAGAAAGGCAGAATAAAAGTTGGCTGGATCATGTGCCGAGTGACCGAAGATAATAAGCCCATCAGGTGCTACACATGCCTTGGCTTCGGGTACCTGGCGGCAGCTTGCAAGGGAATAGAGCGACAGAATGCGTGTTTGCGATGCGATGAAAGTGGGCATAAAGCACACGAGTGCACGGCCAAAGAGGCTCAGTGCTTTGTGTGCAGAGTGTGTGGGCATAGGGCGGACTCCATTGACTGCTGTGCGTACAGGAAACTGTGCAGAAACACTATGAAAGGGACGTCCCAAAGAAACAGAATATGCTAGTATTGCAGACGAACTCAAATAGGAGTGCGGCTGCAATGGAGCTGGTATGAAAGACGGTGCATGATGAGAGAGTGGATGTGGCCATTGTCTCCGAACCAAATCTTCGGACTATTGGTAACGGAAGCTGGCACGTGGACCAGTGTAAGAATGTTGCTGTAACGATTTTCCAATCGGAAAATCCTATGGTTAAGTGTGGATGTGAAAATGGATATGTGTGGGTTGAATGGGAAAACTGGGTCATGTATGGGTGCTAGATCTCGCCTAACATAACGTTAGAGCAGGGCCAAAGGAATTGTTGTCGGGGGGGATTTCAACGCCAAGTCCGCTTGGTGGGGATCACCTAGAGAGGATGCGAGAGGGAGAATGATGGAAGAGTGGCTAGCAGAGGAGGACCTGGTGGTTCACAACAGTGGGAATGTGCCAACCTTCGTGCGGGGCGGAAGTATGTCTTTCATAGACATCGCTTGTAGCACCTCACAGATTGCAGGCAGAGTGAAAGAGTGGCGTGTCAGAGAGGGAGAGAATCTGAGTGATCACCAGGATATTCTCTTCGACGTACGAGAGGATGGAACGAATGGATGGAGAGTGGACAAGAGTCTACTAGAACGATTGGGAGACGTGATGAACGAGCTGGCTGAAACGAGAGGCCCCGAAAATGGACTGCGGTGCTCTTGCGAAGCAGTTCTTCACGGGGCCTATGATGCGGTGTTTCGGAGAAAACAGAGGGGCGTCAGAGGCAGGAAGCCAGTTTAATGGTGGAATAAGCAGGTAGCTGAAAGGCGTAAAACCTGTTTGCGTGAAAGGAGATGCATGGTGAAGAGTAATGGGCGAGCACATGAGGAAGTGCGTGAGGAGTGCAGAAGGAGGTATAACTTGGAGCGCAGGGAACTTCGCAGAGCCATCGCGAACTCCAGGCAAGAAGCTTGGAGGGTGCTCTGCAAAGAGGTGAATAATAACATCTGGGGTGACGGCTATAAGATCGTCACCAAGAAAATTGCGCAAAGGGTTAATACTCTCCGGGGGGATAGCCTAATGACGGAAGACAAGAAGCTGTTCTCAGTACATGAGCGAATGAACTGGAACCCGTGGGATGGAGATCGGCACTCCTTTTCACTCCGGCCGAGCTGCAGAGTGCAGTTGGCTGGATGAAGGAGGGAAAAGCACCGGGTCCAGATGGTGTTCCACCTGAAGCGTGCAAGGTGTTTGGGCATGTGTGCGAGGACATGTGCTTAAGCATGATGAATGAATTGTTGATGAATGGCAGTTTTTCCAAAGAGTGGAAGAGAGCGAGACTGGTGATGATTGAAAAAGAGCGAAAGGAAGGAGAGGAAGCCAATTACATGCCAATCTGCCTACTGAATGGGATAGCGAAGATGTTTGAGAGTATGATCGGACCTAGGATAAATGAGGATCTCGAGAGGGCAAGGGGTCTCTCAGAGGAACAGTATGGGTTCAGAGGCGGCCGCACTACGGTGAACGCAATGATGCGTGTGATAGAGATAGCAAGGTTAGCAAATACGGGTCCATGGCGTGCCCATGGACTTACTGCGTGCTTGTAACCCTGGACGTGAAAAATACTTTCAATTCGGTACCATGGGGCGGAATCATGGAGGCTTTGGAACTAAAGGGGGTAGCTCCCTACCTTCGAAAGAGGGTGGGAGGCTATTTGAATAATAGGAGATAGTAACTGTGGAATGTAAAAACTTCAAAATGAGTGCGGGTGTTCCACAGGGTTCGGTCCTTAAGCCGATACTGTGGAACATATTTTATGAGGGTAGGGTACGCGTAGGGTACGCTGATGATTCAGCGGTGGTCGCTGTCGCAAGAACGGAAGAGAGTCTGAAAGCGATAATGAATGAGACAATTAGCAGGATTGATCGGCGAATGAGGGAAAAAGGGCTTGTTCTGGCTCCCCACAAAACCGAGGCGGTCCTGCTAATTGGGAGAAGAAAGCTGCGTGAACTGACCGTGCGTTGATGTACCGGCTCGGTAATCTGTAAGATACCTTGGGGTAGAGCTACAGCGAAATGTCAGAGTGTCCGATCAGGTCACCCGGGAGGTGAGCAAGGCTACAGCATGTGTGAAAGCCCTTGGACGGCTGATGCCCAACATAGGTGGGCCGTTGGCCTCCAAGAGGAGGGTTATGAATGCGGTCGTGCACCCCATTCTCCTGTATAGGGTGCCGGCATAGATAAATGCATTCAGGATTGAGTGTTATAGAGCGAGACTAATGAGAGTGCAATAGTGTATGCTGCTGCGTGTGTGCAGCGCATACAGGGCTGTTTCTGGCGACGCCGTGGCGGTCGTTGCTGGAGTTATCCCGTTAGACGTTCTGGCGCATGATAGGGTGAGAGTTTGGGGAGGTAATGACCCTAGAAATGAAAAAGAAAAAACGATGCGTGTATGACAAGAGCTATGGCAAGGGTAGGAAAAGGGAGATTGGACCAGGCAACTGATTACGACTATCGATGAATGGGTCAACCGTGGGCACGGGGAGGTGAAATATCACCTCACCCAGGCGCTTACGGGGCATGGATGCTTTGGGTCTTATCTGGTGCGCATCGGGAAACTGGTTGAGGCACACTGAAGGTACTGTGGAGCGACTGAGGACGCTGCGGAGCATGCCATCTTCGAGTGAACGAGATGGGAGAGAATGAGGAGCGCCGCAGAATGCAAGGTGAGAGAGAATGTTAACATGGAGAGTATGGTGAGAATCATGCTCCGCAGTGAGTATGAATGGGCGTGCTGACTGGAATGATAGGATATATAATGAGGAGAAAGGAGAAGGATGAAAGGGACGAGCGTAGGGCGGGACGAGGGGTTGCTACGCGCAAGCTGAGCGTGCTATCGCCGGGCCCCCCTCTGTGCGAAGGGGGCGCACAAATTTATTGTAAACTCTGATGTGAGGTGGGGAGGGGGGATGAATGCTTTGGATATGAAAGGGGGAGGAACGTGGTGAAGTTATGCCAAATTTTGGATTCCATCCCGTTCTCTCCGGTTTTGGCTGGGGGGTCTGAATGAATTGTGGGGGTTTTTTAGTGGATCGCCCCTTTTGGGGGGCAGCCCCACACTACCACTCGGCACGGGTCGGGTGGTGTCTGTTTTCAGTGTGTGCAGACTTTCAACTTCAGCACGTGCAAAAAAAAAAGTCTTGCCTAGATAAACAAGACGGCACAAACAAGACTGGACAGACTATACTGGAGAAACAAGACTGGACCTACGATACTGGAGATACAAGACTGGACAGGCAATATAGGACTATATTGCCTGTCCAGTCTTGTATCTCCAGTATCGTCGGTCCAGTCTTGTTTCTCCAGTATAGTCTGTCCAGTCTTGTTTGTGCCGTCTTGTTTATCTAGGCTGTGGTCTGTCCAGTTTTGTCTGTCCAATTGTACCCAAAACCCTAGTACCAAATTGTAAGGTAGGTTTATAATCGATTTAAATATTAATCCAATTTTGTTTTTCTTGTCTTGCCTGTCCAGGCTTGTCTGTCCAGCCTTGACTGTCCAGTCTTGCCTTTCCAGTCTTGTAAGATCATTTCAGTATGTGCAATCTTCTCTGTCCAGTCTTGCCTGTTCAGAATTGTCCGTCTAGTCTTGTCAGCCCAGTCTTGTCTGTCCAGTCTTGTCTGTCTAGTCCTGTCTGTCTAGTGTTGTCTGTCAACCTTGTCTGTCTAGTCTTGCCTGTCGTGTTTTGTCTGTCCAGTCTTCTCTGTCCAGTCTTGTCTGTCCAGTCTTGTCCGTCCAGTCTGGTTTGTCCAGTCTTGTCAGTATAGTCTTGTCAATCCAGTTTTGTCTGTTCAATTGTACCCAATGTCCTTGTACTAATATATGAGATATGTTTATAATCGATTTAATTATTAATCCAGTCTTGTTTGTCCAGTCTTGTCTGTCTAGTATTTTCTCTCCAGTCTTGTCTATCCAGTCTTGTCTGGCCAGTATTGTCTGTCCAACCTTGTCCGTCTAGTCTGGTCTGATCTGTTTTGTCTTCTCCGTCTTGTCTGTCAGTCTTGTCTATTCAGTCTTGTCTGTGCAGTTTTGTATATCCAATTGTACCCAATATCCTTGTACCAGCTGTAAGATAGGTTCATAATCGATTTAATTACTAACCAAGTCTTGCTTGTTCAGATTTGTGTATTTAGGCTTTCTAGTCTTGTCTCTAGTCTTGTCTTACTAGCCATGTCTGCCCAGTCTTTCCTATCCAGTTTTCCCTATCCAGTCTAGCCTCTCCAGTCTTGCCTGTCCAGTCAGTGGATTGATTACTCAAGATTGAAAAATGTAGGAATCATTTAAGTTATTCTGAGATATGTCTTATTCTTAATCTGGGATACATCTGAGAAACATTTCAATGGTGCAAAATGGTGCACATTTTTAGTGATAGTACCATGCATTTCATAAATTTTTAATGTTTATTGATTTGGTGATTAGTAGGTATTTATATTAATATATTTTGACAGTGCGTGAATATAGTAAGCGCCATTAATTGTAATTACATTTGTCAAACGAATATAGATTCTATTGAGAGGCGATTTTAATAACGAAAATCAGAGATATAATGTATGTAGTTTTAATATAGTTATGTTTACAAATTTCGCTCTCAAGTCTGTTTTATATAATAAACCAGCAATAAAAGTAATATGAAGTACCACCTGTGTTTTTTCCTCGTGCTTTAATTCATTCTCAGAATATTTTTCGATGGTTTCCAATTTCTAAATCGTATTTTATATGTATTTAAAAAAAGTTTAATCTGCCTAATGGGAGGAAACCAAATTAAATTGTAAATAAAAAGAATGTATAAAAATGTTTCCACATTTTATTTTCAATCGACCGAAAATCCGCAATTGGCCGAAAACTGAGCAAATACTTTGCGCGGCAATTTATTTCCGCATTACTGTCCACGTGATTTAGGGCGGCGCAGTTACAGATAATATTCTAATGAAAGCTTTATTGTTCCCGTGAAATTATTGTTCACCTCGTGTAATAACAAAAAAAATATTTATGTTTAAAACATACATCAAACACCAATTAGATACAAACATAGAGAATTATGCTAGAATAGTCCTGTTTTTTTTTTGCATGAATTAACCCTTAATGAAAATTTGTTTGTGTCCGGTTATTTGCAAAACAAAAAAACGATTAAACCAGTTCACGCAAAAATCGTTTTAATTGCCGCGTTGTTTTGCCCTTGGGAAATTCAAATCCGTTTCCCTTTAAAGATTTTAAAAAGTATGTTGCATGATTGATGTAAGAAACGTATGCGCTCTAAAAAGAAATATTAAAAGTGCTTTTGAGATTGAATTCAAGCGACTGTGCGTGATGGAACACAGTACCTTACTTCACCAATATCTCCCCAATAACTTCTAATAGGGTGCAAATGCTTTCAGTTACCAAGGGGAGAAACGCAAACTCTATATTATATTTATACACCTAGTTTCGAAGAAAAACTTTTCCCAACATATTGATATTTTCTATTATATCTATAAATAATGTGAACTCGGTTGATTGAATTTATCTTGAGTTAATTAAAGTATAGGTTTTTTAGTAACAGAAAATCGATAATTCTTAACTATTTAAACCTGCAATTTGTAGTCCCATATATCTTTTGAAAAAGTGGTTAATTAAGTTAAGTTAACATACTAAGTCATGCTTATGCTTATTATGACATTTCTAGTAATATTACAATATATTGAACAAGCCTGTAAGACATATTTGTAAGACAACTAAAACAACTGTTAATAAACTATCGAAATCGTTTAAAAAAAAATCAAATATATAGTGTAGTTGGAAAATAGGTAAGTTATGTTAAAAAATGATATAAGAATAATATATCCATCTATCATATTTCATGTATAGTCAAACAATAAACCCTAGATATTTATTGCATGAGATATTACAATGTTGGACATTATTAAAGGAGTTATAGACTTCTATAAATATAGTCGCTAGCAAGTCCGTTTTATATAATCAACCAGCGATCCATCAATATAAAGCAATATTCAGTACCGACCGCGTTTTTTCGATCCACAGCATTTTTTCAATTGTTTCCAATTTCTAAATCGTATTTTATTTCGATTAAAAAAAATAATCTGCCTAATGGGAGGAAAACAAATTAAATTGTAAATAAAAAGAATGTATAAACAAACATCTAACTTTCGTCCATAAACTATCGAGATCGTTGTGCGTGTTGAAATATCGAGTTTTAGTTGAGTAATATCTCTCCAATAATTTCTAATAGGGTGCTAATGGTTGTACGAAGGGGCGAAACGCAAACTGTTTATAATACTCGCAACTTATAAACGCGTTTTACTTGATTAAATTTTAAGGTATATTAAACACATTCGGCTCGGTAGGAGACTAGAATTTTGAAAGATGGAGGGAGAGCATGCCGGATAAAAGGGTGGCAGCATATATATTTTAAATGTACGTTACAGCTGGATTTACGTTCGTATTTTTATCTTCGTGTGTGAATGTATTGGAAGACTGATGGCATGCGGATATGCCGAGCATTTGTCTATTACGGTTTTATATCATATTTTCCTTTATATAAATTAGAATAAGAGATAGTTCTCTAAAAAGACACAACTGGATAAAGATTATATTTGGTGTTTTCAGTGCAATAGAAAGGGGCTGCGATGCGTGAGGAGCCACGTGAGTTTGGGTGCGTAAACTTGTACATAATATTAACGATACATACACAAACTTGACATAAAAAATACTTCTAGAAATAAATGTTTTTATTTTATTACAATCAAAATGATTTTTATGTTTTAATTAAATATCAAAGAGCTTGCTCGCGGCAGGTACCAATATTTGGTTGAGTTCCTGCCACCAATGTTGGGAGGCTGCCACCAATGTTGTGAAGGGGGTTATGGTCTGAACCACCGCCATCTTCAATGCTGAGAGGGAAGGACTGCTGACCAACAATTCTTCGGACTCTGAGATATATCTAAATATCACGGGATCTTGTAATGTAACGTTCACCGGGATTCGCAAGGCACGAAGTTTGTCAAATAATAGTCGAGTTCGTTTCAACAATTTAATTAAACAATACAACGAAATAACTTATGACTTAAGAACTTATAGCTTACCATTCTACTCTCTTTTCTCTTACTTCTTACCTCTTACTGACAACAATGGTATTTATACCATTCCTAGTATAATATATCTGTAAGAGGGGTTAAATCATCCCTCAAATTCAAATAAGAGGGAGCTTGAATTTTCCTGGCTCCTCCCATGAACAATCGAGGCTTAATTTTTCTAAATCCCTGAAAATATCTGGTCCTCTGGTTAATCTTTATAAGAAGGTTTTTATAGGCCTTCGCACGTTTTATAAAATGTTTGGGGAAGGTAGATTTTAGCGTGGTAATAAAAACCCTTAGTTTCTGGACAAACTATAAAACTATAAAACAATTGCATTTATCCAAAACGTGTGACAAAGGGCACGTTTTGGAATGTGCGCTAATGGCACAGATGTCCAGTCCAGGTTTTTATTACAACAATTTCTAGCTACGTTATTAGCTATTGCTACAAAAATATGCGATTTACATCTTTATTAAAACTGCACAAATTGCAACTAAATGACAAGCTATTTCAAATTAATTGTCTGTAGGATTCTACTGGCCAATTTTTGTTCAAGTAGTGACATGACAACTTCAAAGAAAGAGATTCTACCTCTTTCTGTCATTGTTGTAAAGACGCATTGGTGTTTTAACCTCGATTATTGGTACATTTAACCCTTTCACCCCGAATGGTATGCAATCGTATGCACCAACAATATTTCAAAGCACCTAAAGTATCTTTCTAGTGAATTAACTTATTGGAAAGTGTACCACTTCAGGCCCTATAGATTGGCCAATAGATATCTATAGAAAACCATGTGTTTTTTTTCAAGGTTATATAAAGTTTTAACCTAACAGCCATCGTGACCTCGTGCATTTTTTAAGATCTTTTCAAAATATTGAGGCAAAATCTATGGTTATCCAAAAAAGTACTGACGGATCATAATTATCACTTTTACTAAAAAACACAGTTAATTTTTATTTTTTCTTTACCAAAAACCTTCGGGCTTTATGACGGTACATACGCATACCATCCGGGTTTTTCAATAATTTTTTTCTTACTTTCAGGGCTATGAACGCCTGGAAGCTAAAGCATTTTTGAGGTGAAAAGGAGCTCGAAAATATCACTGATAATTTTGATGACTATTCCACAGGATCTGATGATCTTTTGAAACAAGTTCAGAATCAGAAACTGTTTCATTGTCTAGACTAGGTTCTTCTAGGTTGTTCTAGAAATTCTGGAAAAATTTCTGAAGGCGAATACAAAATGGTTCCGTAAAAACATCCTTTCAAGGAACTGTCTGTCCAGCCTTGACTGTCCAGTCTTGCCTTTCCAGTCTTATATGATCATTGCTATATGTGCATTCTTCTCTGTCCAGTCTTGTCTGTCCAGACTTGTCCGTCTAGTCTTGTCACTCCAGATTTTTCTATCCAGTCTTGTCTGTGCAGTTTTGTATATCCAATTGTACCCAATGTCCTTGTACCAACTGTAAGATAGGTTTAGGTTAAAACAGAATCCTTGATTGAAAAAAAAAACTGCTGAATTTTTACCAGCAAAAGTACCGCCACCACTGGTATGTAGGGTTCATGAAGACCTAAAAGCGACATTTACTCCGAAGCAAATATTTCAAAAACTGTTTCCACATTCTTTATATTTACCCATTGTTGATTGCACTAATCAGCATCTAAGAATTTTTAATACGGATAAAAACAATAAGGTAAAAATGACAGATAATGGAGAGATTCAGAAACTGCTGGGATGCATGTTTATGATGTCGTACAATTGGTTATTTGCTTTGAAACACTATTGGAGCCAGAAGGAATCAATGGGCAGTGTTGCTATAAAAATGTATGTCCAGTGATAGGTTTTGTGAACTCATGTCAAAAATTTACTTATCTTCCCTATAGCCATTGCAAAAGCATCGATGAGTCGATGACCAAGTTCGATGGTCGATCATCCTTGAAGGATGATCGGCGGATAACACTAAAATTGATGAATCAATAACTCGTGGAGAGAGGGTTGTGAAATCGCTAGCCTCAACAATTCAGTCCAAAAACGTATTTCCTTGTTTCAATAGATTTTAAAAGTTTACATAATTATTTTAGAGACATAAGATTTCGCCGCACTAGGAACGTGCATGGGAAATCTCAAAAAGTGTACCTGCAATGCAGTAAACTTTACGAAGGGCAGTCGTAATTTCCTTATACAGAGACTGGCTTGACTTGTGCAAAATAGCAAGATACCAAAGAAGTTCTGGTTATGAACAACTACCACATTTCTGCTGTGACAGGAATTTCTAAAAAAACAGACCGGTGAACAAATTAGAGTTGACTGTCCGGAAATGATTTCATTTTATAGAAAAAAAAATGGGAGGTGTTGATCGTGCTGATCAATTAATTTATACGAAAGTCAAACAAGTAATTTAAAAATGTATTCCAAACATATTTGAATAAGTGCGCGGTAAACGCTTGGACAATATACAACCAATTGCGGGTAGATATAGATAAGTCCAGTTTATCCTTTTTTATGTGAAAACTTCTCTAGCCGCGCTGAACGAGTTTTTGGTAGAGGGTAAACTCATAGATTTCCGTCATCGTCAGCATTAGCTGCGTTCTATAGAAAATTTCTATTACTTATAAATGTAATGTGTTCAAAAGAACATCACATCTATACGCATATATTTAAACTCTGGCTCTGAACGTCAAACTTAATAGTCAAAGTGGTTGGCAGTGTTGACAGAACGCAGCGCATCTAAGGAAATATCAACCCGTACAATCAGTGTGCAGTACAAGAGTAAGTACTTTTGCCGGATGTAGTAGTAGATGTACTAGTGCCGGATTATTGTAATGTTCAAATTACTGGATTGTATAGAAGAATGTATAATCAATTTCACCATTACAACTTACAAAAAACTATTTTTATATACTTAATTAATGTTTCTAAATATAAGTTTCCTATATTGGTTAGATCCTTCATCCTATGTGAAAAAATGAACACTTCTTCAAACGGTGGTACAAAAAAAGACAGGACGATGATGAAGGAGAGGATTTCCGTGATGATGGCACGAGTCAAAATAAAAGTTATGAAAATAATGAAAGATTGAAACTACAAATTAATAGTCAACAATATAGAGATATTAGTAAGAAAAAAAACGGTTGCAATAATTAGTTCAGAAATTTCTAAACATTGAACAATCATGCCTGGGGATGAGGAAAAAATTAAACGTCCGTCGGAAAGAAAATTCAAAACAAAACAGTCGGTATACATTCAGCGGTATATTTAAAATTGGTAAAACCATACTACGTTATAGAAAATCATACAAACCTGATTAAGTCGGAACACAGCCCGAATATATAAATATATACAACCTTTCCGGAGCTCTATAACAATTACTGAGTCTTTTTAGGGCTACCAAAACAAATCTCATGTGAAATTTGTTAGTTTTTATTTTATTTTATTTATTTTTATTTATTCGATCATTGCCCAACAGTGTGAACCAATTACAGAGCAAGATTACAGTAAATTAATTAAAAAAAAGAAGAGAAGACACATTGTCATAATATAAAAAAAAACAGCATAATCAGCCTGAAATAAAACCAAAATATAATACAAAATAATAAAGAACAAAATAAAATACACAATCAATGCGCTTTGGTATGCTTAAAGATCAAACCGACACTTAGGCATGGTCGGGAAAAGTAGGAATATTCGTCAGACAATTAACAGCACTTGCATTAAAGGCCTTGAGCTTTCCAATAAATGTTACAATCAGAGCTCAACGAGTTATGGATGGAGCATAATCTATTGAGAGGTGGGTTCAAGGAAATAGGACCACCCGATGTATGAATATAGAAAGAGGTAGACTGACGACTAGCAGTTCTTGGCACTAGAAAGTTTAGTTGATTGACAATCTCAGGGGCGTCAAGGATACTGTGAACTGCCTTAAATAGAAAGACCTGACCAGCCAAAGAGTTCTACGAAATTTAAGTGATTCAAACCCAAGTTCAGCCAGCAGCAAAGGGTGATCGACGTGAAGCGCCGGAGGACTGCCGAACGTTTTAAACCAGAGGAATTTGAGAAATTTCCTCTGAATAACTTTCAGAGCAGTAATGTGCTTTTTAAAGTGGGGGTCCCAAATGATGGATCCATATTCCTAAACGGATCTCACAAGGCTGTAGAAAAGCACCCTCAGAGCCAAGTTATTATTAACATTGCGAGAATTACGCATGATGAATCCAAGAGCGCTTGCAGCCTTCTTGACTGAAGAGAGTATGTGTTGGACAAACGAAAGCTGACAATCAAAAATAATCCCCAGATCTTTGACTGTCTCACAGCGATCAAGACTGACGTTAGATAAAGAATACCTGCACTCAATCCGTTGCTGGAGTCTAGAAAAGATAACAACTTGTTGACTTCACTCCATTCTCCTAAGGTGTTTAGACTAGTTTGCAAAAGATGGCAGTCATCAGGGTTCATGACAGCCGAGAAGATCTTAAGGTCGTCAGCAAGGAGTAAATGAGGGGAAGATAGAGACGCGCTCAAGTCATTAATGAACATATTGAATAACATTGGCCCGAGGATGGATCCCTTAGGATCCCTCCTAACCTAACCCGAGGAGGCTACAAATTCAGCTGATGAAAAACCGCTATGAGATATAAACTGCGTCCTATCCTCAAGGTAAGAGGAAAATAAAGCTATAAGTTTGCCGTCAAGGCCAAAGAAATGCAGCTTGTTTACAATGATTGCATGATCGACGCTATCGAATGCCTTGGCGAAGTCTGTATAAATACAGTCCACCTGCCCCCTACTTGCAACAACAGGACTAGCATACTCAGCGAAGGCTACAAGATTGGTGACCGTGGAACGAACCTTCATGAACCCATGCTGATTCGTGAAAACAAGATGCTTAATACGGGGAAAGATGGAGTTAAAAACGATCGATTCGAATATTTTGGAGAAGTTGAAAACTAGGGATATGGGACGATAATTTGAAATGTCGGTCAGATCAGAACGGGCCAGATTTGTGTATTGGTCAAATCTTTGAGGATTTCCAAAAAGCTGGAAACTTGGCTTCAAGGAGAATTTTGTGGAATAGAGTAGTCAGTGGACGTGCAAAAATATGCGCACAGTCCCGAAGTAAGAAAGATGGAATAAGATTCGCTCCGCTGGATAAGCTACACTTGGCCTGCGTGAGAGTTGATAGAACCTCATCCTCCGTGACTCTAGTAAAACTGATCAGAGGGATGTTGATATCAGAGATATCTGATTGATTCGTAAAGGGGGACGATGTTCTATAAACTCCCTTGAAGTAGCTTGCAAAACCATCTACTATAGACTGCGGAGTGTTCAATGTAGCACCATCCAAAGACATTTCACTTAGAATATGGCTTAGACACTTCTTCGCCTTAACACATGACTAAAAACTTTTCGGATCTCTTGAGATATTATTAGCCGAATCCGAGATAAAGTTATTGAATGCAGATTTAATTTGAGACTTAACCAGCGACCTGACGCGTTTGAGTTCAGAGTAGTCAAGAGTATATCTGGATTTCTTGTAGGTAAGATGCAGAGCACGTTTCTTACGAAGTCCGTCAATTATTGCGGGTGAAAACCATTTGGGATAGGGGGATCTGTGAGAGGAGAACTTTGGAACAGATATATCGAGATCTGCATAAAGGCGGAAGTAAAAAGAGTCCCAAAGTTCATTCGATGACTTGATCCGCTCATCAGGAAAGGTGAAGTTAGCACTATTAAGGTCCAGGTAAAGGGTGGGGAGATCGGCACGTGGAAAATTATAGGTTTTGCTGCATGGAATTAACTTCCTATTGCTCACAAACTTAGGGATGCCTTGAATGGGAGGAATCGTAAAATATGCCATTAGGACAGGATGATGGATATCCTCAGGGACTACAGGGCACTGTTCCTTGTTAATAACCGCCGTCAGGTCGCTAAAAACAAAATCCAGCATATTATTACCAGAATTCCCGATAGTGTTGACTTGCTTAAGATTACAGAGAGACATAAAATTATCAATCGCAGAAGATTTCCCGTGCGCGGAAATGTTCTGAGAAAGATTCAATTCACCAGCTATTACAATGCTATCGTAATTACCAGACATTATTGCTACCTCAAGGTATTCAAAGAACGACTCGAACGTTGAAGTAAAGGTACTGGGGGGAATATAGGCGCATACAAGCAAGCACTTCAGGGAGCTTATCAAACAGGTGCACGCAACTATATCAATGGTATGAAATAATTCGGAAAAAACAGCCGTGTCAACCGGGTTCAGATTAAAACGCTTATTATTTGCGTCGATAAGTACACCACCACCCCTTGTGAGAACTGATTTGAAAAAATTGCGATCTGATCTGTGGGTCGTAAAATAGGACGGCATAAATTCACTGTTCAGTACACATGTTATGAAGCCAAGTTTCTGTTAGAAAAACAAAGTCAAAATCAATAAAATAAAAAATAGCTTTCTAAACAAAAACTATAAAAAAAACATTGTTTTTAAGATCATGTCTTTCCGATAAATTAAATAAGTAGCCATATGTAGCAATCTCGAAACGCGTCTGCAGATGGCAACTTACTTAAGTTATCGGAAAGACATGATCTTAAAAACAATGTTATTTTTATGGTTTTTGTTGAGTGCCAAGAAGCTGGACTGAGAGCTATTAAATAACCTAACATGATATTTGTTTTGGTTGTCCTAAAAGAATTTTTGTCGAGCTCCGGAAAGGTTGAATATATTTATAAATTCAGTGTTCCGACTGTATTAAGTTTATTCAGCGGTATATAGTCAGCAGCATACATTCCGGATTAACAATCAGATTATAATGATGACATTCACAATCATACTTCTTCACTAGCTAATTCCACAATTATATGAACAAATTTTTACAAACCATGTACCAAATACTCAAAATATTTTTCAGCGTTATCTTCAAAATAATACTCAAAACATACATTCTCAACATAAAATTCCCTTGCAAATATCTTCTTTTCAACAAAATTACAGTGCACACAGTCGACAAATTGACAAAGTTTTTTTTTAATTATTTCGGTCATGTTTATGACATTTGCGTTAGACTGTGTTTTAAAAAACAATTGAAATTTGAAAACACTTGAAACAATACACTCATTCCAAAGTTTTCACTTCGAAGGGCTTTTTGCCGAAGGCATGAAGCACGCCTCTTTAATTATCCACAAAAGGGTATCCTGTTCCAAGAAAATAAAATTATTTGGTAATGTCCCTTTGCATTTACCTGTCGAAGGAAACACCAGGCGATGGTGCACTACATGTGCAAGTGCAAAGCGCCAAGAAATAACCAAAACTGTATGCCAAGAATGTGCAATCCCATTATGTAAAGATTGTATTGCATTCTGTCACATAAAAGAAATTTTCTGATAAAAATAAAGAAAACATTTAGAATTTTGTGAAATAAAATTGTGTTTTTTCGAGTGGCTCCTCTTTTTGAATACATTTATTGAACCCTGGTACAAATAAGTACTACTCTAAAATGCGGCTGCCACTACCCCCTAGAGCCCCTAACTAAAATTTGGAAAAACAAAATCTGAAATGTCTTTACTATTATCAAATGAGACACAAATAAAAAATTTTTTTTTATACTTACATTCCGGGGCGAAAGGCTTCAGTATAGAATCCTTTGTATTTTGTGAATAGTTACATTGTGTCGGTGCTCCGAAATTTGTAAGCACAGCTGAAAATAAATAATATTCCCTCTTCCTGTTCTTAGACATTTGTATAGGCACGTGTGCCTGTTTCTTTAAGTTCCTTCTTAGTCTCTAATCTCCTGTGATATGGATGCCCAGGAGTCTGCCCATCTCTTTGATGGCCTTCCAGGTGGTCATGAATTGTTGGGTCTTTGTGTCATGGCCCAGTTAACGGTACGTTGTGGGATCATGCGTTTCACATGGTCCCGCCAGAGCCTCCGACGGTCTCTTGTCCAGCGTACGACATCCTGTATTTGTAGATCCTCTCTGATTGTGGAGCTCCTGATTTGGTCTCTTGCCGTGACCCCCTTTATCGCTCGTAGGGTGCGCATCTCTGTCGTTCTTAAGGCTTCTTTGGTAACTTCTGTGTCGGTTCTTGTATCGGCCGCGTATGTGAGAATTTGTCTTATTGCGGTTTTGTATATTCGGATTTTACTTTCTTTAGATATATGCTTATTTCTGCACATTATAGTGTTTATTGCACCGGATATTTTTCGGGTCTTGTTGGTGGCTGCTCGGGTTTCCATCTTAAGGTTTCTGTCGCTTTATAATTCTATGCCGAGTTATGTGAAGCTCATCACTTGTTCTATTACCTTACCGTCGAGTTCTAGCTTGCATCTCGTTGGTTATCGGCTGGCTACCACGCACTTGGTTTTTTAGTGGGAAATGTCGAGGTTGTATTTCTTTGCTGTTTCCGAGTTTGTCTTTAGCAATAATTGCAGATCTTCGTCGTTGTCTGTCATTAGCGTTGCATCATCTGCATAGCATAGGATGTTGAAGGATTGGTTCCCCATTCTGTATCCCGCTTTAAGGTTCTTTACTGTGGATATTATGTTGTCGATTATGATGTTAAATAGAGTCGGGCTCATGCTGCCACCTTGTCTTACACTAGCTCTTACGCGCACCCTCTCTGATGTCTTTGTTTTTGTTTTTATGATTGTGTAGTTGTTGGTGTTGATGTTTCTTATTAGGTTGGTTAGCTTCCCCCCCGCTCTTCGTTTTTTGAGTGCTGAAATCACATCAGCGATTCGGATTTTGTCGAATGCTTTGCTCAGGTCGACGAAGCACAGATAGGCGGGTTTGGTAAACTTTATTGCTTTCTCGGTGTTCTGTCTTGCAGTAAATATTGCGTCTGTAGTTGATCGATTTTGTCGGAATCCTTGTTGTTCGTCGTTTACCGTTATTCGTTCGTTTATTTTTTGGGCCAGTATTTTTGTGAAAAGATTTTCTGTGGTGTTTATCAAAGTGAGCCTCGGTAAGGGGTCTGTTTTTTATCTTTCTTGAAGATCGGGATGGTGATTGTGTTTTTCCATCTTACCGGCACTTGTTCGGATTCGACTATTATTCTAAACAAGGTGTAGATTTCAGTTTCGAGTTTGTCGCCGCCGTATTTTAGGAGTTCGTTGGGAATCATATCTTCACCTGGCGTCTTTCTTGTTTTTAGGTTCCTGATATCCCAATTTATTTCACTTTGTTTTCGAGCTATCTGGTGCGCATATGCCGATGATGTGCATTTTTTCTTTTTTAAACTTTAATGTCAATAGTATTATGTCATGATCTATATACTTAGTTATTTCGATATTATCTTTATATTTGTTGTGGATTAGAATTTCTACTCCTGATTTTGCTCTTTCGTTGTGTTCATTTCCACTATAGCATAAGAGGTAGTTGTGTACCAGTATGTTATCGTGGCCTTTTTCTTCGTTTCGGATAGGATACAGATGTCTATTTTGTGTTTATTGAGAGCTTCTATGATTTCGTATGATTTGCTATTCCAGTGTTTATATACCACCCAGCAATTCTAACCTCACTCTATCGTAGTAGATTTTTCCAGTTTTTCTCGTTTTTCCTGTTTGTCGCGTGGTCGTCATCGTGTATCCGTTCTTCCGAAGCTTGTGAGTTCCTTCTGTGAGCATATTTTTTTTTTTTACAAGGGGCAGGTCGCTTGCCTTGTCCCTCAACCCTCCTCTTTTATCCGGGCTTGAGACCGGCTATGATTTTACTGAGCTACTTAATCCACCCAGTGTCCTCATAGGCAGAGTTAAAAATAATAATATTCACCTTTTAAATAATATAATATCTACATTATTAAAATCCTCCTTTAAATAATATAATATCTATACGATAAAGTCAGGGTATATCAGACGATGTTAGAATGTTGTAAACTATTAAATTGTCACTATACAGTTTATTGAAAGCACACGTGCGGTTCGTTTTGTTATCATGATTTTATTACAATGTATTTGAAAGACAAAACTGGTTGCTTTGTCATCCTCTGCTAGTAAATTGAATTTCTACTACCATTGGCCATTGCAAGAAATACGTGATCATTGTTTTCCTTGTAATGAACAAAACAATTTAAATGTAAAATATGTATGTTTGGGTAAAACTGCAACATCGGTATATGTACTTTAAAGACGAAGAACCTAGGAATAAGCTAGACTTGGTCTTCAAAGTTTCGACTAGACTAGATTTATCGATATATGTATGCAGTTAAGAATATGATAGGTAAATAATGTGAGTTCGGCTTCATATATATATATACTTTTACTGACAAATTTACACACTTTCCAACGTATATATCTGAAAGTTAAAAATGTTAAAAATAAATAAAATACAGTTGTATATTAAGAAGTTAACTGAATATTACTTTACATATATACTATACATATTACTATTGTTGATAGATATTGATATAATACATATTACCATTTTTTTTTTGTTGCGAATAGGCCATCTAAGGACCAAGTTCCAATTTCAATTCCTAATTCTTTGTTCTTTTCATTTCTTCCAGTATGCTTTCATCTGTTCAGTATGTTTTTTTCTTTTTGACGCCAGACCATTTTGAACTAGTCTTCTTAGCTGCCCTGCCTTGGAATCCTTCCATTTTCAATATATTTTCCCGAATAGAAGCCATTCTGTTGTATATAGCTTCTTTCTGTATGTATATTGTTTCTTTCTAAATCCTTTTTACTTCGTTGACCCAGTTTGTTGTAGACTTTTTACTCTATAGATATTTAAAAATCTTACTGGTTATTCTGCTGTCTTGCATTCGCAACAAATATCCAAAAAGCATGAGTCTTCTTTTTCTCATTACGTTTGATGTATTTTATATGTTTTCGTATACTTCAGCATTGCTTCGTCATTTCCAACCTTCTGCTGTGTTTTGTGGTCCTAATATTTTCCTTATAATTCGTCTTTCTAGTACTTCTAACTTATCCAAATTGCGGTTTAGTGCCAGATATTCAATTGCATATAGACATTCAAGCTTCACTTCTTCTTCGCGAATGGGTCGCTTAGGACCAGTGATTTTGTAGCAATTCGGTCTAGTACCCTTGCTTTTTGAGAAACTATGTATTTTATGTGTCAGTCTGTTCGGGACCATTCTTTCTATGTATCCCATGAATTATATTCTTCTGAGTAAGGCTTTGCATTATGTACAACACCTTTTGTACCTGGCCCAAGTATTTTCCTCATTATATAACGTTGTTTAATTTCTATTTGGTGTTTTTGTGTTTTGTGTTGGAGATAAAGTGTCTCTTAAGCATAGAGAGCTTCAGGTTTAAATACAATTGTGTAGTTTAGATTTTGCAGTTCCAGGAGAGACTCTTTTTGTTGTATATATTTTTGTAGACTGAAAAGCAGTTTCTATTTTCTGAAGTCTTGATTCAATTGATTTCTTTTCGTTACAGTTTGCTGTAATCCATTCACTTCTACTTCTATTCGAAAGATTTTGTTGTTGCCAATTTGAAGTTTATTTGATGCGGTTCTGTTATCAGTCATAAATTTTGTTTTTTCAAACGAGATTTGTAATCCAATTTTCGCTGCTTGTTTTTGTAATAGTTCAAGTTGCTTTTGCGCGTCAGAGATATTCTGGGAAATTAGTGCCACGTCGTCATCAAAAGCTAAGGAATCTAATCTTACCCATTACAGTTTTAGCCTCAGTCGGTTTGTTTGTGCACCAGCTTTTCTCCATTCCCGTACAACTATTTCAGTGCACAATTGAAAAGCAACGGGGATAGTGCATCGCCTTGTGGCACTCTTGCCTCTATTTTAAATTCTGTGCTCAGTTCTCTCATAAATTTTACCTTGGATTTAGTCTCCGTGAGTATTTCTTTGATAATGTTTGATGTCTTCCGATCAAGTCCAAATTCTGCTAATACTTTAAAAACTGATTCTCTGTTTATACTATCGTATGCTTTCTTAAAGTCAACGAATTTGATGACATAATTCTTGTTTGATGAACTGTGGAATTATTTCATACAGCTCTTTAGATTTATAATTTGTTCTACGCATGATTTAATCATTCGCCGATTTTTTGATCCAGTTGAGTTTCTGCACGGGTCAAGCGAGCTCTGGACAGAATTTTATAGGCTATTGAAAGTAGTGAAATTCTACGATAATTGTTGATGTCTTGCTTTCTTTTTTGTACAGTGGATTGCCATTTTCCTTTCAGCATGAATTTTTTCAGTTTGCCAGATTTCATCCATAATTTCTTTAAGTTTTGTGATGAGATTTTCTCCTGCATTTTTCCATAGTCCTGCAGTGATTTGATTATCTCCTGATGCTATGTCATTTTTCAAAGAGTGAATTATATCTTTAATTTCCTGTATACTCGGTTGTTCTAAGTCTGAGTTTCGTTGTGCTTGATAAAATTTGAGTTTGTCTTGTGGTTTTTCACAATTAAATAATGTGGAAAAGTATTTCACATGGATTTGAGCATTTCACAGTTTTCAGCGTCATTGTGAGGTCGATTTACCTAACTTCATTTGGAGTGATCGAGGAGAATACTTGGTTAATTTTTTAATTAATAAGTTAATTAATTTTTGAATTAATAAGTTTTAATTATAGTTAATTGTTTGAATGTTCTGTAGTAATTTCAGAAATTGCGTTTCCTGAAGTCAGATTCTATTTCTTGCAATTTTGTGTCATCGTGCGGTTTATGAATCGTTCTTATAGATTTAGTGACCGTTTTTCTGACGTCCTCGAGGGCCTGCCTAGTTTTTGGGTTTTTAACCAATGACCAATTTAGCCATGCCTTTTGTCTAAGTTTCATTACCTGATCACACTCCTCTGTCCACCATGCATGTTTCCGTGTCTTGGATTGTGGTGCTATGTTTTTTGCTGTTTTCACAGGTCCTGCTTAAAGTTGTTGCCAGTTTTGTGGATTTAATTTTTGTGTTTCTTTTCTAAACTCATCATAGCCATTTTCTTTTGTACATCGTATTTACGGTGTGGAGCTTTCTGAGTTAACTTCCACTTTTCAGAAATGATATCCAAGGAGAATTTTGTGAGGTAATGATCTGAATCTACATCTAGTCAATCAATCAATCAAATCAATTTTATTTTAACCAAGATATACCGAAGTACATATTAAAACATCAGAATTAAATTCAAACATTCACAAATTACAAAAATTAAAATACATATTAAATGTTCTACAAAACAATTGAGTATAATTAAGTATACCAAATAATAAATTATACATATCACAGGCGTATTTTGCTTCAGGAGAATTCTTCAACACTGTAAAAGGCTTTGTCGGTTAAAATATCTTACAGTTTTCTTCTAAAAGCTTTGGTGTTTTCTTGCTTTAAGTTAGATGGGATACATACTCTAACGTATGCGTCTAACGGTTGACCCGCACGGACGCATATATCTCTTGAGAATGGCGAATGTTAGTTCGCCGAAACGTCGAGAATCCGGTTCTTTTCAGAGCCAACCCTCAGCATCAACGCGGAATCCCCGAGAAAACAATACAACACACATATATATATATATATATATATATATATATATATATATATATATATTATATATTATATATATATATATATATATATATATATATATATATAAATTTTCCTATTCTGATTGGGGCTTTACTACATAATGTGAGGTTTGATTAGGTGTGATCAAATTTGTTCCGTACCTTGTGTTGTGGTTGTGTATATCATGCCCAGTCGAAAACTCATTTTTGTTTTTGTGAATATAACAAGCTAATTCCCATATATGTAGAGGAGGAGCTGTTAATATCTTTAGCTTGGCGAAGTACGATTTGCAAGAGGTTCTCCTTCTAATTCCCACTAGGCATCGGATAGCCCTTTTTGAGCCTTTAATACTCTTTCCATGTGGGGGGAAGCGCCCCATATCATGATTCCGTATGCAATTACGGAATGTATCTCCGCAAAATAGAAGTGAATTAGCACCGCACCATTGACAATATTTTTGAGCATACGAAGCATAAAGATCTTACGATTCATTTTTTTTACAATTGACTCTGTCGTGATATTCTATGTGAGGAGTTCTTCGAAGGTAATTCCTAGAAATTGTGTATTTTTTGCTCTGGATAACTCGTCTTTGCCAATTGCCAAGGATAGGTTTACTGCTGACCTCTTTCAAGGGGTTTGGAAAATCATATATTTGGACTTTTTTGTATTTAAGAACAAATCATTTGCGGATAACCAATTGAACACTTTTACCATCATTGCATTCGCTTCGATTTCTGTGTCGATTAATGAACTCTGGGAAATTAAGAAACTTGCATCGTCCGCATATAGAATACACTGTTTACCACTTACGTAATGAATGAGATCTGCTGTGTATATTGAGAAAAGGGTCGCTGCAAGTACGCTGCCCTGTGGAACACCTAGGTTAATAGACGCAGGTTTCGATACGACACACTCATTCAGAAATTGTATTTTGACATAGCATTGTCTATTATGGAGGTATGATTGGAACCATCTTCCCAGCTTCCCTCTGATACCATAATTGTGTAGCTTATCCAACAATATCTCATGAGACACACAGTCGAATGCCTTCGACAAGTCGCAAAAGATCCCGACCGAAGATCTTCCTTTGTCTATCTCATTAAGGACCTTATTATAGAACGAAAGGATGGCCGTCGTTGTGGATTTGTATTTTCTGAATCCATGTTGTTCTTGTGGGATTATATTGTGTTTAGTGATGAATTGTATTAGTCTCCGCTCCATGCTGTATTCCAGGATTTTGGCTACTACGGATACTAAGGATAATGGTGGATAGTTGATTAGATTTGTTTTGTCTCCTTTTTTGTGTACTGGCACAATTATAGATCTTTTGAGAATAACTGGATATATCTCACTATTAAATGAACAATTTACTAACTCTGTAATACGGAGGACTAGAAGATCACTAAATTCTTTTATAATATGGCATTGGAGTAAAATTGGTCCGCAACTGGACTTATTCTTCAGTTTATGAAGAATTTCAGACATCTCCGTGACTGTGTAGTTTTCAAGAAACATAGATTTGTCGTTGAACCAGCTATGATCATTAGTTATAACTGCCGGTGGAATATCTCTTGATGCAAGCAGGGGTGCATTTTTGAAGAAATCATTGAAGGCGTCGGCTATTTGCTTCGGATTTTCTATATCGCACTCATTGACCCTGATTTTCCAGTTAACTTCAGAAGTGGTTTTATTATTCAATTCATTAATTGTTTGCCATACCGCCTTCTGGGGGTTAGGCCCTCGTTCCATCCTCCTCTTAAAGAAATTTCGCTTTGTTTGTAAGATTAACCTATTGTGTATACTTTTTTATAAACGATATTTAACTCTTAAAATGGGATTTTTTTTGCAGAACAAATAAATATTTTAGGTTCTTACTTGATAAAATAATTTCATTTGACACCCACGTCTTTGTATATTGTTTTATTTCTCTTAGTGGCAACGATATAAAGAAGAGATGTATTGTCTGAAAGAAGCATTTAGTTTTGTTTTCGCAATTTGTTTCTCTGTACATCTCCTCCCATTGTAATCACTGTCCTCCCACTGTTTCAGCCATAAGCATCGATCGAAATTTTCGTTTATTATTTTCAGGGAAATTTCTTTGGAATTTGTAAATTGGTAAGTTCTTATCTTTAATTGATTTGCTTAGTAATATGAGTTTATGGTCGGAAACACTAGTCCTTTAAGAACTTTAAGGTTCATTATTTCTACTGTGTTTTGGCGGGAGATCATTACGTGGTCCAGTTGGTATTCACCTAATAGTGGATTAGGCGAGACCCATGTTTTGGTCTTAGAACACTTTTTTTTAAAGAATGTAGATTTGAAAAACTGGTCATGGTTTTTGCAGATCTCAATGAGTCGCAGGCCATTTTTGTTGGTCTGCTGATGTCCTGACCATTTACCGACCCAGTATCTATATCTCCTTCCTTTGCCGATTTGCGCATTGAAATCACTGACGAGGATGATTTTTGGATAGGCATCTTATTGTAGAGGTCTTTTGGGATACCATATGATCTACTCATGTTATGTAACACCTTTCTTCTATTGCAGATTTATAGCAAGCATTTTCTTGGGTTAGCTCTCCTAGATATTTGAATTTTTTTATGTTCTCTATTATTTTTTACGCACTTTATATACAACTTTACAACTTATAATAATATTATAAAGACGTATATATTATTTATGGCTCTGTATTTTCACTTATTATTGTCATCTAACTCCAAACACATTTTAACAACTATGAACTCAATAAACAAAACTGGATATGCTAAGGTAAAAGTGCATATTCGAGATAACGTTTACATTTGCGGCAAATGTATACTTGTGTCTCCCCAGTTGGCAACTGTACATTGTGTGCACATTCAATACAATTATATTAATTAATTAAATAGAACAATTGCTACTAAGAACACTAAAGAGGAAGTATATTATCGCAAATTTCAATCGAAATTAATGTGTCCTAAAAAGGAACTGAAATGAAATAATTTTTTCATCAATTATTTAATATAACAGACATAGTGGTTATAATAAGATTTTATTGAATTTCAATGAGATAGAGAGAAATGTTACAGCTGAATCAATAGTAAAACATAAGTTTCATTATTTATTATAATTCATTATTGACAATCTGCTTGTTCCTCAGTACTACTCAAATGTATACATTTGTAACATATAACATAACATTTGGAAAATTCTTTAATTACTTTTCAAAACTATTTTTCAAGAAAAATGTTAAAGCCTAGATTTTTAATATTGTAGTTCTTTTTATTATAATCTTGTCTTTAGACTAATAAGTAATTTTACTTTAAAAAATACAACTAAGATTGTCCACTAACGTCAACTTAGAATCTATAAAGGCGAATCACTTCGTTCATGTGTTCTTAATTTATAATATTGGCACTATTCAATATAATAACTCAAAAGGTTTAGTTCTTTTGAGTCTTCTCAATTGGCTCGTGTTTTCTAGTAGCTGGACTGCCGCAACATTCACATGGTGATGGAGTCTCCGCTCGAGAGCTGCAGCGTGATTTTTAATAACATTATCCACAGTATCTCAATGTAAGTCCCCATAGATATTGCAATTTCTGACGTACCAAGGTGCGTTCACTATATTTCTTAGTATAAATACTGTTGTCTGATTTTATAAACTAGACCTGGTTTTCAAGGTTTCATCTAGACCAGAATTTTAATAATCTAGTCTGATGGTATAGAATAGACTTCATTGTCAGTTTTTCATCTTTTCTATATATGTAATATGCGACTCTCATTATGTAAAGTAGACTTGGTCTCAAAGTTTCGTCTAGACTAGAGTATTATTTATTTGTAAACTTAATAAAGTCGGAACACAGCCTGAATATATAATTATATTCAACCTTTCCAGAGCTCTGCATCTCATATGAAATTTACCTACATAGATAGCTAGTCTTGATTTTCAAGGTTTCTATTAGACTAAAAAATTAATAATATGGTTTAGTTGTATAGACTAAACTCGGTCTTCAATGTTTCATCTAGATTTAGTGTATTGTAATCTGTATTATTGTTTGTTGTCCTCCTCCAAAATGTATTGTCGTTTAAGAGATAACAGTCGAGGCAGGGGGTCGCACACGAGACTTCGCTCTCTCTGCTTTCACCCATCGTTGTGTCAAGACGTACTCGTACAAGGTCTTAGTCCTGTTAATATATATGTTGTTAAGCCTATATAGTTGTTTTATATACCTCTCCACTGGACACCCACTTGACCACTTCAAAACATATTATTTGGCGACGAGGATTAAAAAAAATATCGTTAAATGAGGATGGATAAAGATGTAAGTTTCAATCATTTGATCGTACCATGTGGACAGGAAGAGAAAAGAAAGTCAAAGTTAATAAAGTAAGTTGAGTGTCATACATAATTGTTCTAACTATTAATTAATAATAAAGGTCGATATATTAAAATATGGTGAATAAAACCTTTTTTTTTAAGCGTGTTCAGAAAAAAGTTAAGAGTGCACGAGTGCGGCGTAGATTTTTTTGCGACATTGTTATCAGCAGTATTTTAAGAACAGTATTTTATTTATTATCTTGAGAATATTTTTGCGTTTAATAATTTAATTTAAGTTTGTAGTTTTAAAATTGATTTTTGAGTTAGTAAATTAAGTTTTATTATTATGTAAAAACTATAACATTACAGCAGAGCTACTAAAGGCAGGAGGCCCAGAACTGTGGGCCCGTATCCACCAATTAACCAAACGAATCTGGGAGGAAGAAACAATGCCAGAAGAGTGGAATTTAGGCCTTATACATCCTATTCACAAGAAAGGAAGCAAAAGAGATTGTAAAAATTACAGAGGAATTACATTATTAAATGTAACATATAAAATCATTTCATGCCTCATTCACAAAAGGTTGAACGTATATGCAGAAGATATACTAGATGACTATCAATGTGGATTTCGACCTAACCGATCAACAACAGATCAAATACACCAAATGCGACTGTTGCTAGAAAAGGGATACGAACACAATTTTGACATACACTGCCTTTTCATTGATTTTCAACAAGCCTTCGATTCAATCAATAGAAATAAGTTATTCCTGAACTTAATACATATGGGCATACCAAAAAAGATTGTCAATCTAATTAAACTAACATTAGAAAGAACGTCAGCGGCAGTAGTAACACAAAGCGATAAAACTGAAAAATTCGCCTTTGCGTCTGGAGTCAGACAAGGTGATGCGCTATCCGCTCTACTTTTCAATCTAACATTACATGCGGCTATAGAAAAACTAAAGATTACAGGAAACTTAACATCAAAAAGTACACAAATCGGAGCCTATGCAGATGACATAGTAATCACGGGGCGCATGGCAAATACAGTAAATGACACATTTAAGGACCTCGCAAAAGAGGCAAGGAAAGTAGGACTGACAGTCAATCAAGAAAAAACAAAATATATGATGATGTCCAGAACTGCAACACAAAATGAAGATAGATACATAGTACGCGACCACAGCTTTGAAAAAGTTAAAAATTTCACGTATTTGGGATCTCAACTAAATCAAACCAACGACGAGAGTGAAGAAATATAGATACGAATATTAAAAGGAAATAGAACCTACTATACGAACAGAAAACTACTTACCAGCAAACTACTAAGTCACAAATCCAAGATAACTATATATAAGTGCCTAATACGACCGGTAGTTACTTATGGCTGTGAAACATGGACCCTCCTTAAGAAAAGTGAGGAAGAACTAAAGACATTTGAAAGAAAAATATTAAGAAAAGTATATGGTCCGATAAGGGAACAGGACGGAACATACAGGATAAGAATGAATCACGAACTAGAGTCTCTAATTGGAAACAACAACATAGTAAAACATGTAAAGGCACAGAGACTGAGGTGGATAGGCCATGTGCAAAGAATGGAAAAAGATCGAAACATCAAGCTTATCATGGAATGGAAACCCATCAATAGCCGACCAAGAGGAAGACCACGTAAAAGATGGAAGGAAAGGTTTTATGTGGAAGAAGACATAAAAGCACAAGGAGTAAGGAATTGGAAAAGAGCAGCATAATGGCATAAAATAGTAGAGGAGGCCAAAACCCATAAAGGGTTGTAGAGCCAAAGGAAGAAGAAGAAGATTATGTAAAAACTAATCTAATTAATGGAGTTTAAGTTGAATTATTTTGGTTAGTAATTTGTTTAAAAAAAAGTATATTTATTTTTGTTATGTTGTACTAGTTTGTTATTAATTTCACTGTATTTGAAATTTTCTTTTCTGTTAAAATGGCTGAAGACAAAAGTAAAATAGCAATTAGTAGATTAAGATCTGAAGCAATGATATTAGTAGTGAATCCAGCAATGAAAGAGTTTGATCTTTTTGTGAAACATCTATCCATGTACAAAATTTGTGCAAAGTTTTAAGAGGAGGAAAACGTGTGTCAATTGTGTATGTCTATACTGGGTGTCCCATTTTAATCCGCCAGTAGCGACAATTCTGAAACATTGCATTGAATCAAAAAGTGTTCCAAATGAAAAGTTAATGGTTCTGAGGGGGACATCTGATGCCGTAGACTTTGCCCCCCCAGCCCCCCAAGGGGGGCGGGAACAGGGGGCAACTTTAAAATCTTAAATGGAAACCCCTATTTTTTATTGCAGATTCTGATAGAGGGTTAAAAAGTATGTAAGTTTTATCCGAAACATTTTTTTTATTGGTCGAGAGATGGCGCTGCAAATGTAAAAATTAGGTTTTTTGTCAATTAAATTGCGAAAATCGTCACGTAATTAACTGTTATTATTACGTAAGACTTACTCACAACCTTACAAGGTTGTTTTTTTCTCAGCATGCTCAAATACTACCACCGCCCCCCCCCCCCTCCTACAAAGACGTAAAGTACTCAAAAATAGCGATTGAGTACTTATTTTTCAAATTAAATAATGGTAAAATAATTCAAAAAAGAATGTCATTTTTTTTTCAAACAGTTTTTGACCGGGCCCCCCACATAGCAATGGGGACAAGAAATCAGGCGATGTCAAGTCCGGAGATCGGGGTGGCCAAACAATAGGTCCTCCGCGACCAATCCATTGCGCTGGAAACAGCTCGTCCAAATGTTGTCGAACCGCACGAGCATAGTGTGGTGGGGCACCGTCCTGCTGGAACCACATCGTCCTCCGGGTACGCAAATCGACTTCTAGCAGCACAGGAAGATCGTTCTGGAGAAATTCCAGGTACCTCGCGCCATTTAACGTCCTGTCGAAGAAGAATGGTCCGATTATCTGCGAGCCGAGAAGTCCACACCACACGTTGACACTCCATCGCTGCTGTGCGTTCACTTGTCGAACCCAGTGGGGGTTTTCAGCACTCCAATAATGGGCATTGTGGATGTTGACGAATCCGGTATTCTGGAAAGTGCACTCGTCGGAGAACAGGACTCGGTGGAAGAATAAGCGGTCGCGGTCGATCTGCTGCACAGCCCAGTTGCAGAAACCCACACGATTGGCGAAATCATTTCCATGAAGTTCTTGAACGCGCATGATGTGATACGGATGGAACTTTGCCGCGCGGAGTAACCGTTGAGCCGTCGATTTCGGTATGCCGATTTCTGCCTGGATTTCTCGGAGACTGATATGGGGGGGGGGCCCGGTTAAACACTGTTTGAAAAAAAAATGACATTCTTTTTTGAATTATTTTACCATTATTTAATTTGAAAAATAAGTACTCAATCGCTATTTTTGAGTACTTTACGTCTTGTTGGTGGGGGTGGGGGGTTTTGTCGGAGGTAGTATTTGAGCAGGCTGAGAAAAAAACAACCTTGTAAGGTTGTGAGTAAGTCTTAAGTAATAATAACAGTTAATTACGTGACGATTTTCGCAATTTAATTGACAAAAAACCTAATTTTTACATTTGCAGCGCCATCTCTCGACCAATAAAAAAAATGTTTCGGATAAAACTTACATACTTTTTAACCCTCTATCAGAATCTGCAATAAAAAATAGGGGTTTCCATTTAAGATTTTAAAGTTGCCCCCTGTTCCCGCCCCCCTTGGGGGGCTGGGGTGGCAAAGTCTACGGCATCAGATGTCCCCCTCAGAACCATTAACTTTTCATTTGGAACACTTTTTGATTCAATGCAATGTTTCAGAATTATCGCTACTGGCGGATTAAAATGGGACACCCAGTAGATCCAGACAAATTAAAACTTTTAGTGGAATCCTTGTGTCCTAGAGACTTACAGAAAATATAGTAAATAAAACTAAAAAATATTACTTTTTTTTTCACTTCCTGTCCACATGGTATGATCAAATGATTGAAACTTACATCTTTATCCACCCTCATTTAACGATATTTTTTTTAATCCTCGTCGCCAAATAATATGTATTGAAGTGGTCAAGTAGGTGTCCAGTGGAGAGGTATATAAAACAACTATATAGGCTTAACAACATATATATTAACAGGGCTAAGACCTTGTACGAATACGTCTTGACACTACGATGGGTGAGAGCAGAGAGACCGAAGTCTCGCCTGCGACCCCCTGCCTCGACTGTTGAAGAGTGTTCATATCAAGACTGTATTAGTGTGTTACTCTATAAATTTGCACCGAAGAAACTGTCTATCACAGAACGTTTTAAATTTCACAGAAGAGACCAACTACCTGGCGAGTCAATGTCAACAATCAAAAGTTTGTCTATAAAGGCGAGTTTTGGTGAAGCAGCCGATTTGTCATTAAGAGATAGGTTTGTGTTGGGTCTTAACAGTGAATCAATGCAAAGAAGACTTCTGGCAGATGACATTAATTTACCGTTTGAAGAAACGTGTAGGGTTGCCCTGGATGAAGAAGCTATAATGGTAGGGACTAGACAGCTTCGTAAAGCTCCGTATTGTCCAGACAATATTCCAGAAGAAACCTTCAAGGTGAAAGGCAATCCAAGATCAAGTTCATCAAGAGTGAGTACTCGTTCAATTTATAGAATTCCCAGTAGCCATAGAAGTTCCGGCAGTTTTTCACCATCTGGTAGCCGTAATGGTTCAGGTAGCTGTTCCTCAAAAATAAATCACTCACCTCACCGAAGACGTCAGGACTCAGCAAGCAGAAGATGCAACGAGTGTAGGAAAAGTCATCAACCAGCCGTTTGCCCAGCAAGGAGTTGGAATTGCTTTACATGTCAGAAGAAAGGACATATTTTGAGATTTTGTTGTAAGCAAGTTCAGAATTTAATTTCATTATCTTGTTCTGTAACGTCAGATTTTTTGCTAGTACTCTAATTACCAATATTTTAGTCGATAAAATATGTCTAAATTTTTTGTTTGATTCGGGTAGTTCAACCACCCTTGTTAGTGAAAATTGTTACTTGTCCAAATTTAGTCATAAACCGTTAAAAACTTTTATTGGGATATTGAGAGCCGTAAACAAAGGAGAGTTGAAAGTTTGTGAATACCTATATTGTTGTTAAAGTAGCTAACAGAGAGTTACCAATAATTGTAGTTAAGCATTTGTCGTGTCCAACTATTTTAGGTCGAAATTGGTTCAATTTGCTATACCCCTCATGGAGTTTGGTTTTGGAAGAAAGTCACACACCTAAGGTTGATACTGTTGTTGCGTCTTCACAACAGGTAGAAATCATTGAAAGTCTTAAACGTAAGTTACCAAAAACTTTTTCTATTAAAGACAATGAGTTGCCAATTCAGAATGCGGTTGTAGATATCACTTTAAAAGAGAATACCACACCAGTATATCAACGTGCGTATGAGGTACCGTATGCCTTAGGGTCAGAAGTTTCTCAGGAATTGTCTCGATTAGAATCACAGGGAATTATTATTATTTCTAAGGTCAAAACCAGTCGATGGGCCTCACCCATTGTCTCTGTTCCTAAGAAAAACGGGAAATTTCGTGTGTTTGTTAACTTCAAGCGAACAGTAAATCCTCACTTGAGAATTGATCAGTGTCCAAATCCAAGACCGTAGGATGTTTATAATAAATTTGTAGGTTGTAAAAAATTCTGTGCAATAGATTTAACGAATGCCTATTTACAGTTGTGTGTTTAGAAAAGTAGTAGAGAGCTTTTAACTATTAATACGTCAAATGGTTTATAACCGTTAAAAATGGTGTATAATCGTTTAGTGTTTGCCTTAGCGTCGGCTCCAGCCAATTTTCAGTTAGTCATGGATACCATCTGGAAAACTATCGATAAATGTGCAGCTTATCTTGATGATATTTTGATTGGTGGTACTAGTAAAAAAGAATGTGAGAAAGTCTTGTTTAGGGTACTGACCAGTTTAGAAGAATTTAATGTACAAATTAATGTCACTAAGAGCGAATTTTTTGTAGATTCGTTGGAATTTTTAGGTTTCGTTCTGTAAAGTCGAGGAAAAAGTCCCTCAAAGTCTAAGTTTGTTAAAATGATGTCTGCATCCCCTCCACAAAATGTCACACAGCTAAAATCGTATTTGTCTATGTTAAGTTTTTATAGACAGTTTATTAGAATGTGTCGCACTTTATTAGAACCCTTACATGAGTTGTTAAGAAAGGATGTTGAGTGGGAATGGAATTCGGTTAGGGAGAGTGCTTTCGAAAAAAGTAAAGAAGTGTTGTCTGAAAAGGCACTTTTAGTTTTGTTTGATCCATCAGAACCTGTTAGTTTAATTGTAGATGCCAGCGCTTACGGGGTAGGTGCTGTTTTAAGTCATTTAATTGACGGAGTAGTGTCCAATAGCTTTTGAGTCTGCATCAATAACACCAGCTCAGAGGAATTATAGTCAACTTCATAAAGAAGGTTTGGCAGTCATATTTGGTGTACAAAAGTTCCAAAAATATTTATTTGGAAGACCGTTTACTGTTTATAGTGATCACGAACCATTAAAATTCTTATTTGCTTAGAATAGGAAAGTTCAGATTTTGGCATTATCTAGATTAGTTCGGTGGTCTATTATTTTGTCAGCTTATAATTTTGACATTGTTTTTATGAATGGAACTAAAATTCCTCAAGCAGATATGTTGTCTCGTTTGCCGTCTGCACAATCAGTAGATGTACCAGATAGTGATTTTATCTATTTGTCTACTCCAATTGTTCAGTTTTTGGAAATTCAATCACATAAAGATAAAGATCTCCATCTTTGCAAGGTCAAAGAATTAATTTGAAAAGGTTGGTCTACGTTTCCAACGGAAGATGTTTTTAAACGTTATCATAAATAAAGAGAAATTCTGACAGTGCCCGATGGATGTCTTTTTTTCATAATAAAATAGTTACACCACGTTCCTTACAAGATAGACTACTTAAGTTATTACATCATGGTCATGCAGGTATGGTTATATCTAAATTATTAGCTAGGTCATATGTTTGGTGGTTGAATTTAAATCAAGATATCGAGAGAGTAATATCTCATTGTTCTATATGTCAATCGGTTCAAAAATCCTATTCAAGAAAATTTAGTCATTGCCCAAAACAAGGAAGCCTTGGGAAAGAGTCCATTTATATTTGTTTGATTGGCGTAGAAATCGTGATTTAATAATGTGTGATGCTTGCTCAAAATGGGTAGAGTAAGTCTTGTAATGTCATCAACCAATTTTTGCGATTTAAAATGTAAACTAGTAACAAGTTATGTCGCGATTTGCATATCCTTATACTATTGTTTGTGACAATGTTCCTTCATTTTCATCGTTCAAATTGAAAGAATTTTATGATAGTAAAGGTATCAAATTGTTATATACAGCGTCATACAACCCAGAGTCTAATGGGTTGGCCGAAAGGTCGGTCCAAGCATTTAAAAAGTTGTTGGTAAAATCGCTTTTATCAGAAGGTGGTGAACATTTTACTATTCAGCAACGTCTTACAGATTGTCTGTTTAGTTACAGATTAACGCCATCGTCCGTAACAGGTATTTCGCCAATGGCTAGTTTGTTGCCTTATGTCCCTCGTACCCCTTTGTCATTAATGTCTAAAAAGGATAAAGTTTTTAAACGTCATAGTAGGGATAGGCCGTCAATAGTTTTTGAAGAAGTAACTAATGTGTTACTTTTCCTAAGACATTTAAAAAGTCAAGAGAAATGGTTAAAGGCTGTCATAAAATTGAAAGTGAAGTCCAATGACGTATTTAGTAAAGTGGTCCGAAGGAGCAGATATAAGGAACGTTCACTATAACCAAATTAAGTTAAGTTCACTTAAGGATGCTACTGCTAGTGGTCCACGTGATGATCGGATCGGTAGTCACAGTTGATCAGCCGTTGCCGCTAAGATCATCAATTGCTCCATCTTGCCACGGTAGTCCTGATCCTAATGAAATTAGAACGCGTTCGGGTAGAATTGTTAAACCCCCAGTCAGATTTGCGGACAACCTGTGTCAAATTCATTATATATAATATAGTGTTTTGTATTTATTGTTTTATGTATTATTGTTATAATTATTATTTTAGTCAGTTTATTTTAATCAATTGTTATTTTAATGTTTGTATGTTTTGTATTTTATTCCTTTTTAGTATATTTTTGTAAGGGGGAGGAAATGTATTATACTCTAATCTGTATTATTGTTCGTTTGTCCTCCTCCAGAATGTATTGTCGTTTAAGAGATAACAGTCGAGTCATGTGGTCGCAGACGAGACTTCGCTCTCTCTGCTCTCACCCATCGTAGTGTTTTGACGTACTCGTACAAGGTATTAGTCCTGTTAATATATATGTTGTTAAGCCTATATAGTTGTTTTATATACCTCTCCACTGGACACCCACTTGACCACCTCAATACATATTACTAGACTAGATATTTAATAATTTATTCTTATTATACAGACTAGAGAGCTAATCAAGGTTTTATGTAGACCAGCGGTCGCCAAATCCCGGTCCGCCGGCTGAAACAAGCTGTTGATCGAGATTTTGATTTACCCTTTCTTTCTAATTATAAATTTCAATTTAAAGAATATTTGTTTTTGCGTGCAATGTAAATTAATGTTCAAATAGGATTTCAATAATATTTTTCTTCAGACCACCCAATACGGCCCCATTCTCAAAGAGTTTGGAGACCAGTAATATTTACTAAACTCTTAAATTTAGGCTAAACGGCATTTACAAGAAACCCTCAAGAATGCAGCCAAATAGTAAGACGATTCTCGGCAGCGATTAAGGTTCGTTTCTCTGAATATCTAGAACAGGAAGCATGTGAAGAACTACTCAACAAAACAAGCAGCAACAGTGAGATAACTGCATTTGTCAAAATTATGCAGTATTATTTCTTCACATGTTTCACTCTAGTAGAAGTTAGCTCCAATAGAAAGACTTGGACAATAAAAGCAATAGAGGTCTCGTCCGCAAAACTTAGAGATATGCACATATTACAAAATACGTATCCCCTTTACGTAACTACTATATTCAATAAAAATAGTCACCTCAGTGAAAAAATCTTTTTTTTGCCGAAAACTACTGCAGGCACCAAATAAATGTAAATTGCTGTGGAACGTTATAAAAGAAGAAACAAACAGATCCAAAGCACCCGATCAAACTATATTTATCGAAAATAATACGATAATCACTAGTTCGAAGGAAATTGCAGACAAGTTAAATACTTATTTTGAGGAAGTCCCCCAAAAAACTATTTAAGGTAATATTAATCCCACATATATTACGGATCAATATTTAAAGTGTAATCACATCACAATATATTTGCACGAATTTTTAGAAAATGAGATTCTATCTAGAATTGATTCCTTGAAAAAAAATTAACAAGCGGACCCGATAACCTTTCATGTCAAATTATCAAAAATTCAACCATTACCTATTGATTCCAATAACAGACATAATCAATTTCTCCATCGCGGACGAGCAATTTCCAGAAATTCTCAAAATATCAAAAATCATTCCAGTACATAACAAGGGACCAAAAAAGGATATTGGAAATTACAGGCCGATTGCCCTTATTTCTTTACTATCAAAAATTATTGAATGCGTTATACCTAGCATAGAAATCATCCCATTCATAGGAAAATATAACATTATTCCAGGCCAACAACATGGTTTTCTTAAACACGCTAGAAGGCACTTCAACGGCGTTAGCAGAGTTCCACACTATTTTAAAGGGAGTAGACATTGGCAATAAACCCATAGGAATATTCTGTGGATTACGTAAGGCGTTTGATTTTGTCTCCCACAAAACACTTCTAAACAAACTGATTAGATATGGAATCCGAGGGAAATACTACAACCATGAGTTATAATACTTAGAAAACCTTAAGCAGTTTGTAGCATTAAGAAGTGGAAATTAAACAGGAAAGTCCCACATCATTTGTACCAATATTGGGGTGCCTCAAAGGAGCGTTCTTGCACCAATACTTTTCTCATTGTACACTGCCTACTCAATAAGTTATATAAACGAAAAGCATTGCACATTGTATGCAGACGATACTAGCTTTATTATAACTGGAAAAATATAAAAGAAAATGCAGACAAAGCTAATTTATTACTAGGTTGAATCAACATTTGTTTCTCAGCAAACAACATTTTCTTTAATGAAGATAAAACTGCTTATAATTTCTCTGACGGCGAGAAGCACCTTGGATATGGATATGAAAATACAAAACCATTGTTTTAAAAGAGCTAAAGAAGCAAGGTTTCTAGGAATCTACTTGGAAGGGCATCTCCACTGGACAACTACCATACTAAAACTCAGTCAGATGCTACATAAAAAAAACATTCCACATTATATATCTGCGCACTCTGGTGAACAAGGAAGACCTGCAAATCTGGTATTTTTCCGAGGTGCAATCCATATTAACATATGGAATTATTCCATGGTGACCTATATCACTTATAAAAGAAATATTTCTACCACTGAAAAGAATTGCCGAAATATAGTGGGAATAAAAATAACAAAATCGTGCAAACCACATTTTACTAATTTAAATATCTTGATAGTAGTAAATGTATATATACTCCAAATTGCATCGTATGTCTACAAAATTTGCGATCAAAAACACAAAGCTAGTCATACATATGACACAAGTGGGAAACACCTTTATACCAGGAAAATTAAACCTTGTGTTCAAAATTACAGCAGAGCCTTTCGATACTTCCTTCAAGAAGAAACTCTTCCTTAAACACACATTAGAGAGCATTGAGAGTGACCAGAAAGAGAACAGCACACGTAAAGTATACAGGACAGTAAATAACATTAGGAAAGGATATCAACCGCGATCATCAATGGCAACATCGTCGCAGAAACAATCCACATTTTACAGGCATGGAAAGAGTACTTTTACAACTGACTGGACTGCACTGAACCAGAGAACAAGCTGCAGAAAAAAAATCCGTTCAAGAGTAGAACCTTTCATTAATAAACCCTCATATGAAGAGGTAACCAGCAGTCTGAAGAAACTGAAAAGCCACAAATCTGCTGATTCTGATGATATTCCAGTTGAAATACAGAAATATGGGGGTGAGAAGCTACATAAGAAACTGCATCCGCTTATTCTGAAAATATGGCGAGAGGAACAAATACCGAACGAATGGAAAGAAGCAAATATTTTGCCAATACATAAGAAGGGAGATAAGCGACACTGCAGGAATTACAGAAGAATACCTACCCAAGTAGGGATCTAGTTGGCACAGCTTACAAATTTCTGTCGCACATTATATTACGACGACTAATTGCATACGCCGAAGACATATTAAGAGACTATCAGAATGTTTTCCGTAAAAGAAGATCTTCAATAGACAACATAGTTTTAAACAAGACAATCAATGAAAAAGTTTTGGAATACAAAAACATCTATCACCTTTTCATTGATTTCCGAAAGGCCTACGACTCAGTCCACAGAGAAACCGCGTGGGAAATCATGGCAGAAAACGGAATCTCACAGAAACTAATCCGCTTGGTCAAAATGTGTATCGTGAAGACATTGAGCAGGGTGACAAACTGTAGCTCCATATCAGACAGATGTATTGTATTAATGATTTTATGGATTTTAACTTTAATTAACTTATAACAACTATATTTTAACTACTTTTTGTCATGACCTATATATAGATATAATATTGTATCTCATTTGGCAAAATATATAATTTGAATTTGATTGTATGGACTAGACTAGACCTTCAAGGTTTCATCCTTTATTAATATACAAACATTTAATAGATAAGTCTATTAATTTACAAACATTTTATAGATATATTAATTTTTTTTTTCTTCTAAAAATTGTAAATTAAACATTTCCATAAAATGCATTTTTTTGTTTGAAAGAACGGAACGCAGCAAAAATATTAACGATTAAAGAATATCTAGATCGATACCATCTAAAACGAAATAATATATGTTTACATACAAAAATTTTAAGAAAATGTATGAAAACTCAACATTTATTTGAGAAGCACTAAATTCAAAATAAATTTGGTGGATAGACAGTTTTGGAGTGGAATTTTCCTTTGTTTTACTAATTTGAGACGCGATTATGTTTGGTAAATAGTTAATGCCAGCGATTAGTAGCGTTTCGTTGGTTTCTTGCCTTTGGGGATGGAAAAAATGTAAACAAATTGGATCAACGAAGCGAGAGTAATCAGTGCATATAAGATGAATTTGAACACGATTCTAGAAGGTTGTCGGTTGTAAGTGATTTTTCTTGTGCAAAAAAAATAGTGAAGAAGAAGAAAGTTAATCTCAGGTTTTTCCTTATGAAATTTTAGAAAAATTGTACAATTTGTTGGAAAATTTGGTGACAATTTAGGAAACTTTGATAGAGTTTTTGCGAATGTGTTGCACAACAAATAACTTCGGTGAAAATCAGAATGCTTTCCTTAAAAGCAGATCTTTTTCAAAGATTTCCCAAAGGCCTACGACTCAGCCCATAGAGAAACAGAGTGGGAAATCTTGGCAGAATACGGAATCCCACAGAAACTAATCAGCTTGGTCAAAATGTGTATAGAGAAGACATTGAGCAAGGTGACAAATAGTTGTTCCATATAAGACAGCTTTGGAAACAGAACTGGACTAAAACAAGGTGATGCGCTCTCCCCACTTCTCATCAACATTGTTCTGGAAAAAGTAATTCCGGAAACCAAAGAAGCCACAACCAGAGACCTTACGGATAACGATATATACAAAATATATGCAGATGACATAGTATTATTAGGAAGTAATTGAGCAGAAATTGATACTCTATTCAGGAAATTCAATGAAACTGCTTTTAAAAGAGGTCTAAAAATGAATTAAGAGAAGGCAGAGAACATGATCATACCGAGAGAAAACATTACTACAGATCAACGCAATAACTTAATATACACAATTTCACTTTTACGAACAATCCAAACTTCACATACCTGGATGTCAATATAAATGACTACAACAGAAGACAAGTTGAACAACAAATTAGTTTACAGAACCCAAACAAAATTTACATTCCCTTGCAGAAATTACTTTCCTCCAAGCTACTGACCAGAAAAACCAAACTAAAGCTATACAACACCATCCTCAGACCAGTACTGCTATAAGGGATCTTAACGTGGAGTGTGACTAAAAGGGAGAAACACCAGCTTGGACACCAGCAAGGACGAAACGCAGCATAAATATTAATGGTTAAGGAATATCTAGATCCATACCATCTGAAACCAAATAATATATGTTTACATAAAAAACTCTAAGAAAATGTATGAAAACTCAACATTTAAATTTGGGAAGCACTAAAGTCAAAATAAGTTTTGGAGTGGAATGTGCCTTTGTTTTACTAATTTGAGCAGCGATTATGTTTGGTAAACAGTAAATGCCAGCGATTAGTAGCGTTTAGTTGGTTTCTTACCTTTGGGGATGGAAAAAATGTAAACAAATTGAGTCAACGAAGCGAGTAATAAGTGTATATAAGATGAATTTGAACACGATTTGAACGCACAATAATTTTTCATGTGCAAAAAAAAATTGAGTTCATGTCTCTCTCACAAAATGTCAAAATTAAAAACATCTAACCCCAACACCACATGGGTTTTCAAGTGAGTGATTTACAAAATATTGTTCATGGAAGCAGAGCTGTGCTGATGAGAGATAGATCTCGAAACGCGTCCACAGATGGCTATCCACTCAAGGTATCGGAAAGACATGATCTTAAAACTCAATGTTATTTTTATGGTTTTTGTTGAGTGCCACGAAGGTGGACTGAAAACTATAGAATAACTGACAAATTTCATAAGAGATTTGTTTTTGGTAGTCCTAAAAAGACTCATTAGTATTATAGAGTTCCGGAAAGGTTGAGTATATTTATATATTCAAGCTTTGTTCCGTCTTTATTAAGTTTATCTGATTATCTATAATGTTGTATGGTTTTACCAATTCGGAAAATCTCAGGTTTTTCGTTGTAAAATTTTAGAAAAATTGTACAATTTGTTGGAAAATTTGGTTACAATTTAGGATAGAATTTCTAGGAATGTAACTTCGTCGAAATTCAAAATAAGAAAAAATTTCTGATTAGGAAATAATATCAGGAAATCAATAAAATTAACAGATTATAAATTCGAAATATAAAAACAATTTCTCAGAACAAATGGGAAACGAAAAGAGGTAATATGTTATTAATTTTAAATAAAATTTGGTGCATATCTAAACCGGATAAAATAGGATTCTATATAGCAACATTGTGTAAATTAAACGCGGGAAATGGTTGACAAATGTAATTTAAACTCACATATACCAACGATGCTACGAAATGTGTACACATGCCAGTAAATGTGTACATTAAACGTAACTACGTGCTTTTACCGTAACATATATCCGATTTCCATTCACATGGATTATTCGTATTTCAATTCGCACGGATTATATTTCTGTCTACGCAATAACCAATTGTGGTTTTTATCTGTAATAAAATTATAACAATAACCGTTACCTGATGTTTTTTTCGCATTTTGATCTGGGCCTCGGTGCCATTTTAATTGGACTCTGTTCAACTTAATTTATGCATCACTAACTACGCAAATATACGTTTATTATTACACATACAAAAAAAGCCTGAAATAACTCCCAAAACAAACTGGGAATGCGATTACAATACCAAAATAAATGCGTTACGGTTTATAAAACAGAACGCAAACAATTTATTTCTAACACAATTCCCTGCAAATTAAATTTTAATCATACACACAGATAATATTGTTTAAATAAATATGCAAAATCTCTCAATTTTAAGACATAATAATATCAGCAATAAAATATGTACATTGTTATTACAAAGTATGAAAAATACTATAATATTATAGGATACAGGACAACAATTTAATGCCCTGTTGTCCAAACACAAGGTGGAAAATTTATGAAACAAATAGAAACACTCAAGAGATTGCTGAAATGAGATTGAGCATTGTCAAAAAGAAATCTCTTTAGCACAAGGAGTGCATATTCGTAAATGCATGGAAGACTGGGACACTTGCAAACGAGAGTGCTGCTGTAGCATACCTGAATGAAAGAGTGGAGTCTTAGATTACTAAGTCTATGGTCCGTAAAATAATTAAAAACAGAAAGAATAAATAAAAGTCACACCTATAAAACATAAGCATCTGGAAGGATAAAACCCTATGCAGGCTCAGCAACCAGGGTATGAAAGTGCCTCTCCTATAATCTTCCACTGGGATGCAATTGCGTGTAGGACACAACAACGCAACATTACAGCGGCGGCATTTCAAGCGAATCACAAGACACGTAGACTTCTGAACCTGATACATGGTCTAGATATGTTTGCTTGAATTGAGCAATGCGGGGGAATACAAAAAGCCTACAACGCTGCAGCGTTTCCGAAAAAACTAAGTTAGTTACAACAAATATGGTTAAATCAATGGGTCCTTTTTAAACAACACTTTCTAAGATTAATTCTTCTTTCTTTTCATTACGCGATTAAAATAGTTTTCTTTGTTCCGGAGAGCCAGAATATAATGGAAATCATCAAAACCCCCTTTGAATATCGTTGATCTATTTGCAGAAAGTTAGTCCGAAACATGACATTTAACAGGAGAGACGAAAAACCAATCTTGATTGGGTGGTTAACTTTCATACTTTTTGTTATTTTCGATGTTTTTTAAAGAAATAGTACCCCAATAACTTTACCAATGTAGGAAACGAAACAAAATGACATACTATAAACATTCTAATACATTTAGTCTATTTATTCCTCGATGTATAACAGATTAACTACTTTCTGCATGAAGATTAGAAATCCTCATAAGAAAAACACTTTAGAACTGGCTTTGTTTCAGGACATGAAACCATGCATACCATCTATAAGCTTTCAGCATATTACAATTGTGCTCGACAATTAGAAAAGATCGTCAGGAACGAATGTAGAATTCAAATAAATCCTTGGGGTCACGATCACTTGTATACTGTTTCTGTATGTTTCCAGTCGTTTCAAAACCTATAGAGGAATTATTTAATCAGGAGAGACAGCAAATTAAATGAGCTTAGTTAATAAATGGAAATTAATTGTAGTTTTCAATTTAAATTGCACCTGTGCAGGAGCGCCCCATGTAGCTTTGCAATTTCAAATCAAATGAAAACATTTATTGATCTTTGGATGTATAAATGTACATTTTCGATAGCTCATACATATTAAATTATATAAAGTAAAAAATTGTATAAAGATACAATAGAAAGAGAAAAACAAAAATTAAATTAATTTAACAGAAAACTATTGTAACATACGCAACAACAAATTGTTATATATTACTTTAAAGGATCCATTATTTTAACACGATCAGAACCATATATAGTTTATAAATCGATAAATTCTTCAGTGCTATAATACGACATATTCACAAGATACCTTTTTAATTTTTTGCTAAATGACGTATGTCCTTTCCTCTTTAATTATTTCTGGTATACAATTATAAATTTTGACTGCAATTCTATTTGGTTCTGCGGAACATAAAATGAGGTTGCTCTTTGTTGTATAGAGCTTTGTGCAATTTATAGTATTATGATTATATACATCGATGTTCATGCTGAAAGAATTCAGGTTTTTACGGATGTGACATGCTACTTCCAATATATATTCATAATATAATTCCCATTAGAATCCCATGGAATTTACAAAATACCTTGCGGAACATATGAACGAACCTACATTGGACGTACCAATAAAAAAATATAGGCTAGGATTCAAGAACATGTCGTTTCAGTCAGACACAATGAAAAAGTTTCATCCGCTCTTGTCCAACACACCAACATCGGTCACTGGATGGACTTTAGAAATTCAAGGACTCTTACACAGATTAGCCACGAAATGTCACGAGTATACAGAGAAGACATAGAGATAGAAAAACGAGACTACTGCATGAACACGAGAGACGATTCCTTAAGACTCCCCCCAGCATGGCGACCAATCATATTCAGACATCCCAGAACATACAACCAACAAGATAAACAAACAACCGAACCGAAGCACCGCACACAACGCGCATGACCCTAAGCCAGATAGCTATAAGTAGTCACATCCCACGAACAAGCTCTCGCTTCATAGTCTAACCGACCTCCGCAAGAAGAACGTTATACTATACCACTCTTGACAAAACCAAGAAAACAACCCAAGCCGAAAACATAATTCATTCATTCAAACCACATTCAACGGAGCCGCCGCAGCCCTGCAAGTCGACACCGCCGTCCTGGACACCATGGACGACAGCGTCGTCGAGTACCTGCTGAACTACCTAACGAGCCAAAGAAACAAAACCCAAGCCGACAAGGATCATCCCCAGGAAACCGCCACGACCGGAGGGACCACCGCCGAGAGGACAGCCGAAGCCGCCCTCAGAAAACCAACTGGAGCCGCCCCCTGAAGAAACCCGCCCCCAGAAGAAACCAAAGCCGCCCACGTGAGAACAACGGAAGCCGCCCCCAAGAGAAAAACCGAAGCCGCCCCACGGAGAAGAGCCACGCCGATGGACACGGACATCCCCACCGAGGCCGCCCCCAAGCGCAAACCCGAACAGGAGGACGAGGAAACGTTTAAGTTTCCCAAGAAAACTGGAGAGACCGAGCACGTCAGGATCGCAGGTAAGTATGAACATGTAAGCATGCTTAGACACAGAGGACAGTGACGACGAAGACGATATAGAAACTGAAACCGAAAACCACACCGAAGAAAAGAACAACACCCCCATCATTCAACGGAACAAAGAAAAATGGACCCGACTCAGCAAGAAACTGGACAATAAACACATCAAATTCACAAGGGCCACTTCGGCAAGAGACGGAATAAGAATTCAACCACAAACGATAACAGATTATCGTGAAATGTACAGACTAATGAAAGCGGAAAACTACGAGTTCCACACTCACCAACTGAGCTCCGAGAAGAACCTCAATGTGGTGATCAAGGGAATTCCCACCGAAGTCGAGGAAGAAGAAATACCCAATGACTTAGGCCAAAAAGGTTACCCGGCAATCAAGGTGACAAGAATGAAGGGAAGGAACGCGACCCCTATCTAAATGGTATTAGTGGAAATACCAAAACAGTACAAATCCGTCTATCAAATGGAAAGAATACACCACCTATGCTTAAAAATAGAGCCGCTCAAGCCCAGAGGAGACACAGTTCAATGCCACAGATGTCAGCTCTATGAGCATGTACAAAGAAACTGCAAGGCGGATTATAGGTGCATGAAATGTGCAGAGAAACACAGCACGCACCTATGCGAGAAACCGCCAATAATGCCACCAAAATGCGCAAACTGCGGAGGCGAACACATCTCAATATGGAGGAACTGCCCCGCCAAACCAACAAATAGAACCACAGAGACGCCAAGACAACGACCAACTCCCAGGACAAACCCGAACAGCTACAGACAAGCTACTGATAGGGAAAACACGACATACTGGGACACAGCACAAGCAACCGCCAACGAAAACAGACAAAACACCGAAAGGAAAACACCGACGACAAAGACAAGAACAGACAAAGTAACAAACGAATTAACTAAACTGCTAAAGAAATTCGCCTTTATACAAACAGACGAGGACGAACTGGCAAACTACGCAAAAACCATCGCTAATATCATCAAAATCGTCAAAATTACTAGAAAACGGAACGTTGACGAACTAAAGATTGTTTTCTGGAACGCAAACGGAGTCGAAAGTAAGAAACTCTAACTAGTAGCACACATGACGGAATACAACACTGATCTGGCGCTCATCAACGAAACGCACCGGCGACACTGCAATCGTCTGAACATACCGAACTACCAAATCTACAGGAAAGACAGGGGCCAACAAGCCGGAGGCGGAGTTTCCATAATAATCAAAAGGAATCTGAAACACCACGAGCTATCCGAAGTAGACACGACGATAACACAGAAACGGCCTTATACTCACTATATTCGTCACCAGGGAAAGAAATAAACACTGCAACGGCAACGATAGCCGCAGGAGACTTTAACGCAAAACATTCACAGTGGAACTGCAGAAAAACAAACAAAAAAGGAAGAGAACTAAAACGCTACACAGAAAACCGCCTACTAACGGTTCTAGCCCCAAACGAGCCAACACATTTCACAGCTAATACCAGATACCCGCTGGACATATTGGATATAGCGGTAATCGAAAAACGTCACAGCAAACATCGACATAGTCTGTATTGAAGACTTGAGCTCCGATCACCACCCCGTGCACATGAACGTCCAAGCGAGGAGTGCTAGAAGAACGTCAGAGAATACGTCAATATACTGGGAAAAGTTTAAAGAGAACCTAGACATTACCTGCACAGACATCACAGACCCATTAAGCCTAGAACAGACGGCGCAAGCATTCGAGAACGAAATAAAGGTGGCGCTCCAAACCGCTACAAGAAAACTAAACATCAACAGAACAGCCACACTTCAACAGGAAATAATGAGCCTAATACACGCAAAACGGAAAGCAAACAAGACGTACCAACGTACATTAGCACCGACAGACGGTCCTGAAACAGGCCACACAGGACAGGCGGTCCTTAACAGACTGACAAAACAAGTAAAACTGGCACTACAAGAACAACACAACACAGACTGGGAAAACAGACTAGACCGAATAAACGACACCAGAGACGAACCGAGATATTTAGCCAAGAACCTAAAACAACAGAATCGCAACACAATACCACCTATCAAAAAGAAGGACGGCAGCACAGCAACCTCTGATATTGACAAGACAGAGACTTTCGCAAACGCCCTCGAAGAACAATTCACACCTAATATCACAAACGCAATGCATAATTCTCAAGGAATCTACGAAACGGTAAGGAGGATTCTAAACAGCGAAGAAAACTGCGAAATAATAGAATCAACGCCAGAGGAAAAAACCAAAATAATAAAAAACCTTAAAAACAGGAAACAGTACCCGGTTGTGAAAATATAAACAATGTGACCATCAAGAACCTATCGCCGCCCGCTATAGACAGAATGAACCAAATTGTGAACGCATCGCTCAAACTCAGAACGTTTCCGACCCAATGGAAACACGCCACAGCAATACTGATTTGCAAACCCAACAAACCAAGGAACATAATGTCAAGCTACAGGCCAATAAGTCTACTAACAGGACTTGGAAAAATAACGGAGAAAATATTACACAAACGACTGACAGACGTAGTTGACGAGAACCAAATAATCCCCGAAGAACAGTACGGATTCAGACAAGAACATTCCACAACGTACCAGCCAACCAGAATAACCGAAGCGATAATTAACGCTTTCAACAGAGGATACGCAATTGGAGTGGTACTGCTGGACGTCTCAAAGGCCTTCGACAAGATGTGCCACGAAAGCTTAATATATAAAATGAATAAATTATAAATCCCGATGGGGATGATAAAGCTACTTGCTTCGTACCTCGGCAACAGAACGTTCCAGGTGAAATTAAATGACACGAAATCGACGACTCGTCCAGTGAGAGCGGGTGCCCCCAGGGGTCCGTACTGGGGCCCTTGCTCTACAAGATTTACACTGCGGACATACCCAGAATGGAAAACACAAACATTGCACTATACGCAGATGACACTGCTATATTCACGAGAGGAATATTGGCGAACACCATCACCGAGAAATTACAAAACCACCTAGATAAGATAAATCGCTAGTGTAACACGTGGAAAACTCAACTTAATGCTGAGAAAACGCAAGCCATCATGTTCATATTTAAACTTAAAATGAAAATTTTTGAAAATTTAAATACATCCCAACAAAACGCCTCAAGATTAATAATACAAGCAAAATGGGAAAATCAGGTAAAATACCTGGGTATTATACTGGACAAAGACTAACCTTTGCAGGGCATGTGGATTACACTGCGAAGAAAACAAAACAAATTAAAGGCTATTTTTATCCCCTCATCAACAGGAAAGGCAAACTCAACATGGAAAATAAGCTTAAACTGTACAAGACAGTAATACTTCCAAAATGACATATTCGCCGACGTGCTGGATGCAAGCTAGCAAGCACGTAAAATACCGACTACAAATTATACAAAACAAAATACTGAGACAAATCACAGACTCGCAATGGTACATAACCAACGAGCAAATACATAAAGATTTCGAAAAGGAGACAATCACAGAGCACATAGCAAAACTTACACACAAAACATTTGACAACATGCGGCAACATGACAATATAACAATACAACAAACCGCAAACTACAGAACAGACGTCAAATCGAAATTCTCAAAACTCCAACAAACCACATTTAGACAATAAATAACACTGTTTTCTACCTACAGGGTACCCAGAGCAATCCCGTCGAAACAAAAGGACCACACCGACACCACAGCAAACGAGACAACACAGAAGAAATAAAGAAGGAAGCCAAAGGACCACAGCAGGACCAACCCAGCCGAGGACAAGAGGCCACAGCAGAAGAAACGAAGAAACCAAGGAGAAAAAAAGTGGAATGAAAAGAACCGTTGTACGCGCTTCTCGCTAAAGCAGAACCAAAACCGAAAACAAACAACAACAGACAACAACAAAAGACAAACAACGAGCAAGCCGCTCAAGCCTCAAGCTCAGCGAGGACGAGCTGAAGAAGCTATTTAACTAAATAGCGAAAAAGATGAAGACCACCGCCGCCGAACAACCCCAGGACACCGCCGTGACCAGAAGGACCGCCGCCGAGAGGACCAACGACGCCGCACCAAAGAGAACCACTGAAGCCGCCCCGAGGAGAGCCACCGAAGCCGCCCCGAAGAGGAAACCCACACCGACGGACACGGACAGCACCACCGAAGCCGCCCTCAAGCGCAAAACCGACCCGGAGGACGAGGAAACCTTCCAGTTTCCTAAGAAAACCGCAAAACTGACGAGCCCAACCACGTCAAGCCTGCGAACAGTGCAGGTGAGTATGAATAATTATGCATGCCTAAACACAAGGGACAGTGACGGCGACGACGACGACGAAGTCACTGAAACCGAAATCCGCACCGAAAACACCAACAACAAAACACCAATAGTTCTACGAAACAAGGACAAATGGGCAGGGCTTTCAAAGAAGCTAAACAGGAACAACATTAACTACTAAGAATCCAGCCTCAAACCATAACGGACTATCGGAATATGTACAAGTTTATGCAAGAAGACGACTAAAGAAGACTGAATTTCACACCCACCAACTCAGCACGGAAAGGAACCTGGAGGTCGTAGTGAAGGGAGTTCCCTACGGCCTGACGGAGGAGGAAATCAAAGAGAACCTCAACGGCAACGCACACCCGGCCATAAAAGTGACCAGGGTGAAAGGAAGAGAAGCCACGCCAGTCCAAATGGTCCTAGTTGAAATTGGGAAAGAGTATAAATCCATTTACCAAATGATCGCTTCTACGGGTTGTGCGTGAAAATGGAACCACTGAAAACATGAGGAGAAACCGTACAATGCCCCCAACGCCAGAATACAAATGCATGAAATGCGGACAGAACCACAGCACACACCTATGCGAGAAACCGCTAACCCTGCTGCCAAAATGCGCAAACTGCGGAGGCGAACACACCTCTATATGGAGAAAGTGCCCGGCGAGACCGGAAATAGCAAGACAAACGGAACAAAGACAGCAGGAAACGAGACCAAAGCCCCCACCGAGACAAACAGCCCAAACACCGACAACCAGCCAAATACCGAAACCGGTAAGAACAAACAACAACCCCAACCCGGAGACAAAACCTTCAACAAGCCGAAAAAAAGGAATAGCAACGGAGTATTCAAAGCAGAATTGACGGAAATTATGCTCGACTTTGCCGAAATGGGACACAGCAAAGAGGAAACAGAAAAGTTCACCCGAAGAATTACAACCATCATGCTCATACTCAACAATGTCCACTAGAAGAACTAGAGACAATCTGGAACTTATATTCTGGAACGCAAACGGAATACAAAGCAAGAAACATGAACTGGTATCACACCTAAACGAACACAGCGTCGACGTGGCACTGATTAACGAGACGCATCTCAGACGTTGCAACCAACTGACCATAGCAAACTACCAGTTCTACAGAAAAGACAGAGGCGAGAAAGCCGAGAAAGCTGAGCGAGAAAGGCGAGAAAGGAGTCGCCATCGTCATCAAAAGTAACCACGAACTGCCAGAAGTAGAAACAACCACGGACACGGAAACGGTAGGAGTAGAAGTACAGACAACCGACGGACCCGTAGCCCTCCACGTTCTACAGAAAAGACAGAGGCGAGAAAGCCGAGAAAGCTGAGCGAGAAAGGCGAGAAAGGAGTCGCCATCGTCATCAAAAGTAACCACGAACTGCCAGAAGTAGAAACAACCACGGACACGGAAACGGTAGGAGTAGAAGTACAGACAACCGACGGACCCGTAGCCCTCCACGCACTGTACTCGCCGCCACAGAAACAAATAAACGCCGACGACCAGGACAAAATATTCGACAGAAATATAGGTACCATAGTCGCAGGAGGCTACAACGCAAAGCACTCGCAATGGAATTGCAGAGTGACAAACACAAAGGGCGAATAATTACTAAGGTACACGGAAAACCGGAAGTTACAAGTAATTGCACCGAGCGAACCGACACACTTTCCAGGAGTTCAGCGAATGCCGGATATTTTGGATATAGCCGTTATGAAAAACGTCACAGCAAACGTGGAAATAGTCTGCATCAAGGACTTGAGCTCTTGTCACAACCCAGTGCACATAAATCTCCAAGCGAAAACGGCCAGGAAAACAATCGAGAAAATTATCATAAATTGGAACAAATTTAAAGATAATCTGACGAACGTCACTTGTACATATATTACAAGCCTCCCGTGCCTAGAAGAAGCAGCACGGACGATAGAAAACGAAATAAAAGCAGCACTCGAGGCCGCCACAAGGAAACGGACAGCCAACACTACAACAACCCTCGCACAGTAAATCAGAAACCTTCTAAGAGAAAAGCGCAAAGCTAACAAAGTAATCCAACGGACGCTGGCACCGACGGACAAGAACGTCTTAAACAGACTGACAAACCAACTGAAAGCGGCACTGCGCGAACAGCACAACGCCGAATGGGAAGAAAGAACTAGAACGCATCATCGAAACAAAAGAGGAACCCTTGAAATTAGCCAAGAAACTGAGAAACAAGGAGAGGAGAACGATTCCGCCACTGAAAACAACAAACGACCCCGTAGCAAGCACGGACGAGGAGAAAACGGAGGAGTTCGCAAAGGCGCTTGCACAGCAGTTTAAACCGAACGCCGGCACACACCCACTCTGCAAAAGCCAAACAAACACGCAACCGTACTGAGTGTACTAGACAGCAATGTAGAAAACACGGAAATAGAGGAAACAACACACGAGGAAATAAAAGGAATAATTAAAAACTTAAAAACCAAGAAAGCACCAGGCTGCGATAACATCAACAGTTGGTCTCAGTAAAATCACAGAAAAAGTTATACACAAAAGATTGACAGAAATAACTGAAGACAAACGTATTCTACCCGACGAACAATACGGCTTCAGGACAGAGCACTCCACCACCTATCAGACGACAAGAATAACTGAAGCAATAATCAACGCTTTCAACAAAGGATTAGCCACGGGAGCCGTCTTTCTGGACGTCTCTAAGGCTTTCGACAAGGTATGGCACCTTGGTTTAATATACAAACTGCACCAATTTAAAATCCCAACAGCAATGATCAGACTAGTGATGTCCTTTATCTGTAACAGAACATTCCAAGTCAAAATAAACGACAGCAGCTCCACAACTCAGACAATGACAGTCGGTGTCCCACAAGGATCTGTCCTGGGTCCCCTCTTAACAGCATCTACACCGCAGACATCCCCAAACTAAAGGACACAGAAATTGCGCTATATGCAGATGACACGGCAATTTTCACAAGGGGATTATCGAGCGAGGCCATAACAAAACGACTACAAAATCACCTAGAAAGAATCAACGACTGGTGTAACACCTGGAGGATTAAACTAAACGCAGAAAAAAAACAGGCAATTATCTTCTCGGGGAAAAAAATTAAGCACGGACCCACTAGCTGCTTAAGAATAAACAACACGGACATAAAATGGGAAAACCGAATTAAATATCTAGGCGTAATCCTAGATAAAGCTCTAACATTTTCAGAACACATTGATCAGACAGCGATAAAAGCGAAATAAATTAAAAGCTACCTCTACCCGCTCTTGAACAGGAAAAGTAAGCTGAACATAAGGAGCAAACTTCAAATCTACAAGTCCATAATACGGCCGACAATGGCGTACTCATCAACGTGCTGGATACAATCCAAAGAACGGAAAATCCACAAACTTCAAATCATCCAGAACAAAACACTAAAGGAAATAACAGACTCGCAATGGTACATGACAAATGAGCAACTGCACAGCGACCTAAACATGGAAACAATCAAGCAACACATCGAAAAACTAGCAACGAAAAGTTTCGAACGCTTGAAAACGCATGACAACTCAACAATCAACAACGCAGCAAACTTCAAAATCAACGTCAAATGGAGACATCCAAAACCGCAACAACATAGGTAGTAACTAAAATAACTGATCTTTCTTTCGCACAGGCAAGCCCAAGCCCACATCCACGAACCCAGCGGAGCACCCAGGAACAAACAAAGGCACTAACAACAAGAACCAAACCGAAAGACACAGCAACCACCACGAGGACGAACAAGGAACCACCACTAGGACGAAGGACGAACCAGCAACCACCAGGAGGGTGAACCAGGAACCAACACCAGGACGAACCAAGGACCAACAGCGAGAAGAAGAAGAAAAGAAAAAAAACAGAACAACAAAAAAGAAACAAAAAAAAGAAAGTAAAGAAAACCGGTCGTGAGTGGAACACAACAGAACAACAAACAAACCGACAAACATGCAAGCAAACCGATAAACAAACAAACAAACCGACAAACAAACAAAAAAAAAACAAGGAACAAACAACAAGACGGCGCAACAGCTGAGCGGAAGGCTCAAGACCGCCGAGAAGCAAAGGACACATTAGAACAAAATGGCGAATGTTAGTTCCCCGAAACGTCGAGAATATGGTTCTTTTCAGAACCAACCCTCAACATCAACGCGGAATCTTCGGGAATACAAACCAACATATATATGATATTGTTAATTATTCCATCTCCTTGAAATGTGGTTTACATGAATGCTTTCTAGATATACCTGTTGTCGCCCTTATGTCTCTTTTCTATTCGAGAAATATTATTTTAAGGTATGGCGAAACTGCTCATATAGGAATGCCATTTGTCATGATTGACCTAATTTCTGCATGGTAAACGTTTATTATCGCCGACTTGGGTAAAATTTCTCTAACACTTGTAATGAGGTATGCTATTTGAGTTTACTTTCTTTGTGATATAGCGGGTCATTATTTTTCAGGTGATATGTTCCTCTAGAAATATTCCAAAGAGATGGATAGATTCAGCTCTTTCTATATTACAGTTTCCCACTGTTAGTTTAAGATCATCCATGTTTCTTTCATGTTAATAGATATGCTATATATTTGTGTTTTTTTTTCATTTAAGAGTAGATTATTGGCAGAAAAGCATCTGTATAGATCTTTAATAACATATTATCTTCTAGCTAAGACACTTTCGCATTGTCTTTGGATACAATAACACTTACATCATCTGCGTACAGGGTAATTTGGTATCCTGCAACATAACTAACAAGATCAGCTGTGCAAATCGAGGAGAAAATGGGGGCTTATACACGTCCCTGTGGTACCCCCGATTGTGGTTGATATTAGTTCCGAATGGCTTTGGCCAACCCTTAAAAATTGTTTCCTATTTGTTAAGTACAAATTAAACCACCTTCCCCTTTTACCTCTCACACCATATATATATATCGAGTTACTCCTGTAGTTTATAGTGGGTTACGCAGTCGAATGCCTTGGTTAGATCGCAAAATAAAACGACTGGCGTTTTCCCGCTATCCATCTCGTTTATTATTTTTCCATATAATTCTTCAAAACCTGTGATTGCACACTTATTTTTGCTGAAACCATGTTGCTGAACTGGTATCACACAATATTTAGACGGCAATTATTATATTATATAATCAATTATATTATATATATATATATATATATATATATATATATATATATATATAATATATATATATATATATATATATATATATATATATATATATATATGTATGGAGGAAGGAACATAGAAAGAAAAATGGGCATTTGAATTTTTCGACGTATGCTCCGAATATTATAAATAAATCATGTCACAAACGAAGAAGTATTAAGAAGAATGGGATGGGACACAGAAAACAAATAGGAAATTTTACAACTGCTTATGGAGGGAAAAATAGAAGGGAAGAGATAAACCAGGTAGAAGGAAGTGCTCGTGGCTCAAGAAAATTCGGCATTGGACGGGAATGAACAGCAATTCACTAACAAGAACAACCAAGAGCAGAAACGATGTTGCCCAAATTGTTGCTAAATTTCAATGATAAAGACGGCACCGCTGAGAAGAGGGAAGGTTAAGAATTCATATCCAATATGGTACCGTTACTGTTTCGTATGTGCATGTTATCTAAAATTGTTGGTTAAATGCCTGCACAAGCCATCTCTGGAGTAGCTTTAAAAAACGTATTAAACCTAGTAGCAATCACGTTTGTATTCCTTAAAATTTAATTATTGGCTTTTAATTCAATCTTTCTCGATTCTTGGCTTTTATTTGAAAGCTTGTTGATTATTTTGCCCATCGTTTTTTGTTTGTTTGTTGTATCTACTAATATCCGTTTGTGTTTTATATTTTCTTGGTTGTATTTAATTTTTAATATCACTAACTTTTTGTGAAGCAGAAATAGATTTTTTAGTTTAGTACTTGAGTAATCTTCCGCAAGAGATTCTTGGAAGCGCGCGTTATTGACTATTCCGAAATTCCTAGTTCATTTTATTTACCTTTGGACACATAATGGTTGTTTGCAGTACTGCCAAATAATATAAGCCTATGGTCATATATAGTCGTGACTTCTACTTTTATATCCTGTATAGAATTATTGTTGGTGAAAATTTTATCAATTCGACTTTGGCTGGTCGGAGTAATCCTAATATGTTGCTTTACTATGTAAGTTAAACCATATACCTTCATCAAATTTAATAAGCTGTCTTTATCGTTAGAATCCCTTCAAAATGTATATTGTATATAAATGCTTTCAGTGAGATTGGGCTCCAGTTTGTAGATATGTAGGTGAGCATATCTTTGAGCTGCTTTTATAGTAGTAGTGTCAGAGTTACCATATATAATATTTGCTTGGTGGATACGTCTTCTTTTTTGTACGTCCCAACCTACTTCTGTTTCGTTTCCAATTTCTATAATTTTTTCTCCTACTGTTTCTTCCAGTCGCTTTAGAATTTTTGTTTTTATCTCTATCAGCCGTTGAGGTTTTTATTAACATTTATTTCGGTTTCCTGTGTTTAACATAGAAAAAATAACTCATCAAACAAATTAACTTTTTGATATTACCAAAAGATATGTGATTCTTGACAATTACCAAAATCAACACTTAATTTTTAATAATGGATATGACGCCTTCTTACCCTAATAACATATCTCATGCGATTAGGCATAGATCTAATCAACTTCGTTATTGTTTGTGGGATGTTAAGCCACTCTTCTTCTACTGCAACAATAAGCTCTTTAAGCTCATCCCACAAATATTCTATCGGATTTAGGTTGGGACTAAAGGCTAGTCACTCCATAACCCGAATTTCTCAAATGTAGTCTTGCACGGTTCTTGGGGTGTGCAGCTTCACATTGTCCTGCATAAAGGTAAATTCGTGTCGAATGTAGTCGACATAAGGTACCACATAGGCTACTAAAATCTCCTTGATCTTCCAAGAACCAATTAAATTGTGCAAAAAATGATAAAAAAGCAGGGTCGGTGCACCCCAGATCATGCAGGCACCAACTCCAGAAGCAGTACACCCTTCAATGCAGCATTCTGCAAATCGCTCTCTTGTCTCCGGTACACTTTACTTCTTAGGGCGCTACCACAGAGGCATATTCTGGTCTCATCTGAGAACAGTACAGACCCATTGTTTCAACGTCCAATTTAAATGACCTCTTTCAAGAAACAGGCGTATTTGACGATGAGCTGGGGTTTAAGTTTTGACAAACTGCAGTTGTCTTAGGGGTCAAGTTACTTTCAAACCGTCTTCGTCTTACTCCCTACTGAATAATAGCCACTCTGTGTCCGTTACGGAGCTATTGTTGCAGTTGAACAGTATTATAGTGACGATTTCTTAATGATGTTTACACAATAAAGCGGTCATCCCGAGCCGTTGCATATCTCCTTTTGCCTATACCAGGTCGTCAATGAAAGGATCCAGTCCCACCATAATGTTGGAACACTATACGAACCAAGGCGCGTATCATATGCAGTTGCCGAACAAGAACTCGCTGGTTAAGTCCATTTTCTATTAATATAAAAACTTAGGCGACTTTTTGCGGTGTAGTATGCATTAAGTAACACTCTTAAAAACCCATGAAATTATGAAAAACGAATAATGTGCAAGAAAACAATTACAATCTTTCACAGTTTGTTATTCTCATTATAACCACTACATAAATGTGTGTGCCGAACATCGAGAGCGTGTAGATCTAAATACCGAGAATTATGACTTTCTTTATCATATTTAAAGTAAATATAAATAAAATACTTACTATTCTATTTTATCAGGTAAATGTCTAGAGAGTTACGTTCAAATAAACCTAAAGTTTAAAGTGGATTAGAAACAGATCTAGTGATAACTTCTTTACAACGTTAATGTTTCAAGGACATCATTAGTGGTGCCGCAAGAAATGAAGTGGAACACATAAAATCGTCTAAACTAGTGGAAATACCACCAGATATTATCAAAAAGCAAATGCTGGAACTTACGCAGCGAATATAAAATCTTGAAGAACAGAATATCTTCTAACCAATTAAATTATTTGGAGGTTTTCAGCTTACCCGTTCCGTCTATGGAAGATAAAGTAGTTGAGGACACGAGCAAATCTTTTTCAAGACGATAAATACAAATCGCGCAGCCAGGATCAACAAGGCAACGTAAAAAACGGAGATCATGAAAAAAGTTATAGGAGTGAGGGCGAAATAATAAATCCTACCGCCAACCAAAAAGACGGAAACATTGAAACATGGGATATTCAAAAGAAGAAAAAAAAACTACAAAATGTCTAATATTATTATTGGCATTAACGCAGAAAATACGTTAGTAAAAGTGGCGAAGAGGTTTGCACATCTTCACGTCTTCCGTCTGGATCCGCAGTTATGTGAAAATGATGTAATTAATTATCTAAATAACAACAATAAAAGAATAACACTATATAAACCTAAAAAATATAACAATTTAGTGACGTTCTATGCAATGAGTTAACATCTAAATATCCTCTAGACTCTAGAGTACTCAACTTTCAATGTTTCTGTTCCTTTTGATCAATTAAAAATACACAAAACCCGGAAATCTGGCCAGAGAACACTAGAATTAATCGTTTTTCCTCTAACCACCACTAGACGAGACGGGAAAGGAAAGGAACCAACGAATGATCAAAAAAGAAGTAATATTGTGACATATTCACTTACAAATTTTAACTTTCGGGAATATAAAAATAAATGCTTAGAAAATTTGATACTGTTCGTAAAAGCTCAAACTATATAAAATAAATTCCTGCAACTAAAGGTACTAACGTCCGATTATAATCCATACTTCATTTGTAAAGCTGAAACCTGGCTGACGTTAGTCAATTACATCATATAAAACTGATGAACAAAATAAATAAAATTGTCTGTTTCCTGTGATTTTTTTTTTGTTTCTATCTCAAATTGACTCGTATTTTCTTAAATATGGCAAAAAAAATTCTCTAACAACTTTTTGTTTCTGAGTTATAACTAACTACCCTCATTTACTATTTTTACTTAGATTTTCGTTTTTTATTGGGCACTAAAATATATTTTGTTGTATATTTCGATATCGCTTCGTCAAGAAGATGTTGTGCTTAATGCCGATTGTTTTTGCTACATTTGTGGGGAATCCTAGGCAAAAAGAAATCTGAGGACCATGTCGAGTTTGTTGAGTGCATGTTATCGAACTTGCAAGAGCTAAGTTTTTGTTGATACCACATGAGCATAAAAATCCACTTCAATCTGGGTGATTTTAGTAAGGAGCAAGGTGAAATGTTTCACCAGGATCTTCGGACAATGGAAGAGCGTTGTCAGGGGCGGTGGAGCTCACATATAATAGCAGACTACTGCTTGAGTTTGCAACGAGATCTACTTAAAGTCGTTCATTCAAGGAGATCTTATAAAAGATCATATGCTGGTTTTCAATAGAAATTGTTAACATAATGTATTATATTTTTGTCAAAATTATGAAACTGTATATTTCAAAAGGTAAAGCTCTTAGCAATCTCCCAGTATTTTTTTCATAGTCAGGGTCATAGAAATACAAGACTTGTGTTGACCAGTGTAATAGAACAAAATTTAGTGGCGGCGGCGTTGCTACTTGGATTCTGGAACAATTTTTCTGTAGCTGCAATTTATTGGACATCGTTGGAAAATCGGTAGAGAAACACATCGAAATTAATGGAAACCTGGATTGGGTAACATAATTATAATCACAATATATAGACCTCCTACGGGAAATATTAACAGCTTTATTCTCACTTTTGAGGAGTTGCTTGATTCCTTATTTCTTCTTCTTCTTTCGAATAAGCCTTGGATCACGCTTGTTCAACTGTTGGGCTTTGAACTTTGCCCAGTATTGTCGCAACTTCTTCCGGTGTAACTCTTTTCTCTCTTCTGTCCAGGGGGTACCTTTCCTTCGAAGTTTTTCCTGAAATCCACGGACATCCTTCAGGGTGCGTCTCACAGACTGTCTGTTTTTGAGATCTGTTATTCCCAGTTCTTTAATATCCTTCTCGGCCTCTGTCAACCAAGAGGTACGAAGCTTCTTGTTTTGCCAGAAGGTAAACAGACGGTTGGTCAGTCGGTTTTCATTCGATCTTGCAACGTGGCCATAGAAAGCTACCCTTATTTTCCATGCACAGTCAGAGAGCATCTCAATATGTTTGTAGAGCTCAGAGTTATGCCGTTTTCGGAATTCCCCATCTTCCTTTATCGGGCCTAGGATCTTCCTGAGGATTCTGCTCTCTCTGTTTTCCAAATTCTATTAGACCCCTTCGGTTCAAGGAAAGACGCTCCATTGAATACAGGTCTTCTGGTCGTTAGACTGATGTGTAGTGCTTACGTTTCAGGTTGCGTGACAGGCATTTCGTATTGTAAGTGTTTTTAGTTAGCCGATAGGCTAGTTCTAACTTGCTGACTCTCTTGGATATTTATTTATTATTATTAAATACGAAACTATTTTTGTTGTTGAGGATTTTAATATTTACTTTGAAAGAGAGTCAAAAGAAAAGATTTACCTTATAAACATGGTACAATCCTATGGATTCGATGATAAAGATGCCCACCAGAGTAACTAAAAAATTATTCAGTATCATAGACAATCGGTTTTTTCACAAGATAACACAACATCAGATCACAAGTTTATATTAGTAGCTAAAGTTTTAAATGGTTCATTTCCTGGAACTAATCCAAAGCAACACTTTTGTTATGCTAGAAACGTTTGTGCTGCTAATAAACTTCATCTGCTACAAGTTCTCCAATGGGAATAGTGGACTGAAATATATAATTCAAGGGATTGTGAACAAAGGACCAGTGTATTCGTTCATCTATTGCAACACTGTATATTCAAATTCTATCCATTGGAGAAAATTATGCTTAGATCACGATCCACGATCACAAAGTAGATAAAATTCTCAAGTAGGTATATGAGAATCTTATATATTATACAAAGGAACATTACAATATTAAAATAATTTTATTCGTTAAAGACCAAAATACATCACAATTTATTAGCTACCACCAAAAGAAACTATTATAAAAACAAATTGGAGAAATCTGATGCTATAGCTTCGATGTTTAATGACTTTTATAAAGTGGTTCCTGAGCTAATTGTTCAGAATATACCATCTATAAATATAGACAACGACCACTTATTCATAAATGACAAATTTTTGTATCAAGAACTCACTCCAACGGAGATGTCAATAATTCTAAATAAATTAAATCAATTTAAAATATAAATAATTTCAATTCAATTTTAAAACAAATCAATTCACGGCCCGGATTCAATCTCCGGAAATTTCATCAAATAGTTCCTATTTGAACCAATCGAACCTCTTACCCATATCATCAATTGTTCGTTCTCTTCCGAAAAGGTGCCTGAAATATTTAAAAAATCAACTGTGATTCTAGTATTAAAAAATGGAGACCGCTTGGATAAAAACAACTGCAGGCCTATATCATTGGTATCAGTAAATTATTGCCTTTTATAGCAAAGCACAACCTTATTTCACATGAAGAATATGTCTTTCGCAGGAACAAATCTACCACTACGGCAAATAGCGAACTATACATCAAAATAGTATGCGTGGTGGATGAAGGTAAATTCCCAGTGGGTATTGTCTGTACCTCCCTTAAGCCTTCAATTGCGTCTCTCTCCACATACTATGGCAGAAGCTGGACTCTTATGGAATTAGATGTAAAACAGGCAACTAGTTTAAGTCGTATTTGGCCAACAGGAAACAATATATCAAAATAAACTCAACTGAATTGTAAAAATCTAGCGTCGTTAACGTGGGCGCTCACAAGGGAGTATTTTAGCACCTGTGCTTCTCTCTATACAGCAGATATAATAAAATTTATTGGACAAAAAGACTGCACATTATATGCTGATGACTCAAGCCTGATAATCTCGGAGGACAATACGTGCTAAGTTCGTAAAGCTGTGTGAGTAAAGAATCTTCTCAAAGTCTATTATGCCCAAATCCACTACGTTTTGTCCTATGGCCTTTTAGAAAAGGGAATATTGAATGCACTAAACTGCAAGGTTGTTCAGATTACTATCCGGCCTCAAAAGTGCCATTTCCAGCCCTACTACGAAAAGTTTAAAATTCTTACCATTCCTTGTATATATATATATATATATATATATATATATATATATATATATATATATATATATATATATATATATATATATATATATATATATATACGTTTAATGAGGGTGTAGTCAAAGCTTAGGTCAATAAAAAGAAACTCTTTGTTATATAATGGAGCTTTCGGGAATGTTTATTCCCATTCTCAAGACATCTAAAAATAATTTATTTGTTAGTACCCCTACATGTTATTTAAGATGGTTTGTAAACTTCTTACTAACGTGAGGTTGACCATAAACAGTAGCTTCGTGAAACACTGGACAAAATTCAACCACATTGAAAAAGGCATTATGTAACACCTCACACAACAAAAATAAGATTTAGAATAAGAGAGTTAAGCCCTCATGTTTTATAATAAAACAGATTACAAAACAAAATTGAATTACCAAAATTAATAACTTAACAAACAAACAAAATTGGAAACGTGTGCTCCAACATGGTGCAACGGTGATAAAAACGGAAATGGACTAGTTTTTTTGACATCTTTAAGTGGATTGTGCGCAATCCCGGTAACTTAAACTAATTCATAATGCGCATGTACCCGCACACGGGTGTTTGAGAAAAGAATATACAAGCTGATTCTTTCCACCAACAGATAGATTACATAACAATGAATTTGAGAAAATTTACAGAAACGCCTTTTTTTATCAAACCAGCAGCCAACAGCAGCCAACATCAAGAAAACACAAGATTACGTTTTACGAACGAGATAGAATTTGATGTTCTAATTTTAGTATGTAATCATAGATAATGCTAAGATTGTTAACATCAGTTTTCTTGTTCATACTATTGACCTCTCCCTTGATGTAAAACATTTCCTTAAAAATTCTTTTATAGTAATTTCTTTCTGTGCATAACACTCTCACCTTGCCAAAATCCATTGAATGTTTATTCATAATTACATATTCTGACAAAGCACAAGACACCTTATCTAGTCTGAAATCACTTTTGTGAGACGTAATGCGTCCTGACAAACACCTAGAAGTTTGTCCTATATAAATTTTGGTACAATTCAGACAAGGAATATTGTATACCACATTTGATTTTTCTGATGTGTCTAACCTGGTTTTTGTTCATCCACTTAAAGATGTCAATGCAATTTATTAAAAAAACTAGTCCATTTCCGTTTTCATCACCGTGGCACCATGTTGGAGCACACGTTTTCAATTTTGTTTGTTTGTTAAATAATTAATTTTGGTAATTCAATTTTGTGTTGTAATCTGTTTTATTATAAAACATGAGGGCTTAACTCTCTTATTCTAAATCTTATTTTTGTTGTGTGAGGTGTTACATAATGCCTTTTTCAATGTGGTTGAATTTTGTCCAGTGTTTCACGAAGCTACTGTTTATGGTCAACCTCACGTTAGTAAGAAGTTTACAAACGATCTTAAATAACATGTAGGTGTACTAACAAATAAATTATTTTTAGATGTCTGGAGAAAGGGAATAAACATTCCCGAAAGCTCGATTATATAACAAAGAGTTTCTTTTTACTGACCTAAGCTTGGTACTTGTATGGTATTTGTACCGCGCAGCAGCGGGCACTAGTATTGACATGATGCACTGAGCAAATAATGCTTTAGTTGGATCAAGATCGGAGAGTCATGGGCGAAACCATTCATAGTCTGGTTCCTCGGCCGCGATACTGCGATGTGGAAAGGAAATCGAAAGACTACCACATTATTATATTTCCTGAACGTCGGAAGACGGAGAATGATGACGGCAGTTCCTGGAATAATGAATTCCAGAGGTAAAATACTCCCCCTTTCGTATCTCCGGGTGGGGAGTACTTCGGTGAGAGTCATCAAAAGAGGTGGACATTTTAATTTCAGGATTGGGACATGGAACGTAAGAACACTTAGAAGAGCAGGGAAACTGGAAAATCTGAAAAGAGAAATGGATAAATGTAAAGTGAACATAATGGGTTTAAGTGAAGTGAGGTAGACAGGTAGTGGTGAAATAGTGTCAGGTATGTCAATGTTTTACTCAGGTGGAAAAAGTCATGAACGTGGAGTAGCAATAGTGATGTGAAATCAAGTAGTGCAAAGTGTGACTAAAATGGTATTTCATAGTCTAATGTTTGTGAAAATAAGTGCAGAACCAGTGGCCATTCTGATTGTGCATGCAATTCAAGTGTACATGCCAACATCAGATCATGATGACGAAGAAGTGGAGAAAATATACTATGAAATAGAGGACATCATCCACTCTGAAAGCAGAGGAAAAATAAACACCATAATAATGGGTGACCGGAATAGTGTGGTAGGACAAGGTAGTGAAGCAAACATCGTGGGACAATATGGGTTAGGTAGAAGAAATGATAGAGGAGGGATGCTAGTGGAATTCTGTCAGCGTAACAATTTGGTAGTGATGAACTCTTGGTTTAAGAAAAGGAAGAATAAATTATACACATGGAAGAGCCCAGGTGACATTAGTAGATATCAGATAGATTTCATACTTGTAAAGCAGATATTTAGGGGCAGTGTAAAAGACACCAAGACTATGCCAGCTGCGGATATAGATTTGGATCACAACCTTCTGGTTGCAGACATCAGTACAAGGTTGAAGAGGATCATACAATGCGGGTAGAGAAAGCAGAGATGGCACTTGGAAAAGCTAAGAGAGAAGAATGAGGCAGTAAGAGAATCCTTAGAGAATGTCTTTAGTGAATTGAGAGGGGAAAATGTAAGTGCAAGTGCAGAAGGACAGTGGAGAAATATTAAACTGGCCTTGTTGAATACTTTAGAGAGTAAAGTCGGGAGGGAAGCAAAAAGAGCGAGGAAACTCTGGATCACCAATGAGATCCTGGAGAAGATGGAGGAAAGGAGGAAATGTGAACGAAATGGAATACAGAAGACTTAACAATGCACTCAGGAGAGAAACAGACAAAGCGAAGGAAAAATACCTAGAAGAAATGTGTGAAGAAATAGAGCAACTACAAAGGAGAGGAAGGTACGACCTGATGTATCAGAAAACGAAGGAGTTGGGAGGGAGTGAGAATAAAGGAGTAAGGAACTTCGGAATAGAAAACTCTAAAGTACAAATGGAGACAGAACAAGGGGAGATGCTGAAAATATGGGAGGAATACGTAAAAGAACTCTACGATAAGAAACACCGCCCGCAAGTAATTAAAATAGAAACAGAGGAGGCGGTTGCTGAAGACGAAAAAGGGCCCAGCATATTGAAAACAGAAGTAGAGAAGGCAATTAAGGACACGAAGTGGAGGAAAGCTAGAGGATAAGACGATATACCAGTGGATTTGTTGAAGGAAATCGGAGATGGAGGTTTGACACAAAACAACTTGAGCGTTGAAACAACTCATCAACAAAATCTACGAAACTGGGGAATGGCCTAAAGAATTTTTAGATGTCACAATGGTTGCTCTAGAAAAGAAACAGCAAGCCAAGAAATCTAGTGATTACAGAACAATTAGTTTCACACATTAATCTCACACATGGCGAAGATCATTGCAAAAATACTCAATGGACGGATAGAACATAAAATCTAAGAAGTAATGGAAGATGATCAGTTTGGATTTAGGAAAAGAAAAGGAACCAGGGACGCCATAGACATGATGAGGATATTGTCGGAGAGAGTTTTTACTGTTAACGAAGAAGTCTGCGTGTGTTTTGTAGATTGGCAGAAGGCCTTCGATAGAGTTAACTGGACAAAATTGGACAAAAGACAAAGAGTAAAAGTACAATTGAACTACGGAGAAACAAACAGCGTAGAAATGGGAACAGGAGTCAGACAAGGATGTTGTCTATCGCCGAGTCTCTTCAATTTGTATGGTGAATGGCTGGCGAGAGAAGCTATGAAAGGATTTGGAAATTTCAAGATAGGGGGACGCCTCATCAACACCATCAAATATGCAGATGAGCTGGTAGTACTCGCCAAGAACCAAAGACAACTACAACACATGATGAACCGGCTGGTGGAAACTGGAAGGAAATATGGCATTGAAATTAACAAGGAAAAATGTAAAGTGATGAGGATATCAAAAAGGGAAAAACCTTTCAAGATAACAGTCGACAATCAAGAACTGGAGAATGTAAAACAGTGCAAGTACGTGGGAAGCCTGCTGACAAAGGATGCATACTGCATAAATGAAATTCGAGCAAGAATCGCCATGGCCAAAGCTGCATTCAACAAGAAGAGGACTCTACTGACCAGCAAGTTGAGCTTGGAACTAAGGAAGAAACTGGTGAAGTGCTACATCTGGAGCTTGCACTGTACGGAGCAGAGACGTGGACCATGAGGTAAAGGGAGAAAAAATACCTCGAAAGTTTTGAAATGTGGTATTGGAGGAAAATAGAAAAGATCAAGTGGACAGATAGGGTGACAAACGAGGAGGTACTAAGAAGGGTAGGAGAAAAGAGAATTATTCTAAATACAATTATCTAGAGGAAGGCCAACTGGATCGGACATATAATTAGACATGAGGGGCTCATACATGACGTTATTGAAGGGATGATTAAAGGAACTGCAGGTCGAGGAAGAAGAAAAATACAACATCTGGATGACATTAAAGAAAGGAGGAAATACAGCAGGCTAAAGGAAGAAGAATATTAATAATTATTATTATTATTATACAGTATTCTGCCTAGTGGCACGTCCTTGTCTTTGTACGGAGAATTTCTGCCTCCAATGTTCCCTGTCCTCAGCTTCTTCCTTTAGCCTGCTGTATCTCCTCCTTTCTTTCATGTCATTCAGATATTGTATTCTTCTTCTTCCTCGACCTGCAGTTCCTTTAATCTTCCCTTCAATGACGTCATGTATGATCCCCTCATGTCTAATTATATGTCCGATCCAGTTGGCCTTCCTCTGGAGAATTGTATTTATTATAATTCTCTTTTCTCCTACCCTTCTTAGTACCACATATGCCCATACTTAGTAGTAAGAGTTAGGTTATAAATAATTCACTTTAGATGTAACTATAAATGGTTTTATTAACAAATATATACAGTAAATTATTAAAAGATAATCCTACCTATAAATGAAAATATTAAAAGACCTTTTAACACACTTATTTAAAGATTTACAATTTATTCTCAATTATTTCAACATTAAAATACACGTCTATGTTGTATATTAAAATAGCATGTGTGTGTGTATCTTTGTCGGAACATATGGTTAATGTTAGCATCTAGTGCCAACATAATGTTAGTTACATTTACAAATCCCTAGATGTTATAAAAATGGCGCTAAAGTAGGAATAGGATCTGATTATCTAATTTACATATTCTAATTACATATCGACAATATCTCGATTATTAAATGAAGCATATGGTAGAGCTGCAACTGTGGCAGTAGCTGAAAATGTTTTTCGCGCCACCGGTATTTGGCCAGTTAACAGAAGTATCTTTCAGGGTCACCAGTTTGCAGCATCAGATATGTTACAACCTCAGCATTGCGGCGTTGCTACTGAAACAGAAATAACTACTGGGAATTCAGCACACAGTGAAGGTGAAATCGAAAATGATTCCGCTATTGTTTATATTCCTCCAGAGAAAAAATGTAAAAATTTTGACGATAATCTTCCTGCAATATATATATATATATATATATATATATATATATATATATATATATATATATATATATATATCATATCTCTTGAGAATGGCGAATGTTAGTTCGCCGAAACGTCGAGAATCCGGTTCTTTTCAGAACCAACCCTCAACATCAACGCGGAATCCCCGAGAAAACAATACAACACAGGTATCTATCCGCGAAAACCTCAAATACAACATATATATATATATATATATATATATATATATATATATATATATATATATACATATATATATATATATATATATATGTATATATATATATATATATATATATATATATATATATATATATATATATATATATATGGGAATATATACGTATATGGGAAGCAGCTAGCCATATATACAAAAACAGACGTACAGTTAGTATTAACGAGCATAGTCATGGGCAATGTTCCCAAGCTGCGCGAGTGCACGGATACGCAGTAGCTTTCATGACATTTTAAAATTTGCGCAGATAAATTTGTTTTCCGCGCACTTCACAAGACGTCAATTTGTTCTTTCTAATTGGAGATATTAGATTAATTAATAATACTTATATACAGTGTGTAGAGTGATGAGGTTTCCTATAGGGAAAACTTTTAATGTGTTTCTCGCATATCTTTCTTATTTTTAATTTTACAGAAAAATGTTAGATGAAAAATTCTACCTGCATTTTCTACAGAAAAATGTTATACGGATTTTCGATTAAATGAGCGAACTATAAACAGTACTTTTGCGCGTTTTTTTTTTAATTTTCATTCAAAACCATGAGTCTCTATTATTGCAAATATCTTTTGAACCAAGGTTTTGATCAAAAATGGCAAAGGGATCTTCTATTGAACTCTTATATGGTGCTATTCAGATCCGTGAAGAGAACTGTATTTGAAATTTCAATATTGATTTTTTTGCAAAATCTCGAAAAAATCTTTGCAGAACTATGGTCGAAGGTCAGGAATATGCAAAAAACTCACAGTTTTTCTCTAAAGTTGTTTCTGGCTCGTTTTATGTATCTTCCATTTTTTTCCTCTAATCTCTGCAGAACTATCGAAATTTCGCACAAAACATTTTAGAACTATTTAATATCTACCAATTCTGATGAAATTTTATATTTTTGTATATTCGGTTGCTAACTTCACAGGACAAAAATAAGGTATAATAATAAGCGAAATTCTCCTATTAATTAAAAAAAATGTTACTGGCAACATCTGAAGAACACCACGTAAAAAGACAAAAACAAGAAACAAAAACTAGACATAAGCACCGGTATGTCAGTAGAAGAAGTACTAATTTTTTATTTTAAATATCGTGATAATGATATATATTACAAAATTGTATTTTGCGATATTATAACTCGAAAATTGTGACAGCAAGTCAAATATAGAAAAATAAAAAAAATTATGTTGAACATAACTTAAACATCCAAAAAATTGTAATGCCTTCTATGATATCGCGTTAGTACGAAAGACAGAAGGCAAAGAAATTAAACCTTCATTAGCAATATCCAAAACTATTAATTTTCCATTTGATATTGTGGTTTGCATAAATGAAAATATAAAAAAAATGCGGATAATATCAACCTAACCATTTCAAAAGGCGCACACACTCCTATCGGCATTCAGATCTACAATCACATACCTAGTGATATTAAAAATAAATGAAACTATATATCGTTCAAAAGAAGTCTACAATTGTTTCTAATAGATAATTGTTTCTATAGCGTTAGTGAGTTTTTAGATAGTTTAATATAGTTTCTCTTTAATTGTTTTCTTTAATCTTTCCTCTTGTACATGTTTTATGACTATTTTTCTTGACTTTCCTCAATAATAATCTCTGTCATATTTACATCCTTACAGAAATAAAATTATCTTTGATTTGATTTAAATAGGTTAGTTCTTGTTTAGCGAATGCTACGCCTTTAAACGATGAGTATTCTTGAAAAAATTAAACTCATTAAATTGTCATTCCAACGGCATATTTCTTTATTTCATTTCATAAATAGTTTCTTTATAAAAAGACAGGCCATTTTTATGCACGCAAGTTTATTTGTAAAAATTAAATTTATAATAAAACAAATCAACTAACAAATATTGTTATACAAACATTCAATAGTACACATTCTTGGTTGAAACATACTACGAAACATGAAAAAATCTATATTCCCCTTCAACTTTTCCCCTTTTATTGCTACCTTTTACAGAATACATTTTCCACATTTCCGTTTTTTTTAAACTTGCGGGCTCCTCTTCAGGCATAAAATTCTGTATTACCGCTTCCAAGTTTTTCAACAGCAACAATTTCATTCTTTCTTCGGTCAAGGTGTCAGTCATAAAGTTATTTTTTTTTCTGGTGGCACATATAAATAGAAAGCTAAAGGAACTTATGATGTATATAAATTATTTCTTTTTCATTTCTACAAATAAGTACATTTTTCCTCGTAAATAATATTTTCTTATATTGAGATGCTCTGTGACGGACAAGGGTTTGGAAATTTAAATTTATTATTTTTAAAGTCAAGGAGTTAAGTAATCAACAAAAAATTTAACGGCTTTGTTAACGTCGGCCTTAAATTTCAAATTGGTAATAGAATAAAAAGAAGAGATTATTAAAAAAATGGAGACAATAAAATTGAAAATAATTAAAAATTCAAGAAAATAATTGTTGTAGTAATTACTTGATGATTTAAGGTATTACAACAACTATGCACAAGAAACTATTTCAACAACTGTATTACAATGTATTTTGTCCGTAAAAACTGATAAATTGAAAAATTTTTCAGCCAACCTCAAAGCTTCTAAGACAGCCCCCACATAAGTAGGGAACTCGCAAGGCTCTAATTTGAGGGTTTTGATCAGAAGCATAGTCGTTTATTAAAACATCCTCAGTTATTCAACTCATGCATAACCGTAAACATGATATTATTGCTAGGGTGGCAGTTAGCATAGAACACTGAGAGCTAGCGAATATAAAACGTTGTAGCTAGAAACGGTTGCTTCGGCGGATAGAAATCAAATCATTGCAATAAATATTGGCAATAAGAAATTAATAGTATGAAATATTGTATGAAGAACAGGTGTATTTTATTTTTCTTTTACTGGCGAAAATTACTCGTAAAACAACGAAACATTGATTATTTTGAATGTTTCGGCTATTTTTGAATATTGTTTATCGATTACATAAATTTAACAGAAACATATTTTGTGTGGGTGAAATATCAATAAGTGTGCAGGAAGAAAATATTGCCTGAAAAAGCAATATACAGAAGTGCCGCTTATGATTTGTACAATACTGCACTATATGAAGCCACGAGAAGTGATCGCCTTGTTAATTTAATCCGAAACCCCAATTTATAAAACTTACCTAGATCAATGCCGCTTGTAATTACATTCTTCGAACTTCCATGTAGCAGGCCAATAAAATATACTACGCCAAAATACTAAGACATATATTAGGACAAAAAATGAGAAATTGATAAATTACACTATGTTCTAACCACACTTAATATGTAGAAATCTTATAATACTTTAATTTAAAAAAAATGTTTTACTAACTAGATAAGGTAAGAGTGATAATTTTTTTTATAATGTAGTAACTGTTTAAACTTTATTTTGTAGCCCTGAAGAAGGTCAGAATAAAAGATTGAAACGTTGGTAAAATATCAAGATTAGTTGTTTCATAAAAAAAAATATATAATAAAAAGGATAAGATCTTAGGATACATATTATATAACTTGTTATGCACAGATATAAAACACTTACCACGATTCGAGTTTTGACTGTTGAAGGTGATTTTCAAGTCATTTTCAAGTATGGATTATTGCGTAGCAACGGTCGCAACCATCCCTATCCTGTAAAGTACTTGTATAATTTCAATATATTTGAATAAAAGTTTCTTAGTTAGTTAAATTTCGATGTTCACTTATTTATAGAATTACTAGAATCATGTGTTTCATTAAAATAAACCCAATTTAGAGTTTGTAACTTTTGCAATCTTTTTATGAACATGAAATAATAAGGTGCCTGACAGATTCCAATGGATTTTCCAACATTATAATAAAGTTTATATTTCGCATTCAAAAAGCAAGCAAGCAGAAAATGTGAAACATCATTATCATTTCTATACCCAATATTTGAGAATTACCCGAGTTACAGTAAGCCCTATAGAATAACTCCAAGTATGCGGGGAAATGTGTTAACGACCATTACGGTAGAGGCGTGAGTGAACATCTTTGAGGCTCTACTTGATTTGAGCACTAAGCATCCTATATATGTAACGGATATGTTATTTGCGTTCGACCAAAACAACATTAGGTGTTATTGAACCCTGTCTTACCGCAAGATTGAGAGTATATTGAAACGCATAAGAAATGACGTCTGGTAAAAAAAAATGAAAAAATTTAGCAAACGGAAGTAACATAGCGGGTATTTGTGATTTGTTTGGGTAAGTATCATATATTAGTAGACAAAATTCAAATATACATAGTGGGTACAAAAAAAACAGGAACTGCAAATATCATTATAAACCAAGAAAATAAAGTAAATATTTTTGATATTTTGATATTCTTGAAAAAGATGTTTTATTGTATGGAATTTGCGTCTAAAATTAAAGTATTTGCTGTACATTCCACTAATAAAATATACTTTTTGCACATGGTATGAATATAAATGTGCAACATTATAAAGTGGTTTAAGGGCTCCAAAATTCTACTAATATCCGCGCACCCCGCAGTTTTAGATTAATTGATGTTTGTCAAGAGAGAGATAATTAATTTCGGTGTAGACTCCGTGGAACAATATGGTTTTTTATATTGTCGTTCGGGTTTAGACAGCTTAATAATAAATTTATCGTTTTACACTTAATTCAGAGAGAGAGAATATTTGTATTGAAATTGTAAACATTTTTTTAAATTCAGATTAAACGTTGTCCTAATCTCCCTCCGCCTTTTTGCATTGCGTGTAATTCATATTACCCGTTATAATTTCATTTTGTTTCAATTACTGTTATAATTAAGATTTTTTCAGCATCTTAAAGGCTATATTAAATATGAAAAATAATGATTACTGTTATGTTTTCTAATAAAATTACCCAAAATTGTAGGTACGAATTGTAAATTAATTGAACTTACCCCAAGACCAGACATTAACTGAATTGAAAAATTCACATACACAGTGAATTTTTCAATCCAGTGTAAGTTTGTAATACCGGTCCACCTTAATAACGGTCGCATTCATCCTGCTCATTAAGTCTGGACATATATACAGAGATCGATTCCTTAAAATTATGCGTAAAGAGAAACCGTATATTTTTGTTATAAAAAAGTATCTCAAATGCACATAGTTTAGTCTTTTGTTGAATTAAGTTATTTCATTTTAATTTAAGGTAAACATTAAACAGAAGAGAAAGACTAAAAATATTTGTCCGTTCATAATAAATTCACATATAAAATGTGTTTTACTTAAAAACAATAGATTCTGTTGCTAATTTAAATGCATAAGCCTTGCTATGCATTCTCAGCTGCTGTTGAATGGTCTACATTTCCGGTTTCTTTGAAGAAAGGAATATAGTGAAGCATGCCGAAAAATATATTCGGGCCAAATGAGGCCTTCCGAACTGTGGTAAGCCTTATTAGTACCTTGTCCCGTCCAAATTAGGAAAGCCTAGCTTAGGCATATTTTGTCAGTTCTAACTTCCAACTAATTAGGCATACCGAACTATTACCGAGCTGTGGCAAGCCTCATTCGAAGCATGTCCCATACTAATTAGGAAATTCTAACTTAGGCAATAGGGTAGTGTCCACTCAGAATAAATCGAATGATTGACAGTTTCTAATAATAAATTATTACTTATTGATCGCCAAAAACAACTTTATTTGATAACAATAATAAAGATTATGTGGGTGGTACACGCAGTAGAATAATGTATCACTCACGGTTTGCAGAGGAATTTATTTACTTGGATATATAGAAATGTTCAAGAGATACAACAAACACTGTTGAGGTACTGAGTGGAGCTGGACTCGACTGGTCTGGTTGACTGACTGCTGTTTGAATGTGGTTGACTGGGTCCACTGCCTGGCCGGTGTGTCCGAGTCCACTGGCTAAACTAGTGTCACTTCGCTGACTGGGTTCACTGGCTGGACTGGTGAACCTGAGTCCACTGGCTAAACTAGTGTCACTTTGCTGACTGGTTCCACTGGCTTAACTGGTGAGCCTGTGTCCACTGGCTGGACTGACTGGACGTTGTTGGCTGGTTGCGCCTGTTGGTTGAACTGAACTGAAGTCGACTTGCTTGTTTGTGGTGCTTGACTGTCCTGTTTACTTGGGGGTCCATGTATTTATGTTATGTCCAGGTATACTGGTCCCTCATCTAGATTATTTGTGATTATTTTTCTATTTTCGGCTATGTGTCACTTTGGTGATTACCGGTTCTCGGGAAAAACATCTTGTCGTAATTTCCCCGGGGATTACACCATTTACCCTAATCAAATCAAAAAAAACCCTAATGCCCCCGTAAAACTAAAAGTACAAATATTTCTTATCTGCTCGAGGATTACATTACCGACCCTAATAAAATATTTTCGGAAATTGTCCGAAAATATTAGGGTAATTATTGTAATGCCCTCGTAAACTAAGAAATAAAACTGTAACAACTCGTTGCCGCTATACATTTATAGGCGTCTGGTAGGCGGTAGAACATACACGTCTGGTATACGGTTGAGTTCGTTACCGTACACGTTGTTTGTTGTTGCAAGTTTGTAGCAAGGCGTCCTCGTGGACGTCGTTTGCTGATAGGCGGTTTCCTAAGCAAAACAAGCTTGCTCCTATCAGTCGCTGTTGCGGCATTTGTTCGTTGACGTCTGGTAGTCGGTTGAAGTCGTTACCGTAGACGTTGTTTGTTGTTGTAGGCGTTCAGGTAGACGGTTGGATTCGTCATCGTTGTCGCTGTTGCGGAGTTTTTTCCTGGACGTCTGGTAGACAGTTGAATTCGTTACCGTAGACGTTGTTTTTTATTGCTGGCATCCTGGTAGACGGTTGAATTCGTCATCGTCGTCGCTGTTGAGGTGTTTGTTCGTGGACGTCTGGTAGACAGTTGAATTCGTTACCGTAGACGTTGTTAGTTGTTGCAGGCGTCCTGGTAGACGGTTCGCGCTGTCGTAGACGATGTTTGTTGCCTGCCTCCTCTTAGACTGTAGAAGGCGTCGTCGTGGACGTTGTTGTTGCCTGTGTCCTCGTAGATGGTTGAAGGCGTCATCGTAGAGGTTGTTGTTGCCGGCGTAATCGTAGATGGTTGATAGTGTCATCGTAGAGGGTGTAGTTGCCGGCGTCCTCGTAGATGGTCCTCGTAGATGATTGAGAGCGTCATCAAAGAGATTGTTGTTGCCTGCGACCACGCAGACGGCTGAAGGCATCATAGAAGAGGTTGTTGTTTATTGCAGGGCGGAAGCGACATACGGTTGAGTTCGTTATCGTAGACGTTATTTGTTGTTGCAGGTTTCCTCGTAGACGGTTGAATTCGTCATCGTCGTCGCTGTTGCGGGGTTTGCTCGTGGACGTCTGGTAGACGGTTGAAGTCGTTACCGTAGAAGTTGTTTGTTGTTGCAAGTTTTTACCAAGGCGTCCTCGTGGACGTCGTTTGCTGATAGGCAGTTTCCTAAGCAAAACCAGCTTTCACCTATCAGTCGCTGTTGCGGCATTTGTTCGTGGACGTCTGGTAGACAGTTGAATTCGTTACCGTAGACGTTGTTTTTTATTGCTGGCATCCTGGTAGACGGTTTAATTCGTCATCGTCGTCGCTGTTGCGGTGTTTGTTCGTGGAAGTCTGGTAGACAGTTGAATTAGTTACCGTAGACGTTGTTTGTTGTTGCAGGCGTCCTGGTAGACGGTTCACGACGTCGCAGACGTTGTTTGTTGCCTGCGTCCTCTTAGACGGTAGAAGGCGTCGTCGTGGACGATGTTGCTGCCGGTGTCCTCGTAGATTGTTGAAGGCGTCATGGTAGAGGGTGTAGTTGCCGGCGTCCTCCTAGATGGTTGAGGGAGTCATCGTAGAGGTTTTTGTTGCCTGCGACCTCGCAGACGGCTAAAGGCGTCATAGAAGAGGTTGTTGTTTATTGCAGGGCGGAAGCGACATCATGAGGCGTACGAGAGACGTTGTTCGGACAAGAACTTATGTCGGACTTGATGAAATCGTCCCGCTTCGCGATCTGGACGGAACTGGTTTGTGGCCGGAACTTAGTGGAGTTCGATCCACCATAGTGGAGTTAGGTCCTCTTTATTTGGGGGTCCAGGTATTTATGTTAAGTTCAGGTATACTGGTCCCTCATCTGGGGGTGATTATTTTTCTATTTTCGACTATTTGTGGCTATGGTGATTACCGATTCTCGGGAAAAACATCTTGTCGTAATTTCCCCGGGGATTACACCATTGACCCTAATCAAATATTTTTGGAAATTCGCCCGAATATATTTAGGTAATCACCTTAATGCCCGCGTAAAACTAAAAGTACAAATATTTCTTTATATGCTCGAGGATTACATTACCGATCCTAATAAAATAATTTCGGAAATAGTCCGTAAATATTTGGGTAATTACTGTAATGCCCTCGTTAACTAAGATATAAAAATGTAATGGCTCGTTGCCGTTATACATTTATAGACGTCTGGTAGACGGTAGACCATAGACCTCTGGCATACGGTTGAGTTCGTTACCGTAGACGTTGTTTGTTGTTACAGACGAGGGTTCCTCGTAGACGGTTGAATTTGTCATCGTCGTCGCTGCTGCGGGGTTTGTTACCGTAGACGTTGTTTGTTGTTGCAGGCATCCAGGTAGACGGTTGAATTCGTCAACGTTGTCGCTGTTGGGGTTTATTCGTGGACGTCTGGTAGACGGTTGAAGTCGTTACCGTAGACGTTGTTTGTTGCCTGCGTCCTCATAAACGGTAAAAGGCGTCGCCGTAGACGTTGTTGTTGCCGGCTTCCTCGTAGATGGTTGTAGGCGTCATGGTAGAGGTTGTTGTTGCCTGCGACCTCGTAGATGGTCGAGGGCGTCATCGTAGAGGTTGTAGTTGCCTGCGTCCTCGTAGATGGTTGAGGGCGTCATGGTAGAGGTTGTTGTTGCCTGCGACCTCGTAGATGGCTGAAGGCGTCATAGTAGAGGTTGTTGTTTATTTCAGGGCGGAAGCGACATCATGAGGCGTACGAGAGACGGTGTTCGGACAAGAACTTGTGTCGAACTTGATGAACTCGCCTCGCTTCGCTGTCTGGACGGAACTGGTGTCTGGACGGAACTGTGTGGATCGAACTGTCCTGTTTATTTGGGGGTCCAAATATTTATGTTATGTCCACGTATACTGGTCCCTCATCTGGGGGTCATTATTTTTTTATTTTCGGCTATTTTTCGCTTTGGTGATTACCGATTCTCGGGACAAACATCTGGTCGTAATTTCCCCGGGGATTACACCATTGACCCTAATCAAATATTTTCGGAAATTCGCCGGAAAATATTTTGGTAATCACCGTAATGCCGTCGTAAAACTAAAAGTACAAATATTTCTTAATCTGCGCAAGGATTACATTACCGACCCTAATAAATTATTTTCGGAAATTGTCCGAAAATATTTTGGTAATTATTGTAATGCCCTCGTAAACTAAGAAATGAAAATGTAACGGCTCGTTGCCGCTACAGTTATTTATATTTTTTCAAAATAAAATTGGCTAAAGTCGGCGTTCTGTCATGTGACAATGAACACCAATCAGAAAACGTTACGGCAGTTGATGCGGGACACCATTGTTGGTGTTGAGATTTTCGTAGAGCAGAGTAGGTTATTTGAGAATTTTTTCATGTTAATATTTTTGTTGTCGAATTATTACAGTTGTTCTTAATTCTACATAGAGAAACAAGTACAGTTCGCTATGGAGTCAGGATTTAACAAAGCAAACGGTAGTAATTTGCCCAAAAATTCATGTCCTTATGCTTGGGAAATTTTTAAGATCCAGCAATGAGATATGTTTATCGGAATTCCGCCATGTTAAAATCTTGATGTAAGTATACGTAAGCATTAAATATATATTATTTACTTCAATAGAATTATTTCACTTGTGTAGATAACAACCATTTGTTTTGATGTAGGTACGAATTGTTAATTAATTGAACTGGTTTTCAGGTTAGATTTGAGAAATATAAACGAGTGGTAATAGCTAAATTTGATTTCAGATCCTCACGAGCTTCATATGGAGATGATGCCATCAGTTATGTGCAGCTTAAGCGTGTTGTGCACAATAAATTGCAAAATAGGTCCAGAACACAAAGTTTATGCAAACTTACATGGATGCACACTGGTTGTTGGTGAAAAAGATGGTTTTATTCTCTCCGTTCAGTGTCATGACTGTGTTGCTTTACAAGGAGGTTGCAAACATGCAATAGCCCTTATTATGTGTGTTCATCGCCGAAGTGAGAAACCATCACGTATTTCTGTGGTGCGCTATTGGAACACATTTAAGCTGTCCAGAGTTGGTAGTAGCCTAAAATATATTAAAGCAAGAGTCTGGGGCAATCCTATATTTTCAGCAATTTCATCTGTTTTTGGGAAGTTTTTGGAAGAGAGGAAAAAAAGGTTGAGAACTACAAACTTTTAAAATATCAACCCACATATTGTCCGAGTAAAACACAGGTCTCAATACACAAACTCATATTTAATTTTAAAGATAAATGTGTTGATACATTTTTTAATAAAGTTTAAATACCAGAATCTTTAATAGAGAAAGTTTAAGAAGAAACCAGGAAACATTCCAGTAGTAGTCTTTGGTATGAACTGAAATATGGTCGAATAACTGCTTCAAGAGCATTTGAAGTTAACCAGTGTAAAATGTATGGTGTCCTACTCATATCTCTTATACTAGGTGGTAGAATTTCATACACTCCATCCATGAAACGTGACCCTGTCCTAGAGGATGAAATAAAAAAAAACCTTAGAGAAGAAACTGAAGATAAAAATAATGTGTAGCGTGATAACAAACTCGAGATATCTAATGATTTCTGGTACCCCAGTTGAAATATTTGAAACGGCCTTTTCAAATATTTCAACTGGGGTACCAGAAATCATAGGATATCTGGAGTTTGTTAGGACACCATATTGTTTGTCACTTAGTTAGGACCCCATTTGTTTGTCAGGACACCATAATAGAAATTAAATGTTCCATTAGTGAAAAGACATATATAAATTATATCATCATCAGCTTTAGCTCCACAACCCATTATGGGTCTTTGCCTCCTCTATAATTTTTTTCCATTCCAATCTATTCTTAACCTTAGCTATCCACCCGGTCACCTTCATTGCTAATAGATTCTCCTGCACTTGGTCCAAATATCTTGTTTTTGGCCTGCCCGTGTCCTTTTCCCTACTGTTCTTTGTCGTGTAATAAGTTTTGCTGGCTTTGAATCTTTCATTCGCTCGATATATCCTATCCATCTTAATCTAGCAATTTTTTCTAGTGTTCGTAAAGGTGGTACAGCTCATGGTTGTATCGCCGTCTCCATTCTCCGTTTTCCTGTACGCGTTTATATATGTGTCTTCGAATCTTTCTTTCGAAACATCCCAAAATTCTTTCTTCCTCCATGGTTAGGGTCCAGGTTTCGGCTGCTTGTATCAGTACAAGTCTTATTAAGCTCCAATAGATAGGGCGTCTCCTTGTCGTAATCCGGTGTGTGTATCAAAAGATCCTGATACACTATTTTGGATCCTAACTCTGCTTTCCACTCTTGCAAGAGTTACCTTCGTCAGAAGTATCAGATGTTGTGGTAAACCTAGTTAAATCATTGCTTCTAATAGTGCTTTTCGATTGACAGTGTCATACGCGCTTCTGAAGTCAACAAATAGATGGTGCGTGTCAACGTTATATTCCCGAGTCTTTTCTAGGATCGGCCGTAGTGTATATATCTGGTCTATTGTGGACCTATTTGACAGAAGACATTGGTAGTTGCCGATCTCCTTCTCTGCATAAGGTCGGATGCGGTCGAATAAGATATTGGCTAGTACTTTGTAGGCAGTATTGAGGAAAGTTATGCCTCTGTAATTGTAGCAGTCTACTTGGTCACCTTTTTTATGTATTGGAATGATTATGCCCGTGTTCCATTCGTCTGGTATAGTTTTTGGTTGCCAGATCTACGCTATAAGTTCTTGGATGCGTGTGGCTAGTCTTTTACCTTCCTTCCTTGATCAACTGCACTGCTATTCTATCATTGCCTGGTGCTTTTTTGTTCTTCAACTTTTGAATGGCTTTCTCTATATGTATGATGGTTGGTATTTCGTTTCGTTCTCTGCCATCTTAATTTGGGTTCATACTGACTTGATCGATGTCTTCCCTCTTGTTTGTGTTGAGACGTTCTTCGAAATTATCCGCCCACCGATTTAGTATCTCATCTGTTTCACAGATAAAGTTTCTTTTTCTGTCTCTGCATGTAGTGGTCTTTGGGTTGAACTCTTTTCTACTGCTATTCAGTTTTCTGTAAAATTTGCGAGTTTCTGCTTGTGAATTTAGATTTTTCATGTCTTGCAGTTCCTGCTTCAAGAATTTCTTCTTTTTTCGTTTGTGGATTTTCTTCTCTTTCTTTCTCAGTTCTTTATGGGTAGTTTCAGCTCCCCTTGTGTGATGTGTTTGTTGTAGCTTTAGATATGCTTGATTTTTGTTTTTAGTTGCCTTTCCGCATTCCGCATCAAACCACTTATCCTTTGGCCTGCGTCTATTGCTCTCTTGTTTTCCTATGACATCAATTGTTGATTCCTCGATGATTCCTTTTTACAATCTATCCAGCGTCCGTTGATCATTTTTGGTATCTCAGTAACTTGTGTCTCTATCTTGTTTTTAATTGTGCTTTGGTACTTCTCAGCTTTTAATGCATTCTTTAGTTCTGCTATGTTATACCGCCCTTTTTTGTTATTTGTTTATTTCTTTCTTGCACTAGATATCCTAGCTCTTATTCGTGTCTCTATCATAAAGTGGTCGGAGTCGATATTAGCCCCTCGCCTATTCCTCAAATTCATTATGTCGGAAAAATGTCTATCGTCTATTATCAGATGGTCTATCTGGTTGACGGTTCCTTTATCTGGGGATGTCCATGTGCCTTTGTCCAGACTGCTAAGTGAATTAATCTTATTCCGTTGTTGTTTGAGTCCTTATGTGTACTATGTTTGCCTATCGTCGCGGCATAGAGGTCTTTCTGTCCTACTTTTGTATTTAGGTCGGCTATTATAATTTTGATATCATTTCTAGAGCATCTCTGGTAGGTTGCTTCTAGAGACTCGTAGAACCCATGCTTTTCTTCATCCGTCTTCTCTTCTGTAGGTGCGTACACATTTATAAACCAGTAGTTGAAAAATTTTCCTTTCATTCTGATAGTACTCATTTGTGAAGATTTTGCTTTAAAATTGGTTATCAGATGTTTTACTCTCTAGTTTACGATAAATCCTGTCCGAAAAGTATGTTGGCTTGGGTCACAGCTATAGCATATTAAGTGTTTTCGTTTCTCGATGATCTTATTAGTGGTCCATCTCATTTCCTGTATTGCCATGATATCCGTTTTATATTTGTGCAGCATTTGTAATAGATTGTGCAGTGCTCCGGGCCTGTATAGTGATTGCACATTCTATGTATGTAGGGTCAGATCTTTGTCCGTTTTCTCGCCAATTCGTCGTCGTAGATTCAGTCCGGTCTTTTTTCTTAGAGTTTACGGTTTTTTTTTCTAAGATGGGTTCTTGGCCCCAAGTTAAACCCCGTTATCGGAGTGCATATCTCCTGCTCTCGTTCGCCCTGACCTAGTCTTCAACCTACTCAGGTTACCAGGACAACACCACGTGGAGGTGAGAGTCGGAATTGGGTAGGAAAGGCCATGCGACAATCTCTTGCTGTGCGGTTGTCCCATTCGATCTTGAATATGTGGAAAATATGATAATGATAAATAGTCAATAGCCATGATAAATAGTAATACACTAATAAACTTTTGGAAAAATAATGTATATCCATTATTATATCAGAGTATAGTATGATAACTGCAATATATTGTAAATAAAAAACAATCTAAAGGTTTAGCTTGTTTTATTGTATTAAAGAATCTTGCAAATTAACCAAAGCACATGCTATGATTAATCCAGTCATCCAGTATTTTTACAAACATAAAATTAACGCATGCATGTGGTCTATGTGCCTAATTCTCCTAATTCTCGTAAGCGCCTTATAAGTTTCTCCATATGGATTCTTAAGCTGGTTATCTGTTTTGTTAGCTTCACTTAACTTTTGGTCATTTTCACTCCTGTTTCAACACTTACTAGAGGTCTTACTAGCGATACACTTGATTTCTGCAGATATTGTTCAACGTGTTTAAATCCCCTATCTGCCATAACGCACATACCAGGTTTTAATGCCTTCGAAAAATCACACGATTCAATTAAATAGGTGTCAGTTCTTCTGCCACCAAATCCTGGAGAAATATAATTTATTAATCCATTTGGTGTACAGGATACTAAGTATTTTATAGTGTTGGCTTTCTTGTATTCTGACCACGTCAGAGCTTGATGAACTTCTTTAGATGGCTTTTGAACCTCAATTTCCAGACGGTCTATGATGCAAATGACATTGTGATATTTATGACTGAATGATGTAGGTAAAGTCCTTTTGATCATCTCAGGGTCGAGCGTCACAATAAAAGGACGCATAACACAGCAAACGTATATATTTTTTAAATATCTTAGTTAGATATGAAGGAGTATTTCCGTAATCATCTGTCTATTGATTGAATTTAGAATCTAAACTTATTTTATTTAAACAAAACAATGAATTATGCTTTGTAATATTTACTTCATCTTCTATTATATCAATCAAATAGTAACAACTGTTTGGAACCATAGATGTTATGGATATGAAATTTCGGATCTGGATACGGATATAGGAATAATATTATACCGGTTTCGGATACGGTTACGGATATGAAATTTTTTTCGGTTTATCCGTTAGTTTCGGATAGGTTCGGTTACGGATATTACATTTCCAAGGGATTTTAAAAGTAGAGTAGGTAATTGGTAGATAATTTTATTTTATTTCCATGTTATAATTTAGTACTACAATCATGTGTTATACAAGTAAGTACTAAGTAGGTCAAAATAATTTCTTTTAGATAATGAAATATCTTTATAGAAATTATTACAACATATCAATCAAAATTATCCGAAATTATTCGAAACTTTTATATCGGATTCGGTTAATGTTAAGGATAGATTTTTATTTCGGATATCCGATAGTTTCGGTTACGGTTACGGAACTCCATAACATCCCTGCTTGGAACACCAATGTACAATCAAGGCGTTTTGTCAATTTTCTTAATTGTATTTAGTAAGGTCTTTGTTGTTACTAGTTTCCTGTTTTCTTTCATTAAGATACTATTACAGTCAGATGATGTTGATGAATACGTGAATGGTGAGCTACTGTTGGTGGCTATAGATAGTATATATAAACCAATATCAATGTCAGGGTGCTCTTCTTCAACCAATGTTTGTTTATAAATTTGCATAGGCCTGCCCGGCCCGGCACAGAAGGTCTTGATTTTTTAATGAACTTGACTTTAAATGGCGATGTGGAAGTAAATGTTACTGATACTTTCAAAGGTGATAATGACTTGTATTTATATTGCACTTTAGCCTGGACTAGGGCATCCAAACCGGTTAAAACCGAACCCGGTTAACCGGGTTTTCTGTTAAAATTTACGAAACCGTAAAACCGTTTTTTTTTTTCGAAAAACCGAAAGTCCGCTTTTATTTATTTTATTTTTTTCTTCAAGTGGAAAATAATTTTATTTTGCTATGGTTATTCATGAAGTATTATATTGTAGATTTATTTGTACTAAAATAAAGCGTAAGGGGTCGTCCATTAATCACGTGATGTTTTTGAGCAACTTTTTAACATTGCATGATTCAATCAACAGAGGATTTTCTTTTCGGCGGCTTTTTCGTTTGTATCGCCGCTCTAAATCTGTCTCTCTCAGACTCAATGCCCTTACGCGGCGTATGCCTCTAACAGCTTGGCCCCGTCTATCCTGCTTCGGACAAACCACTACTAGGCAAATTATAGAAAAAAATAATTTAACAATACATGGTGAAATATATTACACGTTGACTTGTTTGTGTGGACCTAATAACATTTACATTACGGTATATAAAAATGAATCTTTTTAATTTCGGTACGACAAAAAATTGTTGGCACCAAATTTGCCGCCCTAGGCTCCAGCCTACTCACTCTGCTGGTAAATCCAAGTACTGTATCCTAATTTAGACATTGTTTTGAGACAAAACATACGCGGCAACGATTTACGCATGTATTCGGTAAAAGAATTCGGTAAAAAATGAAAGAGCAGTAAATATGTAGTGAAATAAAGGTTCACAGATTTAAAGTGCTCATAATCTTGATCCTAAATAAACATAAATACTTGTACTCCATTCTTACTTATTAGTCTAGTTTCGTTCTTTGATTAATAAATATATATCTACATTTCGATGTATTTATAAATATTTATTTTATTTGGTTTACAGCAGCAATTTATTTATTTTTATACTTAAAACCGGGTTTTAACCGGTTAACTTTATTACAAAACGAAAACCGGTTTTTGAAATTTCATCGGTTTTTTGGATGCCCTAGCCTGGACTGCTACTCCTGAATTTGGGTGTAATAAATACTTAAACAGGTTTGTTTGCAGTCTGCTCACACAAAGTTTCTTGCACATTTGCGTCAGCTGTTTGGAAATCTGAAACAGCGATACAATAAAATGCTTTATAATGATAATAACGAGGTACTTGGTGTTTAAATCTTTTAACCATTGTGTTGCTTGTGACAAACTATTGTACTTTCACAACATAAGTACATTTGAGAGCAACTACAATATTATAAACTGTGATAAGTAGGAAGATTGGCCACTAGTTTGAATATTAAGCAAAATTGTATTCGTTTTAAACTGCAATTACTGTTAATCTTCTATTCAATAAATAAATACATACTTGAACTTGTATCAGAGGTTTCTTTGGGAGAGGAACTAGATGTACAGCTTTTTTCAGAATCATTTAGACACTCAGCGATTGTCATCATTCTTTGTTTTTTATAATATCTGGGCATTCCTGCTATTTTATTTTCTGACTGCTAAACGTCTGTTTTCTTCTGTTTGCTTGGTATTCAAATAAATTTGGAGTACAAACAGGTTTCATGAGTACTTGTGATACTGTTCCCATAATATGATACCCCATGTCATTAGCCAAATCATTTGGCAGCTAGATAAATAAAAGCAACTGTGTTTATTATAATAAATCTGACATTAAAGTAAGATTTTAAATCAGAATCCAAAAAAAACATCAACTTAAACATCGTAATATTTTATTAAAAAAAACTTGACAAACATTGATTTTGCGAAATTCAACAGTACTGCTTCCGATTTAGATGTAGATTGTGTTCAAACTTACATCAAAATGATCTACATACAATTAATACATTCAGGAATCTATAGATAAACTATTAACATTATCCCTCCTTGCAAGTTTTAGCCACTTTCTGCGCATGTTTTTATTGCGTGGAACGTATATAAATAACTTGTTTGGCATTTTAATACTTACACACAACAACCGAACTTCGTACGAAGCAGACGTTAAACTTAGCAATTATTCCGACAAAATAATTTAAAAAAACCAAACCGCAGACATGAATCCAATCATGAATAACACCAACTCCAACGGAACCGCCGCCGCCAAGGAATTCAAGCACTTCGCCTTCCTGGACTCCATCAGCGAAGACGGGTTGGACAGCCTGCTCCACCACGACGCCAACGACGCCGAACCTAAGAAAACCACCGAAGCCACCCCGAGGAGAGCCACCGAAGCCGCCCCGAGGAGGAAACCCAAACCGATGGACACGGACAGCATCACTGAGCCCCCCCCCCCCCAAGCGCAAAACCGACCCGGAGGACGAGGAAACCTTCCGGTTTCCCAAGAAAACCGCAAAGCTGACGAGCCCAACCACGTCAAGCCTGCGAGGACCGCAGTTGAGTATGAATAGTTACGCATGCTTAAATACAAGGGACAGTGAAGACGATGACGACGAAGACGAAGTCACTGAGACCTAAACCCCCACGGAAAACAACGTCAACAACAAAACTCCCATCGTGCTACGAAATAAGGACAAATGAGCAGGGCTTTCAAAGAAGCTAAACAGAAACAACATCAACTACACCAGGGCAACGTCTACCAGGGACGGGATAAGAATCCAGCCCCAAACCATAACTGACTACCGGAACATGTACAAGTTGATGAAAGAAGACGACTACGAATTCCACACGCACCAACTAAGCACGGAAAGGAACCTGAAGGTCGTAGTGAAGGGATTTCCCTGCGGCCTGACGTAGGAGGAAATCAAAGAGAGCCTCTACGACAACGGATACCCGGCCATAAAAGTGACCAGGATGAAAGGAAGAGAAGCCACGCCAATCCAAATGGTCCTGATAGAAATTGGGAAGGAATACAAATCCATCTACCAAATGGATCAATTCTACGGATTGTGCGTGAAAATGGAACCTCTGAAAACACGAGGAGAAACCGTACAATGTCACCGATGCAAGCTGTTCGGCCACGTGCTTAGGCACTGCAACGCCGAATACAGATGCACGAAATGCGGACAGAAACACAGCACGCACCTGTGCGAGAAACCGCTAACACTGCCGCCGAAATGCGCAAACTGCGGAGGCGAACACACCTCTATATGGAGAAACTGCCCGGCGAGACCGGAAATAGCTAGACAAACGGAACAAAGACAGCAGGAAACGAGACCCCCACCGAGACAAACAACCCAAACACCGAGACAAACAGCCCAAACACAGAGACAAACAGCCCCAACACCGTCAACCAGCCAAATATCGAAACCGATAAGAAGAAGCAACAACCCCAACCCGGAGACAAAACCTTCAACAAGCCGAAACAAAAGGAATAGCAACGAAGTAATCAGAGCCGAATTGACGGAAATGATGCTCGACTTTGCCGAAATGGGACACAGCAAAGAAGAAACAGAAAAGTTTACTAGAAGAATCACAACCATCATGATCACACTCAACAATGACCACTATAAGAACTAGAGACAATCTGAAAATCACATTCTGGAACGCAAACGGAATACAAAACAAGAATCAGGAACTAGTAGCACACCTAAACGAACACAGCGTCGACGTTGCCCTGATCAACGAGACGCACCTCAGACGTTGCAACCAACTGAACATAGCAAACTACCAAGTCTATAGAAAAGACAGAAGCGAGAAAGCTGGAGGTGGAGTCGCCATCGCCATCAAAAGAAACATAAAACACCACGAACTGCCGGAAGTAGAAACAACCACGGACACGGAAACGGTAGGAGTAGAAGTACAGACAACCGACGGACCCATAGCCCTTTACGCACTGTACTCGCCGCCACAGAAACAAATAAACGCCGACGACCTGGACAAAATATTCGACAGAAATATAGGTACCATAGCCGCAGGAGACTACAACGCAAAGAACTCGCAATGGAATTGCAGAGTGACAAACACCAAGGGCCGACAATTACTAAGGTACACGGAAAACCGGAAGATACAAGTAATTGCACCGAACGAACCAACACACTTTCCAGGAGTTCAGCGAATGCCGGATATTTTGGATATAGCCGTTATAAAAAACATCACAGCAAACGTGGAAATAATCTTCATTAAGGACTTGAGCTCAGATCACAACCCAGTGCACATAAATCTCCAGGCGAATACGGCCAGGAAAGCAATCGAGAAAACTATTATAAATTGGAACACATTCAAAGATAATCTGACGAACGTCACTTGTACAGAAATTACAAGCCGCCCGTGCCTAGAAGAAGCGGACGATAGAACGGACGATAGAAAACGAAATAAAAGCAGCACTCGAGGCACAAGGAAACGGACAACCAACACGACAACCGCCCTTCCACAGGAAATCAGAAACCTACTAAGAGAAAAGCGCAAAGCTAACAAAGTATTCCAACGGACGCTGGCACCGCCATACAAAAACGTCTTAAACAGGCTGAAAAACCACCTGAAAGGCACTGCGCGAACAGCACAACGCCGAATGGGAAGACAAACTAGAAAGCATCAACGAAACAATAGAGGCACCGTGGAAATTAGCCAAGAATCTGAGAAACAAGGAGAGGAGAACGATTCCGCCACTGAAAACAATAAACGACACTGTAGCAAGCACGGACGAGGAGAAAACGGAGGAATTCGCAAAGGCGCTTGCACAACAGTTTACCCCGAACGCCGGCACACACCCACTCTGCAAAAGGCAAAAAATACGCGAAACCGTACTGAGTGTACTAAACAGCAGTGTAGAAAACACGGAAATAGAGGAAACAACACCCGAGGAAATAAAAGGAATAATTAAAAACTTAAAAACCAAGAAAGCACCAGGCTGCGATAGCATCAACAACGCCGTGCTAAAAAACCTAACACCGAACGCAATAGACAGAATAACACAAATCATAAACGCCGCACTGAAACTTGGAGTGTTTCCGACCCAATGGAAACACGCAACAACGATTCTAATCCCGAAACCGAACAAACCCCGAAACCTCACCTCCAGTTACAGACCAATAAGTCTGCTGACAGGTCTCAGTAAAATCACAGAAAAAGTAATTCACAAAAGACTGACAGAAATAACTGAAGACAAACGTATTCTACCGGACGAACAATACGGCTTCAGGACAGAGCACTCTACCACCTATCAGACGACAAGAATAACAGAAGCAATAATCGACGCTTTCAACAAAGGGTTAGCCACGGGAGCCGTCTTTCTGGACGTCTCTAAGGCTTTCGACAAGGTATGGCACCTAGGTTTAATATACAAACTGCACCAATTTAAAATCCCAACAGCAATGATTAGACTATTGACGTCCTCTATCTGTAACAGAACGTTCCAAGTAAAAATAAACGACAGCATCTCCTCAACACAGACAATTACAGCCGGTGCCCACAAGGATCTGTCCTGGGCCCCCTTCTCTACAGCATCTACACCGCAGACATCCCAAAACTAAAGGACACACAAATTGCGCTATACGCAGATGACACGGCAATTTTCACAAGAGGATTCTCGAGCGAGGCCATAACAAAACGACTACAAAATCACCTGGAAAGGATCAACGACTGGTGTAACATCTGGAGGATTAAACTAATCGCAGAAAAAACGCAGGCAATTGTCTTCACGAAGAAAAAATTTAAGCACGAACCCAGTAGCTGCTTGAAAATCATAATATATACATAACATCATACAGAACAAACTACAAATCTACAAGTCCATAATACGGCCGACAATGACGTACTCATCGACGTGCTGGATACAATCCAAAGAACGGAAAATTTACAAACTTCAAATCATCCAGAACAAAACTCTGAAAGAAATAACAGATTCGCCATGGTACATGACCAATGAGCACCTGCACAGCGATCTAAACATGGAGACAATCTAGCAACACATAGAAAAACTAGCAACGAAAAGCTTCGATCGCATGAAAACACATGATAACCCAACAATCAACAACGCAGCAAACTACAGCATCAACGTCAAATGGAAACATCCAAAACCTCAACAACATAGGTAATCACTGATCTTTATTTTTCACAGGAAAGCCCACATCCCCGAACCCAGCGTAGCACCCAGGAAAAAAAACAGGCAGGAATAACACGAACAAACCAGAGAGACACAGCATCCACCACGAGGACGAACAAGGAACCACCACGAGGACGAAGGACGAAGCAGGAACCACCAGGAGGATGAACCAGGAACCAACACCAGGACGAACCAAGCACCAACAACGAGACGAAAAAAAAAACGGAACAAAAAAAAACAGAAAAAAAACAGAACAAAAAAAAAATGAAAAGAAAGAAAAGAAAACCGGTCGTTAGAGGAACACAACAGAACAACAAACAAACCGACAAACAAACAAACAAACCGACACAAAAAAAAAACAGGGACTAACAACAAGGCGACGGAACAGCTGAGCGGAAGGCTCAATGACCGTCAAAGATCAAAGGACATATGAAGATTTTAATACTTGTGTTTTTACACTGGGGCACTACACAGTACTTTTAATATGAGAAATTCATGTTTTATTAAAGAAAACAAAAATATAATAACTACTGCTATACATAAAACCATTGTTTTGATTTGTTCTGCATCCAATGACGTCATTCTAGACGCCATGGCAGTGTTGAGCGTTTTCGTGGTAATTTTAAATTGGTTTTTTGAAACGCAAAATTCTTAATGTTAATGATGGTTTTTTTTAATAAATTGTTTTTTTTGTGTTAATGTACAGTAGTACAGTAGTAGTAAGGTACAGTATTAACCAATTTTTGAAATTTGGTCAACTAGCCTATTATTTGGAATTCCAAATTTCAACCTAATGAGGCATTCCGAACTGTGACAGAACTGTGACCGCACTATGGCGAGGCTCCAACGAGACTGATTCAAGTTAGGAAAACCGAAGCACGACATGCCAAAGAGATTTCAAACTAGATTGTTGTGAGGAAACTAAGATGTAAACCTAACTTAGGCAAATCTTTGGCATTCCTAAATACAACCTTATATGGATAACCAAAGGCTTATCTTAATTAGGCAAACGAAATTCCGTTGTTATTAGGAAAATCTGTGGAATAGCCTAACTTAAATATATCTTTGGAATTGCAGCACCAAATCACTTTGAGTCTCTTTACACATACATGTGTCCATAGACTTACTACTTCCAAAAGACTGATCTATCTAGTTATTCTAAATCTGTGACACCAGCGCTACATTTGTACGCTGCGAGCTGTGACACTGCTGACTGCCTCTGCGTAGTCTAGAGAATAGATGCGCACGCAACTTTGTCATTTAAGATGGCTCGGCTGTCGGCTGCTCATTTCATTTCGTATTAGATATTGTGATATGAAAATATCGCGACGGTAACTGTGACGCTGGATTGTGACAATCATTGGGTTTATAAAAGTCTTGAAAATATATCTAAAAACTAACACCAAGGTAAGTGGATAGTTCAATAATTTGTAATAAAATATACCAAACATTTTTGATTCTTAGAATTGTAATTATGCGTCCATGATACTGATAGAGAATATTTTTTTTATCAACGTATGTGTAAACGTGTATCAAATACACCAACGGATAAATATGCCTCGAGGAGTTCATACATCTAAGAGGAAAAGTGGGTGTCAGCAGAGAAAAGAAAAACGGGCTAAAATTGATGCAGTTCAGAGCATATCTAGATCCATCTTCAAATATGTTATAAAAACTGATATTGGTCAAGGTTCATTAAAAGAAACAGATTCTGATTCTGATTCTGTTGATGTTAGGAATGATTTAGATAACAGCTACATTGCAAAAATGACGACAATCGACGAAGAAGACGAATCAGAAGAAACTGCTGACAATGACAGTGATAATACTGATACTATCGAAAACGGTAATAATACGAATAAATCATTAACTATGCAGGACTTGACAGACGTCTCACATTGGAGTATACCCATTCCAAATACTGTTTGCATTGAGATCATAAAAAAAGGAAGTGCACATTTCCAAAACAGAGAAGGACCATTTGGCACTGTATCTAGGTACGGGTTAAATGCCAAAGGCGATGTTCGCTATCTTTCAAAAGAATGACTTTATAAGAAGATGCCTAATGGTGAAAATATTCTGCGATCGTGGATGGTTTACTCTCCTATCACTAAGAACCTGTACTGCTTCTGTTGTCGTTTGTTTGCTTCCACCAATAGCACTAATACAAGATCAACATTTGTGACTGGATTTCAGAAGTGGTGGAAACTAAATCCTAAAGTGGCCGACCATGAAACTTCAAATGAACATCTGGAAAATTTTGAAAAGTGGAAAACTTTAGAAATGAGGCTAAAATTGCACCAGACAATAGATGACGCAGCCTTGCAATTAATTGATACTGAAAAACAGAAATGGAAGGGTCTTTTATTTAGATTATTAGATATAACTTTGTTCCTGGCTAAACAGAACCTACCATTTCGTGGACATGATGAAGGAGAAGGTTCTACAAATAAAGGCAACTTCTTAGAACTAGTCAAACTACTTTCAAAGTATGATGTAGTACTGAAAGAATACATTATGAATTTGGAGCATGGTAAATCATCAAAAGTATCATACTTGTCGCCAGATATACAAAATGAATTCATAAGTGTTTTATCGAACAATGTAAAATCTAAACTTGTCAACGAAATTAAATTGGCAAAATATTTTGGTGTCATGTTTGATAGCACACACGACATTTCACATGTTGATCAAATGTCTGAAGTGATTCGTTTTGTGAAAATTGATAATAGAAATGTGGAAGTGAAAGAAGTATTCCTTGGATTTTTTTCCCTTAAAAGGAAAAAGAGCCACTGATCTAAGTGATGAAATTCTTAAGAAGCTTGAAAGTGACGGTGTAGATATTATGATGTGTCGTTCTCAAGGCTATGACAATGCAGCTGTTATGAGCGGCGTACATGGAGGAGTACAAGCCACTATAAAAGCAAAATACCAAAAAGCAGTTTTTTTTGATGTATTGATCATTCAATTAATTTATGTGGCCAACACTCATTTGCACAAACGGTATCTTGTGTATCATTTTTTGGAACAGTAGAGTCAATTTTTACATTTTTCTCCGCTTCCACTAGCCGCTGGCAAGTGCTTATTAAACACAGTAAAGCATCTGTTAAAAGACTTTCAACAACGCGTTGGAGTGCTCAATATGCAGCAGTAAAAATACTAGCAGAAAATTTTGATGAGGTTGTAGCTGCAATTTGCGAATTATGTGATCAACAAGAAAATGTAGACACCAGAGGTGCTGCGCAGAACCTTATACCTGCTGTATGTAATTTCCCTTTTCTTTGTTACCTTTTCTTTTGGAATGATGCACTAATGGAAATAAATTGCGCTCAGATTGCATTGCATTGCTTGAGTCTTGATCAGTTAGCTATAAAAATAGAGGCACTTCGTCTCTATATTCAAGAAAAAACGGGATCATATTGTAGAAGAAGCAATAGGTCTTGCTACGAAAAAATCAGAGGAATACGACATTCCAATTGAAAAACGAATTCGTCGTAAAAAACGAATGGCCGGTGAGCTGGTCACCGATGCAGGACCTACACTGACAGCTGAAAATCAAAAAGATATGCTGGAATGTCTCGACCGATTCAGTACGGAACTCCGAACTAGATCAAAGTCCATTGAAGATGTAGCTTCATCGTTCGAGGTTGTCCAGACAAATACTTCGCTTTCGGCGAACATCGAGGAGTTGAAATTAGCTGTTTCAAAATTTACTGCTTTTTATGATGAGGTATCAGAAGCAGAGCTACTCCTAGAGATACCAAGGTTGCGAAGACATTCAAAAGCAGCTAATGCGTTACAGTGTTACAGTGTCAAGCAGTTACAGTGTCTGATTGGGTATCCGTAGACTTTTTCAAATTCTTCGTGGAATGGGATTTTAGAGAATCCCTTCCAAATCTTAAAGTTATTTATGACAATTTGCGTATCTGTTGCTGCGTGCGAGAGGAGCTTTAGTAAATTAAAATTAATCAAAAACCACTTACGATCAACAATGAGCAACACGAGGCTAAACAATCTTGCAATGTTAACGATCGAACATGAGGCAACACAAAGTATTAATTTTGAAGATGTGATTTTCGAGTTTGCAGCTGTCAAACCTAGAAAGAAGAGATTTTAAATTATAATCTCTTCTATCTAGCTTTGATTATAAGTTATAAAACTTAAATAGATTATTTTTAAATTTTTTTGTCAGTTTCTTCTATATAAATATGTTTATGATATTTTATTGATAGTTTTGTAATTTGATGATCAAATGACTTATAATTTTTCAAATGCTTATTTAAATTGCTGTATTAAAATCATACTTCACGCTTATCTGGTTTTTTTCTTTTACATAATATTGATTTTAACCATTTTCGAGGGGTGACACCATGGATATCCGCCCCGGGTGTCACCCATGCTAGCTACGCCACTGCTTCAAGCTACGTATTTATCTAAACGTATTTCTCATTAAGGGGTAGTGCCTGGGGTTTGGGAATACCCGGTCTTTTTAGACTCCGTGAGTCCGAGACTGATTTTTCAGGTCCGGGTCCGGGTCAAATTTGTCTCGCAATTTAAATAAAAACACGAAAGGATTTTTGATGATCACGCATATGGTAAAGCAAGCGACACTGTACGAACTAGCTAATTAAGTTAAGTGGGACTTAGATAAACAAGGGATTTGGAGAATGTTATGGTAAATAGGTAAATAAAACAAAACTCCACAAGAGCCTAAGAGCGGGAAGTAAATGGATGAATTCCCTTTTAAATTGTCTAAAGTTAATTCAACTTATCCGTATTCTTCGACATCATAGACGCTCTCGTCAGAATAATAATTAAACATCTTGATCGTCATCAATACCATCTAGAAAATGGTCGTCTTCATCTTGCAAGCCGGTAATATTTTTGTTTTTATATACTACATCAAAAACAGAGAAGTGTATTGTGTGATTCAAACCGAAATTATAATGACTAGAAGATTCTTGTCCAAATTTCATCATTACACTTGCACCGTCGCGGGTCAAACCAACTATATGTTTTTAAAATTTTATATTAGATGTGTTAAGTGTTGTTCTACTTTTTCGACTAATTGTATAGCAGTACATGAGTTAAAAATCCAGATCCATACACACAGATTCAATTCCATGCAAATTGATATTTAGATGTTCGAATTTTCATGCTCGTCCATTCATTAAGTGTTATGCTAAATAGTCGATCTTCTTTACGACGCGGTGTACTAGACAATGCCAAACATTCAAAACCCGAGACTCTTCGAGTCTTAGATCGGGTACCGGGTATTTTCCCTTGGACTCGTCGAGTCCGGGTCCGGGTACTTGAATCCGAAAAATCCTAGTAGTGCCTCAATAAACTACTTCAATCGGGACCACACCGTTTTCTAAAATACATGTGAATTTCTTATTTTTTAATTAAATTATAAAGATATCGAAAAATTAACGACACTATAATAACACAAAATTTTTTTTCAGGATTAAACCCATGATTTAGAAAATAAAATAACTGCTAGACAAATTTTTGGAGAAAATTTAAAGTGAAACCTGGTACAGTTTAGGCTAGGAGGCAGACAAGGCTTTTATTATTTCCATTCATTTGCTTTTCAGATCAGATTTTTGAAGTTTTGTCAGTTTGTCAGTAAGTTAGTGACCGAATTCTGCTAACAATTATATATAATAGACAATGTATGATAAACAAGTAAGATGTTACAAACAATAAAGTATATATCTACTGAGAAAGAAATAGTAAGTAAGTAAAATTTAGATCACTTAAGAAATAGCAAATAATTTGATGTTTTGGTGGAATTTTCTGTTTGGAAGGCTAAATATATTAAAAGTTCAAAAAGAAATTAGTTAGAACAACGCTGTCCAACTTCTCTTAACAGCGGGCCATTTTTTCTTTAGCAAATATTTCGCGGGCCGAAAAGGATAGGTAAAGAAAAGTTAGTTCATCAACTCAAAAGTTATTTTATTTATACGAAAAAATAAAGTCAAAGATAATAACATTTTTTTCGACAATAAGGTTTATATTTTTGCATAATAAATATTGCGTTATATTTATTGTTAGCCCCTTGACATACGAATAAAATGTGCGTTGACGTGTCCATATACATGTGATCTTATCAGATATACATGGCGTCTTAGGTACGTTTTTGTATGTGAAGGGGTTAAAATGAAATATCACATAGTAACGGACAAAACAATATTAATTAATATTTAAAAATAATACATAACAAGAAACAATAAAAACACAATAAAATTAGAATATTATTAAGCCTAAGCTATTTAATGGGAGCATTGTGGCCATAGTTGTTGCGCAACAATTTCTTTTATGTCCATATCAATATTTGTTGTGGCAACTCTAATTATATTTTCAAGAGTGGGGTCTTTCAAGCTGTTTCTAACTTTTGATTTTATATATTTCATGATTTGAAGTGCAAAATCTATTTATCCATTTTTGGATATTTTTCTTTATCCAAATGTTTGAAAACTTGTATTCCAGGTGCTCCACTAGATACATAATTCGCATATTTCCATTTCATATTTAGGTTCAACGGAGGTAATATCGATATTAAATGGATCACTGAATATATCAATACTTATCTTTAAATCATGAAATTGATAAAATCTTCTATTAAAATCTTCAATAAGTATATCTAATTTAGGTTAAAAAATGTCAAAACTCACTTCGGTTATAAGCCTTCATTTCTTCGTACATCCCTTTTTAACATTCAAAATGAACTAAATTATTTCCTGCAAATTTAACTTCCACAATTTTAATTTATTTCTGAATCCTGTGACATGTTTCTTCTTCTTCATCTTTCGAAAGGCCTACTTTGGACCATGCTTGTTCAACTCTTGGGCTTCGACCTTGGCTCAGTTTTGTTGCATCCTCTGCCAGTGAACTCCTTTCTCTCTTCTGCCCAGGGGGTACCTTTTCTTCGAGGTTTTTCCTGAAATCCACGAACTTCCTTCAGGGTGCGTCTCACAGACTGTCTGTTTTTGAGATATATTATTCCCAGTTCTTTAATATCCATCTCGGTCTCTGTCAACCAAGTAGTACGAAGCTTCTTGTTTTGCCAGAAGGTGAACGGACGGTGGGTTAGTCCGTTTGGGGGCAATCTTGCAACTTAGCCATAGAAAGCTACCCTTCTTTTCCTTGCACAGTCAGAGAGCGTCTCAAATTGTTCGTAGAGCTCAGAGTTATGCCGCCTTCGGAATTCCCCATCTTCCTTTACCGGGCCTAGGATCTTCCTGAGGATTCTCCTCTCTCTGATTTCCAATTTCTCTATTAGACCCCTTCGGCCCAAGGCATGGCATACAAGGCTTCTGGTCGTAAGACTGATGTGTAGTGCTTAAGTTTCAGGTTGCATGACAGGCATTTCTTATTGTAAGTATTCTTAGTCAGCCGATAGGCTAGTTCTAATTTGTTTACTCTCTTGGATAATGATGCTCTTTCTGATAAGTTGGATTCAATCCATTCGCCAAGATACTTAAATTTCTCAGTCCTCTTGATGTTTCCCTGTTCTAGTAACATCTCTCTGTTTGCTTCTCTGATGTTGGTGAAGAATTCTGTTTTCTCCAGCGACACTTGAAAACTCACTTTGGCAGCCTGTTTTCTGAGGCAGTTTACCTGCATTGTTGCCATCTTAAGAGAATCAGCAAACAGCGCCATGTCATCTGCAAAGGCCAGGCAATCTACAACCAGTCCATCGTTCTTACGTCCCAGGTAGATACCTGAACAATTTGGGTGCTCAGAGTCACCCAAATTGTTCAGTTCCTTGCGCTATTCTATCATAACCCTTTCAAAAACACAGTTGAAGAGAAGTGCCGAAAGTCCATCTCCTTGTCTCACTCCAGTTTTTATTTCGAAGCTTTCTGAAATCTTGACTCCAAATTTAACCTTGGAATGGGTGTTGGTCATGTTTATAAATACAACACACATCTCTTTTCCTTGCAAGCATTTATTCAAAATATTTAAATAATTTGTAATGTCTGTTAGGAAAACAAGTCAACAAAAAAAATTTTTCGAAAGAAAACTTCATCGATGCCAACTTCCGTTGAAAAAAGATGAATTTCTTTTCGAAGTGTAAAAAAACTCTTCAGGCATTTTCCCGTACTTAACCAGCGAATATTACTCTGTAAAAGCAAAAAAACCATACTCAGCTTGCAGTTTTTTCGTCCAAAAAAGTTTTAAATTTTCGATGTGTGAGAGAACGATTTCCGCCACGAATTAAATTTGTTATTTTGCAAAGCTTGTCCATTACGTCATTTAGTTTTAGTGATAGACCACATAATGCCTGCTGATGCACAATACAATGGAACATTCCACAATTTATTCCTTCTTTTTGTAAGAGTCCTGCACGTCATAGCTCTGGCGACTTCAGTTACAATAGCGGTGCGACTTGGTGGTGGTAGAGAGCACGTAAACAGACACACTTGCATAAAGCGTGGATTAGTTTTATCGAATGACCATAAAACAACCATATTTATTCATCATTGGCATATTTGTAATTCTTGTTGAAGACGGTTGAATTATAACTATTATTTAAAAAAATTCAAATATTTTTTTAATTCTATATTTTAAATGTATACAGATATTTATTTAAAGTTTGATTTAAAGTTTACTATAACACGCGGGCCGTAAAAAAGAGCTTCGCGGGCCGGATGCGGGCCGCGGTCCGCCAGTAGGACAGCGCTGAGTATGAAGGATGGGTAGATCATTTTAGAAAATTGTTAACAGATACAAGGCCACAGTATGTAAAGGAAAATGAACCAAACTACATCGATGGGGAAACCTTGAAACAAGATATGTCCCTCGTAAAGGAAGCAATCCAAACGACTAAACTTATATGATCCCCAGGACCTGGAAGATTACACCCGGAATTTCTACTATTTGGCACTTAAAAACTGAAAGTTGTGTTGAACAATATCTTGGAGCGATTTCTAAATGGTGCAGATATTCCAAAAGCCTGGCGAACGTCATATACTACAGCCATACATAAAAAGGGATCACGAAATGACCCATATAATTTCCGGTGAATCGCTGTCATTCCTACAATAGGCAGAATATATTCTCGTATAATGAAGACCCGAATAGAAGACCATATTAAAGATAAACAACCTTAAGAACCGGCTGGATTTCGAGCGGGTCCCTCAAAAATCGACAACCTTTTCACCCTTAAAATAGTCTTAGAGAAGCGTATGCAAACATGCAGAGAAACACATATAGCCCTTATTGATCTAGAAGAGTCTTATGATAGCGTCCCGAAATCACAACTATGGGAAAGAATAGAGGAACTAGAGTTCAGACCGACTCTACTACAGGCAACTAAAAACTACTATAGGGACAATTCTGCAAGAGTAAAGCTTGGAACAGGCCTGACAGGAAGGTTTAAGACCTTCAAAGGACTCAGACAGGGGTGCTATCTATCCCCTAATCTTTTTAAAATTTACCTTGACCGGTCCCATAGAGGGTGGACGAGAAAGTGTGCACAAATGGGACTGAGAGTGAGAGATGACACGCTCTATTGCTTATACTTTGTTGACGATCAGGTTGTTACAGCAGAGGATGAAGACGATTTGGGGTATATAATTCAGAAAACTAGAAAGGGAAACGAAAAAGCTGGTCTTATCGATGAACATGAGTAAGTGCGAATACCTTGCAATAGGCACAAACAACCAGAATAATCTTCACTTAGAAAACGAATTCATAAAAGGAGTTTTTCTTTTTCTTTATATGGCATCTCCTTTCAGGAGGTTTGCAATCATCATCGCTATCTTCACCTTGGAAGCCGCAGCTCGGAATAACTCTTGGGATATGGTATCATACCATTATCTACCGCTGTTTCACTTGCCTATTACTTTGCCCAGTATTATCTATTAGCTCTATATATATCTCTTCGGATTATAGAGTAAACAGGATAGGGGACAGTATATAACCCTGTTGTACTCATTTTAGTATCTGTATTCCGTCAGATTCGTCGCTGTTCACCTTTATCGTGACTGTTTGGTTCTAGTAAAGTGATTCAACAATCTGATTGTCTCGTGAGTCGATGTTTCGTTGCTTCAGTAGAATCTATTAGAATAACAGGGCGTACTTTATCAAAAGCCTGTTCTTAGTCTATGAAGCATACGCGTGTATCTAGGTTCATATCTAAACATCTCTGCGTTAATAGATTAAAACTGAATAATAACTCCCTTGTACCAAAACCATTCCTGAAACCAAATTGAGTGTTTCCTATGTCAATTTCTAGCTTGTTGTATAGTCTCCTCTGAATGACTTTGAGAAATGCTTTTAGTGTATGACTCATTAGACTAATAGTCCTATAGTCATTCACTGGCATTTGGTTGTTTTGGTAAAGTTATGAAGATAGATTTTATCCATTGTTTAGGTATCAGTCCGGTTCTCTATATTGTATTAAATAAAACTACCATAATAACGAGCTGGTCCTCGTTTATTAGTTTTAAGACTTTGCTTGCTATTTCATCTGGTCCCACCGCTTTTCCGGTTTTTAATGTCTTTGTGGTATATAGAACTTCTTGTTTCATTATTTTTGGTCCTTCTGTCATATTCAGCTTGGTTCTATTACTTCTTGTGTCATGAAATAGTTCTTCTATATATTCTTTCCACCTTATTAGTTTTATTGTTGGTTCTACCATGATCTTCCCTTTTTTGTTTTTTATAATGATGGTTTATCTTTTCGTTTGTCTGTTATCGTACTTTGACTCTTTCTCTTATATTCAGATTTTGCAGTTAACCATTTTTCTTTTTCTCTCCGGATTTTCCTTGTCATGTTTCTTTGCAGCTCTTTATATTTTTTGGGGTTGGTTTTGTTTTTTCTTCGTTCTTCCATAAGAAGGAGGATTTCTTGTGTTATCCATTTTTGTTTAGATTTTGTGTTGTCTGGTGTCAATTGATGTTTACTTCCGTCTATTAGTGCTGTTTTCATATTTTCCCATTTCTTATCTATATCTAGGATTGTATTTTTTTGTCGTATTTCATTAATTTTTATATTAATCTCATTTTGTACTTGTTCTTTTATATCTTTATCTTTATGTTTTTCTGTTGATATCTTGTTATTTTTATTTTTTATTTTAGTTGTTTTAATTGTATGTGAACTCGCGCGACCACTGGGTTGTGTTCTGAACCGATGTCTGCCCCTGGGTAGGTTTCAACTGCTGTTATACTATTTTTTAATCTCTTTTTTATGGGTATATAATCAATTTGGTTTTTTACTTCATTATGTTGTCTTCATTATCTTTTCTTCATTATGTTGTGGAGACTTCCATGTATATAGTCTTCCTTTATGATATTTGTAATAGGTATTCGTTTCAAGTCCATATCTACCCACAATATCCTCTACTGCTCCTTTGTTCACCCTCGCATTAAAATTCCCCATGACGATAATAACATCTTGTTCTTTGGTGATTTCGAGCACCGTGGGTAGTTCTGCATAAATTTCGTCATCTGATTTATCCGCTGTTGGTGCAAAAATCTATATGATATTGATATTTCTATTACACGGAAGTATCTGTATCAGCATAACTCTGTCTGAGTAGGGGATGAAGCTGGTCACTGATTTATGTGTATTTTTATCCACCATGATAGCAACTCTATATTTATTAGATTTATCGGTACTTCCTGAGAAATACATAACAGATTCGTCTGAGTGATGGATTCCAGTTATTATAAAATCACTTATTCCGAGTACATTCAGTTTCAATCTTTGCATCTCTGTTGTTACGTTATCAATTTTGCCTGCTTATAAATGTTAAAGGGGCTTCTAACATTCCATTTCTTACTTTTTCAAACCTGTCCCACCCTCCAGAGATCCGATTGGAGGACTTTTTACTCCGGTATATTTCTTAATCGTGATATAAAGCATGATCATTAACCATAATGATGACTTTGATGATGGGATATCCAAAGGGATCTTTACTGCAGTGGTTTCCCGTTGCCTACTGCATCTTTATGCCGTTGTTAATTTCTTGATCCATCCGACTTTAGGTAGGATTTCTCATCCCAAGGTCAATGGTGCCCTTGCTCTTGTCAGTTCCTCCACCTGGCGCTGTTGGCCACCAATAGGTGCCTGCTTATCCCGGCAGACATTCGGTCGACAGAGCCTCGTTAGTTCTTTCGCAGGGTGTACTACGTGCCAGTGAGGTTGTCGTTTGCGTTGTTTTTAGTGCTATCACCCCTTACACCCCTTATATATTTACACCCTTGCCATCAACCCTTACACCTCCTCGGGAATATCAGGGATGAGATAACACAAATGAATAATAAATTCAGAAAAATTATAGTAGCCCTAAATTTAATCCTTTGGGAAAAGAATATAATACAACAAAAAAGCGACTATATGAAAGTATTGTTCAAAGTATGAAAATGTATGGAGCAGAAGTATGATATATAACAGTAACACTGAAGAGAAAACTTCTTGCAACTGAATTGGATTTTTTAAGAAGAAATATAATCCGAATATATTTCGAATATATCCGAAATATAATGTGCAGGGAAAAGAATATTTTAGACGAAGCTAAGAAAAAACAACTGACTTGGTTCGGTCACACGAAATGAATGGATGAGAATAGATAGTCTATGAAAGTGTTGGAATAGATACCGCCGGAGAGGAGAAAGAGAGGACGACCTAGAAGAAACTGGAAGGACGGAATATATGAAGCGATGTAATCAAGAAACCTAACCGAGGAACTATATTGATAGGAGAATATGGAAACAGGGAACTTAGAGGCGGCGACAGCACAATCAGAACATAGGGTATGGAACAAATTAGATCGCGCATAGATCATACCTCATAATATGAAGCAAAGTATAATACAATATGAATCAGACTAGGAAAATGTATATATAATTGTATCCCATATAACTTAAAGCAAGAAAACACCAAAGCTTTTAGAAGAAAGATATTTTAACCGACAAAGCCTGTTACAGAGTTAAAGAATTTACCTCAGGCAAAACACACCTCTGATCTGTATATTTTATTATTTGGCCTAATAAATTATACTCTATTTTTCTGTAGAACTTACCTTACGTAACTAGAATTTAGCAATTTAATTTTTGTAATTTTGACATGTTTTAATATGTACTTCGGTATATCATAGTTAAAATAAAATTGATTTGATATTATTCGTTATTACAAAATATTTTAAGTAGGTGAGCTTTGTAGGGGAGTTAAACTTAATCCGTGAATTACAGCTCCCATTTTTATACAAAATCAATTATAGGTTTTCAAGATTAAAAAATTTCAAAGTTATTGAAGCATTTTTATAGTTTTGTCCAGCTAGAATGTTCATCGGAACCATTGTGCGAAGTAGCAATAAAATACTTCAATAATTTACAGAATATCATGAATATGTATATGTATTTAATCTTAGGCTAATAATTTAATCTAATTATATATTTTGTACTGATTTTGTGTACAGGTGTTCCCACATCTCTATATAAATGTAGTACCAGATATTTTAAATAAATAAAATAAATAATAGCAGACTCAGCAACATTGTGAATACGACCAATTGCTATCACAGCACATACATATGTAGGTAAACAGGATTTAAACCACTAATATCGACTGATCATTTGATTAATTAGAATATAAGATTGATTATCACTACCAATTAAGTCATAAACAGCTATTACCATAATTTGTGTATTACCGGACTATTGACCCAATTTGACAATTGTTTGATTCAATTAATTCGAATACTGTTACCTATCACTAACATGGCGGCAATATTAGGTATTAGTTGAATTTAATTTTCATGGAATAACCCAAAAATTCACGCTACAGTGAATTTCTCGGTTATCTGCAAACGTATTCATTTGAAACAACGTTGATATAGAGGATCATTGATTTATAAATAAACTGTATATAATAAATAAGTAATATCTCGTCTCCATTAATGCAGTTTCCATTATTATACTATTAACTGTATCATTTGTATCTCTAGTACTTTTGATAATTCGCTTCTACATATTTTACAACACTTATACTTTTTACATTACAATACTATTTATCGATAATTTTTTATCGATAAAAGGGTTTAGTGCTTTCCGTGAATATGGTCATAATTTATATTCTAATAGAATATCCCCCTATTCAAATACTGATCTTAACATTGTTTTTATTTGTATATTGACTAAACATACATGTTTTTAATGGAATACATGCAATAAATAATCAATTTAATTTACTCATGGTAAAATATATTATATTATATTGCATTCTTGTCAATAGAAATACATGTTTTTGGTGGACAAAGCACAGCCAAAATAAATAAATAAGTCACTTAAAAACTAAAACAAAACATATCAAAAAAAGTACATACATACATAAATACATACATATCATATAATTGTTTGTTTATTTTTATATAAAAAACAAATAAACAATTAAATAAAAAATAATAATTTTAAAGTAAATTATCGTAAAGAATTTTTACTCGTTGAGTGAGGCTAGCTGAGGCTAATAGTTGTGTGTGCAGTCTAAAAACTAGTGATCACCGAAGAATTCTGCCGTAGTGTAGTAAGGTCGTTCTAGGAAATATGACTTGACGGCGGAACGAAATTTTGAGTTATTGGTGATAGATTTTAGGTGGATGATTGAACATTTTTTTGCGTTGTAAAATATAGATTTTTTATCAGTTCTGATCTAGGTAAGGGTAGATAAATATCCCGATCCAAGTTCCTTGTACTGTGTTTGTGTTGTGGTCTCTCCAGCCAAGCACGAATATGTATATGCATTAAGCTTAGGAGAGTAAAAAATTTGGAAGTAGGGTTGACAATGGGTTCTACTACTCAAACCAAACATATAGCGAATAGCTTTCCTTTGTAGCTTGAATTAAGATTCAAGTTGGGGAAGGTTGGAGTGACCCCAGAACGGAAGGCCATATCGCAGGTGAGATTTGAAAATAACGAAATAAGAAGATCTGGAAGTATGGAGATTTAGCTCCCTGAAAATAGACCTAATTGCGAAGCAAGCAGAAGACAGCTTCTTGGTTAAGAGCTCCACATGCGAGGTCCATTTGAGTGATTTTTCAATATTGACGCCCACAAATCTAACAGAGTCTACAGAGTTAATGACGTGGTTGTCTAGTATAAGAGGCGGGAGAGTACCTTCAGTAGGGAAAGATGATTCCTTCTAGACCCTCCTCCTCCTCAAACCTCCTTCTGTCATGCGCATGCGCGATGACCTTTGACCCCTAACCTAACCTTGACCCCTTGACCCCTAACCTAACCTTGACCCCTTGACCCCTAACCTAACCTTGACCTTGGAACTTCCGGTTTCGACTTCCGGTTTCCGGTTTCGACTTCCGGTTTCGACTTCCGGTTTCCGGTTTCAACTTCCGGTTTCGACTTCTGGTTTCGACTTCCTGTTTCCGGTCTCGACTTCCTGTTTCCGGTTTCGACTTCCGGTTTCGACTTCCGGCCGCCATTTTCGGAACTTCCAGATGCGCGGGAAAATTCAAAAAATAGACGCGAGGCGGAGAAATTCAAAATTAGATCCTGTTGAGACAAATGAGGTGTGAAAAGTTGGTTGCATACATCAACGGGACTAAACACATGAGACTAGACAGACGAAGCTAAATACATGAAACTAGATACATGGAACTAGATAGACGAGGCTAGATACATGAGACTAGATACACGGGGCTTATGTAAAATTTCTTAAACTTGTTTGTGATTTAGATCATATTAATTATTTAATATAAATAAAAAAGTATTTCAGAAATTAGGTTTAATTTTGAGTGAGAAATGGAATATATTGTTTCTTTTTCAGTTTACGTAATCAGTTTAGTATTTGAAGCTTTTAAATGCATGAGAATGAAATAATATCTAATAATTTTTATTACAACTTCCACGATAGAAAATGTTTATGTAACCACACGTCTAGATAGGAGCAAACGTCTAGCACTGATAACAATCCTGTCTTAACCTGTTTCAACCTGTCTCGACCTGTCTATAAACATATGTCAAACAAATAAATTATTCCGTGTTTAATTTTATAAACGTAATAAGATTTTAATTTAAATAAAGTTTCAGTATTCGGTTAAGCAGAGCCGGATGTTTGTGCATGCCGGATGTTTGTCAGTCATAACACCAGGCAAGAATAGTGGAGAGAGGACTAGACTAGACAGACTAGATTAGACAGACAGACAAGCGGAGAAAATTCAAAATGAGTTGCGGGTGGGTAACGGACAATCCTGTATGCATACATAATTGATTGCAAACATATTACGGATTGATTCAAATGAGATTATTGGTTTTAGGCCGGACAAGATCGGACAATACCGAACAAGGTCGAACAAAAACGGGCAAGACTATACAGACCTTATATTTATCCGAATAATTTCCTATGAGTAAGCGAAATTTCTTAAACTTGTCTGTGAACCAGATCGTATTAATGTTTTTCATTTATATAAATACCAAAGAGTTCAATTTTCTGGAATCCACTTTTCATCTACTTGCATCCAGTTTTCATCACGCCAAACAGGGTGTGAGGTCTATGTGACCCCACGCTAAACAGGGTGTGAGGTCTATGTGACCCCACGCTAAACAGGGTGTGAGGTCTATGTGACCCCACGCTAAACAGGGTGTGAGGTCTATGTGACCCCACGCCAAACAGGGTGTGAGGTCTATGTGACCCCACGCTAAACAGGGTGTGAGGTCTATGTAACCCCACGCTAAACAGGGTGTGAGGTCTATGTGACCCCACGCCAAACAGGGTGTGAGGTCTATGTGACCCCACGCTAAACAGGGTGTGAGGTCTATGTGACCCCACGCTAAACAGGGTGGGTTAGCATTAGATTAGTTGGATTAGGTTAGGTTAGGTTAGGTTAGTTGAGTTAACATTAGGGTAGGTTAGCATTAGATTGGTTGGGATAGGTTAGGAATGAAGCGCGCCTCATTCCTAACCTATCCCAACTAATCTAATGCTAACCTACCCTAATGTTAACTCAACTAACCTAACCTAACCTAACCTAATCCAACTAATCTAATGCTAAATCTAATGCACATAGACCTCACACCCTGTTTAGCGTGGGGTCACATAGACCTCACACCCTGTTTAGCGTGGGGTCACATAGACCTCACACCCTGTTTATCGTGGGGTCACATAGACCTCACACCCTGTTTGGCGTGATGAAAACTGGATGCAAGTAGATGAAAAGTGGATTCCAGAAAATTGAACTCTTTGGTATTTATATAAATGAAAAACATTAATACGATCTGGTTCACAGACAAGTTTAAGAAATTTCGCTTACTCATAGGAAATTATTCGGATAAATATAAGGTCTGTATAGTCTTGCCCGTTCTTGTTCGACCTTGTTCGGTATTGTCCGATCTTGTCCGGCCTAAAACCAATAATCTCATTTGAATCAATCCGTAATATGTTTGCAATCAATTATGTATGCATTCAGGATTGTCCGTTACCCACCCGCAACTCATTTTGAATTTTCTCCGCTTGTCTGTCTGTCTAATCTAGTCTGTCTAGTCTAGTCCTCTCTCCACTATTCTTGCCTGGTGTTATGACTGACAAACATCCGGCATGCACAAACATCCGGCTCTGCTTAACCGAATACTGAAACTTTATTTAAATTAAAATCTTATTACGTTTATAAAATTAAACACGGAATAATTTATTTGTTTCACATATGTTTACAGACAGGTCGAGACAGGTTGAAACAGGTTAAGACAGGATTGTTATCAGTGCTAGACGTTTGCTCCTATCTAGACGTGTGGTTACATAAACATTTTCTATCGTGGAAGTTGTAATAAAAATTATTAGATATTATTTCATTCTCATACATTTAAAAGCTTCAAATACTAAACTGATTACGTAAACTGAAAAAGAAACAATATATTCCATTTCTCACTCAAAATTAAACCTAATTTCTGAAATACTTTTTTATTTATATTAAATAATTAATATGATCTAAATCACAAACAAGTTTAAGAAATTTTACATAAGCCCCGTGTATCTAGTCTTATGTATCTAGCCTCGTCTATCTAGTTCCATGTATCTAGTTTCATGTATTTAGCTTCGTCTGTCTAGTCTCATGTGTTTAGTCCCGTTGATGTATGCAACCAACTTTTCACACCTCATTTGTCTCAACAGGATCTAATTTTGAATTTCTCCGCCTCGCGTCTATTTTTTGAATTTTCCCGCGCATCTGGAAGTTCCGAAAATGGCGGCCGGAAGTCGAAACCGGAAGTCGAAACCGGAAACAGGAAGTCGAGACCGGAAACAGGAAGTCGAAACCAGAAGTCGAAACCGGAAGTTGAAACCGGAAACCGGAAGTCGAAACCGGAAGTTCCAAGGTCAAGGTTAGGTTAGGGGTCAAGGGGTCAAGGGGTCAAGGTTAGGTTAGGGGTCAAGGGGTCAAGGTTAGGTTAGGGGTCAAAGGTCATCGCGCATGCGCATGACAGGAGGAGGTTTGAGGAGGAGGAGGGTCTAGAAGGAATCATCTTTCCCTACTACCTTCAAATTCAAATTATTTATTTACCAAATGAGATACATAAAATATCTTTAGCCTATGTCAAAAAATAATTAAAATACAATATTACAATAAGAAAAAGTAATAAGTTAGTTATATTTAAAATACATAAAATCATTAAGACAGTATATCGGGTTCATTAATAGAACTTTTTTCAAATTATTTATAAATTTTTTAAGTGACATTTCATTTTTTATTGTGTTTGGTATTTTATTGTAAATTTTATTTCTTTGATTCTCAAGTCCTTTTGAACACAAGTTTAAATTTGTTTTCTTGCGATAGAGGTGGTGTTTTCCTCTTGTGTCATATGTATGGATATCTTTGTGTTTTTGGAGAGTATCGCGAATTTTGTGGATATATGAGGCAGTTTCCAGTATATATAAATTGACTACTGTCAAGATATTTAAATTTTTAAAATGTGGTTTGCAAGATTCCATAGTAGCTCCCATAGAATAATGCCATCCATACCTTAATATGGATTGCACCTCGGCAAAATACCAACTTATCAGGTCTTCCTTGTTCACCAGATTGCGCAGATGTTTAATTTGGAAAGTTTTCTGATGTAGTAACCGACTAATTTTTTTTATGGTTGTTGTCCAGAGGAGATGCTCTTCCAAGTGGATTCCTAGGAACTTTGCTTCTTTAGCTCTTTTTAAACAGTGGTTTTGTATTTTCAAATCAATGTTTTCAGCATAGGTGCTTCTAGCTGTCTGAAAAATGACATACTTTGTTTTTTCTTTATTAAAGAAAAGGTTGTTTGCTGAGAACCAATTGTTGATTGAACCTAGTAATAAATTAGCTTTGTCTGCATTTTCTGCGTATCATCTGCTTACAATGTACAATGCTGCCCGTTTATATTACTTATTAAGTCGGCGGTGTACAATAAGAAAAGTGTTCGTGCAAGAACGCTCCCTTGAGGGACCCCAATATTGGTACAAATGGTGTTGGACTTTCCTGTTTCATTTCCACTTCTTATTGTAACATATTGCTTACGGTCTTCTACGTAGGATTGTAGCCATCTCGTGGCTTTCCCTCGGATTCCATATCTAATTAATTTGTTTAATAGTGTTTCGTGGGAGACACAATCAAACGCCTTACTTAAGTCGCCGAATATTCCTATAGGTTTATTACTCATGTGTACTTCTTTTAAAATAGTGCTGTGGAAATCTGCTAGCGCTGTTGAAGTTGATTTCCCTTTACAACATCCATGTTGTTGGCCTGGAATAATGTTATATTTTTCTATTACTATTACCTTTATAAGATAGGACTACAGTTTTCTTGGTACTTAATTCTAGACAGTTATAATCGTACCATGACTTAATACATGCAAGGTCATTAGATATACTAGAGTGGAGAAGCGACAGGTTAGGTTTGGACCATGTGATACTAGTACCATCGGCAAAGAGACAAATTTTTCAGCTTATGTTTAAATTAGTTATATCGTTGATGAATACTAGGAAGAGAATTGGGCCTAGAACGGAACCTTGAGGGCACAAACATCCACCGCTTTGCAGCAGGAAGAGTAGTCATTTGCACTGACGAACTGCCTTCTATTGCCAAGATAGGATTTGAACCATTCCTGAGGAGTTCCCTTATTTCCATAAAAGCAATGCAATGCAATTTTTTTAGTATAATCTCATGGTTCACACAATCGAAGGCTTTGGCAATGTCACCAAAAACTGTTGCTGTGAAAAGCTTGTTGTTTAGATTGTGGTAGATATCATTAAGAACAGAGAATATGGCATCACTCGAACTTTTACTGGATAAGAATCCGAATTGATTCGATGTTACGATGCTATATTTTGTCAGGAAAGTCATCAAGCGTACCATGTCGAGCCTCTCAATGATCTTTGATAAAGCTGGTAGTAAGGCAATTAGTCTGTAATTGCAGCAGCTGTCCTTATCACCACTTTTATGTAGAAAGATAATGATTGCTGTCTTGAGGCACTGGGGGAAAACACCCTTCTCGAAAGATTGGTTGATTAGATGGGACAGGGCGTTCATTGCTTCAAGAGGAAGGTTTAGAAATACTTTAACCGATAGACCATCAGTGCTGCATGTAGACTTACTTTTTATAGCTGTAATGGCTTGTGAGAGTTTCGAGTTGTCAACAGGAATTAAAAAGAAACTTCTGGAATTCAAATTTGAGGCAGGGAGGACGGAAAGAGGGTCGCAATTTGAAAATATATTAGTTGTTATATTTTTGGCTGCATTTACGAAATAATTGTTCAAATCATTTGAATTAGGATAAGTTTGGTTAGGTGAACGAGATTTATTTTTCAGATCGTTTACTATTGACCAGGCCTCTCTAGAGACATTATTAGTAGTTGAGAGGCGATTTTGAAAGTAACATTTTTTAGCCAGTTTGATGATATTGATGTGTAAAGTACAGTATTGCGAGATGTACTTAAGGACCTTAGGGTTGACCGTAAACTTTTTAATGTACATAAAGGAGCGCATGTTTTTGGAAGCTGTTCTAATTCCCACTGTAGTCCAAGGTTTATGACGCTTGGGCTTAATGATTACTGGCACAGGAAACTTTCATTAAAAAATCTGAGAAGTTAAGGTCTACCTTTCCGGAAGGAAAGTTCCAATCAATGGATTTACATTTATTTCGAAAATTTATAAAGTTCTTTGTTGAATAAATTCTACCCAGGCGGCAGGATGTGGGTTTGGGTTTCTTTCCTTGAGAAAAGTTGGCCAAAATTGCTTCATGATCCGAGAGGCCAGAGCATATAACTATAGATTCTACATCGTTAGGTGGTAAGTCAGACACAACGTAGTCAATGGTGGTAGCTGTAGTTTCTGAAAAGGAATGAAAAAATGAATATCAAAGATTTCTGAAAAGCACACACATTAGCTAAGTCAATGTTAAAATCGCCACATAAAAATTTTCTGCTTTTATTAGGTAAAGCAACGAGCAAGGTTAGAAGATTCTGTAAAAAATATCTATCTGAAAGATCTATCTAAAAAACTATCTGAACTAGGTGATCTATAAATATATATTATATAGAGATCGAAAAGTAATCTGTGCACTAGCGAAAATTCAGACTTTCTCAACTAATAGGGAGTCAAAGTTATTCGACATTTTTTATTAGAAATGTTTAAAATAATTTTTTGTTATTTTCCTTAAATTGACAATAACGATAAAAATAATCGTTTGTTTTATTGGGAATGGGAAATGAAAGGCTTTTTATAAGTTAATATTTATTTACCTAACTAGTTTCTGTGTCTTACTGACACCTTAATTATAGGCTAAAAGTTACAAGGAAATAAATTTAATTATAAACTATAATTGAAATAAATAATACGACATACCTCTAAATTATTTTGGTTTTGAATTAAAAATCATTATGTTTTTTACAAATGACAAATCTAAATTTAATTGAAATGTGTTGTTCAATTTAATAAATAAATACATTCACAAAAGTTAATAATTTTTGTAAAATATATGTATTTTGTTTAATATGACAAATTAATATCAAAAATACACAAATTTGATACACTTTTTTGGGTTATCCTTAAAATATTTCTTTGATTTATATACTTTACTAAATTTTATATTATTTAACTTTTTCCGGTTTTCATATTATTTATAATTTGAATATATATTTTACTAAGGTTATTAGTGTCTTTTCTAAAGTCCATTTTGTTGTATTTTTTGTGGCTAATATTTCACTTATATTACTTTTAAATTTATTTGTGTCGAATACAATAATTTTGTAGTTCTCAAAATCTGGACTGTGTTCAAAAGTGAATTTAAATTTTGTTAAAGCTGTTTAACCTATATTTGAGACAGTATTAGATTTACAATCATTTTTATGTTGTTAAATTCCGTTCTTCAAGTATTGTCCTGTCTGTTCAATATATAATTTTGTACAATCCTTACAAGGAATACTATAGATTAATTCAGAACAGTTAATTTTAGGTGTTCTATCCTTTGATTTTTTAAAGAACCTTCTTGTTGTTGATACATTATAACTACCTACACTTCATCCTATTTTGTTTGTGATTTTATTGATTTTTTCACTTAAATTTGGTAAGTGTCGGAATTTATAAAATTTGTTTAATTTATGTTGCTTGTTACTCTCTTCTAGTCTGTCATTTTGTTGTAGTTGTTTAAATAATTTTGAAATTGATTTTTCTACTAAATATTTTGTACAAACTACTTTAATGGGCATGATGACAAATTGAAAAAGTATTCTATAATATTCTAAATTATCTACTGTTTCCAAAAAAAAATGTAATATTTCTGCAGTAAACAAAGTTTTATGAAAAAAAAACAAGGAATTTAGAAGTTTAAAATCCGCTCGAAAAGGATCGCTGGTCTCATGGCATCTGCTTGTGACTTGTAAATCGACAGAGAAATTAGGGAGCCAAAGAAAGATACCATCTGTATAGCATGTTATGAATTCTAAAGTGTATAAGTGGTGTGCGATTTTGACAATTCTAAACTCTACTGAACCAAAGTCTTTGGTCTTTGGTTCAATCAACAAATCAAATCTAGGCAAATTAGAGCTGGTAAAACCTATGTTTTGAGAACACATAACTTAGCAACTGATCAATGGAAATCATTAAATACTTTATAAACGCAGATAACAACAATTAAAAAGTGCAGAGATCGTCGAAGTTCGTACGAGGTTTACAAACGTCACACGTTTGTAAACCTCGTACGAACTAATTCACTCTGATTGGTGTTCAACTTATTATGGCGGACTGTAGTATTTTTTTGTTTTGTTTTATTAGAAATATTATTAATCTCGTACCAAATATGAGAAAAAATACATTTTTTACAATCTATTATTCCCATTTCATTAGATAAACACAATATTTTTGTGATTCTTTGTTACTGTCATAATGCCCATTGCAATGCGAAAACAAAGTGTGCCGAAAGCAATCCATATCGAATTCAGCTGATTCAAACGGCTGACGGATTGGAAAATCGTAATTGTTTGAAAATAAAGTCACGTAATTAATTTTGAGCTCCGGACTTATGGTTCACTTTATATATCTGTTCATTTTGATTCTTGGGTTTACAAGCGACAAATTACTAAACACAGAATGTGATTGAGTATAATTTTTTTACTATATGCTGTTGCTTGAATATGGAAGATAGCGAATGAATTACCAGAAGTAGTAGAAGGAATTAATACATTACGTGTAGCTATAATATTTGCTATCCGAAAGGTTTAATACAAATTGGATATATTAAATAAATAAACAATCTAATGTGTGATATTATTAAAAGATGCCACTGATTATCTCAATGGGCAATCGCTACTAGTGGATTCGGAAATACATGCGGCTGTTTGTACTAATTTCATCTCCTAACGTTATCTAAACTATTCTGTCCAGTTTATTTAAACCCTTACCTAACCTATGTTACATTAAATAGACATGGATGGATAACTTAAAACCATTAAACCTTGAACATAAATCTATTTTATTTAGAGATATTCATTTATAGACGGGTATTACGGGTAATCAAACCTGATTTATTATTGCTCATTTTATGACCCTATTATTTAGTTGGAGAGTGTTACGCGTTTTTGTATTTTACAATCAAAAGTGCAGGTTGATGACAACTAAAATTAAATATGTAGACCAGGCAACCCCTTGGGATCAATGCAATCTAGGAAGGGGTCGATGAAATTCCGGTATGTATTGGAAGCCTTTAATTTAATTTTTCTATTTTGCATCTATAATGAAGTTGTTAAAGCATTCATATGGGTTTGTTAACGGCTCGCCGAGTTTGATATAATTTTCTCAATATGTATCGGACATTTTTTTTTGTTTAGAAATGGCATAAAAGGGCACAAAATAAAAAAATAGTATAGAGACCTCGCTCATTAGGCGTTTTTCGCACTTGTCCATTAGAAAACCCTTCGTTGCGCTTGTCGTTTTCTAAACATGGGCACCTGCTGAAAAATAGCGCTTATTGAACTGATTCTTTAATATACTCATTTAGATTTTTAAAGCAACTAGTAAAAGTCATATTAGAGATAATGAGTATTTATGGTTATAAATTTCTCGTCTATAGAGTATTATTTATAGTCTGGTGTCCGAGCATATTTAGTTTATCTTGTCTTGTTTTGTCTTGCAGTTTTGTGCACTTGCAGGGATCGGTTTTAGGACCATTCTTGTGGAATCTCGCCTATGCCGGCCTTCTGCGAACGCTGAGGTGGTTATTGCTCACAGGGCTGGGTATTGTAACGTATGAGAACGAACTGGCACTTGTCTTCACCGACAGGTGCTGGAATATTCTGCGTGACAGTGTCGCGCGCGCGGGGCAACTTGTTCGAAAGTGGACGGAGGGCGGGCCTTCAGCTCGCCGCCTCTAAAACGCAAGTGGCACTGCTCTCCACCAGGAGGTCAGGAAGAGTTCCTCTGGTGCCCGTTACGCGAAAACTCGAAGGGTGGACAGAGGCAGTAATTTCATATTTGGCGGTCCCTCTGTCCATCCGTTTTAGTGGAGCCACTGGAGCCAGCCTAGGCTGGGCCAATGTTCCCTGGCCGACGAGCCCTGGCCAACGTTCTAAAAAAAAGTTTAGTCTACTTAACGTTATCTAACTTTGTCTATTGTTTTCCATTTCCTAGTCTTATCTATTTACTTTTCTCTGTTTAGTCTTGTCCATATAATAACCTTAATAGCCTTGCATATAATAATAATAATAAAAATTTATTTATTTTTGCCTCTTTGACAGAACGATCAGTGTAACGTAGTAATTAGTAACTTAAAAAAATATATATAACTGAAAGAGAAAAATACATTCTGATGCAGAGGAAAAAATGAGATGTAATTCAGATGTGTGCCAAGGCACACCCTGTTCTTCCATTACACCTCGGTACATCAAATTAATAAAGATATATAATATAATTAATAAAGATATATAAATATAATTAAATAAATATAATATCAATTATCGACATAGCTAAATAAAATAGTAAAAGTACAGTTGGAATAACATAAGTACATGAAGGCAGGACGATTTTGTATAGCAGCTAGCATCTCACGGAGATACAGGTAATGGGGAACATTGTTTATCATATAAAACTGCGAAAATATATTTTTTAAACTTTGATTTCGAATCGAAGTCGTTGCAGATGAGTGAAAGGTTGTTAAATAGATTGACAATTGTATAATGAAATAAACATCTTGCAAATAAACTTATTTTATGAGCAGGTGGTGATAAGCGGCCACAATTTCTTGTATTAAGGGTATGAATGTCACATCTATATGAAAGTTTTTCGAACAGATAAGCAGGTGTTTTATATTTGATGATATTATAAAATAAGGAATAACTTTGCATTATGCGACGGTTATCCATATTAAACCAGTTTAAATCAGACAGTTTGTGGCTTATTTTATCGAATTTGCGTAGACCAAAAATAACCCGTAAGCATGAGTTTTGAATCCGTTGAATACGAGTTTTTGTCCTTTGGTCTAGGCATGGATGTAGTAACGGAGAACAATAAGAAAATTGTGATAATACTGTCATTTCACACAGCGAATTTTTTATTCTTTGAGATAAGAACTCCCGATTATGATATATGACCCTTAGACTGCCGTAAGCAATACTGATACATTGACTCACTTATATATGATCTTCTGTCGGCTGTCTTATCTGTCCAGTATCTTGTGACTAGTCATGTCCAACTATTGTTTTGTGCCTATACTTATCCGTCCAGTTTTATATCTCTAGAAATATTTTTCTAATACCATCTGTTTACTAGATTTATATAAATAAATATCTGGCATTAACGGAATGAAAATGGAAAGCATTGTACCTTGACTAATAAATCGCATTAGTCTGATGTGTCTAGGATTGGACTGCAATCCAGTTTTATCTCTCTAGTCTCGTTTGTGTGGTTTTGCCCAACTATTCTTACATACCTATGCTAGTCTTATATGTCTAGACATGTTTGTCTAATATTGTCTGTTTACTATTCTATTTAAATTACTCTCCTGAGTCACCTGAATTAAAATCAACGACAGAAAAGCATTAAAGCTTGACTGACAAATAGTACTAATCTGAGGCGTTTAATCTTGTCTGCCCGCTTAGTTTTGTATGTCCAGCATTATCTCTCTAGCCACGTTTATCTAGTATTGCTCTTCTTTACTCCGGTCTGTCTTTATATTCTTGTATGTTAACTATTCTCTCAACTAGAAACTGTTTACCTAAAGTTACCGGTCTATTCTTGTATAGTCTCTCTAGTCTCTTTGAGTGCAAAACACTTACATGGAGCTTCGAAACGAGATTGAAGTGATTACCATGGCCATGACAATCGATTCGACAAATTCAATAGCAATTCAATCCCTAGGAATTTCTAGTAATTTTATTTAGAGGTTTTCTTCAACCAATACCACTGTCCTTATCCGAGTCACGACATTTCATAACGTAATTCATCTTTATTAACCAAATTATCAAATGGAAATTTTACAAAGTAATTTTGTCAATTTTTTTTAAATTTTTTTTCTTAAACAGCATACTTACCATTTTGGAAATAGAAAAGCACTGCAGAGAATCATTTCATTTCATAAAAAAAATGTAAGCTATCAATATTTTAGAATACGTGACTAGGAATGTAGTCAGGCATGCCGAAAAATTATATTCGAACTTAATGAAGCCTTCCGAACTATTACCGAACAGTAGCTAGACTCCAACCTTGACGTGTCCCATTTAGGAAAGTCTAACTTAAGAAAATCCTTTGAAGTTCAAATTTCAAACTAATGAGATTAGGCCTTGAGCCTTTCCGAACAGTGACCTTGTGGCAAATCCTAATTAGGAAAGAATAAATGAATTGGATTGTTGCGACTGTTACTATGTGGTAATTCATACATATACTGAATTGATAAATTCACTATGTTTTAACAACACCTGTAATATGTAAAATATTGATAGTTTGTTTTTTAATGTCAAAGTGACGTAAACGTATTTTTTGCTGCTCTCTCCTTTTATACCTAATATTGCGGAAAAAAGGGTTGAAACAGCAGACGCGAATGCAAACTGAGACCTACCTATTTAGAGTAGGCGGAAATTCCTGTTCTTAGCTATAAAACATCAAGAGGCAACCTCTAAGGCTCAATATCTTAGTTGGAATCATCGTAATCTTCCTTAAAGATCACCCCTCCCCACTTTCAACTTGAAGTAATCGTGATGGAACAAAAGGAAAATCCGCTACCCCAAACCCCAGTCACCGTGCTGAACTTTCCTGGTCATCGGATTCTGGGGGACCAGGAACATCATGAGGAGAAGAGTCAGAGCTTCTCAAAAGCACTACATTGGCACTCTTAATGTTAATGCCCTCTTCAAACTTGAGAAACTAAAACAACTTACAGATACGTTAGTAAAATTTCAAATAAAAATTCTTGCGATTGAGGAGACACGTTTTCAAGACGAAAATCATTTAAACGCGGAGAATTATAGGATTTATAAGGGTAAACCAGCTGTCAGAAGAGGTACAACATGATTGTTTGGAACGGGATTTGCAGTACACAAATCAGTCATGGATAATATTATTGACTTCATTTCAATATCAGAAAGAATCTGCACACTCTCCTTCAAATCAAGCAATCAAGGTTACACGATTATCAGTGCACACGCACCTACAAATGACCATAACAGAATGAAACCACGAGAAGTTTAAGACTTCTGGGAAGATATGGAAGAAGTAACCAACAGCATACCAGAAAGGCATGTTAAAATTTAATGGGAGACTTTAATGCACAAATAGGTAAAGAGAGAAAATACAGACAAATCACAGGCAAACAAAAATGGAGAACACCTCATAAAATATTGACAAAATTTTAATCTCAAAATTATGTCGACACAATTTCTAAAGCTAAGACGAAAACTTACTGCATGGAAAGCACCTAACACCGTATGGGGAGAATTCCAGGTTGATCATGTAGCCATTTCGAACAAAAATACGCAGGGCATTTTAAATGTCAGAACGCGTAACGGGTTTTTCGAGTCAGATCATTATTTGTTACAAGTTAAGATTATATCAATTCCAAGACAGAAAAAGACAGTGAACAACATAATAGTCAAGCCTGATCCAGAATATTTGGGGATAAACAGGGATAAAATCATAGAAGAAATTAATAGGCATACAACAGACACTTGGACAGATCTTGCGACCACAGTTCGGAAGGCAATGCGTTGGGCGCAACCTCCTAGAAAAATAAAACATAGGTGGTGGAACGCAACTTGTGGTCAAGCCATTGAGAAAAGAACACAGGCGTGGATGAAGTTCAGTAGTGTCAGAACATCCGAAACATGGAAGGAATTTCACGAAGTTCAGAAACAATTATCAAAGGAAATTAGAAGAGAAAAACGAGCATATGACAACAACAGGCTAAAAGAAATTGAAGTAGATTTTAAGAGAAGTATCACAGGAAATTTTTACAGAACATTCAATGAAAATATTAAGGGTTATGTTCCCTAACCACCTAGCCTCTGTTTTAGAAGTTCAGATGGGACCCTGGAAACGAACACGAAAGAAAACTGTACAATTCTCATACAATACTTTAATACTCTTCCTAATTGTAAAGAACCCACGGAAAAACTGACCTTCCAAAAAACCACATCCAATCCTGATTCTACTCCACCTACAATAGAGGAGTTAGAGGAGATCATACAACAAATGAAAAATACCAGAGCGGCGGGAGAATACGGCATTATTGCTGAAGTGTGAAAGCTTCAAGATAAAGAAATCATTAAAACAATTCATAAGAACATTAAAGACATTTGGATCACAGAGAAAATGCCGGATGAATGGAAATGTGCCTTGATCCACCCATTACATGAAAGGGGTGATAAATCAGATCCAAATAATTAGAGAGGTTGCACTAGTGCCAGTCACTTACAAAATATTCTGTAAAGTGTTATTGAACAGACTAGAATCACAAGCAGATCATCAAATTGGAGAATACCAGGCTGGCTTTAGGAAAGGGAGATCATGCATCCATCAATTATGGAACCTAAGAATAATATTGAAAGTTAGACAGACAAACAACACTGTAGTTACCTTTGTGGACATTAAAAAGCGTGCGACAGCATTGATAGACAAACGCTCTTTGCAGTACCGCAAGAATATGGCATTGGCAAAAAAACCAGAACACTTATAAAACTAATTCTCACGGACACCACCTCTAAGATCAAGTTCATGGGTGAAATTTCAGAACCCTTTCAGATACGCACAGGTGTCAGACATGGAGACGGCCTCTCACCAATTTTGTTCAGCATGGTCTTACACAAAATTGTTAAGCAGTGGGAGGAACAAGTGAAAGGCATACAGCTAGGAAGAACACGCGAAACAAAAACAATCATAAAATGTCTGGCATTTGCAGATGACGTTGCCATACCCAGCAATAACACACAGGAGCCAAAGGAAGCACTGGAGCGATTACATGAAATAGCCGCTAAAACAAGTTTACATATATCATATGAGAAGATAAGAAGATATCATATGGAACGACATACATTAAATGCTTAGGGGAATATATACAAACAGAGGATCAAACATAATGATGACAACATAAGGATGTCTAACATAAAACGAACGTAAAAACTCCAGAAAGCATACAAACTTACATGGCCACCTTATAATAAGAAAAGCATATCAAGGCAGGCCAACACACCACAGAATGGTAAGAAGTAAAATCCAAATAGACCTGGGAAAAGAAAGGTCCATACAAAGATAACGACCAATCGAGAAAGAGCACCTCCACTGGACACAGATAAATTTCAAATGGACATTACGAATACATTAAGAAATAACGATCACACAGAAACAAACATAGAAAATCTAAATTACGCAATAACGGAGCTATATAAAAAAGTCAAGATACCAACTGCACTAAATCCAGGAAAGAAGAAAGGATCCGCCAAGATGGTAAAAACTTAATAGCTAAACGAAGCGAAATGAGAAGCAACTCAGATACAGCAAGAGAGGAACTAAAAGAAAAAAATTAAAAAAATCTGCAAAATCATCAAGCGGGACATCAGAAAATATCGTAGCGGAAAAATCCAACAAACAATAGATCCAAAGAAAAGCATGAAGGTGTTACGCAGTAACCTAGGTGAAGAAGGAAGGAAAGAAATAACAAAACTAAAAACATGCAAGAAAATATCACAACGAACAGAGAGGAAATCTATCACGAATTATATAAAAGCCGTTAAGTAGAAGATCTGGAAATATCAACACCACAAGATAACGTCGTGAACTCAGCATCCGGAGAGCTTCTAGACATCACTCTCGGAGAAATCGAGCACGCACTGTCAAAAACAAAAAGTAACAAAACGTCGGGCGAAGACAAAATAGTTAAAGAAGCAACACAAGGAGGAGGCACGTTTCTGGTAAAGAAAATACGAACACAATTTAACGTCGGTTTACAATATAGCACAATTCCTGCCAAGTGGCGCAACGCAATTACGACCATGCTCTACAAAAAGGGGACAAGCCCGCCTTACAAAACTACCGACCCATAACACTTTTGAGAAAACTACAAACTATTCACAAGAGTAATAACATCAAGATTAGAGAAGAAATTAGATTTTTACCAGGCAAACGAAGAAGCTGGATTCCGCTCTGGGTTTGGAACAAAAAAGAACATTTGCAAACCAACAAGGTCCTAACCGAGTGGGGTACAACAGACCAGTGGCCCTTGAATTTGTGGACTTCCACAAAGCTTTCGATACTGTAGAGCTAAACGCCATCATGGACGCCTTAATAATGTGTCGCATTGACTACAGATACTCAGAATTAATCTACAACATCTACCAGCATGATTCAATATCTGTAAAGTTACATGATTATAGAAGTGGTGTAAGGCAGGGGGACACTGTGTCCCCAAAACTATTTATAACGATCTTACGTGATGCCCTCAACAAAACATGGTAAATTGGAAAACATAGAGAGGGATTAACATACGAGAAAAAAAAACTAAACCTCCTTCGTTTTGCAGACGACTTATTTCATATCGTATGCACGAAATTTGGATTTGAGATCAACTTTTCGAAAACAACAGTAATGACTAATTTGGTACCGAGCGAACACTTTGAACATCGGAAACACAAACGTAGATTTAGTCTACAAATACATATATCTTGGTCATGAAATCAGAATATCCAGAGATAACCAGACCTGCGAATTGCAAAGAAGAACCAACCTCGCCTGGGCAACATATGGGAAGCTCAGCCACATCTTTAAAAGCTAACTTCCGATATGTCTGAAATGGAAAGTACATGACTAATGTATTCAAATCAAATCAAATCAAAAAGTATTTATTCATTAGGAGGTACATGTATACATATATCTATAAGATACGTCAAGAAAAAAGAAAACAAGAAATATATATATATGGGTACGAAAAATGGCCCAAAGCAAAAAAAATGTTTAAAAAAAAAAGAAACGCAACAAATCAAAAAATAGTTGAAATCAAAACACACATAATTTGAAAATATTGGTTAATTAATTATTACTAGTCATATATCTATTTTCACTTTTAAGAACTTGTATATGGAGTAATAACACTTCTCTCTTAAAAAGTCCTTAGTCATTTTTCTAAAAGAGTTAAAAGTTTGGGCTTCTTTGATGAAGTTGGGCAGATTGTTATAAATTTTTATTCCAAATCTATTTGGTATTTATGTTGTGTATATCGAAGTTTTTATTAAATCGCTGTTTATTTTTGTATACATAGGACGCCAGTTCTCTTATATATATATATATATATATATATATATATATATATATATATTTATATATATATATATATATATATATATATATATATATATATATATATATATATATATATATATACAGGGCACTGTAAGTATATTATAACAACAATAGATCCAAAGAAAAGCATGAAGGTGTTACGCAGTAACCTAGGTGAAGAAGGAAGGAAAGAAATAACAAAACTAAAAACATGCAAGAAAATATCACAACGAACAGAGAGGAAATCTATCACGAATTATATAAAAGCCGTTAAGTAGAAGATCTGGAAATATCAACACCACAAGATAACGTCGTGAACTCAGCATCCGGAGAGCTTCTAGACATCACTCTCGGAGAAATCGAGCACGCACTGTCAAAAACAAAAAGTAACAAAACGTCGGGCGAAGACAAAATAGTTAAAGAAGCAACACAAGGAGGAGGCACGTTTCTGGTAAAGAAAATACGAACACAATTTAACGTCGGTTTACAATATAGCACAATTCCTGCCAAGTGGCGCAACGCAATTACGACCATGCTCTACAAAAAGGGGACAAGCCCGCCTTACAAAACTACCGACCCATAACACTTTTGAGAAAACTACAAACTATTCACAAGAGTAATAACATCAAGATTAGAGAAGAAATTAGATTTTTACCAAGCAAACGAAGAAGCTGGATTCCGCTCTGGGTTTGGAACAAAAAAGAGCATTTGCAAACCAACAAGGTCCTAACCGAGTGGGGTACAACAGACCAGTGGCCCTTGAATTTGTGGACTTCCACAAAGCTTTCGATACTGTAGAGCTAAACGCCATCATGGACGCCTTAATAATGTGTCGCATTGACTACAGATACTCAGAATTAATCTACAACATCTACCAGCATGATTCAATATCTGTAAAGTTACATGATTATAGAAGTGGTGTAAGGCAGGGGGACACTGTGTCCCCAAAACTATTTATAACGATCTTACGTGATGCCCTCAACAAAACATGGTAAATTGGAAAACATAGAGAGGGATTAACATACGAGAAAAAAAAACTAAACCTCCTTCGTTTTGCAGACGACTTATTTCATATCGTATGCACGAAATTTGGATTTGAGATCAACTTTTCGAAAACAACAGTAATGACTAATTTGGTACCGAGCGAACACTTTGAACATCGGAAACACAAACGTAGATTTAGTCTACAAATACATATATCTTGGTCATGAAATCAGAATATCCAGAGATAACCAGACCTGCGAATTGCAAAGAAGAACCAACCTCGCCTGGGCAACATATGGGAAGCTCAGCCACATCTTTAAAAGCTAACTTCCGATATGTCTGAAATGGAAAGTACATGACTAATGTATTCAAATCAAATCAAATCAAAAAGTATTTATTCATTAGGAGGTACATGTATACATATATCTATAAGATACGTCAAGAAAAAAGAAAACAAGAAATATATATATATGGGTACGAAAAATGGCCCAAAGCAAAAAAAATGTTTAAAAAAAAAAGAAACGCAACAAATCAAAAAATAGTTGAAATCAAAACACACATAATTTGAAAATATTGGTTAATTAATTATTACTAGTCATATATCTATTTTCACTTTTAAGAACTTGTATATGGAGTAATAACACTTCTCTCTTAAAAAGTCCTTAGTCATTTTTCTAAAAGAGTTAAAAGTTTGGGCTTCTTTGATGAAGTTGGGCAGATTGTTATAAATTTTTATTCCAAATCTATTTGGTATTTATGTTGTGTATATCGAAGTTTTTATTAAATCGCTGTTTATTTTTGTATACATAGGACGCCAGTTCTCTTATATATATATATATATATATATATATATATATATATTTATATATATATATATATATATATATATATATATATATATATATATATATATATATATATATATATATATACAGGGCACTGTAAGTATATTATAGTTTTTAAAATGAGGCCTGCATGATTGAGTTATCGTAATTCTTGCAACGACCCTGATAACTCGCTTCTGTGCTATGAGAACACGTTGTAGATACGTCGTATGTCCCCAGAATAGTATACCATATGTAAGCACTGATTCAATTTCAGCATAATATATATTCAGTACCATTGAGTTCTCTAAGATTTCCCGAAGGTTCATTAATATATAAACTTTAGTGTTTATTTTATGTATGATGGCATCTGCTGTTTTCTTCTATTGTAGATTCTCCTCTAGAATAATTCCTAGAAATTTTATACTAGTAGTTCTTTGTAGCACATTGTTATATAATTTTAGATTCAAGTCTTCGTTAAGTCCACTCTTTCTATTTGTTTTAAAGATTATATATTTTGTCTTGTCAGTATTTAGGTATAGATTATTGGCATCAAACCAAATATCCATTTTGCTTAGTACTACTTTAGCCATTCTTGTTGAATCTTCTATGGTATTTCTGCGAACAATAACGCTGGTATCATCGGCATATAAAGTGCATGTATCAGCTCCAATGTACTGTACCATATCTGCAGTAAAAATTGAAAATAGGATTGGAGCTAGCACTGTTCCTTGTGGAACACCTACACATGTTAGTATTGTAGGTGAAGTACTATTCCCTATCCTTACATATTGATTTCGGTTCAGTGGGTAGGATTTGAACCATTCGCCCGTTTTCCCCCTGAATCCGTATGTATAAAGTTTATGAATCAAATTTAAATGAGGTACACAGTCGAAGGCTTTCGACAGATCACAGAAAATGACTATTGGACATTTCCCATCATCCACCTCATTTATTATCATATTGTAACATTGTTCAATAGCGGTCGTGGTTGATCTTGACTTACAGAAGCCATGTTGCTGCACTGGAATTATATTGTGTTTTCTTATAAATGGAATTATTCTGCATTCCATGCAGTATTCAATGATTTTTTATAGCACCGACACCATGGCTACTGGTCTGTAGTTGTCAAATTCTGTTCTGTCTCCTCTTTTATGCAAGGGAATTATTTTAGATGTTTTAAGGATAGTCGGGAAACCTTCGCTTTTAAAGGAACAGTTTACAATATCCGCTATTGGATCTATTAGTTCTTCATAAAACTCTTTGATAATATTGCACGGAAGGTCATCTAGTCCGGAACTTGTTTTATTTTTTAATTTAAGAATGATGCCAGTAATTTCATTTTTCGAGAACGCTGCTAGAAACATGCTTTTGTTGTTGTGAAAGATGTGATCATTTGTTTTGTTAGTATGCTTAATATTGTTTGCTATTTTTTCTGGAGCATTTTTGAAAAATATATTGAATCTTGTAGCTATTTCTTCCAAATTAGTTATGGTCCTATTATTTTCTTTGATTCTTATGATTCTATTGTCTTTGGATTTGTTGGATATATCATTAATTTTTTGCCATAACGTTCTCTGTTTATTGGAGGCTTTATTTATTTTATTATTATAGAATTTTCTTTTAGTTTCAACTACGAGTATCCGATGTTTGTTCTTGTCCATTAAATATTGTTGTTTTAGTATAGGAATTTTTTTCTGTAGAACAAACAAATCTGTTAATTTTCTGCTGGAAGTTCTTACTTCGCCTGTTACCCAGGTTCTAGGGGAGGGTGCTATCTTTTTCAGAGGAAAACATTCAAAGAAATGAAACTGTAAAATTTTAATAAATTCTGAGGCTTTCTCATTGCAGTCTTCTGTGGCGTAACAGCTTTCCCACGATTCTTCACTGAGACTCATTTGGAACGTTTCCTTGTTCTTTGTACAAAAATTTCTTCTGAGCTTCACTTCTTTACTGTAACTTTTATTTTGATTATTTGCGTTGCCAACGAGTATTAGCTTGTGATCTGAGCATATTGTATCCTTTACTGTAATGTATGATAGGTAGTTTGACCGTGCGAAGATGTTATCTATAATACTTTGTGATTTGATTGTAGTTCTTGTATATTCTCTTATTTGTCCAATTAATCCATATGACCGCATTAGATTTTCAATGTTGTATTTTTCTTTTGATGACCCCTCGAAATGTATATTGAAATCACCAGTTATTATGACTTCATTATATTTATTAATAATACTGTCTAGTGTTTTTTCCATTATAGTCATGAACGACATGTAACAACCGCACGGTGGACGATATACCACTATAATATATGTCTTATGATTATTTCTATTCCATTCCACTCCACATATTTCTATTTCTTTCTCTACACAATTTAAATTCCTTTTTTCTTTAAACCCGTCAAAACCATGCTTTCCTCAAATCGGAACCCCACCACCACTAGTGTTTCTGCGGCAAAAGGAGCTAATTAAACTATAGTCTTCTATGTGAATTTGATTGACAAAATCCTCACTCAGCCATGTCTCTGCCATACACACAAATATTGGTTTGTACTCTGATAACATCACCTCTACCTGATTAATTTTCCGTTTTACACTTTGGATATTAAGAAAAATCAGCAAGTTGCTACAAAACTTTACATCTTCTAACTTTGAAAGATTATTCACTCTATCAGCATTATAAGATTCAATTGTTTGTTTTATTCTTCTTTCGGATATCCCGCCTTAGAAAAAAACTCTTGATGTAGGTATATTTTGGCCAAGTTTCAGGTGAATTAAGCGTATTTAGAAGTTCGAAAGGGGCTGTTATTTTAAAGGAGGAGTACTCCTTTGGATACTGGGATGCAAGCTTCTCACACGATACTTCTTTGATACCTTTTCTCTGTAGGTGGTTTATAATGTCTATTTAATTTACACTAGGTTCAAGTTTATAAATGTGCAAATGGGCATATTTATTTGCAGCTTTAATCTGGCTGGTTTCCGATATTCCAATAATGGGTTCGGGTTTCCTATATCTTTTGTTTTTATTTTGTTGCACTTCCAATATTTCTTCATTTTTATCTGTGTCGGATTCTATCACACTATTTTTTCTCAATTCGGCCGTCTTATCAGCATTCCGTTTAGTTTTTCGGTTGTCAGGTTTCGTACCTGAGTTGTTCCCACTATCCGCGTCCGTGATAGCAACTGATTTTTGTGAACATTCTGTCGATTCATTATTGACGAGTGGCGGTATGAGATGCAGCAGTTTCTTATTCTGTTCCGTTAACACCTCGATTTTATTGTTAAGTTGTGTAACTTTTTCTTCAAACAGAACGGTAAGTGATTCAACTTGTTGTTTAATAATGCCAGCTAACACGTTTTTAAACTCAGAACTAGTTAGATACGATAATATATTCGCATCCTTCTTACCGCACCCTGTTGAAGGTACCTCCGTAATCTGAGACCTAAGTTGAGGCAATGTTTAACATTTTAAGTAACTACGCAATGTTTAACACTGAAAGAGTTTTGATTTAAGTGTATTTTTATACCACGATAACACGCACGTCCACACGCCTTGAAGACTGACAGTCGACTTCTGCCTGCCCTTACATATGGGGCGGAAACCTTAAGTCTAACCGCCAACATGGCAAGAAAACTTAAAATAAAGCCCAACGAAAAATGGAAAGATAAATGAAGTTATAACGCTAATAGAATAGCCCTACACCACCATACTACCAATGAGGACCAACGGAGGAAACCTGAAGTGGCAGACGTGATCGAGCTTGTAACTAAACTCAAATGGAGATGGGCTGGCCGCGTGGGTCGAATGAAGGACGGAAGATGGACAAAGAAAATATTAGGGTGGAGACGAAGTGTGGATAAGCGTAGCAGAGGATGACCACCGACACGTTGGACCCATGTCCTAAAAATGATCGCAAACAACTGGATCCACGAAACTCAAGACAGAGGACGATGGAGTGCTATGGAGGAGGCCTATGTCCAGCAGTGGACGGAACGGGCTGGGTGATAATGATGAATGGATAGTGAATATTTACTGACAAATGGTTCTAAATATACCACTTAGTCCCATGTATGTGTTTAACTAACTAATTTAAAGAGAGTTACATTACTATTAATTAATGTTCTATCAAAATTTATTATTTTGCTCACTTTTTCCTATCTTTCATTTAAATGAGCTTATAAGTTGCTATTAATATGTTTTATGATCCCTTTATAATTGCATTAATTATCCGGATGTTCCAGTAGTGTCCCGTAGTTTTGTAAAAAAAAATTGGAAAACAAGCAGTCAACTAAAACAGTGAGAATAATGTGATGATAATGTGAGAATAATGTGATTTAAATATATTCGCATTTGCACTACAGAGAAATGAAAAATTTCCTCCACATTTATTTTCAGTATGCTATGACGCATGCTAGTGTAGTTTCTGATCTTCTGTAATAAAAGGAAGTGATAACTGAAGTGTGGTTTCTAAACCGCCGCCTAAAGAAGTATCCGAATTTGCGTCAGATTAGATTGGGTTCGCGACATGCGAGATTGGTTTCTAAACTGCTGAGTAAAGAGGAACTCAAGCAGAACTCAAACCAGATTAGGTTGAGGTTATAACATGCAAGTGTGACTTCCGAAAGTGTTCCTTATCAGACTTCCTAATCAGACTTTGATTAGGTACGAAGCCGGACGTGCGTTACAAATGTGGTGGCGGCCAAATGCTGTTGCCTCATTTGAAACGAACACGTTTTCGAAGTTCGGCATGCCTAATCCGTTCCAAATAAATGCGAACCGAAATTCCTAGTCGGATATAACTCTTGTTCAAAATACAAGAAATGACACTCATAGGAAAAAGGAAAATTAATTTCCGAACGTTCGTAAATTATTTCATAATAAATAATATATCAACAAAGTTGGGAACTAGTTTCAAATATCAAATCAAATCAAAATATTTATTTATCTTTTGGATGTACAGTACAATACATATTTGATACGTCAAAGAAAAAAAAGATACGTCAAGCGTGCTCGTGCAAGACACAAAAACTAACACAGAAAAAAAAGCATCACAATATAATATCTACAATTGAAATATATCTTCAGACACAAAATAAATAAAGTATATATAGCTTAATAATTTATTAAGTAATATATATAAATTACTTAATAGATTATTAAGTAATTCATAATAAATTTTTATAATTTATTAATGTATTAAAAACTCATTAATGTCATAGTAGCACATTTCAATTAAATGTATTTTTAATTTTCTTCTGAAAACTTTGTATATTTTTTCGTTTTTTATGACATCTGGTATGTGATTGTATATTTTAATTTCTAGTCTTTTAACTGTTTTAGAGCATAGAGTTAGGTTGCTCTTCGGTGTATATAAATTTAGGCAGCTTCTGGTATTGTACATATGCTGGTCTATATTTAACTTGAAGTGCTTTGCGTTCTTATGCATATAGCACGCAACCTCCCATATATATATAATGCCGGTATTGTTAACAATTCCAGCTCTTTAAAGGAAGGTTTGCAAGATTGCCTTCTTGTTTTCCCGGACATGGCTCTTACTACCCTTTGCTGGGCTATAAATACCCTCTTCAGCTGTGTGGAAGCTCCCCATATTAGAATCCCATAGGATATCACTGATTTTATTTCCGCGTGGTATATGTCTAATATTGCAGATTTGGGTAGGAGTTGTCTAATCCTTCTTATGAGGTATGTTTTTATATTTACTTTTTTAATAATGTAGTCTGCCATGATATTCCAGGTGAGATGCTCTTCCAGGAACAAACCTAGGAATTTTAGACACCCTGTTCTTTGAATGATGTTTCCTTCGATTCCTAAAGTAATATCCTCGGTTGGTTTTCTTCTGTGAGTTTGAAATCTAATGTACTTTGTTTTATCACAGTTTAGGCGTAGGTTATTTCCCGAAAACCAATTGTGTAAATTCAATATAACTTCACTTGCTTCAGATTGTAGTTCTTCCATGGATGCTTTGGATATGAAAACACTAACATCGTCGGCATATAGTGTGATCCGATCTTCTCCAATATATTTAATTAAATCACATGTATACCGTGAGAATAGTATAGGGGCCAGGACGCTCCCCTGTGGCACACCAATGAAAGTTGGCAGTATTTTGGATCTGCTATTCCCAACCCTCACATACTGATTTCTACATTGAAGGTACGATTGAAACCATCTCCCAGCTTTTCTTCGAACTCCATAAGTATAAAGTTTTCCTAGTAATTTGGAGTGCGACACACAGTCAAATGCCTTGGTGAGGTCGCAAAAGATAACCAGTGGGCATTTTCCATTATCCACCTCCGATATTATTTTTTCATGCAGTTCTTGAAAAGCTGTGATAGTGGATTTATTTTTACGAAACCCATGTTGTTGAGGTGGTAAATATTATTCTTTTCAATTTTATAAAAACAAGTGTATCTATTTAGGTCATCAATGACACAACAGCCCTGTAGGGCCTTGGTCGCCCCTATTTCAGAGATAAAATGATGAAATTTTTAATGAATATTTAATTATTTGAATAAAAATAAAATGACATATTTGTTTTGAGTAATTCCCCAACGCAATATTCGTCCATTTAATTTAAATTTGGTGTATGCTATTACATTAAACATAAGCCTATACAAGCGTTATGAATAAATATATTTCGAACAAAAAATATTAATTACCTTCTACCTATTCATGTTTATAGAGAGACATAACTTTTGACGACAATTGGGTCGGCCAAACACACCTTAATTAAGGAAAAATGATGGTCGGATAATTTAAAATATCGCTGTACTTACATTTATAGGGCTGTTATTACATACATACAAGGGGAGCGGCTCACGCACAAATGTAAATTACGCACAATAAATTCATTTCAGCAGGCAGAATTTATAATTTTTTGTAAACTCAAAAATTACTTAAAAAAATTAGCATATTTTATTTTGTACCTACGAATAACATTTTGAAAAGAATCTCGTTTATCTCAATATTTTACTGCCAATTCTCCGTCGAATTTAATTGTTAATGTGAAAACGTTTAATAAACTTGACTCGAGAATTGTCAGTTCAATTCGACGTGGCCCCCATTTCCATTTAACTTTTTCCCTAACCCACCCTCATTCGAATGAACCAACTTTGAAATTTGATAGCATTATGATTATTAAACGGTGCGTTCTAACAACTGACGAACTGCCATTCAATTTACATCATCCGGATGATTTCCTCGTTTCACTCAACCCTTTTTCTCTAATACTAATTAACTGGTAATTTCGTTATAAATGTTCTAAGACCGTCTTGATCAACCCTTGATTTTATTTTCATACAAAAACAGATTTTGAATACATTTTCAGAATTTAAATTTTAAACAAACTTAAACTTTCCTTCAAAATGTATTCATATAATTTCATTGCAATGAAAATTATGTTAGCTACTGGATAAATTCACAGTTTTGCATTTACTTCATTCAACTTCGTCTAATACTTCTTTTAATTTCAATATCAGTAGGCACAATTTCATTGTCAATTATTTGACTATTTGGCTTAAAAATGCCAAACACATTTGGAATGTTTGAATGTATTTACTATGTTTTAACCACACTTAATATGTAAAACTGTCATAACTTGTTATTCACAGTTATATAAATTTAAACATTTAACACGTTTCGAGATTCGACTTGTGAAGGTCATTTTTAAGTTTTCAGTTAAAATAGTGAATATTTCAATTCAGTGTAATTATGGATTATCACATTGTAACGGTCGCAACTATCCTATCCAAATTAAATCCTAGTTACCAATTCTCTTAATATTGTAAATATTAGACGTATACAAATATATTGGGTATATGAATTGGCGAAAGAATTTCGGAGAATTGATTCAATAACGTATGATCTGATGATCTGTTTCAATATTTAGTTCTTTTTTTTCAGAAAAGCACTACATTTTCAATTCCAAGTAGATTAAATAATATTTATAATTTAAATTTAAATATTTAAATTTAAATTTTTAAATATATATATAATTCAATGATGTTTTATTAAGTATTAATAAAGTATTAGTAATTACTTAATTTAATTTTTTATGTTTAAATATAAGCATACACATGCTTAAATTGGGAATTATCCGCGAAAATTGCAGGTAGTATCACAAAGGAATTAATTAATTTTCAAACGGGGAAGATACAACTTTTATTCGATTTCAGATTTTAATAATTATTAGGTATAAAATATATAAGTGATTTCAAATTAAGTATAATCAATTTATTTACGTAAATAATTAAACACAACTTGAGTATAATCAAATTTAGCTTTCAAACAATTAATTTCCAATTAAGACAATACAATTTGAAATTCAATTGCACATGATCCATTTGGAATTGGAAATGTTGAGCTTTCCTGAAAATAAATAGATTATTTATTGGATCAAATCATCACTTTTTGGATAAATTCTCCGAATTTTTTTCTGATATTACCTCATCAAATCTAAAAGCTAGAGTTAAAATAGACTTAGATATTCAAATACCTCATTTAACTGTTCATTACTTTCCAAAAAGTGTTTTTTTTTTTAATAATAACAAATGAAAATTCAAAGAAGAAATTTCACTGTGGTTGCAGCACCATGGCTGTAGTGATGAAAAGGATGATATGGTGCGGAAATATAAAATTTGTATTTCAAATTTCTAAGATATGACAGAAATAAGTTGAAAATATCTATCCGCAAAGAATGTGTCACCAGCCAGTGATGTCCGAATGAGACAAACAGCTTGATTTAGAAATCCTTAAACCACATACGAAGAATTCTGCAGGCGTTTTAGAAGAAATGGAAGCACCAAGAAAGTATCTTAGTGTAGTAACATTGCCGCATAGTAAATAATCTAATATTGTTGTTCAAAGATCAGCAATATTAGATTATTATCATCATCGTTTAAAAACAGTATAAAACTGTATCAGGAGTCGAGTTTCAATCAGGCATTAGTAGTAAAGGAAGTACATGTTCAAATGGACCTTATCAAGTTGGATTTCAAGAAGCATTTCATCAAAATAATTTTGCTTGCTCGGTCAAATTTAAACTCTAGTGTTCAAAGAGAGTTAGATATCCAAGTGCCTTATTAACTTTTTATTATCCTGAAGATTTTCAGCTTGACTTATATTATTGGAAATATATAAAAAAACGTTGTCAGATATCCAACTATTTCATCATCCAGAACATAAATACCCCTCAAACGGAGTGCTGTCAATAACTGCTAGAATTTAATTTTGCCTGTCGTTCATTTAATAAACCTGTCGTTCAAGAAAATATTTTAAGCCAATTATAGTTAGAGCGTGGGTAAGGGAATAGAGCGTGGGTAAGGCGTGACGGCAAAACACTCAAATAAGACCGGCCCAAATGTCAACCTCACCTGCACACGGTACCTGCTGCTAGATAACTAACGTGGCTCTGGCGACCGAGTCATGGCGGTATAACCATTGCATCGAGAATAAAGGAAATGTAATTCTCAACTAGGTACCTATGTGCCCAGTACCTATGTACCTAGTTACCTGTGTACCTAGGTACCTATAAGGTAGCGGGTAGATACTCATCCATGATCCCGATAGATGACAGATCTACTTCAGGGATGCGCCCCTGTCTACGCGAGCCTGGTTTATCTCCCAATGCCATACGGGAGAAACCTTTGTCCCATTCCTAGTCCTTGTCTGATCCTAACATTTCCTTCCTAATACCCTAAACAAAATTCACCAATACTCTCGGCAGGCGAGGTGTTTTAACGCCAACTACCCCCAAAATAATGCTGACCTTAAAACATAAGAATATACCCCAGGTGGGTAGGACGGAACGTCCACAATCCCACACCGAGTCGTGCGACTCGGAATGCCTCACGGATTCTGGGGGAGGCAAAAGAACAGCAAATAAAAAGAAACTCGATGAAACCAACACCACACTCTACATCGCCACGTATAACAGCAGATCCATGGCAAAAGACGAAAAGCTATATGAACTCGAAGAAGAACTAGCTAAGATCAAATGGAATATATTAGGACTATCGGAAGTGAAACGAAGAGGAGAAAACTGCATAGACCTAACATTAGGAAATAGACTATACTACAGAGGAAGCGAAAATGAAACATATGGAGGAACAGGCTTCCTCATTAAGAAGGAGTTGAAGCCACACATCAAAATCTTCAAAGCTATATCAGACCGCGTGGCTTACATAATTGTAGAAATAAATATGAACACGCAAATCAAGATCATTCAAGTCTACGCCCCAACTACCTCACACGACGACGAGGAAGTAGATGAGTTCTATGATGACATCACAGCTGCTATAGAAGACACCCCGGTAAAACACACAATCACCATGGGCGACTTTAATGCAAAATTGGGCAGAAAACTCGATAATACAGAAAACAAAATTGGAAACTATGGGTATGATAACAGAAACTACCGAGGCCAAAGAATGATGCAATTTTTAGAACAACAACAGGTAAGTGCAATAAATACCTTCTTCAAAAAGAAAAACAAACAGAAATGGACTTGGATGTCGCCAAACGGGAAAACAAGAAATTAAATTGATTACTTCTTGTGTAGTAATAAAAACATCGTCAAGGACATCACGGCACTCAACCAATTTACAACGGGCAGTGATCATCGGCTGCTAAGAGTCAAAATATGCCTAAATAGTAGAATCGAAAGGAAAATCAGACACATAAAATACCAAGCTATAGACCACAACAAAGTACGAAAACACAAGCACGAGTACAGAGACAGACTAGAAGAGATGATAGCAACAACTCGCCAGATAATAGCCAGATAAATCAAAAATAGACCTTAATTCAACCAATAGTCAACTAACAGAACTATTGTTGCACGCAGGACTAAAAGTAGCTAAAAAGGCGACCGTAAAAGAACAAAAAATCAGCGACGAAACAAAACAACTCATGACGGAAAGACGTAAAGAAATTGAACGAAATAACAGAAACACAGTAAAATATACTGAATTAAATAAAACAATCCGTAAAAAAGTAAGAGAGGACCTGAGAAAATACCCCGAAAACAAAATAGAAAGAGTCATCGAACTAAATCGCGGAATAAAATGTTTAAAACCAACACTAGGTAAACCATCCATACTATCAATAAAAAATCAACAAGGAGTAGAAGAAAAAAATAGTGAAGCCATACTAAAAACAGTTGAAACATTTTATACTGACTTATACAACACACAGATTGACCCCGATACCGAAAAAAAAGCAAACATAAGAAAAGTAATTATGAACATCAACTCGGAAGACTTACCAAACATAGAAAGTTATGAAATATGGAACGCTCTGTCGCAAATGAAAAACAATAAAGCCCCTGGTCCTGATGGAGTCCTGACTGAACTACTGAAAGAGGGAACTGACGAAACAATAGAGATACTAAAGGCGCTCTTCAACGAATGCCTGCATAAGGAAGATGTACCAGACGCATGGAAAATTAGCGACGTATTAATACTCTTTAAAAAAGGAGATAGAAAAGACCTTAGAAACTACCGTCCCATATCACTACTCTCACAAATCTACAAACTATTTATGCGTATCATAACTAACAGACTAACTCAAAAAATGGACGCCTACCAACCAGTAGAACAAGCGGGATTCCGTAAAGGATTCAGCACAGCACATCATCTGCTTACCGTAAAAACACTAATTGAAAAAGCCAACGAATACAATCTAGATCGCTATTTAGCCTTTATAGACTACGAAAAGGCTTTCGATAGCGTAGAATTGTGGGCTATCGAAAATGCTCTAAACAACTGCAGAATAGATACCAGGTATAAAAACCTCATACACAACATCTACGGACAAGCTACCATGACAATCACACTAGAAGGCACCACAAAACCAATACCGATCAGGAGAGGCGTCCGACAGGGAGACATTATCTCGCCAAAACTATTTACTCTAGCTATGGAAGATGTGTTTAAACAGCTGAACTGGACAAATATGGGGATAAACATAAACGGGAAAAACTTGAACAATCTGAAGTATGCAGACGACGTAATACTTATTACCACCGAATTCGAGGAACTACAAACTATGGTAAACCAATTGGCAGAAGCCTCAGAGAAGGTAGGCTTGAAAATGAATCTTGGCAAAACACAGACAATGACATACACCACTGACACAAGAAGAGTAAATCTAAACAACGTCGAACTTAAAATGGTTGAGGAATATCTAGAGAAAACGTAGACAGGATAGCAGACACAGAGAGCCATGGAGAGGAAAATGCTCGGAATCAAGCTTAGGGACAAAATACCAAACGTGTGGATTAGGAAAATAACTAAAGTGGCAGATGTCACAGAACATGCAGCCAGACTAAAATGGAGCTTCGCAGGACATAACGCCAGACTGCAAGACCAAAGGTGGAATGTCGCCATCCAGAATTGGAGACCATTACTAGGGAAAAGAGGAAGAGGTCGGCCCCAGATGAGGTGGGCTGACGACCTCAAAAAAACGGGAGGGCTACACTGGAAAAGGGCAGCGCAAAGCAGAGAAAGTTGGAAGAATCTACGGGAGGCCTATGTCCAAAGATGGACGAATTAAGGGCTAAAAAGAAAGAAAAGAAAGAAATAGTTAGAGCAAAATAATTGTTCCTGATATTTTTTGGAACTAATTATCACAGACCATTTCCAATTCAGTTTGGTTTTGATAATAGTAATAATATTGCGTGCTATATTTTAAAAAAAATAATGCATTTATAACCTTGTAAAACTAGCCTGTAATGTGCGCAGTAGGTATATAAGTTTCATATAATAGGTCTTATTGCAGAATTTGGTTTTTCCTTTTTCGATTTTGATGTAAGCAATGGAATTTTTTATCGTATACGTCTCCTTTATTCCACGGTTTTGCATATATGATGTAGTGTGAACTCAGCAATATCCTATAATGTTAAAGCTTGAAATAATTTACATCCGAGAAATAGTTTTCATCCGGCAATTCCTTGTAATTAAATGCATTTATAATTTAGGGGTATATTGTTATTTCTAGTAATTGGTTTTTCTATAATTTATCGCTTTACAACTTTGATAAACGAATTTATATATAAATATAAATGTTAGTTGAGAAATTTACAATTTTTATTGCTTATTCGGAGCTACAGAGAACAATTTTTTTATTAAATTTGACTCAATATAAATTACGCTTTAATCAGTAACAAATTAACCCCCTCTCTTCTTTTCTCTATAACCTATACTGCCCAACATTCTTCTTCTTCTTGTGGTGCCATACGCTGTATAGCGCGTTGGTATTCATGTGTTCATTGGGTAATGTTAAGTGTGCCTTCTTCGGCACTTCTAAATATCGTTGTGGCATCTGCAAAATTGCACCAGTTTCGAATATTGCGGAGCCATCAGTGTTGCCTTCGTCCCGGTCCTATTTTACCTTCGATTTTGCCCATAAGTATAGTTTTCAGCAGTCTGTACAAGTACGATATTTGTCTTTGCTTTACAATATCCAATAGCCGTCGATGCGTATTTGTTCTTTGTAAAACCTGCTCATTTGATTGTGGTGGTCTTCCCAGGAAATCGTGAGTAGTCTTCTCATAATTCTATAGCTTCGATTCAATTACGGGGTTTGGCCTTTAATGACCAAGTTTCTGATTCGTATAGCAATATTAGACGTATTTAACATTTAACCACTCCTAGGTGGAGACTTAGGGGTACCTCCTGTCGTAGTAGGTAGGTATGGAATTTAGCAAATGTTTTTCGGGTATAAGCCACACGAATTTTAACCACTTCATCGTTATCCCATTTATCGTTCAACGAAGTGCCCAGATATTTAAACTTGTTTACTCACTCAATTTGCTTATTATCGATGTAGAGTTGAACATTGTTATGAGTAATTCGACCTACTGTCATCAGTTTGGTCTTGCTTATGTTAATATAGAGACCAAATTCCTTTCCTATCTCATTTATGTCTGTTATGGTTGCTTCTACGTCTTCGATGTTATCTGCTAATATAGCTGTGTCATCGGCAAATCTTAAGTTGATAATTGGCAATCCATTAGCCTTTATGCCTCTGGGGTTATTTTTGAATGATAATTGAAATATCTTCTCTACATGCATGTTAAATATGCAATCCTTTAGGACCCATATAGGCTAATTTTATTTGGCTGTAGGGTATTATGAATCCGGAGCTTTGCTGCTTTATTCCAGTATAGTTTGTGTATCTGGATATCCTGTTCGTTTCACGTAAGGTAGGTATTACGGGATCATGTCGTACATTGTCGAATTCGTTTTGATAGTCGGTAAAACACATAAATACATCTTTTCTCTGGTCAACGCATCTCTGTACCAGCTGTTGCAAGCAATATCGGGCTCCTCTCGTACCTAAACCATTTTTTAAGCCAAACTGAGTTTCACCAGATTTTTCTTCGCATTTTTGATATAATCTCTTATGGCTTATTTTCAAGAAGATTTTACGTACATGGCTCATAAAGCTGATTATACGGTGCTCTTCGCATGTTTTGGCGTTTGGCTCTGTAGGGTTAGCGACAAAGGTGAGAAGTCGTTTGGGATTTTACCACTATCGTATATGTCATTAAAAAGTTTGCATAATTTTTTTATGTTTATCAGCTTTGGTACTTCGGTGTGTAAAGTATCCTGGCCCGGTGTTCCTCTTGTTTAAAAGTGTTGACAACGCATATCTGACTTCTGATTCTGGTATAGGGGGTCCCAAAATGTTGCTTGTGTCATAATTCGGCGCTATATATACATCCTCGAACAGGTTTTGTATGTATTCCTCCCATATATTGCACATACATACATACATAGCCACAATCTTGCAGACAAATCCCAAATCAAACTCTCCGTTTATACTCTACAATACGCCAACGACACCGCCCTCATATCCCACAATAAATCCCTCAAAAAATGACGGAGGAACTTCATGCCCTCGCGGACAGAACCTTAATTTGCTTTAACCTTTGGAGACTCACTGCAAACCTTTCCAAATGCTAACTCCTCATCCATAATCACAGAATCTCTCCCAATTCTCTACGTATCCACCTAGATACCATTAACGTAACACCGACTCCACAAATTAAATACCTAGGCATGATATTCGACAATAAACTAAAATTAAATATCGAGGTAACATTACGTAAAACCAATACTATCCAAAGGAGTAAAGATTTCCGATCCTTGGAACTAGGAAACCAAGGTATCTCCAAAAAAATTAGAAATCCATATGCAGACCTATCCTTGACTACGCACACATAATAATGACTATTGCCAACAAAAAGAGGAAGGCACGCAAAAAACGAGGACAAATTCGCAAATAAGCTGGACAAGGGAATTCACAACACAAATGACCGCTCACCTGGTGCTCACTACTCTTACTCTGTAAAAAAACAACCAATTTCAGAAGTGAAATCTAACGACATATCCCAGACATAGAAGCTACGTAAAGAAATTCTTACGCCACAGCAAAAAGAACATACGCAAGTAAATCAACAGATCTAAAAGTGACCACTGGCGCCAAATCTGCTACAAAATATATGAAAACGTGTGCGGTGACGCATATTCCATTGCCATCCGAAAATTCAAAGTAAGATCTCCAAATCTTAAAATGATTATTGAAAATGTGTGAGAAGTGGTGTAGGTTCTCTACCTCAAGCACCAGAAAAAAAGTGGGTTTTACTGGAGGTTAAAGTTTTCGCTTGAGGAGCTGAACAAGGCCAGAGAGCGCCTTCGAAATGATAGAGCACCAGGACCAGACAATCTCCGTAAATTGCCGTAAATAGACAATCAGAATTTCTTCTAGAAGTTAGGAACAATATAATAGCAAATGTCAGATTCCCGGATAGGGAAAGACCATACCGGAACTCTATTCTTACAGACCAATATGCTTGTTGGATGTTCTCGGGAAACTACTGGCAGCTGCTTCTAGGCAGAATTAAAGCGGAATTGGACAAGGGTAGAGGTCTCTCTGACAGAAAATATTGGTTCAGAGAGAAAGGTCCACGGTCGATGACGTTTTGAGGATGATCGAAGTGACAGAGAAGGCCACACAGCACTGATAACCCTAGACATAAAAAATGCGTTTAATTCTGCAGCCTGGAAAAATATTAGGGAAGAGCTAACTGTCAGAAACTTTACCCTATACCTGTTGCGGCTAAGCTACCTCTCAAATAAGAGAATACGGATGGAATGTGGCGATGAGGTCGTCGAATGCGAGTTAAATAGTTGTGTTCCACATAGCTCGGTATTGGGCTCTACTCTGTGGAACAATCTATAGGATGGCGTGTTAAGACTCGTTTTCCCCGCTGGGGTGGAAATAGTGGGATACGCCAATGACCTAGCTATAGTTGCAACAGGGAAAATTGAAGAAGAACTAACGGTAAAGGCAAACATAGCCATAAATCAAGTCGATGAATGGCTAGAGCTAAAAAACCTTAAGGTGGTCCTTTAAAATTAAAAAATTGGACATCACACGGAAACAATAAGTCAAGTACCTAGGCATAACTATTAACCAGAACCTGTCCTGCATAGAGCACCTAAAGAAAACAGCAGAAAAAGTCCTAAAAATTACACCGGCCCTAGGAAAACTATGGTCTAACAACGGCGGTCCGAAAAGCAGTAAAAGAAGGCTGCTATGCTCTGTGGTTCACTCGACCATTTTCTATTGAGCCCCGATCTGGTCTAGCGCCATTGAAAGGCTTACATGAAACAGATGCTCGTCTCTGTACAGAGAAAAATGGCCATCAGAGTATGCAGTGCATACAGGACAATCTCAAGAGAAGCTGCGCTGGTGATTGCTAGCATCGCCCCGATAGAGTGCAAAATCCATGAGAGATTCCAATTATATAAGGCAAGGAACTGAGCAAATAGGACAGAAAGAAAAAAATAGCAAACAACCAAATGCTTCAAGACTGGCAAACGTCTTGGAGCGTGTCAAAAACAGGAAATTGGACAAAACTATTAATCCCAGAACTAAAACCCTGCCTGACACGGAACCATGGAGAGATAAGTTGCCATCTGACACAGGCTCTCAGCGGCCACGGATGCCTGGGAGAGTATCTACATAGTTTTGGCAGGACAAGTGCAATGTGTTTGTACTGTGGCGACATAGACAGTGCACTTCATACCGTGTTTGAATGAATTAGGTGTACATGGGAGTGGGACAGATAGAAGGGACAGACAGGCTTTAACCTAGAGGTTCCAACACTTATAGACGGGATGCTAAGATCAGCAGAGGAGTTTGTAAAGCTCAGAGTTATGTCGCCTTCGGAATTCCCAATCTTCCTTTACCAGACCTAGGATCATCCTTAGGATTCTCCTCTCTCCGATTTCCAATTTCTCTACCAGACCTCATTGGTTCAAAGATAAACAATCCATGGCATACATGACTTCTGGTCGTAATACTGATCGTGTAGTGCTTAAGTTTCAGGTTGCGTGACAGGCATTTCTTGTTGTAGGTGTTCTTAGTCAGTCGACAGGCTAGTTCTAACTTGTTGACTCTCATGGATAATGATGCTCTTTCTGATAAGTTGGGTTCAATCCAATCGCCGAGATACTTAAATTTCTCAGTCCTCTTGATGTTTCCCTGCTCTAGCAACATCTCTACGTTTGCTTCTTCGATGTGAACAATTCTGTTTTCTCCAGCGACACTTGACCCAGTTGGGCAGGCTGCTTTCTGAGGAAATTTACTTGAATTTTTGCTATCTCAAGAAAATCAGTAATAAGTCCCATGTCATTGCCAAATGCAAATCAATCTATAACTAGTTCATCGATCTTACGTCCCAGGTAGATACCACTCTCAACACCCAAGTTAAAACTTGTCAATGTAACCTTGTCAATAACACAGTTAAAGAGAAGTGGGGAAAGTCCATCTCCTTGTCTCACTGTAGTTTATATTTCAAAGGTTTTTTGAGATTTCGCCTCTAAATTTAACCTTAAAATGGGTGTTGGTCAAGGTTTCTAGGATGTTTCTGCCGGTTTTGTTGTCTAGCCTTAGTTCCTGTAGTACTTTGTTAAGCTTTTCTCTATCAATGTAATCGTAGGCCTTCCTAAATTCAACAAAAGTGACGACCACCTTGCGGTTTCTCAACTTGGAGTATGCAAGTATAGTTTTAAGATTGAGGAACTGTTCAACACAAGATCGGGTCTTCCTGAAGCCTCCCTGGTATTCTCCCAGTCGACTATCCAGCTGAATTTCTGCCCTTATTTTTAACGCCTTGGAGAGAAACTTGTATATTACCTGAACGAGAGAAACTTAACGGTAGTTGTTTAGATCAGTAAAATCTCTTTTTTGTGGAACAGATGGAGTCCGTTTCCAATCGGGTTGTAATTTCCCTGTTTACCAGATATCCTGCACCTTTCCACAGTTTAGGATGGAGATAGGATTCATGATAGAGTCCTCTCCAGTTGCCTTATTATTCTTAAGAAGTTGAATGATCTGTCCAACTTCTTCCAATGAAGTGGGCAGCGAGTCCGAATTTGGTGTGGTTTGTTTATTGGCGAAGTCTTTGCTGGGTGGATCACAGTTGAGTAAATTTTTAAAGTACTGAGCTAATAGGTGGCAGTTGTCATAGCTGGCAGTTGTTTAAGCAGACACTCATATAATATGCTCCGTATTTTCTGAGTGTCAGGTTGAAGGTTCCAAAAAAATCTCTGGGGTTATTCCTAGCAAAGCTCCCTTCGATTTGGGTTAGTTGGTTTGTGTGAAGGCCCGTTTGGCTCCTCGTTATAATTATCTTGGCTGTAACCTTTCTTTGTTCTTAAAATTTAAGCCAATTTTCCTTGGTCTTTTTTTAATTCTACTTCACCCAGGCTGTTTATCTTTGGGTTGTTGCATTGTCACAATCTTCAGTCCACCACGGATGCTTTCTTCTTCTAGCGAGAGGGGCGAGTTCATTGGCCGCCTTGACAAGAGTCTCCTTCAGTTGGTCCCAGCTCTATAGATCTGTATTTTTCGGTTTCTAACTTACTTCCTGACTGTTCTTAAGTCACTATACGCCAAATCTTACTATTTTGAAGGTTCTGTATAATCTAGTGTTTCTAGGCTTGAGTTTTATTTTGATCTTTGAGAGGTACGAAATCCTGTAAGTGGGGTTCTTTATTACCCGCTGACCCATTTTTCTTTGAGGATTCTGTAACCTTGGGACTCGAAGGCATGTTTGTCCGTAAATCTGGTTTCCTGCATTGCTGTCACTATAATGTCTTGTTGTCGTGTCGTGTTAGTGAATCAGTCAGATGTTTCAGTTTACCCACTTTTAGCAATGAGTTAGCATTAAAATTTTGTATCTTCTATTTTTTGTTTTTGTTTCTTATAATTTCTGTACTCACTGTTTTTTTTTGTATAAAATCAAACAACTATATTTCTGTATAACACCCGGGCAGAAAGACCTACTGGTCGATAGCCTTTTGTTTTCAGAATACTGTTTTCATTAAAAAAATTACCGGTGACGGTGTTACGAGTACAATACGGTGAAGACGCAGCGTCGAAAAGTGCACCACTTTTCGACGGTGAAGTTCTTATAACAATTAACTTACGATTACAAACGAACAACAACAACTTACGAACAACAATAATATTTGAAGAAACATAGAAAATGTATTTTGTAAATTACTAAAATTTTCCTTCAAATTAATTTGAATGTATATACATTATGCATTAATAAGTAACTTTAAAACAGCATCAACAAGGTTATTAAAATGTTATAAATAATGTGTAAAATTTGTGTTTGTGAAATCTCTCAGATTTTACAAAAACACTCTAAATATTTACAATATATTCTCTTAAACTATTAGAAGCTACTTCTAAAAAATCCCATTCACCTATAAGAAGTTATCCCACCGCCTTTTATGCCATATGTCCTATAACTGTCCAATCAATAATGTTTTAGTTTGTATTACATTACCTATGTCATTATTCTGATCGTGATTCAAAATTTGTAACACAAAATTGAAATTAGTTGAAATCTTTTCCAACCCATTTTAAATACAATTGGTAGATAATTGTATTTAAATCTGACAGACTAATTACGTAAAATGGTGTAACGATTTATATTTCTCTTGTCGCAGTGCGAAAGTAATTATTTTAAATCTGATAAATTTTGTATTTACTTTTAACTTCATTCTGCTTCGCCTATACAACTAGAATTCCACTTAAGTTTTGCTTTGCATTGATACAAGCCAGTCGGGTGTAATTAATATTTTTATTCAAAATAAATTTACTCGAAAATGATGTCTAGACTGCCGTCTCATTTTTTTTTCCACGCGAAACGATATCGATTTGCGATATTTCATTGTATTATAATAACGCGAAATGGAAACAAAAATGTTAATTCCGCCTCACGCCCTTTTTTCTGTGCTTTCACGTGCCAGTCAGCATCTAATTTTCAACGATGAGGGGATACAAATTTTGGTCAAGAACGGAACGCGCCACCTCGCATCCATAACTTTTAATGACCGACATAAAAATATACAGGGGATACCATTTTTTATTATATTATTTTTTATTTTCCTGCTACGTTATTGAATCTTGCTGTAATAAATCTTTATCTATATATCCTCCTTAATCTCATGGATAATAAAATACACTCAAACTTGCATTCACGCCCTTCTAAGGTCACATTCAACGAATAAATATTGCTATAAAACAAAACAAATGTAATTTTATTATTATTAAATCAATTATTGTCCTCCTCACAAAGAAATAGAAAATCTGATCTACACATTAACTTTCGCCGTCCCAAAATAATAAACTTCCGTGGGATCCCAAAATGGGTAAAAGCTGACCCACTTTATAAATCAATGTAATTTTCTAAAAAAAATCATTAACTGCAGTTTTATACAAAAAAACGAGAAATTTAATCTCTTGACAAGTATATAAATAATTAACTCCTATCTGTTTTTTATATTTTTTATTTGAAAAAAAAAATTACAAAAGTTGTACTTTGTGTATGATATAAAAGTTATATAAGTAAGTACTTTGTGTTAACAAAATAATAACAGGATATAAAATAATTTTAAAATCTTCTGAAACAAATCGAAATCTTTTTTCTATTCTTGCTGTGGACCTGATAAAAATAGAAAGTGTTAGTTAAAAATAATTTTTGTGCGACATTTTTATCTTCTAAATTTCGCCATCTTCTTCACTTTTTTCCTTGTCGCATGTTGTGGTTTTGACAGTCTGTACCGTCTTGCTAACCTTAGGAAACACAAATCGTTGGCAAACTTCACATTTATAACTGTATTTGTTGTTTCACTCAGAACAGGCATAACATCTGCCACGTTTGGTACACGTTTGCTCCAAGTTTTTCCTGGGGTTTACGTATGTAAATGTAGTTTCCATGGCTGTGCAAACCGCATTTGAATATCCTCGTCCATCGTTTTCAATTTGATTACATCGTCTGGAGATTTGGTTTTTACTAAGCTCCATTCCAAGTCGTTCTAAGAAAATTTTTCTTCGAAACTTGAGCGAGGAATTTTACATCCATGCAGGATTTTTCAGAATCCAGATCACGAAGCTATTATAGCAAGCAATGTCAATAAAAATATAAAAAAGCCGTAATGGCCATCTCCTTGTGCCTCTCTTACATGGGTATCACAAATTTATCTAAAACATGAACACCACTTTTGGTTTGATTATATGTCAAAATTATTTCTGGCTTATACTTTTTTTCTTCAGTGGCAATTTCATGCTGGTGGTGCAAAGATGACAGCAGAACCACCAATTTTCCTGGTTTTGTAATGTAAGAGACCAAACTCAGATTTTCATATAATTTAAGTAGGTATGTTTAAAATTATACAGTAATTTGTTCTGCGTTTATTGTAATTAGTTTCAGACTCTATGTTACTATAAAATAGAGAAATCTAGTCTAGTTAAAAATGGATCTATTAAACTATTTTGTATGGTTGTTGAATTATTTACTTGGCGGAATAATGTAGAAATCAACTTCTTCTTCAGAAAGGAGATGCATTTGTTATAATTGAAGAACATTATCAATTAGTAATACTTTTATTTAGTAACCACAATCGAGGATTATATTTGTAATGAAGGTAATATGGTGACAATGAGGATATTATCTACAATATTGTTGAGGATATTTTAGAAGAAGAAGAAAGAGTGAAGTCAGAACAGGAATATGCACCAGACAGCTAATCGAGAAACAATTAAACATAGAAAGGGAAACACGTGCTATTTGTATATAAAGAAGAACTTATGGGTCAGCTACGCTATTTAAAGTATATGTTGGTCATACTTTAAAGTGATCGAAGAAGAAATAGAACCAGGAAGCTGTTCCAAATATAGGAAGAAAAAACAAATATGATATGTATGCAGTTACTGAAAACGAAAAGAAAATATTGGAATCTGAGATGGATGCTTTACAATTATAATTACAAGCATAACAGTTATGGAAGAGAACAAAGAACAAACAGGTAGAATAATAACATAATGCTAAATTATGTATTAAAATGGACCGGGTCAAATCCATCGAGGAAGTCGTTTAATAGAAAATTTGTGTAATTAATAATTTGTAGTAATGCTTGTCATTGCTAACATTTCATAGTTTTTAGAGTTTGAAATTTGGCGCCTAGGCTAGTTTTGCCGGCCGTCCGCCGTCCACAGTCATATTTTTTCGTTGTGTTTGACGATTCACACGTACTGAGTACTCTAAGTGCTTAAAATTACAAAAAGAATAAAAGGTTTATAATGTCAGGAGATAAGAAGAAGAGAAAATCTTGTTCACGATTACGAAGAGATAGGAAGAACCAAAAAACAGATGAAATATTAGAAATTAAAAACATTGAAAACTGATCGATAACCGAACGACGTTTTGTTTGTAAACTGGCAGAATTAAATAAAAACTAATAAAAATCAGAATAGAAATGCAGGTATCACTTAAAAAGTATTAAGCCTCCTTACGAGACACTTAAAAAAGTGTGGACTCATTTACACTTAAGTATATTTTTCTTTGTACAAAAACAACATGTACAAAAAACTGTCTATATGACACACTGTCCAAACAACGAACTGTCTGTATAATACAGAAGATATATGAGTTTACGAACGAAACCAGTATCACATAAAAAGTATGTAGCCTCCATAGGAGCGTTTACTTAAAAAATGCTTAAATGTGTTGATTCATTCACACTTAAGTATGTTTTTGCACAAGAACAACATGTACAGAAACTGTCTATATGAATAATTGTCCAGACGACAAATTGTTTATACGATAAACTGTGTGTATAACAAAGATATTTGAGTTTATACACAAAACTAGTATCACATAAAAAGTATTTAGTTTCCATACGAGACACTTACTTAAAAATTCTTCAGTGTGGTGAATTATTAACATTTAAATATGTTTTTGTACAAAAACTTTCTATATGGCAAACTGTCTATACGACCAACTGTCTATGTATCAATCTGTTTATACGACAAACTGTCTGCAGAACATAAAAGATATATGAGTTTCCATATGAAACCAGTATCACATTAAAAGTATTTAGCGTCCATACGAGACACTTACTTAAAATATGCTTAAGTGTGATTCATTCACATTTAAGTATGTTTTTTGGACAAAAACAGCATGTACAAAAACTGTCTATATGACAAACTGTTTATACGACAAACTTTCTGTACAACAAAAAAGATATATGAATTTCCATATGAAACCGGTATCACAAAAAAAATATTTAACCTTCATATGAAACACTACTTAAAAAATCTATAAGTGTGGTGATTCATTCACACTTAAGTATGTCTTTGTACAGAAAAAACATGTACAAGGAGCTGTCCATACGACATACTGTTTATATGAATAATTGCCCATATGACAAACTATCCAAACGACAAGCTGTCTGTAGGGCAAACTGTCCATACAACAAACTGTCCATACGACTAACAGTCCATATTCCTATTTACCAAAAATTTAATTTAAGAGGCAGCTCTTCCAGTTTACATGCCTTCCCCTTGGTTTATGCACCCAAGTCCTTTTGTTTATACAAGAATTATGAAACCCGTTATAAAAATAATTAGAAGATTAGGTACTTTATGAATTATTTACCTTGATGATCTATTAATTAAAAAGATAAACCACAAAAAAGTTCACAAACACAGGTCAGAAATGCAAATACTTTGGTTATATTATAAATTCAGTAGATTTTAGACTTGTGTTGACAGACGGCAGCTTGCCCAGGGGTGGATTATGGATCCATCTACTGTAAAAGACTAGAAAGGCAAAAGTATATTGCCTTAATTTTAAGTGACAACGACTACGACGGTAGAAATTATGTTAATAAACTAATAATGGAATTACTGTAATGGTGGAAAATACTTCAACAGGTTCTAACTTTATTAGAACATTTCAGTTTAAATGTGAGATATCTTCAGATGAATCCCTGACCGTGTGGGGTGCACACTGTAATGACGCAAACACTCATGGTTTCTAGACAAAAGAGGAAAGAAGTTTAGCATAAACTATCTACAACTGTTAGCAGCGTTTTTTGGTCTAAGATGTTTCGCGCACAAAGTATAAGAAGGCAAAATTCTATTCAGAATTGATAATACGACTGCGATTTCCTATCTAAATGGGATAGGCGGCATTCAATATTCCCACTTAAATGCATTAGCAAGAGAGGTCTGGCAATGATGCAAAAGGAGAAACATCTGGATTTACCCGTCATACATCCCGTCAGTTATGAATGAAGAGGCTGATTTAGCATCGAGAATCACTAATATAGATACCGAATGGGAACTATGTAAAGAGTCATTTGAAAAAATCAATTAAAAGTTTGGAATTCTCTCAATTGACATTTTTTGCATTAAGGTTGAATCTAAAATGTCCTAGATTTTGTTCTCGCCTCCCAGATCCAATCGGTTATCGCGATTATAGATGCATTTACTATTAGGTAGACGAATGAAAAATCTATGTTTTTTCCTCCTTTCGCTATTACCCTTAGGCGAAGAATAATAACCGATAAAGCTGAGGGAACAGTTGTGGTATCATTGTCAACCCAGCCCTGGTGCCCGCTCTTCAAATCACCACTTACCGAACCGCCTTCAGTTTTAAAACCTCATAAAAATTTATTATTGTCTCCTTCTAAGAAAGAAATACATCCACTGGCACACAAACTTTCATTGGTGGCAGGGAACTTGCCAATAACATCATCAACACTCAAGCAAAATCAAGATGCCTTAAAGCTATGGTGGAAAATTTCTTCATCAAACAATATTCCAATATTGAATGCAAGTGCAGTAGATATTCTACGTTTTCTAACGCAATGTTTCGAAAATGGAGCAAGCTATGGGACTTTCAACTGCATCATATCAGCTACATCACTCATCTTTACACAAGATCTCGGTAAGAATAAACTGCTGTCCCGATTCTTCAGGAGAATGTTTAAGTAACGACCAACAAGGTTTAAATATATAAGTACAGGGGACACAACACCAGTATTACAGTACATAGAGCGGACTTGGCCCGATCGAATCAGCTAAAAATAGCTAAAAGCAGTTAAAAGGTGCAGCAGAAAAACTATTAACGATGCTTATTTTATCTACAGCACATCAAACTATCGCACTAATTAATATAAAAAACATATCCACGAACAAATAGAAAATAACAAAAAAAAATACCATACCTGATAAAAACGTCCAAGCCAGGAAGAAATTAGGCAGAGCTAATACTACCCTTCTTATAGTACCAATTTTCTTATAGTACCAACTAAAGTAAGTTGTTTGTTTTTAATGTCTGTAAAAAAGTTGTCAGTCGTATTATTACGTCCAGTTCCTTGACAATGCTGCGCCAAAGTTTTGACAACTCTAGAACCTTGATTCTTCTCACTTACGTTTCCAACTTTACCTAAATATATTTCAAAGTTGCAAAAGAAAAATGTTTCTGCGTCACAAAGGGCCCAGATCTTTATGCCGTATTTACCTGGTTTTCTGGGTATGTATACTCTGGACTGGGTATGTAAAAAGGGACACCGTCCTCTAAAGCTAACTAGCTGTTCATCTATGGTCCCCCCAGGCCGAAGGACGGTAAACATCTAAACAGTTCTGAGCAAAAATATTAGCAAACTCACGAATTGGAGCCAGTTTATCATTTTCCTTTCTCTGAAGTCTAGTAGTCGAACCGTATATATCCCAATATTGACAAAAATCTGTTTCTACTCATTATTGCCTGATATAATATTACCTGATCAATATTGCCTCAATGATTTGTTTGTAACTGACCATAAGCTGTGAGGGTCCTCTCGAGATACCCTGAAATGGCCAGTAAGAACGAGAATAGCTATAAATCCAAAAATTTCTATGGCATCAACTTCATCCCATGTTTGTCTGTTTTTCCTGTTCTCTGCTTTTCTGCTTTTTGCTGTTCTTCATTGTACGCATTCACACATTTTCTGGCTCGTTCATTTGTATACTTTACAATAAGATTTATAATATTGTCAGATATAAACAACCCCAAGCAATCTAATATAGAAGAGACATTCGTGCTTGCTTCGGTAAGACACTTTTCTTTGCGTACAAAATCAGTCACTTTTCTCTTTCCCGTTTTCGGTGCTATGTAGCTCCAATTCATTTGCTTCGTGGGCTGATCTTCAATGTCATTGTCACTAGATACACTGTTCCTTTGTGAGGCAAATTCTTCGCTGACAATATCGATTTCTCCAGGTTCTTCGAGAAATACTTCACTACCGTCCTCGGTTTCCGACACATCACTAATAGCTTCATTTTCATCTAACTCACGATAGTTTTCATCGTCTGAATCATTCATAAGTGCTTCGAAAATCTCTTGGTCTGTGAGAGCTCTTTTGCGTCTATGTTTTCGTGACAAATGTATTTCAGACCTGCGCGTCGTAGAAAATAATAACGTGAAAACCCAAAACGGGTCGCAAAGTGACCCGTTTCAAATAATTGAATATTGCATTGTTGAAATTTTTTTTAGCTGTCATTTAGTGTACGCCAAATTATATATTAATAGAAAATATTAGAATTCACAAGAGGGAATTATATTTAAAAAATATTTGACAGAATGGCTCCCGATAAATTGGTTTTCGGGTCACATCTGACCCGGTTTTGGGACGGCGAAGGTTAAATACAATTATACAAAAATGGAAGTCAATTGTGAACAAAAGAACTTATTCAGGAAATTAACAAAAATTTCTCAATCTTCCATAAGCCTTTTTTTGTTTTCTTTAGGTAAACCACCGACTAACATAGGAAAAATAAAGAGAGAAATATTAACGTTCACTTTACTAAATGCTCACTCTATTCTGAATACAGCATTCTTTTTTCTAACATAATTTACAGCTTTTTAACATAATTTTCATCCTGTTCAACACTCACTTGACTGAATGGTAGTTTATTGTGAATGGACGTAATTTGGTAAGCGTGTGAAGATTTGGTATAGTGAAGAAGTGGAACCAGTAAGCAATTATTAGGAATAATAATTGCATGAACGTCTGATCTGTAGGCTAATTTGTTATAAAAATAGCTGGGGTAATTTGCAGATCACGGTTTTTTAAAAAGATATAAGATAAAATTTCCAAAGGGTTTCCTTAGAATTATCGTGGATATTTTATGGCGTGGTCTTAGGCTATGTACAAATTTGATAAACCTATTTTGTGGTCCTTGTATTTTGATGCAACCTGCCTTATTAATGAAACTAGTATTCGCCAATAGGGAATATGCAAGAGATTTATATTTACTTGATTTTTTTACCACCAATACTTTACGATCTTGCAATTACACCTATACCATTATTTTCTTATTTAGTTTGTATTTTATTCCAAAAATTAAAATCAAAAAGTCCAAAATATGCGAGCGAAATTCAAATTTGCGAAACGCATCACCATTGGTCGAACCGAAACCAAGGACTGTGACGCACATGTTATGACATTTATCGACGTCAATATTTGTCTCTGATATTCACTGTGCTGTTTTGCTGTGCAATATTACTGTAGTGTTTTTCTAGTTCTGTGTTTCCTAGTGTTTTGTTAATGTTTTCTAGTTTTTCTTAGTGTTTTCTAGTTCTAGTTCTGCGTTTCTAGTGTGTTAGTACCTAGTGAAATTTTGGTCTATAGTGACATTATGAATTATCAAGAACAATGACGGAAGTGGTTGTGTTAAAGCACAATCGGACAATTTACCAAAAATAAATGCATTTATGGTGACAACATATTTTCTTTCGAATCCAGATTTTACGTCCACTGAGGTCAAAGGAGTAAAAGCTGCAAGGTAATTATTGCAAACCACGATATTTTCTAAGTTAATATTTTTATAACCAAAAGGTTTTCATGCATGCATGCACACAGCAGTATTTATCTGATCATAACTTCAAATGCAGCTGTCATTAACCTAACTTTTATGTATTTAACTAAAATTGTTTTGTTACAGATCTGAACAAGAATCTTATGGTGATTCAGCAGTAGGCTATGTGCAAGTAAAACAAGATGGTAACATATGTATAGTGAAAGCTTGAATTACACCGGAACACAATGTGCGTCAGAAGTGTTATGCAGTACAGGCTACCTGTGACGTAATTGAAGAAACTATTATTTCTGTTCAATGTGAAGATTGCGTAGCACACGTAGGTAGGATTTCTTTTACTTTCTTCTACTAATTGCCTACAGTAAGATATTTTCTAAGCAGAACTCGTAGGCAAAGTCAGAAACTTTGGCTTTGCCACAAAGATTGTTAATATAACCAAGGTAAAGAACGTATCCTCAAAATACTGTTTACAGTGATAAGTTAGCAGCACTATGTCCATACTATAACCAGAGTTACATTTCATATGTTAAAGAAACATAACTTAATTTTGTTTTTGTTTTAGGAGGTTGCTAGCATGCTATTGCTTTTTTAGCATGGCTGCACCGGCGTAGCGAAGATCCATCAAGCACAGGTATTAAGTGCTATTGGAAAAAATCCAAGTAATCTTCGATTGGTACCAGCTTGAGATTTCTAAAAGCAAGGGATATTTGCAGCACACCTAAACATAAGCTTGTGCTAAAAAATTTGAGCACTGACAACTTTCTCACAATGTTAAAAAATAATTGTAAAGTGGTTGGTGATACAAATAATCACTTCATTAAATTTTACAAAGATCCAAACAACATTGAAAAATTGTCTATACATAATTTAGTCATTACATGGCAAAGCCACAAACCCTGATGAATTTGTTGAGCATTGTAAACTTGTGATGAGTACAGAAGCATGAAAAGAAGCTGCATTAGCGACTATTGAACAACATGACTGTCCATTGTAGCACGAGCTGAGATATGGCAGAATCACAGCTTCTAAGGCATATGAGGCTGCACATTACAATGTTCTCGATGGTTCCTTAATTGAGAACATATTGGGAGCAAGTAAATTGAAGGACACAGAGACTAAGAAAAGGGGGTGACTATTAGAAAATGCAGTATTAAAAGAAGTGGAGAAAATAAGACAAATAAAAATAAATAGATGTGGATTACAATTCAATGCTGCTTATCCTCCCATGGGTGCTTCTCCAGATGGGAAAAGTACTGTGTACAGCATTGAAATAAAATGCCTAACATCAAAAAAAGCTATGAGCCGCCACATCTCCTTATAAGATGATTATCCCGGTACTTCTGTCTCAATTGAAATGTGTGCCAAGGCTTCTATGCTTGAGGATTCGGAGATGTATATATATGTATATATATATATATATATATATATATATATATATATATATATATATATATATATATATATATATGTGTGTGTGTATATATATATATATATATATATATATATATATATATATTTATATATATGTATATATATATATATATATATTTATATATATATATATATATATATATATATATATATATATCCTAAAATTACTTATTGAATTTAATTGAAATAAAACAAGTTTATAATTTAATCATTTTTTTATTAAAACATCCTGCATATTTACCAAACCACAAGCTAATGTTATTACATCATCCATGATAGGAATTAAATTATAGTCTACACATGCATGAGGAAGCAACATGTGAAACTCTCTTAGCCTATTAATTACTCGTTCAACATGTATTCTCAAAGCTGCTACACGTTTTGGTTCCTCATCTTTGGTGCTGGGCGAGGACATTGAAACTGAAGGTGGTCGTACTAGAGTACATTTTTTGGTCGGTAGCATACATGATATGTCTTTAAATCCTCTGTCAGCCATCACTGCTTTGTTAGGGGGTAAACAGTCCAAGTAACCACAGTCCTACACTATCATTACATCAGTAGCTCTTCCACCAAATCCATCAGAAATAAAAGTAATCAATCCATCAAGTGTACATGAAAGTAGATACTTTATTTTGTATTGTGACCAAGTCATTGATTGATGGACTGCATCTGAGGGTTTTTCAATTTGAATTTCTAAGCAATCAATGATGGAAATAATATTTGAATACCTGGCCCTAAATGATATCGGTAAGTTTTTAAAAGCTCTGTTGGTGTTGGCCACACAATCAAATCTTTGATTTTTGATGCAATAAGCGGTAAACTTTTAGAAAATATTCTACTGATGGAGCTCTGAGAATAACCAAACTGCATTGCTAATATGTTAAATGATTCATTTAATTTTAATTTCTTTAAAGTAATGACAATGTCTATAGTTGGTAGTGGGATGCTTTCACTTAAAAGTTTTATTAAATGACATGATTGTTTGCGTAATCCTATCAACATTTTAAGCTCGTTTCCTATAGCGGTTATTGTACTAGTTCGCATTACATTTTTAAAATGTTTTTTATCCTCCAAATCATCTTGCATCCAACTTGAATCAGATGAGCTACATGATGCATAATCAGGGGATATCACTGACGTATCAGAAGAAATAGATGTTGTATCAACTGGGTTATCTATAAATAACTTTCTAGTTGATTTTATTGGTGACGTATTAAGTGACGTATATATATTGGCAATATTTTGAAAAGAAAGACGAAGAGGAGAGAGAGCAACATTTTTCTTTTCCATTCTTAAATTTACTTGAACACCTTTACCTCTGTACTTTGACTTAATATTTACTTGCAGAGCTTTGTCACAGTGTAATTTGTCTGTATTACTGGAGGCTTCAATCTGCTCTGTTTCAGAGACATCCATGGGAGAGGTACTGGGCCTTGCTCGATAATCATCACTTCCTTCAATATGAAAACTACTTTTTCCGGCTTCATAGTAACTTGTTTTTGGTGTTTCAATATCTAAAGCATTTGTAATTTTGACAGCTACTAGTGATAATCTTTGTCTTTTGATAGCACATATTCCCTCTTGTGGTGGTGGCATATTTTCTTTTTGACACTGAAATATATCTTCCTCAATCTTAAATAAATTCAACATTTAGTAAAACCCTGGAAGAAACTCACACCATGTAAACCATCGAAATACAATATACTTACATTAAAGTGATCTTCACAACAATATGAACACGTTTTTGGAGATATTTCATTTCTTCTTACAACCTTGCACCATTCTTTACGCACTTTCGCATTTCTTGGAACAAAGAAAAAACACAATGTGGAGTACTTATAATAGTGTTTTTGCATTCCGGTACAAAACAATATTTATAATATGGTTTTTTAGCTTTTTCCATTATCGAAATAGCGATTCAAACAGAAAATGCTTAACTGTCAAAAGTGTAAGTAACTGTCAAAATTGCAAATAGTAAACAACGCTGAATGACAATAGAGAGCTGTGACGTCATCCGAAGCGCGCGAAAAATGAGACCGTTTAAACAGGTCAAATTTTATATATTTTTTTTTAAATTAATTGAAACACTTTCAACAGTATTTATATTTTTTACTGTTAAAACGAAGTAAAAAGTGAACTAAGCAAATAAAAAAAATTGATGCATATTCCCTATTCCGGGTAGCTTAGCATTGAACAAACATAGGCACTCACTAGTTAAACATTTTAAAATAAAATGTTTAAACATTTAAAATAGGATATGCCTACAGGAATGCATCACTTTCAACTTTAAATAAACACGCTTTAAAAGTGACGAAGATCTGTTATCAATTGATAGTCCAAGATTTGTTATTTCTTTGTTATGTTCAGCCGCTGTTCATGCATGGCAATTGTGAGTTTTTCCTTAATACTACTTTTTGAGGCAAATAAAAATCAAATCAAAATAAAAGAGAACTAAATGAAATATGTCACAAACCAATACATGAAACTAAAACTCTTAAAAGAAAAAAATTAACAAAAATATGAATAATGTAAATGTACATTTAAACATGAATTCGAACATAAAATGTTTCTAAATTAATGGGTTCAATCTCGATTAAGAGAGCAATGGCTCTTAAAGTTTCCAATAATGTCCATTTTCCTGATGACCATTGGTAAGTGGTTAAAATTTTTAAATTGCTGTAGGGAGGATATGTCTTAGTCATCGTCAAGCTATGTCCTGGCAGCTCATAGGAGATATTAATATATCTTGTAACCCTTTGCGTGGGTTTTGCATATATTTCAGACAATAGTTTGTGTTTAACCAAAAAATAATGCTGACAAATATATATAGGCCAGTGGTAGCATTAGCAATTTAGTCCTTTTAAACTCTCCTCGACATGATTCCATGAAGGGTAGATGAAGAAGAGCAAGGCTTGCTTTTGGACTCTAAATAATAATCTACTCTACTCTAAATTATAATAAGGATTGAAAATTGGCGAAGTACACCATCCTCAAGATATCTGCGTCTACTCTATATCTATATAATATCCACTCAATAACCTTAGTGCATAAACGGTTTTACTTTAGTTTCATTGAGAGTTTATTAATATGTGTAAACTAATCTTAATCAATAAAAGTTTTTGTCTAGATGGATTCCCGAAAGCCTAGCGGGATTTTGGATTTGGATTGCTTCCTGTTCAATTTGAATTTCTGCTGGGAAGTTGATTGTACATCTTTTTGATTGAAATATGATACAATGATCTTAGTCTTTCTCGGGTTGATCGTGAGGGAACATCCAGCGGTTAAATTAGATATACTTTACAGGTCATCATCTATAAACCGTTCTGCGAGTTCAAGCTTGTCGGAAGGGAAGGTATATATTAATTGTGTCATCAGCATACCGATGATTTAGACCATTTTTTTATTGATGCTCTAATATTTATAGTATATAGAGTAAACAGTAGTGGTCCCAAGCACAGAACCTTGCGACATACCATTTATACTTTTGGAGATATTATTTTCTAAAGTAGCCGCATGGCTTCTTCCCGCAAGAAACAAAACAAAACAAAATAGTGTTATTAAACATTCTATATAATACAGAAAAGTAAGAAGCACACGATGATTCGCCGCATCAAAGGCTTTACTGAAGTACTACAGTACCAGTGCCGCTACATTGCCGCTATCACGCGCCCTTCCTAATTCATCAGATACGTATATTAGTACTGTAGTAGAGCTATGATCTTTTCAAAAACCGGGTCGAGTCAACGGAAAGATTTTATTTCCTTCACGAAACTTCATAATTTGCAAGTCTACAACTTTTCCACAGATTTAGGAAATGGTTGGCAAAATAGAAGTGGGCTTTAGATCGGTAATTGTGTTGGGGCGAGCGTTTTTGGGAATTAGATGAACATGTTTCCATGCCTCAGGAAATATGCTCTTTAGCAAGCAACTTATCACCCTAATAAAACAGGATACTATAAACAAAAATTAAACAGGATTCTCAAATTTCAATACCTGTGTATTCATATGGTTATTATAAATATATTTTGTGTATAAATATCAATATATTATATTATTTTCCCACTAATTACATAAAAGGTAGGCAATAGGCTACATAAAAAAGAATTGGTTTATGCCTCGCATTAATTTCAAGGACATAATACTGAGGTAATTTTTTTTTTTTTTTTAAATAAACTTTATATATTTATTTAATTAAACTTTATTTATTTATTTAGTAAGCAACTTGTAGAAATATGAATAAAAAGACACCAATATTAAATGTAAGTTTGTGTGTTCATACAAAGTTTAATATAATTATATTGAAATAAAAAATTGCACAACTAAGAAGGGGTAGGAATGTTTGGACCAAAGTTAGCAGAAATGTGCTTATGCCTAAAATACGACAACGTAAAAATTATCGACAATTGAGTGAACTCGAAATGCGACCTGTCATTATTTGCTTGCAGTGTGATCGAGCACATCTTGTGCTTCCGCTGACGGCTCGTCATCGACAGCAACGTTTGGAGTGGTGTACCTTGTACCTTGATTGGGACGTCGAATGGCATAGAGTGATATTATATATAAAGTGAAGTGACGAATCCCGATTCTGCTTGAAAATTCACGATGGTCAAATGAGAGCCAGATGTAGACGTAGAGAACGTCGTCATATAAAGTTTTCTCTTGAGCGGCATCTGCACTGTAAGGTTTCTGGTATTGGGTGCTACTGTTTATGGAAACAGGTCTAAGTTGGAATTAATCCGAGGCAATATGAATGCCCACCGATACATTTATGAAGTGCTAGTACCTAAGGTTTGGGATTACCCGGTCTTTTTAGACTCGGCGAGTCCGAGTCAAGCCGACGATTATTTTTCAGGTCCGGTTCCGGGTCCGGGTATAATCCGTCTTTCTTTCTCGCATATTTAAAAATAACACGATTTTTCGTGTTCGCGCTTGTGGTAAAGCAGGCGATACTATACGAACTTGCCGTTAAACTACTAGTTACTAAAGGAACTTGATGGTAAACTTGACACTACATTTTAAAAATATTGCGTTAGTAACTTTACTAATATAATTTATATGTATAATAAGATGCATGTAAATGTACTAGCAAAAATTAACTCACCTAAACTTAAATATAAATATTTGATACATACAAGAGCAAGGGCCTGTGCATTTTTCGTAGCTCTCTAGGCGGCGTTTGACAGAGTGGATACAACGAAAATATTTGAATGAATGGGAGAATGCGGAGTAGACAGGTGGTTGTTACAAAGGGTGGAAGAGATATATGGAAGAACAATAAGAAAAGTGATAGTGGTTCGTTACGACAAAGGGAGTAAGACAAGATTGTCCCGTTAGTCCTTTATTATTTACGATATATGTGGTAGATATGGTAAGATTATTTTAGAAGGCGCCAGCGGGAGGATGTGTAATAGGTAGAGAGAAAGTATGGAGCCTGGCCTGGTAAGAGCGAAGGGGAGATGAAAAAATTGATGAAAAGCCTAGGGAGGTATGTGAGGAAGAAAAACATAGAAGTGAATATGGAATGGAAAAACGAGAATTATGGTGTTTAGTAAGAGAAAGAGGAAGGATGAGGAGAAGGTATGAAAGTGGGAATGGGGAACAATAGAGGGAGTAAAAGTACCTAGGATACACAACAAACGAGAGGGCCTCGGATAAACGGTATATTAGAGAGTTAGCCAGGAAAGCAAACAAGATATTGGGATGTATTTGGGGGATAGGAGAGAGAAAATGGGGAAGCAACTTCAGGAGGAGGATGATCATGTTTGAACAATCAGACAAGGTCGAACATTCAAAACCCGAGACACGTCGAGTCTTAGAGTATGAGTCCGAGTCCTGGTACTTGGACTCGAAAAACTCTACTAGTACCCCATAGCCTTCCATTCCTCTAGAAGCTGGTGATACCGACGTTCCAACAGGATAATGTCCATCCTCACGAGCGTTTCGAAGAAAGTAACGTCAATATTTTGCCGTAGCCACCCAGATCTCCCAACCTTTCGCCCATCGAACATGTGTGGGACATGATGGGTAGAGAACTCAAGCAATTAGTCCATCCTCCAAGACTCTAGAAGCTCTTCAGCATGAACTACATTTTGCCTTGGATGCAATACCTCACGGAGGAATCGACAAGATGATGAAATAGATGCCCAAAAGGGTGTGGGAGTGTGAAACTAATTGGGGTGGTCAACACAATATTAATAAAATATGCATTTATCTTTTCTCTAATTTATTTAAAGTTTTAACCAATTGCATTATCTTGGACAAGTAAAAGATTGCTGCCAAGTCTGGTCCAAAATTTCCTACTCTTTCTTGATGTTGCAGTTTTTAAGTCACTGAGTATATTTTGTATGTACTTATTAGGAGTAACATATTATTTAAAAAAATATGTTCACAGAAAGTCTAATATAACAACATTTTATCACCTCACCTTTTATCAACGAAGATCGAATTTAGGTTCAAAACTATCTATTCAATATACTCTCTCAGGTTCCAGACTCATTGATCGAATGGTTATCAAATAATCAAGAACTATTTGAATGTACTTCCTCTTACTTTTATTTGCCTGAAATAATCCTGAAATAATTTGCCTGTGTTGATCTAGGTTCGAAGGTTTTTTAGCCACAATATTCTCCTTCTTCCTGGACCTCTTCTTCCATCTACTCTTCCTTGTAGCACAAGTGGCAACAGACCGTACCGTTGACTGTTCCTCATTACATGGCCACGATATTCCAGATTTCTTGTCTTTATTGTTAGTAAGGTCTCTGTTCTTTTCCCATTTCCTATAGGACCTGTTGGTTGGTGACATGTAGATTGTAGATATGGTAGTAACGACTTGTACTGCGACCTTTATAGATCTATTGTACCCCACCCTCTTCCTCTAAGCTTTGGTGTACTTACCCATTTAGAGCGCCTGCTCTAATCCTGATTCCTGTATGAATTTTAGGATCTGGGTGGCATTCAAGGACTGCAACTCCTCTGCGTTCAGGCAGTGAGCCCCGAGGTACATCTGTTTCTTGCGGAGCAGTGCTCCACAGTCTTTTATCAGATGTTTGGGGGTTTCATCTGCCGAACCACAGAATCTGCAACCGTCATCCTCCTCTACGTCTAGGGCCTTGAGGTGTTTTCTAAGTCTGTAGTATCCAGTTAGGACACCTGTCAGAATTCTAAGCTTGTTCCTGTTTAGTTTCAGGCAAGCTTTTGTTCAAATTCAAATTCAAAATTTATTTATCGATGAATGCAATATATACATTATGATAACGTCAAAAAGAGGAGAAAATAAAAATACATACAAGTTATACCTAATGCACAATAAAATATGACACTAATATGACTTGTGAGATTACTTTTGAAGGAAATCATTTACATTGTAAAAACATTCTTCAGTTAGAAACGCTTTGAACTTTCTTCTAAATGATACATAATTAGTAATTTCTTTGAATTTCCTTGGTATAGAATTATAGATTTGTATACCAAATCTGTCAGGTGCTCCTTGGCAAATAGTTAGATTATTCTTTGTTGGTCTAAGGTTCAGAAAATGTCTTGTATTATATCCGTGGCGATCTTCTCTCATTCCAAATACATTTCTCTTTTTATATATATATATATATATATATATATATATATATATATATATATATATATATATATAAAAAATATATATATATATATATATATATATATATATATATATATATATATATATATGGCAAGCTAGCTCCCAAATATAAATGCTAGGCACAGTTAAAATTTGTAATTTCAAAACATAAGGCCTACAGGATGAAGTTGTTTTCATTCCCGTCATAGATCTTATTATTTTTGTGCTAAGAACACTCTTTCAATTTGTGAGGAAGCTCCCCACACTAGTATCCCATAGGATAAAATAGATTGAATCTCGGCATGGTACACATTGTGGAGACAATTCTCACCAACCGTATGTCGCACCTGTCTCAACAGGTACGACTTGCTATTTAATTTTTTAATTAAAGAATTTATTGTAGTGTCCCATTTGAGATTTTCTTCCAGTAATACTCCTAAAATTTTGCTATTTTGTTTCTAGCCAAACATCTCCAATTTTTAGTGGCAAATCGTCAGAACTATTTCTTCTACTGCACTCAAATATGATGTAGCTTGTTTTTTTATGTTGAGATGTAGGTTATTAGCACAGAACCATTTGTGAAGTTTGTCTAGCATCATGTTCGTTTGTGCTATGGTTTTTGCCAGAGAACTCTCTGAAATAAGTATACTCGTATCATCCGCATGGAGTGTACAATGTTGTTGCCCGATGTAATTTATCATGTCTGCCGTGTAAAGGGAGAATAGCACAGGCGCTAAAATACTGCCTTGCGGAACACTTAGTTTTACCACTCTGTCACTTGAAACACCCATACTTTCTTTTGAATCTATTTTTACATGTTGTTTTCTATTGCTGAGGTATGATTCGAACGACCTGCCTTGCCTCTGATACCATATATTTCAAGTTTATCTAAGAGTATATCATGTTTGACGCAGTCGAAGGCTTTTGAAAGGTCGCAGAAAACTCCTACCGGACATCTGCCTTCGTCTACTTGGTTCATGATTTTATTATAAAACTCATTTATTGCTGTGATTGTCGATTTATTTTTACAGAACCCATGCCTTTGACTTGGAATTATCTTGTGTTTTAAGATGGAGGGCATTATTCTATATTCCATGCAATATTCCAGTATCTTTGCCAGAACAGACACTAATGATACCGGTCTGTAGTTATTTCTGTCCGATGAATCACCTTTTTTAAATATTGGTACAACCGTCGATATTTTTAATACATTTGGCACTTTTTCAGAGGAGAAAGTGGAGTTTACGATATCTGTTATGGGTTCAATTAGTTCCACTAGGAACTCTTTGATGATGTTGTCAGGTATTAGATCCGGGCCATGGGATGTTTTGTTTTTCAGTTTATTCAGTATTATTAACATTTCGTTGGGGGAAAATTCATCCAGAAATATTGACCTGCTGTTTTGCTGAATATAAAAAAATGGTTAAATAGCTACAATAGCTCGAAGCTACAATATTCGGTTCTTTTATGCACATATTGTTATTTTTTATTTGAATGTCTTGTTTAGTCCTATATTTGTTAGACAGTTTAGATTTAGATTTGTTAGACTGTTTTCCATAGCGTCCGCTGCTTGTTGGCTGATTTTTCTAATTTGTTTTTATAGAAATTTTGTTTGGTCACAATTAGGAGGTGTCTATGAATTTACTTCCGTTTGAGATAGATTTCCCTTAGCACTGGATATTTCTTTTGTAACACATATGTCTTTAACACGCGCACTTGAAATTTTAATTTCCTGCGTTATACAAGAGGAGTGAGTTATTTTAATTTTCTTCATTAGGCAGTATTTGAAGATGTAAAATTGCAGCAACTGTATGAAGGAAACGGTCTTTTGTTCGCCATCTCGTGAAGCATATATTTCAGACCACGACTCATTTTGTAGTGCCTGTTGCAGGCGATATTTATTGCTTGATGAAAAGTCTCGGGTATAGAAGTAATCTTGCTTATTTTTAATATAATTCAAAACATAGGCTACTATTATGAGTCGACGATCGGATAGAGTATTATCTTCAACTGTTATTGTGATTGGCTGATTAATCCCCACAAATATGTTGTCTATGGTACTTTTAGAAGGTTTTGTTATTCTAGTGGGAACTGAAACTTTATAGTCAAGCCCATAAGCATTTAAAAGATTAATTAAATCATTTTTTTCTTTAAAATCTTTTTCGAAATGAATATTAAAATCCCCTGCAACAAGAATCTCTTGATAATTATATAAAACGGAGTCTAAGACTTCTTCAAAGCATCGCATAAAAGTACTGATAGACCCCGTGCGTGGTCTATATATTGTTATTATAAGTATGTTGTTTCTACCGGATTTACATATAACGCCACACATTTCAATTTCCTCTTCAACCGATTTTGCAGCAATATCCAGCAACTTGCAATTAGAGCTATAGATATTCTTCACCCAGATGGCAACTCCTCCCCCAATCGATTTTTTCCTACAATAAGATGCAATTGATGTATAGGTCGGCAAATGGATTTGAGTAATTATGTCTTCTGAGACCCATGTTTCAGATACACATACAAAAAATGGCTTATGTTGTTCAGTTAATATCTCAAGCTGAAGTGTTTTTGCTTTTATACTTTGTATATTAATGTATAGTATTAAATTTTCAATATCGTTTAGAGTTTCTGAGAGTTTTGTATTTGGAGCATTTGATGCTGATTTGTTAAATACTCTTTGCTTTGTCAGTATTCCCGTGAGGCTTTCTCCAATCTCATTAAAAAACGATTAATACATGTATGGCGTGGCCATATATCTGAATTATTTATCTTTTCGAGGTCGTCAAAGGGTACCGAAACCTTGAAAGATGAATATTCGTCGGGATGCCGTGACGTTAATTTTTTGCATATTACCTGTTTCAGGTTTTTATTAGATAAATATGTGATAACATCTAGTTCAGAAAGTTGTGGATGTAGGCTATAAACGTGAAGATGTTGGTAACGCGTGGCCGCCTTGATTTCTGTTACCTCATCATGGGTTCCATGTAATGTATTAGATCTTCGTGGTCCTTTTCTCCGGTGACGTTGTGTTTCCCAAATTTCCTTGTTTTGGTTAATCTCACTGTGGGATGTTTTGTTAGAATGAGTTTTATTTACTAAAGATGATTTGTAGATGTTTTTGCTGCCGTGTCCTTGCTCGACGGCATCCACTAGTTCGGTCCGTTCATTATCGCCGATATCTCGTGAAATCTATGGTGAACAGCGTCTTTGTGTCGCATTCTTTGTGATAACCGCGGTTTCCCGGTCATCAGCCTCTTGAAGCTGTAGTAACATCAGATTTTTTTCTGTAAGTGCCTCCACTTGCATCGATAAGTCACCAATAACTACCAGTAATGGTTGCAGTTCTTTTTTTATTATATGAGACATAACATTTTGAAACATATCACTACTCAAAAATGTGGATAGATTATCAAATTGTTTATCTGAGGCGGTATTGGATCTTAGATTCTTCGACATTACTAGATTTTTTTATATTAATCGGTGTAAAATATATTTATTACCCGTAAGTTTAAGATATTTTAATACGTTAATTTAAAGTTCACAACTATTGACTTCGCGTGGCACTCTCGCTGCAAGCTGAACGCTGACTCTTCTGTTCTTTTCTGGTTAATAGATCACAGCATCACTTTATACTGCCTTAACCCTTGAAGTTATTTCCAGATTTTCATCCATACTTCTCTCATTTCTTTATCTATATTTTTGTAGATGGTGTTCACAAGCATGCCGCAGAAGGGTTCCGGATCTATAAAGGGACTACTGGATCCCATGATTGCTAGGTGAGCGGCTTCCTCGTTTCCGTTTAGCTTTCGCACACAGTCCCATACCAGTTTGGATCTGATTGTGCATGAGCTAATGGCCTTGATGGCTGCTTGGCTATCTGAAAGAATAGCAATTCGTTTTTTGCGATAATTCCGGTCGAGGTTAAACTGTGCATATCTTTCGATTGCGTGTACCTTTGCTTGAAAGATACTTGGGAATGTTCCCATTGATTAGAAGTATTAGGTACAAGGTCCAAACACTCTTGCAGCAGTATCCTCCTTTGTCTTCGAACCATATGTATACCACTTGATAGCATTTTGCTCTATGTGGAATGCTGAGGATTCGTCACTCCAATCGGCTTTACTACTAAACATTGCTTTGTAGTTTTTCTCGAAGTGGTAATTGTATACCATTTCGTCTTTCGGTGCTTCCAGCTAGGAGATCTTTGCAGCCAGGCTATTTGGGTCTCTGCTCCCGATTATTTTACCTCTGCCTATTCCTTCCTTGCTGAACCGTAAAATCGCCGATTCGGCAGGTCTTTTCACCACGAGGTGCAGCGGAGTTAGATCCAGCAGCAGCTTCATTGCTGCTGTCGGACACGACTCCATCGTCCCCGTGATGCTGGCACATGCCAGTCTTTGAATCTTCTCAATCTGTTTCCTCATAGAGGCCAGCTTGGTTCTACTCCCCCACGTAACTGCCCCATAAGTGACCGCAAGTCTCACTATCGTGGTGTATATCCATCGCAGGATTGTGAAGTTACAACCCCACGTTTATCCTGCCAGATTTCTGCATACCATTAGAGCGCGTTTGGCTTTACCTACCGCTGCCTCAGAGTGTCCATTCCATAGGAGTTTACTATCTAGTGTGATACCCAGATCACACTAGATAGACAGAAAAACCTTATCTCCTGTTTGTATTCTCCGCCCACTCATCTAACAGTATGGTACTTTGAGGCCCCTCTGAAAAATTTCACAGAGCGTTCCCTCAAACTTTCCTCTGGCTATTATGACTATGTCATCGGCGAAACCTTGACATTTGATGTCTAGCTCGTTCAGCCTAGCCAGAAGTTCATCAATTACCAGGCTATATCAATAGCGGTGATAGCACACCTCCCTGTAGGCACCCTCGAGTTGTGGAGATCTGAATGGTGTCTCTTCCCACTTGTGTGTCCGCCTTTCTGTTCTCAACATTTGTCCTATCCACTTTGAGATAGTGCTGTCGATATTGCTTCTTTCGAGGGCCGCTTTGAGGGCCTTGTGTGAGGTGTTGTCAAAAGCTCCCTCTATATCCAAGAAGGCATATTTCGCTACTCCGTTTTTCTCTAGCGTTGCTTCTATTTCATTTGCCAGCTGATACAGGACGGTTTCTGTGGATCTCCCTGCTCTTTATGCATGCTGACAATTGTGTAATGGTGCACCTATCATCACAATTTTCCTATGGTAATTATAGATTACTTTCTCCATTGGCTTTAACATAAAAGATATTAGACAAATGGGCCTAAATGACTTCGGTTGAGTGGTGTCTTTCTTCCCCACCTTTGGTATGAATACCACCTTAGCCCTTCTCCATAGCTCCGGTATCTATCCCAGCGCTAATCTACTTCTAAAATTTCTGAGAAGATATGCCATTAGTTCTCTCCCTCCATTTTGTAGGAAGGCGGGAACTAGTCCATCCACACCTGGGGCCATAAATGGCTGGGAAGCGTCAATAGCCCATGTGATTCGGTTTTCCTTACAGATGGACGTGGCCGTCCTCCAGTCAGCCCGACTTGGTCTCCTTGGTTGCATCAAGCCCTCGTATTTTCTACAATCCGGAAAATGTGTTTCTAGTAGGAGGAGAGCTCTCTGCTCTTCATCCTCCGTGAAGCCCCCATCCGGTCTCTTGAAAGTGGTTGAGATTTCCACTATATCCTTCGCTAGTGCATTGTGCAATTTAGCTGCAACCGGGGTGGATTCTGTGTTTTCGCAGAATGTCCTAAAGTTTTTCCTTTTTGCCCTTCTGATCTCTTTGTTGTAGGTGGTAAGCACCTCGGAGTTGGTGACGTGAGCCGTCCAGGAAATTTTGAGTACGCGGCGGTATAGCCAAATCACGCCATATAGAACTTCTGTAAAGATGTAGAATCTCAGTAGCTTGATCTCCGTTTGTATATTTAGGCGATGTTCTAAGAATACATACATGTATAGATGTAATTGAATCACTTAAGTCAGTACTACCGCCAGAACCTGTTTTATTGTATGATGAGATGAGATGCCGCACACCACTGGTCGGCAACGTGAAGCCTACCGGCAGCGCCCGCAGATCTATTTTAAAGTGCCCACTGTCCAAATATTTTATTAATCTCCAGACCCAACATTAGTTTATTAAACCAAACATTTATTATTACAGATAATTGTTAAAAATGGAGTCTAGACATAATGTAAGAAAAAAGTAATAATCAGAATTTATTAAGTTATTTAAATAATGTAGGACATGACATGAATAAGTTCTTCTTCTTTTTTGCCACCTATTAAGACTTTTTTCAGTTCAACGCTTTGTCCAGTTATCTTAGTCAAAAAAAGGGATCAATCCTTTGTATTTTGTCGACATATGGACAAAGTGCAGTGGTTGGAAGATTTTAAAGAACTGGCTCGTTCCGACCAAAATGGACCAGGTATAGCCTCTGTCTTACTATACAAGAATCTTATCCACGGTAGAATAAATGCCCATGAGCATTTAACTATCTTTATGGCGCGTTTATTGGACAAAAGCAGGAACATTTGTCGCAATTGTGGTGGTAAGTCACAATTGGGATGAGGTTTATTCATTCACATCTATAGATAAAGCTCCTCAATACTTGATTAACATTTTACAATCTAATATAGAAATTTGCTCTGAAACTAAAATTTTCAAAAAGCCCTGTAAATACAAAAGTAAGAAGGCCTGGATTACCTAAGGCTTAATGATATCATTAAGGAAGAGGGATTATTTGTATAAGAAGTTGAAAAAACAGCCCTCAATGGAAAATTAAGAGAATACTATATAAGGTACAGGAATAAATTTAGGTAGTTAATTAGGATTGCTAAGGAGGAAGATTATAGAAAACAGATTTCAGAGGCAGGAAAAGACATTAAAAGAGTTTGGGGAACTATTTCTGAAATAATTAATAGCAAAGATATGGACTCTAACTTATCAAAATTGAACGTTGATGGTGATCTTATTGAAATCCAAAATTATCCAGATAGGTGTGCTGATCATTTTAACCAATTATTTCGAAATATGGGTGCAAAAATGGCTGCCAAAAATTACATCCACAGACGAACAACCTGATTTTGAGGAAGATGGTATTCCCTTCTTTGAGTATATCCAGGTTAATGAAAATAACATTATTAAAACAATTGATGAACTAAGAGGAGGATCCTGTCCTGGTTGGGACAACATTTCAGTAAACTGTCTAAAATTAATTAAAACTTACATTGCATCACGTACATAACTAATCTCAGTCTCAGTACAGGTAAATTTCCAGAAATTCTAAAAAAATCTATAATTACCCCCTTGTATAAAAATAAAAGTCGTTCTTTAGTTGGTAACTACCGCCCTATTTCTATGTTATCCAACATAGCGAAAATAATAGCAAAATTGGTTAAAAAACAACTTGTTGGATACCTGGAAACAAATAGCCTAATAACCCCTAGACAGTTTGGTTTCCGACCAGGACAGGGTACTCATGATGCTTTAGATGCAGTCACTTCAGAAATAAATGAATCTTTAGACCAAAGCACCAAGGCCATAGGAATCCTCCTTGATTTAGCAAAGGCGCTCGACACGGTGTTTCATGTCCTGTTGATTAAAAAACTTAGCCGTATGGGGGTGAAAGGAGCAGTTTAAGTTGGTTCATTAGCTACCTTGCATGTAGATCTCAGCAGGTTAGATTGAGGAATGTTCTCAGCTCTACTATGTATGGTACTTGCTATGAAATCCCACAAGGTACAGTCTTGGGACCTGTATTATTCCTGACATTTATTAACGACCTGCCAAAACTTGAACGAGAAATAGAAGGACACACCTACTTCTTTGCAGATGATACCGTGCTTCTCTTTTCCACCCCGTCATGGCCCAGCACCATCAATGTTGCCTCAAAGGGGATCGAAAGAGTGAAACGGTGGATGGACCTCAACCGACTCTCATTGAATCCTGAGAAAACAAAATATATTAAATTCTCAATCTATAAGAATCTCAACCTAGTAATTTATTTAATATAAAATTAGGAAACAATACAATAGAAAGAGTTCAAAGTGATAAATATTTAGGTATTCAGATAGACTAGCATCTGAACTGGAAATCACATTCGGAAACTCTAACTAAACGAATAAATCAGTTGATCTATGTGTTTTCAGACTAACAAATATTTTTGTTACGTTGTACAGGGACTTATCAGTTTTAACCATAAATAATCTAGGAGGGAGCAGATTGCGGAGCGCTGATGAGCAGTCATACATACCTTAGCGCAAGGTTAATCCTGAATCCCAATGTATTATACCGTTTTTTTACTTAATTACTTATTAAATATTACTTAAATAACAATTTAATACCTTATACTTATATTTGTTTTATATCAAATATTAATCAAATATTACTTATCTTTGAGATACAAATAATTAAATTCTATATATATTTTAACGCTATTCTAATTCAACCCCATGAATGGGGTTGGGTACTGGAAAATGAAACCCAACGCCGGTAAGAACACGTTTAGCACCTGCACCAGATGAATTACTCACTTCAATATTCTGCAACTTCAAGAATGGACGTGATTCACGTTCTGGATGCCATAATTTAGGGATGCAATGTTCTTTAGCTTGTGGTCAATGCAATGTAAAAAAGCAGTATAATGCCTTGGGATGCCGGCTGATCGCTTCACAATATGCGTCCTCTATGTCAAAAACAATTCGACAAACAAAAAAAGGTTTCAAATAAAATTTGTAAAGAAATTGCAATTTTTGTAGACAAATTTTGTAGACCAATGCAAGTACGGTAGGAAGCATAAAAAGAGATTTTTTTTTCAGAGATATAACTGTTTTTTTCAACTTTTGACCTAGAATATCTAAGGACGCTCACATGTTGGCATATGTTACTTTTGAGACAACATTTGTAATGCTAAAGTAAAGGTCTGTACAAAAATGCAGCTTCTTCCGTTAGATTCCGGGGTGAAATGCTAAAATGACTGGGCTATAAAATCTGTTTTGACTACTTAATTCATTTACCACAAATTTCGATATGATAAAAAATAATTCACATTTTCACTGCATATTGTTTCAACGGACAATTTTATAGGTTACAAAGCTGAAATTCTATGAGATAGTAATTTTCTCTTTGTAAATAAAAATATGTCTAAACTTTTTTAAACAGCATTTTATACCAATTAAAATCGGTTTTACATAATTACTAAGCTGTTTTACAAAGTCTCATCCTATAATCTACCTTTTGTATTTTTGTTATCACAGAAAATAGTTCTGAATTTTGTAGAACAAACTCCGTACTAGTTTAATATTCGTCGTGATTTACTTTAAAATTTCTACGTTGTCTTTTCCTTACCTGAATTAACACAAGCTGTTGTAACCAGTAGATTACCATCACTATTTATTGTCATACTGTTCATTCATTGCGTTCATATTACAAAGAACTGTTTTAACTGTTAATTGTAGTCCATGTGCGAGACATAACTGATGATTTTTATTCATAAATTGTCAGCGCAGGCCGTTAAAGCATATAAATAGCCACTACAGTTGCAATGTTGTATATAAATACCTCGAATTCAGATTTTTATTTACCGAATTATCGGTAAAAAAATATTAATTTATCGGTAAAATGTTGTGGATCTATATGACAATTTACCAGTAAATAGCTAACTTATGATAGATAAACTTATCGTCATTATAAGCTCTACTTGTTAGTATCGTCTATCAGGTCAAAAATGAGTTTTCAAATAATGGGCAATTACAAATACACCTCGAGGTGTGCAGACCATGGGCAATTATATATTTGAGTGGCTGTAGTGTAAATATAATTTAAGAAAGCAGGTTTTAAAAGCAGGCATATACCTATTTGAAATATACCTGTTTTGTCTAACTCTATTAATTTTTTTATTTTTTTTATAAAGTTTGAGATTAACTCAATAACCAGTGATTGCGATGGTTAATTACTATAGGAAAATGAAGAGAAGCTTTTTTTATGATTATTTATTTTTAAAAATGTATTTCTATTTATATAAGGTTTGCTTATGCTAAGAACGTTTTAGCAGAGGCAAGAAATTTCTGGAATTTAATTTTTATTCATATCAAAATAGTTTGGAGAACACACGGTCTGCACACCGCAGGGGTCCGCTTTTATCTAGATATTGTCATTAAAATGAACAGATTTAAGAATAGATGTTTGTGTGAATATTCAATTTAAAAATATTATTGCATTCTTATTACTTTAGCTATTTGTGAGTATCTGAAATATACGATACACTTTAAAGGAAGTTTCTTTTTTGCTTTCAAGTTTCCGTCTCACTAACTTATTCTTAATGACTTTTTTCCTAACAAATCCCTACCGGGGCGCGAAACTCCCCTAAAACACGTGACTGGGAACTGCCCGATAGTTCGCTAAAGTATTTACTTCGTAATCTAATAAATACAGATATACACTTACACAGAGAGCGAATGTATCCCTTTAACAGAGGAGATAGAGGGAAACCTCCTTTAACGTGGTTCAGATATAACTCTAAATTATATTTTAATAGGTAATCAAAATTGGTAAGTTAAAATCGATACTTGTATAATCCGGAGATAAATAAAGCGGGTCGATGGATAATTAGCAATTAAATAGATTTCGTCTCTTATCTACAGGTAGTGGTAAAAACAGATGGCTTTCGGTGCGGCACGTTGATATCATTTATCTTATTCACTGAGCGCGCTCTTTCTTTTCCCGTTTTCTTTATTACTTGAAAGCCTAAATCCGAATGGATGTCACTGCAAGGAAAATATTAGGTCTGATTGAACCCCAAATACTTCACCTGGATCACATTCACTATTCCAAACTTTAAAACCAACCCCATTTTATTATGTGACAACCAAATCGACACACGATTAATCTGATTATTTTATACAAAAAGAAAACGGAATTCACCGAGAAGATTTGTTACATTTCTAAAATGTATACTAGCATATTACAAATATAAACTTCAGAAATATATAAATAAATATTTATTAACTATTATTTTATGAACCCGAAATTTTCACTTAAGATCCATAAATTCAGACAATACTACATCAGGATACCCAGAACTATATTCAAATGAAACTATTATACGATTAACATTTTTATTTGAGTAATTATACTAATTGCAAGTTGTAAATTGGACTACAAAACTGAAGGGAATTGAACAATACACAACCAGCGCTATAGATTTAGTATAATCTCTCTTGAAGTTTACTGACTAATTATCGGAAACTGGTACATTTAAAAGCATTGGGCTTGATAATTCATTAAGCACAGCCACATCATCTCCGGAATTTCGTTAGTTTACTGCACCAACATCTATCTATATGTTTAAATATAAATCTGATTTAATTTTCTTTTATTGAGTGGGAAATTTTTGAATATATGTACATATATATAAATATATATATATATATATATATATATATATATATATATATATATATATATATGGTTGTGGGTAGGGGTGGTAGGATGGATCGCTGAGGAAGCAATCGCCGAAATCCCAACGGAATGGGAATGCAAGCGGTGTACGGAATTCCTTCTAGGATTTTACGATCGGAAAATGTACGATCATTTACTAGCTACCAAATAACTTCGTATTTCAAATATCATATAGAGGGCGAATTCAATTTATTAGAGAGACAAACTGTTTATATTGTTTCCCGGGTTGGAAAATATTTTATACACAGAGAGCGAGAGAGGTAGATAACAGACACTGAACCCTCTTTCAAACTGAAATTATCCATCCGTTTTTAATAACGCTATCCCAAATTAAATATACACGTTTCAATTCATTTAATTTGAATTAATACGTGTTCCGTTTCGCACCAATAAACCTTTTAATAAATTGGATTACTGGGGCACGAATATAACATTTACGAAGAGCAGATGAAACAATTAAGATAGAGTATTCCTAAAACTAGAAACTTGTTAGACAAGAGGGAGTGTAGGAGACAATAAGCCGTCTGCCAGAAGGAACGTTTGTACAACAAGCCTCCAAACAAGTTACGTGTCCCTCTTCGACACTTTGGTATCCTTATGTTCCACTCAATCCCTACTTTCACACAAACGATTCGATTTTATCTCAATTCTTTCTCTATGTATCCCACAAGTAGTAATGCTGCCAAACTAACATGAAACTACTAAATGTATTGTTTTTAGCCTATTAATTTGTATAAATATGTACACACTTTTCATATTTTTTGCAGATTTATTCTATTTGTATTAAAATTCATTTTATCAGTTTAAATAGATTCTAGAATGTAAATCTACATAATTAAATGCAGCTACTACCAAATTTTGTTTAGTTTAATGCTATATATGGTGATCTTTACAATACCATCTTGAAAATATTTTTTCAATAAAACAATAATCTACTTTTTAAGATAAATAATAGACGAAACTTTGAAATTTTAACTCAATTCTTCTACAGACTTTCAATTTTTTAATTTACAAAATTTTGTTGATTGGCGTTAGCCAAACCTGTGGACCCCTTTAAGAATGTTCTTGGTTTCGGTCGATCCCCTGCTGCTACATTTCTACCAAATTTCCAAAACCCGTCAAAAAATGTGTAAATTACCGATAGAGTTTGCGTCGCGGCACAGTTCCAACTCTTAATTCAGTGGTACAAATAAAAACAGTATATTTTCTTGTGATTTATTTATTAAAATAATATGATTACAGACTCAATTGAATTAAAATAAAACATTAATTACGTACCGTAACTTCATTTTTCTATTCAATCTGAGTTTCAACCTTTAATTCGCAGTGATAATAATAAAACTAAAAATAGTATATTTTCTTGTGTTCTACTTTTTTAAATAATATGATTACAGACTTAATAGAATTAAAATTTAACATTAATAACGTATCCTAACTTCATCTATGCAAATCAAAAATTTAAAAAAATACTCATAATTTTAATTGGAGGGACTGATTTGATTGGAGGGACTTGATTGACTGACAGCAAATTAACAATATTTGGCTTGAGTTTTGTAAGGAATAACTGCAAATCTCCCCGTTCTGTGAGGTTCAATCTGCTCCTTTTTTTAGTTAATAGTGACTGTAATAGATCTGACGTTAGTAAATTGACTAGTGATCAAACTTATGCACTATTTGAAGATATTGCTTCAGATCGATCAGATACTTCTGAACGTGAAAACGATACTGAGTATTATATGAAAGAAAGTGAAGCAATAGCTATAGAATTAGTGGTAGGTGTTATTGTAGAGAGTGACTGAGACAGCGAAGATGAATTACCATTACAAAGAAATATAGAATCGAACGAAGAACAATCTGTAAGATGGAACACAAACATTTCTAGCAGTAATAATATTCAACCATTTATGGAACCTGTAGGGCCAAACCTTTCAGAAAATTTCAAATATATTTTCCACCACAAGTCATTTTTCTTCTTCGTCGTTAATGTTATCTACATCTGATTTACTACCTCTAGGAAAATCTTCGAAAAGGCCAAAATCAGCGTTTCTAAATTCCTAGTGGTTTCATCCCGAAATCGACATGTTTCTACGTACATTTTATGCAAATAATACTTAAATATAATTACAGAAAACATGTCAGGTACATTGCTATAATATATCTTTAATGTTTTTATAGCAAAAACTTATCTGCCATGGTTTGAAACTTTCAAAATATGCAATAATATTTGACACATGCACTCACTAGCGGAACAGTTGACAACGCCAATAGCAATGTGTTATTTGTGTATTGGAAGGAATAACCTGTGCTCCATGCGTATGGTTTCACCATAAAGCCAGTGGGAATATAATAATAAATTTTATATAATACGGTTTCACCTTGAAACCACTCAGGCTCATGGGGTTATAAGGGGCAGAAGTAGCTAAATTCACAAGTCTCCTTGCAAACTTTTTCTTGATGTAGAACCAGATGATCCTCAAGACATGAATATTTTGTTGACATACAATTGATGGATATGGAAACGGTAGAGCAATATTTGTACCACCGGGACAAAATATTGCTAAGCTATACTAATATTCGTACGGATAATATCGCCCGTTCGCACAGTCCAGTACATTTTTTATTGCTTTAGATTTACTATTTCATTTGCTATCAAATTTAGTGCGTTCAAACTAAACTATTTAATGGTTATTACAGTCAGTTACTATGACCTGTGTCAGTTATATAGTGGTATACCGACCTTATTTTGCTGAAAAGAGTCGTCACAGCCATTGTCCCATTGTTAAAGTGGCGGTATTTTCCGATTCAACGGCCGATTATTTGTCAATTTATTTAATTGACAAAGTTGAATAATTATCTATTTTAAAGCAACGCATCATTGACTATTATATTCTTTTAACAATATATAAACTGTAAATACATTTATTAAAATTACTTATGCTTAACATTTATATGCTGCAAAGTTTTATTTAGTGATCCATAAATTGTTTAATAATTGATGGTTGCGCGATAATTGATATCAGTAATTGTTGAAAGAAACTAAATGCCATATTTTAAATTGCACACGCTGTTTTTAATCTAAAAATTAAATGTTTGCAATAAACTCTTGATAAAGAGTAGTTTGAGAAGGTAATGAAAAACATTCCATATTTTTTATTGTTTTTTATTGACTAATTATGTTGCCGTTTATTACACCAAAACTTCAAAGAAATGTAACTGAGCTATGAATATTAAATAGTTTTAATATTCATAGCACAGTTGCAACAATTCTTGAGTTTCATACATGTTTTAATGTATTTTAAATATATCTGGATAGTTTAATATAATAATAAAATACTAATTACATAAGAATAAGAAACATAAAAAAAAGTCATAAGAAACGTCAGCTCATTAGTCATTATTAAAGGCAATATATAGTATACTAGCAATATATAGTATAATAGTCCACTAATATTCTAAGCCAGGATTTGACCAAGTAACATTCATATAAATTGATATTTAGATACGCTAATAAATAACAGAAATTAACATTTCATATTTGTTTTACAAATTATGTTTTAGATACATATCTTAATGAAATATGAAACCATTCTTGATTGGATTGAAATCTCCTCATTAATCCAAAACAGAGCAGAAAATCAAGTAATTCTTTACAAATCGACGAATTACTATGAACGAATAAAATGATCACATCAGACATTCTAGAATTTGTACATTATTACTAATCTTGACTTAGTTGGAAGGATATTGTCATACTATATTTATTATAAAACTGCAAATCTTTTTTAACTTTTCAAAAGGAGTAGACTTAAGATTAATGCTTGAAAATCAAGTGCCCAATGTAAATTATCCTGACGTGGAACATGCGGATTCTTCACATGTTTAAATACTTATTTTCTTGTAAAAATATTTTGCATGATTTATCAAAATTGATAAAAAAACATTTAAAAACGGATTTTCAAATTATTTAATATGAAATCCTTCCCGGTGTTTTTTTATATTTTTTTGTCATTATAGTAGTTTATATACATACAACAGTTTTGCAAACCCAAGTCCTTAGAAAATATGGGTTATGGTTGGTATAGAACCGATGAGTCGAAAGTTTCCCTTCATCTTCGAATACTCCCTAACAGCGCATAGTGATACCGAATACTCCCTATGGAAGTCAGCTACAAAACAAAATTTGGTTAACCAAGCTCCGCCGTTAATAATGGAAATAGGTTCCTGGGCACGGAATGCAAAAAGCAGAACTTTTCTAAAAATAACTAACTAAGTATCTGGAAGAAATTTCTATGCCCAATGAAATACAAGCAGACACTGCGCTGCCAGATATAGTTAACCAAGACGAAAAGAGAATCCTTTAACCACCCCGAAAGAAGTTAAGAATGGGATAAAAACAAACTTAAAGTCAAGCAAAGCACCAGGCTTCGACTTAATCACAGGAGACATCCTGAGGTGTCATTGATAAATTACATAACACGTTTCAGGGAAGGGGGGAAGGTATAAAACAAATATTATTAATTCTTTGAAAATAGCTCAATCTGAACTTTCTATCGAATTTCTATCAAGGAGTGCCACCTATCTTCGTAACTTTTACCTAGGTGCTCATCTACAAGTCAGGGAAAAACACGTAGTTACAGTACCGGTCAAGTTAGCTAGAGTAATGAATGATGAACACAAAAGTCCTCCGGATGGTAAATTTTGTACTGCATATATATGCAAGATATCGAGTCTCTCACCTCAATACTTGGTCCAGCTATTGGTAAAACTGTTGAAGAAAAACAAGCACCCTTTCTGAGGCATAGAGAGTATAGGAGTCGCATGTCAGATTACGACTGCGTTGTAGCGGTAAAACATAAATTAATACCTTCCATTTATGCAGGTAATGAAATTACTCCTGAATGTCCATACAGTGGACCTTTTAGATCAGGGAAACATTCTTCATCATCTGCAGACACTCATAGTATACATGGAGTTTCCAGAGAATTAATTTAAATCTTTAGCCAAAACTGATAATCGCGTGCAACCAGTTGTAATCATCACTGTTGATGGAGGATCCGATGAAAATTCACGATTTTCTTAAGTTATCTGTCATGCGATTTATCATTTTCGAAAATTAGAGCTTGATGCTATATTTATTGCTACTAACACTCCGGAACGAAGTTGTTTCAATCTATTGGAGCGTCGAATGGCTCCTTTGAGTAATCAATTTCCGTCTTGCCGTATGATTCTTTTCGAAATAATCTCGATGATCAACGACGAAAATTGGATAATGAAAACAGGAACTTCAAAATTTTAAAGTGGCTGCTGATATTTTGGTGCAAATATGGAGTACTTTAGTTTATGGAGTACTTTATTAATGAAGAAAAAGTTGTCGCCGAATATATAAATCCCGGAAGTGGTAATGCTAATGTAAATCAAGTAGAATGGACTCCAGATTGGTACAATAGACATGTAAGGCAATCTCAGTGTGTACTGTAAATTAGCAAATGTACCGAGCCTGAATGTTGTAAAATATTAAGAAGTAATTTGCGAATAATTCTGCAAAATGGATTTATTCCACCACACAGTGGGATAAAATCTCAAAAAACTGGCCATAAATAGAAGGTTTCATTCTATCCACACCAAATTTGGTATGGGAGGGTTTTCTGGGTCGCTGGTTACGAATTTGAGGTCCGTTTTCCCAAAAACAGAATGGCGGATCCAATATAGCGAACATTTTCCTTAGAAAATGTTTCCATATTGCGAAAATTTGACATGAACGAGATTTTTGGGGCACTGATTACGAATCTAAGTTTTATTTTTCCAAAACCAAATGGCGGATCCAATATGGCTAACATTTTCCTTAGAAAATGTTTCCATTTTGCAAGAATTTGACAGGAACGAAATTTTTGGGGCACTGATTACAAATTTAAGTTTTATTTTTCCAAAAACAAAATGGCGGATCCAATATTGCAAACATTTTCCTTAGAAAATGATTCCATATTGCGAAAATTTGACAGGAACGAGATTTTGGGACACTGATGACGAATCTATGTGCTATTTTTCCAAAAACAAAATGGTGGATCCAATATTGTGAACATTTTCCTGAGAAAATGTATTCATATCTTGACAATTTGATAGAAACGGGTTTTTGGATATAAAATATATTTTAAGATATAATAATTTCGGGAAATAATTTGTAATAAATAACCAAATAACTATATTTGGAAGGTTTTGATGGAGTGCCATACGTGATGTCATGTAAAACCTGTGCCGCAGCCGATTTTCCTTCTGCTCTCAAGCTCATTCGCGTTGCATATTCCAGTTCTGCGCTGCTCCTATCTTTTCGAATGTCCTCTGTCCTGCGTTTTTTCTCTCACTCGCTTCGCAGAAGCCTATGGAAGGGCGACCCAGGCTAGCCGCAGAGGTCGATTCTTGAGAAGGTTCCGATAGCGATTCGTCAGTGAAGATGATAAACTTGTCGAGCCAGTCCTTAAATTTATTTAGGAATTTGTCTTCTATGCGAGAAACTTTCTGTCATTTCATGTGCATTTCTCACATTTATGCGTAAAATAGTTTTGTTTTTCTAGGTCAACTCAAAGTTGTATTTGAATTTATTACTGAATTCTCTTTCCACGGTAATATATATTTCACTTATTTTGTCACCAAAACGAACTTTCAATAAGTAAAAAAGATACCTCCTCGAGATAACCTTTGTCACTTGAATCTGAAATAAAAATAAAGTTAATATATTAAAATAAAAAAACATCTTTAAAGAAATTGTTTCTTAAACAAAATCTGTTCTAAAAAAAAATTAGTGTCCAAAAAAAATTCATCCCCTATTTTAAATTTAAATGGGACCAATTGTGAAGTGCACCCTCCCAAACAAAAAAAGAATGATCGAAATCTGTTCATAAGTAACGAACTAACAAAGTAACAAACATTAAAAAAAACAAACACAAAACCGGATTGAGAACCATCTCCTTTTTGAAGTCGGTTAAAAATAAAATTGATCGGTTATTTAGTCTGTGCATTATAAAATATAAATGTGAGAATTTCTCAATTTCATAAATGATTTGATAAAAAATTATACTGAAGACAAAGTAGCAGCTAGTAGCAGCCAATTCTTGATTTTCTCAAACAATAAATGTCTAATAAAGCAAACCTGAGCAAATTTAGAGCAGACGTTTGCCCTCATTTTTTGTATCTTTCCATAAACTTGAATCTTCGAGTTCAAAGCGTTGTAGTTTTTGCTATGAATTATTTTTAAATACTTGCTACACAATAACAATCTATTTATAGCCAATGATGTATTTAAATTCTACATACCTTTCTGTGCCTCAGCCATTTTGCAAAATTAGATTCGAAATTTTTTTCACCATTTACACAATCAAAATTTTACGTATTTGCACTAACTGTTGCGCGCAGGATTCTACACACTCAACTGTTCGTTTGATATGAAAGTTTGGGTTGGTTTTCAATACTTGGTTCTTTTAGTTCCCGGAATCCGATGGTCCCAAGGGTTCTCTAATGAGATGCATTCTTGGAATCGGATTAAAAAATAATTATTTATTTTGTTTTATTGGGTTTTTGGCCACTTTTTTGGGATTTTATCCCACTTTGACCTTGACCACCTTGACCTCTTCAAAAAACAGAAACTTTGGATATCCCACTTCCAAAAGACCTAGTAAATGCTAAATTATTTATGCGTGTATTTTTAAACATTGAGATTCCTAGTTGACCAGGCTTCCTTTCAACACTATATGACTTTTATTGCCCGACAGTCCAAACGCAATTGATTGGAGGAACTTGTCAAGCATGTGGATTCCACTTCGCATCAATACAAAATGTTAGAACTCATCGTCAGTCAGTTCAAAAGCATCAGACTGCTCGAACTGAGAAAGTACCAATTAAATTGATACGTCGTTGAGCTGGACCGGGATTGTGTCTCACTTTATACAATAATAAAAATAATATTCACGATGTAGAGTGGTACGATAATGAGAAAATTGATATTGAAACATTGAAAGAACCTGGAGAACCAAATTAAATTAACTAAATTCCTACGATATCTTACAATGTGGGGGAGGGGGCTTAATTAGCCTCAAAAATCCCTTACGTAATTTATGAGCGACCCCTAATATTGCTCCCTCTTAAAATTTATTGTTAAATTTACCTGTTCAGTGCAGCATTTAGGTTATAGCACGTTCCTACTATCTGGAAAATAGCAGAAGTGGTCATGATACCAAAACCTGTCAGGCCACCACATTAAATCAAGTCATCTAGACCTATCTCCTTACTAACAATAATTTCCAAACTGTTTGAAAAACTGCTCTTAAAGAGATTAAAATCAATCATTGAGAAGAAAAACCTAATTCACAACCACCAATTTGGAATTAGATGTAAGCATTCTACAATAGATAAGGTACATCTAATTACGGACATTATCGAAAAGAAGAACAGAAAGTTTGTGCATCGATCTTCTTAGATGTTGCGCAGGAATTTGACAAGGTTTGGCACCAGGAATTTGTCCACGAATTAAACCAATTTCTTCCAAAATAGTAGGTTGAACTACTATAGTCCTACATTACAGATAAAATGGTTACACTGATCTAAAACAAATACAAGCAGGTGCCCGCAAGGTAGTGTGCTGGGACCTATACTTTATCTTCTCTATACGTGAAATCTACCAGATATTGAAAACATCTTCAAAGCAATATTTTCAGACGATACTGCACTTATGGCAGTTGTAAATAATGCATCCGAAGCTACAGAAAAACTTTAACAAGTTCTTAATAAGATATCCAGCTGGATGAAAAAGGAGGGAATATAAATCTCAATGAAACCAAATCTACTCATACCAACTTTACCAACAAGAAAATCATGGAAGAAAACACGCTTAACCATTAACAATAACATTATATCATACTAAAACAAAGCAAAGTACCTAGATACAAAACCTCTTTGGAAAGAAAACGTTGAGGGAAAATTGAAAGCATTAGGTATAAAATATTAGGTATAAATTAGGTATAAAATATGTATTGGCAATTAGGTAGCAACTCAAAATTGTGAACCAGACTTTAAAACCATTGTGTACTTATGGCATTCATCTCTGGTGCAAAATATAAACAAAATTCAGCGATTCCAAAGCAAGGTTCTACGAAATATTGTGAACGTACGGTAGTATGTACGAAATAGCGACATTAATCGGGACCTTGGCATCGAAGATGCTGCCAGTGCGATTAAGACTTGCTGGTAACCACGTACTAAGGCTCCACAACCTATTCAGCGTTGAAGCGATCCAACTCCTGCATACACATGGAATAAGACGACTGAAAAGACATAGGACAGAGGACTTCACGAACTAGTATAGTGAGAGGACTTCGAGCTAACATGTGATGTGTGATGTTCCTGGAACGTTTAGTGAAAACTTTTGAACACCAGTGGTTGAACACTAGATTAGGCCCGTAGAATTGTAGATTAAAGAAAAAATAATGGTTAGTTTTATTAAGAATAGTTAATATTTATAAATTAAATAGATAGTTTATTATTAGTTAAATAATAATATTAATATAAATAATAGTAAAAATTACTGTAGTATATATTCTATTATATTCATATTATATTATATTCTTCATGATGAAAGGATTATTAATTAATATAAATTTTATTTATATTAATTTAAAAAAAAAATGTTCGAATGAAGAAAATTTCAGTTCGATTTAAATGAATTATTATTAAATCCTGTGAAGTGTATAAACAGTATAGAATGACACACATATAACAAATAAGATGCCTACTGTTTATATTTAACCCATGGGTGCTAGATTACGCTTGATTTAAAGCCCCGTTTCCTTTACTACCATAGAAAATACTATTCGAATATTATGTAATATTTTGAAATTTATTATTAAATTTATTTATAAACTGTATCTTTTATTTTGAACATATCGTCTTTGATGGGCAATGTAAGCTATATAGCGTTTCAGTAAATATATCAGCTTACATATTTACCGTGTAGCATCAGATAGAGTTACTAATTGATAGAACAACATATTTAAAGTGTTTCTTACCCTTCTTAAATTCCTTGGAATTTTGAGGTTTTATCAAAAATATTTTATATCCATATCCCATAAATTATTAAATTTTTTTGATTCAAAACATTTTTGACAAAACCCCTATAAAGCGTAACTTCAATGTACTCTTTAAGTGATATGTTGCCCTGTATTATAAAAACCTAAATGATTTAATAGATTGGTGATATTTCAAAATTTGCTAAAATATTCTTTACTTTTAAAATAATTAATTGTAATAACACATTCATAAATATTTATATTGAAAACTCCAGTGCGGTTTGTTTAGTAATAATCTGCTGGTTTAATTATATACGATATTGAAATATAATTGTACTTTTATGTAGTTTAATTTCATTATATTTTCATTTTTTAGTTTAGTGTATTTAGTGCAAATTATATTTTGTTGTTAACGTAAAATTCAATATTTTTTAACGTTTAACAAAACATACGACGTTTTCGAAGACAACATGAAAAAAGCAGGCATTCCAAATTTGTAGCAAAAAAACTTCAATATTCAGAATTTATATTGCAGACTTTTTCTATTGCCTTTCACTATTCATCAAATGAATTTCCCTATTTGTCAAACAAATTTCACGCATGTCAATTTTATATCAAAAGCTTTCCCTATTTATCAAATGACTTTCACGATATGTCATATGCTTTTCCCTCTGTTGTATATTTTCGTAATAACGCTGAGAAACGGCAACAAATCACTTTATTATTAATTATTATACAAAAATAAAGTAATACATAATTATCAATCAACAAGTTTATACTATTAAGATAAAATTCCATTTTTTTTCCAAACAATCATTAAAATATGTTTCCATATGGTGTATACAAGTATAAACTTGTTTATTGATAAAATATGTATTACCTTATTTTTATGTATAATAATTAATAATAAACTGATTTCTTGCCGTGTCTCAGCGTTAATATGAAAATATACCACAGAGGGAAAAGCATTTGACATATCGTGAAAGTCATTTGATAAATAGGGAAAGCTTTTGATATAACATTGATATGCGTGAAATTTATTTGACAAATAGGGAAATTCATTTGATGAATAGTGAAAAGCAATAGAAAAACTCTGTATATTCATGCGCATCAAGCATTTAAAGTACATACTTATGCAACAGCGCGATTATATTACCAAAAATTAGCGTCACCGGTGACCGGAGCCGGTATATTGGTACCGGATACGGTAAACGTGTCGTGATGCCGGATCCGGCGGATTACCGGATCCGGTTTTCCGGATTGCAATCCATAGCTGTGGTGTTATTTGAAGCATCGTGAACTGCGGCGTATAATTGATCTTCATTTTGAGATGCAGCTCGAAATTGAGTTTTTCCAAACAGAAAACATTTCTTCGATAGGATTTAGAAATGATCTGTAAGCGGGTAAGAATTCCAAGTTGTGGCCGTGGTTTGAAATGAAGTTTACCAATTCCACATTACGGTGCAGAGCAACATTGTCCAACACAAAGTGAGCTCTCTCAATCCCATCAAGAGCAATTTATTGTTAATCATAAAATTAACAATAAATTCGTTGAAATGATGTGAATTGTAAGGGCTGTGTTTTATTTCAAATAGCTGCAACAATTGAATAGTTTTGGCTTCTAACTTGAGCTTTGCGGATATATGCCGGAGTGTTTTTAGTGGACCTACCACGAGAAACACGAGAGTAAACTTGAATTCCAAATTTGTCTAAGAAAAAAATCTTCTCTCTATCTCCCACGATTCGGTTATACTGGACCTGGACGGCAAATTGAAACCTACTCTAGATATCTTCCGGACTGTTTGGGGACGTTAGTTATGCGTTTTAAAGAAAAATGAAACTCTTTGAGAGCTCTATTAATAGTGCTGATGGAAACAGGTAAATCCGGACATTCCTCCAAAGCTTCGGCTTTCAAATTTGCGTCAAAGTGCAATCTGCATCTACCCAATCACACCACAATTGTTTCTTTGCTTCAGACAATACTTGTTTCCTATGACCGGTATGTTTTATGGTACGTATTTTGTATGGTACGTTTCTCTAGAAATTTTGTAGGTAGAGTAAATTTTTCTTACCGTATTCTTTTACACCGAACTGCACGCTGACTTGTACACTGCTTAAGCCAGTATTCATTTGCCTTATTATAAGGTCTCTTACTTAATTTCTGATTTTCGACTTCCTACGTCGTAAATTATTATTTTGTTCTATTATGACTGACAGGGAAATTTATTTGACATATAAGGAAATTGTTTTGATGTAAAGCGAAACTGATTGATAAATAGTGAAATATATTTGAAAAATGTGCCAAAAATGGAAATCCATTTGACGAATTGTGCAAAGCAATACAAAAACTCTATATACTCTATATACTAGAGATTATATCTACATACTCCAAAAAGAGCTCAACGATGCTCAAATGATGATTGAAAAGATGGATAGTCAAAGCCAGCGACAATAAATCAGTTCACATTACCTTCAAGATGAAACAAAACGTATGCGGTCAGGGGACATTCTCAGGGGTCAGGAACGAAGTTCCTCGCGCATTTTAACTCCGAATGTAATTCTAAATCAAATCTATGTTCTATCTGTTTAGTTCATGTATTTTTTATTTTATATCTTATTTTCAATGCAAATAGAGTAATAGTAATAAATAAGGATTCAAACCAAAAGCTTAATGAAACATATTAGGAATATATTAGCAAAAAAACAGTTGGCTTGAAAATGAGCTTCACCAGACGAAACTCTAGCTTTTCAATACAACGTGATAATTATCGGTTTATGGTAACTATAATAAGATATATATGTTTGATATTTTATCCAAGAATTTCAAACAAACAGCATCAATTTTATGACAAGTTTCTAGTTGTGTACTGCCCGGGATAATTATTCATGCTCAAATCAAATCTTTCTGATAAAAAGGTTGCAAGATCTACAAATTTTTCAAAATCATTTAAGGTAAGCACCCCAGTAGTTGGCCATGCACCAGTAGTTGGACATTTAGGTAAGAAGATAGAAAAATTGGAATTCAGCGGGATAGTGTGAAGTGATTTCATGTACATAAACTGCTTTTGTCTTCTGCGCATCTATTTCGAGCATCATAGCATGCGCTGTATTGTGGCAACCATCACAAAAAAACCATTTGAGTGTTCTCGTCATTTGTTATTTCTTGTCAATAGGCATGATGACAGTAACCAAGATTCACAAAAATATTGTGTTTATCTAATGTGATGGAAATAATAGATTGTGAAATAGTATATTTCATCACGAGGTCAGAAAATCGCCTTTTCGCCGAAACCACACGGGAAGTCATGCAAGCCTGGAAAAAGCCTTTCTGGACGAGTAATGAACGATACTTTTCATTATACCTCCCTGATAAGAAAAATACTTGTTAAAAAAATTACCTATGCATTTTTAAAAAGTTTTATTTTTATGAACAAATAAATGCTAACGTCGGTCAAAGATTTGAGAAACAATGAATGTATAGGATAAATAAATTACCTGGAAATACGTTTATTAACAAAACAATAGAAATTTAATAATAAATTATTTGAAAAATTCCACTACTGATAAACTATTTATAATTATATATTTTTAAATTGTGTTAATTGAAATATTTATACAGCAATTGGTATTATTATAAATATTAAATCCTTTAACCTCTATTTCGTTTTGAATTGTTGATGAAGTAGAAGGTTCATCTACAATGTTTATTGTTGTTGACGTTGTATTTTTTATTTCTGCATGATTGAACAATTTATGTGAAATGTCTATTTTCTGTTTACCGATTCTTCGATATAGCCTCCGGCTACAGCTGAGGAACGCCAACCTCCATGTCTTTTTAGAGTAAGTAAATCCCCTCCGCCTTCGACTAACATAGATGCTGAAGATCGTCTTAAGCTGTGTCCAGTATACTCGTCAGGATTTTTTAGGTTTAGATATTTTGCAATCTGTTTTGGTACCGCACTTATAGTATGACAACCTACTATGCACTTACATACACATACCGCACTTATAGTATGACTACCATTGCGGTACGCAACAAATAGTCTTCTACTATTCATATTTGTAGGTCTTAGATTAATATATTTATTATAAATACTATATGGATCAAAGGGACATCCTTCCTTTGTAATTGTGAAACTTCTTGATTTGTGATTTTTGGCATCTCGAAGGAATACTATCAAAAAACGGCCATTATCTTCCACATCTTCCAAAGTTAAACGTATCAAGTCATCTCTTCGACATGCACCAAAAATTTCAAATATTAATATTATTTTAGTTAATAACCAGTTCTCATCTGGTGCCTCAAGTATGAATTTGGCGACTTGTTCTATAGTTAACACTTTGGATTTTTTTGTTATGTAACCAATACTTTGTCGTTTGAGAAATGCAGTAGTTTTTGGGAAATTAGTAACATTAACATTTTCTTTCACTGTCAGACAACTTTTTATCATCGAAAATCGAGACCATAAGGTTGAAGGGGATTTTTTGGATTCAGCCATTTCTGATAAATAAACGACAAGAATATCATCACTTACTGCGTCATCTTTTCGTTGTTGACGCCACTTATAAAATATGTCGTATTCATTTTCATATTTTTCTCTAGAGTAAACCAACTTTCGGGAGTAAACCAGCACTCACCTCTGCCTCTTCAGCTGCTATTATTTCTTCTGTAGACTTTGAACAAAACATTGAATCAACAGTGATTATCGCGATCGTGATCGTTTCTGTTGACGTTTGAAAAAATTGACAGATTGAAATTGTAAACAGAGAAGATGGCAACCCGGGAGGGTAGTTATTTGTTAGCAGTTAACAGACTGAGCGCCAGAGGTCGGTGATAAGTTTCGCAAAAAAACGAAAAATTAAAAAAAAAAACTAAAACTTGAACATTTTGCAACATGTCGCATATGAGAAGAATCAGCAAAAAAATAACAAATAATCTTGTAAGATGTGTTTTTGATAAAAACAGTTAGAAAATCAAGTGGAGTTGTAAGGGTAAGCGCCGTAAAAATGGTTGCCATCTAGCGGCTCGTTATTAAAATAATATTTTCCGGCCTAGGCCGGAAAAGAGCCATTTTCGGTGCGCTTAATAGATCGGAAAGTGGGGGTTTCGGGAGAGGTATAATAAAAAATGTATTTATTTTCATATTTAGTACGAGATTGATAATATTATTATCAAAACAAAACTATAAAATACAGCAGTCCGCCATGATAAGTTGATCACCAATCAGAGTGAGTAACGTCACGCGTAAGTGAACCTCGTAGGAGCTTCGACGATCACTGCATTTTTAATTGTTATTACCTGCGTTTATTATTAAGTATTTAGTGATTTCCATTGATCAGTTGCTTAGTTTTGTATTCTCAAAACATGGAACCAAGTTTTACCAAGGCAAATAACTCAAATTTGCCTAGAGTTCCTTTGTTAATGTTGGGGGAGTTTTTGGCATCAAAGACTTTTACTTAGCAGAGTTTAGAAATCTCAAAAACAACTAACAATTAAACAACAAAATGTCAAACTACATTGTAAGTATAATGTTAATATTTAAAAAACAATAATTTAAAAGTTCAAAACCCATAAAATCAGTTTTAATAAAAAGCTCTTCTTGATAGATTCACATTAGAGGTTATGTTACTAAAGTATTGTTTTTATTAACTATAACAGATTCTTTCATATTGATTTCCTTGTTTTAGATCCTCCAGGCTTTCTTATGGGGATGACGCTGTGAGCTACGTTCAGCTTAAACTAAGGTGACCAGGTGAACTGCTTTCGGCAGTGCAGTACTTCTTTGAGATAGTCCGTACTGTCCAATTTTTAGGCACTGCATTTGTACTGCTTTTCTGTAAGATGTACTGCTTGTACTGCAAAACGAATGCCAAATCACTCTTACCAAAACTTGTTACGAGTACCCTTATTTTCTGCGAAGTTAGTATTGTCTCGACGGCTTTCGCCAAGCAGTTCGGTAGTTCGTATGAAAATGTCAGACGGATGCTGATATGAATAAACTTATCATATGAAATAACTTTTTCAAAGAAACAAAAATGCGGACAAAATGAGAAGCAATAGTAGTTAATGTACTTAATGTACTCCAAAATTACGCATTCGAATTATTGAAACAAAATTTGGAAAATGGAAACTACATTACAATTTTATCAGACGCCTCAAATGATAAGGTAATAAAAATGTATCCCATTTAAGTACGTTACTTTTCCTTCGAATCTGGAGTAAATGGTAAACTATTTAATTTAGATTCTGTGCCAGGAGAGCCATCAGCACTGCTTTCCGAGCATATTCCTAAAAAAATATTTTGAAAGAAAAAATAAACTATCCGCAGATGATACAATACTAATTTTTTGAGGGCTCAAAAGGAAAGGAGAAAATAATGCGCTTAAAAAATTAAAGCAATTATTAACTAAGAAAACCATGAGAATTGGCTGCAACGCAACTTATTTTATCCAATGCAATTAATACTGCTTCTAGTCAAACGAGTATACTTTCACAGATACACAGTGAGAGACAAATGTTGGGATATTCTACAACGAGATGGCTTGCGTTAACACCTGCTGTTGAATGCGTAATCAAAATGTTTGAGCCTTTGCGCTCGTACCTTTTGAGCTTAGACCAGTGACCCAAACTAAAAAAAATCGAAAACGCGTTATCTAAAGTTACATTGCATTTCATTCATAGTCAAGCTGTTGTATTTCATATCACTAGGGCCCGGATTAATATGTAAATACATATTTTTAATTCAAATTATTTTCGGCCTTTATTATGTTTTCCACACAAATTATGATATTTATAACGAGAAAATGTAATCCTTATTTCCGTAGGGCCGTACATATCACTATTAAAGAAATTGAAAGCTCTAAAGTGTCAGCTTCCGAAGTGAAAACTTTCTTAAATAATTTGATGGAGCAAATAGATGAACTAGATACAATAGTGGTTACACTAAAGGTAACGCAGAATCTCTATACAATCGAAGAGTCAAATCCTGGAAGCAAAGCGAAATTTCTTAAAAAAATTAAATATTTTTATAAAAATTCCTTTGAATATGTAAGAAAAACAATTATCGTTTATTAATTTACCTTATCATTAATTACCAATTACCTTATCATTAATCGCGGACTGTTACATACGTATGTGTTATGATCTATTTACATAGTCTACGAACTGTACAATAATGGGCATTTACAATAGTGGTCGTAGATAAAATTATATAAGCTTGGAGGATATTTTGAAGATGGTTCATTATGTGATAATGAACTCTTCGATGAAGCTAAGCAAGTAGACATGAATTTTGCCACGGAAAAAAATAGATGAATGGATGAAAAATAGAACAGAATTTAGTTTGCGTTGGACAGAAATATACAAATATTTTAAAGATAAGCATATTCATACAAAAAACTTGGAATTAGTTATTGAATTTGCAATGTGTTTGCGGGGTAGGGTACAAATGCGACAGTTGAACGAGTATTTTCAATCATCAATGATTTCTGGAGCAGTGACAAATCAAGATTTAACATAGAAATCTTATCAGCAGTTATTTCAGTGAAGGTGAATCTCCAGTATACTTGTGAGAAGTTTAGTAATCTTTTAAAAGAAAATGATACATTATTAAAAAAAAATCATTCAAATGAAAAATATAATTATAAAAAATAAAAATGATATATCAAACAAAAACTGACCATTTTTGTTCCAAAATTAGATAACAGTGAACGCTAACTTTCAATTCAAAAGTCCCCATATCTCAAATAGCTTATGTACTGATTTCGTGTTTAAAAAATCTGATCACCTTAGCTTATACGTGATGGAAATCTGTGCATAATAAAAGCTAAAATCTGCCCAGAACACAAGGACCATGTACAGTTATATAAATTTACATTAATAGTCGACGAAGTGGATGCATAATAGAAATAAAGTGTCCAGTAAGTGTCAAGACTGAAAAATTATATAAAAAATGGGAAACCGACCCAAAAGTATTATGTGCAGATGCAGTAGCTACAAATGTATTTGACATTTCTATGAAAAGGTTACTTCTGTGTAGCTGATTGTAACTATAGTCAAAATAAAAATGTTGATATCATAAGTGTTACATTTTATGATAAATATGTATCAGGGTTGATTAACGTTTTAGTCTCTTCATGGAAAGATAGTGTGTAGCCATTATTGTGTCAAAGTGTTTTTTGATTTGTAGGTAAATAAAATAAATGTTTATATATATATATATATATATATATATATATATATATATATATATATATATATAATAAATTGGTATATTAATTGTAGTTGAATTGTAGTTTTATTTAAAGAATCTTATAAATTTATTAAGCCACAGGCAATGGTAATAACATCATCAAGTAGTCAAAGTACTTGATGATGTTATGACCATTGCCCGTAGTTTACTAAATTTATAAGATTCTTTAATTAAATAAAACTACAATTCTACTATAATTAATATAAAAATTTATTATATAGATTATGATTTACACATGCATGTGGTTTTAGCATACTAAATTCTCTCAAGCGACGAATGACTCTCTCAACATGTATTCTTAAACTCGCAATTTCTTTAGTTTCCCTTGCCTCAGTTTTTGATAGTTTAATCCCAGTTGTTACACTTGGAGGTCGCACTAGTTTCACTCCATGCTTGAGAAAATATGATTCTATATGGTTGAATCCCCTATCGGTCATCACACACATACCTGAATGCAAACATTTTATAAAATAACGCGATTCAACTAAACATGTGTCTGTAATTCTTCCTACACAACCTGGCAATACATAATTAACTAAACCGTTCGGTGTACACGATATAAGATATTTTACGGTGTTAGCCTTTTTCTATTCTGACCATGACGGAGATTGATCAAGGCTTTCGAAGGCTTTTGTATCTCAATCTCTAGGCAGTCAATGATGCAACTTACATTATAATATTTATGCCTAAATGCCATGAGTAAATTATTTTTTATGGAATCTGTATTTAATTTTACCATAAAAGGACACATTACACCAGCTAGCAAAGGAATATCTTTTAAAAATATTTTGCTAAACAGCCGATTTCTTTCTTTGGCTCCCTAATGTTTTCGGTCTTTTTAGTTACTACTGACGTCAGAAGCAGACACCATGACACCAGCGATCATTTCGAGCTCATTTTAAACTTTGAATTTCAATTGCTTTTTTTTAATAAAACTTTTTGGAAATAGTAGGTACTTAGAATATTATACAACACTTTTTCAAAATCAGTCCCAAAAAATCAATCCTATGTGTTACTATATAAAATAGTGATACTATTTTCTGTATGTGTATGAATTTGTTGTTTCGATGCGTTTCTATCTTGTGCTAGATGTATTGCATCGTGCATTCAGTGTACCATCATTTCTTTTAATCTGTCAGTCCGTCTCATTGGAGACCCTCCTCTAGTTCTTTTTCCCTCAACTTTTCCCTCCACCACGAGGTTTTGCATCTCACCTGTTTGTTGTAGTAAAAACCATACCCACCCACTTGTTTAGGAACATTGCTTTACGCTCCCTTGGTCCCACGGTTATCATGCGATAGCAAATAATTCTTATAGTTAATTACCATTACGACACCCATCCGTCTTAATCAAACCCCTTCAAGCCACACGTGATTTTAGGGACATTCCAACCCTCGGGCCCACGCTTAAAAGATTTGGAGTCTTTAGATGATAATCACGTGCATGAATTTATATCTCCCACGGATATTTTCTATTATCAGAAATGGAATTCTTGGAGAGACACTTAAAACATAAAAACGTCCCCATCAAAATAATTATGTAGACCAGATTGTTAGTGTCTTTGGGAACCTTTTTAGTTATTTTTGTAAATATATTTTATATGCGCTACGACTTACGTCCTAAGCTCAAACGACGCTAAAGTCGCATAGGGGATCAGTCAAGTAGGAGGAGCATCCTCATATTTAATTAAGGGGTATGTACAAACCCCCACGGAACACCACCGGGATGATATAAATATCTCAACCCGGTCTAGTTTAAGTTAGTTGTTAAGTGTTGTTAACTTGTCTTAGTTGTAGGCTGAATGTAATATCATATTTAGTTATAAATATATTCAGTCTACTACTTTTCATTTAATATACTTCGTGCGTTACGAATACCAGACGACATAAGCAACAAGATCCCGAGATAGGTAAAACTATCTCAGTATCCGAAGAATTGCAGGCCAACAGAGCCTTCTTCACAACATGTACTTCTAGCTATGTAGTCAAAGTAACAGATATGGTCTATTGATTTGGTATAGTAGACGCTTTTTGATTTTTAGTTCTTGTAGAACAAAGATGTTTGTTCTGCGTTCCACACATGACACTCTTAGAATTCGTCTATACACCCATAATTCGAAGGATTCAATTCTTTTTCGATCTGTTTTCTGTCCATGTTTCAGCGGAGTAAACAGCAATTTGGAAGATCAAGGAATTGGCCAGCATTACTTTCACTATTTTTGTAATGGTTTGATCTCTCCATATTTTAATGAATTTAGATGTTGCTGATCTGGCCGACATTGCCAATCTTGGCCATTGCTAATCTTCTCTTTGTTTCCTCGGAACAGCCTCCATCTTTGGTTATCAACGATACCAGGTATACAAACTTGTCCATCACATCATATCTCGCTACGTATTTAATATTAGGTGTGTCATTGAATCGATCGATGATCATTACTTTGGTTTTTGTTTTGTTGATTTTTAAACCACAAAAATATTATCTCTGCTTCTCTGCTATAGTTCTCTGCTAAAGTTGCCTAATTTGTTCATTATGTTTATCAGTTGTTCCTCGTCTGCTGCAATAATCAAGGTGTCGTCTGCATACCTCAGGTTACTTATTTTTCTTCCTCCGTTTGATATTCCACTTTTCCAATCGTCAAGGACTTTTCTCATGATGTAATTGCTATATATGTTGTCAAGGAGGGGCGAGAGTATGCATCCCTGTCTGACACTGGCCTCTATCTTGAAAGCTCTGGTTTGTCCTGTTCTAACCTTGGCGATATTGTGTGGGAAGAGTCTCTTTATCCAAAAATCAGATGATTGGGAACACCCATTTTACCCATCACTCTCTAGAGAAGTGACCAGTTCACAGAGTCGAACGCTTTCGTATAGTCCACGAAACACAAATATAATTTTAAGTTGTGTTCTCTCGCTTTTTCAATAATCTGTCGGGCATTGAGTAGCTGCTCTCGTGTACCTTTACCTGGTATGAATCCTCTCTGTTCGTCCTATATTTGTGGGAGTAGAAATGTTTTCAAACGTTCATTAATGATGTGGAGTAATACTTTGCTTGCGTGTGAAATGAGAGTTACTGTTCTGTAGTTATTACATTCCGTCGGTGATTCTTTTTTATGGACGGGAATGGACAATCCATTGGCCATTTGCTCGTTTACCATATTTTAGAGCATATCGCGTGCATTACATTTGTCGCATGGCTTTAAGTATTTCAGCTGTGATGCCGTCTGCCCCAGTTGCCTTCTTGTTTTTGAGTCTTTTTATAGCTTTTTCTACTTCTTATTTTAAGATGCTAGGCTCTCTTCCATGTGGTGTTGCTTGTTCTTCGGATATTGTTCGGCTAACTGACTTATATAAAGCTTTGCCGTGTTGTCTCCATACTTCCGCTATTATAATTGGATCTACAATCACCTTTCCGTTTTTGTTCTTTATAATTTGTGTTCGTGGTTTAAATTCTCTAGCTAGATATCGTACTTTATCATACAGATCGCGAAGCTCTCCGTGCTGGGCGTGGTGTTGCAGTTCCGTGCTTATATTTTCCAAATGGTTGTTTTTGTCCTGTCTACATTCCTGTTTGATTCGTTTGTTAAGATGTTTAATTACTTGACTTTTTTCAGCTTATTGCATGTTTGAGTTGTTAATTTGTCTTCTTTGGTCTATCAATTTTTTTGTGTCATTGGATATTCAGTGATTTTTTTTTAAATAATTGGTATGTTATCGGATGTGCAAGATTTTACTGCAGCTTTTATCCAGTTCTTCGTTGACATCCATAGAGTGTTAGGAGTCTGTAGAGGTGCCAGGCCTTTGAGTTGTTCTTAAATGTTCTTGAAAAGTTTCTGTGTTGGGAGTTTCTAATTAAGTATTTTTGGTTTCTGATGTTTTAGGTGTTCGTAGTTTGAGGGATATTGAGGCTAATATCCCTCAATGGTTATGGTCTGATCCGCAATAATGTATGGTCTGATCCGCACAGAGCACCTGGTTTTGCCTTCACGTTTCTTACTGATGTTTCCAATCTAGTTTCCAATTAGAAAATAACCGATGTAGTTTTTGTGCTTTCCGTCATTCGACCTATGTAAACAGTTAGCAATTGTTTCGAATTATAAAATTTTATTCACCTACTTTTTATTACTATCTTTATTTTGTATAATTCCTTTTTTTCTCATTCTTTTTTTCTCTGTCGATACTCTTTTTGACGCTGAGTTTGTGATTTCACTATTGGCTCTCTATACTGTATATGTTCTAGTCATATAGTGAAAACCGTTAGATTGTGTAAAGCCGAGTCATTGCATGATCTGCCGACAGTTCGTGTTTTCTATTTGAAATAGTCGATATGACTAGCCAGTTAATTAAACCATCTCAAATATGTTTTTTTTTATTTATCTCTTTATTAATAGGTCTGATAATTAAGACAGGTAGCTTTATACTATCAGATGACAGCACTAAGGCATTTCTTGAAACGTCGAATCGGTAAGTAAGATAGTCTCTTCCCAGTTAAACAAGTGCCTCATAAAATTTGCGATTTCATAAACTTCGCGAATTGGCTAAACTACACAAACTGCCGACAGTTCATGCAATGGCTCATTTTTTCTCAAAACCTGACTGATTTCACCATATGACTACGACATGTATAAATATAGTAAATATCAATAACTCAAATTTCATGTACGATAAAGATGTGTAAACAGTTAGCAATTGATTCAAATTATACAGTTTTATTTTTATTAACTAGGAGTTACTTTTTTCCGAATTTTCTATACTTTATTGAGTTTCCACTTCCACATCAAAACCTAATTCAAATAATGAGTATAATATGAACATTATAACCATAGTATGATTTTAAACAAATACGTTTGAACAATTGTTTTTCGTGTTAAGTTTTAAGGTTATAAATCGACCACGCTCGCCTATCATTCTGCGAAAGAAAGAGAGAGCACGCATTATAGAAATATACACTAAGAAAAAGAGAAAGTTAGGGCGTGCGATATAGAAATATACACTGAGAGAAAGAGAAAGGCGTATAACGCGTCACGACGATTATGATAACACGGCGACTAACGTACATAACGTTTTATGCCGAATCACTCTTACCGATACCTCTGTAAAGGAACTTCGTTCCAAGAACTGCCCATTAAATGGCCAGCCATTGCCACGAGTCGACGAAATCAAATATTTTGATCTTGTTTTGGTTTGTACCTTGATTGCGAGATAACTTGATCAAGCCACTTTAAAAAAAAAACTAAAGGATCAACTGGATCTACAACTAAAACAAATATATTGGCTCTTAGGGAGAAGGTCAAAGCTATCCCTACAGTACATATGGTATCCAGCTCTGGGATGCCAGCAACTCGAACATCGAGATGTTGTAAAGTGTCCAAGCAAAAACTTTCAGAACCATACATAACGCTCCATTGTACGTGACGGATGTACACATAAAGTCTACATAAAGAACTTAATCTAGATTCGGACAAAACTGCTGCCCTGCGCCTCTACTAGACAGAACAACCATTGCAAGAAGACTGAAAAAGTACAAACCATTGGACTTTCGACACGGTTTTCCTGCAAAATAAACACTTTAACAAAATATATTTAAACGGAGATACATAGAGTAGAGCCTAATATTAAGATAAGCCTTCTACGTACCAACGCTACGTACCAAACAGGGTAATTATTCATTGTTATTCATTATTATGTTATTCAATATAAATAACAGATTGAGTTGATAAATAAATCATATAAAACTTCTTTAATAATAAATTCAATTATTTTGTTATAGAGGTAAAGATGTAATTTGATGTAAATTACATTCATAAAAGAATAGGCAACTGCAATTGGATTTAGCGTCTCTACTAGTATGTTAGTATTGAACGTGCACATCAGAATATTAACCTTTCAGTTCAAGAGAATGTTATTCCAAAATTAACGGTTTACTTATTACAAGGAATGGAAAATAAATAATTGTTAAATTGTGCATTTTTTTCAAACTATTTACTTGTTTTCAAAGGAATATTGTTTTATAATCTTGCAAAATACAGGTAGAGCTAGAGGTAATAAGAGGTATGCATCCTAGGCTCCGTAATCTAAACAAGCCTAGAATACATAACTTTTAAAATTATCAAAATTTAATTTCCATTTATTTGTGAATATAGTTAAGCCAATGAAGATTTAGATTTACTAAATTTGTAGGTCAACGCTTTCTTATTCTTTTCAAATTTAACGTGTTTATTAAATTATTTTATAAAGCTGCTAACGACCCCTGATGAGGATTCATGAGTATAATATGAATTCAGATTCTAGATTGGAATCTCAAACACCGTATTTACCTCAAATGTTCCGTAAAAAAGATTCCTATACAGCGAAAGATTATGTAATATTTTGTAAGTTAATATCATATTAAATTTTATTTATAGGTATAGGCATTTCAATAAAATTAAAACGAATAAAATTGTTAACAAAATTTATAGTTTTTGGAAAGCGGACCGATTGTTTCTGGAAATGGACCATTGAAGCAAAATATAAATTATAAAAGGAACTAGGTTTAAATCGTTTTAAGAAGCATTTCCTTTATCTAATTTGAAAATTACATCAAAAAATATATAACAGATCCCAGTTAAAACAGTAATTATTAAACAGTTTTGGTATAAATCGTATTAGAGTTAAAAATGATTAATATTAGAAAAATATTGATTCGTAAGAGGCAAAACATCCTAAAGAAAATATTATTTATCTACTCGCACACCAAAATGCACACATATTCAAATTCAAAATAATTTACTTACATTAGGTAAGTACCTGAAATAAGAAGGCCTAAATGAAACATGTCAATAATAATAATAATAATACAAAAAAATAATACAAGGAAATAATAGTAATAATAATACCACTAGATAATAACTAACCCAAATCGAGGAGAGCTTTGCTAAGAATAACTCCAGAGATTTCTTTGGAACCTTCAAACCGACACTCAGAAAATACGCTCCGCCCAGCCGCCACTTCAGAGACTCGCGAGGCAAACTGGCAAGGACGGCAAGGACAACTGCCAGCTTTTGGCTCAGTACTTTGAAAATCTACTCAACTGTGAGCCACCCAACAAAGACTTCGACTAGAAACAAACCACACCAAACCCGGACTCGCTGCCCCCTTCATTGGAAGAAGTTGGCCAGATAATTCAACTTCTTAAGAATAATAAGGCAGTTGGCGAGGACTCTATCGTTGCTGTACTGTGAAAAGGTGCTGGAAACAATGCCGTGCGCAAGCTTACCGAGATCATCCAAGACATCTGGGAAACAGAGAAGTTACAACCAGATTGGAAATTGTGGAATTTCTCTCGTCTCTCTGTCAGAATACCAACGGGTCTTCAGGAAGATCCGATCCTGTGTTCAACAGATCCTCAATCTTAAAACTGTACATGCATACTCCAAGATGAGAAACCGCAAGGTGGTCGTCAGCTTTATTGATTTTAGGAAGGCCTACGATTCCATTGATAGAGAAACGCTCAACAAAGTACTCCAGGAACAAGTGCTAGACAACAATACCCACAGACTCATCCTACAAACTTTGACTAATACCCATTCTAAATTTAAATTTAGAGGCGACATTTGACAAAGCTTCAAAACTGGTGAGACAAGGAGATGGATATTCCCAACTTCTCTTCAACTGTGTCCTTGAAAAGGATAAGAGAGTATGGCACAAGGAACTGATCAATTTGGGTGCCCAGAGTGGTATCTACCTGAGACGCAAGAACGATGGACTGGTTGTCGATTGCCTGGCCTTTGCAAATGACATGGCACTCTTTGCTGATTCTCTTGAGATGGCAACAATGCAGGTAAATTGCCTCAGAAAACAGGCTGCCAAAGTGGGTCCTCAAGTGTCCCTGGAGAAAACAGAATTCTTTACCAACATTAGAGACGCAAACAGAGAGATGTTGCTAGAGCAGGGAAACATCAAGAGGACTGATAAATTTGCGATTTGCGAAGTAAACATGCGATTATAATAATGGCATCGATTGAATCGAATAAATGGACGCGATTATAATAATGCCATTATTATAATCGCATGTAAAAGTATCCAAATCGTTCGTAAAAGTACAATGTAAATCAAATGGAGTTTCATTATAGAACGATTACTATTTGTTGTTACTATTGCAACAATTCGCATCACTGTACAAAAGACAACGATGTAGTTAAAATCAATTTTCTGACGTGTATTAAAATTTAATTAATTTTTCTTATTTTGATTCCAGAATCCTCGGCCTGTCCTAAAAAAGAATCCAAATTTGGACCATATTAAATTGGAGTTGCCTCATACGAGTTTGGTTTATAAACTGCTTCCTAAAGAAGAAACCGAACTCGAACCAGACTAGGTTCTCGTTATAACATGTGTAGCTTCCGAATATGTTCCGAGTCCGAATTGAACGAACACAGAGTTCGACATGCCTAATTCGTTCCTAATAGAAATCGAACTGAAATTCCTATTCGGGTAATTATTGAAATTTCTTCTGATTGATACTGACTAGTTTAGCAATTATCATCTGATGTGTAGTTATCATCGGATGTGCTCTTTTATAACATATACTAGTGGATGCAGATAGAATAGTTGAATAAGGTAGAAGAGTTTATAAGGGTGAATTCAAAATGTAGAAGGAATAGTGGCAAGAAGGAAAAACAGTAAGTAGAATCTTGAGAACTTTTTAGTTGTACAAAATATAAATAAAAATCATTTGTCAAGGCTATAGAACGTAAAGATACCAAAGTATTCGGCATCATACGTAGGACGTATGTAACGTCAAAAAAGTATTCATTAGGATTTTTGCAAAATCGTTCAGTTTGGGCACATAAGTGAAAAATGTGAAAAGGAATTTATTTGAATGTGTAACCTTCTTTGAATTTGGTTCACGTTTCACGTTTCCGCAAATCGAACTTGGTTTGTACGTAAATACTCAAGTTACACATGTTTATAAAGGAAGGATGGAGTAATTCACTCGAGTTGAATCATGAAATTTATCAAAATTATCGATGAATGGCATATTCTGATAATGATTTATTAATGCTGCCGATCAGAATTGATAAAAAAACTCATTTTCAGCGATTGTAGTTCGTTTCAACTGACATACGGTTGGGGGTTTGTGTTTGCGTCCTGCCAATAGCGGCGGTGTGTTTTCTGTGTGAATTCTCATTCTGAAGAAAATGTTGAAATTAACTCCAAAAGTCGTAAATTTTAATCGTCTTGCGACGGGACTTTTGCGGAGTTGGTTATGTGTTTGCCACCGATTGGTGTTTTTCGTTGTATCGTAAATGTCGTGGCAATAAAATTCCAATTTTGAAAAACCCAAAATTTAATAATTTTTGGATTAATAATAAATTTTTTGCCAACGAGGAAGCGAAATTTATAACACCTGCAGAAAAGAATTGGCATTTGCGAATTGCGACGGCAAAAGTTAATAAAGTTGCAAAACGTGTGAAATATTAAAATTCAGAATGTCTGCAATTTCCGGCGAAAGAACATAGTGCAAAAATTTCTGTAAAATTCGCAACCACCTTAGACGCAAAATGCGAATTTCGTTTTTCTTTCAATAACATTGCCAGTTGCGAATTTCTTGGAACATTTAATAGCCTATGACACGGTCCGTTCTGTTCTCGACCTGCCATTGTAGGACAGGAATCACCGGATCATATCGGTTTCTTTTATCGTCGGTCATCGAACGGCGAAGAAAAATTACAAAATTTCACCTACGTTCGGTTCTGCAGCGACAAACGTCAGGTTTTGCAAAAACATCTACAGCACGACCATATTTGCAAGAATTCGGGCGCCCTCGTCGACAACTCAGGAAGGAAAAAACTACGAAAGCGGACCCCCAAACTGGAAGCCGTTCTGTTCAGCGATCGACTCGAAATACAACGTCAAAGAACATCGTTTCATTTATCGCAATTTTCTCCAAATTTTCAGTGAAGGCTCGAAAATTCGAGGTGACAGTTTGGTGCGAAAAAAATCGGCGACCCCGATGTTACTAATTTTGTCACGATCGGACCAAATACGGCTGCACCCCGTACGACCGGGGGTGTGGTCTGCCTCTGGCGGTAGCCCTATTTCTCAAATATTAGTCAATTCTCTGGAGTTTTCTAAATGCTTTGCTACTTTTGCCCGGCAAAATTCGTTTACAAAATCACTCAAAACGTCCGATTTTATTCTCCAAACCTGATCTTCTTTTTTCGTATATGTAACTACTAACTTTACTTATCATTTTATACAAGCTAGACGTTTTTATTGTAAATACAAATTAAAAGTTGTATAAAATATAAACCAACAAACCAATATTATTAAAACAATGTAATTATAAAATAATATAATTATAACTGTTTTATTTTCCAATATCAATTTGAGGGGTTGCCACCAAAACAAATTCAATTAGGTTTTTCCTACTATATGCAAACAGCAATTGTAATTACGTTTTATCGCCATTTTTTGTTGATTTTTTAGTAAATTTATTATCGAATAAATTTTACGATATAAATTAATTGCTTTTAATTCCTGCAAAAGCCATTTTGGCTATAAATAGAATTTATACGAATTCCAATGTTTGGCGTGTAGAGATAAATTTGATATGTTTACACATTTCACTTAATCCCCGTTATTTAAAGTGTTGCTACAGAGAGATAAAGAGGAAACGAAACGTTTCTGTCGCCCGTTGCTTAACCGAAACAATACCAAACAACCGTGTGCGTGAGTGTGTATGTTTTTTTTTATAATAAAAATAAAACGTTTTTAGTCTCTTTACATATTTTGTGCTCTACGCGATAACGCGAAATATATTAAAAATATATATGCATTACATATGATGTAGGTAGAGTTTTATGAGCTGCACCATATTTTTATGTGCGCAGTTTAAATGCTAAATAGTTTTGAATTGTTGCCAAATGGACTACAACTTTTCTTTTTTAATTGCACTTTTTTATAAATCATGCCCTTGAAAGAAACACACAGTTTACTTCTGTAGCAGATAATTTATTGTTCTCTATCTACAAAAAGTTTTATTGATATGAAGGTATTATTATGGGCAAAGTTTAAATGGTAGCGATATGTTAAATGGGATGTATTGTATAAATTTTGAACGATCGGCGGTGCGGCTCGTTCAAGCGGCTTCAATAAAATGATAGATAGACCATTTACATAAAATGCAGATTGTGAATTGAATTCCGCACGGGTAATTGCGCACACACACTCACACATTCAACAACAAAATATATTTCACTCTAATGTATTAAAGTACTTTACTACACATACACACGCACACATATATACATATATACAAATAAAGGCTAAAAATAAAATAAAATGAAACGTTTTGAAAATAAAGTTGAAGAATCATTTATACGAACAAAAGTTTATAGTGATTTCAAAAGTTTTCAACAATCTGTCTGGCACAGCGAGATTTCCTTTTTAGTATTTATGCCTTTTCAGAATGTCTTCCTCTAAGGATCGAAAAGTGCCAAATTGCTAACGAATATGACAAACAAATGTGACGAAACTGTTTTGGTCTTCAACGAAGCTCTTATAAGGGTAATAATGAGATTCATTTTAGAAAATCTGGGTTCAGATTCACTTGAAGAAATGGAAATAGTATGCAAAGCAAACTCATACATCGGAAGCAATGGTTTCTAGGAAATATCTTCTCGAGTATGTTTTCACCAAATCCACAATCATCATTAACAAACAATATTTTATCTACTCGCTCACCAAAATGAATACATTAATAAATACATTACTGTATAAGAAGGATGCCATTATTATAACCGTATGTAAAAGTATCCAAATCGTGCGTAAAGGTCAAACTTAAAGATGTAAATCAAATGAAGTTTCATTATTAAACGATTTATATTTCTTGTTACTATGGAAACTTGCGACTTGCGTCACTAAACAAAAAACATAGACGATGTGAAAATAAATTTTCTGTCGTATATTAAAATTGAATTAATTTTTCTTATTTTTAATCAAGAAGTCTCGGCCTCTCAGTCTGCATTTATCTAATATAACTTAACGCATCCATAACCTAATCTAGATTAAATCTAGGTTAACCTCGATTACATCGAAGACGACCATCCCGTGACTGTGCGTTTTTACTAGTTAGCATTTTTTTACACGGAGGCGTTGAACGTAGCAACCTTACTGTGTCAGGGGTTTGAAGTATGTTGTCTGTAAAAATTACATTTTTTACGATATTATCGGTAAGAAACAATAATTTTTTTTGTAGATTCAACAGTATTTTAATATGCTTCGTAGTCAAAATAATGTATGACACACGTGTATGAAAGGCTATTGTGCACTCATTGCGTTTAAACCACACGCCTTCGATCCGTGCTTTAAACTTCGCAACTAATGCACAAAAGCCCATCTTCACACACTTGTATCATCAACTAATATCCTCGTTCGGCTAGTTTTAATCTGAGTGACGTATTTCTAATTTCTATATCAATATTAGGTCAAATACGCGAGCCCAAAGGGCGAACTCTACATCTATTGAATACTATTAAGATCATTTTTGAAACATTTTCATTGTATTAAACTCCATGAAAACTCAGAAATCATAGAACAGCATTTATAATAGAAAATTCGGTTTTCGTTCTTCAAAAACTCAAATTAGCTCATTTATTTTTAGATTTCCAATGTAAAAGTTGACATGCGATCTTCTAGCTCCGAAGTTAGTTTTGACAATTCTTGAAAGGCGTTTCACAACAATGCTAGATCCAATAAGAATGTTTTTTCTTATAACGTCGCTGTTTGTTCATGTTTTCTTTAGCCATCGTAAATACGCTTATCATTCTAAACTCTTAGGATCATACATGCCTTCTTCAAAATAACATAGAAGTGATACATTATTATGCTACACAGCCAATACTCAACAATAAGTAGATTCCACCTATTCCGTTTTAAAAACTCTTCCATATTTTAAGCACCTATAGGCTTAGTTATTCTGCTCATAAATAAAATTCTATTCTTTTTCCGCAATGTATGGCATAACACATAAAGTTTATTAATGAATTATTTGTATAAATTGATTCCAGAAATTGCTATCATCAATTGTTCTTCTTCATGTGCCGTCTCCATTCCGGAGGTTGGCTGTCACCATTGCAAATTTGATTTTGGAAACTGCGGCATAAAATAGGTCAGATGACTTGACATTAAACCATTTTGTAAGATTCCTAAGCTCTGACATTCTTCTCGCAACAATAAATCTTTTTCTCGTGATTTCCCCTTGGAGTATGAGTCCCAAAATCTAATATTTCCAATATCTCATGTTGTGGCCGAAATATTACAGTTTTTTGGTTTCTGTAGGATCTACCTGTTTTTGTTTCCATTCTTCAGAACTTTCACGTTGGTACCATATTACGGCCATGATAACATCCTATGCTAGGACCACATCTCGAAGGTATATAGTTTCCTATCGCAATACACGTTGAGGATCCAAGCTTCTACACCATACAAAAAGACTGGGAATACGTAACATTTGAGCATCGGAATTCTCACCCTGTCATCCTTCTCGAGGGCTTCGGTGAATATTTCTTCAGAATTTATTTTAAAAAGGTGTGGTGAGAGAACATCCCCTTGTCTGACTCCTCGCTTGATCTTCACTGCTTTCGTCAGTTCAGATTTATCGCGATCGGTCGAATTTTGGTTTAGGTACAGTTTTACTATTATTTCTATATCTCTTTCGTTCCGTGTTTTTTCGCTCCAGTGCGTTTATAGTTGTTTGTGTCGTACTTTATCAAATGCTTTATTATAATAAATAAAACAGGCGTTTATCTTTTGGCGGACTTCTAGACATCGCTGCTTCAAGATTTTGTAGGAAAACAAGACTTCCCTTGTGCCAAAAGCATTTCTAAAGCCAAACTGGGTATCTGAAATATCTTTTTCCAGTTTCTTGTAAAACTTACAGTCAGCCCCTATTTCTCACTGGGCACTCTGGACACGTGCCTAGGGCCCCGAGATCTATAGGGCTATAGCTATAGGTTACTAAGGGGAACTACCAGATCAAAATCGAAAATTTATTCAAAATGTGTCTTACGTTATGTTAAAATATCATCATTTCATCGATTATTCCTACTTTATTTTTTTAATGCCTTTGTAAGATAAATGCAATATGTAACTAAGAAAAACATTATTATTTTACTGGAATGCTTCAAACAAGCAATAATCAAGAATAAATGTGATTTTGTCACTTATGTACAATATGCGGGATAATCACTTGGTAAGTGCTCATTGCCCATGCTACAGGGTGTGTATCAGAGGCAACAAGGGTTTTTCAAATGGTTCAGAAAGTGTACTACTTTTTTCGGGTTCTACCCACGGATGGAATAAATTGACTGAATAATTAGGTTTAAAAAAAACTTGTTATGAGTCTTTCATAAACAAGACGGTGCATGAAGGTCATAAACAAATTATAGATGCTTTGATGTCCATTGCAAAAGATACAAAACAGACACAGAAACTAGAGACGAAGCCCTTGTCTGTCCAGCAAAATGGGAAAGCTAGATTTTAATATATTAACGGAAATTTGGAGCTCTATATAGGAAAGAATATACAAAATAAGTAATTATCTTCATAGATTGAGCAACTTTAGTTGAATAAACTGTCATCTTTAGTATCATCTTTTTATTAGTTTAAGTTTAAGGTTACCAGTTGCAACAACAAAAAGGTCCAGTTTACGGTGGCCACGATTCTAAATAAACTTTTCAAACCCATGGTCAAAAGTCAATGTGACTATGGATCTCGAAGAAGCAGCCCTTATACTTTTAATACGTCAAAGGTGGCATTACTCTTTATGCTCATTTTTTCCCAGGCGTCTCTAGACAATCCATGCAATCTATCTTTTTAGGCGATTGGCATGCTCTTTGGAACCCAATTCAAAGACTGCACGATATTTTCGCATCTTCGCGTTAAAATCTTCTGTGTTTAAACTATGGTTTTGATTTCTTTCGTAATCTTGGTTTCCTTCCATTCTATATGCAAGACCGTCGAACGAGTGAACACAACGATACCTAGAGCAAGAATGGCGCTGCAGGGGACGGGGAGGAAATCGCTCGACGCATAACGATTGCCGATTGGGGAAACCATCAACTTGACACAACTAGTACAAATTTGACAGTTGATTGTTGCGTTCATGTTATACTGATTCTGTCATCGAGTGCACCAAATGAAATCGACCATCAAAAGTAGAGTTGCTACTGCGTAGTTTCTTTATGTTATATGTAAGCAGCTAGTTGCATGTTGCTGCAATACGAAGATCATAGTTGCTTTGTCTGCTTAGCCACTAATACTGGACCTTGCAACTAATTTGTTTAGTTCACTTGATGATTTATTATAAAGGTCAGGGTTGACACAAAGAGAATAAATGTGTTCTGTCCACTTGGTTGACAGAAACCGAGAGGAATATTAAAGAACTGGGAATAACAGATCTCTAAAACAGACAGTCTATGAGACGCACCCTGAAGGAAATCCGTGGATTTCAAGGAAAAACCCCGAAGGAAAGGTACCCCCTGGACAGACGAGAGAAAGGAGTTACACCGGTATAAGATGCGACAATACTGGGCAAGGATCAAAGCCCAACAGTTGAACAAGCGTGGTCCAAAGAAGGCCTATTCGAAAGAAGAAGAAGAAGAAACGCCAGGGATTAATTTGATGACTTGGAATTTTCCGCCAAAGAAAGATACCCGGAAGCTGACTACAAGGAACTCAAAAAAACAAGAGCTACAAACTCATGCCAGAGTTTTTTTTTATGTGTCTGCACCGTCAGTTAAACTGAATAGAAAAGAGACATTCATGTAGAAACCTTTCTTCCCATAATTGATACCCTGAGCGTACATCTAAAACAGCTATTAACTTCGTATAAGAACATTAGTTAACGTTTTGGTTATTTTTTTTGTTTGAAAACTCAGAATTCGATAGAGTTGAGAAAAAGATGGAAATAATTTGCTGAAATCTATTATGAAGACGTTAACGAGAACGAGTTGGAAATCGAATGTCTGCATTTAACAGACTACTTGAAAATTGTTCATAGAGGCAATAAAGGAACTATTATTATAACCTTTTATTGGCATATATACAAAATATATTTAAATATATTACATACTATACATATATTACCTACATGTTACATACTAAAAGAATAGGTTCTTCCTTTTTGCCTATTTGCTCTTTCCACTTTTTCACCCTCCTTTACAATTCCAAACCAATGCCCCTTTCATCCATACACTTCTTCTATTCTTGTCCTAGCCTTTTCTCCTGTTCCTTCCATTCATTCCTTCTACATTCTTCTATCCAATGTTTCCATCTATCCTCTCCAGCCCCACAAACTGTGCATTTCCGATATTCTTCACTCATCCAGTATTTCCTACCACGCTCTTTACTTCCACACCTAAACCTTGCCAGTATGACCTGCGTGTCTGCCTCTTTAGTTGAGTATAAATAGATAGGTAAACGACCAAGCACCTGAATCTTTGCATATTCTTTGAAAAATCTACTGTTGACAATTTGGCCTTGGCATTCCTGTAACTCTACCTCTACCAATCGCTCACCTAGCATTTCCACCCAGTTTGCCCCTTCCCTCTTAAGTTTTTCTAGTCCCTCGCCAGATATCCCTGCTCTTTCATATAATTTCCTTTTATTCATTCCCCACGCATTCCCATTCTTCCCTCTTTCACCCTCCCGATTTGCCATTCTAAATACCTTTTTTATTATTCTTTCATCCCCCATTTCACTCACCTTGTATTCATACCTTATCACCCTGTTTGCCGCTAAAACGGCCACCTTGTAGGCATTCACCTCTTGCAGAACTATGTAGCCTAGTGTCGATTTGTCTAACTTTAGGAATTTCCTCTAGAAGTTTTGTTGAACCCCCTCGATCTTCTCTTCCTCTCTAATCCCCCATACTTCCTAACCATACGTCAAAACACTTCTCACACACACTTTCCATATTACCTCCGCAGCCCTAAAGTTCCCTTCAAAACTAGATCTTCATCCCTTCCACATGCGTTCTGCCGCTACCCACGCTTTTTTTGACACATAATCCACATGCTCCCTATTACTGCACCCAGTTCCAAACACATATCCTAGATACCTAAACTGCCTAAATAAAGGAACTAATAGTATGTATATTGGAAATGTCGTTATGAATAAGGAACACATATAGGGAATAGGGAATACATATGGAAATAAACCTTTTGAAAGAAAAAAAAATTGAAGACACATTTCCAAATGTAAAAATTGCATTGAGAATCTATTTAAGCATGATGGTAACTAACTGCAGTGGGGAACGCTCCTTCTCCAAATTGAAAAGAATAAAAAATTTATTAAAAAGTACTTCAAGAAAGATTAACCAGTTTGTAGCTGATGCCCATAGAATGTGATATGCTCAAAAACATGGATTTTGAAGAGGTGATTAACGATTTTGCCCACCTCAAATTTAGAAAATTACCTCTTCACTCACCAAAGATTTGTAAGCACCAATCTGTGAATGCTAAAAGAGTTACTTTTATGAATTATTACTTTCCTTATCTATTCTAACAAAATGCTCTGTGGGGCCCCATTATCCTAATGTACCCAAAGTAAAATAGGCCAAAATACTGCTTAAAATCTTTAGGGCGTGGCTCATTAGACTTATCGTACGGTGTTCTTCGCATTTTTTTGGTAATGAGCTTCTTTAGGAATTGTGACAATCGTTGCCTGAAGCCATTATCTTGGTATTATTCCTGTTTCTTAGATCTTATTAAATAGGACAGTTGCATCATCTAATTGTTTATTTTCAATTAACTTAATCACATCTGCTGGTAAAGTCAGGGCAAAGGCCCTTGTCCTGACAACCTACCCATCTTTGACTGATTTTATTGCTGATTTTAGATTATCTTTTAAAATAGATTAGTCCAGTTTCTTTGTTACCGTTGGTAGTTATTTCTTCTCTTCACACCACATCACTTACTTGCTGTGATTAGCACAATTCAAAACCATAATTGAAAGCATTTTGTTGTTGACAATTTTTACACTATTTTTTTAATGTTGCCGAAATTATTTCTATTTTAAATAATCTTCAGGTGTCCCGTAGATATTAAGACTTAAGGTTAAGTTAAGATTTAAGGTTAAGTCAAGATTAAAGGCCGATTCTCAATTACGCGACACACAGCTACGCAACATCGCCTGTCAAATAATGTTTACATTGTTTTAAATGGGCACGTTCTCACTATGGCTATGCCACCGCTACGCGGCGTGCTCATTTAAAACAATGTAATCATAATTTAACAGACGATGTCGCACGACCTCGCATAGCTGTGTGTTGCGCATATGGGAATTGACCTTTAATGTAACCATATTTTTGGAAAAAAAACATAGCTGAGATGCAAAATATTGTAATTTGGCGATTTGTTTACTTACTTTCCTGCAATTTTACAGCGGATTAATCAACAAACACCTTTAGGATAGACTCGTACTTGACACAAATGTCACAAAGAGGTCAAATGAATTTCGTCAGAAATGTACTGAAATCTTTTTTGGTTGTCTCCCAATGTGGATATCGGGTTATTTCAGCCCTTCAGTCACTGCGACCATGTGTCCCCTATTTTATTTTTCCACATTTTCAATGTTTATCCATTAGACGTTGTTATTTTACAGAGAGAGAGAGAGAGAGAGAGAGAGATTGATTGATTGATTTAGTTTATTTATGCCAAGGCGTATGGCCAAATGGCAATTTAAGAATACAATATAAATACAATATAGGTATCATTTTTAACATTTGTTAGTCTTACAGTTCTCCCAAAGATAACAAAATATGATATAACAAAATAACAATAACAAAAAATGATAATATCATAAATAAATGGTAATTCATAAATGATTACATAAATACTAATTTATGATTAAATTAATTACTAAAGATTACTTAAATACATACCATAATATGGTACATAAACACAGATTTATGAATAAGACAAGCAACTCCACTACCCTGTATATAGCGGCCACTATCAGTGCTTTAAAATGCGAACTCACCTTATTGAAACATAATCAACTAGTGAAAAAATACTATTTTCTATGGAAGGTTTTAACCAAGTTTCAACGAGAACAATATAATATATGGTGTAGTTTCAGCAACTAAATTAAGCAATATGGCCCACAACACTATTTATATTTAAACTTAAAATATTTAATAGTGTGGACCCTATATAGACTGAGCTATTGGTTAAATCTACATTTTGCTATTCTAACTTTCCTAAATCTAGTTCACAGTCGATTCTTAGTTTTTCCGAGTTATCGTCCTTTTTAACAAAAATTTGACTGTTTTGTACCCAGACATACCTAAATCTTAACGCCTTTGCTTTATTTTTCGTGTTCATTAACAGCTTATGTACCTTAGGGTGTAAAAACTCATTTACAAAAATATTTCCATGAAAAGATTTCTCAACAAAAGTAGGAAACACCATGCTGACGGGCAAGTTTTTATGCTTTCTTTTGGTATTGATGATGAAGTCACGAACTTGAACCGATTTAAGGCTAAGTATGTATGAGTGCAAAACAGCATTACCACTATTATCACTGGCCATAGATTTTTTCTTATTTTCAAACTTACGAATGTTTAAAATATCAGTTTTTAACTCTGATATTTTTAACTTCTCAAAAACATTAGAGACTATATCAGAAAGATCAAGCCTCTCACTAACAACATCCGGAATTCCTGAGATCATTAGTTCCGACGTGGCCAAAGCTGATAGTGACGAACTTGAGGTTCCATGCTTTCCTTCAACAGATGATAACATATTTTCCAGGTTATTTGTTTTTAAATAGAGCTCAGAAATACGCGAAGTATTCGAAGCAACATTCCCGATTATAACAGATACCCTGTCATTAAGCGTGTCTTGAGTCTGCCGAAGTAACTCCATTTTATTTTCAATTTGGTCGAGTCTTAAGGAAGTTTTCTCACCCGATGCTGCTATAGCTGTCATTATCTGAGTAAACTTTTCATCTAGTGATTTTGATGACCAATCACTTGGGATAGCAGGAGAAGCTTCTTCGTTCGACATTTTTGACGAGCGCGACCCACTCACCGTTTTATCCACGTTTGGCAGAAGTTTGTTAAATTGTTTCCTGCAGCAATCCGTCGATGGCTTGTTCTTAACGAAGTCTCGTGCACAACCAGGATGAAAAGAATTCTTGCAGGAATTACATGTGATAGCCGATCTGGCTGTTGTTTTGCATTTAAAGCATAAGTCTGCCAATAATGACATTACAGTGTATAGACAGATTTCAGTTCAACTTGCGCTGCTACGCTACTGGTACCAGACCTTCACTAAATAGCGTCCATAAAAGTTAACCAAACAGATCACAAGTCTCAAGCTAGAAACTCAAGCAAGAAATAGCTAAATAACTATTTGATTTTCACACTCGTAAATTCCTATCAGGGTTTGCTGAATGAATTATGAATTATATTTTAAATATTAAAACTTCATACAAAGAGAAAAGTCTTTTATATATGACGCGAATCGAACCGACGACCACTGAATCTAAAAGCAAGAGTTTTACCACTGCACTAATAGACTTCGTTCACGGATGTACTTAAACGATAATTTCTATTTCACTTTTAGTTTTTATTTTATCACTATGAGGTTATCTCCACATGGAGAATATTAACCCTAAACTTAATTTATAAACTCAAACTTATCAGTCATTTAGAGACGACTAAATGTTACAGAAACACATGGACTGCCCTTATATGGCAGTTACACAAGGTTTATAGATTATTTTATAACCGAATCAGCACTTTTTTACACTTTTTAGCTCTAACAAAACACGACACGCTCGGAGAGAACAGAGAAGAGAGAGATTGATTGATTGATTGATTTAGTTTATTTATGCCAAGGCGTATGGCCAAATGGCAATTTAAGAATACAATATAAATACAATATAGGTATCATTTTTAACATTTGTTAGTCTTACAGTTCTCCCAAAGATAACAAAATATGATATAACAAAATAACAATAACAAAAAATGATAATATCATAAATAAATGGTAATTCATAAATGATTACATAAATACTAATTTATGATTAAATTAATTACTAAAGATTACTTAAATACATACCATAATATGGTACATAAACACAGATTTATGAATAAGACAAGCAACTCCACTACCCTGTATATAGCGGCCACTATCAGTGCTTTAAAATGCGAACTCACCTTATTGAATTATAAGAGGGATTATAAGAGAGAGAGAGAGAGAGAGAGAGAGAGAGAGAGAGAGAGAGAGATTGATTGATTGATTGATTTAGTTTATTTATGCCAAGGCGTATGGCCAAATGGCAATTTAAGAATACAATATAAATACAATATAGGTATCATTTTTAACATTTGTTAGTCTTACAGGTCTCCCAAAGATAACAAAATATGTTATAACAAAATAACAATAACAAAAAATGATAATATGATAAATAAATGGTAATTCATAAATAATTACATAAATACTAATTTATGATTAAATTAAGTACTAATGATTACTTAAATACATAACATAATATGGTACATAAACACAGATATATTTTTAATGAGATTTAACCAAATTTAGTGTATCAAAAAATGTCCACGTTACTTTTGCTCTATGCAGTTTTTCTCTAACATTGAATTCAGAGTCAAAAGTCCAGATTCAATAGATAGTCAAATATTTTGTTTTTAAATACTTCCAGACTACTAGAGTTTACCATATCAGTGGGCAATTCTTCCCACAACCGTATAGCAGTTACTACGAACGAACGCTCAAGGTAGGTGGTATCAAAATGAGGTACTCTGAAGTAAGAATGCTTTTCTGATGCTAATCTATCCGATCGTCTAACTTCAGTCTCCTCCACAAATAATTCACGTAAATAACTTGGTTTACCTATTTTCAATAATTTATAAAAGTAACAAGCCATGTAGTAACGTCGACGATGTTTGATTGATAGCCACCCTAGCTCTCGTCGATAAGGGGTTATGTGCTCATCTCGTTTCAGACTAAAGATAAATCTTATAGAAGAATTGACTGCGCGCTGCAATTTCAAATTATTTTCTGATGTAGAATCAATAAGTACAATTGTGCAGTAACCTATGAGTGGTAAGATAGTTGCTGAAACTAATAACTTCCTGATTGCCGTTGTAAAGATGTTTTTGCGAATTTTAAGGCAATGTAAGGTCGAATTTACTTTACTAATTGTTTGCGAGACATGATAATTCCAGGACAAGTTTTGACTTATATGTAATCCTAAGCACTTTGCTGAATTTACATAAGGTAATGCAAGACCATCTATTATAATAGGAGGTATCTCCCTTTGTTGTAGTTGCTTTAATTTACTATTCGAGCCCAATATCATTACTTTGGTTTTTCCTAGGTTCAACTCCAAGCCATGTTCCCTAGCCCAATTTGCTATTAATTGTGCATCATGAGTGACTTTACTAACGGCTTCCTCCAATTGGAATATTAAAAAATGCAAATATATATACTTGTCATCGGCAAATAACCCATGCTTGCAATAGACAATCCACCCAACAACTGAATTCATTACTATCAGAAACAATATCGGTCCCAGAACAGAGCCTTGAGGAACTCAAGAAAATGTTCTCAAGAGCTGAATTGGAATCCCAAAATCATTTAAAATTGATTAAGATCGTTTTGATAAGTAGGAGAAAAACCAAACTATCGTTTCCAGTGAAAAACCAAGTCTGAATAATGCGGTTAGTATAGTTTTGTGGTCAACGTAGTCAAAAGCTTTGCTCAAATCAAACAAAACTAATAATGTTAAATGATTTTTATCCATAGCATTCCTGATATCATCAGTAAGCCGTAAAAGTGCTGACTGGGTACTGTGGTGTTTGCGGAAACCAGATTGAAAAGAATCTAATAATTCATTATCTTCCAAATAATTTACCACTTGATTTGCAATAATTCTTTCAAAATGAGACAAATTTGCAATCGGTCGAGTATCGGAGGGCGACTTAGGCGGTGTGCTTTTATTTAAATGTATGATATAGATGAGCTTCCATACGTCAGGAAATACACCAGTGTCAAGAGATCTATTGAATAAAGCTGTGAGAGTGGTAGAAATTTGAGGAAAATGATCTCTTAGCCATCTCAGATCAATTCCATCAGGACTTTTACCTTTCGATTTTTGCAGAGTAAGATGTAAAGCTTGAGTAACATCAACAATGTCTATTTTTGACCACTTAAATGAGCATTCAACTTCAGTACTGTATTTTAAAGGCAAAGTGTCTATAAAGTCAATACTGCAAGGAGGATGTTTTCGAACTATATTGGCATAATACTCATTTAGTTTAAGCGCATCAAAGTGATTTAGCGGAGAGGAAGGATTTGATTTTATGAGTCCCAGATGTTTCAATTTACTCCAAACAGTTGAACCAAGTGGCAATGTTGACAAAGCATTCTTTAGATATTCTTCACGCACACGATTCAACTGGTTTTTCAATTCTTTTCTTTTTAATTTATAGAGAGTAAGAAGATTTTGGTCTCGTGTTCGCTTAGCCTGTTTGTAAATTTTATCCCGCTCACAACACTTTGCCTTTAACTCTTTAGTAAACCAAGGATTACTACTTCGAGTGATCTTTCGGGTAAGCATCGGAGCAAACGAGTTTAAGACAGACAGTGTCTTAGTTAAAATGAAATCGAGAAGTTCATTTGGGTCCGAATTTTGAAACATTCCACTCTCAGTATCAAGAGAGTTCGTTAATGAATTTGACAAGGCAGTATGGTCACAATTTTTAAGATTCCTATAACTGATTATTTTTTCGGTTGTTTTTGGACTTGTAAGTAAATATTTGCACAGTAAATAGTCATGGCCGTCAATAAATGGAGTAATAGACTTCGAGTAGCTGGCTAACTTATTCTCGCTGTCCAGCAATACTACATCTAGCCAAGAGTCTCTTTGATGTTTATGATAAGTAGTGCCATAGGGGACACAATACAGTGATAGCTCCTTTATAAATGTTTTCAGATGATCGGTTATATAACTATTTTCAAGTAAGTTACAATTTAGATCCCCGGCTATAATAGAATTCTTAAAATTCGATGAAAACCGAGAATACATTTCGAAGAATTCATTCAGAAATAGACCCTTAGGCCTTCTGTAAATGCAAGACAGCAAAAGATGAGCACCAGTCGCTAAAGTCACATCAAGCATAAGAAATTCTGGTTCATTTAAATGGTTTGAGGTAGAAATATGTAAAACCTTTGTTTTTAGAGATTTATGAATAAGACAAGCAACTCCACCACCCTGTATATAACGACCACTATCAGTGTGCTTTAAAATGCGATCTCTCCTTATTGGAATATAATCATCTAGTGAAAAAATACTATTTTCTATGGAAGGTTTTAACCAAGTTTCTACGAGAACAATAATATCTGGTGTAGTTTCAGCAACTAAATTAAGAAATTGAGCAATATGGCCCACAACACTATTTATATTTAAACTTAAAATATTTAATAGTGTGGACCCTATATCGACTGAGCTATTGGTTAAATCTACATTTTGCTATTCTAACTTTCCTAAATCTAGTTCACAGTCGATTCTTAGTTTTTCGGAGTTATCGTCCTTTTTAACAAAAAATTGACTGTTTTGCACCCAGACATACCTAAACCTTAATGCCTTTGCTTTATTTTTCGTGTTCATTAACAGCTTATGTACCTTAGGGTGTAAAAACTCATTTACAAAAATATTTCCATGAAAAGATTTCTCAACAATAGTAGGAAACACCATGCTGACGGGCAAGTTTTTATGCTTTCTTTTGGTATTGATGATGAAGTCACGAACTTGAACCGATTTAAGGTTAAGTATGTATGAGTGCAAAACAGCATTACCACTATTATCACTGGCCATAGATTTTTTCTTATTTTTAAACTTACGTATGTTCAAAATATCAGTTTTTAATTCTGATATTTTCAATTTCTCAAAAACATTTGACACTATATCAGAAAGATCAAGCCTCTCACTAACAACATCCGGAATTCCTGAGATCATTAGTTCCGACGTGGCCAAAGCTGATAGTGACGAACTTGAGGTTCCATCCTTTCCTTCAACAGATGATATCATATTTTCCAGCTTATTTGTTTTAAAATAGAGCTCAGAAATACGCGAAGTATTCGAAGCAACATTCCCGATTATAACAGATACCTTGTCATTAAGCGTGTCTTGAGTCTGCCGAAGTAACTCCATTTTATTTTCAATTTGGTCGAGTCTTAAGGAAGTTTTCTCACCCGATGCTGCTATAGCTGTCATTATCTGAGTAAACTTTTCATCTAGTGATTTTGATGACCAATCACTTGGGATAGCAGGAGAAGCTTCTTCGTTCGACATTTTTGACGAGCGCGACCCACTCACCGTTGTATCTACGTTTGGCAGAAGTTTGTTAAATTGTTTCCTGCAGCAATCCGTCGATGGCTTGTTCTTAACGAAGTCTCGTGCACAACCAGGATGAAAAGAATTCTTGCAAGAATTACATGTGATAGCCGATCTGGCTGTTTTTTTGCATTTAAAGCATAAGTCTGCCAATAATGACATTACAGTGTATAGACAGATTTCAGTTCAACTTGCGCTGCTACGCTACTGGTACCAGACCTTCACTAAATAGCGTCCATAAATGTTAACCAAACAGATCACAAGTCTCAAGCTAGAAACTCAAGCAAGAAATAGCTAAATAACTATTTGATTTTCACACTCGTAAATTCCTATCAGGGTTTGCTGAATGAATTATGAATTATATTTTAAATATTAAAACTTCATACAAAGAGAAAAGTCTTTTATATATGACGCGAATCGAACCGACGACCACTGAATCTAAAAGCAAGAGTTTTACCACTGCACTAATAGACTTCGTTCACGGATGAACTTAAACGATAAATTCTATTTCACTTTTAGTTTTTATTTTATCACTACGCGGTTATCTCCACATGGAGAATTTTAACCCTAAACTTAATTTATAAACTCAAACTTATCAGTCATTTAGAGACGACTAAATGTTACAGAAACACATGGACTGCCCTTATATGGCAGTTACACAAGGTTTATAGATTAGTTTATAACTGAATCAGCACTTTTTTACACTTTTTAGCTCTAACAAAACACGACACAGAGAGAGAGAGAGAGAGAGAGAGAGAGAGAGAGAGAGAGAGAGAGAGAGAGAGTATAAGAGTAGTACGACAGTACGACAGTTGTTTTCCCCTTTTGAAATTATGATTCAGAAAGTATCTTGGCCCCATTTGTCATTTCTAATGACACGTTTGGAAGACTAATTTTCTCCCTAGTCATAAGCTTTAGGATATGGTACCATTGCAAGGATTGTACCACTCCTCATCCTTGATATGGTACCATTACTGCCGCCATCATTTATATTAAAACAATGAATTGATCGCTTGCAAAGTGTGAAATGTACCCAAAATATAAGCTTATACTTATATTGGTACCATCCAAAGCAGTATTTTGTAATAATACTGCTATGGATGGTATAGAAGAAAATAAGTATAATACTGACCCTTATCCTTGCTTGTGTTGTCATTATTTTTGATATGGTACCCAAGATTACATGCTTCCTGTCATTGTTAGCTTCCGAAATGTTTCTGTCGTATGTCTAGGCTCCCCAAATTCTCTCTGTAAAGTGGTACGTTGGTAGTCACATTTATTTAAATCGAACAAATGCGGTCGGACATTGCTCTCGGATTAAACCCGTAATCCCAGATTCATAAGCTAAGTTTCTAACCTCTAGGCTACGATTCCGACCACTGAAATCGTTGCTATTATTTTAAATAATCAAATAATATTCATAAAGATGACAAGTCCAGACAATATTCATAAGCTGTTCGCACAATATTCATAAAGATGACGTCTAAAGAAAATTAAATGGAAAAATATGATAATGTCAATAAAACCCCTATTAAAATATTAACAAATACACCAAAAATAATAACGGATACTTACAATGGAATAAAGAATGAAGTTGGAAAAGAAAAGAAAAGTTAGAGAAGTAACGTGATGAACTTCTTTTGTAAGCAAAAAAGATTTCTTCGTAAATTATAATTATATTACAAAATAAATATTTTTTTTATTGAAAAAGTAAATTTAAAAGAAAAAAAAAATAATTTTGTTTTAATTTGCAGTACCGCAGTTCATTTTACTTGTAAGAATTCAGGATAAGTAAATTACAAAGCTTGTACCGTTAGGGCGAAAATTATATAAGGGATGTTAGTAACGTTATTATTAAAACAAATTACCCTTCTACATTATTGTTATTATACATAGAATACTACAGTTTGTCAAAATGTATGCATATTTGTAATTGCGTGTGAATCAAATGAAGATCAAATACGGTATCTAATGATTTGTCTCATTTGTTGTGCGCGACAATTACCATAATTTGTGTGTGTTTGTTACAGTCACTTTTGATTGAATTTAATGCAGCAACTTGCTCATAATAATGATCCAACTCCATGTATTTCAATGTTTATAATACTGTTAAGCCAATTTTATTAAGCCATTTGTAAATGTTTGTATTTCTTCTGTTCTTCTGTTGGTAAGGTACATGCTTTTAAGAATAATGAAGTACTTTTTAGAAAAGGCTATGGGAACAAAATAAAAAATCACAAAATATAGTAACTAGCCTCCTCTTGTTACGGTTACTAAGGGGTTTTTCCATAAGGATGAATTGATTATGATATTTTTTTTTCTTACGAAATTGAAATTAATTAAAGGAATTAATTTTAATGGAATTTGCACTATGTTTTGAAATATCAACGAAGAAGGTAAATTTCATAAGCTTTAGTATCCATTTAATTTATCACATATGTAGTTTAACATATATGTAGATTAAAGCCATATAATGACTTACGCTTTACACTCATAATATTTTCATATATTCTAAATTCTCTCATAACATTTTCATAAATTCACATATTTACACAAAACTTTATATCACCATTCCAAATTCAATAAAGAGCTATCTTAGAAAATATCACATTAGTTTTACATTATTAATTACACAGGGTGTTTTCAGTCTTGTGACTTTATTTCCAAGAAGTGATTAAACATCTTAAAAGAAGGTCATTAACCGTAAATATCTTCACAAAAGTTGCATAATAACAGAGATATTACTGCTGAAAATTTTAAATACAAACGATAAATTATCAGTGAATTTTTAGCTTAGTAGGCTAATAATGGTAACTTCTTCTATCTCTCGAGCAGCTTCATCACTTCTTATTGTCCACTGTGCTTTGATATAAATTCCTCGGAATAAATACAAATGAGAAAAGTAAAACTGGTCCATCGCACCAAGAATGAATACGATTTGTTGATTAATTTATGGGGAATTATTCCAGAATTTTGCTGCTGCCAGCATTTGAATCGTTTACTTTGCCAACATTTAGATAAAGTGTTCGTAAATAAGTGGATTGGTCGAAATAATTCTGTTCCATAGCCTCCTCCGTCACCCGCCTTAAATTCTATTTATTGGACGTTAGGAAGACCATGGATACACCAACGAAATAATTGATTTAGATGATCTACGTAGCCGAGTTGAGGCTACTGCGGCAACAATTCCACAGCAAGAACAAGGCCTGGTAAATTATACTAATGCATGGATAAGTTAAATGAGACTTTGCGTTCAACAACACGGCGATAACTTTGAACTGCTAGTGAAAAGTGAATTCCATTAACAAATTTAAAATAAGGTTTTACTTAGTATTTTTTATCGCTATTAAAAAAAAAACACAACAATAAATTTAAAACAGTAATATCTCTCTTATTATGCAACTTTTTTTTTAAATATTTACATTTATGACCATCTTTTAATTATATAACCGCGCCTTATTAATAAAGATATGCAACAGATATATAACCACCCCTTATTAATAAAACCATAAGACTGTAATGATCCTGTTTATTTATTACTTTTATTACATACAGTTGATATTTGATTTAAAACTATAAACCAAATTTAAATATACCGTTAATTAACTCCTTTCCTTTATGTTAGCTTTATCTAAGTAACAAACCCATTTTATAAATTCAAACATTTTGATAAATTAAACCTACACTGCTCAAAACAATTAGCGGATCACTAATTTGTGCCTCCATAAATTTTAAACGGGAAATTACATGCAAATAAAATTAAGAACATCTGAAAGACGCTCTATTTAATTGTCTTAATTGGCACATAGGGAATTATCAGCATCGCATACTATAGTATCCGTAATATTTAACAAGAACTGCCTAAACTAAAGTGAAATAATGTATCCCAAATTTTATTCAAAGAGCTAGAAAGGCCTTGTTCAGATCAATAAACGAGGAAAATGTCTGCAACTGACTATTTGGCTTAAGTGAAAATAAGGCTTCTCAACGAGGTGGAAGTTGTTCGTGCTATAATATTCATTGAAAATGGCAAATGCCTTCGACAAGTTTCAAGAAACTTCAAAGTAAGCCTATCTGTTATTCAGCGATTGTGGAACAGATACTTGGATGCAGCTCAATATACCAGACGCGGTGGGAAAGGTCGCAAGAAAAATGACTCAAAACCAAGACCGATTTCGAGTCTTCGTAAGAGAGTTTATACGGCAAAAGACCTCTTAATTTCCCTCAGGACAACGCATGGGGCTGTATTAGACCAGACAATTGGAGAGAGGTTGAGCGAATCAAATTTGAGGACAACACGACCCGTCCAAAAACCTTCTTCGACACGACGCCACAGAATAGCAAGGATGAATTTTGCTCGTGAAATGTCGGATGACAACGTCGACAATGGAAGTCTATGCTTTTCACGGATGGAACAACTCATTGCAATGGCCGAGTACCTACGTGTTTATAGACGCACAGGACGACGCTATTTTCCAGGATCGAACGCTACTGTCCAGGAAGTCGAAATATTTGGAGGTGTCTTAGTTATGGTTTGGGGTGGGATTAGTATCAACCATAGAACTGATCTTGCTATAATTCAAGGAAATCGTAACGCTATTCTCTATGTTGACGTTGTCTTAGGACAGGGGTGGGGAACCTATTTTCTGCCAAGGACCATTTGGAAATTTATAACATCATTCGCGGGCCAGCCAAATAATGTTCAACAAAAAATATATATAATATTATAAATAAAGAAATAGTAAATAATCGACTATAAAGAAACCACACCAAACCCGGACTCGCTTCCCCCTTCATTGGAAGAAGTTGGCCAGATCATTCAACTTCTTAAGAATAATAAGGCAGCTGGAGAGGCCTCTATCGTTGCTGAACTGTGGAAAGGTGCTGGAAACAATGCCGTGCGCAAGCTAACCGAGATCATACAGGACATCTGGGAAACAGAGAAATTACCACCCGATTGGAAATCTGCTCTGATCCATCTGCTTCACAAAAAGGGACTTCACAACTACCGTGCAATTTCTCTCGTCCCGGTAACATACAAGATTCTCTCGAAAGCGTTACAAACAAGGGCAGAAAATCAGTTGAATAGTCAACTGGGAAAATACCACGGGGGCTTCAGGAAGACCCGATCCTTTATATGCCATGGAGTGTCTTTCCTTGAACCGAAGGGGTCTAATAGAGAAATTGGAAATCAGAGAGAGCAGAATCCTCAGGAAGATCCTAGGCCCGGTAAAGGAAGATGGGGAATTCCGAAGACGGCATAACTCTAAACTCTACGAACATATTGAGATGCTCTCTGACTCTGCAAGGAAAAGAAGGGTAGCTTTCTATGGTCACATTGCAAGATTGCCTCCAAACCGACTAACCAACCGTCTGTTCAGCTTCTGGCAAAACAAGAAGCTTCGTACCACTTGGTTGACAAAGACCGAGAATGATATTAAAGAACTGGGAATAACAGATCTCAAAAACAGACAGTCTGTGAGACGCACGCTAAAGGAAGTCTGTGGATTTCAGGAAAAACCTCGAAGGGAAGGTACCCCCTGGACTGAAGAGAGAAAGGAGTTACACCGGCAGAAGATGCGACATACTGGGCAAAAATCAAAGCCCAACAGTTGAACAAGCGTGGTCCAAAGTAGGCCTATTCGAAAGAAGAAGAAATAGAAAATAGACAAACATAAAATATATCAATTTTTAAACATAATTAACTCATCCTAATTCTTATATAATGGCTGGAACTGCCTTTCTTTGCTGAGTCGTGTAATATTAGCTAATATTGATGATGTGGCTACTCGCAACTGATTTTCCAGGTTTGCGTCGGCCAATCTGGTACGCAGTCGATTCTTTGCGATCATAAGTTTAGAAAAGAACTGCTCGCAACAGTAAGTTGTTCCAAATACAGATGCATATTTCAATGCATCTCTCCTCAAAATGAGAAATTCATCATTGCGTATGTAACGTTTAGGGAACTCAAGCAGTGGTAGATTGTTGTATCTAGCTTTCAGCTGAACATTAGTTTGCAGCTGAATGATTTCGTGTTGGAGGTTATCCGGCACATCAGCTGTTTCCACACTGAACGGTGTAGCAAACATATTCAATTCAATTTGCTTACTTACTTTCTTTGACTCACGTCGTTGAATCTTTCATTAAAATTAATTTCCTCAATTAATTTACTCAAGTGTCGACGAAGGCTTTTGTCCTTCCAGCTTAGGGAAATGCACCGTGTTATTCCTTTCGAGTTACACTTTCCACAGCTTCAATCTAGCTTCAAATGACTTTACGTTTGAAAGCAGGGAGCTGAGAAGCTGGTTGGGACCCTGCAGCTGTATTTTTAGCTCTGAGAGATACTTACCAATGTCCACCATGAACGCTAGATCACGCAACCACCTGCTATTACCGAGTTCCCTGACAGGTTTTCCCTGCATCTCCATAAATTGCTTGACTTCATCACGTAGTTCGTAAAACCTTATGAGCATTTTCCCGCAACTCAGCCACCGTACTTCACATTGATAAACAAGATCACCGTACTCAGAGTCAAAGTCATTCAGAAATTCCTTAAATTGGTGTCTATTAAGCCCTCTGTTTTTAATAAAATGAACACATGTCACTACTGTTGACTTCACATTGTCGAGCCGCAATGACAGTGCACAGAGACTTTCTTGATGTATGATGCAGTGACATATATTAAATCATTTGGGTCAAGACTGAAACGATTCATTTCTTTCTTTACAAATGGAATTAACCCTTTCTGCGATCCAACCATGACTGGAGCGCCATCTGTAGTAAGGCCACTTAACTTTTCAAAGGTTAGCTCAAGTTTCTTCATTGATAGAACAAGTCTCTTATACAAGTCCTCACCTGTTGTAGTGCCATGCATGGCTTCCAGTGACAGCAGTTCTTTTCGAGTGTCAAACTCTACATTTATTCCACGAAAGGAAACGGCCAGTTGAGCAGTATTTTTTATGTCCGTTGTCTCGTCACAAACCAATGAGAAAAATTGGAAATCTTCTACAGATCTATTCAGAGTTTTTAATATCGTGTGCTAAGTCAGTAATTCGATCTGAGATGGATCTCCGAGACAAACTAACACTCTGAAACAATTTTACTTTGTCTGGTGCTATCAACTCCGCAGCTTAGTGAAAACGCTTGTTGTGAATTAAAACACTGCTGGAGAGCTTTGATTTTAACGCATTTTGCCTCCCAATTCATTTAATTTTGCATGTTTTGTGCTGCAATGACGCTCCAAATTAGCCTTTTTCGTAACAGCTAACGCATCCCCACAAGCTAGGTACACAGGCTTGCCTTTCACCTCAACAATAAAATAATCATGTTTTCTTTTTTCTTGCAAAGACCGACATTCTGCATGCCCTTTTTTTATACTAGCCATTTGTAGGATGTCACACCACATAAGTTTTAATTTCTAAAATAAAATTTTTAAATTTCTAAATTCGTTTGCGCACGAAGAACCAAAAAGAATGACGAATAGTCACGCATCTGCAACAAAGAAAAATTCACAATCCCCTCGCGAATTGCAAAATACGTGAAATACATCAACACGATGTCTGTTAGCAGTTGGCGTATTATCACTGCAACATACGTATTCACTCGAGGGCCAGATCAAATCACTTCCCGGCCCGTATGCGGGCTGTGGGTCGGAGTTTCCCCACCCCTGGGTTAGGAGAACATGTTGTTGCCACATAATGCGCGAATTACTTTAGACTTCCTACAAGAACTGGAAATTCAAAGAATGGTGGGGCCTGCGTTAACTCCTGATTTAAATACCACCGAGAATGTTTGGGATATGCTCGACAGACGTGTTCGTGGTCGCCCGCATGCTCCTCAGACCATCCAGCAGCTACCGGCGGCCCTTATTAAAGAAGGGGACGCTATACCACAAGAAAACCTTCGAAAACTTTTGCGAAGCATGCCGAGACGGTGTAATGCCGTTATTCGTACTATGGGAGCACCTACAAGTTATTAAGTTACCAATTTATGCACAAAAGCTTAGATTAACAATTAATCTAAATTCGTTTTGTGCTTGGTTTTGGTAGTTTGGTAGTTGTTAAATATTACATAAACTTTAAAAGTACGTGATACTGATACTTACATATCTGTCAATTATATGTCTTTCGTTATTTCTTTAAGTTATTTAAAACTTAATTGAAAAATTCACTATGTTTTTAACACTAATATTGTAAATATATTATATAACTTGTGAAGTTTTATGGATCTACATAACTCGAGTTTCGACTGTTGAAGATCATTTTCAACAGTTAATAATATTTTCACTAAAATTGTATTAAAAACATGTGTAAGTTTCAATTGAGTGTATGTATGGTTTATTATTGTTTTCTAATACACAGACAATTTTATGGCCTTTTGACATTTTGTGTGGTATATTAAAAGAAGCAAACATTTAAATATTACTTGAAAAAAATATTTAAAAAAACACCAAAAGGAATGAAATAGCAAAACTATAAATTTACATATCGGTGGTGTGCTAAAATAAACAAATCTCCTGAAAAAATAAATAAATAGTCCTGAAATAAACCTGGTATCCTTAAGACCTATTCTTATGGAAATTTCAATTCTTTTGCAATATGTCGTTAGTTTTTTTTTCCTGGATTAAGAAAGCGTTGGTCTAAAATTGTAAATTGTAGCCTGATGAAGATAATGGTATACTACATAGGCAAAGCTATTTAGATAATACTTATTTTGATAAGATTAAAAACAAAAAAAGTATGTAATTTATCCAACTAGTCAAGAACAATGTTTTGCATCTCCTGTAAAGTTTCATGTTAAGGACTTCTTTTTACAAACACACGATCGATATATGAGCCGTTTTCTTTAGAAGCGGTGTAAGTCAATTTTATACAAAATTGAATACAATTTGAAAATCATGAAACTAGAAGTGCTGAAAGACCTGGACTTAGATTCTGATCATTATCCAACAAAATTTTCCCTGATGTCCGAGAAACAAAACTTTACAAAATGAGTAAATATGATATAGATAATATTAAAGGTGACGAAAACTTCATGAAAGGAACAGAAGAAATACGACCACAAATTTGGCCGCAACCTCAAGCAGGACTCTTTCAAACAGCTGTAAACCTAGCCCCGTTAAAAAGAACAAGAAAACACCCGTAGTGGACAGATGCATGTGATCAGTTAATACAATACTTAGGTAACAAACCTAAATCGTAATTGGTTAAGCAATAAAACTTCAACCACATTTCAAGAATTTAAAAACGTTAGGAAGATTGTTACAAAATCAATAAAGAGAATCCATAAGCAAAGTGAAGATTTTAAATTACAATCAATAGAGGGAACTAAAGGGGACTTTAAGCAACATAAGTCACGAAACTATTATAGAACGTTCAAGCAAAAGTTGACAAAGTAAAATTGGTTTATTCTTCGCCATCACTCCACAAAATGGAGAATTGGCTTATACTATAGACGCACACTGTACAATCCTTGCAGTATGATTTTCTAAATTATGTAACAGTGACTTACCACAAGTTCATCAATTTTTATAAAATTAATCAAGAGTCAACCCCACCGACTGTACAAGAGATTAAAGAAATCATTTAATCACTCAAAAATAACAAGGCCTTAAGGGAGGATTAAATAACTGCAGAATTGTGGAAAAATGCAGGAGAAAATTGTATCATAAAATTGCACGAAATTATGTTGGACATTTGGCAAACGGAAAAAATCCACTCGGATTGGAAGTTGGCATAAATCCATCCCATACACAAAAAGGAAGTCAAACTGACCAAAACAATTATCACAAACCAGTTATCTTCACTTCACATACAAAATTCTTTCAAAAATGTTGCTAACCTAACCGTGCAAAGCTCCAAGTAGATAATCAAATCGGTGAATATCAAAGTAAAGCTAACCTAACCTAATAAAGCTAACCTAACCTAACCTAACCTAACCGTGCAAAGCTCCAAGTAGATAATCAAATCGGTGAACATCAAAATGGATTCAGGAAGGCACGGTCATGGAAGCATATGACAGTATAGATCGTATATCACTTTAGTGTTCTAACATAATTTAGACTTGACCAAAAAAACGAGAAATATTATCAAAGACACACTTACGGAGACAAAGGCTAAAGTAAAATTTATGCTTGGATTAAGTGAAGAGTTTTAAATAAATACAGGCGTCCGTGAAGGTAATGGAATTTCCCCATTACTTTTCATTTGTGCCCTGGAAAAGGTTGTTAAAGAATGGAGAAAAGCAAGGGCATCATCTCACGATCAAGGCTAAAGATTAAGGGTATTCAAATAGACTGTCTAGCGTTTGATGATGAAATGGCAATAATTTCTGAAGACATCTCTGATGCACAGAAGCAGATCAATATCTTGGAAGAACAAGCAGCAAAAATAGAGCTTCATATCTCTTATGACAAACAAAATTTTTCACTAACATAAGAAATGCTTATGCACATGAAATTTATATTAACGCTAACAAAATTGCTAGAGTAAAGGAATTTAAATACTTAGGCGAATGGGTTACAGAAAATGGCAATGAAAATAAATCTGTAACATCAAAAATCCAGAAAATGGAAGTTGCGTTTCAATACACAAAAAATGTTTATAACAAGCAATGCCTGTGTTAGAATAGTAAAATTCGCGATTACTTAACGCGACTATTAAATTAATATTTTTTTGTTTTTTCCTGTTGTTTTTATACATTATAATTACACACGAAGTTGTCTTTTTGGACACGAGTGGCGCTAAGCATTGTTTGTTTTGAAAAACAAACAATACAAATTCCAGACCATCCAAACAGAATGGTTTGATAAATATGGCGATTGAAGACAATAAAAGACGTGTGTAATTTGTAACGCAAAAGTTACTTCACGTACATATAATTCAAACATTCAAACAGTGATTAAACCGGAAGCTCTTTATGCTTCATAAACGCTCAATTTAACACTTAATCCATTAAAGGAACAATTATAGATTACGGAATGGAAAATTATACGAAAGATCTTAGGGCCCAGAATTTAATATTGCATACAATATCCCAGTGATGGCGAACATTTTGAGTAGTGGGTCAAATTTTGCTCATTATATTTTTCTTACTAACTCGTGGGTCACCAGGTTAGTGACATCACTTGGAAAAGGGAAGGGAGGTCGAAGAACCATTTTTTGTTCTCACTTTTAAAAGTTAACAAAACAATTTCATTTTTGTTCTACAACTTCTAAAGTTACTAACCGATTGTACATTAAAAATAGTTGTACATTAAAAATTAAAATTTCAGAATATTGGCACTCAATCTCTAATAAATGTGGAAATTAACGCTCATTAAGACCTCGTACGTTTACGAAAATTGTAATTGTAAAATATTTTCAAACCTTGTTTCGCACATAAAACTTCCTGATGTGTTATATAATCAAATTCTTACGCTTTTTACGAACTCTCATTTTAAAAGATGTTTCCTAATAATAAATCTAAAATACTAGCAGCTGTAATCAGTACCTTAACTAGGGCAAGAGATGGCAAAATTTGTTTGTGCCCCTCGAGACTTATTTTCTAGGAAGAGATCATTTTTTGGAATCAAAAACGCTTTTAAAACACATAATTTTCTATTTTCTTCTGTGAAAATTAAAAACAAAAATCTTTCTTTGTCTGTTAAAAAGCCGAGATTAGAATGCAACTTTTTAAAATGTTTGAATTATATGTACGTGAAGTATCTTTTGCGTTACAAATTACACACGTCTTTTATTGTCGTCAATCGCCATATTTATCAAACCATTCTGTTTGGATGGTCTGGAATTTGTATTGTTTGTTTTCCTTTTTTTAACTGCAGCATTCGCTTCGTGTATAACCGCGCTTAGCGCCACTCGTGTCCAAAAAGACAACTTCGTGTGTAATAATAATGTATAAAAACAACAGGAAAAAACAAAAAAATATTAATTTAATAAAATATGTGATATTTGACAGCAAAAAAAATTATAGGTTTTGTAATACGTCAATTCTGTAAAAAGATACTACCGATATAATAATTATCAATTACATTCATAATGGATATGCGTTTCTCAAGTATGCGGAAAATATAAACATACTTATGTATGTATATATATATAAACATACTTTACGGATTGATTTTATTAACAAGGACAAGTGAATCGAAGATTTATGATGAGCAAAATGTCAATATATTACAAAATACATGTCAATATAACTACACATAAAGTTCTTAAAAGTGTCACCTTTGGCGCTAGTGCTGTTGTGCTCAAGGCGAATACTACAGGACTATAACTAAAAACATTTAAACTTTAAACACATAAGTTGAGAAGAAATTTTTAATTGTAGCTGAAGAATTTTAATAAAAAGTAATAATAATATTGAGTTATTGACCATTTATAAAGTTTTATAAAAAGCAATGTGTGGGTCACTTAAAAAGTCTGTGTGGGTCAGTGTCCGACCCGCGGGTCATAGGGTCGCCATCACTGCACTATCTCAAACACATCTCTGAAATATATAGGAAAATTTCTAAACTTTACGATACTATGAGAATGGGACGAATTCAATTTTTGGGTCATTTGGAAAGAATAAATCATACGAGGCGTTTAGTATCAAAACCAGCTTAATCCATCATTTTTCAAAACTTTTCTTTGCGTAGTTTGATAGGTCCTGTCGATATTATCAAGCTATAAATAGATTTGGTTTTTTAAAACCCAGCTCATTGCATGCTTCTATTAAAGCCCCCCATGTGATCCATGATCGCGTATTTGGCCCAATAGAAAAGGAGATAAAAAGAAAAATACAGTGATGTACCCCGAAGAATATACATTTTCGCTCACCAGGGAACCACAATTTCCCTTGCTGGATAAGGGTATGATTTTAAAGTTGTTATTTCGTCGATTTTGCGCATCACAGGTCAGTGGCATTTTAAATTTTCAGCTTCAAAATGATTTTTGCTCAAAAATGACATGAAAGTAAGAGGTGAACTTATTAATAATTCGGACATTGGAGCTTTCAATAGAATTTGTGTCGACAAAAAACTTTTCAGGACCTTCTTGGAAACGCCAACAGCCACAGGGGGAGGCTGTGGCTGTTGGCGTTTCCATTGCTCCAGCAATAATTTTCTCACTAAGCATTTTGGGGATTAGTGGATGGAAATCGAAACCCTCAAATACTACAGTAACGTAGTGAATTTCTATATCACTGAATATTCAGAACAACAATTTATCGACCTTATTATAATAAATTGATTCAATCAACTCACACTTTTGATTTTACAGGCTAATACGTGAATATAATTAAGATACCATATAGGTTTAATTGAAATTTGGAAGAATGAAAAAAAAATAAAATTTTTGCAAACATCTCTCAATCTAAATTATTTTTATTCATAATTAATTATACAATACAACTAATAAAAAACAAAAAAAAAGATTTAGAATCGTATACCGAAGGTTATTCGAATGACCTTTAATTTTTCTGAAAAAATTAAATGGGTAGAGCGTGAAATGTTTTTTGTCCCTCCTGCAAAATTTATTAAAAGAGATTGAGCTGGTTTTGATACTACACGCCTTATACGAGACTTACTTACCGAATCCACAATTTTTTACAGAACAAACGTACAAGACCAAAGTGGTACAAATAAGTGAAGAGGGACCTAGTGGAGTTGGCATTGCCAGATCTGATGAAAAAAAATGTAATCAGGAATATTGTTGACACAAGGGGATTTGAGGAAGATCAGAAGAAACCAACACGAGGTGCATGGTCGGAGGAACAGAAACTACAACAATCCATGCATATTAAGAGCTATAGTGCAAGGAGGGAGGCTCATTATACGTTGATTCATACGTGGACCCATCCGTGAGAAGAAGAGAATACAATTTACTCTGAACTTTTTATTTATAAACTTTTTCCAAAAAATTCTGTTAATATGGTCATTGTTTTTATCATTACAAATTTTTGTAGTTAATGAAGTTACAGATATTATTAATTTGAAATTGGTGAAAGTCCACTTTGCTGAAAGACATACTTTTAGTTGCTTCTAGTTGCTTGAAGCATTTAGAAAATGTAACCACTCAACAACATGTAATAGCCTACAGCGATATGTACACTGGACAAAATAGAAATTTTAGATTGGCTTTAATGTGGCTTAAAGATGTTTAGTTCCCTATTAACGCCGTAGAAATTCTCGACTATAAATTCTTATATTCTTGGCACTCTTATATACCAAATGATACCGATTTTGAAACTATTGAGAGTACTATAAGAAAAAAAGGTTTATTGTATGTTCCTAAAGACATACTATCAATCAAAATAAAACTATGCCGAAAATATAAAAAGTTGTTTCATGTAATGAAACAAGCTGATTTTTTTTCTAAAAAACCCTTAGAAGATGCAATTCTAAGAAAGCGAAAAATATATCAATTTTGAAGGAGTAAATTGGTTGAAGATACGTTGGATAAGGATTTTATAAAGCAAACAATATACAATGCTTAATAAAACTTTATTTAGTGAGAATGAGGAGCTTAAATCACTAAATTAATTGCCCTCATGGGGCAGACCATAGAACTTTGGCAATATAGTACTAACACGTTTATATCATCACTCCAGACCCATTACATTCCAAAAATTTACAGATATGATTGATTTATTACCTGCAATACATCATAACTATTATCGAAAACTGGATCATAATGAAATAGGTTAAATTATATTAATAGTGAGAGCATAAATAATTTTGGTTGAATGAGAAATGTTGAAATTAGGCCTACCCATTTTTTTTTATTGTTAAAGTGTTTAATGAAAATTTCATAAAAAGAAGGTTTGATTGAATGGAGATCCCATCGTTAATATTTTGTAAATGTAAGGTTTTTACATTTTGCTGACATTCAAAGTCCTGTTGAAGTCATTAAAAGTATAAATTTTTGTTAATCACATTTAAAAAATGATTACATTATGAATTTAAATCAATTTAATATTTGAAAACTACAAAACTAATGTAATGTCATCTCCATATCAATATCTCCATATAAAATAAAATAGACCACAATAGACTTATACACTAAAAAAACGGCTCATATGATAATTTAAAAAAAAATATAAAAGAATTAACAAAATTTATATCAATTAATTTCCATTCCATTTTACAAGAAAAACTGTTATTGGGGCATAATTTCACATTAAATTCATACAAATTTTTTGTGTGGACCATCAATACAAAACTACAAGTAGATACAATAACAACATTTTATATCAAAAAACTTACTTTAAAATTTAGATCAAGTTCCATTTATTCCCTTTACTTGTAGATATAATAAACCAGGAATGGCCAAAGCGTCGATCGGGTAACTATTCCTAGTCGCCCGCCTATCTAATTCGTGCACATAGCTTATTTCCGTCCCACAATCTCCAAGTTGGCCGATTATTAACCCGACAGGTTGAACAAGGGTTGACTTGTAGGTTTTATAAACTCTCTTGGCGACCTAGTGCATAGCGGATGTGTGTGTGTGTGTGTGATCCTTTCAGGTTTAAGAAGTGACATACTGCTATAATTATCTGTGTTTGGCTCTGCAAGAAAGTGTAATGACTCATCACTCCATCAGTGGTTATTTAATATATTCAGTTACGTTTTGTTTGTATCGATCCCTACGAACATTCTCAGTTGTGATAATAGGCATCATTTCATATAAGGTGCTGCTTTAATTACCAGTGACATTCATTGTTCGGAATGCAATAGCGTTTACGTAGCTCAGACAGGACGAAGTATTTCAACTCGGTTTTCAGAACATTTTCGTCTTAAAAAAGACGCAAGTTCATTCTCTAACCATTGTCTAGAATGTAATCACAAATTCCCCCAGATATCTAATCTTAAAATGCTACATAATTGCAACAAAGGCACGAAACTTGATCTTGTAGAGTAATTGCAAATTTTCAAACAAACCCTTACTACCTCAGTTAATCTGCTTAGCGAACAAACCGAGCTAATCTTTTCCCAACGTTTTCTTAAGGGAGTCAAGACTGGACAGCCTGGTTTAGACAGAAGGACAAGTCTAGAATACACTAGATCGACAGAAGTTGACGGAAAAGACTAGAGTAGACAGGAGTAGATACACAAGACTATATTATATAGGCAAGAACACGGCAGATAAGACAAGATTAGACATACGAGACTAGACAGAAAAGTCTAGAAAAAGAAAACTAGAGAGAAAAAAGATTGGAATAGACATATAAGACAAAACTAGACCGGCAGAACTTAGCAAACAAGATTAAATAGATGGACCCAATAAATAGATTAGACAGAATAGGGCAAACAGAGGAGTTTACTCAGACATGTCTAGATATGTAAGACACAAGACAGACAGATAGAACTAGATAGACTCGCCAAATGAAAATACTGAGGAATGGATAGAAACCACAAGACGGAAAAACAAGAAAGAAAAGGAGCAAAAGCTGGAAAAAAGGCACACGGATGCAGTCCTCATAACAGCAAATGGAAAATCATGCGCTGACCTATTTAGGATGGTTAAGAACGAAGTCGATATAGGAGCTAGAATCTTCAGGACCTAGTATTACAGGAGTCCGGAAAACTAATAACGGGTAATTACTTCTGAAAGTAGAAGTAGGTAAGGCTGAGGGTGTCAAACAGAAACTGCCGGATTGAGCAAAAACTGCCGGACGTCGAATTCCGTGACCTATCAGAGACCTAGACACAGTTACCACGCGCGAAGAAATAATTGCTGCAGTCAGAAACACAATTTGAGGTTAGGAAAGAACAAATAAACATTAAAAACTTAAGACCAGCGTATGGAGAGAGCCAGATGGCGACTGTATCGCTCCTACGGAAACAGGCTAAGGAACTTCTAGAGAAAGACACATTAAAGGTTGGATGGGTTCAATGCAGGGTGAGGGAGAGAATCCAACTGGTGAGATGCTATAGATGTTGGCACCATAGTCACCACGGTAGTACGTGCAATGGCCCAACCAGGCAGAAACTGTGGAGAAACAGTTTAGTTGTGGTCAAGAAAGCCACAAATCAACTGAGTGCAAAAATGAAATGTTTTGTCCAGTCTGTAATATGAAGGGACACCGGGCAGGTTCAGGAACGTGCCAGGAATTTAAAAAAGCTCTAGCGCAGGTGAAACGAGCGGAATGGCAAAAGAAACTATGACTAAGATTGTCTAAAGCTGTGCAACTTATTGCCAAGGATTGTGAGAAACAATCACACAGCCCCATCTGTGGCCAGGTTGGGCGCCGAGCAAAAAATGGAGCATGCCCAATACTCAAAAAAGCATTATCGGAAGCAAGACGAGACAAATCGGAGCAATGATTGATATAATCAAAATAAATGCCATGCGCAGCCCGGCTGCCCATGACCTATTAAGGGCTACCGTCCACGAACTAACAATAGACATTGTCATAGTCAGTGAACCAAACAAAAAAACCATGAAGAACGGCTGGACCACGGATGATAAAAATGATGCGGCAATCTTTATATGCAACAAGGGCCTAGCGGTCTTAAAACACGGAGGTGGACCAGGTTTCGCATGGGTCGAGCTAGAAGAACTTGTGATATATAGCTGCTATCTCAGTAGCCCTCAGGAATTAGAGCTATCCCTATCCACCCTCGGCCAAGACATTCGGTGCCAAACCAAGCGCAAACTAGTCGGAGGAGACTTCAATGCAAAATGCCCCTATTGGGGCTGCTCAGGTACAGATAAACGGGAAGAAATTATCTTGGACTGGATCTCAGAACTCGATCTATATGTGAGTAACGGAGAAAACTCACCCACTTTTGAACGCAGGAGCAGTCTGGTCTAGTATGAGGATGTATGCAGAACTGTTGATGTATTTTATATGCTGATGACTCAACATTCATAATATCCAGAACTTCAACGACTGAAAATGAAATTGAAGCTAACAATGTTTAATCCAAAATGCTAGTGTGGTTCTCCGCGAACAACCTATTCTTTAACAAGGATAAAACTGAGTACCTCATTTTTCAAACACAGCGAAGTGAGTATGCGGAGAACTTGAACTTAAAGATCGATGGTTTTAACCTTCAGAGAACGAAAGCAACAAAATTCCTGGGACTCTATTTCGACGAGTTCCTTACCTGGAGCATGGCAGTGGATACGTTATCAAAGAAAATAAATAGAAAGGCTTTCTTGATTCGAGCGTTACGAAAAATTGTCAACCCACATGAACTGCTTAATTTCTACTATGCCGAGGTTGAGTCAATTTTAACTTATGGAATTCTAGCGTGGGGAACCTCTAGTAAAATAGAATTTGTGCTCAAGGCACAAAAAAATGCCATACGCTCTCTGGTAAGTATTCCTCCTACAGCCACCTGCAGACCGCACTTCCAAAGGCTAAAAATACTAACAGTCACTAGCCTATACATTTTGGAGGTAGCTTGTTTCATCCACAAAATGAAGTTAGGTTTGAACAGAAACATGAATATCCACCATCAGTTTACGAGAGGACGTACGAAACTATATACCCCTAAGTGTATCTTACAATGTTGCAGTAAATCTCCAACTATCATTGGAGTTTCCATCTACAACCAGCTACCAAATAGTATTAGAGATGAAGTTTCATGGAGAAACTTCAAGAAGAAGTTGAAATTTGATTTGTTAAAAGATACTCTTTATTTCTGTTTCTTTTTTTTTTGTTGACTTTATCATATATGTATTTTAGTGTACATCGTTTATGAAATAAATTTAATTTTGATTTGATTTGATTTGATACTAGACCTTACTCTTGCTACGGCCAACCTTGTGCATAAAATTCAAAACTGGCAGGTGCTAACGAGGGAAACACTAAGTGACCACAGGTACTGTATACCGTATAGACGTAGGTACAATAAAGCCATCTGCAAAAATGCACTCCCAGGGGGTTGCACGCAAAAAATATAAACGAGGGATTTCGCAAATAAGCTGGACAAGGAAATTCACAACACAAATGACCGCTCACTTGATGCTCTCTACTGTGTAATACAAAAAACTTGCAATTATATCCTTATGCCAAAAAAGCCTTCGAAAAGAATACAGGTATACCGGTGGAGCGCGAAACTTTCTGAGATGCGAAAAATCTGTTTTGCTAAAAGACGTGCCTACCAACGGAAAGGGAAGAGAAATCCAAACCCAGACATAGAAGCTCCATACAGAAATCTTACGCCACAGCAAAAAAGAACTTACGCACAGAAATCAACAGATCTAAAAGGGACCACTGGCGTCAACACTGCGATAAAATAGATGAAAACGTGTGACGTGACGCATATTCCATTGCTACCCGAGAACTCAAAGTAAGATCTCCAAATCTGCAAATGACCATGGAAAATGTGCGAGAAGTGTTGGAGGTTCTCTTCCCCAAGCACCAGAAACTACAGTAGGTTTTACCGGAAGTTAAAGACACACCTGAATTTTCTATTAAGGAGCTGAACAGGGCCAGCCAACGTCTTCGAAATGGCAGAGCACCAGGACCCGACAATCTCCCACTAGAAGCTGTAAAGATTGCCGTAAACAGACAACCAAAATTCGTTCTAGAAGTCATAAACAATGTAATAGCAGATGGCAGATTCTCGGATAGGTGGAAGATAGCAACGTTGGTTCTTCTCTGGAAAGGTGAAAAGCCCATACGCGAACCATCCTCTTACAGACCAATATGCTTGCTGGATGTCCTCGGAAAACTACTTAAACAACTGCTTCCAGCCAGAATTAAAGCGGAATTGGGCAAGGGTAGAGGTCGTTCCGATAGACAATATGGGTTCAGAGAGGGAAGGTCCAAGGTCGATGCTGTTGTGAGGGTGATCAAAGGGGCAGAGAAAGCCACAAGCGGCACACGAAGAACACGTAAGATGACGGCGCTGATAACCCTAGACATCAAAAATGCTTTTAACTCTGCAGCCTGGGAAATGATTATAAAAGAGCTAACTAACAGAAAGTTTACACCATACCTGTTGCGGCTGGGGCGCAACTACCTCTCAAATAGGAGAATACAGATGGAATCCGGCGATGAGGTCGTCGAATGCGAATTGAATAGTGTAGCTCTTCAGGGCTCAGTGTTGGGCCCTATGGAAAAACCCTATGGAACATTCTATACGATGGAGTGTTAAGGCTCGTTTTCCCCGCGGAGGTGGAAATAGTAGGATTCGCGGATGACCTACCTTTAGTTGAAACAGGGAAAACTGAAGAAGAACTAATGAGAAAGGCAAACATCGCCATAAAGCAGGTCGATGAATGGCTAGAGCGAAAAAACCTTAAACTAGCACCAGAAAAAACAGAAGCTGTACTTCTCACTGGCAACAGGAAAATAGGACCTATAAAATTCAAAATTAAAAAAGTGTATATCACACCGAAAGAAGAAGTCAAGTACCTAGGCATCACTATTGTCCAGAAACTGTCTTTCAAAGCTCACCTTAAGAAAACTACAGAAAAAGCCCTAAAAATTACAACGGCCCTAGGAAAACTATTGCCTAACACCGGCGGTCCGAAAAGCAGTAAAAGAAGACAACTGTGCTCTGTGGTTCACTCAGCCATTCTCTATGAAGCCCCGGTCTGGGCTACAGCAATTGAAAAGGGGTACATGGAACAGATGCTCACCTCTGTACAGAGAAAAATGGTCATCAGAGTATGCAGTGCATACAGGACTATCTCCAGGGAAGCTGTGTTGGTGATTGCTGGCATCGTCCCGATAGAGAACAAAATCCACGAGATAGTCCAATTATATAAGGAACTGGGCAAATAGGACAGAAAGAGAAAAAATTGCAAATAACCAAATACATGAAGACTGGAAAAAGTCATGGAGTATGTCCAAAACAGGACATTGGACCAAACTATTGATCCCAAAACTTCCCTTGACTAACACGGAACCATGGTGAGATAACTTACCATCTAACACAGGCCCTCAGCGGCCAGGGATGCTTGAGGGAGTATCTACATAATTTTGGCAGGGCAAGTGACGCAATGTGTGTCTACTGCGGCGACGTGGCTAGTGCACTTCATACTGTGTTTGAATGCAGTAGGTGGATATCCGAGAGGGATAGATGGAAGGAACAGACAGGCCTCATCCTAGAGGTGCAAACACTGGTAGACGCGATGCTGAGATCACCAGAGGACTGGACATACACGGAGACAATGATATGTGACATCCTGACACAAAAAGAACAAGACGAAAGGACAAAAATCAACTACAAAAAGGAATACCAAAACTATAGAGCCAATACTATATAGCCAGATTCCCAAACAAATAGGGCGGCAAAAAAACCGTCCGGGCTGCTCACCCTGAAGGAATGCGCAAGCGATACCGGGGTGGCGTACTTTTTTAAGCCAAGTGGAAGTAGGGGTTTAGTGAGTGAGAGCCTCACACACAGGCTGGTAGAGCTTCCCCAAACCCACATATAAAAAAAAATAGACAGACTATATTAAACAAAAGACATCTACTAATCAGATAAGACTTGATTATTTTGATTAAACATACACGATTAGAATAATTATAATGTAATATATTCATATTCTATTAGACAAGAATGGACGGATAAAACCAGGCCTGTATGGATGTATGGCCTGAAAGCTAGCCTATGTATTTTTATCTGTTCTTATCTGTAGATACGGATAGATAAAATAAGATGATTCTAAAATAAATGATATTTATATAACATTACTAGTTGTGGAGATATAATTGAATTCTTGAATTCCCTGAAAGATGATAGAACAATCACCTTCTGAAAAATGCTAAGAGCAAAATTTTTAATACCCAGCGGTAGAGAATTTTATAGTTGAGTGCAGCTGGACATTCTCAGTCCAAGTCAGAACACTCCAATTTATTACTTTTATGAAGTCCGAGTTGTCTATTTCATTCTTGTATTTATATTTATAATTTCTTGGCTAATTGAATATTCTTTAGGAAACAAACTTGTACATCTCTTGATTTGGGGGCTAATCACGTTTGTTTTTTAGTCTGTCCATATGCATGCAGTTGCGTCTATATCTGAAATTAAGTCTGTTTCAGATATCAGATATCTAATCTTGTTTTAATTTCGGAGATGTGTATATATGACAGGCCATTTTCTTAGATTATAAATATAACTTTCATTGTTCTTGCTTTAGAAATTCATACCATATTTTTAAATCCTTTTCATTTTTTGTTTTATATTTTCTCAATATTAATGTCGATTGTATCCGTGGTATTATGACGCATTTTTCAAACTTGATAAATAATATGCCGTAGTCAATATTCAAAATGCTTTGGAGTATTTATTGCCACATTCAAATATTCCATTTTTCAAGTTCATCTAAAATATTGTTGATATATCTAAAATAGGTTTTTTCAATGCATTTTCTGGCGATGCTATTTGTGTCATAATATTACCTTTCTTAAAGAACTCATCTCTGCAGCGTGTTATGGTTTAAATTGTATTTAAGAGAGATGATAATGTCCCCTGTTATAAATGGGTTTAAACTAGGACATTTTTAGATTGCCTGGATAGATTCCTAAGGGAATTATTATTATATTATTTATATTATTTATTATATGCACGAGTGGATTCTAAAGATCCGAAAAAATTATTTTTGATAACGTTTGTTTGCAATTCATCCCTGCACTTTTTAGTTTTCATTTGAATGACTATGGTATGACCTATATATTGTGTCTAAAGAATTATTTACTATGTAAGCACACTGTTCGAATATTTTGTTAATTGCGTTATTAGTATATTGTTCTTTAATGTTCCTATATTGTTGCAAAAATCTATCTGATTTCTCTAATTATAGTTGCTGATGATTTTAACTTAATTCTTAGTAGTTAACATCGGTATATAGTTTTAGAGTTTAATGCAACTTTATATTGAGACATTCTCAATCTACATCAATACTGTTGAATTTATTATTTATGTAAACTCCCAGTAGCCTAATGCATTTCTGTATTTCTATCTATAGTTTCTTTGCCACTTGAGAATCCTTTAGGACACAAACTTGCGCTTCTCTTGGTTTAGGAGAATATCAAGTTTGTTTTTATGTTTTTTCATATGTATGCGTATTATGTTTATATCAGTAATTACATCGTCTTGTATTCATTTTGGAGATGTACAAATCAATATTTTATATTCATCATATATCACTTTTAATTGCCCTTGTTGCCTCAAAATTCATTTTTATATTTTTTAATCATTTTAATTATTTCTTTTATATTTTGTCAATATGATTTAAACATTTCTAAAGGTCGTATTCTGGCGTATTTTTCAAACTTAGTCAATAATAATAGTCATAATGCTTTAGTAGCCTGATTTAGTAGTCATATCAAGAGCATTCTAGGCTCATAATTGATCTAAAATATTATTGACATATCTTCTATAAAGGGCGACAAAATAAGTGTGTCTTATTTTTACTGAATAAATACAAAAAAAAGACTTATTTCCCCTAATTTTAACTGTCTAATATTCAGTTAACCTTCAAGTGCTTTTCAAAATGCAGCGGTGGTCGATTGAATAAAGGATTGTTTGTAGGATAGAACAAACTCCTTTATTCACCTAACCTAACCCAACTCAGAGGTGGTTTCGACAACAGTTTAATTTTCCATTGCCGCAGATTGCAGTAGAATTGTAGGATAGCTCGAAAAATATTACTATACTATATAATACTATATTTATTATTATTACAATAATAGAGCGAAAAGGAGATAATAACAATGTCAACCACAGCAAAACATCAGTTGCCGTACGGACGGACTTACTATCCTTACGATGAATGTGAATGAAATCTTTTATCAGCGACTCACTCGCCCTGGGCGCAAGCCCACTAGCTAAAATTAAGCACGACTTTGTTGATAGAAACACAAGCTACAATGCAACTACCTCAGGCCCTAGGTATGATTAGGTTAGGTTAGGTTAGGTTAGGTACAAGGGAAAACCTGCAGCCAAGCTTAGCAATAGTAATTTACTTATATTGTAACAGCATCCAGAACTCTGTGATAGATTTCGTATCGCCCATGGAAGGGATCTCCCTACTCACAATTAAATGCGCCAACAGAGCCTACACACTGATTACCGCACATGCTCCTGTTAACAATCACCCTGACTAGAACACAGTGGAGAAGTTCTGGTCACAGCTAGAACGGGCACTCAGAAAGTTTCCTCAACACCATATGAAGATCCTCCTTAGAGATTTTAATGCACAAATCGGAAGAGAATTGAGCACAGTTCCGTGCACAGTTTCCAATTTCACATCACTGGGAATTTCTCAGCACACAAAAAGAAAAATGCCAATGGACATCGCCTAATCAACATAATTGGAATGGTTAACGTCCAACAAAAATCACCGGAAATTACTGGAAATCACCAACGAAAACACAGTTGGTGGACATTGGAATGCAATAGGGCCCTTGAATCCCGTATGCTTGTGTGGAAGACTTGGCATAGCAACAAGACACAAGAGCATTGACAGAATTTCTTAAAAATGCAGAGGGAAACATCCAAAATTATCAGAAGCATTAAACGGACATACCATTTAAAAAAATTAGAAGAAATCGACAATTATTTCAACAGAAATAGCACGCGAAACATATTCAGAACATAGGGAAGAACTGAAGAACTACAAGCCAGCGAGAATTTGTCTCCATCGGGCTGATTGAACCCTTGAAACCAACACAAAAGCAAACTGTGAAATTCTGAAATAGTACCTCGAGAAGCTACACAACTGTGAACCCCCTGAAGAAAGACTCCAATGCCACATAGCCGCCCCAAACCAGGAATCTGTTCCACCAACACATGAGGAAATAAAACACATCATTTTACACCTAAAAACAACAAAGTACCAGGGGAAGACGGCTTAATCGCTGAAATGCTCAAGATCGGAGGTGAACTCTTGATTGACAGACTGCAAGACATCATTGCAAATACCTGGAAGACCGGCATAATACCAGCGGACTTTAATCCACCTACTACACAAAAAGGGCGACAAGACTGAGCCAAAAAATTATTGAGGCATCTCCCTTCTATCAATCGCCTACAAAGTTCGCCATCAAGTGCCCTCCTCACCAAACTGGAGGAACAGACAGAACATCTGAGCGGTGAATATCAGGCAGGTTTCCGACCGCACCGACCATGCACAGATCAAATCTGGAACCTGAAAATGATACCGCAACATCGCCAGTCGAACCGCACAGTTCTGAACTTCGTAGACTTCAAGATAGCTCGATTATGACTCGATTGACCGCATAACTCTGTTTAATATACGTCGTGAATACGGTGTGGATAGTAAAACAACCATGTTACTCGAACATACTTTGTCAGGCAAAACATCTAAAGTAAAATTCATGGATGAATTCTCCGAGCCTTTTCAAATCAGTACAGGAGTAAAACAGGGTGATGGATTGTCCCCACTTATTTTCAACCTGGTACTAGATTAGATTATCAAAATATGGGATAAAGAAGTACTTGGAGTATATATGGGAAAAAAGGACAAACGAATCAATATAAAGTGCCTCGCTTTTGCTGACTTGCAAAAATCTGCCGGACTACTGAAGAAGCCAAACACGCCATCGAGAACTTCATGAAATCACCATCGGGACCGGCCTTCAAATCTCTTACGAGAAAAGAAATACATATACTCCAAGAGCTCAAATATGAGACATCTCGGAACCACATATGGGAACGCCATACAAGTTAAGCACATCAAGTACCTAAGTGAAATAATTGGAAACCCTGGTAAGGAAATAATGGCTAACGAAACACGTGCAATTGCTTCTCCCTACACCCGATGCCTTTTGGAAATGGATGGAAGGTAGAAAATTTAGATTGTTTGATTAGATTCTGAAAGAATTTTAGTTATTTATTATTTGCAGGGCTTACTCCTAAAGATAATAGAAATGTATTTTATATACACAAAACTCACGCATAAATTATCAATGTTAATTATACTCTACCTTTATTTGATACCCAATGTCCTTAAAAGAAGTGAAGAAGAAGTGAGTAAGTTCTTGGAATTCATTGATTGCGATGCAGAATGAGTTACTAGTCAAATATGGCGATAGAGAAATTTAAAACGTCAGAGCTCGCAAAGGCGCCTTTGAATCAAACCATCGTCTTCTCCAAACAAAGACGAAATTCCAACCCCACAGAAAGAAAAAAGGCCCACCCAAAAGTATCAAACAAAATCCAGAGTACCTAAAACTCCACAAGGAAGAAATCATAATGCAAATTTATCAGGAAACATCAAAAGAAAATAACGAAGAAAATTCAGGAAGTCATAAAACTAGGACAAGCTCCTCACACAAGGCAACATCGTTGGTGGAAAGCAATTTGCGATCGGGCAGTTGACAACCGAATGATTGCGTGGAAAAAGTTTAACAGTCACAAAACTGAAAAAAAACTGGGAGAACTTTCTTAAACACAAAAATATGCTTCCAAAACAATTATGAAACAAAAAACGAGGATATGACAACAAAAAAACTCAATGAAATCCAACAGGACATCAAGCAAAACAATACTAGAAACTTCTACAATACATTTTAAGAAAACTTAAAGGGATATCAGGCGACCAGCTTGTGCTTCAAAAAACCCGATGCCGCGTTGGAAACCAATGCGAAAACAAACTGCCAAATACTTCAACTTTCTTCTTAACTGCGAATCACCCCAAGAAAAACTTGCGTTCACCCCTCGGGTTTCCTCACACCCGGACTCACAAGCGCCTTACCTAGAAGAAATTAAGGAGATCATCCAAAGGCTCAAGAATAACAAAGCACATGGAGAAGATGGGATCAATGCAGAATTCTGGAAACTGAACGATCCTAAACTTACGCAGAAACTTCATAACATCATTTCAGACATATGGATGATGGAGCGAATACTAGGAGATTGGAAATGTGCTCTAATTCATCCGTTACACAAAAAGGGTGATAAAACAGCCATCAATAACTACAGAGAAATCTCCCTCCTCCCGATTGCTTATAAAATCCTCTCCAAGGCACTCTTAAACAGGTTAGAACCCCAGGTGGATCCACTAATTTGTGAATACCAAGCCGGATTCAGAAAAGGGCGATCATGTGTTGAACAGGTGTGGAGTTTAAAAACAATATTACAAAGGAGAAAATGTAGAAATATAGTAATTACATTCGTCGTCTTCAGAAAAGCGTATGATTCTGAAGACCGTGAAACACTTTTTATAACCATGGAAGAGGGTTTGACATAAAGACCCGAAAAATCATTAAATAGACGCTTACAGGAAGTATGTCCAAAGTGAAATTCATGGATGAAATATCGGAACCCTTTGTCATATAAGTGGAGTTCGACAGGGGGATGGATTATCCCCAATGCTCTTTAATATTGTTCTAGAAAAGATCATTAGGGAATGGGAACCTCATGTGAAAGGCATTCAAATTGGTATAAAAAAAGAGAACCATCTTACAGTCAAGTGCCTTGATTTTTCGGACGATATTGCCATTATTACTAACACAAAGCATGAAGCCATACACGCAGTGGAAAAATTACATTTAACTGCGCAAAGCACCGGACTACTAATTTCTTATGAAAAACCCACTACATGGAAAGACGACCAGAAAATAACTTAGCTTTCATATCACACAATAGGGTAAGATAACACAAGTCCCCATTTTAAATACCTTGGTGAAATCATACAGTCTCTGGACTAAACCGAATCGCCAATGAATAAGATCCGAACACAGAAGTAAACAATGATAACTGGGAAACACAACGACACCAGAAAAGGAGTACGCGGAAGTCTAATGTTACCGTTGGAACTAATGAAGATACAACCTTAATAAAAGCTGCTACGAGATATGCCCATGTACATGTTTATCGACTTGACCCGAAGTTATCAGCAAACGATGTAATCAACTATCTAAACAATAAATCGTTTAATCAGGTGATATGTACCAAACTATTGTCAAGACACCCAGATGAGTATTCCTCATTCAAAGTCTCCGTACCAAGAGAAGAACTAGAGAGCCTTAAGAAACCCGAAGTATGGCCAAGAAATACTTGTTTAAATCATTTTTTGCTAAGACTAGAAAAGAGGATGGAGAAGAAATAACATCAACCGTTAATCCACCAACTACGACGATAATTAACCAAAATACGCAATCTCTAGGAAATTGCGTCGATAAGATAGAATTCATGCTAGAGAGAAATAAGTCGTGCCAATATGTTATTTTAACCGAGCACTGGAAAAGCACTACTCAGCTCGAAACTATTAAAATAAATAATTTTCAACTGTCCTCCTTCTTTTGTAGAGAAGTTGGGGAACACGGAGGAGCTGCCATATACTGCAGAAACGGGACTAGAACCAAACCAAGGGATGACATAAACACCATCGCTGAAAAATATACTCTAGAATGCTGTGCAATTGAGACCATTATTAACAACAAAGCACTAATTATTGTTGGAATCTACAGAGCTCCATTAACAAGCAATGCTACATTTATAAGTAAGTTACATGAACTCCTGTTGTTGTTATCAACTGAAAATAAACAATACATAATTGCGGGTGATTTTAATATAAACATTTTAAAGAATAACCGCATATGTCAGCAGTTCTTGTCGTTACTTGAATCGTTCAATGCGGTACCCACTATTAAAAATATAAGCCATCCGGATTCAGGTTCCTGCTTGGATAATATAATTGTGAATGGTAGTTTCTCATATAATACTTTAACCAGAGACTACCAAATATCGGACCACTACACCCAACTACTATTAATGGAGTGTGGAAGTGAGGTCTCAAAGCACAACACTAGGCAAGCTAGAACTTTTAATGAGGAAAACATGTGTGAACATAGAAAACTATTGGAAAATATACTATGAGAGGATGTTTTCATAATTGATGATTGCAATGTCGATAATCAATGGACCGCATTCATGGATATATTTATAAGACCTTTTAACGAGGCTTTTCCCAAAATACTGATCAAAACCAACCATGAACCCCGTAGGCTTTTTACAAACCCTGATCTACAGAAGTTGGAAGCGAATCTAGTGCTACTCCAAACATCAGCTCGCTATAATCCTGCCCTGAAGTGCCTCTACAATAACCAGCGAAGAAAGTTTTTAAAAGTGCTACGTAGTGAGAAGAAACAAAGATTTAAAAAACAGCTGATCAATTCCCCTAACTTACAAAAGTCAACTTGGAATATTATCCGTCAAATATCCAATACAAAAAGTAGAACTGAGGCATTTTGTAACCCCAGAGTGGATCCACATAAAAGCGCTACGGATATTAACAACTTCTTTGTTAATAGTCCTCGTAACCTTGCCTTATCCCAACCTAATGTTCAATATAAAGACAGTATACTGAATAATAATAACTCGATGTTTCTTTTCCCAGTCAGCAGTGAAGAACTATATAACATAGTTATGAGCTTAAAAAGCAAAAAAAGTGCAGGGTATGATGAAATTCCTATTATTGTTATAAAAAATTCGCTTCAATACATACTGGCTCCGTTAGAGCACGTCATAAACAACTCAATGAAAAGTGGTAAATTCCCGGAGGAGCTAAAATTAGCGATGATCACTCCAATATATAAATCAGGCGATAAAAGTGACATTAACAACTACAGACCGATAAGTATTCTATCAGCCTTCTCTAAAATTTTTGAAAAAGTTCTTTGTTCTAGAATCCTCTCATTTTTAGACAAACACAACATAATAAGCCAACAACAACATGGGTTTATAAAAGGGAAGGGCGTAGATACAGCATGGTATAATTTTGTGAATGGCGTAACAGAGCATTTGGAATCTCGGAAGGTACCTTGTGGAATGCTTATCGACCTATCCAAAGCCTACGATCTAGTAAATCATAATAAATTACTAAGTAAATTAGCCAAATACGGTTTAAGAGGTATAGTACTGGAATGGATAAAATCATTCCTTCAAACTAGAAAACAAATTACTCGACTTGAAACCCCGAATGGCTATGTCAATTCTACCGTAAGGTTAGTTAAGATAGGTATTCCACAAGGTAGTACTATAGGTCCACTTCTATTTACAATGTTCATAAATGACTTACCGCAATCATCCATCGAACCGCAACATTCAATTCTAAATTATGCAGACGACACAACCATTTTACTAAATAATAATACTATAAACGACATAGAACCGAACGCAAATTTAGCTATGTCATCAATCCTTTCTTGGCTTTTAAGGAATAGTTTATTAATTAATAAGGACAAGACGAATGTTATTATTTTTAAAACAAAGAGAAGTACCTTGTTTTATCCACAAGAAATTGAAATAGAAAAGGAAATAATTCAACTACAACATTCAGTGAAATTACTAGGCTTACATATAGACGATACGCTGGACTGGACATCACATATCAGCCATTTAACCAAGAAGCTTAACAAAGCCACTTTTGCAATAAGGTCCTTATGTCCATATTTAGATACAGATATCTTACGGTTAGTATATTTCGCAAACTTCCACTCTCTTCTTAGATATGGAATTATGTTTTGGGGCAATGGTTCCCACACAAGAAATGTGTTTAGAATACAAAAACAGGTCCTGCGTATCATAAACAATTTGAAGTACAGAGAGTCATGCAGGGGGTATTTCAAAAAGGCCAATATACTAACGACTACGGGAACTTATATCTTCGAGAGTATCATTTTCATGTTTAAACATAGACACCTTTTTGCTCGCTTCCTTAAACCAACTCTAAGAGAAACAAGATATAACAGAGAACTCTACGAAGTACCACAGCATAAGTTGACAATGACTGAAAGAAGGGGGGCTTCTTTCAACAGCAACATTAAATTATATAACCTACTTCCAAAGGATATCAAACTTTTAGTAAATTTAAAACAGTTAAAGAAAAAATTATTCAATCTAATCAACGAGATAGAACCCTACAACCTAGAAGAATTTCTTTCTTACAAATTTGAATAGCCATTGGTGGGTTATTATGTACTCTATATGTGTTTATTTATATCTGTATATATACTCTTTTTTTTGTATGCATGCTTTGTAATTTTCGCAGTTCTTTGACACATTTCATTTAGTGTAATTTTTTATACTTAAGTAATGGAATAAAATGTTTGATTTGATTTGATTTGATTTAAGGAATCACCAAACTACAGAGGGCCTACAAGCTAACGTGGGCTCACTACAACAAGAAGTGCATGAAAAATTAAGGCACTAGACAACGGTGATTCTTCCGGAAGCAACTTACGCAGCCGAAACAATGGTTATCGACAGTCATACCAAAATTAGGGATATAGAAAAACAGGAAAGAAAATTTCTCAGAAAGATTTACGGGGCAGTTAATAATAACGGTATTTGGAAGAGACCTCAAAACGAACTCTACCAAAAGATCCACATGATAAGGGACGCATGCAGAAAACGCCGAGCGCAGTTTTATGCACAAATTTACAGGGTGGAAAACTCCAGAACGGCGAAGAAATTGCACAACGTTATAGCACAGAGTAAATGTGACACTCAGAGGTTGACCGATGTTCAGAGGGACTTACAACAGGTCAACATACAAAATATCGAGGTCCGCACTGAGTGCCGGAATAAAATCAAAAATATTAAGTCTGAGGATAGACCATCACGACAGCTTGGAAGAAAATGGAGAGCTGAGCGGAAGAGGTAGCATTTTAAGAGGATGAAGAGCTTTTGGGAAGAGAAGCGGGAAAACGCCAGAAGTTGAAATCATGCACAATCAAGTTCAAACGCTCTCCTGGAGAGGAACAATCGATTAAATAAATATATTATGGTAAACAGAATCAATGTTATAGCTAAGACAACTACAAAAAAGTAGTTAATGACTCAATATGAAATTTAGCACGTTATAGGAAACCACAGCCGCTGACATCAATCATAGTCTGACGCAATACTAATTATTTTACCGAACTGTCGAAATATACTAGCCATTACTTGCACGAATTCTTGTTGATATATTACATAGAAATAAATAAATATATATATATATATATATATATATATATATATATATATATATAATATATATATATATATATATATATATATATATATATATATATATATATATATATATATATATATATATATATATATATATATATATAATAAGAGAGCTTGAATTATATGGCTTGTGGCATAATTATATTAATATATTTTGAATGACTAACAATTATTAATATAAAAATAAGTATAGCCTTTTCCGTCAAGAAGTCAAGATTAAAGAGTAAACATACTTTAGAAAGAATGCACTTTGTAACTTGCAACCTTTTTATTATCATATTCCTCCCCTATTAGGTAGAAAAAAGGAAAATTAACTCACCAGAATATTAAACGAAATACCCCTCATGAGTTGAATTGTTACATTTGCTTAATTATGCTTAAAGTGCTAATTGGCCATTAGAGATTTTTGTTGCTACAGGTTTCAATTTGTTTGATAAAATCAGCCCAAGTTGTTAAGAAATTGAACATACAGTATGTATGTTTGAAAGAGAATTGATATAATGAAAACGACCTCAACTAAACAAATCTGTATTTATTTAAATTGCCCCAAGGTTAGTTTCAGTATTTACATTAGGCAAAAATAAACTGGCAATTTATGTGTATTGCAACGTTTCTTTTTACTAAGTTTTGTTTAAATTAGGGAACTAATGGGGTGAAAGTTATGCAAATAAAAACTTCTCTGTAATATACAACTCGCTTGTTATTTATTTCGGGAGTTACATAATTACAGTGATATAGTTCCCAATATCGCACATATCAAATTGCGATTGTGCATCGAGCATCTATTATGTTTATTTTATAAAATTGATTTCAATATTAATGGAGTATTGCTTCGATTTGTATTTTGTTTGTGCACACTGGACATTTATGTTTATATATTATTATTATTAGCGTTTGGACCCTATGGGATCACGCAAAGCAAACTTTACTTCATTTTGTAATCTTTTTTCTATTTTCCCACGCTTTCCTCATTTTTTCTCCGGATCCTTTTCCTTTCTTCCGTCCACTTTGTTCCGGCCTTCTTCGGCTTCTCATTTTCCGACATCACTTCCCATTTGTTAACCTTTTGTCTGTAAGTCTCTCTATTTTCAATTTCTGTAATGTTTATTTGTTCTTCTTCCAGATCTTTTCTTACTTGGACTATCCATGGAGTTGTCGTTTTGACTCCTTGTATGTATGTGAGGACTCGCTTGGCGGTCCTGGTTTCTGGTAGTCTGTAGAGGTGTCCATAAAATTTTAGTCTCCTTTTCCTGATGTCTGAAGCGAGGTAGGATATTTTTTCTGTGTTTTTCCTGGAGTGTAGTCTGCATCCGTCTTCTGTTTGTTTTGGGCCTAAAATTTTTTTCACGATTTTCCTTTCTTCTTTTAGAAGATTTTCTAGATCTCTTTTTTTTGTGGAGTGTAAGCGACTCACTCCCATAGAGTGCTTCTGGTATCACTACAGTGTTGTAGTGTTTAACTTTTGAGTTTATTGACAGGCATTGTTTGTTGTAAATGTCTCGTGTTTTGAAGAAGGCCCTCCATCATTTTCTGTTGTCTTGCTTTTTGCGCTATTTTTTCTCCTCCTGTAGGTTCTAAAATTCTTCCAAGGTATTTGAAATGGGATACTCTTTTGATTTCACTGTATTTCGTATTCAATTTTTGTATGTTGATTTTTGTGCAAATTAATTCTGTTTTTGTGAAAGAAATTTGTAGTCCAACTTTTTCTACGCATTCTTTGATGACTTCTACCTGCTTGATTGCTGTCTCTTCACTCTCCGAAAGTATTGCTATAACGTATGCAAAAGCTAGACATGAGATTTCTACTTTGTCTTTAGTCCTTCCTAATTGTGTATGTTTCCAGCGCTTTTAAGCTTTTAGCTCTTTTTCTCATTCTCTCATCACTTTGTCTAAAGCCAAATTGAAGAGTAGCGGGGACAGGCCATCTCCTTGCCCGACAATTGTTTTTATCAGAAATGGTTCGCAAATTTCTCCCATGAACTTTACTTTTGATGTCGTGTCTGATAGAGTTTGTTTAATGAGTCCTAGTGTTTTCGAGTCCAGTCCTTGGTCTTCCGGGATTTCGAAAAGTGATTGCCTGTCTATGGAGTCATATGCTTTTTTGAAGTCCACAAAGGTATTTCTGATGGCTTTGTGCTTGAGTACTGTTTTTAGTGTGAAGATCTGTTCTCCGCATGAGCGACCTGGTCTGAAGCCTGCTTGGTATTCTCCTATTTTGTGTTCTAGTTGTTCCTCTAGTCTTTGGAGGAGGCACATGGACATGACCTTGTAGGCGACTTTTAATAGGGAGATAGATACCTCTATAGTTGTTCACATCAGCTCTGTCCCCCTTTTTATGTAGTGGGTGTATGAGTGCACATTCCCAGTCCTCTGGTAATTTTTCAGTTTGCCAAATTTCTTGAATAATTTGTGTGAATTCTCGTAGTGAGTTTGGTCCTAGATTTTTCAGTAACTCAGCAATGATTCCATCTTCTCCAGATGTTCTGTTGTTCTTGAGCCTTTGAATATGTCTATTGATTTCTTCTTGTGAGGGTGGTGGTAAATCCGGGTGCCTTTCTGCTATTTTTTCTCTGGGGTATCTTGAGGTGGGTTCTTGGCAGTTTAATAAATTAGAAAAATATCTTGATAGTTCTCTGCTGTTTTCTTAATTTTTGAGTGCTAGCTCAGCTGTTTTTCTCCTGAAACATAGGTATTGGGGTGTGTAGCCTTTGATTTTACCTGCGAATGTTCTATAGAAGTCTCTTATATTGTAGTTCCTGAAGTTTTCCTCTATGGACTTTAACTGTTCTTTTATAAATCTTCTCTTGGTTTGTCTTTTGTGACCTCTCTTCTTGTTTCATTAAATTTCTGATGTGTTACTGGTGATTTTTAACTGTGGTAGGTTTGGACTGCCCGTTTTCGTTTTTCTAGTGCTTTCTCACATTCTGAGTCCCACCACGGGTGTTTTGTGTTCTTCTTAAGTAGAATCAGTTCTTTTGCTTTCTGTACGATTTTCCTGTGGAAGTCTGCCCAGTTGCTTGCCTGTTCTTTATCCCATTCTTGTTTTATGTTGGTTTCCTTGATCATCTTTGTGTCGAATTCTGCAGGTGTGTTTTTTTATGTATTCTATTTGGAGTGAATTTTAGGTTGTTCTGTTTACAGAGTTCGATTAACCTTACGCCATTTTTATTGGTGAATTTGTGTGCGGGAAATTTCCCAACTGTTTTCTTATACATTTTTTCTCTGCCAATTTGTGCGTTGAAATCTCCTAGTAGGATTTTATTGTCTTCCTTCGGGGTTTTATTCATTATTTTCTTTAATGTTTGCCAAAATATGTCTGTTCTCCTTGGATCTTTTTTGTTCTCCCCATTCGTAGGTAAGTGTGCATTCATTAATGAGTATTATTTGTTGGCGCACTGGATGCGCATTGTCATTAGCCTGTTGTTGACCGGTGTGACTTCTTTTACTGATCCTAAACATTTTTTGTTTACTAAAAAGGCCATTCCTAGGATAGGGGCACCTTTGACGACTCGTTTTTCAGTTTTGCTCTTGAATATACGGTAAGTACCATAGTCTACTGTGTCTTCCTCTGTGAAATGTGTCTCCTGTAGTGCGAGGATCTGGATCTTTTCTTTGTATAATTTTAATGTTAGTTTGTGCAGCTTTCCTGGTTGGATTAGCGTATTGATGTGGAAAGTGCCGATGTATGTTTTAGTTTTACGCGGAAGTTTGCCAGAGAACTCCAACTTTCTCTGTATTCGTGTAAGCCCGGGGTCCCCAGAATCCGAAATCCCGGTTGCCGCCTCTTGTTGACGGGTGGAATGGTTACCACCTGGGGTACTATTTACTTTACTTGCACAAACCATGGTTTGCTTGTCATCAAGTCGTTTGTCCAATGTTTCCACTGAGTTTTCTAGTACCAGGGATTGTTAGTTCCTGGAGCACGTTTACAGCCGCACTCTCTGGGTGAACAGACGCTGACAAAGTTGCCGGTGGTCTGCAGACGCACTTGGATTTTGATTGTAAGTTTTGGTACGCCCTGAGTAATTTATTTCCTCAGTACCCCCCCATATCTGGAGAGCATGCCCCTATCCGCCATAGAGTTTCATTAATGCAAGACTAAATTATCCATATTCCTTATAACAGACCTCCTTATTTCCTTAATTTTTGTTAAACTAAAACATACTAATATCTATATTATTTTATGGTCGTACCTGGCGCCTTGTGCACCAATATCCAGGTCTGGCTCTCACATGAATTTTATTTTGGGCGAATGGATCTCCTAGGACCGGAATCAACATTTACTGGCCTTGATGTTTGGCTAATAATTCTTTATCCGCAACGATTGAGCGAGTGTTCGTTGCGATCAGACATGTCTGGTAGGTCTTCTCTCTTAATCCTCAAAACCCCGTGTATGAGTAATTTTCTGAATATCATATCGATCCATGAGATTGAGAAAATCTAATTCAGCCAAGTCCTTTTCCGCCTGTTTATACCAATTGGACCTTGTTGTCCTCCGGCTGTAGTCGGGTCTATTCTGTCCAGATGTTCCCTGTAATGGATCCTTCTCACACGGATTGTGTCTGTGATTTTAGTAATTTTCAAATAGACGTCAGCATTAGGTCTTGGAAGGTGAATTCCATCTTTGATTCTAGGTCCCAATTTTTTTCGCATGATTTTGCGTTCCTTAATCTCCAATTGACTTCTCACTACTTTATGTTGTAGATTAAGTGCTTCATAATGGGGTGCAGGTACGACTACTGTTTTATAATTTTTAATTTTACAATTCCAAGACAGGCATTTTTTTATATACTTGCTTTGTCAAATAGAAAGTAGTTTCCAATATTTGTAGTCTTGCCCCTAAAAAAATTCTTTCGTTGCCAGTTTCATTGATCTATTCACCTAAACACTTGAAGTCTTTCACGCGGGAGACCTTACAATTACAAATGCAAAAATCAGAAAAAATCGATTTAAGGATTTCTTTCGACAAAACTAAATTTATGACGTATAATAAAACTGGTCCGAATACACTACGGACTAGTTTTATTATACGTCATAAATTTAGTTTTGTCGAAAGAAATCCTTAAATCGATTTTTGCTGCTTGTTCAAGTTGTTTATGAGCATCAGAAATGTTTGGAGCAAATAATACCATCTCATCCGCAAATGCTAGGCAGCTTAGTGTTATCCCTTTGAGTTTTGGTCTAGTCTATGGGATGGAGCACCAGCTCGTCTCCATGTTCGGACGACTTTTTCAAGCGCACAATTAAATAAAAATAGAGATAATTCATATCCTTGACGCGCTCCTGTATTAATTGAAAATTCTGCGCTCAGTTCTCCCATAAATTTAACCTTTGAACTTGTATTCAGGAAGATACCTTTGATGATTGATGTTGTCTTGCGCTTTAATTCAAATTCTGATAGCACAGCAACATGGGATTCACGGTCAATGCTGTCATAAGGCTTTGCAGAGTCAACAACTTTGTAGAAATGACATAATTTTTGATTGATATTTTACGGAAATAAAACATTGAGCTTTCCAAATTGAAAATTTTCTCTGTACACGATCGACCTTTCCGGAACCCACCTTAGTATTCAGTATCTGCAGATCCAGTTGAAGATAGCCACGGTTCAAAAGGGCTTTGGACAAAATTTTGTAACTTACCGAGGTTAATAAGATCCCTGGGAAATTGTTTTGATTCGTTTTGCTACCTTTCTTGTATACTGGATGGATGATCGGCATATTCCAATCTGGAGGAATTTTTTCAGTTTGCCTGATTTCATCAAAAATATCTTTTAGTTTGATGATGAGGTTTTCATCATCATTACATTTCATCATCAAACATTTTTCCATAGTTCCGCAACGATCTGGTCCTCTCCCGACGCTTTGTTGTTTTTCATGGATTGGATTGTGTCCCGAATTTCCTGTAGGTCCGGTGGTTCCGAGTCAGGATTCCGCAGGATATGAAATGTTTCTAGTAGTTTCTCACAACTGAGTAGTTTACCAAAATTATCCGCAAGATTGGACAATTTTCAGAGTTGGAATGGGCGATGTTTGCAAGGTCGTTTTGAAACTAGAGAGAAGGGGGAGTATATTTATTTAATGCCTGCTTGAATGTTCTATAGTAATTTCTAGAATAATGTTTCTTGAAATCCTCTGGAGGTGGACGCCGTGGAGGTCATATCGCGGATTCCTCTTCCATATTTTTTAATTTAGCGTTTTTGTGATTATCCAGATATTCTTACATTAAAGCTTATTTTGTTATTTAATTTTTTGCCTTATTTTTTTTCTTGCCTTGAGTTTTGAGCATTTGATGTATCCAACGTATCAACATCTGTCAAAGCTATTGTTACATTAAGTATACATTAAGTTAATAGTATACATTAAGTTAATGTATTACTATTGTTATGGCTTCAAGTAGAGCGACTATTTCCTTTGGCAGGATCTTCCTTTCTGGTTGTCACTTAGTACATTCCAAGTCTCGAAAGCAATCATATCCGCTCAAGAACTGCGTCATATAAATGTTCACTTCTCCGTGATTTCTATTAAGCCATGCCGTAACATCTGAGGTGATCAACTATGTCCACTATCCTTTAATTGTTATTTGTTAATTCTCGCATATTTTTTTCTTAGTGATTTCGCTTTTTTTCTTCTTTACGTAGATATATTATTGTATACAGGGTGTTAGGTACAACACAGGCGGCCCTGCTCTCCAACAGAAGGTCAGGTAGAGGCATACTGGTGATCGAAATTTTGGGAGAGAGGATACCGGTCGAACGGTCGATTCGGTACCTCCGTGTGATCCTCCAGGCGGGTCAGTGGGGATTACACGTGTGCCACGCCGCCGGCAAAGCGGCACGCGCGTCACAACAGGTGGCACGTCTCATGGCGAGGGCCACCGAGCCTGGGGCGGGTAGGAAGAGGCTTATGGTCAGTGTGGCCACTAGCAGACTCCTATACGCGGCACCGGTGTGGGCAACGGTGGTGAGGGGTAACGCTCGTAACAGGGAGCGTTTGCGACGGGCACTGCGCCCGGTGGCCATCAGGGTCGCCCGGGCTTACCGCACTGTTAGCAGTGACGCCGTGGAGGTCATATCGCGGATTCCTCCCGCGGACCTCCTTGTTATGGAGCGCGCGTCGGTGAGGGACGCAAGAACTTCTGGTGGGAACCGCGGGGAGGCAAGGAGAACTGCTCGGGAGCAACTACTTGCCTGCTGGCAGGAGAGGTGGTCACGTGGCGGAAACGGCGAGTTGGCTTGTCGTCTCATCCCTGATTTAATTCGGTGGATGGGGCGAGGGCTGGACGAGGTGGGTTCGTACTTTCTCACCCAGCTTCTTACCAGACACGGGTCATTCCGAGCGTATCTCCATAGGATTGAGAAAGCCCCAGACGACAGGTGTATACCCTGTGGAGAGGGCGCGCACGACGACGCAGAGCACACTCTCGTGGCGTGTCCGCGTTGGGAGAAGGAGCGACAGGCCCTGGCGTAGGCCCTGGAAGGGGAAGTCACGGTCGAAGCCGTGGCGGGTGGCCTCGCCGGCAAGGTGGGGCGCGGGGTGTGGGCGACCTTAAGACGATTCGCGGCAACAGTCATGCGGGCTAAGGAGTTGCCTGGGTGGGAACCAGGGCGGTAGGGTTTTTCTTGTTTTTTTTTTGTTTTTTATTACTTTTGTTGTAATTGTTGTTGTAAATTGTAAATGCTATTGTATAGCATATTTTACTTTTATATAAATCCTGTTGTATTTTTATTCGAAGGGTGGGCAGAGGCAGTAATGCCATCGCTGGCGGTCCTTCTGACCTTCCGTTTCAGTGGAGTCACTTGATAAAATAAAAAAAAGGGGACATGCATTCAACATAGGTAGACATGCGACAAAAATTCAAAGGGCCATTCCTTGGCCTATTAGAATATTTTGTCTTATGATTTCTGAAAAACCTTTTGCTTTGAAGATACAGGGTGAACAAAACTTGTAAAAGCACGAATCATGAGCAACCAAACTGAAATGTGGTGGTGCACCATCGTGCATAAAATACATTGCAGTTCTTGTCGCCAATGAATGCTGCAGAAACTCGGGCAGTATTTCTTCCAAAAAGTTGCGACACATCCTGCCAGTAAGTCATTCTAGTAGAAATACCGGTCCAATTAGATAGTCACTCACAATTCCAACACAAACTTTCAAGGAGAACTGATGTTGAAATCGATCTTCACTAACCTCATGTTGATTTTTATCTGCCCACATATGGTTGTTATGAAAATTCCTTATTGCATTTCTTGAGAAGCTGGCTTCATCGGTAAAAATAATCTGTGTCAGGTATAAAGAAATTAGAACTAATCTTTGCAAAAGCAATTGACATAATGCAATAGGTAAATAATAATCAGCAGGTATTAGTGCCTGAACACGTTGAATGTGGTATGGATATAACAAATTGCCTTTACGAATTTTCCAAACTGTCCAATAATTTACATTCAAATTATTGGCAATTTGTCGTGTAGAAGTACTTGGATCTATCCATTATCATCTACCCTCTATAAGGTCTAGCACATTATGTTTCAGTTGTACCGTTCTTAAAGTCATTAAACTTCCTAGTGTTGTAGTGTAAACTTCCGTTTCGGTTGAATGTGTCCGTTTCACAAAACATCGATGACTGTTTTAAAAAAAAAAAATGGTCGAGGATACTACAGCTAGAAAACCGTTAAATGTACAATAATCTGGCTTGTAATAAATTGCCATCAGTAAATCCATAGTATACATGGTAGAGGACTTCACTAACAATTAAGGACACTTTAAAAAGCCAAAGGTCACTCAATGTAAACTGCTTCGACCGATACAGATGATGATCAATGTCGAGACCTATTCTAATGAAATCCGCTTGTACGTTAGTAGATAAAACAGCCGTTCCAAGTTATCGTCAACAATTTTTGTACTTGATAAACTCATTCATCTTTTGTACTTGATAAACTCATTCTCGTGCCCCATACGTTTATTTACATTAACGATTTCAACAAATATTGAATATGGTTCTCGCAAATTTTATTCACCCTGTGTCTTCGAAAAAAAGGGTTTTCTGAAATCATCATAGGACAAAATAATCTTACAATAGGCTAAGTTATAAACCCTTTATTTTTTACACATTTTTACCTAACACCCTGTATAGTGTGTGAGTTGGTTTTCAACTAATTCTTTTATTATAATCACATTAATTCTACCACTTAATGCATATATTTGTAAGAAACGTGTTTTCAAAATCATAAAACCTTGTGACACAGAAATTAAAATGTCATGTTGAAAAGAGCGTTCTAAAAGACCCTTGAATTTATTTGATCCTTTTCGTGGAAGAGATCAAGTAAACACATAAACGTTGGTAAATTTTAATTATAAAGCAACCGGGATTTATTTACCCCAGTTTACTAAATTTTGGATTCTAACCTGATACACGCTGTTAAATGTTTGGGTAACTTGCGTGACTCGATACTACACTTATACGAAACACTAAACTTCTGAACATGATTGTAAACTCATATAAGTACAATTCATGTATTAAATGGCATACCTAAAATTAAATTGGTCTATTTGTGAAATTTTTAATATTTTTTCCGTGAAAATTTTTGAAATAAATCTTCAATTTATTAGTTAGTAGTTTATTATGCTCAATAGGGTATATGCATGTATTCTATATTTTTAATTCACTGTTATTACACCGTAATTACATTGTAAGAAATATTAACATTGTGTAAAAAATGCTGTAATTAAGTTTTAAAAATATTTAAATTAGAGAATAATTTTGAGCTGAATAATAATTTTGAGCCAGCATTTTCGCGGGTTCTGTTGCTCACGTCATATTCGATGTTCAGTGACAGTCCAGTCCATTGTTTACTACTGGTTCTCTCGTTATTATGTTATTTCACCATGAAAAAAGCGCAAAAGACAGTTTATAAGTATTGAGTTTTGCCTGAAGGCAAAAACACTATCACAAGCGCACCTGATAAAGTATTTTTCCAATCCAGATAGGTGTAAAAATACGGTATGGTGTAGGGTTATCAGAAGAGTTGAAGTTTCTGCATCTTGTTTACATTGTTGTGCAGCATGACGTATTTCGATACCTAATATTATTTCAGTTAATTAGAAGTAAGTTTTGTATTGAAAATCTATCACACAAGCAGTAGATAACATGTATCGAAATCCACTTTACAATGTATTGTGATTTCATCTATTGTGTTTTATGTAAACAAAAAACAATGTAACAATGAAATATTCAGCTCTGTTCCGAAATTATACCGCAGCAAAAACGAGAGATCCTTTTAGATACTTTACGGGAGTAAAGTGTCTAAAAGGATCTTGATTTGTTATACCTACATAAATGTTTTGTTTTTGTATTTACAATACCTACATCTTTAATTATAGATAGAGGAGTATACAGAAAATTATGTTTAATATAACATAATGAAACAAGAAGATTTAAAAGTGAGCTCTGCCTCACATTTTTCATTGCCAAAATCGACATATCGATATTACCACCCGTTATAAGAATGGGTGCTACCAAGAGAAAACGGTTAGCAGTGATAGAAGAAGCTCTTCTGTCAGTATCAGATTGAAATTTGGATTTGAAAGAAAACAAGACGACATCATCAATGGATCTACTCTAGCCATATTTGATTTTGCTCTTGCAAAACCCCTCGCCTTTGTCTTAAATGATTTCTAATCTCAATAGGATGGTAAAATTACAATTCCATAATAAATGAATTCACAATTCATACATTATTACTATGTTTTCTGATGAAAAGCCTGCAATCAGTGCCGGCACGTGCGCCTGGTCCGACAGGCGATCACCTTACGGCGCCATATTTTTAGGGCGGCATATTTTTGTAACAATAAAAGACATTTCTCGGATGTAAATTATGAGAGAATTATGTCAAATGGCGAACAATTAGAAAGGGAATGGTTAGTTTACAGTAAAAAAAACAATTCTATGTACTGTTTCTCTTGCTTGTTATTTGATAATGCAGACCATATGGCTAGAAATTGGTCGATGTTTGGTTATTCTAATTGGAAGAATATTTCAAATAGTTTGAAATATTATGGAGTCACAAATCATATGGAGTGTTAAAAAAAGTGGATGGAATTGGATGTCAGGTTAAAAACTGGCAAAACTATTGATAGAGAACATCAGAGGTTATTGAAATTGGAACAGCAATATTGGCAAGAGGTATTAACAGCTATTATAGCAACAATTCAATTATGCAGAGTTTCAAAAAAATCCCAATTGTTCTCATTATTTGAGCAAAGGAATTCAAAATAACAATAAATTTAATGGGAGAAAAAGCACGTAGTACTATTATTTCCAAAATTATAGAGGCTAAATATTACAGCATTATTTTGGCTTGCACTCCAGAATAAACGGAATTGGCCATTAGTTAGACGTTAGATTTAGACCATTTAATTAGTCAGCATAGCGAGATTGCTGACACCTAGCTAGCAATCGAATAACAGAAACATTCTGACACGATTCAAATTTAAATTCGACTGATGATCTACGTAGTGGAGTGCGTTAAGTTAGTAGACAAGACTAGACAGACCATAGTTTCAATTTCTCGTGCAAATTTCGCCTCGCTTGAATATGATTCAGGATTAGTCAAGATTCTCGTCAGTCGCTGGAAAACTAAATGCGCATCACTTACTTAACTAAATGCTTGGCTTTTTGGCTAAAAGTGCTGTTAACTTACTTAGTTTTTGTCTCAGAAATGTGAAAATAATTCGGAAACTAAGCGAAATTTTTCAAAAATGTTTCAAATAAAACTTGCAGAGAATTAAATTTCCTATAAGATATATTATTATCAAATAATTATAGATTTAAATCTCTTAACATCAATGCTAGTTATCTAGTGACATTTATCTCTCTGTCTTATGTATTTATATAACAATGCGAGTCTAGTTTAGACTAGAAAACTAGTTAAGCTAGAATTGCAATTTTTTAATATAATTTCCAAATATTTCAAATTGTTCGTAAATTTATCGCAAATTTAATTGCAATCTGAGACTTTCCGAAACTGTCTTAATAACAATGCGAAACTAGTTTTTTGTCTGTAACCAGAAAACTAGATAAGTTAAAATTGCAATTTTAAGCGAAAATGTTACTTAATGAATTCGTTATTAGCTACGATTTTCAAAAGTTTCAAATTTTTCGCAAATTTATCACTATTTGGATTGCAATGTGAGACTTTCCCAAAATGTCTAAATAACAATGCGAGTCTAGTTTTTCGTCTGTAACTAGAAAACTAGTTAAACTAAAATTGCAATGTTTCTTGAAAATGTAGCTTACTGAATTCGCTATTAGCTATAATTTTCAACAGTTTTAAATTTTTCCCAAATTTATCACAATTTTGATTGAAATCTGAGACTTTCCAAAAATGTCTTAATTTCAATGTGAGTCTAGTTTTTCGTCTGGAATTAGAAAACTAGTTGAACTAAAATTGCAATTTTTGTTGAAAATGTAGCTTACTGAATTCGCTATTAGCTATAATTTTCAACAGTTTTAAATTTTTCCCAAATTTATCACAATTTTGATTGCAATCTGAGACTTTCCAAAAATGTCTTAATAACATTGAGAGTCTAGTTTTTCGTCAGTAACTAGAAAACTAATTAAACTAAAATTGCAATGTTTGATGAAAATGTAGCTAACTGAATTCGCTATTAGCTACAATTTCCAAAAGTTTTAAATTTATGACAAATTTGATTGCAATCTGAGACTTTTCGAAAATGCCTTAATAACAATGCGAGTCTAGTTTTTCGTATGTAACTAGAAAACTAGTTAATCTAAAATTGCATTTTGTAGATTTACACAATTGGAAAATCATAATAATTTTTTAAAATTTTTATACGATATTCCATCATAAACGCAAAAAAAATCAGACGAAATTCTTCAAAATTGTCAGAATTTGCATATGTACCTAAAACAGACGATATATAACCTTTCACAATTTGTCTAAAAAATTACAAATTGTGCGAAATATATTGATATGTATGACCCGCTGGATGCAGTGAATTATATAGAAGGAAATAATTAAAATCAATACCGCTTGTTAATGTTATTTTTACAGAAAGATATTTGTTATATCTGCATTTACTGATTCTCAGTTTATCAAAAGAATATCAAGAAAATTACTATTAATATTTAATAAAACGTGTGTGAGAACATCAATCCGGGTATGGTTTACATGTTAAACATGCAAATTTTAACCGTCAATATTTACAAATTTTCCTCCGCAAGGATTATTTAAACAAATTTCTACGGGTAAAGGGTACTTTTAACTATATGTATTCAAAATTACAGAAGAATTTAAAGAAAACTAATTTTCTAGGGAACGTCCTTAAGAATATTACTCACTTTACCTATTACCGTTGCCAGTGGAGAACTTTTCTCTAAATTAAAAATATTTGCGATCTTCTATGACCCAACACAGATTTTTTTTATGGCTCAACAGAAATGTATCTATATTAGTCATAGAGTCAAGTCAAGTTATTGTTTTGGTATAAGTTATATATTTTGTCAACGTGTCTATACCTAAATTGTTCTTTCTAAATATTGTTATTAGAATTACATTTTTTTTATTTGTTAAGTAAATAAAATTTAAGAGGGGCGGCGAAAGTTGTATTTGCCTTAGGCGGCATATTTTGACGCGCCGGCCCTACCTGGAATACCATACAAATGTAACCAATACGAACTTACTTGTTGACATATTATTTGACGTCACGTTTCATTTTAACTAATGGTCTTACAAATTTGAAGTTCATTCGCTTAATTTGCTTTTATGTACTAATTTTATTAATTAAAAATATTGAAAACTGGAATGCAACCATACTAATTATAGATTCTGTCATACCTATTTATTAAAGCGAAATATAGCTTGAATATATAAATATATTCAACCTTTCTGTAACTCTGTAATATTACTAAGTCTTTTTTAGATTACGAAACAAATATCATGTTGAAACTACTACTTCCATTGCTAGTACCACGCAGGATATTTAATTATACAACAGATATTTGTGTTAATTACTGGCACCCAGTCAACTTTAGTGAGGCTAAACAAGAACTAGATAAACAACATGGTCTTAAGATCATACCTTTCTCTTTAGGTTAAGTGGATAGCCATCTGCTGACGCGTTTCGAGATATATCTCTCATCAGTGCAGCTTTGCTCTTTTTGCTCAAATTATAAAATGGAATAAACTTACATTAACCTGAGCACAATGTGCCGGTGCTGTCGAGGTTAGGTTTTGATGTTTTGACTGTGAACGCATTGGAGTTGGATGAAGATTGTTGCTAACAATATGAATGAAGAAACACAACAAATTATTCCTTGCCGAAATAATTCAGTTTCAATCATAACATTGTAATTATTGCATGTTTTCCCTCTCGTGAGATTACTTACTACTTGGTTCAAACCTTTAAGGTGATATTTTTTTTTATACAGCGAGGTTCCTACAGCCTTTGCCGCATCCCGCACTTCTTTTTTCACCTCTCCTTATCTCTCCAGCCATCTTCTTCTATGGCTCTATCTTTAATGGTTTCCATAATACCATCTATCCATTTTATTGCTGATCTGCCTCTTCTTCTCCTTGCTCTTGGTATATATTGGAATGCTATTTTTGGCCATCTTTCTCCAGTCATCCTTTGCATGTGTCCACACCACTTTAATTGCCGTGTTTCTATGTCGTCTGTAGTGCCATAGACTCTCTTCGTCTGTCTTCTTATATGTTCATTTCTTACGCGATCTAGTTTGGACGTTTGACAAGCTCTTCGTAGAAAGTCCATTTGTACTACTTCTATACTTTTTTTATCTCTTTGTGAAACTTGCCAACATTCTGAACCATAAGTTGTTATTGGTTCTACAATAGATTTGTATACCCTCATTTTTGTTTTTAGTTTAATTTCATTTGACCATAGCATTGAATTTAACAAGCAGATAGCCTTTTTCCCTTGTCCAAGTCTATTTTCTATATCCTTTTTTGTTGTTCCTTCTTCTGAGATGATAGTTCCTAAATATTTGTATGCCCTACATTTTTTAATCTTTCTTAACTCCAGTTCTAGGTCTTCTCCTTCTTCCCCGACACAAAGATATTCTGTTTTTGACATATTCATGTTTAAACCCCATTCCGAATACTCTTCTTTCAATTTTCTTAACATATAATCTATATCTCTTTCATCACTTGCTAGTATCACTTGGTCGTCAGCAAATAGCAGGCTTGTCAAACAATGTTCACCTGTTCTTATTCCCATTCCTGCGGTTTTTCTTCTCCAGTTTGTTAGTGCTTCTTGTATGTATATTTTAAATAATGTAGGAGACAGGCTGCAGCCTTGTCTTAATTCTTTCGTTGTACGGAAAGACCGCGATATAACGTTTCCTATCTTGACTGCACTTTTTGACTCGATATATACATTTCTGATTGCCCGACAGTATACACTATTTATCCCAATCCTCGTCAATGCTTCAAAAAGCTTTTTCCAGGGTACCGTATCGAAAGCTTTCTCCAAGTCGATAAATAATAGGTGTGTGGGTAGATTTCTATCTTTCCGCTTTTCTATACTTTGTTGAATAACAAATATATTGTCAATGCATGATCTCCCGGCTCGGAAGCCACTTGGCTCCTCTACTTCTTTGATGCTGCTTTCAATTCTTTTTTTTAGTATCCGGCCGTACAACCGCCCAAGCGCACTAGTTACGCTGATCCCTCTATAGTTACTACATTGTCTTTTGTCTCCTTTTTTATATATTGAGCTCATATGAGCAATATTCCAATCTTCTGGAATGTTGTCGCCGTCTATTAGACATTTGCTGAAGATCTTGGCTATCAGCTCTAGTAATAATTCTGGTCCATTTTTAACTAGTTCAATTGGGATATTTCCTGGCCCTGCAGCCTTCTTATTTTTAGATTCTTTTAGGGCTTCCTTTATTTCTTTTATCGTTATCGCATTTACTTCTTCATTTGTGGGTGTCTCTATGTCGAGGTTATCAATGTGGAACTCTTTTCTCTTTTCTGTTAGCAGTTCTTTGTAATATGTTTCCCACTCCTCCATACTTATTAGTTCAATTTTATTTACTTGCCCTTCTTTTCTAATATGTTTGATTGCCTTCCACGCTTCCGAAACCTTTGTTCCTCCCATGCACCTATCTATCTCCTCGCATCTTTTTTCCCAAATCTCATTTTTCTTTTTTGTTACAAGTTTTTTAACTTCTCTATTCCAGTGTGCATAGATCGTTCTATCTTCTATTTTTTTAGATTGTAGCCAAGTTTGATAAGCTTTCTTTTTAATTTCTGCTAGTCTTTCTATTTCTTCACACCACCACTCTTTATTTTTAAAATGCCTTTCTTGTGGTCCTATAGCTTCGTTCGCTGCTTGGTGCATACAGTTCCTTAGGTCTTGATATAGTTGATTCGCTGTTGTGTTTCCGTATTGCACTTTAGCCAGCATGGCAGTTAATCTTAGTTTGTACAAAAATTTAGTAGATTCGTTGCCGAGACTCTCTAGATTGTATATGATTTCATTCGTGTTTTTTCCTAAGATGTCGTTTTTACTAGTTTTGCCCGTATTAGTTTTCCTATACTTTATTAGGACTGTTGCTACCAATAGGTGGTGGTCCGATCCGCATTCCGCTCCTCGATACACCCTTACGTCAGTGGTTGTTATTTTTGTGTTTTGTTTTTGTATAATGTAATCGATTATCGATCTTAGTCCTTTTGTGGGTTGGGTCCACGTGTATTTATGTATATATTTGTGGGAGAAGAAACCATTCATTATCTTTAGAGACATATTCTGACATAGTTGTTTTAGAGGTCTGCCGTTATCGTTTTCAGTTTGTTCTCCATATCTACCTATTACCGGGTTGTTTCCTTCTCTCCCTGTACAGGCATTTAGGTCTCCCAAGATAAGTATTTCTCGATCTCCTTTTATCTCAGATATTATTCGGAATAGTTTTTCGTAGAACATATCTTTAGTGGCAAGGTCTGCATCCTCGCTAGGAGCGTATACTCCTATTATAACTATATTCTGTCAATTTTTTTTAATTTCCATTCTTATTATTTGTTCGTCAATTTCTTCATGGTCTTTAATGTATTTTTTATATTTTCTGTGTATTGCTATTGCTACTCCTCTCTTTGCTCTTGTTTCCTTTTTAACTCCACTATAAACATGTATATATTCCCCAACCATCTCGACTCCATTCCCTTTTTTTTAGTTTCTGTAAGCACACAGACATCCAGTCTCATTTTGTTTAATTCTTGGAATACTTCTGTTTTCTTTGTTCGTAATGCTTGTATGTTCCAGGTCGCCATTCTCATAGTCAAATTTCTTTGCCTAGTTCGTTGTATTTTATGTTCATCATTGTTCCGAGGCGGATTTTTGAAGTTTTTAACATTTTTTCCTTCTTCCGGATGATGAGGTGTTGGCCCATCGATTCAACCCTCTAGCTTGAAGCACCAGGATTTTCTGTTAGGGTTTTCTCTCTTAGCCACTTTTGTTCGGGTTTTCAGGCGCCGGAAACTCGCCATTTACCCCCTTCCGTCTGCTACACCACGCACATCCATTGTACGCGATGCACCCAGAGGCCACGACGAGGACGTGGAAGTGGGATTTGCTGGATTTGTCCTTTTCGGGACTGTGGGCGTTTCCCAGAGTTTTGTTGTAGCAGGAATAGTGGCACTTTCTGCTACCCCTGAGACCCATACCAGCCATTTAGCCTCCCAAGGTGATATACCCTCCCTAAGGTGATATTAAATGAATTATTTATTAGAGGTTAAATGTTAAATTTTTCTGCTAGCCGTTAAGAATATAGAAAAAGAACTAAATACAAATAAATTTGAATACTGCTACTTTCGTAAAAAGCGACTGTATGGCTTCACAACTCAATGTAGTTCAACTTTTTATTGATGATCGCCTTCTTATCTCTAACTTCTATGAAGACAAACTTGAACACGTTTCGTTGAATGTATATATGTGTGTCCAATTACCTATACGGAATTAAATTCACAAACTTAAATTTAGTTTTGTTTGTTTAATCATAATTTGGTGGTTTGTGTGCAAGATGTTAAAGTTGCAAGTTTAATTATGTTTTTTTTTTAATTATAATTAACGTTTTCACAATCGATATAGCTTTGCACTTTGAATCGTTATTTATATTGGTGAACATATATTTTTAATTAGTGAAAAACTCATTTGTTTAAAAGCCTATTTACAAAGGCAAAATAAATTGCATTATAAATATTCTGAATTTATATATTTACTATGTTTTAACTACACTTATAAAATGTTAACATTTTATATAACTTATTATTCACAGTAATATACTTGTTAACACACGACTCGAATTTCGACTGGTGAAGGTTATTTTCAAGTGTTCAAGTTTCAAGCTTCACTAATCGAAACTCCAGTCCTGTTAACCTCCAGTAACTGTGAATTATAAATGATATAATATTTTTACATATTAAGTCTGGTTTTTATTTAGTAAAGTTATCAATTCAGTCTAAGCATGGATTACCACGTAGTAACGGTCGCAATAATCCTATTCATGCCTTATAAATGTAAATGAGTATCTACAAAAATAGTATTTATAATAATAATATCAAGTTATAGTTTACTACAAGGGCGGCCAAATATTTGTTCAATACTGGCGACTTTTTTTTAAATTGTAGGCGGCGGCCTACTAATATCATACGTGCTAAGCTGAAAAAATGTTATAATTTAGTCAAAAATATATTAAAATACAAAATAAACATATATAATAATACATATACAATAAAGAGTTATTTTAATAGGATAAAATAAAGATTTCTTCTCAAAAACTAATTTAAAAAGAAAACAATATGTAAACTTAAAACAAACGGAACACAGCCTGAATATATAAATATATTCAGCGTTTCCGGAGCTCTGTAACAATTACTGAGTCTTTTTTAGGACTACAAAAACAAATATGACAAATGATGATGTCATTTCAAGTTTTACCAACTATCATTGCATTATCCATCACCAGATATTGTGCTAAAACTATTAAATTCAGATGATACGTGGAAGCAATTTGCAAAGACGATAATTCAGAACATTGACTGAAATGGTTAGTTAGTGCCTTGAATGCGTGCAAGGGTAAACTTACTTTCCAAGAAGCACAATTGAGGACAAAAAAACAAAAAGAACAATGCGAAAATATGACAACTATGCATGGTTTTTATTAATAATAAGAAAATTAAAACACGCTTGTTTTGATAAGATAGAAGTGGGGAAACCATCCTACATTATGGATAATGATACAAACTTAGTTCACCTGCGTGGCACTCAACCACGGTGGACTGAAAGCTATAAAATAACTTTCATATTTCAAATGAGATTTGTTTTAGTAGTCCTAAAAAAGACTCAGTCATTGTTATTGAGCTCCGGAAAGGCTGAATATATTTATACATTTAGGCTGGATTCCGTTTTTACAGAGTTATAAATCCTTTATGATGCCTTACCATGGAAGCTCCATCAATCTTAATCGATACCAGTTTATGTATTCGAAATTCTGTTTTAGTAATAAAAGACATAAATGAACTATATCCACTACATTTGTACCGCAAGGCACTTTATTGGGTCCTCTGCTCCTTGTAATTTATGTCATTGTTCTACTTATTGAAACGCCAATTGGCTCTATAATTTCTTAGGCAGATGATACAGTAATACTCTCTATATTACTGTATCATCATAGATATAGAGGACTTGTGGTGTCTAGCACGTGTATTATGAATAAGCCCCTTAATAGAGAATTAGTTTGGGTTACTTTAAATAGACTTTCCTTAAATTTAGAGGACAGAAGGACTCTGTCCACTAGCAAAAAATATAAGAATCGGGGATTATCAGTTACACAGAGTTTTTTAGAGATTTATTGCTGTTAATCACTTCTACATTTTTTTACAATTTTTTTTCATTATTTAATTTATAACATAATAAGTATTACATTTAATTGCTAACTGTACAAATTTTGAATAATCTTTTCACTTGGGAGATTTATTGCTGTTTACTATTGCTAATTTTTTTTTTTTTTTTATTTCCCAATATATTAAGTTTATTATTATTTATTATTGAGATTGTTATTAATAATAAAAATTGTTAATTGTTAGTTATTAACAATAGCAGATTTATTGCTATTATTATTTTCTAGATTTTTATTTTTTTACTATCTTTTAACTTATAATGTAATAAATACAATGTTTATGATTTAGTCCTTAGCCGTAGTGAAGACGACCTGTCTAGGGGTGGCAACCCCGAATAATAAGCTTCCCAAGCTAACAACTTGGGCAGTATCTTGGACAGTGGCTCGCCACTGTCCCACGAAGAATATTCTTCAACTGAACATGAAGGAAAATTTCGCTAAATGCACTACCCCAGGTGGAAACCAATCCACCGTCCGAAGTCCGCACCAAGTCCAAGTTCTGCGAAGTCCGCACCAAGATGCTCTAAGGATGAGTCCTGAAATCAGCGGACGCAAACTCAGACGAAGACGGCAAGGGTTTTTCGCAACACTGAATGCCAACTCACTGCTAAAAGTGGGTAAACTAAAACATTTGACTGATTCACTAACACGACACAACATAATAATGACAGCAGTACAGGAAACCAGATTTGCGGACGAACATTTCTTCGAGTCCCAAGGCTACATAATCCTCAAAAGAAAAGTGTATCAGCGGGTAATGAAGAACGTACCCCACTAAGGTACAGGATTTATATTCAGTCACAGGATACTGGCTTCCGCCATCGAATTTACCTCACCCAGCAGTCGTTTATCCATCCTCTCTCTCTCTCCCAAATGTACAAACAAGGGCTACACTATAGTCAATGTACATACCCCAATCAACCAGGACAACAGACGCAATCCAGACAGAACTGATAAATTCTGGGAAGACATAGAAGATATTATCTCTAAACTTCCAGAGAGGCACACCGTCATACTGCTTGGTGACTTCAATGCTCAATTGGAAAGAGAGAAAAATACAGAAACAGAGTGGGCAAGTATCCGGCGCATAAGCGAGCTAACTGCAACGGAAAACGATTGTTGGCTCTGTGTAGGACTTTTGGTTTGCTTATGAAGTCTACAGCCTTCAAACACTTGCCAAGGAAACAGAAGACTTGAATTTCACCTAATAACAATCTGGCTGAATTCCAGATAGATTATGTGGCCATTTCACGAAAATCTCAAAGGGAAATACAAAACGTAAAGGCACTAAGAAGCGCCAATCTGGGTTCAGACTACCTCTCAAAGATAAGACTCTAGCCTAGAAGTACTAGATTACGCAGAACCTACAAAATGGTAAGATTTGACGTAGGGCGACTCAAGAACAGTCAAGAAGTAAGTCAGAGACTGAACAATACAAATCTAAACAGCTGGGACCAACTGAAGAAGACTCAAGCCGGCCAATGAGCTCGCCCCTCTCACTAGAAAAAGGAAGCATCCGTGGTGGGACAGACAACCTGGGTGAAGTGGAATTCTAAAAAGACCAAAAGAAAATTGGCATACATTTTTTGAACAAAAAATGTAGCAGCCAATATAGTTCGAGGAACCAACCGAACCTTCACACAAAACCAACTAACCCAAATCGAAGAGAGCCTTGCTAAGAATAACTCCAGAGATTTATTTAGAGTACCGTTAAACCTTCAAACGACTGAAACACCCGCATTCGCAACATTGCGAAACAATCGGCATTGGCCAAAGTGTTAATAAAGTGTTAAAGCAAGTAAAATTATCATATGGGATGTATGCGCAATGGCGGACAAACATTCATTGGAAGCACTAAATCGAACCATGACAGATCTGCGCAATGACTCAAGATTTTTTGGAGGCGCAATTATTCTACTGTCTGGCGATTTCCAGCAAACCCTACCCGCAATTCGAAGATGCACCGCTGCCGATTAAATAAACGCTTGCCTCAAATTATCTACTCTGTGGCGCTATATAAAGAAACTTCAGCTGACGACAAAGATGGGAGTTGCATTGCTAAACATTCCATCTGCCGAAGATTTCTACAAGCAATTGTTGTCAATCGGCAATGGCCGTCTTCGCGTCGACGAAACGAACGGATTGATTTCGTTTCCGCATATGTTTTGCAATTTCGTCTCAACTAAGGAGGAGCCAACCAACAAAGTGTTCCCTAACATTATTGTTAATCACAAACATTATAATTGATTGAGTGAAAGAGCACCTCGACCAAATCTTTTGAGGTTTGGGCTATATATATATATATATATATATATATATATATATATATATATATATATATATATATATATATATATATATATATATTTATATATATATATATATATATATATATATATATATATATATATATATACTATATATATATATATATATATATTTTTTTTTATTTGCTAATTTTCTTTTTGGCTAAGATTACACAGGATATCACGCGCTCGGCTTGTTTTCGGTAGCGAGTTTAAACATTTATTTTAATTTGAAAAGTTTTAATAACATCCACTTTGGGACAGCTTTACTAATTAAATCAAGGGAGGGACACGGAAATCTTCTGTTACTCCTTAGCACACAGCGCTCTAGATGCATTGTGTGAGCCTTTCGCTACTTCAAAGCATGTAACGAGAAAGGTCAAGACCTAATAAGTCAGGGGCTGAAGGCCATAGGTTTATGTACCAGTAAAGTCTAGTAACATACGATAGTTGTAATTTGTGTAACCTCACTCCTTAGGTAAAACGAGAAACCTCACCTTTGTTGGCGAGTTCTTCAGCAGTTCCTCGTCTCCGGACCAATTGTAGTATCGTGTACAAACCAAACAAAGGAATCGTATATTGGTTTGTACACGATACTACAATTGGTCCGGAGACGAGGAACTGCTGAAGAACTCGCCAACAAAGGTGAGGTTTCTCAATTTTACCTAAGGAGTGAGGTTACACAAATTACAACTATCTTATGTTACTTTACTAGTACATAAACCTATGGCCTTCAGCCCCTGACATATTAGGTCTTGACCTTTCTCGTTACTTGCTTTGACGTAGCGAAAAGCTCACACAATGCATCTAGAGCGCTGCGTGCTAAGGAGTAACAGAAGATTTCCGTGTCCCTCCCTTGATTTAATTAGTAAAGCTGTCCCAAAGTGGATGTTATTAAAACTTTTCAAATTTGAGTAGGCATTGTCTATGTGACTGTTATAAATAGTTGTCAATTAGAATATTTATTTTAATATTAATGACAATGACAAAATTGGTTAATGGCAAAATGATGAATGACAAAAAAAAATTGTTCAAAATCCCAAAGGATAGGAACCTTGAACAATTTCTTTTAGAATCTCCTGTATTTTTTTTCTCTCATCGCTTCTATTCTACGCATAACACTGTTTACCGACAGCGAAATTTCTCTAATTGAAGCAAATATTTTACATCTATTGTTAATCTTTTTAAATAATAGGTAATTCTTCTGATTCAATAAAACTCTCTTTCCATATTTCACCGTATTCAAAAGATATCTTAAGGCCTGTCCAGACTCTCCGTTTTGCACAACCTTTTGTCTGCGCAGTTCAACACGTTGCACAGATAAAACGTTGCGTCTGGATAGGAAAACTGAACAGTTTTGAAAACTGGGCGGAAACGGTTCAGTTGCAGCGATAACTGATGTGAGCTAAAGAGCATAGATATCCATGAACTGTGCAGACAATTCGGCGCATGTAGATTTTCCGATTCATTTTGTTCAAAATTGACCAGAGTAGTACCTCCTCCATGACGATGTCACTAAAACTGTGCGAAATATACAGATACGTCTGCACCGTATAGACGCTCTACAAATTGCAACGTTTTCATTCCGTCTTAAGACTGCGCAGACAATAGGTTGTGCAAAATGGAGCGTCTGAACCGGCCTTTGATTTTTAGTAAAATTTCGGCTGCCTTGAATGGTGCCATCCATGGTGGCTGTCTTCGACTTCGTATTTAATCTCGCAAAATGTTGAATATTTAATTGTGTCATAAATGATTGCACTTTTGTTTTCCGCAACTCGGTGCCAAAATAGTAAAAATAATACTACGATCTGTTCTAAAGTGTCTTTCAACAATCGTCTTTTATAGTCTAGTATACTTTTTGGAAGTGATACGCTAGAAACAAAAATAATGCAAATATCACTTTTTATCCTTTTTTTGCCGTGAAAAAAGATCCTGCTCCCATTCATCATTATAGTGATATATTTTCGGCTTGCTGGAATTTTAGGTCGGGTAACTCATTGTGCGTCAAACAATAAAGTACAAATAAATTGAGTTTACTATGAATAAAATAAAATTAATCAATGCTTACTCAATAATGTATTCATCGGTTTCATAGATAAATAAATCTCTAGAATCCTTTGAAACTTTATTTATTTAGTTTATTTTAGTTTATGTCGCCTAAGTAATTTGTCAATTTTTATATTTCTATTTGTATTTTAAATCAATTTGTACAACCTTTTTGCTCACTGTAAAAAACAGACCATCTTGGATTCGCGCGTTAAAACAATTCCGTCTTTAACACATAAAACACTGCGTCTCAAGTGTTCAAAATGACTTTAACGTATCATTCGGTAGAATAACAAGTCATATTGCCTGCACGTTGGCCTGTATAATCGAGCTTTTAAATTTTTATTTTTATTAATTTTACAATGTTTAATTTACATTGTTTAATAATTTTACAATCTTCTTTAAAAAACTGTTTCTTTTGGTAAGTAGTAAAGATATTTTATCACTTAACTGACCCTCTACTCTTTGTTCTTTTTTCTTTATAGCTTGATGATGATGAAATTGTTTAATTAAATGTTAAATCGCCAAAACTATTGCGTTGTAAGAAATGTAAACAGTTTTTTCTTTCATTGTTCTATCATCAAAATTTAATTCTACATTTAAAATATTATTTATATCTAATAAAATAAGTATTAAACATCGATTGTTTGAATAAATTTAATATTATTATTTACCCTAAGCTCTAACGTATTTGTTTTTCTAGTAAAGAATTCCATTATAATGGCATAACATAGCATGTTTCCCCTCTTATTATATTTAAAATCCGATCGTTTAATTTCTCTTGTTTTGCCAATTACCCTCTCAATTATTTATAAAATTCGTTAGTAATTGAGTCAATATACGTGCGTCTAAGACGAAGGATGGAAATCGTTCCACTTGGTTTATTTATTTGATGATTTAATATAGGTTCGTAGAGCAGAACACTGTTGTCGGGGCCTTTGACTGAATAAGGAGAGAACTTGCTACTAATTGCAGAATTCCCCTTCACTTTGTACTGAACATAATTGAAAATTTAAAAATTTCATTTAAAAAGCACAATCAAAATCTTACTTACAAATCTAATAACTAAGACGAATTGTTTAAGATTGAAAATGAAATTGACATATTTTTGTCGTAAAATGCGAATTATGTTATTTGTAACGAAATTACAACAGCCACTTGACAATAATGTCCATTACTTCCGCTTCTTCTGCTTGCATCTAAATGGTACACGTGGCATAGGTAATAAATAATATGTTGACGAGTTCAAATGATACAGAACAAGCGATGAAAAAAATTGTTGGCAGTTATTTATATATCTTAGTGTCCATTAAACAATTAGGAAATCATAAAATATTCTGGACATTTGGACATAACGATTTTAAATATGAGTTAATAATATTGTTCCACCTCGATTTTTCGAATTATCTCAGGTCTAGCTTTTGTGCTTCAAAAATCAAACATTCGAGCTATGAAGATTAGTTTATTGATAGACCTCTGATTCTTGACGTAGTGTAAAAGGAAGCTGTAGATATTACTTAAGTTATTAATCTTGATTCTTGAATTAACTGCATTAGGATTATTTTTTGTATTTTTGTATCATTTCACTTATAAGACGTTTATTGAGACAAGTTTTCTTGTCTAATTCAGCACTTTATTCAAAGTCAAAGTAGTGATGGTTCTGAAAGTGATGGTGTTGTGTCAAAGCTGTTCTGTTTCGGCTTTGCCCTAAATTGTTCAAATTACAATCATAAATGTTGTTTTCTAGTCTTTTTTGAAAGTATTGTCTTGTTTCTCCAACATAGCAGGTCACAATGTAAACAATCAATCTTGCAACGCCACTGATTTCACCTCTCAAGGACTTACCCTTAAGTCTGGTGTAAAGATTCATTAGTGTATTTTTGTTATAAGGAACAATATCAAAATTCTTGTCAATATGAAGGACGGATTTTAATCTCTAATGTAAATGGAGGACATTGGTAAGTTTGAAAAATGTTTTAGGGGGGTCTAACTGGGTGAGATTTTGGAAGGAAAAGAAACATTATTATTAAGGATTCTATTAAGTAGACCTATGGGATAGTTGTTTCTTAAAGCAATGGTTTTTAATCTATTTAGGATCGTGTTGAGATTGGGACTATGACCGATTTTTTAAATCTTATGCTTTAAAACTTTGAGTAGGCCAATTTTTTGGTCGGACCCGGTCGACTCGGCACTTCCAACTCGGCACCGGATAAGTCGGCACCGGATAAGTCGGCACCGGACAACTCGGCACCGGGAAAATTCGGCACCGAGACATTTCAGCACTCGTATTTTTAATTTTCTTTTAACCTCTTATCCTTTTAATCTCTAATAAAGTTATTTATGTTTTATTACTCGTTTTAAATTTAACGCTGTTTCCATGTCAACATGACTTCTACTGTTGGTTAAAAGGTGAAATAAATAGCTTAAAATTTCCTTCGTCTTTCAAGGGGCATGCGTTACTTCAAGGGGCGTGCGTTTTCATTATAAAAAGATTTCTTTTGTTTTTTAAATTACCAAAACCTATGTTATACTAGAAAATTTATATATTGATGACTGATGCCGATTTGCCCGGTGCCTACTAATCCGGTGCCGACTTATCCGGCTTCGAGTTTTCCCGGTGCCGAGTTGTCCGGTGCCGAGTTGGAAGTGCCGAGTCGACCGGTGCCGACATATCCAGTGCCGACATATCCAGTGCCGACTTATCATGTACCGTTTTTTGTTAGAGCGGATGCAACGAAAGGAAATTGATGATCCGCTCTGAACCGATTGGTTTTTTTCTACCAATCAGAAACTACAGTTCCCTCAACTGATCTGGTTTATCGTAGATCCAGAAAACGCAAAGAGTAGTGAACTTTTGGTTATTGTCATACGTGTTGAATAAGTTAGAGATGATACATAACAAAATAGGAATGGGGTTGCAAAAGGGAGTTTTGTGAGGACAGTGCATAGTTGGTCATGCATGGCTAAATTTGAAAGAATGGGGCAGGAAAAATTCCCCATACAGGAAGCCTTTATTCACAGTAATAATTAGGACCAATAAATATTGTTGTAAATTAATGCAAGTTTGAAGGTGTTGATTCGCGGTTGTTGTTTGTCTTTGACAAAATGTTCGCGTGATCAAACCTAAGGCGGTTAATTCAGGGTTGCCAATAGATTCGATCAGCACTGGAAATTATATGTTTGGGCAAATAAAACATGCACGCCTCGATAAACATGTATTTATTATTTAAGTCTATTTTTAGCACTTGAGACGATGTGCACTGTCGGAGTTGGAATCTTCTTGGTGTGTTTGTGGCAAGAGGGTTACAACTGAACTGAGTGTTATTAAATATTGTTACAAACAGGAAAACTCAAACCAACCTCCCATTTGCCTGTCCCCACTGCCCCCCCCTACCCACAAGAATTCCAACTCGAAGTGCACGTGTGTAATTTCTATGGCTAATCTTAAAACTACCCAAAATTTAAAAACTTATTCTAAGCAACCTTAAACATAAACATTGCATTGTATTTTCAATTGATTACGACCACCAAGCATCCAAAAACCATTAGCGATCGTAAACATCCGCCGAAAGGTACCGACCAGATGTTGGGAATCTACTGGTCGGTTTAAGATAATGTTGATGTAATTAATATTTACCTAAATTTAGAATACACTTTACAAAGAAAATAGTTTGTAAAATAAAATAAAATAAAATTGTTTGGTCTTAACAGAAGGCATTGCAAAGAAGTTGAGGAAATGTTCATTGTTATGTTGTTAATTGGTTACTAAAAACACGGAGTTTTTGAGAAATAAAACTACATTTGGTAGTCTGTGGAAAGAGCAATGTTATTGGTGGCGTATCATCGGTAGGATTCTTCTAGGACAATGATTGCGGAATCTGACCTATGGCATCCCACAAAGAAGTTTTTAAAAACTTAAAGAACAGAAAAAGTTTGACGAGCTGTGTTTGGTATTTTCCTGAAAAATAATACTTTGGAGTTCGGCGTAACAACTTTCTATAACGTTTGGCTGGTACACCAAGTTACTATCCTCAAATGAACTACCTTTTATCCTTTTATCTTCAATAAAAAAAAAATACCTTCAATAAATTTTAGTAGCCGCCTGCTTCCTAACCAATTACTACATTTCTGTATACTATACTAACATACGATACGATGAGTTCAAATTTGCAATCAATATCTTGCTAATCTGCCGGAGCACCATTTCTATCGACAAACTGTAACGTTTAAAGAAATATGGTAATATCTTCGTAGTCTAAATAACTCAAATCATTTGTAGTCAATTTGCAGATTAGGCGCAAAAGCTTTGAAATAAAAACGATGTTATATGATTGGTTAAATATCGATGTGTTAATTTAAATTCCCAAAGGGAGAGTGATAAATTTCCGAACTATCCTAGTTGCAGTTGAATCAATTTTAAGAAATTTTAAGAGAAGACAGCCAAGTTTGACCTATCGAAATTGAGTGTTGCTCCATCAGAATAATGCCTCACAGACAGTGCCAAGATAAGGCTTTACAATAACCCAAACACCATTACCTCAGATTGGATCGGAGAAATGCTGAGAAGTAGAACGGCGAAGGCACAAGTGGGAAAAGACACCATCAATCTCCACAACTCGAGAGTGCCCACATAAAGGGGTATTATAACCACTGTAAAGCCTGGTAGTTCATTAGTTCCTGGCTAGGATGAACGACCTAGACATTAAATGTAGAGGTTATGCCGAGGAGATAGTCATCATAGCCAGAGGGAAGTTTGAGGGAACGCTCTGTGAAATCGTAGAGAGAGGCCTCAAACTAATAGATGGTGTCAAACAGTGGGACTGAAACTCAACCCGAGTAAAATCCATTTTACGGTGATACAATTTACAGAAGTAGTACAATTAGAAAACTAAAAGAAAGTACTAAAAAAAAGTAGTACAATTTAAAGAATTTAGAAACAGAATAATAAACTGCCTACAGCCCAAACTGATGGGAGAGCAACAGAATACAAACAGGAGATAAGATATCTGGGTATGAGATAAGATATCTATCTAACACTACACAGGAAACTATGGAAGAGCCACGCTGAAGAAGCGATATGAAAAGCCAAACGCGCTCTGACGGTATGCAGAAATCTTAAAAAAAAAACGTGGGAGTGTTACTCCACAATCCTGCGATGGATGTACATCATGATAGTGAGACCGTACGGGGCAGTTGCGTCGGGAAATCGAACCAAGCTAGTCTCCATGGAGAAGCAGCTTGAGAAGGTCCAAAGGCTGGTGCACCACTGTATCACCACTGATGGGGTCGTGCTCGACAGCAGAAATGGAGCTGCTGCTGGATCTGACTCTGTTGCACCTTATCGTGAAGGGCGCCGCCAGATCGGCGATTGTGGGCAGCAAGGAAGGAATAGGCAGAGGTATAGTATTATCCGTCTACCGATTCCTAATCTCCAACCATCTCGGTTTTTACACGTCTCTTCCTCCAATCCTCTCGTCCGGATCTCTCCGTCTATACCCTCTCTCCAGCTTTTCCGGGGTCTTCCTCTCCTTTTTCTTCCCTGCGGTGTCCAGTGTATTACTTTCTTTGGGAGTCGGTCTTGGTCCATTCTCTGTACATGAGCGTACTATCTGATTTATCCAGTTCTTATGTCATCCACGATGTCGTGCTTTACTTTCATTATTTCCCTTATATTTTCATTTCTGTTCCTTTCAGTTTGAAACTGTTTCAACTGTTTTATAATATGTATGTCGTGCAACATGGACACAGCCCTCCTGCTTTGAAGGATTCTTTAGGCTATTGCTTCGTCCAGACTTCCTCCTTTCGATATTTTTACGCCTAGGTATTTGTATGAGCTGCAGTGTTTGATATTCTGTTTATCTGAGATAGGCAGATCTTGTTGTAGTCCTCCTATACACATGTATTCTGTTTTCTGCATGTTCACGTCTAGACCCCACCTGTTATACTCTTCAATTAGTTTGCGTGTCATATATTCAATGTCATCAATGTCTTGTGCAATCACCACCTGGTCATCCGCAAATTCCAAAGTATAGATTGTTGATGTATCATCCACAGGTATGCCCCTTGCTTCGCATTTTCTTTTCCATCTTGTTAATTCGCTTTCTAGATAGACCTTGAATAGTGTTGGCGATATACAACATCCCTGTCTGAGTGCCTTTGTTACTGTGAACCCGGTTGTTAAGTTATTTCCTATTTTTATTTGTGTTCTTGCACCATTATGCAGTGATTTGATTGCTTTTATTATTTCAGCATTTATGTTAGTATGTTGTAGAGCTTCCCATAATTTTACTAGAGGAATGCTGTCATAGGCTTTTTTAAGGTCCACATTTGTGGATTTGCTATTTAGCAAATGAACTTCCTGGTTATATGCGATCTGGTATTCTTCCATATGTCCTGCTTATGGTGTTGGTTACGGATATTCCTCTATAATTGTCGCATTTATTTTTATCCCCTTTCTTATGGATTACTGATATGTATAACAACTTCCATTCCCTTGGTACTTCTGATTTCTTTATACATCTTTGGAATAAATTTGTGAGCATCTGGGTTAGTTTTTCTGTCCCATGTTTAATAAGTTCTCCAGGAATATTACCAGGTCCTTTCCAGTATCGAAAAGCCAATCGAAAAACTACACAGCAATGTGTAGTAGTAAGGCCGATTGGAGTGACGATTCCTCAGCATATCACATAAAGCAAAGAGCCATCAAGTGTTATACGTATGGTTCGAAGGCGAAGGAAGGTACTAGTGCAGGAGTGTTTGGACCGCGTACCAAATAGTTGGATATCATAGGAATCTTCCCAAGTATCTTCCAAGCAGAGGTACATGCTATATAAAAATGTGCACAAATTAACTTTGACAAGAACTAAAAAAACAAATTGCTATCCTGTTGGATAGCCAAGCAGCCATCAGGGCCATAAGCTCATACACCATCAGATGAAAACTGGTATGGGACTGTATGGGACAGGATACCAGGACACACTGTTATAGATGGAAACGATGAAGCCGATCAGCTCGCAAACAAAGGATCTAGTAATCTGTTAATAGGTGCGGAATCCTTTTGCGGCATGAGTAAGAGAACAATGGATGCAAACCTGGAAAGAACTTCCAAGGCTAAGACACTCCAAAGTAATGCTGGGATCCTTAAACCAGAAAAGAACAAAAGCTTGCCTGATAATAAAAAGGAACAAACTTAGAATTCTTACAGAAGTTTTGACTGGACATTGCAGACATAGAAAAGACCTCAAGGCAATAGGCCTAGAAGAAGATGCAGATGCAAAGTCTGCGGATCATCAGAGGAAACCCCCATCCATCTCCATGTATCTTGCGGGTCCACTTCTTGAACGCAGAGGAGTTTTAGTCCTTGAATCCCACCCAAATCCTGAAATTCCGGAAGAAATCATGACTATAGGGGGCGCTCTAAATGGGAAAGTATACCAACAATTAGAGGAAGAGGGTGGGGTACAATATATCTATAAAGGTCGCAGTACAAGTCACTACCGAAATCTACAATCTAACCCTTCAGAAACTAGAGGCATTTGTAGTGTAGAATTTTTACGACATCCGGATTAAAGCTGAATGTTTCAGAGGTAGATAATTGAACGTGAGTGCTTTTAAACTAGCGGAATGGTACATGCAAGAGATAGAACATCTTACCAGATAATGGTGAAAATAATTGACTATAATACATTATTTAATATACTCTGTGTTTTTTATTTTGTTATATAAAACTTTGTTCACTAACAAACGAAAAAACTAAGAGTTGGAAGTTTTTCTTTAGAAGTATTTCTGGAATATGTAAGGATGTAATTATAAAAGCCTTTTCTTTGAAATTTTAAATTAAAACTTAATCCTCCGCTAATCTAATAATTACTGTTTTTGATGAACATATCCGTTACAAATTTTTTTATATGCATACGCTTCCTAACTGAGGTACAGCCCTTAAAGGGAGGTGGCCTCACACAACATTTTTGCTAATATCTCACAAGGGGCCCTGTAAACTCGTCATCATCGATTTGGCCCAAATTTACAGTATATGTAGGGCTTAACTATAAATGAAAGTGACGCAAGCGGGAGAGCCAGATGGCCAAGCGTTAAAAAAATAACTCGTTTTTTACGCCGACCAGTAAGTTACCGACAACTTATAAGTCCGCAATGTTAGCATAAATATCAATGGCCGTTCAGCGATAAGAGCTCGGGTTCATAGTACGAGGATCGCTGGTTCGATTCCCCGTGGGGACGCTTTTTTTATTATTTACAATCTTTAAAATGACTTTCTATTTTTATTATTATTATTTATTATTATTTAACTTTTTAATTGTAATTATTAATTTGTCAGTTTAGCGTACACGATTGGCGAGGATGGAATGCAGGATGGAATGTATTTTGCTGCAGGATGGAATGTATTTTGATGCAGACTTCCCGGGGAGTGATTTCTCGTTCTCTCTCTATGAGATAAGAGCAGTTTTGAATCTTCCTGATAATATTCTTTACCTGACGATAAAAATACATGTCGCAGGGTTGCACTAGAGGAGTGCATTTCGGAGGAATCACTTTAATACTGCACTTTGGCAATCCATTTTCATCTTGGAAAATGTCGTCGTATAATTGTGAATTTGTTTGTCCCCCCCACAAGTCAATCAACAAAAGAAAGCGTACTCATCCGCCGATTTTTTAACCCTCGGTCCAAGTCCTTCGGTCCTTTTCACACTATTCAAGTTACTTGGTCAAGAGGAAACGACTAACTCATAACAACATTTGGCCAACTTCCCCCTCTGCCTTCCATTGGCAGCTTTCCTATTAACCATTAAGGTCATTTTGAAAATTGTAAAAAAAAAAAATGGTCCCCACGGGGAATCGAACCAGCGATTCTCGTACTATGAACCCGAGCTCTTACCGCTGCGCTGACCAGCCAATGAAATTTATGCTAACATAGCGGGCTTATGAGTTGTCGGTAACTTACGGGTCCGCGTAAAAAGTGAGTTATTTTCTTAACGCTTAACCATCTGGCCCTCCGGCTTTCGTCACTTTCATTTATAGTCAAACCCTACATATACTGTAAATTTGGGCCAAATCGGTGATGACGAGTTGACAGGGCCCCCATGTCAGACGCAACTAACGATAATTGATTCCAATTTTGTGTGTACTCCTCACTGACGCCGTATCGTATGTGCTTATTTTCGTTTTGATAGCCAAGTACCAGTGACGGTACATACGGGGAACGTCCTTTGTGTTCTTTTCATCTGCTCATTTAGCAAATGCTTGACTAGATAAAATTGTTCGCAATCAAAAACTATTTTGAAAAGGTACTCTTTGTTTCTGTCGCTCATGTTAACAGTTTTCTATAAAAAAATTAAAACATATTGTTTTGGAAATGATATTGTGATAAAAACAAACAAATCTCTACTATTTCTTCACTCCAAATTTACTATTTTTTTTTTAAATTGGTGCATTTAAAAAATGGTTGTAGAGGTGAGAAATATTTTCCGATTTCTATAGGTTTGGGTGTGGTTTTAGCAAAATACTAAAATTTCACACTAGAACTAAATATTTCAGAGTAAGTTTTTACAAGGTACTAACGAGGATAACACCGTAGAGACAATATTTAAATTTCTGGCTACAAAAACAAAGACCAATATTACGCCCAATCGAGAGTTAAATAAATATCTTGGTTAGTACATATTTGGTTTTGGAAATTCTTTATAAATGATCTTGAGATTTAATTTGAACAAAATATATTGCCTTTAGAAAATTATAAAGTTTTACTAATCAAAAATTTTATGAATTTGGCGTGCAATGTATTATTCATTGCTTAAACAGGTAATTGTTATTGGAAACCGAGCTATCCAATCCATAATTATGTTTTGAAAGACAAATTCATTGGCAATCAATAATTGAGTGAGTATAATAAATACAAAATCAGTGAACCAAAAACCTCTTTCGCATAACACACATCTATAATGAAACCGCCGCTTTCTCTCCTTGAGTTTCCTCCTATTCCTCTATACCAAACCTCTTCTCGCTGTCCACGTTTACGAATCCATACCGGAGACGTTGAATCCGATTCACGGATGGGAGAAGATAATTCAAGTTAATTGAAACACGGAGTGGTCAGTCTCCAAATATTAACTCTCGGAGACTAACTAGATTAGATTTCTGATAAATAGTATCACGTCCTTCCATTATGATCGAGTTAATAATCAAAGGGGCTACTGGCGCTACTCATATACATTTTAACTCGTCCTACACTTTACGTTGATTAAATACCATCATCATAATCCCGCCCCTGGGTTATATAATACGCACTATCCGTCTATATGTCATACCGAAAGCTTTATTAAAAGGAACTACCAAGCCGGAAACGTATCACATTTATTATACATTAAATTATATCTTATAACTTACGTACTTAACTTAGTCAACTTTAGATATCAGCGCTGTACCCTAGATCCCTTTTTGGTAAATATAATATTTATGCGTTTATTTTCATCTCCATGTAGCCCTTTAACTTGAATCGCCACATCCACTCTAGTATTATCTGTAGCAAGTATTATCTATTTTTCATAATCTAGATCGATTTGTTACTGTACTTTTCCATTCCTTCTTCCCATCTTCTTTTTATTGGTTCGCATGTGCAGTAATTGTATTAAGTAATGTTATTATTATGTCACAATCTATTTTGAGATTATGGATTTCCATGACTTCTCATTTCAAATTCATGAATCTATTCATTTTTATTTTAGTGCCATTTACATGAAATTAAATTTCTCGCAGAAATAAGTTTTGACTGATATATTTTATAGCCGTAGCAATAAAATCCGAGCACTAATTTTGAGATTTCCATAAAAATCGCACTTGGTTGATCCTTATAAAATACGAGACCCATAGATAATTTTTATTGAAATTCTTCTGCTGATTAAATGAGGAATGTCTTAGGCGCATATCGATTTGCATCACGAGATCTATTTTTTATCAGCGCACCTGTTCATATAGTTACCTTCTTTAATCCTATTTTACGCTTCCGCGTAACGCTTTTCTCCTCCATTTTTTATGTATTACGCACTGTTTAGGACGTGGAAATGTCTCTACTCAAATTCCGCAACGGTATTATATTATGCTCTCAGGACTGAGGAAGAAGGCACTAAAACACGTTGTAGAGTTATGTGTGTCGGCGGTTTTAATAAAAGAAAATCCCAAACGCTATCTCAAATTATATATTATATTATGAGGTTGAAATATTTCAACTTTTAAAGCGTTCTCACCACAAATAAAGATCCAGAGATATTATTGTCTTTCGGCAATTCTCTCCTTATTTTGATCTCTATCGCGAATAATGAGAAAAACTTTTATTTCACAATTCTACGTATTTCTCGGAAACCTAGCACTTTTAGGTTAAATTAGTTAAATTGTTTAAATTGTCTATATATTGGTATAATCTGCTGTATTCGAAACTATTAATCTATAATGTATTTGTTGACTTTTATATTCCACTATTATTAGTACTAAGGTATTATACATTGACTAGATATAAAGCTAGATAACCGAATATCTATAATACCATTAGTAAAAGTTGATTAAGCTTTGTAGACTAGACGACAAACAAGTCAAGATATAGGATTAGTCAGACAAGACAAGACAGGCAAGACTAGACAGACAAGACTAGACAGATAAAACTAGACAGAGAAGACTAGACAGACAACACTAGCAGACAAGACTAGACAAACAAGACTAAACAGAGAAGACTAAACAGACAAGACAAGACTGAGTACATCAGGTAACGGACGTTCTTTTCCCGAAACATACACCCTTTGCTTGGGTATAACCTGAAGTCTACACAACCACGCCCTTTACGGAAGTATCGCTGACGATATTAGAAATAGCAGGTAATAAAACCGGGTACCGTTTGCATATCACCCGAGACTGTCAAGTTAACCGCTAGACATCAACCTAAATTCGTCTTAGACGTAATGAATAGGTTGTTAATTACCGCGAACTTCCCAGTCATATGGAAGCGAGCAATACTATCATTTATTAGGAAAGGATATAAAATGATAGGAGATCCCACATCCTATAGGCCTATCTGCCTCTTGGATGTGCCTGGTAAACTACTACAGCAGCTCTTGCTACTAAGTCTAAAGAGGCATGCGGCGGGAGGCTGTTTGTCGGAAAACCAATAAGGTTTAGATAAGGTAGATCCATCATCGATGCCTTAAGCGCTATCCTGGAGATCTCAGAAAAAAATGGGAACCCAGAGAAGCAGACAAATGTGTGCTATCCTAACACTAACATCCTAATAACATAATAATAACATCCTAACACTTCATGTTGAAATGGTTGAAATCGAGCCAACCGCAACGGAGAACGATTGGTGGATTTGTGTAGGACTATTGGGCTGCTCATATCTATTGCATCAAGTTTACAGCCTTCAAACACTTGCCAAGGAAGCAGAAGACTTGGATTTCACCTAATACCAACCTGGGTGAATTCATATTCTTCAGATATATCATGTGGACATTTCACGAAAGTCTCAAAAGGAAATACAAAACGTGAAGGTACTAAGAAGGGCCAACCTGGACTCAGACCACTACCTCTCAAAGATTAAAATAAGACTCGAAACACTACACTACAGAGATCCTCCAAAATGGTAAGATTTAACGTAGAGCGACTCAAGAACAGTCATGGAGTAAGTCAGATACTGAACAATACAGATCTAAACAGATGGGACCAACTGAAGGAACTCTAGTCAAGGCGGCCAATGAACTCGCCCCTCTAGCTAGAAGAAGGAAGCATCCTTGGTTGACTGAACACTGTGACAATGCAATAGCCCAAAGACAGACATCCTGGTTGAAATGTAATTCTTAAAAGACCAAGGAAAATTGGCCTGTATTTTTGGAACAAGAAAGGTTACAGACAAGATAATTCGAGGAATCTAACGAACCTTTACACAAAACCAACTAACCCAAATCGAAGAGAGCTTTGCTAAGAATATCTCCAGAGATCTTTGAAACCTTTAAGCAGACACTCAGAAAATACGCTCCGCCAAGTCTCCACTTCAAAGACTCACAAACAAGGCAAACTGACTTATAACGAGAAGGACAACTGCCACCTTTTGGCTCAGTATTTTAAAAATCTGCTCAACTGTGACTATATTCTATATTATTCCACTATAAACAAACCACAGGAAACCCGGACTCGCTGCCCCCTTCATTCGAAGAAGTTGGCAACATCATTCAACTTCTTAAGAATAATTAGGCAGCTGGAGAAGACTCGATCGTTGCTGAATTGTGGAAAGGTGCTGGAACTCGTCCTGGTAACATACAAGATTCTCTCGAATGCGTTAAAAATAAGGGCAGAAAATCAGCTGGATAGTCAACTGAGAGAATACCAGGGGGCCTTCAGGTAGATCCGATCCTGTGTTGAACAGTTGAACATATCCTCACCCTTCAGACTGTACTTGCATACTCCAAGATGAGAAACTCCATTCAATGAGAAACGCTTCAAAAGCTAGGCAAAGTACTCCAGGAACTAGGGCTAGACAACAAAATTCCCAGACTCATTCTAGAAACTTTGACCAACACCCATTCCAAGGTTAAATTTAGAAGCGAGATTTCAGAAAGCTTCGCAATAAAAACTGGAGTGACACAAGGAGATGGAATTTCCAACATCTCCTTGTCACACATCTCTTCAACTTTGTCCTTGACAAGCTTATGAGAGAATGGCGCAAGGAACTAATCAATTTGAGTGTTCAGAGTGGTATCTACCTTGGACATAAGAACGATGGAATGGTTGTAGATTGCGTGGCCTTTCCAGATGACATGGCACTGTTTGCTGTTTCTCTTGAGATGGCAACAATACAAGTAAATTACCTCAGAAGACAGCTGCCAAAGTGGGTCTTCAAGTGTCGCTGGAGGAAACAGTATTCTTCACCAACATCAAAGAAGCAAACAGAGATATGTTACTAGAGCAGGAAAATCTCAAGAGGAATGAGAAATTCAAGTATCTCGGCGAATCAATTGAACGCAACTCATCAGAAAGAGCATCATTGCCCAAAAAAGTCAACAAGTTAGAACTAGCCTATCGACTCACTTAGAACACTTACAATAAGTAATGCCTGCCACACAACCTGAAACTTAAGCACTACTTATCAGTCTTACGACCAGAAACCCTGTATGCCACGGAGTGTCTTCCTTGAACCGAAGAGATCTGGTAGAGAAATTGGAAATCAGAGAGGGGAGAATTCTCAGGAAGATCCTAGGCCCGGTTAAGGAAGATGGGGAATTCCGAAGGCGGCATAACTCTGTGCTCTACGGACATATTGAGATGCTCTCTGACTGTGCTGAGAGAAGAATGGTAGTTTTCTATTGCCACGTTACAAGATTGCCTCCAAACTGGCTAACCAACCGTCTGTTGATCTTTTGTCAAAACAAGAAGGTGTTCCTGTTCGCTGAACACCTGAAAACCTGTTCGCTGACACAAACCGAGAGAGATATTAAAGAACTGGGAATACCAGATCTCCAAAACAGGCAGTCTATGAGACGCACCCTGAAGGAAGTCCGCGTATTTGAGAAATAACTCCGAAGGAAAGGCACCCCCTGGACAGAAGAGAGAAAAGAGTTGCACCGGCATAAGATGCGACAATACTGGTCAAAGATCAAAGCTCAACAGTTGAACAAGCGTGGTACAAAATATGCCTATTCGAAAGAAGATGAAGCAGAAGAAGCGCATCCTGGAAGCATATAATGAACAGTCGGACAAGAAAGGGCATATATCTGTATCTGTCTCTCATGTTAAGAAGTTATGTTAAGAATGCAGCTTTTGGAGCTTTATACTGCTAGAAGACCAGGAAAAGGAAGAGCGAAAAATCACCAGAGTGGTCCCACAGGATTCTATGCATGACCCCACCCTGTGGAACATGCTATAACACGAAGTACTTACAATGAGGCTGCCAATGGAGGCCACCGTAATCGGCTTCGCGGATGATATCGCACAAGTTGTCACAGTAAGAACAGAGCAAGGCTTAATGCGAACGAAAAATCAAGCATCAGAAATTTTCAGCACGTGAATGAAATCGAAGAAACTAAGTCTAGCTCCAGAGAAAACCGAGGCTGCCCTACTCGTAGTCCTAAGACAACTTAGCCCAGTAAAATTTGAAGTTGGAAAGGCAATTATAACACCAAAAGAACCCCACAAATACCTCGGAGTGGTGATCGATAAAAGGCTATCCTTTATGGCGCACATTACCAAGCGGCAGGAAAGACAATGAGAACACTAATAGGCATTCAGCAACTCATGCCAATCGTAAGGTGGCCTAAGAGCAGCTCTCGATAAATATAATTAACCGAGATGACTTGCGCGGCCTCTCCTAAGACCGTCCGATAAGCGTTACATGTACGTAGAGCCATTATCCGCTGATCGGTTGCGAGCTGGTGGAGATTTCGCTTTTTGTCTAATTCTCTGGTCCATAGTGGAGCTATGTACGACATCATTCAGTCTACCATGTCGTACGGAGCTCCACTATGGGCTAAAGCAGGGGTCTCCAAACTTTCCAGCCTTAGGGCCATACTGATTACTCCAGTAAGTTCCGAGGGCCAAAACCATATTATCATTGTTGCCGGTGGTAAAAAGTGAAATAGTCCACTGATGAAAAAAAAAGTCCGAAAAAGTACGCAACGTTTAAAAAAGGCTGCAAATCGGACTAAAGTCCGCAAAACGGCAACACTGCATATTATTAATTTTCCTGTCATTATCTGTAATTTCTAGATTAGTCGTAGAGTACGAGCCATGAGGAGAAACGCAACGCGATATCTGGAGGACACAAGCGGAAATTGGTAGTACCTTCTATCGCTAACAGATGGCGCTAATTGCACGTACAGAATAATCTCGTTGGTTCGAGAAAGTTCTGGCGTCTTTCACTCACTTCTAGATGGCAGTAATTGGAATATATAAGAAGGCTAGTGGCGCAACCACAAGTCAGTTCCTATGACACTGTTGTGAAATAAAATAGTGCGTACCTCCTTAAAACGTGTTTGTGCGTGTTTAAGTTTAAGACATCGTTGTAACAGTATTTTGATTTGATTTGTTGCTTTTGTGTGTGATTTAGTAGTATGTAAAAGAAGCGAAAAATTGATAGTAAATGCAGAAAATTCAAAGATCAGTGGAACATTCAGTATTTCGTAATTGAGTCCAGTAACAAGGCGCTATGTTTGATTTGCAATGGAAGCATAGCCGTTCTCAAGGAATATAACATTAAACGTCATTATGAAACAAAACATTTTCAAAATTACTCAAAATATACAGGAAGTTTGCGGACAGAAAAATTGAAAGCTATGAAGCGCGGATTGAAATCGCATCAATCTTCATTTACAAAACTCAAAACTGAACAAGAGGCTGCAACTCGTGCCAGCTTTCGTGTGGCTCTTGAAATTGCAAAACGTGGAAAACCATTCATCGATGGAGAAATGATCAAAGAATGCATAATTGCAGTAGCCGAAGAAATGTGTCCTGAAAAGGTAAATTTATTAAAAACTGTCATTATGTCAGCAAACACTGTGGCTCGAAGGGTAGAAAACATCGCAACTGTTCATATCCTCTCAACTGTTCGACAAAAATGGACATGTTGAGTGGTTTTCTTTGGCCTTGGATGAGTCAACGGATGTGTCAGATACTGCTCAGGTGTTGATTTATATTCGAGGAGTAGATAAAAGCTATGAAGTGCATGAAGAACTTTTTGATATGTATAGTATTCATGGCACAACTACAGGTGCAGATATTTTTAAAGGAGTTGAAATGGCCATTAATCAAAAGAACTTTCGATGGAAAAACTTGAAATGTATTACAACTAATGGAGGCAAAACATGAGTGGGAAATATAAAGGAGTGGTCGCTCTTGTGTGAAAGGCTGTAGAAAATGACGGTGGTTCAAAACCATTAGTCTTACATTGTATCATTCATCAACAGTCTTTGTGCGGAAAATGTTTGGATATGTCTGAAGTTCTGAAACCAGTCATATCATCTGTTAATTTTATCAGATCTTTTGGGCTGACTCACCGACAATTCCGACAATTGATTGAAGAGATTGGAGAAAATGACTTACCTTATCATACTGCCGTACGTTGGCTTAGTTGTGGGAAAGTCCTTCAGCGCTTTTTTGAACTTCGAGCAGTGATCGAAATTTTTTTGAATGAAAAGCATCGCCCTCTTACTGAATTTCAAAACAACGCATGGCTGTGGAAGTTACCATTCTATGTTGATTTGACAAAACATGTGAACGAACTGAATTTGAGATTGCAAGGAGAAAACCAGCATCTTCCTGATTTATACACTAATATCAAATCATTCCGGAAGAAATTGATACTGTTTCAATCACAATTACGAAGTAAATGTTTTTCACATTTTAAAACATGTGAAATATTCAGCCACACCACTGAGACTGAGTTTCCTATCGATTTTGCAATCGAAACTTTGAGTGCTTTGAAAATAAATTTTGATACTCTTTTCTCGGACTTTGATGCCATTGCGAATCAAATTAAGATTTTTCAGAATCCTTTTGATACTGACATTGAAACCCTAGCCCCGGAACTTCAAATGGAAATGATTGATCTACAGTGCAGTGATATAATTAAGAACAAATATCAAAACTCATCTTTGTTGGAATTTTATAAGAGTCTTCCACTGACACAATTTGATAATTTGCATAAATTTGCTCGTGGGCTGTTTTCTGTTTTTGGTACTACTTATTTGTGTGATCCTTTGTGACCTTGTCCAAAATGAAGTACACAAAAAATGTTTACAGATCTAAATTAACTGATGAGCATCTTAAATCTCTTTTATTAATTGGTACAAGTAAAATTAGTCCACAACTACAAACTATTGTCAGTGGAAAATCTCAATTACATAAATCTCATTAGTATTTCATATGTCATTATGCTTGTTATAAGTTATGTTTTTATTTAAAATGTATAAAATGTTAGTTGGATTCATTTCAATAATTTGTTAGTTATTATGTACTGAAGTTAAATTTTCTGCATATTATACATGTCTTTATTCATTACAATTCTGTGTTTCTTTATCCAACTTATCACAAAAACAATAACAAGAAGCCTACAACAATGTTATGAGTAGTTAGCCCATGACCATATCAATGTAGATGTCATATTAATAATTATTCAACATAAAATTAGAATACTTCAGTAAACTAAATTTAATTTGCTATAAAAAATATGTTCTCTAAAATGAGTTTTCAAGTATGCTAGCTCTCCGCGGGCCGGACAAAATCTGTCCGCGGGCCGGATGTGGCCCTCGGGCGGTAGTTTGGAGACCCCTGGGCTAAAGAATTAGACAAAAAGCGAAATCTCCACCAGCTCGCAACCGTTCAGCGGAAAATGGCTCTACGTACATGCAGCGCTTATCGGACGGTTTTAGGAGAGGCGGCCCAAGTCATCTCAGGTATCATCTCAGACATCCCATAGACTTGCGCGCAAACGAGAGGAAAAAAATTGTACAAAGAAATCTACAGCTAGCAGAAAAAAGATCTGTCCAAAACTGGAACAATGTAAACGGATTAATTGTAACATCAATGAAAGAAATAGAAAACGATGAGATTCAGTCCAAAAAGGGGTCAAAGGAGACAAAAATAACATGTAGACTAATTTTTAAAAAATACCATCAATTACTCCGTGGCAGAGATAAGCGGGTCCAGAGTGTAAGGAGGTTTGTCTGTTATTTTCTTAATGCCAACAACCCCCACCGCCCCCCACCCCCTCCAACAGACAGACAAGACTTGGAAAACAAGAATAGATAGGCAAGGCTAGACAGGTAAGACTACACAGACAAGATTAGAGAGACAGGACGAGTAAGAATACTAGTCAAACAAGAGTACTCAGACAAGACTAGACAGACAAGACGGCACTAAATAGACAAGGCTATACATACAAACACAGACAGATAAGGCAAGACAAGACGGACAAGACAAAGTGGGCAAGACCAGTCTAGACTGGGCAATACTACACACATACAATGCTAAACTAGGGATTGAATCAATATCTGTTTAAACTGATATCTGCTAAATGTAAATGCCGCGTTAATCAATGTCATCTACGTTTTCTTTCGTACAATCGTTTGCTTATCTGCCGTAATTAAAACTAAAAGGAAGATTTAAAATTTCAATTAAAAACTGATAGGTCGCAATTATTTAACTTTGGTAAATAAAATTTCATATTTGAATTTTTTAAATAAAACTCATTTTAGACGAATAAAGTTTTCGCTCGTACAGAAAATTTTGCAATACGCTTCTATTTTACGAAGACGAATATAAATATTAACTATGTTAACATCGCATAAATAATTGCGGAAAACGGTAACTTTAGATAACGTTCTGCCTTGATTTGTCTTCCTTTGCGGAGTAAAATATTGCAAAATGTGTATTTATTCGCCAGAAATTCGCTTTGTATCAACAAAGGAAATTCATTCAGAGTGGTTCCCCTGAGCCACTTTCGTTTAACGTTTCTTTATGGAAAATAAAACATTATTACATCCGACTTTAAACATTATAAACATATTTGATAAGAATTAACGAAATAATTGCCTTGATAATGTGAGAATTGTAAACATATCTAGGTGATTAAAAAAAAGTGAATTTTCTTTATAAACTATTTAAGTGTTGATAAATAACATGGTTTTAGACATTTGTTTCAGAGTTTAAATTATTTTTTTAATAATCAAGTCTATCAGTAATATCTGAAATTGCCTACACATTTATGTTTCTTGTAAGTCTTATTTTGTAAATCAAATATTTTATAATTTTTTAAAAAGTTCTTCTGATCCAATATGTTCAATTTAGCCTGTTCCATATTACACTTTAGTTATCTTCGTCTTATCTTATAAATATCTTATTAAAGTAGTTCATTTTTATTCTATTAAGGTACGGCTTTCTAAACTTGCATGTCTAAATAATCCACATTATTTAAAATCGTGTAGGAAGGTATATTTTGTGATGTAGAAATCAAATTTATATGAATAATCTAACCTGGGGTGTGGTATAAATATATTTTAATAATCAAATATGTGATAGATGTGGCTGAGCGGAGAAGATGGTAGTTAAAATTAATCTTCAATGTACAGTTTGAATACAAAGTACCTCGTACAAAACGGACCGAATCTATAATGTCTGAATACTAATGTACACGGCAATTTCAGGTAAAAAGTAGTTCAAAATTAATTCACATTAATAAATACCTTGAACTCCTTAATAAATACCTTGTATATACGTTTTTGTAACTTGTTATATTTATAAGCCGGACTTTGTAAGCTAACCTGATGGGGAAAATTAAGATTTTTGCAGTTAACGTAACAAAACGAAGCTTCTTCAAGTTTAGCTGGGTACGGTAAACACATTGTGAAAATAAGAAATTTTCACAATAAGTGAATGTGAAAATAAGAAACATATATTCTGTAATAGATGTTGTAAAGAATTTTAAATTTTAAAATCTATATTTATTTTTATTTTAATTTATAAATCTAAGACCAATACGTTCTTATATTAGACGTCTAAAAAATGAAACCGGTAGTTATAATAAATTGATAATATATTCAAGATGAAATATACCTTATATTTGCTATAATTTTCACATTAAACCAAAACTTGCAAAATTTCTACAAAATTAAATCAGTGTATCTATTTTACATAGGGTTTCTGAATATCTACACTTTATCAAAACCGCGGTTTTCGGTTTTTGAAAGTTTAAAACCGCGGTTTCGGTTTCGGGTTCGGTTTTTATGAACTTTTGGTTTAGTGTCTGAGTAGTGTCTAATATTTGAACGAGATCTTAGTTTTGTACAAAAGTTGCCGGTTAGGGAAATTAATCTTTCGGGGTATGTGGATGTAGCTTTTATTGTAGAGAGTACTTGAAACAAAACATTTGATCTTTTATTCTCTCAGAAGTTCATTTATATTTAGCAAACTTCTGTTTCATATAATTAGGATTAACGATTTGTTTGCAAATAATTATTTTTGTTTAATACTTATTGAATAGCTTTTTGTACTTTTGGATTTTTCACTTCTTCTAATTCTTCATTCACCTTCGACTTCAACCTTATTGTTGTCTAGGAAAGTCGTTCAAAAAGATTTTCGGCCAATATTAAAACAGACTTTATTGGAACTTTCGAAGAATCTAGTAAACATCAATTCTGTTAATAAATAGCCAATTCTTTTAATTCCAAATTTTACAGGTCTTCAAACGTTCCATGATATGTTTCATTGAAGCTTTGCTTATATCAGAACGAATTAATTTTTTTCCTGATTAATGTTGTTACTGTTGCGCTTACTGGAGATAAAGTTTCATAACAACAGAAAATTAACATTTTTCAATTAAATGCAGTGAATTTAAATGTGTTAGAATCTGTTATATTACTACCTTTAGAAGAATAAATTTTTCTTACATTGGTTGAATAGAAGGCCACCTTGTCTTGATGTCCATTGCTATTTCCATTTCCTTTTCAATAAGAGCTTTTACGTTTCGTTGTAGGCAAATAATTTTATCAGAGATAGACTAAAATAATTTACAAATTTTCTTACCATTTGTAAATTACTTTTAATTTCAGCATCTTCTTCGACGTAATATCCACACATAACATCCACACACAATATCCTCATTATCCACATCTTCTTCGTGCGATTCTTCAGGAAATAAATCTTCATCTTCACTGCTGCCGCTGTTCTCTACTTGAGATGATTTCTTGTAAAAAGTGTCGCAAACAGCGAGATGAATTGTATGGTTAATGCTAATTTGTGGTTCAGCAGGACAATCTGTATCATTTTTTTAATTACCCGGACATCGTCATGTTTAGTTCCCATAATACCATTTCTGAAACTGATACTAAATGAATCTAAATGTTTTTCAATACTTATTACGATATTATTTGCAGAACAAATTCTTTCAATTCGCAGAAAGTCTAAATTGCAATAAAAATTGTTTTCTCCATGAATATTAATATTTAAGTATATTCGGCGTCTCAAAGTAGTCAACTCATCTAATTTGTTGAAACTTTAAAATAATTTCTATCTTCATATTCCTTTTGACTTAAGGTCATAACACCTGAAATTTTTTTTTGGCAAGATTTGGTTCGGAAACCAGCCCGCTATTGCTTTCCGAATAAATGCAGATTTTTAAATTGCTCAAACAAGTTTTTTTTTGCCCAACAACAGTTTGCAATGTTTGAAAGAGCACTAATTCAACATATTTAATTTTTATCTATTTTTAGGTAAAACCGAAACGCGTTTTTTATTATGACGGTGATGCGATTTCGGTTTTCGCACAGAAAACCGCAGTTTTGCGGTTCGGATATATCCGAACCAGAAACCTTATAGTCCAAGAGTCAGGGCCAAAAAAATTGTTTCAATTTGTTAAAGCTGGTTTTCTGTTCAATAGTTATAGCCGATGTGTACACATACATGTTCCGGTCAGTCAAGCGTATCATAGAACAGGTGACTCAGGTGCGATATCAAAGGTGTATCATTTACCGGGCTAACAAAATAGATTTGCTAAAGCTGAACATTGTTATACAACTTCTGTATCATTTACCGGCCTAACAAAATAGATTTGCAAAAGCTGTACATTGTTATACAACTTCTGTAATATAATACTTCTGTAATATAAATAAAAGTTATGTTGGTTAGTCAGTCAAATATTAGAACAGAGCTGGTCAGTCGGTCCGAATAGATGTATGATAAATAAATTAAGTGCAACTCGTTTGTTAAACTTCAAAATTTGTCTGAGGGTGCATGATTATGTATTAAACATTATGTATTAAATATAATATTAAATATGCATAATTATGTATTAAACAAAAAAAATTGTCAGTCATGTGTTCAGTAGAACAACGCCCGTCATTCGTGTGAAAAAGGTAAACGTATTCCGCGCGCGCCGTTTGAGATTCAGGCTGCGTATCGGGCTATACCTAAGTTTTGTTTTTTTATTTTAACAATCAGAAAACGTTATTTGATGTTATAATTTGTGCTTATATAAATAATTAACATTTTTATCGCATTGACAAACCATTTATTTATTTATTTATTTGCTACGTTTCGTGCGATATTATTATGCAACAGTACAAAAAATCGTGGATTCAGAAAAACGTTCTGATATGAATATCAGAAAACTTATTATAAACCTATTGTAATCATTTATATTTTAATTACGTGCATGAATAATTAATTAATTCATATGATAAATTGGTATGAGATGCAATTTTGCAAAATATGCATGCTTAGATAGTTACATGAAGGTATAAGAAATAGGGAATTGAATTTCTTTTTTGAAATACCAAAATATATTTATGCACATAATTATGCACCCTCAGACAAATTTTGAAGTTTAACAAACGAGTTGCACTTAATTTAATTATCATACATCTATTCGGACCGACTGACCGACCAGCTCTGTTCTAATATATGACTGGCTGACCAACATAACTTTTATTTATATACATTACAGAAGTTGTATAACAATTTTCAGCTTTAACAAATCTATTTTGTTAGTTTGGTAAATGATACATCTTTGATATCGCACCTGAGTCACCTGTTCTATGATACGCTATGATATGCTCCGATCAGTCGGAGCATGTTTGTGTACACATCGGCTATAACTATTGAACAGAAAACCAGCTTTAACAAATTGAAACAATTTTTTTGGCCCTAGCTCTCCGTCTATTAATTTTACTACTGCCACATCTATTTCCACATGTCATGCAGATTGTAGATTCGTAGATTTGGTGGTGACTTGTACGGCGAGACTTATCTATTACTACATCTATTTTACCCCCTCTTCGCATAAACGTTGGTATACTTACCCATATAAAGGGCCTCTTCTAGACCTGATTCCTTTAGAAATATTAAGATTTGGTTGGGACTCAAGGACTGCAACTCCTCTGCGTTCAAGCAATGGGTCCACTGGACATTTGTCTTTTGCGGACTAGTGCTCCGCAGTCTTTGAACAGATTTATGGGGGTTTCCTCTGCTGATCCGTAGGATCGGCATATGCCATCTTCCTATGGGCCTGGGGCAATGGGGTGTTTTCTAAGTCTACAGTGTCCTGTCAGGAACTCCCGTCAGAATTCTAAGTTTGTTCCAATTTAGTTTTAGGCAAGCTTTTGTTCTTGTCTGGTTAAAAGATAGCAGTATTACTTTGATTGTCCTAGCCGTGGAAGTTCTTTCCAGGTTTTCATACATTGTTCTCTTATTTCTTCATCTAAACTTTTTCTCATGTCAGTTTGGATATTATGGTATATAAGCTAATAGCCTTAGTGGCTGCTTGGCTATCTGACAGGATAGCAATTCGTTTTTCGCAATAATTCCTATGGAACAAATCTGCAAATTGCAAAAAGTCGTGCTCGTAAATATATTTCATGAACTATAATTTATGTTTATTTAAGCTCCATAACTTCCACTCAGACATATTAAATATCTAGTAATAATGAGTTAATAAGTAAAAAATATTTAGTATAAATTAAATTCTGTAATAGTAGTTCATATAATTTCGAAACATTTTTTGAAAAAATAAAAATGCATGTAATGTATTAGGTATGCAATATGTTGCCTTAATGACGTAGGTATAAATTGGCTAGCTACAAAGGCATAGGTTTTCTAATGTACCGTTGATTTTGGCTTTTGGGTTTTCCGGTCTTTTGAGATTGATGTATTCTAAAACATCTTGGGCATTATATTGACCCTTCCTTGATACGCTTTTTACCATCTATTAAAATAATGTATATTTAAAAAAGTGCAACTAGCGAAGTGGCTAGTATAAGTAGCATCCTCTTCTTCTTCTTCTTCCTTTGGCACTATAGCCCTTAGTTGAGTTTGGCCTTACCTCCCCTGCCAACACTTGAGTTTTAGTGTCTTGATCTGACACAATTATAGGGAACCCATGCAGTTTTTAACTTGGATGCGAGCGCTACAGGGGGGGTTTTTTTCGAGGCAAATTTTACTATGATAACTTAAACAAAGCCGTACACAAGGGAACAGTGGCCTATTTTTTTATATTTGAGTCCCCGGATTCGAACCCGTGCACAGTGGCTTGAAATCCCAAAAAAAAGCCATAAATGGAAGGTTTCATTCTATCCACACCAAATATGCTATGGAGGGGTTTTTTGGGTCGCTGGCTACGAAACAAAATGACGGATCCAATATGGCGAACATTTTCCTTAGAAAATGTTTCCATATTGCAAAAATTTGAAGGGACGAGATTTTTGGGGCACTTATTACGAATCTAAGTTTCATTTTTCCAAAAACGAAATGGGGGATCCAATATGGCGAACATTTTCCTAAGAAAATGTTTTCATATCTTGACAATTTGATAGGAACGGGTTTTAGGATATAAAATATATTTTAGGATATAATAATTGCGGAAATAATTTAAAATTTTTTGAGATTTTCTATATTTTTCCATATTTGGATTTTCTATATTTGATGGAGTGCCATACGTGATGTCATGTAAAACCTGTGTCGCAGCCGATTTTCCCTCTGCTCATTCGCGTAGCATATGCCAGTTCTGCGCTGCTCCTATCTTTTCGAATGTCCTCTGTCCTTCTGCGTTTTGTTCTCTCACTCGCTTCGGAGAAGGCTATGGAAGGCCGACCACGGCTAGCAGCAGAGGTCGATTGCTGAGAAGGTTCCGATAGCGATTCGTCAGTGAAGATGATAAACTTGTCCAGCCAGTCCTTAAATTTATTTAGGAATTTGTCTTCTATCCGAGAAACTTTCTGCTACTTCACGTGCATTTCTTTCACTTATGCGTAAAATAGTTTTGTTTTTTTCAGTCAACAAAAATTTTTATTTCAATTTATTGCTCAATTCTCTTTCTCTTTATATATATTTCACTTATTTTGTCACCAAAACGACCTTTTAATAAGTAAAAAAGATCCCTCCTCGAGATAATACCTTTGTCACTTGAATCTGAAATAAAAATAAAGTTAATATATTAAAATAAAAAAACCGACTTCCAAGAAATTGTTTCAAAAACAAAAACTGCAATAAAAAAAAAATCGTGCCCAAAAAGATTTCATCCCTTATTTTCACCGTTAGAGGTGGAACATTTTTCTTCAAATTTAAATGGGACCAATCGCGAAGTACACCATCCCAAACAAAAAGAGAATTTTCGAAATCTGTTCAAATAACGAACTAACGAGGTAACAAACATTTAAAATAAAAACACAACCAAATTGAGAACCACCTCCTTTTTTGAAGTCGGTTAAAAATAAAATTTATCGGTTATTTAGTCGGTGCATTATAAAATATAAATGTGTGAATTTCTCAATTTCATAAATGATTTCATAAAAAATTAATCTGAAGACAAGTAGCAGCTAGTAGCAGCCAATTCTTAATTTTCCCAAACTATAAATGTCTAATAAAGCAAACCTGAGCAAATTTAGAGCACTCATTTGCCCTCATTTTATTGTATCTTTCCATAAACTTGATTCTTCGAGTTCAAAGCGTTGTAGTTTTTGCTAAGAATTATTCTTAAATACTTGCTATACAATAACAATCGATTTACAGCCAATGATGTATTTAAAATCTACATACCTTTCTGTGCCTCAGCAATTTTGCAAAATTAAATTCGATTTTTTTTTCACCGTTTAATACACAATCAAAGTTTCACGTATTTTCACTAACTGTTGCTCGCACGATTCTACACACTCAACTGCTTCGTTTGATATGAAAGTTTGGGTTGGTTTTCAACACCTGGTTCTTTTAGTTCTCGGAATCAAATGGTCCAAAGGGTTCTCTAATGAGATGCATTCTTGGAATCGGATTAAAAAGTTATTATTTTTCGAGTTTTTGGCCAGATTTTTGCGATTTTATCCTTCTGTGCGACTGACCAACATAACTTTTATTTATATACATTACAGAAGTTGTATAATAATTTTCAGCTTTATCAAATCTATTTTGTTAGCCCGATAAATGATACCCGGTAAATTAAAAACCTTTGATATCGCAACTGAGTCAGCTATTCTATGATACGCTTGACTGACCGTAGCATGTTTGTGTACACATCGGCTATAACTATTGAACAGAAAACCAGCTTTAACAAATTAAACCAATTTTTTTGGCCCTGGCTCTCCGTCTATTAATTTTATTACTGCCACATCTATTTCCACATGTCATACAGATTCGTAGATTTGGTGATGACTTGTACTGCGAGACTTTCATACATCTATTTTACCCCCCTTCGCATAAACATTGGTATACTTACCCATATAAAAGGCCTCTTCTAGTCCTGATTCCTTTCGAAATTTTAAGATTTGGGTGGGACTCAAGAACTCCTCTGCGTTCAAGCAATGGGCCCAACGTACATTTGTCTCTTGCGGACTACTGCTAGGGTTTCCTCCGCTGATCCATAGGATCTGCATCTGCCATCTTCCTATGGGTCTGGGGCCCTGGGTTGTTTTTTAAGTCTACAGTGTCCTGTCAGGAACTCCCGTCAGAATTCTAAGTTTGTGCCAGTTTAGTTTTAGGCAAGCTTAAGATCTTTTCTGGTTAAAAGATCGCAGTATTACTTTGATTGTCCTAGCCCAGTTTTCATCAATTGTTCTCTTATTTCTTCATTTACTTTAGTGATTGGTATTCATACTCATACCGCAAAAGAGTTTGTTTGCCAGGTTATCGGTTTCTTTGTTTCCATCTATACCAGTGAGTCCTGGTAACTAGTATAGCGTTACTTTATTTTGTCTGCCAAGCCTGTTTAGATTTCTCATACAGTCTAATTTCAGTTTGGATATGATGGTGTATAAGCAAATAGCCTTAGTGGCTGCTTGGCTATCTGACAGGATTGCAATTCGTTTTATTGCAATAGTTCCAATGGAGCAAATCTGCAAATTGCAAAAAGTCGTGCTCGTAAATATATTTCAGGAACAATAATTTATGTTTATTCAAGCTCCATGACTTACACTCCGACGTATTAGATTTCTAGTAATAATGAGTTAATAAGTAAAAAATGTTTTGTATAAATTAAATTCTGTAATAGTAATTCATTTAATTTCGACCCATTTTTTTGAAAAAATAAAAAATGCATGTGATGTATTAGGTATGATATTTCTCTTTCATTCTATTTTAATTTAATAAATGTTTGTATAACTTAGGTATATATTTTTATATTAGACAATGTGCGATAAACAAAATTAATCTTTTCGCAAACTTCAAAAGTGTAAAAATAAAAGTCATTTCGTTCTCATTTCCATTTTATTAAACTACACATTTATTACAAATGGTATCAGAAAGATTATTACAAAAAGCTTTACAACGTATACAATATTTTCAGTTTCACAAAAATGACATTGCATACGCCGTTTCATTTCTAAAGTAAATGCTGCAAGGAGCAATTCTTTTTTCGAATAGAAATTCATATTTTCCCTCAAACTCCCACAACATTACAGTTTTGATCCTGTCATCGCTGTATATGCGATGAAATTAAGGCCTCACTAATTTCATCTATAAAAGTCTTTTGTGGTTTTTTTTTAAATTCCAATTTCTATAAATGTTAGTGTATATTATATTTGCAGTTAATAAACTTATATCTGACATGTTTACAATAAACACATCAGGCCATATATATATATATATATATATATATATATATATATATATATATATATATATATATATAAAATATAAACATGTATAAGTTTTGATCATCTTGTCTATAAGATTCGTGTCGTCTTTCGTCGGCTGTGCGAACCAGATTGCGGCGACCAAAATACTTGAGCAGCACAAAATACGTCTGACTGTTACGACAAGTGCGTGGAGTCTAACGGCAGTCATATTCGCTAGACTTAATCTGGCTGCGCGCCGCCAATCAGGCAGAGTTGAATCAGGCGAGTTCAAATGGCTGCCACAGCCAGGAGTTTGTGGTCACCTAGTGCGCGGGCTCCCAAACACCGTTATCTATTAGACTGGCTGCAGGCAGCCTAGCTGACTAGTGCGTTATAATCATTATTTATAAGACATCTTATAATCAATAATCATTTCCCGTTTTCTCTTATCCTCCTCCACGATTTCATCACTATAATGCATTGTAGATATTAAAATAACAGATTTTCCCGTTTTTTTTTTTTGAACGTTTGGCAGTAATGTGAGATGTTTTGTAAATCTAAAAATCGCTGAAAATTGTTCTCGAGAACGATTGGCTTGGATATTTCGGGGGATAAATAAATTATTTTTTCGTATTGTTCCCGTGATTGTGAGACCAGATCTTTTAAATTCAGAACTAATTGTTTGGTTGTAAAAGATTTGTCGTGGGTTAAATTTCTATTCGTACCGTAATATGGAATGCATGAAACTTAGGTAAGATATTTTCACCCAGATTGATGGCACGTCGATTTCCCTCTTTCCCTAAATTTAGAATTCCCATTAGTGAGTATTTTGCTTGATAATCGCTTACCTAAAACATTTTATTCCTATCTTTTTGGATTGGATGGTATGTATTGCGTGATTGGGCATCTTCCGTCAAAACCGAACAATTTATTTACAGCCAAATTACACGATGGCACATAGAGATTTCAAAATTTTGATTCATTCGAACCCAGAGTTCTATAATAGTTGCAAGTTTGTCCTTTGCACGCAGTACAGTACTGGATTCTGTATCATCATATCTAATGAATTTACAAATTTCGTGGTACCTGTTCGTATAGAAAGTTGCTAGAAAAATTGATATATATTTTATGCTCCATAAGCGGTCACTGCTCACATCTGAAGATTTCAGATGGCCAGCAGTAAAACATTATCCCAGTAAATGTACATATCTTGATCATATCTACTGGTTTCCACAATTTTCTTAAGAGTTTTAACAGCTTCTTTATTTGCCATATCTGCAATTTGCGATAATAAATTTTCTTGAAAAACTAAACGAAAAACATCCAATGAATTCTCAATTGTAGTTCCTGGAGGTAAAATTATTTCGCTCATGGAACTTCTCTGGAAACCCTTCCAGAAGCTTGCGGAGAGCAGTACCTTATTCTAGGTTTTTTTCTGGGGGATATGTAGATTTTTCTGAGGTACTTGGTGTTTTTATATAACTTATCATTCCGATAGAAAAGTGGAAAAGTCACTTTACAATTTTGTTGCAAGGAGTCTAGAAGTAGGGAATAGAAGTGTAAGGGGGGAACAACGTGAAGCCTGAAGCCATAGAAACAGCCTTAACTGGACTAGCTATGGACAACGCTCTATGTCACCTGATCGAAAAAATGCTCCGTGAAAGGAACATTAGGGCCACAATGGGAGAATCCCACATAATAAGGAACGAGAGGAGGGGAACCCCACAAGGAGGCGTCCTCTCACCATTGCTTTGGAACATCACGCTAAATGAGCTGCTCCTCCAACTTAGGAAATCCGGCTGCAGGGTCGTCGCCTATGCGGATGACGTAGCAATAGCGACCTCAGGGAAACACCTCAATACAATGTCGCAACTTGTTGAAGGGGACCTATCGAAACTAGCGCAATGGTGCAAAAGGTGTGGCGTGGATGTCAAACCAGCGAAAACCGAGCTAGTCGTTTTCACAAGGAAACACAACATCCCATAATTCAGGCTCCAAATGCTAAAGGGCACTGAACTGACGATCAAGGAGAGCGCCAAGTACTTAGGTCTCATACTAGACCGAAAGTTATCTTGGAAGCTCAACATAAACGAAAGAGTACGGAAAGCAACGGTGGCGCTGTACTCTTGCAAGAGAGCGGTGGGGAAATCTTGGGGCCTCAACCCCAAGATTACCTTCTGGCTATACAGAGCTGTAGTTACACCAATACTCTACTACGGCGTTTTCATATGGTGGCCGGCACTTAATAAAAGAGTCCATCAAATGGCGCTTGGCACAAAAGTGCAGAGAATGGCGGCGCTCATGATAACGGGAGCCATGAGAACGACGCCTACGAAAGCCTTGGAGACAATCCTGGACATAGCCCCGGTCGATTTAATGGGCAAGCAACTTGCCATTACCACAGCACTTAGACTAAAGTCAGTGCGAATGTTGATATCGGACTATTGTGGACACGCCGGAATAATCAATGAATTTAAAGGGGTGCCCAAAAACATAGACCGATGTCTAGCAACACCTGCTTTTGGCAACAACTTCTCATACCACATACCCTCTAAAGAGGAGTGGATGGAGAAGAAAGAGGTACCAGCAGGACACACGCAGGTCTTTACAGACGGCTCACGGAGGGAGGACAAAGTGGGCAGCGGAGTTTTCTCCAACGACCTCAACCTCAGAATTAGCTTACGCCTGCCAGACTACTGCAGCGTTCTACAGGCGGAGGTAACCGCCATAAAAGGGGCAGCAGAGTGGCTGATGGTAAATGGGGACCCTGGTGAACAGATCCACATTTACACCGATAGCCAAGCTGCTCTCCGGGCAGTTACTAGCGTGTGCACCAACTCAGCAGTGGTCTCTGGCTGTCGGAGAAAGCTGAATGAGCTCGCAGCACACACAGACGTGAGACTCATGTGGGTACCAAGCTACAGCGGGATCCCAGGTAACGCAAAAGCGGATGAGCTTGCAAACAACGGCACAAGCCTGCACTCAACCGAAGTATTACAGGATATTGGTATTCCATTTGCCTCGTGCAAGGAGACCATAGCCGAAATAACCTCGAACCTAGCGGAGCGAAGGTGGAGGGATGAAGACACCTGCGAGGTAACCAGGCAAATATGGCCTCACCGAAACAGGAAAAGAAGCACCAACATCGTCTCTCTAAAAAGAAACGATATCAGACTGGCAGTGGGAGTCATCACGGGACACTGTCCCATTGGCAAGCACGCTGAGAGACTGGGCATAGCGAAGCGGGACTACTGCAGAGGCTGCCTGGACGAGGAGGAAGAGGGGAGTGTTCAGCATTACCTATGCCAATGCCCCTCACTGCCCGCAACACGATTGCTCTTCTTAAGCCGACCTTTCTTGGATGATCTCTCTGACCTCGCATCACTAGATGCGCAGACTCTCATGAGGTTCATCCACGGCTCGAAATGGTTTGACAAAATCCCCTGAGGAGAGTTGTACTGCAAGTACCGTGGTAACACAACGGGCCCATCTGAGGCCTATGTGAGCATTAGCTGCCACTTAAACCTAACCTAACCTAACCTAAGGGGGGAACAAAATTTGGGAGAATTATGTCAAGAAGGAATAACAACTGATGAAGTGGACAAAGTTATGGCAGAATTAAAACAAAAAAAAGCGGCAGGGCCTGACGGGGCAGGAGACGAAGCCTGGAAAGCTGCTCCCAAAGAGTGTATTGCATTTAGTTGTATTGTATTTAAATTTAATTTGGGATGGTGGGGAGCAAAGAGTGCCCCACACGCTGGAAGGAGGGAATTATTCACCCAATACATAAGAGCGGAGACAGGGACAATATCGGAAGCTACAGGGGGATTACGTTAGTGGATTCTGCAAATTAAATTTTCACCAAAATCTTGGACGAGCCGTTGAGGAGAGATATAGAGGAGGAGAAGCATCTAGTGCCAGAAATACAAGCTGGTTTCAGAAAGGGAAGGAGCACAGTAGAGCACTTAATAACCCTGGTCTGCATAATTGATCAGTAAATAAGTGAAGCGAGTCTGTTTTCTCTTTTTATTGACCTGAAGGCGGATTCGGAGGAAGGAGGGAAGTTCGAGGAAAGCTGGTAGAGTGCTTGGAAAAGAAGGGTATCTCAGAGAGTATGATAAGGAATGTATAAGTAAAGGGAGTTGTATAAGGAAACTGTTTGTAAGATTAGCGTGAATGGGTGTGATTCTGATTATTTTGAAGTAAGAAAGGGTCTGAGGCAGGAATGTCAGTTGACCCCCACACTTTGGAATCTCTACGTGCCTGACATGGAAAAAGTGTTGACGGATGGTCAAGCTGGAGGCGTCGTTATAGGGAGAGGGAAATTGTGAAGCTTAGACTACGCGGATGCTGTGGTAGTGTTCGCTAAATTCTCAGGAGAAATGAGAGAGTTGATGAGGGAGTCCGAAAATTTGGAGTAAAAGAGAGAAAGAAAAGATAGAGAGGGTTCAACAAAACTTTTACAAGAAATTACTAAAACTAGACTAGTCGCCACTAGGCTGCGAAGTCCTGTAAGAGGTGTATGCCTACAAGGTGGCTGTTTTATCTGCAAAAAGAGTGGTCAAAAATGAATGCAACGCGATTGAAATGGGGATGAAAGAATAATAAAAGTAGTGGGAAAAAATGCGTGGGGAATGAATAAAAGGTAATTATATGAAAGAGGAGTGATATCTGTCGAGGGACTAGAAAAACTTAAGAGGGAAGATGAAAACTGGGTGGAAATAAAAGGTGAGCGATTAGTAGAGGTGGAATAACAGGATCGCCAGAGCAAAATTTACAATAGTAGATTTTTCAAAGAATACGCAATGGTTCAGGTGCATGGTCGCTTACTAACCAATATAAACACAAGTAAGGAGTCAAATGTGCAGGTCGTCCTAGCAAGGTTTAGGTGTGGAAGTGAAGAGCGTGGTAGAAAATATTGAATGACTGAAGAATGTAGGAAGTGTAGAGTATGTAGGACAGGAGAGGATATATGGAAACATTGGATGGAAGAATGTAAAAGGAATGAATTAAAAGAACAAGAGGACAAATGGATGAAAGAGGAAATGGTTTTGAATTGTAAAGGAGAGTGAAAAAGTGGAAAGAGCAAATAGGTAGGAAGAACCTATTCCGTTAATGTGTAATTTGTAATCTATGATGGCTCGTATTCTAATGTATTTATTTAAAATGTATTTTATATATGACAATAAATGGTCATAAAATAAAATAAAAATAAAATAAATAACTAATCGGTAATTCCTCTTCTCTATCATTATCTTTATGGTAGGAGTTTATACTGACATGATCAAAAATTTCAGATTCATCACTACTGTGTTTCACTTCGTCTGAATCTTGAATATCTGCTAGCAGAGGAATGTTTTCTTGAATTCTTGAAAAATAATACAGGGTTATTACAAAAGAAATAGACACTTTCAATGTTTTATTAATCCAAAACTAATAATGTTATTATGAATTCCTTTAAACTATTTTACACAGTGATTCTTAAAGTTTATTTTGGGAACTCATAGGTGCTCAATATGGGCTCCTCCTGTCACAAGGCACACATCCAGGCGATAGTCTAGTTGCGCCCAAACCCGGTGTACCATATCTGCTTTGACACTTTCCACAGTGATGCGTTGTTTTAACTCATCTAAATCACTAGGAAGCGGAGGGACGTAAACCAGGCCTTTCACAAATCCCCATAGAAAAGGGACTCCTTGGTGGCCACCGTACGAGAACGCGGTTGTCGGCTGTTGCACGGCCTATCCAGCGCTGTGTAAGTGTTTCGTCCAGATAATTTTTAACGACATGGTGCCAGTGAGGTGGCGCTCTATCTTGTTGGAAGATAAAGGTCCCCCCGTCTTCAAGCAGTTGAGGCATGAACCAATTCAACATTTTCATTTCGATCAACATTTGATGATATTTAGCTCCCGTCACTGTGTTTTCTCCAAAAAGAAAGGACCATGAATTTGTGCAGGATACAGCACAGAACATATTCACTTTTGGAGAATCATGCAAATGCTCCACCAACACTCTCGGATGTTCAGTCTCCCATATTCGGACGATGTGTTTATTCACCTTGCCATTTATGTGGAACGTTGACTGGTCAATGAAAATTATCCGCCCGCAAAACTCATCTTCTTTATTACGTTGCAGCATTTTATTGCAAAAATCTTTACGTAAAAGCTTGTCATCTTCACGTGGATGATGTACCAACTGCAATGTGTAAGGCGTCAGTTTTAGTCGTTTACGTAAACTTTTCCGCACAGTTGGTTGCGGGATTTGTAGTTCCAAACTTGCACAAGTTGTGGACTTTTGTGGACTTCGTTGGTAAACAGCACGAACACGTTCCACTGCTTCTTCTGACAAACGAGGTCTTCCTGGACTTTTGCCTGTACATAAACACCCTGTCAATTCAAATTTATAGTACTAATCATAGATCGACTGTCTAATTGGTGGTGATTTTCCAAAACGTGTCATTGGACAACTTCGTTTTGGCAAATTCAAGCACGCAATATGAATTTTCGGTAGAGTTTGCTGCCATCTTAGCTATTATGCTTGCGCAGTTCTACCAACTGTACTATCAAAAGTTCTATAGTTTCTCAATCTGACAGCGCAAAATGTATGTCAATATCATAAATAATTTTTGTTTTATACAATACCCAAGTTGTCTATTTCTTTTATAATAACCCTGTATGTAGGAAACTATTGTAAGCATATAAAATCATTTTATAACAATACATAACAATATAATAACATATGAATCTCTATCCTGACTACGGTATGAAACTGAAGCATGGTTTGATTCTTAACTTGTCTGTTGATTTTCACTATCATAGTAATGTAACTATTACTATTACTATTCTAAGAACCGACAGTATTTATATCCTTATTTCTATTTCTTATCTTCGGCTTAGATTGTAAAACATCCATTATACTATCTTGTTTTGCAGAAAACGTAAGTATTCTTATATTTCTATTTCCGGAAGGGTTTGCTTATTTCCGTAATGCACTTCATAAAAATTGCGTTTTGTTTAGTAGGTGTAAAATTATTTTTGGACAAGCCATTCCATTCTTGTTTTTAAGCTTAATCCGTTTCTGGTGACACAGGGTAAAAGCCCTTTCCTCCATATATTATTATAACAATATGTGCAGAGAATTGAAAAATTTACTATGTTTTAACCACATTTGATATATAGAAATATTATATAACTTGTTATTCACAGTTATATAAATGTAAACACTTAACACGACTCGAGTTTCGAGTGGTGAAGGTCATTGTCAAGTATTCAAGCTTCCAGCTTTACCAGTCGATACTCGAGTCGTGTTACGTTTACAAGTTACAAGTTATATAATATTTTGACATAATAAGTGTGGTTTATATATTGTGAATTTTTCAATTTAGTGTAAGTATGTATTACTACGTTGTAACGGTCAGAACCATCCTATTCATCTAACCGTATGTAATAATTAGTTGTGTGCGCACGGTCGCTCCGACCGGTGGAATGAGTTTAACGATTAAGCTACTGTTTATGTTTATGTGGTTTATCCATGTGTATATTGGTATTAGGTATAATATATTAAATATAGAATAAAATATTATTTATATTGGTATAAACTGCGTCAAACAACATAATTTCTATTACCTAGACATACATATGCATTTAGCCTGGACACCCGAAGAACATCTTTTTAAAAAATATTACATTTTGTTATATTGAGTGAAAATATTTTTTTAGCATAATCTTGTATTTTAAATCAAGATTCTTTCTTTTAAATCAAGTTTATACTATTGAAACACACACTGAACATTATATTGCGGTAGTTGTTGGAAATAAACTCTTTCGCGCACTATTACGGATACTTTCATTTATATAGTTTTCTTACTGGATTGTAATATATTTATTTCAGTACTTACCTAAATTACAAACTAAAAAGAAGCAATCCGATACGATGAGATGTAAAATTTTAGAATGCAGTAGAATGATATAAAGTTTGTAATATTATTTGCACTAACGATAAAAGACATCTTTCAAAACATTGTTAGTTAAAGTTTTATTGACTATTTGCTATACAAATTTAGTATCCAAATCTCTAAATCATAGGTAAATAATTTTTTTTACCGGGCGGAAATACCTTTGGGCGCTAACCTTTTGTTATTATACCTTTGTGTAATAACGAATTATTCCCTTTGTGTTCTTCTTGAGTTAGGACAAAAACGTTGTTTGTTTTAAATATTATATTTGCGATGAAAAGGATTTCAGTTAATATAATTAATGAACGTTTAAACGTCATTTCGAAATTTAAAAATCAATAATATTTCCGCTACATAATTACACTGCGCGAGTAAATTCCATGTACAACATATTGTTTTATGTGCGCGCGGAAATGGCAGCCCCATTGAATTACAGTTCGGCGAATGTACATGATCTCACACACGCATGCACACGTACATTTTGCAATATTTTTTTATGTAAAACTATAACGCACACAAACGGTATTTATTCCCGTTATAAAATTCCATAAACACACATATACAAACATTTGAGGTTTTCGTGGATAGAAACATTTGTTGATATGTGTTCTCGGAATTTCGGCGTTGTTTGATTCCGAATGTTGGCTCTGAAACAGCCGAATTCTCGATGTTTCGACGAACATATTTGATCATTCTTAAGAGATGCTCACACGAATTCGTTAAGCGCCACACGTATTCCGGTGGATAACCGGCGTGCCGCTGTATGGGTGACCATGGACAGTAACTCAAATTGAGAATTTTAACAACCATAACCACGTACGAACATTTTTACATTAAATGATTATAATTCGTGTGACAGACACTGATCATAAATATATTGTCAGTTCTACACCATAAAGGCATGCCTACTCCATTGACACATGGTACTTGTGTTAGCAATCCCAATTATAAAATGCTCAGAATGGAGCGAGACTTATCAGAGGTCATAAATCAAGAAACACTGTGAACTCATCTAATTTCGTTGATTGTGCTAATCTGTCAAGTGTCCCTATCCAGCATTCTCATTTACGTAGCCTTTACAAGGCAAAGAATGTTTAATAGCCATAACATGCACCTGTCGGCTGAAGAAAATCCTCACGCAATACATGGTAGAGGTTATCAACACAGATTTTCAATTAATGTTTGGTGTTGGATTTTTGGCAACTACCTGATAGGTCCATTTATGGTGCCGGATCGATTAACGGGGGCGATTTACACAGATTTTCTGTAAAGTGATCGATTAGACCCTGCAGATGTACAACTGAAACATTAAATGTGGTTTATGCATGACGTTGCACCAGAACATTTTAGTCGCCAGGCCCTTGCATGTCTCGATGTGAGGTATTCTGTTAGATAGATAGGCAGGAACGGTTTGATACCATGACCAGGTTGGTTCCCCTGTTTTTTTTTAAGGGGACATCTGAAAACCATGCTACACGAAACTCCAGAGCACTTGAGCACCTACTGCCACGTGTAACTGAAACAGGTCCAGTTAGAAACAATCCCGCCGTTTTTTGCACGCGTTTATCATTTCTTTATGGCAGCGGTTTCGGCTGTGTATTGAACACAAGAGGCGATATGATTTTGTCAATTATACATTTTTGTAAATTGTATATAATTCTTGAACAGTTTATTTATGTTTGTATTACATTTAGTTAAGTTGGCGTTGATGTTGAGGATTGATTAGGTTAGTTGTTACTGGGAAGATACCGGATTCTCAACGTTTCAGCGAACTAATATTAGCCATTTTTAAGAGATATATGCATATGTGCGGGTTACGCCTAAGACGTATACTTAGCGCTCGTTCGTGTGACACGATTGCTTATTCTTCGGGTCTTGCACGTTATTGCTCGAATATGTGTCTGGGAAGTCTGATATTGAATTTTGAGGGTGGATAAAATCAGTCGCTGTTCTGGGGGGAGTCGCTAGAAATAATCTCTCGTGTACAAGAGTTCAGTCAGAGTTCAGTTTTAATCTGTGTAAGAGTCCTTGAGTCTCTGAAATCCATCCAGTGGACGGGGTTGGTGTGTTGGCCAAGAGCGGATGAAATTTTCCCTTTGTGTATGACTGGAACTGCATGTTCTTGAATCCTAGCCGATATTTTCCTATTAGTACCTCCAATTTAGATTCCTTCACATGTTCCACAGGGTATTTTGAAAATTCCTTGGGATTCTAACGAAATTTGTCCAGTTCTTGTCTATCGTGGAAATAGATTACAAATGTGTCGTACACATGTCTTAGCCAGTGTGTAGGCCTAACTTTAGCCGATGAAACTGCTTTTTCCTCAAAATCTGTACGAAATATATTGGCTGTTACTAGAGATAGGGGTGAACCCATTGGTGCTCCTAGGACTTCTTTGTATATTTGTACCATCGTAGCTAAATTATGTATTCTTCAGACAATGTTCCCCCAGATATAATACATACTTTTCTGGTTTTATTTTCGATATTATGATATTTAAGGGCTCAGGGATCGGTACTTTTGTGAATGAAGGTAGAATGTTAAAGCTCACAAAGAGATGGCCGGGATGGAGTTGGTGATTTGTCAGGATGTCTATAAAGTTTTCAGCATTGCATACAGAGTCCCAGATATCCCAAACACAAATACAACGAACAAGACAAACAAACAAGCGAACCGAAGCACCGCACACAACGCGCATGACCCGATGCCAGGCAGCTATAAGAAATCGCGTCATACGAGGGAGCGCTCAGTATACGTCTAACGCTTAACCAGCACGGGCGCAAATATCTCTTTAAAATGGCGAATATTAGTTCGCCGAACGCGAACACCTCAACATCAAGGCGGCATCCCCGAAATAACAAATAGAACGAATAGAGATAGAATGTAACAATAGATATCGGATTTTTTTGGGACATTCATTTAACATGTAATTTTTTAACATGTAATTCTTCTTTCTGCCCAGAAATCTCCCATATATTCACTGTGATTCTTCTTCATCTTTTCTGTCCACTTCCTTCTTGTTTTCTTCTCATTGGGAGTTTGTTCAAACTTCTGTTTTCTGATTTTTTCTCTGTATTTTTGCCCTTCTTTTCACGGTGTTGTTTGTAATCGTCTCTGTCTGTTCGTACAACTCTTTTGTTGGTCTCTTTATCCAGATCCCCTCTTTCTGAACCGGCCCATAGATTTTTCTTAGTATTTTCCTCTCTTGTTTTTCTATATCCTTGATTTTCGTTCGTCCCTTCATTACCGTTGTTTCTGAGGCATACAAGGCCTCTGGTAGAACTACTCTACTGTAGTGTCTTAATTTAGCATTGATAGAGATGCTCCTTTTGTTGTAGTGGTTCCATGTAAGTCTGTATGCTTGTTGTAGTTTTTTTATCCTTTCTTCAGTGGATTTTGTGTTCAGTCCTGTTTTCTGCATAATCTCTCCCAGGTATTTGAAACTGTCCACTTGTGTTGTCTTTCCATATAAGTGGGTGTTATAAGTGGGTGTCTGTCTGTGGATTTTGTGTGCATGTACTGTGTTTTTTCTTAGGAGATTTGTAGCCCTACTTTGGATGAGATTTCGTGGAGTGTCTCTAGAGCTACTTTGGCTACTTTTCTACTATTTGTTATGATGGCTATATCATCAGCGAATGCCAAACATTTTATGTTTACGATTCTATCCTTGTGTCTTCCCATCTTTACCCCACTAACTCCTTTGTTCCATGTCCTGATTATTTTCTCTAAAACTAAATTATATAGAATGGATGAGAGGCCATCTCCCTGTCTCACGCCTGTCTTGATTTCAAATGGTTCCGAGACCTCTCCCATGAACTTCAATTTTGATGTGTTTTTTTTAGTGTTTCTTGGATTAGATTTCTCGTCTTTTTGTCCACTTTCGTTTCTTCCAATGCGTTGAAGAGTGTTTTTCTATCTATAGATTCGTTGACCTTCTTGAAGTCGACGAATGTTACTGTGGTGTTCCTGGTCTTTCTAGTTGTTGTTATTGTTCTCAAGCACCAGATCTGTGCACTGCATGATCTTCCTTTCCTGAACCCTCCTTGGTTTTCTCCTATATGTGGGTCTATCTGAGATTCTAGCCGGTTTAACAGGGATTTGGACAGAATTTTATATGTCAAAGGTAATAATGATATTCCTCGGTAGTTATTAGGGTCCGTTTTGTCTCCTTTCTTGTGGAGGGGGTGTATTTTGGCTAACTTCCATTCTTCTGGTATTTTTCCTGTTTCCCAGATGTTTTCGATGATTCTGTGTATTTTCGGTGTAATGTTTCATGGTCTAGCTTCCAGATTTCCGAAATCAGTCCATCTTCTCCAGGTGCTCTGTTATTTTTCAGTGATTTTATTTTGTTCGCAATTTCTTCTAGTGTAGGGGGTTTGCAATCCAGGTTAGGTTCTGGCCCTTCGAATTGTAGTTTCTGTGATGGTTTTTCACAGTTGAGTAGTGTGTCAAAATATTTTGATAATATTTCACAGTTTTGTTTTTAGGGTTTGTCTCCAATGATCCATCTTGTCTTTTGAAGCATTTCATTGTGTTGTTTCTCTTTTTTCTCTGCGTCTAATTTTAGAGGAGGCCTTCTGTATCTTGTTAAATTCTTCCCATTTTTCGGGTGTTCTGTAAAATATACAAATATAAATAATAAAATATATATATATATATATATATATATATATATATATATATATATATATATATATATATATATATATATATATATATATATAATAAAAAAAAATTTAATTCATCCTTGTACATTCTGCCATCCAAAAGGAAAATAAGTCTAATAAACTATTTTTGAGAAATCAACAATTTTTGAAGTGAAACTTATTTAGGCGAAGAAGGCGCAGTTAGGTTTGGTCATATATACATAAATGTCGCTCTATACAAGTTTCAACATTTTGGCATTTCTCAACATGACAAAATTGTAATAAAACTACTTTAGTAACAACTTGGGAGTGAGTAACATCTTTTCTCAGACGGAAATAATGTTAAGACGTATAGACGTAAAGTCTATATTATGCTTACTATGTATGCATTTGATATTTTTTTTTTTAATGGAATAATAGACGTCGCCTAAAAATATAAAAGTGTTTTCATAAAGGTCACTTTTAGAAGTAAAACTAAAATCTTCTTCGTAGACTGACTATAGAGTTATATATACATATATACTTGAATTCATTTCTATTCTGTTTTTATATCTCAGTTTAACACTAATAAATAAGTGTTATTATTTTATTTATAAATATTCCGTTTAACAAATTTAATAAAAATATATTGATAAGACAGGATAAAATAATACAGATATATTTATGTATAACAACATATAGAAACAAATATAAAGAGAGGTAAATTCACTGTAAATTATATTATCAATAAATTAAACCATATTTTAGTATAATTTGTGTTAGGTTTCTAAATATACTAAAATCTTTTTAATAATACATGCCACAACCGTCAAAGAAGCTTTACTTCAACCGCGCGTAAAAGTAAAAGCATCTTTTTTTTTTGCTATACTACCTTAAATTGTGAAGTGAAAATGAAATATTTTTTCAAATTGCTTTTTACTAATTTCAACTTCTTGCCTTATTGCCTTACTCCATAGCACAGTCATTCATAGTCGCAAAAAGAGTAAAAAATCTTCGTAAATAAACTTTAATAATATTAATTTTTCTAAATTTTGTATAATCAACGTGAATGTTTAAGCAAATAAGACTATTTTTCTGGTTTCAGTTATAGAAATATGTCAAATGTCAAAAATTTTTACTTTCTGACATTCTCGTTTGGATGACAGTATTGTACAGTAATCCTGTCCTTTGTACAGTCATGTTTACAGTCATTCTAGAAACTGGATATTCTAGCTGCAACAACAACAATACCAACTTGCCATATGTGCTCAATACATTTTCTTAAATTGCAGTTTAGGTAAACGATTTGCATTTCACTCTGGCAAATGCGATATACCTACTTATAGAAACTCAGAATCTTTGAATATTATTTTCTTTTATAGAAATAGGAAAAATATTTATTACTATGTGAATTTCCGTATTACAAGAAAAGAATTAAGAAAAATATACTATGTTCTCTAATTCACAAATTGACTAATAATATAAATAAATATAATTACTACTACAGTTTGGCTTCTGCATTTACCTGTTAAGAGAGACCATGTGGGTCGCTAGAAAATGAAATAACCTGATAAATAATACTCCTAATGGACTTAGCCTACTCCAGTATGGACTTATCATCTAATCTCAAAATTAGTTAAAATTAAAGGTAAACTATAACTTACTCAGTGTGTTCTTAGATGAAATGAATCTGCATTTCAACATTATCTTACTTATATAGCCAAGTTCTGACATCTTTCCTTCTGATGAAGCAATATTTTCTGATGAGTCCATTCTGATGAAGCAATAAGGCAGAAAAGCGCCTATGGATGTTCATAATTATTATTATTTATCAGGTTATGTAAACAAAAATAATTTAAATGTATTTATTCAAACATAAATTTAATTATTAAAATGGTAATCACATTTAATCTCATCTTGGGCTTTCTGGGACGAACGACAGTTATGTAGGTAAACTTTATTAAAATCCGTGATTGATCGGAGGTATCCAAGGAAGTAAATCTATCATGTCTCTCTTTTTCTCAGAGGTTCCAGTTCTTATTTGATATTAACAGTCTTGGGCAGGTGAGGTGACGTGTTTTTTATTTTTCCGTATTTTTTTAACTACATTAAATTCAACTGTTTCATATAGAGTTTCCTTGTTTTTAAGACTGAACATAGTGCCCTTTTCTAATCTAAACCATCTAATATTTAGCCAACTTAACTCGTCACTCCTAAAATGTTTTTTCGGTTTGTTATTGCATTTTCTAGTTGTTTTGTTGAAAAAAATAGCTTTTTTTAATTCAATAACTTTAACTACATTTTACTTTGCAGCTCTTACAACTTTTATCCAATCTTCCTTGCAATAGATATAGCTGTATTTTTTGGTAACTTTTTCTCTTAATAAAATTTAAAGATTCAGCTGTAGGCACAAGGTGAAATATTATAAAACTAATAATAAATAATACACACTAGATGTAAGCTTCACAAATTAGTTTTATTTAAACACTTTATCGATTCGGCTTCTTAGACTTTTGACAGAAGATTGATCTTCTGTTGAAGGCCTAAGAAGCAAAGTTACACGTAATGTTTATTATTATTTTTCCTATTATTACTCCTATTACTAAGTACGATTGGCCGGAAACAAGAAATATTAAATCTACGATGTTTGTAGCCATGTCTACATCTTGCACAAATTTGACTTAAAATAACATTGATGTTCTTTAAGATACTTAATGAGGCAACTTGCTTTTTTATTATATAAGGTGGAGCGGGGTAAATGAGATACAGTTTCTAAATAGGTGAACTTTGTAGTGTTCCAATATTATAATCTTATTAACAAGAAATTATATATTTTTTATAGCATTGATATTGTACCGTAAAACCAATTAGCAAATTTTTTTTATAGGATTTTTTTTTTAAACGTGGTCGATATATCCCATTTGCCCTTCGACTTGGGGCAAATATGATATTGGAGTATATATTGGTATACGTAATTGCAGCATAAAATAACGAGGCAAAGACATAAAATTTAGACAAAACTGTGCATTTTGTTTTTATATTTATAAAAAAACTGGAAGTGTAAAAAAGTTACAACTTTTTAAATTTCTGAACGCAAAAGCAAAATAAAGAACGATTCTTAAAAGATAAATTAAGGCAACAATTTCTGAAACGCAAGGCGCAAAAGCCACATAGTGTAACACAATTTTCTGGTCAATGTATAACACATTTGTCCCATTATAATATTTTCAGGGGCAAATGTGACACAGCCCCAAAGACCTAGAAAATATTTAAATCCGGATAAACTGAACATATCACCTTATACTTTAGAGTTTTTAACAAAACCTATACCTACTAAATAATTCATATTCACCCTTTCTTTATTATGGTTTTATGACACTAGATGCAAAAAACCCTCCACTCGATATCAAAGTAAGCAACGTTCATCAGCAAAGATCTGGTACGAATTGTAGCAAAAGTTCTGTATACACGAATTAGAGCAGTGTGGGTGCAGACGGGTATGTTGCACACCAATTGATATATATATATATATATATATATATATATATATATATATATATATATATATATATATATATATATATATATATATATATATATATATATATATATATATATATTAGGTTTTCGCGGATGGAATCATCCGCGTCGATTTGTGTGTCGATTTGTTTTCTCGGGGATTACGCGTTGATGTCATTCAAAAAACTTATGTGGCACCACCACTCGGAAACAATTGTTAATAACGAATTAAAAATATCGTCAAAATATGCACAGGTATCACGCGCGCGTATTAATTCTACATCGCTAGGTACAATTCTTTTGGCGGACCCTGTATATATGTTGGTAGGGAAAGATGATACGTTATAAAACCACTTCCGCCTCTGACAACCTCTAACTTTGACCCTGACTTCTGAACCTGACCTTGACATTGATCCTGACCTTTTAACCTGACCTCTGACAATGATCGTAACCCTAACCTTTGAACCTGACCTTAACCCTGACCTTTGCCCCCGACCTTTGACCCTGACATAGACCTTTGAGCCTGACCTGTGACCCTGACCTTGATCTTGACCTGACACTGACCTTTGGCCTTGACCCGCACTTTTGGATCTGCGTATGCGTGAGATTTGAAGATGTACAACTGCTAACAGTTTTTTTGCTTATCAGCTACATATAGCGTGGGACTAATAAATTATGCCGGTCTAATTATTTTCTTAGAAATTGTGTGTTTATTTTAATACAAATATTTTGATTTATCAGTAGTCGGTTATAGTTCCGGCTTTGCCGGATGTTTGGCAGTCATAAAAACTCCCTGTAATCTTATCAGCTGCACGCGTGTGGAGAAATAATAAATTATGAAGCGCGGTCTAACAAATTTCTTAGGATTGTTTTCCGTTCAATTTAATAGAGGTATTAAGATTTTGATTTATCGGTAGTCGATTAGGCGCGACCGGACGTCTAGTACTGATAATACCAGGCAAGAATAGAAGGACTAGACTAGACAGACTAGATTAGACAGGCGGGGACAAGCGGGGAAATTCAAAATTAGTTGCGGACGGGTTGCGGAGAATCGTATATATGCATACATAATTGATTGCAAACATATTACGGATTGTTTCAAATGAGATTATTGGTTTTAGACCGGACAATAACAAACAAGGTCGAACAAGAACGGACAAGACTATACTGGAAACATATTTCCTATAATATTTATACGAATAATCTCCAATGTGTAAGTGAAATTTCTTAAACTTGTCTGTGACCCAGATCGTATAAATTTTTTTTATTTATATAAATACCAAAGAGTTCAATTTTCTGGCGTCAAGTTTTCATTAACTTGCATCCACTTTTCATCTACTTGCATCACTTCTCATCTACCTGCATCCACTTTTCATTATGCTAAACAGGGGCGTGAGGTCTATGTAACCCCGCGCTAAACAGGGTGTGAGGTCTATGTGACCCCACGCTAAACAGGGTCTAAGGTCTATGTAACCCCAGGCTAAACACGGACGGCGTGGGGTTACATAGACCTCACACCCTGTTTAGCGTGGGATTACATGCACCTCACAGCCTGTTTAGCGTGGAGTTACATAGACCTCACACCCTGTTTGCGTGGGGTCACGTCGACCTCACACCCTGTTTAGCGTGGGGTTACATAGACCTCACACCCTGTTTATCGTGGGGTCACATAGACCTCACACGATGTTTAGCGTGGGGTTACATAGACCTCACACCTTGTTTAGCGTGGGGCCACATAGACCACACACACTGTTTAGCGTGGGGTTACATAGACCTCACACTCCTGCTTAGCGTGATGAAAAGTGGATGCAAGTAGATGAAAAGTGGATGCAAGTAGATGAAAAGTGGATGCAAGTAGATGAAAAGTGGATGCAAGTAGATGAAAAGTGGATGCTAGAAAATTGAACTCTTTGGAATTTATATAAATGAAAAAAATTAATACGATCTGGGTCACAGACAAGTTTAAGAAATTTCGCTTACACATTGAAAATTATTCGGATAAATATTATAGGAAATATGTGGTCTGTATAGTCTTGTCCGTTCTTGTTCGACCTTGTTTGGTATTGTCCGGTCTAAAACCAATAATCTAATTTGAAACAATCCGTAATATGTTTGCAATCAATTATGTATGCATACACGATTCTACGCTACCCACCCCCAACTCATTTTGAACTTTCCCCGCTTGTCCCCGTCTCTCTAATCTAGTCTGTCTTGTCTAGTCCCTCTATCCTTGCCTGGTGTTATCAGCATTAGACGTCCGGTCGCGCCTAATCGACTACCGATAAATCAAAATCTTAATATCTTCATTAAATTAAACGAAAAACAATCCTAAGAAATTGATTAGACCGCGCTTCATAATTTATTATTTCTCCACTCGCGTGCAGCTTATAAGATAGCAGGGAGTTGTTATGACTGCCAAACATCCGGCAACGCCGACGCAATAACCGACTGCTGATAATTCAAAATATGTGTATTAAAATAAACACACAATTTCTAAGAAACAAATTAATTAGACCGGCATAATTTATTAGGCCCACGCTGCATGTAGCTGATAGGCAAAAAATCTGTTAGCAGTTAGTTGTACATCTTCAAATCTCACGCATGCGCAGATCCAAAAGTGGGGGTCAAGGCCAAATGTCAGGGTCAGATCAAGATCAAGGCCAGGGTCAGACGTCAGGCTCAAAGGTCTGGGCTGGGGTCAGAGGTCAGAGCCAAAGGTCATGGTTAGGGTCAGGGTCAAAGGTACAGGTTCAAAGGTCAGGATCAGGGGTCATTGTCTAGGGTCACGGTCAAGGTAAGGGGTAGTCAGAGGCGGAGGTGGTTTTAGAACATATCTTTTCCTACTTATGTTGAATTGTTTTCTCGTGGATTCAGCGTTGATGTTGAGTGTTGCTTTTAAAAAAAAAATATTTTCGTTGAACTAAAATTCGCCATTTTTAAGATATGTGCGTCCGTGCGGCATTAGACTTGTACTGCATAATATGCATACTGAAGTATGCGTCTAATGCCTAACCCGCACGGACGAATATATCTCTTCACATTACCTTCATGTGTTCGATGTGCAAAAGTGCTCGCCACTGACGGTGATGGCCTGCCAGCCCAAAATCCACACCAACTTTTCATCCACACTGACTTTTTCGGGATGTATTGAACGCTCTTGGATCTCATGTAGATTGGTATCGTCCCAAATTCGATAATTTTGTTTACTGACGTACCCATTCATCAAGAAATGGGCCATATCCTTGAAGACTATTTTTGCTGAAAATCAGGGTCAGTTTCCAACTGCTTCAGGGCCCATTCAGCGAACACACGTCGTTTTCTGTGGTCGTTTATCTTCAATTCCTGGGTCAGTTGAATTTTTTAGCAAAGTTGTGGTCTGCGAAAAGTCGAGTTCTCGTGAGCGACGCGAAATCGACTGCTTCGTATTTTCCTGCACACTTTCACGGACAGCGATGTTTTCGGCAGATTTAACATTTCGTCGTCGTACTGCTGTTGGTTTGTTGTTTATTGAAGCAGTGGACTCAAATTGGTCCACCAAACTGCGAATAGTCGTCTCGGTAAGAAGATTATGGCGGCCGTAAAATAGGCGCGGCGCGCAGAACGTTGCCCTTTTTTCTTTTAGGTCACTTTTATCATATGGCTATATTTTGTGAATGTTTAAATCAAAATTTAAGAACTTCTTTTCATGGTTATCCTTCCTACTATAGTAACTTTGGTATGCAGGAAGACTTTAAATATATTCCAATATATCATTATTGTTACTTGTGCAATGTTTTGTTTTGCATTAAGTCTGACATTACATTTTTCCATCCCTTATTGAAAAGCTCTGTGAAAGGTATTGCTTCCAAATTTTGATACCAATGCTGTTCACTTTTAAAAATATTCATGAGTAATCCCTTTGGGAGCCTTTAACATGTTGCGTGGAAGTCTATGTTGTATTGTTGTGGATATTGTTGTATTGTTTCAATATCTTAAATAAAAGAATTTTGTTTTGAGGTCTCCCAATTTTCAGAAATATTCCTTTTACACCTATATTCGTTGTTCACAAATATTTAATTGCTTCGCTACTTATCTTGTTTCTATACTTCTACCCTCCCGATCCCTTATTGGTGCTTGTCCCGCCAGACCCTCTCTTGAGTTTGAAGACAGTACAAAAACAGTTTAAGTTCACTACAAATCAAAATAAACTGCGTAAAATACAACTTACAATACTATTAGCTTAACTACTATTTACTCAGAATATTTCAAATGAACCTGTCAAAGCTAAAGTAAAGTTACAGCAACTATGGTTTTAAATCAAAACTAATGAATTTCACCACTCAAATAATGAAAATATTACATTTGGATAATCAGTAGTAGTTACAGTAGTGACAAGAAATTTGCAAAAAAATTACTTACTCCACTTTAGCTGTGAACACCTAATATTTGAGTTCGTACATAAACATGCTTCTTTTCTTATGAATGAATTGTCTATGTTGTTATAAATAGAGAAGAAATATCGGTTCGCAACCAGAACTCATCCCAAAAGCAATGATAATTTATGAAGTTTTAAGAATATGTACTATTTTTTTAGGTGTGCAAGAGGTACTTTACATACATATTTGTATTACTTTATGACTTGTTTGAATTATTTCAGATATATGTGTGTTTGTGTCAGAGAGTAAGTGCCGCGAATCCAGAACGTTTATTTTATTCGCAATTAAGAGAAATCTAGCATCCGTTAAAAAACACCCAAACCAAACAACGATATAAATATTTGTCACACACTAACAGCGAAAAAATAAAACCGGATTTATTTTACGACCAGTCGCCACTTTGCTTAATTAGAAACGATTTAATATATAAAAAAATTAAAAACCAGTCTATCAATTCATTCTATTTTTTTTCAGCAAGTTTTAATGCCGCATAATTTTCCCTACTGATATAATTTCGTGATATAAATCATCGCAATTTGTAAGATGCGGGTTAATGCGTGTCCGACGTGGGATCAGTTTGGATTGAGCGGTTCGGTCACTAAAAGAGGCGTCCGTTAAAGGACGACAGTAATCGCCTTGACAAATTAGAACGCGGGTCAGATTCGCGAAAGGTGAGCTGCATCTCAACGTTACAGATAAAGAGATTAGTTTATATTACTGCGTGCTCTTTGCAAACAGAATTATACTTTGCACATTTTTAACAACTTCATAAAAATAATTCCTGAAATTAATTTAAAAAGTTGCCACGGTTCTTTTTAATAACAAGATATGATTTTATTGACTGCCATAAAATCTAGTTAAAAAAAAATTCATAATTATTGAGCTTACATAAAATCGCGTTTTGATAAAGGCGCAATGGGGAAAACAATTTCCAAAATTTAATAAATTTCCCAATTGAATGAAAGCAAACGTGTACTATGGGTGTTCAACCCGCCGATCACGATGGACCGTTCGACGGCAAACCAATTTTTGGCCGATCACTCATACCAGTTCCAACCTCTGGTGTTATTTTAAAAATTGACAAAATAAAATTATTTCATTAAAAATGGCGCTCTGTGGTGGAGCTTCACTCAAGCTTATTGTTAGTCGCCTGAGTGAATTCGCATTTGAACGTTTTGGATGTAAACTTATTCATATCAGTGGTGAATAGTAATTTTCTCGTTTCGGTCGCCAGATCTCATCACGCTCACAAAAATGGAAAAATGAAGATAAATATAGTATTGAAAAGGGTGGTTGCTACCATTACTACGTGGTAATCCATACTTACACTAATTCGAAGTTTTCGCTATATTTTTGAGAAAGTATTATATAACTTAAATTGAATTTAAATAAAGTTACATAATTTGCATCAAATTGTAAATTGTGTATATCACAAGTTATATAATATTTTATCAAAAATTAGTTGTAAAAACTGACGTTATTCAAATATCGGCTTAATTTTGTGGAAATCATGTTTTACATAAACAAATCTAAAATAATTTTTACGAAGAATTGGAAAAACATCTGCTTCGTCTGATCTTATTTCCATAGAAGGCAACATTGAACGACATTTTCGGTTATTGCACGCAAAATACATTTAAAATAATGATTTTATAAAAAGAACTTTCTGGTCAACAAAACAGGGATTTGGAACTAAAAAACAAACCAACAATAATCACTGTACTTTTGTTCCTTCGTGTGCCAAGTGTGGTTGAGGGGCAAGATGGGGTAGTTAAAGGACTTTCTGGCCCACAAAACAGGGATTTGGAATTAAGAAACAAACCACCAGTAATCACTGTACTTTTATTCCTTCGTGTGCCAAGTAGGATTGAGGGGCAAGATGGGGGAGTTAACTTATGGAGCTCAATAAAACTAACATTTTCGTATCTATATTACGTTTTTTATTGTAATAATCATCTTTGGTAATGAGTCTCTGATGATTTAGGCTAATTAGGAACATTTTTTATGTTATTAATTAGAAAATTGACAAAAAGTAGAAAACTTAGGTCTTGCCCCCACCCTCGGGTAATATAAACTACCCTAAGGGGCAAAATGGTGTTACATTACAAATCAATTTATTTTTGCTCACAAAATTTGCAAGTAAACGTTGCATCTTCACCTTGGTCACCTATACCCGCACAAAGACAGTCAACATATTTGCCGCATGCAAAACATGCAGCCCAGCCTTCATTTAACTCAAATAACCACCTTCTAAATACAAACATGGTGTATTTTTCATTTCACTATCGTTGCTCTCTATTGATTAGCTAACCTTAGATACTTTTTTCTCTTTGTTCACCCATATTTAATTAATCGCAGTTTTTTTTTTCAGTTTTATTTAGTTCCCTTATTTCTTTTTTCTTTTGCTTACCCTCCTCTGCCAGCTTCTTTCTTTTAAATAGTCTATTCAAATTCTTTTTTATATGGCGAAGAAGTTATCACAGCGATTTCCCCTCGTTTTCCAATAACGCGAGAAGTTTTGAGTGTTATTACTGGAAAGGACATTATTTGCTGGGGACTGGCTAGAGCAAATGTTGATTTTTGTGGAGTACTCGGTGAAGTACTTGGCTACGTCTTTGATATTGTTGTAGGACAATTTGGTGCTGTTTCGTAACTTGACTCTGCTCTGCTTTAGTGAAGTTGGAGTCAAGATCTGGGAATTAACCGACGGTGCCACTGCGGCAGCTAATGCGATATTATAAGTTCTAGTTGTTGCAGCATTTCATCAACTTGTAAAACTGTAACAACCAGTCCTGGGTTCCATTCCTGGGTTGTTGCGAAGCCAACCTGTTATTTTATGATCATAGTTGGTGCTCATGGTTTCATATAAAAAACTTCAGCGACCTGAAAGCGGTGAGTAGTATGTGGGGGGGAAATACAAAGGAACGGAGGGCTGTGTGCAACCAAGGTTACAAAGTCTTGCTGCCTGGAGGAGGGCCGCATCCATCTCTAGGGAAAACCGAACCACATGGGCTATCGCCACTTTCCAGCAATTAAAGGTCCCAGCTGAAGACAGATTATTTCCCGCCTTCCTATAAAAGGAAAAGAGAGAATTAATGCAGAATATACTAAAAATCTTTAGAAGCAGTTTAGCGCTGGGATACATACCGGAGCTCGGCAGAAGGACTAAGGTATTATTCATACCAAAGGTGGGGAAATAAGACACCAACCAAAATTAATTTAGACACATTAGTCTAACTCTAACATCCTTAATTTTAAAGTCAATGGAGAAGGTAATTGACAACTATCTTATGATAACAGTACTGGTAGGTGCACCACAACATAAGCGTTAGCATTCAAAATCGAAAGTGGCCGCCCTGTATCAGCTGGCAAATGAAATAGAAGCAGCACTGGATAGTAAAAAAGTAGCGATATGTGCCTTCTTAGAGATTAAAGGAGCCTTTGACTACACCGATCATGAGGCTGTGAAATCGGCTCTCGAAAGAAGGTATATCGACAGCATTACTTCAAAGTAGATAGGAGAAATGCTGAGAACCAGAACGGCTGAGGTACATGTGGCAAAAGACACCATCTAGATCAAGTTGGAAAAGGCACCATGTGTTATCATGGTGTGTTATCATCACTGATGTGGTGCCTGCTAGTTGATAAATTACTGGCTAGGCTGAACGACGTAGACATTAAATGTTAATGTTTCGCCGATGACATAGTCATCACAGCTAGCGCATAGTTTGAGGGAACGCTCTGTGAAGTCATACTGAGAGGTCTCAAAGTAACTTATAGATGGTGCCCAACAGTTGAACTGAATCTCAACCCGAGCAAAACCACAGTCATACCATTTACTTGAAGAGGAAGGCGAAACTGCCCACAACCCATACTGTAAAATGGGAGGGCAGTAGAATACAAACTGGAAAAAAGTATCCGGGTATTACACTAGATAGCACACTCCTGTGGTACAGGCACTCTGGAGACGTAGTAGGAAAAGCCAAACGTGCTCTAGCGATGTGCAGAAATCTGTCAGGTAAAACGTAGAGTTGTAACCTCACAATCCTGTGATGGCTGTACACTTGACGTGGGGAAGTATAACCAACCTGGTCTCTAAGAGGAAGCAGCTTGAGAAAATTCAAAGACTGGCGTATGTCTGCATCACGGGCCAAAGGGGTTATGCCCAACAGTGGTAATGTAACTGCTGCTAATTCTGACTCAGTTGCACCTTGATTTGAGGGGGCGGAGCAGATTGGTGATTGTAAGGTTCAGCTAGGAAGGAATAGCCAGGGGTAAAATAATCCGTAGCAGAGACGGGAGCAACCTCGCAGCCAAAATCTCCTGGCTGGAAGTACCAAATGACAAAATGGAATACAAATACCATTTCGAGAAAAACTACACAGCAATGTGTAGTAGCATAGTCGATTGGAGCGACGAATCCCCTCAGCATACCACTAAGAGCAAAGTCACATCAAGTGGTAAACGGATAGTTCTAAGGCAAAGTTAGGTACTGGTGTAGGAGTCTTTAGACCTCATACCAAATACTTTTAACAGAATAACCTCTGCTGAGGGAATATAGTAATGCTATACTGGGTACCAGGGCACAGTGGTATGGATAGAAATGAAGAACCCGATACCTAGAAAACAAGGGATCCAGTAATCCCTTCATAGAGCCGGAACCCTTTTGCGGTATGATCATGAACACCATCAACAAAAGTTTACATGAAGAAATAAGAGAACAATGGATGAACTCTGGAGAGAACTTCCAAGGCTAAGACAATCCAATCTAATCCTAGGATCGTTTACCCAAGAAGAAACAAATACTTGCCTGAAACTAAGAACAACTTTAGAAAGCTGATGGGACACAGCGAACTTAGAAAACTCCTCTAGGCCACATGCCTAGAGGAGGATGACAGATGTACCTTGGAGCCCACTACTTGAACGCAGAGGAGTTGCAATCCTTGAATTCCACGCATCTTTTTGAAATTCTCAAAGGAATTAGGACTACAGGAGGCGCTCTAAATGTGTAAGTATACCAACGATTACAGGAAGAGGGTGGGGTACAATAAATCCATAGTTATCCATCCATCCAAAAAATCCATCCCAAGTTACAAACGAAACCTATAAGTCTAATTGGGGGGAATTATAAAGAGCTTCGTTTATGACATCAAAGTTTTGTATATGGGTACTATGTCCATCCAACAGTAATGAAACAAGTCGTTCGACTGTTGCTCCATTTAACTCGATAAACCTTTTAAACCGTTCCAAAAATAACTCTGTCATCCAGCCAGAATCACTGCAAACACCTCATGCTACAGGTGCAGCATTTAGCAGTACTTTCGCATCGATCCTCTTTTCTTTCTTCCTGGGGAATATCGTATATGGGCGGCATATATTGGCCACTAAAATATATTTTAATTGTGATGGTCGCATCTCTTTCTGCGGAAGTTGTGGCCTCTTGCTTTAGACTTTTCAATTTGATTTCGACAAAAATTCCTGTTTCGCCGCAATTGTAAATCCGGTCCGATGTTAGTTGATATTTATCATAAACTATTCCTAAGAAACTGAAAAACGTTATCTTATAGACAATTCTCTTGTGCCTCTATGATAAACCTCGTGCCCACTCTTTCCCTGCTTCTTCTTTTAAATTATGAAATGGATGTGATTTATTGTTTTTAACTGCTAGCCAGTAGATTAAGCTTCTAAGATCTTTAGTCGTAAGCCTGTAAAGCCTAGTTTCAATATCAAATAGTTATAGAATAGTTATATCTAGATAGAGTGACTATTCAATCAATATAACTATTTCTGTCTCTGTATAACCCTTTCTGTCCATTATACGAAAAACCTTGTTCTTTAGGACCTAACTGAAACTTCATTTTTATTGCATTTGAAGCATTTTCGTTTGAGTTTTCACGAACCACCTTCGCATTTTTTTCCAAAGCAATTAGGGGCATATAAAAAAAATGGCTACTAGATAGTAAGCTATTTTATTGGCGCGCCGTCCATAGAGTAGGTAACCTGCCGTGTTCCGCCGCCGCGGCGGCGGAACGAGACAGGCTCTCAAAAGTACGGCGCCGTTCCTCAGCCCTGAAGATTTGGGCTACTCTATTTGCTACCTAAGGGTACTCACTCTCACTAGTTGTCTCAGCTATCTGTGCCACCAGGATCGGATCCTGTACCTGCACCAGCAGGCTCAGTATTACGTGCAAGCCCCCTGTTACTCTGTACATAGTCACTCTCATCGCGGCAGGTTACCTACTCTATGGACGGCGCGCCGTTAATAGAGTAGGTAACCTTTCCCGGTCCCTACCCAGTCTAGGAGGTCATTTCCCAGCTACGCCAGGTACTAGCCCTACCTAGATCACCTAACACTCTTAAGCTTGCTGACCTGGTTTTTGGGTCTGGTATCTGGGATTTTTTACCCACACCTTCCACTAGGCTGCTCAGCGTAACAGTTGCTCAGAGTTGGGGTGGAAAGGCTATGTAGCCGCTGGTGACCCTCTATTGCGCATCATATCCAAACCCCCCAAATCAATACTTACAAAGTCTTACAAATCATTACATTTTTACTGACATAGCTAAATAAACTTTTTAATTTTAATACGGATTAGCTAGCGTACTCCACTTTGCCTAGTTGATGTTTAGTTTTAACCAAGATTGGGTTCCACATCTTGCCTTCTTATGCAGAATTGAATTATAAACCGAACCTATAAAAATCCCAGACTCCGCTCTGCTCCCAGACACAAATAAGCAAGTGCATACATGCAAGTATAATCATCGACACATATGATTAACTTTATTTGCTATTTGAAATGCTGTTATTTAAAGAACAAACACTTTTTAAATAAAGTAAAAAACTCGCCAAAAACAGAGGTTTCTATGTATCAAAAAAACGTGGTGTCGTGGCCCAGTGACTTCACAACTGTCATGATGGCACTATATCATGTGCAAAAACTATCTTGATTTGTCAACTCGTTTCTGATTAAAGACAGGTGCTCCGTCTTGCTAGCTACCCTTTCTTACCTACCCTTTCGCTACTAGCGAAGACGGGCTAAAAGCAAATAATTTAAAATTTTATAGCTGCAGTAAACTCTTTATTTCGTAATTTGGCAAATAAATACGGAATATAGCAGGAACGATAGTTTTGAGAAGGGTTAAAGTCCTTAATCTATTACTGGCGGACATTCACAAATGTGTTGCCTTTTTGTTGCAACTAGATGAGTGCAGCTAATGGTATTAATCCGAACGGTAGTAGACTATTCAAGCAAGGAAAAGTTTTACAAATAATACCGTTACATGGAAGAACTGGACGGAAAAATGTTTTTATGACTTTTATTTTAAACAGTCTGAAATAAGCTAATCTTGATATAATGTTCATTTAAAATAACTAAATCTGCGTCATCTTTCTAACCTGACTAATAACGTATTGCGAAGCCAGGTCCACCCAAGATTTTACATTGATTTTTTTCGTAATCAATAAAAGTATTTAGTTACGTTTATTAAATAAATATTGATGAATTTCGGAAGTGATATAATTATACATAGAGAATTTTTTCCAATTTATTTGTATTATAACCTGTCGATCTCCAAGTAACTTGGTAATAAAATATTCACGTTGAATAAAAGGTACAAATACCCTACGTATACCAATCATGTTTTAATAAATAAGTACAGTAAATGCAAATAAAGGAGTTGTCACTACGAGCTATTTTATTTTGCATTAAAATAAAACAAAAATTGTTTGAGGACCAGCGACATTTAGTTTTCATTTTAATAACATAATTGATATTAGAATGCGTTATATAAGAATAGTTGCATATCTACAAAAGGACTATTATTTTTATAAAATTAAAATAAAAAATCGGATCATTTCATTTTATAAGCATGTGTTTTCGGTGAAAGTTTACTAAAACAAATAAGATCTAATATCTAGCTAATAATCATAATTTATTTAATTCAAAATCTTCAACTTTTCTTATAGAGTTAAGGGGTTTTTACATTATGTATTTTGTTATGGGATATTTTGTTTACTTTACTTACATACATATACAATTAAATAGTATATAAATAAAGTTTTTGTACTCGAAAACCCAAAATATATATTATCAATTCAATTAGCAATCCACGAAACGTATCGTGGTCGGAGAAGGAGTAACAGAATAAGTTGCCATTGGGGTGCAAAGAGAAGACAAATGAAAAAATATTTCCTTTGTAGGTTTTGCTGGTATATATATATATATATATATATATATATATATATATATATTTGTGTGTGTGTGTGTGTGTGTGTATTAATCGGTGAAAGGAAAACTAAGGAACCTTTTTGTGCGTCCAGAGAAGGGAAACAAAAAATAAGCTTAAACAGAAACAAAAACCTTCTACCTCTGAGTCATTAATTAAATTAACGAGCTACAGAATTAGGTTGAGCAGAACTCAATACTTTTGCTTTCCTCTTGTTCTTAAAAGTTAGATTCTTAAAAAAAGATCTCACATAGATTTTACTGCATAAATAATCTAATATCAATAATATATTAACAAATAGCTTAAAAGCGGTTTTTGTATGTATTCATAAAAACTATTACAAATTATATGAAAATGAATAAAAACAGCGAATTAAAAACAAAATAGCTTTTATTACTAGTATATATTATTGTACACATAATTTATCCAGAAATAATTAAAATACACATATTATGTATATTCAAAGCAAATTCAAAATGATTAATTAATTTATTTGGTTTGCAAATAAAGGATTTGCAATGTTGAAGCATGCTATTTATTTTAATACCTAAATATAAATTTAATTAGCATTAATATTTTATATAAATAATAATTGGATTTACACAAATTTAATCTTTTTATATGGTATTGTTGAGATAAAGTATTTTTATTTAATTATATTTCTCAAACAAATTAGACAAAACATTCAAATTTCCGAAATATATTTTCTCCTTTTATCGAGTTATATTTTCTTATTTTATTTCCCTCCTCACTTTTCTGCTATTCACTAACAACGAGTGAGCTCGTGCTTACAAATGCTTTTTTTCTAAAGCTAAGTGTTTAGTTGTTCCCGCGGGCACAAGTCAACCTCTCGGGAAAGACATCTTCGAATTTACAACGAAATGGTCAATGACCATTTCTCGACGTATATATATATATATATATATATATATACATATACATATATATATATATATATATATATATATATATATATATATATATATATATATATATATATATATATATATATATATATATATATATATATATATTTAAGCTCCTCTCAAATATAGATTGGTTTTATTCCAAAGTAGTATTTAAGAAGACACAAAATAATATCAACAAAGTATGACATAAAATATTAATATTACGGTTTTATGTTTTCAACCTGAAACTACTTTGTCAACGTTTGTCAACGCTTTTTTGATGTTCTAGCAGAAATGATTTTTCGGATATGTTCCAATACATGAAGTGTAAATTGTTTTTCTTCCTCATTTTTGGAAAGTATCGTATTATAATCTTCAAATAAATGTACAGCTCTTCCCGCAGTATCGTTGACCAAACATAACTTGTTTTTGCAACTTTTACCTTGAAGGTAATCATTACAAGCCTCAGGAGGTAATTGAAATTTTGAACAGAGAGCGTTTGGATTGTTCTCTGTGATGCAAAGGCTTCTAAGGTGGCTTCAGTGGATAGTTTAGCAGAACTACCTCCTACGTTTTTTTGGTTCGTCGAATTGAGCTCCGCGAAATAGGGAGTGAAACAGGATTACAACCAAGTGCAGCAGACAACAAAATAATTCTTCACTGCATCTCGATCGGTTATTTTTTTAGGTCAGGATCGCTGGTAACATGTTGTATAAAAATACCTCTAGTCAATGATACAATGTCACTAGCAATAGTAGCGCTCTTCGTTTTTGGTAATGTCACTACAAAATCCTCATCCACGCTAGCGGTACCGGAAGTACCGCTAGCTGGAATCAAATATCATCAATCAAGAATCAAGTTCTTTACTTGATACAACTGAAGTCAAAGTATTATTTTCAGCTGCCTTTTGTCTTAATTTTCTCAACTTTCCTCAGCTCTTTGTTTTCGCTTTAAAAAACCAACGTTGAATGGAATGAACGTTCGTTCATTTCTTTAGTTTTTTTTGTAGTTTTTTTGTCAATTGAAGTCATAATCATCTTGCGCTCATCTCTTTGGTCAATAAGAAAGTCTCTATCTTCCAAAAGGTTTGTCTAGCTCTGCTGTGAAATCAAATTCTCCCTTTTTTCTGTACTTCTAAATACCTAGATTTATTTTTCTTCAAAAGCAGCGAATTATTGAAGCTTATGAAGTTTAATAAGTTTTCCAATGCAGTGATTCGATTGTCTTGTCAGAATACCAGAATTATTTCACACCTCTATTATTTGTTGAATGATTATATGCGCCTCAGCTTTGACATTTTTTGAGATATGTAGTATCTGATGACAACGTAATAAAACTTGCCGAAGCGTTGGAAGTTGGTTTAGTCTTAGTAGTGGCTCAAGATCTCGACATCCAAGTAGAAAAATTTAATCTTGATTACGTGTTAAATAACTCATTTTAATGCATTGGTACACTGACTCAGAGTCTAGTAATTAAGTTTGCTCGACATTCGTTTACACTTTATAGGTTCTTTTCATTATTAATTTAATTGATTTAGCACTGAAAACCTAACCAGCAACCAAGAAATCAAACTACACTATTTTTCTAAAATATTTAAAAAAATACACTCGCTTGAGCACCCTCTTTCGCTAAAGGTAGTCAACTGAAATTTTACAAGGTTATTTGTGTAAATACGTTTTACAAATTTAAGGGATGGCCAAAGTGAGAAACAAAACAAAATATTTTGTATCACCCGAAATTTTTTTAAATTGCCAAATCCCATTTTTTATTTTTATTCTCTAAATCAGCGCTTCTCAACCTTATTTGGCTTGAGTACCCCTTTGCAGTTTATTATTCTAAATTGTACCCCATATATCAAAAAAAAAAATTAAAATATTAATACTCGCGTATTTGTTATTATTTTAAACTTGTTCGAACACTAAATAAATAGCAATAATGTGTCAATGAGTATGCTCAAAATGTGTACTGATGAAAAGTAAAACATTTATTATAGTTACATATATTTTAATAAAAAGCGACATAAATATAAACTATTTTATTTTTTACATTATAATTTTTCATCCTTGAGCTTGCTTTGAGGCGGATAATATTTTGAAGTCAGGTTGGATTGATGCAAGGTATAATCTTAAATCTGGAGCTGCATTCAGCTTATTACGGTATTTGTTATACGGTTTACGGTATTTGTTATATGTTGTTGCTCAATTCTCTGGAGAGGCAAAGTTTATTCTCTGATAGGAAATTGTGCAAAGTTTCAAATACCTCCGGTTGATCGTGTTCAATACATGTTCTCCAAAAGTTATTTTTTTTAATCATTGATTAAATTTTATCCGAGACATTGAATATCGATATGGAGTTATTTTGAAGTGCTAAATTTAGATTGTTTGTACGTAGGAAAATGTCGGATAAATACGCAAACGTCTGAAGCCAATTACAGTCGTGAAACTTGGAAGCCAGTTGAAAAGGATGTTCTTCAAAGAAAACCTGTACTGCAAAAAAAACCTGTACTTTTTGTTCTAAGCTCGAACAATCGGGTACGGACCTTGCCTCGAGATAGCCACCTTACTTCTGTGTGATAAAGCAGTGTAGAATGAACACTATAAAAATCTTCACAAAGAGTTTTAAAAATTCTCGACTTGGTTGAGCTTGACTTTATAAAATTTAAAATACAAAACAAAATATTTTGTATCACCCGAAATTTTTTTAAATTGCCAAATCCCATTTTTTATTTTTATTCTCTAAATCAGCGCTTCTCAACCTTATTTGGCTTGAGTACCCCTTTGCAGTTTATTATTCTAAATTGTACCCCATATATCAAAAAAAAAAATTAAAATATTAATACTCGCGTATTTGTTATTATTTTAAACTTGTTCGAACACTAAATAAATAGCAATAATGTGTCAATGAGTATGCTCAAAATGTGTACTGATGAAAAGTAAAACATTTATTATAGTTACATATATTTTAATAAAAAGCGACATAAATATAAACTATTTTATTTTTTACATTATAATTTTTCATCCTTGAGCTTGCTTTGAGGCGGATAATATTTTGAAGTCAGGTTGGATTGATGCAAGGTATAATCTTAAATCTGGAGCTGCATTCAGCTTATTACGGTATTTGTTATACGGTTTACGGTATTTGTTATATGTTGTTGCTCAATTCTCTGGAGAGGCAAAGTTTATTCTCTGATAGGAAATTGTGCAAAGTTTCAAATACCTCCGGTTGATCGTGTTCAATACATGTTCTCCAAAAGTTATTTTTTTTAATCATTGATTAAATTTTATCCGAGACATTGAATATCGATATGGAGTTATTTTGAAGTGCTAAATTTAGATTGTTTGTACGTAGGAAAATGTCGGATAAATACGCAAACGTCTGAAGCCAATTACAGTCGTGAAACTTGGAAGCCAGTTGAAAAGGATGTTCTTCAAAGAAAACCTGTACTGCAAAAAAAACCTGTACTTTTTGTTCTAAGCTCGAACAATCGGGTACGGACCTTGCCTCGAGATAGCCACCTTACTTCTGTGTGATAAAGCAGTGTAGAATGAACACTATAAAAATCTTCACAAAGAGTTTTAAAAATTCTCGACTTGGTTGAGCTTGACTTTATAAAATTTAACCACTTTCGTAGCTTCGTCAAGAACAAGCTTCAATTGCAGTGGAAGGTACTTAGATGCCAAACTTTGCCTGTGGATGCAACAGTGACACCAACTTACATTGGGAGCTATCTTCAAGACTCGACCGCGCAGACCGGAATAAATACCTGACATGGACTTGCCACCATCGGTACAAAGCCCACACCAATTAGCCCAATTTATGCCTTTTTCTTGGAAATAATAATCGATAGTATTGAATATATCCTCACCTATTGTGTGTTCTGATAGAGCATGACAAAGAAAAAGGTTTTTTTTCGGCTTCATTGTCTTTTAAATACCCCACAATAATGTTACCTCAATATTATCAGACATATCCAAAATTCTTCGAGATATTGTACTGTTCGAAAGAGGAATAATTTTTATTTTTTGCACGTTTTCTTTTCCAAGCATACAGTGAACAGCATCTTTTATGCATGGTTGAATTAGATTCTCTGCAATTGTATGATTTTTACCACATTTAGCAATACTAATGCGGAAACTAGCTTCAATCGCATTTTCGCTATCTTGATTAGCTGGCAGGATGTACGATGTCAAGACTGACATCTTCATATTTTGAGCTGCTAAGCGTTTAAAAAAATCATGTTCTTTGTTTTTATAATTGGCATGTTTTGTTTGTTGATGACGTAAAAGCAAGGAGGGTTTCATACTGCCATTTGATTGCACTTCACCACATACTACACATTTGGGTTTAGGGCTGTCTTCACCACCTGTATATGAAAATCCATATTTCATATATTCGTCGCAGTATTTCCTCTTTTTGGCTATCTGCAGAACTGAAGACAGCGCATTTTCTGTGTTTTGTATTTGTGTTTTTGATGTGACTTCAGAAGTAATAACTAATTCGTCACTTTCTAGTGTGCGTTTATTGTTTTTTTGTTGTACCGGTTTTCAACCACTGATCCATATTTAATCCTAAATTCATTTAGAAATTAATTTAAGTTTGAAATTGAAATAATGTAGAAACTTACCGATTGAAAATAGAGTTGATATTAATTAGTAATAAAAATTGTGTAAGCGCAAAAAACGAGTATTAAATATATAACAGTACAATAGACACGCTTTGTCAGATAGATCCATTAGAATTCTAGCACAAACCGTTGTCATGTGATGATGCAAAAGCGAGGATTGTTTCGTCGTTTGCGTTCTGTGTTTGACGCCGCTGCGCCGCCTCGCCTTTAGCATAAGTGGGAGCTCTTTTGTTTTACATGGGTCCACGGCCTGACAGCACTGCAAATTTACTAAATTTACTAATTTACCTATGGGAGGCAAAAAACGACGGCGCGGGGCCCACAAAATTTTGAAGAATATTTTGTGTATAAATAGTGAGCGCTAAAACAATTTTTTTGTCCAATATTTGCCACCGCTTTACAACTAAATTAAGGCGGGAGTTATATTTTTAACATCCGCCATTAATAATATTTTTTCGCGTACCCCTAAGTTATCAGACGCTTACCCCTAGGGGTACGCGTACCCCGGGTTGAGAATCGCTGGTCTAAATGGTGGTATAAAAATTTAGATATGTTACATTAGAAAATTTTCGAAAAAAAAAACGATTTGAATCTCTTGCGATTTTTACTTGTTTCGTTTGCTTTTTTATTCGTTTACTAGTCAAACGGCGATTATAAAAAGTTAAATTAGATTTAATATTTAACAGAAAAAAATAAATTTAACGCCAAATTAGAAACAAAACAAAAAATTTCGCCCTAATCAGAAGCAAAAGAAAAAGTGAGAATCGCAATTTAAAAAAGGCAAAGAAAAAAGAGAGTTTATAAAAATGTGTATTTTTTTAAATAAAACCGACTTGTTCGATGGCATGTCATAAAATTATTAAGATTTTCTTGTATAAACCCATTTTTCTAAACTGACCGTAGTGTTTCTTAAAATTCAAAACAGTTCTTTTTGTAAATTTTCTAATGTAACATATCAAAATTTTTACACCACCATTTATACAATTAAAAGATCTATCCCAGTGGTTGCCAAACTTATTAGGCCACTGAGATACTACACCATTCTTGAAACCTCTATTGAGCTACCCAAAAAATCACTGGTTAAAATAAATAACAATCATTTTAGTGTGTCTTTCTTTTCTTCTTCTTCTTTTGAAAAGGCCTACTTTGGATCGCGCTTGTTCAACTGTTGGGCTTTGATCTTTGTCCAGTATTGTCGCATCTTCTACCGGTGTAACTCCTTTTTCTCTTCTGTTCACGGGGTAACTTTCCTTCGGGGTTTTTCCTGAAATCCACGGACTGCCTTCAGGGTGCGTTTCACAGATTGTCTGTTTTGGAGATCTGTTATTCCCAGTTCTTTAATATCCTTCTCGGTTTCTGTTAAGCAAGTGGTACGAACCTTCTTGTTTTGCCAGAAGTTGAACAGACGGTTGGTTAGTCGGTTTGGACGCAATCTTGCAACGTGGCCATAAAAAGCTACCCTTCTTTTCCGTGCACAGTAAGAGAGCATTGCAATAAGTTCGTAGAGCTCAGAGTTATGCTGCCTCCGGAATTGCCCATCATTTTTTACCAGGTCTAGGATCTTCTTCAGGACTCTCCTCTCTCTGCTTTCCAATTTCTCTGCCAGACCTCTTTGGTTTCAGGAAAGAAACTCCATGGCATACAGGGCTTCTGGACGTAAGGCTGATGTGTACTGTTTAAGTATAAGGTTGCGTGACAGGCATTTCTTGTTGTAAGTGTTCTTAGTCAGTCGATAGGCTAGTTCTAGCTTTTTAACTCTCTTGGATAATGATGCTCTTTCTGATAAGTTGGGTCCAGCTATTCCCCGAGATACTTAAATTTCTCAGTCCTCTTGATATTTCCCTGCTCTAGTAATATCTCTCGATTTGCTTCTCTGATATTGGGAAAGAATTCTGTTTCCTCCAGCGACGCTTTAAGACCGACTTTGGCAGCATGTTTTCTGAGGCAATTTACCTGCATTGTTGTCATCTCAAAAGAATTTGCAAACAATGCCATGTCATCTGCAATGGCCAGGCAATCTACAACCAGCCCATCTTTCTTACGTCCCAGGTAGATACCAATCTGATCACCCAAATTGATCAGTTCCTTGCGCCACTCTCTCATAACCTTTTTAAGAACACAGTTAAAGAGAAGTGTCGAAAGTCCATCTCCTTGTCTTCTTCTTCTTTAAGTTCCATGTCCGTTCCGAACGTTGGTAACCATCTGGGCTATGATGACTTTATTCACGGCGGCACGGAAAAGTTCTGTTGTCGTCATGCCGAACCAGGTTCTTAGGTTTTTCAACCAAGATATTCGTCTGGCGCCGATTGACCTCTTTCCTGCCACCTTTCCCTCCTTGTCTTACTCCAGTTTTAATTTCGAAGCTTTCTAAAATCTCGCGTATAAATTTAACCTTGGAATGGGTTAAAGTTTCTAGGATGAGTCTGCGGGTTTCGTTGTCTAGCCCTAGTTCCTGGAGAACTTTGTTAAGCGTTTCTTTATCAATGGAATTGCAGGCCTTCCTAAAATCAACAAAGGTGACGACCACCTTGAGGTGTCTCATCTTAGAGTTTGCAAGTACAGTTTTAAGATTGAGGATCTGTTCAACACAGGATCGGGTCAGCTGTTTAGATCTGTATTGATCATTCTCTGACTTACTTTTTGACTGTTCTTGAGTCGCTTTAAGTCAAATCTTACCATTTTGGAGGTTCTGTGTAATCTAGTGTTTCTAGGCTGGAGCGTTATTTTGATCTTTGAGAGGTAGTGGTGTGAGTCCAGATTGGCGCTTCTTAGTGCTTTCAGGTTTTGTATTTCCCTTTGAGATTTTCATGAAATGGCCACATGATCTATCTGGAATTCAACGAGCTTGGTATTAGGTGAAATCCAAGTCTTCTGCTTCCTTGGAAAGTGTTTGAAGGTTGTTGACTTCATGAGCAAGCCAAAAGTCTTACACAGATCCACCAATCGATCTCCATTGCGGTTGGTTCGCTTTTGTTTTTGTATTTTTTCTCTCTTCCCAATTGAGCATTGAAGTCAACAAGCAGTATGACGGTGTGCCTCTCTCGAAGTTTAGAGATAATATCTTTTAATTCCTCCCAGAATTTATCAGTTTTATCTGGATTGCGTCTGTTGTACTGGTTGATTGGGGCATGTACATTGACTATACTGTAGCCCTTGTTTGCGCATTTGAGATAGAGGATGGATACACAACTGATCGGGGAAGTAAAGTCAGTGATTGAATACAGTATCCTGTAACTGATTATAAATCCTGTACCTAAGTGGGGTACGTTCTTCATTACCAAATGACCCAATTTTCGTTTGAGAATTCTGTAGCCTTGGGACTCGCAGGCATCTCGTCCGTAAATCTGGTTTCCTGTACTGCTGTCATTATTATGTTGTGTCGTGTTAGTGAATCAGTCAAATGTTTCAGTTTACCCACTTTTAGCTGTAAGTTGGCATTAAATGTTGCGAGCAAGCTTTACCGTCTTTGTCTGAGTTTACGTCCGGTGATTTCAGGATGCTCCGACTCATCCTTAAAGTATTTTGGTGCGGACTCCCCCGAATTCGAAGGTCCGCTAACGTCACCACCTGGAGTAGTGCATTAAGCAAAATTTTCCTTCATGCTCAGTTGAAGAATATTCTTCGTGGGACAGTGGCGAGCCACTGTCTAAGATACTACCCAAGTGTTTAGCTTGGGAAACTTATTTGAGAAGAGTTTATATATAAGGCTTATTTAGCTTATTTGTTTTTTAAGAGTCTTACTTTTATTATATAATACATTACATTTTTCGTAAATGTTTACTTTATTTCATATCTTCACTTTAACGTATAAACATTATTTTCTCATTTTAGCTAATAATAATAATAGTAGCCCCTTTGCTCCTAGCATTTACATGCCTTAAGGCAAATAGCTAAGCAAGGGTAGTTATTTTGCAGCCTCGGCTTATGTTCTCATTTTACCTACTAATTGAAAATACTAGGTAGCACATTTAATGAGAAGGATGATGTTCTTTTTCTTCCATCAATAATGTTTTTAATATTGGGCGAGTACGAAGTTGATGCCATTGGCATGCAATTGTCTAAGTGCTCATCATTCAATTGGTTTCTAAACTTGTTTTTTATAATTTTTCATATTATGAGAAAGAAACCTCGCAAAGGTACGTAGAACTCAATAGTGCTTTAACCTGTAGTGCGACTGGAACCAAAATAGGGTATTTTTCTTTGGGGACAATAGGCCAAATATTATCAACGTTCGACAAAACAGATTTCAATGACATGTCATGTAGGAAATCAATAAGTTCCATCTCCACTGCAGCACTGTCTTCCTCAAAATGTTGTTGAACACATTCAACATATTCAAATTCAGGAGATTTTACAAAATGTGCTAATAATGAAATTTTTCTGAAGTCCGGGAAGCGTTGGTTGAACTGATTTTTTAATTTTGAAATTACTACAGCATTTTCTTTCCTGTTGTACAGTTCTAAAGAGCCTTGCTTGTCAAGATATCCTTTCAAACATGGAAAATGTTTAAAGTCACCAGGGGTGAGGTTGTGGCCCCATAGCTTCAACTTTTCCGAAAATGCGAGAACATCTGATATCCTTATCCTTCCCTTGAAGCAGCAAGTTAAGGCTGTTCAGCTTGTCAGTGATGTCTGAAAGAAAAGCGAAATTTTTCAGCCGGGGGTTTTCTAGTTCAGAGAATTGGAACAGTTCATTTCGATCTCTTAAAAACCCTACCAAAACAGGGATTAGTTCATAAAAACGCTGTAAAACTCTGCTCTTGCTAAGCCAACTTCGGTGTGAAGAAGTAGCTCAACATACTGGCATTCCAGTTCATCAGTTAATGCTCTGAACACACCTCTCTAAAGAGCGTGTGCCCTCACTTTTCTCACAACCTTTACAACTGTGCTCATAACATTGTCCATGCTATAAAACTTTCCACATATTGATAGCTTTTGAATTATACAATGGTAAGTAATACATTTTGGGAATGTCTCTGTGTCACAAAGCTACAAATCCTTTCTCAACACCGACCATAGCAGGAGTTCCATCGGTTGCTAAACTCACTAATTTTATCAAAGGGATATTTTCAGAGCCAATAAGAGATTTTACTGCTACAAATATGTCATGACCTGTGGTATGATCTGTAAGGGGTATAATTTTAACCAGCTCTTCTTTTGTTTCAAAGTTATCGAAAACCATTCTACAAAAACAGCTAACTGAGCTGTATCAATTATGTCATTGGATTCGTCAAGCTGCAAGGAAAAATAACTGCAGCGTTCAATATCATTTTTAAGTTGTCAGCTAACATCACAGCTCATATCCTCAACCCGTCTCATTACTATGTTTGCAGAAAGCTGTACAGATTTAATAGCAGCAATTGTCTGTGTTTTATTTTTACAACTATCAAATAATGTATCTGCAGCTTCTAAAAATGCAAATTTAATTAACCCACCACCTTCATATGGTTTTTCTTCTGTACAATCATTTTTAAAATACGGAACGATGCCTCAGTTGTTGCTTTGTTCTTGTCCAATGATATAAAGAAGACAGATTGTTGGCCAATTAACTGTGCTTTTAGCTGTCTTACCTTTTCTCTTCTCAAATTGGAGTTATGTGGAGAATCCATGCAATCCCTAAATTGAAAGTTTTGAAATGGCGCTTGATATTCCCTTTCTTCCCTACCGAAACACTTGCATAGCTCAATAAACAAACACACTTATCCTTTACACTAGTAAAGAAGAAATCATGTTCCCATTCCAAATGGAAGTGATAAGTTTTAGGCTTTTTGCACGGACTTGCCATTGTAAACCAGGACACTATCAATATGAGTTCCTTACAAGAAACTAATCAGTAATCAGATTTACTGAAAACAAAGGTGAGCAAATAATAACATAACCTAAAACTACTCTCTACCAAATGTGTACAGTACGTGCGTGCGCATTACGACATTAGCGCCGGACAGTGGCGTACCGTAAAAAACCTAACCTAATCTAACTAAACAAATCTGCCTCCGCGAGCTACCGGTAGTTCGCGATCGACAGTTTGGCGACCACTGGTCTCGAAAAAAAAATCGAGAAAAAAAATGGGGGTTGCCATTAGAAAAAAATTTTGATGACGTCACGAAATATATATATATATATATATATATATATATATATATATATATATATATATATATATATATATATATTGGAATCTACTTTACGCTAATTGTTCAAAGTTATCGCCGTTTTGTTCAACGTAAAGTCTTACTCGACATAATCATGAATCGGAATAATTTACTAGGCCTTACTGTCGAATTTTCGCCGCCGCTGTCTCAACTCGGTTACTAAGATCATATAAGTCAATGATTTGCTGTATACCATGCTCTTCATAATTTCCCAGCAATAGAAATCAAGGGTGTTAAGGACGTGTGACCGAGAGGGCTACAAAACAAGACCAATCTTTTACTTATTTTCAAGCAGGTTTTCCAAATGTTGGCGAAATAAATGATTAAAAAGTCGCGGTGCACCATCTTGAAGAAGCCGCATTTGTCGACGTATATTCAAGGGAAATTCTTCCTATGCTTCTATAAACTGATTTTGCCAAAAGAAGAGTTAATATTTTCCAATAAATCGATTTGACAACACATGGGGGCCAAAAACTTGTGCGTTAACCAATCCGGCCAGAAACTTATTTGAAAATCAGTACTGGAAATAATTACGACGAGCAGCATGCTGATTTTCGACAGCGCAAGTGTGACTTATGACTTTAATTTATGACGTTACATGTAAACGTTGCTGCATCGATCGCCAATACAATAGTAAAAAAGTTTGAATTTTCAGCAAGTTTTTCTAGAAACCGTGAACAAAATTGTAAAAGTAAAGGATGATCTTTAAGTTGTAAAACCTGTACTTTTCAACATGGAGAGGATACAATTGACTCTCGAGCAGTATTCGCAAGACAATTCGACTTTGCACATCTACTACGCGAGATATTTGTCGAATACTATAGAAGAATCTATTTCGATTTAAGAAGATTTAATTTCGATTTCGGTTTAATTAAGATTTAGAAGTCAACACTAGACTAGAGAAAGTGACTGATAGAAGAGAAACTTGTGAAAACCTTTTTGAACCCAATTATAGCAGAAAAATAGCAATAGAAAATTTTACATGTGTAAAGTGTAAACTAATATTCCGTCCGAACTGCTTACCGAAGGAGATGAAGACAAGAAGCAGTCTATGCATGCACGAGTTCCGGGAATCGGAAATAGTCACCGTTGAGGAAACCGAAATCCCGGCAAGTAACACCCACGCCGCTTTAGAGATAGAAAGCACATTTCTGCAGAAACAAGAATTACTCTTAAGGTAGATAATAGCGGAAATGGAAGATAAGAACAGGATTCTAATCGAGAACGCAGAACTTCTATAAAACAAAAAGAAATACTAATGCCCGAAAATTAGTAAAAAAAAAACAGCCGGAGTAGAAACGGTAATGGAAACAAACCCCATCATATATACTAGGAAGAATGCAGTAAATACGCGTGACATAGTTCCAATAATCGAACACGCGCCATCTACTTCTCAAATTAGTAATGCACAACCTAGAACGCAGCAAAAGGAAACAGACGCTCAAAAATTCAATAATGGGGCGCAAAAAAACCGGAAAATAACGGGTTTCCATTGGAAGCGGGATGGTACCCGCAGAAAATAGAAAAAATATATTTGGCTATTTCTAAAGCAATAGAATAGCATGTAAACGAGTGAAATATCTATGTGAAAAAACGGGAAAAACCAGTACTGTCTTCGTCGTAGAAGAAACCAAACAAATGCTGCAAGGACCGTATTAAAAATGTTTTAAAGCCGGTGTGGAAATGGACTTGAAAGAGGAGATCTACGAGGATTCTTTTTGGCCTAACGGTATTAGACTCCAAAGATAGTAGAAAGTCAATAAATTCCTCTTAAAAGAAGGACTTTTAGAACAATGCAGCATAATAAATCAGAGCTCCCAATCCGTGGATAGAATCTAGAACATGCTAGAGAAAAACCCACACTGTAAATTCTTGATCATAACAGAACATTGGAAAAGTAAAAACCAACTAGAAACATACATAATAAACAATTTCAAATTAACATCATGCTTTTGCCGAAAGGAAGGTGCACGCAGAGAAGTAGCAGTATGAAATAACCAGACTATAGTTAGCGATCCCAGAAAAGATATCAATGGCATGGCCGAAGGTTATGTTTTCGAAAGCACTGCCATAGAAACAGACATTAAGAAACAATAGTATGTATGGGCATAAACAGAGCACAACTTACAAGTGTCGATATATTTTTGGGAAAACTACACCAGTTGATAAACAAAGAAACAAAATGGAATAAAAACTTTATTATGGCAGGTGATTTCAATATTAACTTTTTTTAAATATTACCAAAGAATGAATAAATAACACAATTGTTTCGGTCTTTCAATGTCAAATTAACTACCAAGAAGACAAGCGACCAAATACAAAAATAAATCAAATACAATTAATTTTAACGTATCTGATGACCACGTATTACCACATGTTATTCCACCACGCATGTGCACCGCATGTGCCCAATTAAAATTCAAATACTAAATGGCATATTGTCTGAAAACTGGTAGCTTAACTATAACATAATATTTTAACACAAATTAGATTATAGAATTGAATTTAATTTTATCATTTTGTTTAACTATGCTACTTGTTTTCTCTTCTCTTATCTCGTTCTAGTCTTGTCTGTCTACATTTGTCAGTCTGGTTTGTCTAGTCCATCCAATAAAGTTTTACAGGTCTAGTATTTTCTGGGTAGTCTACATAAATAAAAGTCTTCTTTTTGATACCTTTTGAAAACAAATTGCAATATTTTTTGGTCATCATTTTTAGAAATCACGTTCTATATCAAGAAAAGAAAGACCTATCACATATGCAGGCAATTCTCAGACAAGAACAAGGGCAAGTTTAAAAAATATTTACAGACAGAATCATGGGACCACTTACAACAACTAAATTAATCTAACGTCAACAGTCAATGGGAAGGTTTCATAGAAATATTCATGATAGGTTTCAACGAGCTTCCCCAATATTAGGAAAAGAAGAAAACCATCAAAGAAAAATTTTAGGAAATAAGCTAAGAAAGAACAATATATTCAATAATGCGACAATAAAAGAGACTAAGCAGAATTATAACTACTTAAAAAGAAAGAAAGTACATATTACAACTGAAGCAAGAAAAATGAAAATATTACGAAAAACAAATAATGGAAAACGATAATATCATGAAGACAGTAAAACAAATAGTCCATATAAACTACAAAAATAAAGAAGGTTTTAAGAATCAGGATCAAGAAAATGGAGAAACTGTAGTCACAAATATAAACAATTTCTTCGCTGACAGAGCACAACAGCTAATAAGGAATCTACCAAATATTGAACATCAGGACCAGATAGACGGTAATACAAGGTCAAAGTTCCTGTTCCCCTGCATCGACAACGAAATAATCATTCAATATCTAAAAAATTAAAAAATACTGAATTTGACCCTATCCCCATAATTATAATATAAGAAGTTTGTGATGAGATAATATGGCTATTAGAGTATATTATTAATAATTTATTTAAATACGGATTTTTTTTCCGGATGAATTACAAGTTTCATTGTAAAGATATTCAAAAAGGGAGGAAACAATATTGATAATCATAGGCCAATGAACTTGCAAACGTCCTCTAAAATATTTTAGAAGGTAATAACAGATAAAATTACACAATTTACCACAAATCACAAAATTCTGAACGAGGAGCAGCACGGATTTATTAAAGGTCGATCACTAGAGACGGCGTGGCGTGTTTTGAATTTATCATATACTGACACACCTAGAAGCAAATATTATCCCCAGCGGCATACTCCTGGATCTGTCGAAAGCATACGATACAGTGGACCATAACATATTGCTCAATAAAATACAACAATACGGGATGAGGGCAAACGTAGCGATGCTGATTAGTTCACACCTATCCAACAGAAAGCAAATAACGCAATTAAGCAAAACACATGTAAAAATAAAATGATTTGCCAGGAAGTATCCTAGGGGCAATACTGTTCACTCTGTATATAAATGACAAAATTATCTTCCAAAAACATTAGAGACATCACCACACAAAATCAAACTACGAAGACGATACCACCATACTAACGATAAATTCAAGAAGGGAAGATATAACGACGAACATTAACACAAACTTGGTACAATGCTTTACCGAAAATAAATGAATTGTAAACAAGGAGATTAAAGTTATTATTTTCAAGACAATAAGAAGCAGAAAAAGAGACCCAATAGAACAATCAAAACATCGAAAAGACAGTTTCAAAAACATGTTCGACAACTAGAACTGGCCATTGACAGAAACCTGGACTGGACGCAACACATACATGAATTATCTAAGAAATTAGACAGAGCAGTATTCGCCCTAAGGGTACTATAGAAATATATTTCGAGAGAGGTCCTCAAGATAGTATGCTTTGTCAACTTTCAGTCATGCAAAATTTTGCATAATTTTCTGGGGAGGAGGAAGTGATATAAACAATATTTTTAAAAATCAGAAACAAGCCCTAAGAACAATAGAAAATTTGATATATAAAGAAAAAATGTAGAATTGTGGGCAATTATCCGACGCATAAGCGAACCAACCGCAACGGAGAACAATTGGTGGATCTGTGTAGGACTTTTGGGTAGCTCATGAAGTCTACAGCCTTCAAACACTTTCTAAGGAAGCAAAAGATTTTGATTTCACCTAATGCCAACCTGGGTGAATCAGATAGATCATATGACCATTTTACGCGAATCTCTAAAAGAAATACAAACCGTGAAGATACTAAGAAGCGCCAATCTGGACTCAGACCACTAGCTCTCAAAGATCAAAATAAGACTCAAGCCTAGAAACACTAGATTACACAGAACCTCCAAAATGGTAAGATTTGACAAAGAGCGACTCAAGAAGAGTCAAAAAGTGAGTCTGAGACTGGACAATACAGATCTAAACAGCTTGGACCAACTGAAGGAGAATCTTGTCAAGGCGGCCAATGAACTCGCCCCTCTCGCTAGTAGAGGGAAGCATCCGTGGTGGACTGAAGACTGTGACAATGAAATAGCCAAAAGCCAGACTGGGTGAAGTGGAATTCTTAAAATACCAAGGAAAATTTCTATAAATTTTTGGAACAAAGAAAGGTTAGCGCAAAGATAATTCGAGGAACCAAAGAAACCTTCACACCAAACCAACTAACCCAAATCGAAGAGAGCTTTGCTAAGAATAACTCCAGAGATTTCTTTGGAACCTTCAAGCAGACATTTAGAAAATACGCCAAGCCTCCATTTCAGAGACTCACAAGGCAAACTGGAGCAAACTTATAAGAACAAGGACAACTGCCAGCTTTCGGCTCAGTACTTTAAAAATCTATTCAACTATAACCCATCCAGCGAAGATTTCGACCATAAACAAACCACACCCGGACTCGCTGCCCCCTTCATTAGAAGAAGTTGGCCACATCATTCAACTTCTTAAAAATAATAAGGCAGCTGAAGAGGACTCTATTGTTGAACTGTACAAAGCTTCTGGAAACAATGCAGTGCGCAAGCTAACCGAGATCATCCAGAACATCTGGGAAACAGAGAAATTACTACCCGATTGAAAATCTGCTCTGACCCATCCGCTTCACAAAATGGGAGATTTTACTGATCTAAACAACTACAGTGAAATTTTATTCGTCCCGGTAACATACAAGATTCTCTCGAACGCGTTACAAACAAGGGCAAAATATGAGCTGAATAGACAACTGGAAGAATACTACGGGGGCTTCAGGAAGACGCGATAATTTGTTGAACAGATCCTCAATTTTAAAACTGTACTTGCGTACTCCAAGATAAGAAACCGCAAGGTGGTCGTAACCTTTGTTGATTTTAGGAATGCCTACGATTCCTTTGGTAGAGAAACGCTTAACAAAGTACTCCAGGAATTTGGGCTAGACAATAAAACCCGCACACCCATCCTAGAAACTTTGACCGACATCCATTCCAAGGTTAAATTTAGAGGCCAGTTTCCAGAAAGCTTCGAAATAAAAACTGGAGTTGGCCATGTAAATTCGAAGATGTGAAACGAAAAAGTTGGCTTATGCCCGCGGCATTCGTTTTAGTTTTAGTTTTATGCTGGTTGGGTTTAATTTTACATTTATACGCTGTACGGGTCGGTGCGTTGACAAATATAATGAACGCAATTTTGTAAACGGAAGCCCCACTTTAAACCTGATTTCCAATAAATGTAATTATTCACTACACAGGTGACGGGAAATAAATTGAAATTATAAAACAAAAATGTATTTCGATGGAAACTGAAAAATATTGCAATGTTTAATTACATAACACTTTGTGTTATATGATGCTAGCGGATAATACTTCTACTTTCTACTTTCAAAATTTTAAATATATATATATATATATATATATATATATATATATATATATATATATGTCGTAGTCATATAGCTTAATTCGTCAAATTGTGCAAAACCGAGCCATTTCATGATCTGTTGTTAGATCATGAAGTACACAATATGACTAGGTAGTTTATGAGACTATCACACATATGTTTGTTTAACTCTTTGATAGTAGGTCTGATAATTAAGACAAGCAGTTTTATACAATTAGATGACTGCACTTAAGAATTTTGTACGCAAAAACGATAAGTAAGTATTTTTTTAAATCCTTGTTAAATATAATATGCCGCATAAAATAGGTGGTTTCACGGAATTTCCAACTACAGAAATTTCCGGCATATCATATAATGCCCCTATTTTATAAAATCCGGATTTCATTATGTGACTACAACATTAATAGTTTTAACTCTTAATTCAAATAAAATGATTTCTATCGATGAAAATAATAATTTGATTATGTATATTTAAAGAAGTTATGTGATGGTATATTTAAAGAAGTTTTAAAATATAAAAAAAAACGGTTTATTGTAGTTTATATAAACCATTTTTTATTATATTTTAAAACTTCTTTGAATATACCTGTTAACAGATTTCTAAATGACCGCCAGTGATAGAACCTTTTCTACGTGAAATAAAAATGAAAAACATAACTGAAACACTAATTAAAGCATTTTGCAAATTTATAGTCAAACAACTATGGATTCTATAGGGTTTTCCAATAGATAATTTCGAACTTTAACAGTTGTTAGCGGCCATAATGTTAAAGCTGTCGAATTAGCTGTCCTTTATTCAGTCTGTTTTTTTATCATTCATCATTTATTCAGTCTGGATATAGCGTTCAACAATACACGCAAATTATAAAATTGTTTTATCAATTGTTCTTTTCGAGCAACGTTCCGCGCGTTACCACCACCGAGAGGACTATTCGCGGTGTGGTGGATAAGTTTGTGTCCACTAGTTCAGGAAACAATAAACCAACACCAATACGACGACGAAACGGAAGATCTGCCGAAAATATCGCCGAAAAATAGCAGTCGATTTCGAGTAGCTCACAAGAACTCGGCCATCGCAGCCCTCAACTTGGTGAATTTTGAGTCGCAACTTAGGCCTGCACCCGTACTAAATTCAACTGACTCGGGAACGAAAGGTAAAAAACGACCATAGACTACGTTTATTAGATAAACTACGCTTATTCGCTGAATGGGCCCTGGAGCAGCTGGAAATTTACCCTAATTTTCATCAAGAAGTCATCTTCAGCGATAAGGCCCATTTCAGGATGAATGGGTACGTCAATAAACAAAATTTTCGAATTTGGGGCGATGCCGATCTACATGAGTTCCAAGAGCGAGTTTCCAAGACCAATGCATCTTGAAGATGTCACTGTTTGGTGTGGATTTTGGGCTGCCGGCGTCATCGGTACATATTTCTTTGAGAACGATGTGGGCCAGGCAATCACCGTCAACAGTGAGCGCTCTACCTCGATAATTATCAACTTCTTTTGGCCTAAGTTGGATAATATAGACACCAACGCGATGTGGTTTCAACAGCACTCCGTGCTAAACAGCTCTTGCCACTTTGGACATTATGCATGAAACATTGAGGGCATGGCTATCTCATGTGGAGGTAATGTGATCTGGCCACCGTGAGGTTTCTTGATCTTTCTTGTGAGATTTTCTAAGGTCGCATGTCTATGCAAATAAAGTACAAACCACAGAAGGCCCTCAAAGCCAACATAACTCATGCCATCGGTCATATTTAGCCTGTTTATGCGCCAGAGTCATGGACAATTTGATTTGAATTTCGTATGCGCGTCACCCAGCGAAGCCTTGGTGGACATTTTCAGCAGGTTATATTCCATGTATAATGGCATGCATAGACCTTTCAATCAAATAAAAAATTTCGGTGAAATCTCACGCACTGTTTTATTTAAATTTAATGATAGGAAACGCTTAATGAAAGACCCCTTAGAAGACTATATTCTGATCTATAATTTAGCTATAAATTCTTGTTTTTCGCAGAGTAAGACAATGACAATGTTTTAGGTACGTATAAAATATTTCTCAATTAAAAAAAAAACGCATGAAATGGTTATTAATAATATTTATTTAAATACCAATAAAATACAGTAAACGCTGTTGCTGTTGGTGCGAATATTTTTTAATATAAATTCGAAAATATAATAAAATCAGAGGAATATTGGGTTTTTCAGAAAAAAAAAAAAAAAGAGAACAATGTCTATAACAAATAGAAAAAGTGTCTGAAAGTGCTGAGGTTCACTTTTTTAAATGCTGTGCAGTTTTGTTTTTCACCGTTCCACTTTTTAATTACAAACTGCTGACGAATAAGACTTTCTTTATATAGGCATAATGGATTGCGGTTATTATGGAATGAACTTAAGTCTGCAGTCGCATACGAAATGTAGAATCCAGAGGGTAAAAAAGTTTTTTGAAAGGATGAGGTATATGTTAAATTAACTAAGTGCATTATACTTCGAAATAGGTTAGGGGAAATAGTGAATGGTATAAATGAATGAATCAAAGGAGGTTCCAAATTTTTCTGATCCCGGCACAGGCGCAGGCATCAGAATTTTTCTAAGGTGCCTCTTCTATGTAAAAAGTTTTCGAATTAAAAATTGATCAATTCTTCGAGTCCACTAAAGCAGCTGTAGTCAATACAGTTAGATTAGTTTAAGAATTCAGTAACAAATGCAGTAACAGACTTACTAACAAAATAATTCGTCAGATGACGTTAATTAAGTTATATGATTTTTGAATTGGCAAAACCATACAACATTATAGATAATCAAATAAACTTAATAAAAACGGAACAAAGCTTGAATATATAAATATACTCAACCTTTCCGGACCTCTATAATACTTATCAGTCTTTTTAGGACTACCAAAAACAAATCCACAAAAGTGTGGGTGATAGGTGTTAGGAATAAATTTATCACTTATGTTTTGTAATAAGAGGAAATATATTTACAATAATTATACGACACTAAATAACACTATAACAATATAACAACGGATTAGCGGAGCAGCAACCTACTATAAACTTATTGCCGCGACTGCGGCTTGAGTGAACTGTTCCGGTGAACTGAACTTGAGGAACTTGTTGAACTGAACTCAGTGAACTGCTATATCGAACTTTGCCGGTTAACTGACTGTGCTCATGTGCCCTGTGCTGATTTGGCGGTTTTGAGCTTTCGCCCAGCTATCCCGCCGTCTTGGCTGACGAAAATTGTAATGTTAACCCTATCATAAAACACAAATATTACATTTTTAGAAATCGTTCGAAGATTATAATCAATCCTAGCATAAAACATACATATTAAATATTTTAGCATTTGTTTGAAGATTACTGTAAAATATTCCACGAAAATATTTCTGAAAAACCGTTCGGGTGATTACAGTATTAACCCTATAATAAAACAGACAAAATATTTTTAGGATTTGTGTGGGTATTATAGCAGCGACCCTAGCGTAAAACTAATTTCTTTGAAAAGCCTTCTTCGGAAAGGCCCGTTGCCGCTACATCAGTTATTCTATAACTTTCAGCCCACCTTCGTGGCACTCAACAAAAACCATAAAAATAACATTGTTTTTTAAGATCACGTCTTTCCGATACCTTGAGTGTACAGCCATCTGTGGATGCGTTTCGAGATTTATCTCTCATCGGCAGAGCTTTGCTTCCATGAACAATAATTTGTAAACCACTCACTTGAAAACCCATGTGGTGATTAGGGTTAGATGTTTTTAATTTTGACATTTTGGGAGAGAGACATGAACTTGGCTGGTTATTGATATAAATGATAAATTAAAAAAAAAAACTATAAACTTTAGGACTACTTTGTTGAGTGCCGCGAAGGTGGATACAAAGCTATAGAATAACTGACAAATTTCATACGAGATTTGTTTTTGGTAGTCCTAAAAATACTCATTAGTATTATGTAGGTCCGGAAAGGTTGAGTATATATATTCAAGCATCATATATTCAAGCTTTGTTCCGTCTTTATTAAGTATATCTGATTATCTATAATGTTGTATGGTTCTACCAATTCAAAATTTATCATTTATATCAATAACCACTTGGCAGGTTATTGATATAAATGATAAATTTTGAATTGGTAAAACCATACAACATCATGTCTCTCTCACAAAATGTCAAAATTAAAAACATCTAACCCTAATCACCACATGGGTTTTCAAGTGAGTGGTTTACAAATTATTGTTAATGGAAGCAAAGCTGTGCTAATGAGAGGTAAATCTTGAAACGCGTCCACAGGTGGCTATCCACTTAAGGTATCGGAAAGATATGATCTCAAAAAACAATGTTATTTTTATGGCTTTTGTTGAGTGCCAAGATGGACTGAAAGCTATAGAATAACTGACAAATTTCATACGAGATTTGTTTTTGGTAGTCCTAAAAAAATCATTAGCTTATAGAGCCGGAAAAGTTGAGTATATTTATATATTCAAGCTTTGTTCCGTCTTTATAAAGTTTATATGATATATGATATATGATTTTATTTTATCACAAAACGCCCTTGCACGAGTTCCATTTTGGTAGAATGTATTGTCACAAAACAACTTCTTAAAAGTAAATGTAGCTGTGGCTCTAAGTGGGCATTGAATCCATGCGAATTTTTCGATATTATCGGCTTGAAAATATTTATCGAATCATTTCATAAGCTGTGTTATGTCATTTTCAAAACCAGAATTTGTTTTACATTAAGAAAACTTTGTTAGGTTTTTTTAGAATTGGTACAACAAGGGAAAACAAACATTAGGATCATCTCATTACTGAATTGTTTTTTTTTTCTTTTCTATACTTTGTCATCGTTATAGTCATCGCAATTAAAATTGAATTACCTTTTGAAGAATATCTAAAAGTTACATAAGTTTAACAACAAAAAAACCCGTTTCCACGGAGTGTTTGACACACTTTTCAATGTCTACTCAAGGTCTAGCTAGGGTCTTTTTAAGTCTACATTTCTTACCGTAATTGCACCTAAGATGCTTTAGCATCATTGATCCTACGATCAAGACAATTTGAGCAGGTTGGTCAAGTTTATTGAAATCGTGTTATCTACTTATTTGTCAAATTTATCTAAATATTATTATCAGAATAACCTATGTTAGTTTATTATCATTGATCCTACAGACAAGATACTTCTTTATTGGTTTACTCAAATTTGAATGTTACACAATCACATATAATTTCATTTAAATTACAATTTCATATAATGTAATGTAAATTTAAAATTTGATATAATGTTTTTGAACATTGTCCTATCTCTTGCAGTACGGAGTACATCGCCTATTGTTCTCACTCCTGTCCAGTTTCGATTGTTTCTTAACCAAGACGTTTGTTTCCTCTCGATTCCCCTTCTTCCTTCAATTCGTCCTTCCACTATTATTTGCAGCAATTCATATTTTGGCCAATGGATGATGTGTCCAAGATATTGTGTCCTTTTTACTTCAACCGTTTTTAAAGCTTCTATTCTTATCCTAATCTTCTTATCACTTGCTCATTCTTTACTCTATCCGTCCACGGTATTTTCAGCAAGTGGCGGTAACACCACATTTTGAAGACTTCAATTTTGTTCATTGAGGAAATCTTCAAGGTCCAAGACTAGAAACCATATAAAAGAGTGGACCGACCATACATAACATTTAACGTAACGAACACGAAGATGATGTTGATTGTACTATTGCAGATCACTTTCTTGAATTTCTAGAAAGCAGATCTGGCCATCTCTATCCTACATCTTATTTCTGTATCAGAATTCCATTCTTCATTTAGTCAGCAACCTAGGTATTTGAAATTAGATACGCGTGCGATAGCTTTGTTTTCGCCTGTAATTACAGCATCAGCATATGCAGACGATTTTTACTGATGATTATGAATTTGTTTTTTTTTTTATGTTCATAGTTAGGTCCGCTTTTTTACTTTCTTCATTTACTCTATTTACCAAACATTGTAAGTCACCTATACTATCCGCTGTCAATGTTGCGTTGTCAGCGCAACTGTTATTAATGTAAACACCATTTACCTGCATGCCTTTGACTATAAAGTTTGTAGCTTCTGTAACAATTTCTTCAGAGTAGATATTGGACAGAAGAGGGTAGAGAATGTATCATTGACGAACACCTCTGTTTTTCGAAGGTCGCATCATCCAACTATAGTTCAGCTTTTTGATTCCAGTATAGGTTTTTGATAAATCGTACGTCTTTATTTTCGAGAGCTATATTTCTTAAGATCGTGAGGATTTTATCATGTTGTACGCGATCATATGCTTTTTCATAATCGATAAAACAATTGAAGACATATTTTTGAACATCTTTACAATTTTGAACCAGAACTTCAGAAGACTGAAAAGAGCTTCTCATAGCCTCTATGAATCCAAACTGTGTTCTACCCACCATTTTTTCGCATTTTTAAATGAACGATTATTTAGTATTTTAAAATATATTTTCAACTTGTGATTCGTTAGAATCAATGCGCGACATTGGAATGGTGTAGGTTTCTTGGTGGGACGCAGTATGAGTGGATCCGTCAAGAGTTTTGTGCCCATCTCTGAGAGAGTGTGTATGTTACAGCTTAATACAGCGCCGATAGCAAGTAATCTTATACAGGTCTATGCCCCCACGTGTGATGGCTCTGACGATGAAGTGGAAGTTTTTTACGACCACGTTAAAAGAGCACTGAAATTGACCAAATCCTCGGAAGTTATTATAATCATGGGCGATCTTAATGCAAAAGTAGGTAAGGGCCGGAGAGAGGATATCGTGGGAGATTATGGGTAAGGTGAACCAAACGAGCGAGAAGATCGGTTAATACAATTCTGCCAAGAGAATGACTTAATTATAGCCAATACACACTTTAAACAACCTCTAAGGCGTCTATATACGTGGATTTCCAATGCAGATAGGAATGTACGCAATCAAATAGATTTTATCATTATTAACAGAAGATTCAGGAATACCATTCAAAATACTAAGACTTACCCTGGTGCGGATGTTTTCACGGACCACTCATTGTTGGCTGCTACACTGAAACTGAAACTGAAAAAGTACAAAAAGCGTCAGGCTCTACAGTGTATAGACACAAGAAAGCTTTTGGATCCAGAAATAAGAACAGAAGTGCAATAAGAATTAAGCTCCAGATTGGGTAGCATTAATCAAACAATTAACGAAGATAATATCGAAAACACGTGGAGACAGATTAAAGCATCCGTAGTAGAAGTCAGTCAAGCTAAGCTGAAAAGCAACAGAACCAAACAGAAAGCTTGGATTACCGATGACATTCTGAAATTAATGGACCGCCGCAGATCATATAAAAATAAAGACCCTGACAGATACAAGGAGGTGCAAAGAGAAATTAGGGCGAAGATTAGACAAGCGAAGGAAGAGTGGTTGACGGGGCAGTGCAATGAAATAGAGCAGTTAGAAGCCAAACACGACTCTTTTAATATGTACAAGGAAATCAAACGGACATCTGGTCAGTATAAAAAGAACAATAACAGCACTCTCATGAACAAGCAACAGCAAATTCTTAGTAGCACAGAAGAACAACTACAGGAATGAAAAAAATATATTCAAGATCTCTTTGTAGATGATAGGAGTTTTTCGCATAATATTACTCTGGATGACGGGTTAGATATCACTAAGGCAGGTATAAGGAAGGAAGGAAGGTATATCAAGTGTATATATATCAAGTGCAAAAAACGGAAAGGCACCAGGACCAGATGGAACACAAATAGAGGTTTTGAAAATATTGGAAGAAGACAGGCACTTCTATTAAGCTTGCTCAACTGCATATACAAGACCGGAGTAATTCCTAAAGACTGGCTCAGATCAACATTCGTTGCTATACCAAAGAAGGCTAACTGCAAGTATTGTAAAGATTACAGAACGATCAGTCTAATGAGCCAGATATTAAAGTTGTTCCTGAAAATCGTTCATTCCAGAATATACACCAAATGCGAAGAAAATATTGGCAGGTCTCAGTTTGGTTTTAGGAAAGGTTTCGGTACAAGGGAGGCGCTGTTTAGTGTCCAGGTTCTAATACAACGATGTCGAGACGTAAACGTCGATGTATATGCTTGCTTCGTAGATTACGAGAAGGCATTCGACACTGTTCAACACGATAAGTTAATAGCTATACTGAACGATATGGACCAGGACGGACCAGACATTAGGATAATCGCCAACTTGTATTGGAATCAGACAGCTAACATTAGAATTAACGGCCAGGCATCTGAGGAAGTGCCTATTATGAGAGGAGTCCGACAAGGCTGTGTGCTCTCGCCCCTGCTGTTTAATTTGTATGCAGCAAAAAATTTCAGAGAAGCCGTGGAAGACAGAACAAAGGGTATAATTGCTAATGGAATGGTCATCAACAATCTAAGATATGCGGACGACACGGTCTTACTGGCAACATATAAAGATGATTTACAGGCACTCTTGGCAGCGGTTACAGAACATAGCTAACAAATGGGTGTACGATTAAATATAAGGAAGACCAAATGGATAGTTGTCAGCAAAAACAAAAATATGGCCGACAACTTAACAGATATCAGCATAAATGGAGAAATAGTGGAGAGAGTACAAAAATATAAATATCTGGGCTGCTGGGTGAATGAAAAATGGGACTTAACTAAAGAAATCAAAAGCAGAATAGAACAGGCACGAACATCCTTCAAGGGCATGCAAAAACTGCTTACCAACAGAGCTCTAAAAATTCCCTTAAGAATACGCCTATTACGTTGCTATGCCTTTAGCATATTGTTCTATGGGATGGAAGCATGGACGCTCACTGACACAATATGCAAAAGGATTGAGGCCTTCGAAATGTGGACTTACCGAAGAATGCTGAGGATATCGTGGATGGACAGGGTGACGAATGAGGTGGTTCTACTGCGGATGAATAAACAAAGAGAGGTACTTAATATCATAAAAAGAAGAAAGCTGGAGTACTTAAAATAGAGGGAAAGCGTGGCCCTGGGCGCCGAAGAACATCTTGGCTCAAGAATCTCCGCCAATGGTATGGAGTAAACACCACGACACTCTTTAGATCGGCTGTGGAGAAAGTGAGGATCAAGCGAATGATCGCCAATGTTCTGGGAGGACACGACACTTGAAGAAGAAGATTCATTAGACTGATTAACCTATACTCGCTACATTTTTTTGGCGTTATTACACTTCGGTTACGCAATGAAAGTAGATTTCAGCCATTCATTTGATTGTATGCCTGTGTCGTAGATACCATTAAAGATCTATCCGAGCATAGTAACGTTTTCAGAGTCAAATAGTATTTGATAAGAGAATTTGATCTGGTCCGACTGCTTTCTTATTCTTCGCTGATTTGATTGCATGTTGAATTTCTTCCTTAGATATTGGAAGACCTGTCCAGCCTTCTTGACTTTTGTTGTCCGTATTGATGATTTTTGATGAATCGTCAAATAGCTTGATAATGTAGTACACCCAAACATCAGACTTCTCTTTAGCATCCGTTATCAATTTGTTGTAATTATAAAATATTATATTCGTGTATTTTTTCTTATATATGCCTGATGCCTCTTTTATATTTTTATGCAAGATAAAAACATCGTGCAAGTTTTGGGCCCTCTCTTTCTCCGAGCATCTCCAAGCCACGTGTTTTTTGCTTGTCGAATTATGGATTTTATGATTTTTTGCAGACTGTTGTACTTTGCCATCTTCGTTCTTGTAGACTCGTCTTTCATTCATTAATTCAAAGATTTCGTCAGTTATCCATTTAGTTTTAGGCTGATACCTTCTAGTAGGGAGTTTTTTTTTTTATGCACATTTTAAAATTTCGGCTGTTTGACTCCACAATTCCAGATGGCTTATGTTCTGACAATCAAGCTCGTTTTTCGTTGATTTTCCTTGAAATATTTCGATAAATATTTGGATTGGACAAAAAAGATTACTAGAGCAAAATTATTAAGATATACAAAGCGGATCATCAAAACCTACACTAGTTTTCAGTATATCTAATATTATGTTGAATATTTTTTTTGTCATTATTGATACTATGTTCAACATTTTCATTTGTTTAGTGGAGCACTCAAATATTTTGATACGAACTTTTTAGCGGCAATAACTTTATAACCAGAGATCTTAATAGTTCTGCGATTCTGCTTAGATTTGCGGAATTAATTAATAGATCATTATCACAGGCACACGCCCAATAAAATTATAGCAATTCAAAGCTATTAGGTACTAAATTATTACAATAATACATAATATTATATATATTGAATATTACCACACTCTTATGAATTTTAATGATTTTTTTGGCTGTACAACGATTGAGGAAATTCTGCAAATTACAGTGAACAGATCCAAAGAGATCCATAGCACTCCCAATAGAACTTCTAATTACAAACACTATTACATTTCGAAATAAATATAGGATATTTGAAGGAATAGCAATAGTAAAGTAATGAATACGTTTAGAGAGAATATATTTATTGTATACTTTATACAAAGGGCTATCGACCACGCCCTTCTGCCGGAAATTACAACTTCACTTCAAAGTAAGAAAAAAGTATGTATATATCAATATATGGATAGCAATAGAGTAATGGAATCGAAATGAGATGTGATGATAAGTTTAGTTGTCCTAGATTGTTTTGTCCTAACGCGTCTTAGTTGGATGTCTGAAGAGTTTTAATATCTTTGTGTATAGTGGGTCTACAATGGTCTAGTGGTTGTTGCTGTATTTGAATTTTGTCCGTAATTGTTGATGTCTGTCTAGAAGTTTTGGAACTTGTGAGAGTCCATATCGAATATTGTTGGGAGGCTTATGAAGGGTGTTGTTTGGATGTCTTAACTTGGAAATCAATCGTAATGAAGTTCGTTCTGCCACCAATATATTTAGTATTTGGTCGTTAGCATTTGAAAGTAATATGTTTCCGTAGTCGAGGGGCGGCAGATGGCTTTATAGATTCTAGCGGCCGTTTTGATGGAAAAGCTTTTATTTCCATAGCTTATTCCTCAGAAATATTTACTTCTTACTATTGTCTTTGTCATTCGTTGTTTCGCGTCGTTGGTGAATTTCATTTTGTTGTCGAAGATCACACCTAAGTATTTGATTGGAGGAGTGGGTGTTACGTCGATGATATCTAAGTGTATGTGTAGAGCTGGAATAAATTATGGGATTATGGGCTGGAATGAGGAGTTGGCATTTAGATTAATCAACGGAACATCTCCAATGAACACAATTAGGTATATATGAAATATTTAAAAAACATTTTTAACAGCCATGTTAATGTATTTTGTAGCACAAACGAAATTTACAATTTCCAGGATTATAAAAACGATAGAATAGTTGTTTTAACAAAAATTAAACCAAGTGGATTATTTTAAGCCTTTTTCCAATAAAAATATTGACTCTTTTGGTATTGCAATATAAATAAATAAAAATACACATCCCGTAAAAAAAGTATTTTAAATGAAATAATAATTTCTTTTTTACAGGTTGTTGCTCATGCTGATGGAATAAAAGTTGGAGCCGACATTTAGCAGTACGTTCAGTATTTCATAACGTTCCATTTGACAATCAGTAAGTTTTGCGGAATGCGCTGAAAAAGTGTAACGGTAAAGTTAGTAAACGACAACTTGCACGCTTCTTTGACTCTGAAAAGGGCTTCTCGGCATTAAGGATAAAGCAAAATCGGGACTTTGATTTAAATTGCAACCATTGACTGGATAATCTAATATGTAGTAGTCTAAAAAGCGTATACAAAACAAAACCGAACATATGTTGTACATTTTATATATGCCATAATAAAATTGATTTCCATTGCTGTAAAATCAATTCAACTTCCACAAATCAAATAAAATTTAATTTCACGCTATGTCTGATGATAAAAATAAATATAATGTTATGACTCTAAATTAATATTTTAATTGGAACTATTTTAATGGAATATTTCCAAATTGATATGTTCATGAATCAATCAATATTCTCCCCCAATAAATGTTTCATACGTAATTACAGCACACACGGTCGCCTTGTTGCTCAATCTTCCTTATCTGCAACTTGCTCCTAAGGGTATTTCTCAACCTTTAGGGATATTGCGACAGGATTTACTAGGATCTTTTAGTTAAAGCAATCTAATTCGATATTAATTACTATGTAGTATATGTACTCAATAAAACATTTTGAAAAGTCATTTCCTGTTTGTTTTTGTTTTGGTTATATGAACAAATATGTAATAAATATGAATGATTTTTCATATTATAATCACGAAAAATCATTATATTAATGACAAGTTATTTATTTCAGATAAAATTAATTAATTTTGGTAATTTATTGGTTGGTAGTTACGAAACGATTATACATAAATGTAAATATTTTCTTGTAAAAATTAGTGGTCATAATAAAACGCTTTAATATAATTGAATACTTGCTGTTGTAACACAAGCTAACGCTCTAGTTAGTGAAGTAACTTTTAATTGTCCTAACAGGCTTTTACAAGACAAAACATTAAATTAGTAAAATTTGCTTAAAACTGATGCCATGCAAAACGTGAATTAATTAAAAAAGAATAAAATGTCACTTCACGTTTTATAAATATTTAAAAAAATTGATAAGTTCAAAATATATGTCGAGATATCTGAGAAAATAAACCTATAAATGAGTCAAATTATTTTCATGATTAGAGCTTGTTTATGAACAGTTCTCATCGATCAATCCAGAAAGGATTATCTCATCAATTGTCAATCGAGGGTATTTTTCCAACAGGATATATTTTATGATCATAGCCGGGATAAAAGAAAACAGATGTATTTGGTTGTCACTGGCAGTTGGCTTCTGACAATTCCATAGGGATATCGGCTGTAATACAGTCAATCGCCATCACTTCCTGACAAGCTAGTAATCTATGGTTTTACCATGGATTACATATAAATTTAAACTAATTACATATGTTGAGTTTGATTTTTAGTTTGATATGTTGAGTGGGATGTTGGTTAATATTTTATTAATTTCTCTTAATACACAGAAACTTGTATTTGGCTGTTGGATAGAAACCTTATATAACTCAAATCGTACCAAATTTACCTTCCTTTTTGTTACTGCCATTGGCTTAGAAATCATAAAGTCTAAATACATAAAACAGAAACTTAATCATAATGCTGTAAATTAGTTATAAATAATTTGGTGCTATTAGCTGCTTAACTATTAGATGCTATTATTTACTCATCATCATTTTTCAAAACCATGCCCAACTCATGACGTAATTAGCTTTATTGTAATGACAAATATAATGGGAAAAATATGTAAAGAAACAAGAACAAAAATTTGTAGTGAGAAAAAATTAAATCTTGTAAAATTCCTGATGAACAGTTCATATCGATTAATCCGAAAAGGATTATGTTATCAACTGTCAATGGAGGGTATTTCTCCAACAGGATATATTTTATGATTATTGCCAGGATACAAGAAAACGCATGTATTTGGTTATCATTGGCAGTTGGCTTCGAACATTTCCATTGGGATATCGGCTGTCAATCACTATCGCTTTGTGACAAGCTAGTAATCCATGGTTTTACCAAGGATTACCTAGTAATTCAAACTAATTATATATGTTAAGTTTGATTTTTTAGTTTGATATGTTCAAACTGATTAATTACTATTAACACACATTTATTGGATATGAATCTAAAATGCCTCAAACCGTACCAAATTAACCTTTACTTTTCATCACTTTCATTGTCTTGGAAATAAAATAAAAAGTCAATCATAATACTGTAAATTAGATATCTATTGAATGCTCTTAGATGCTTAACTGTTCGCTGCTATCTTTTATTAAAATATTTCAATTTCCTCAAGACAAAATTATAACTGTAATGATAAATATAATAGGACACTCGTACACGACACTTCGTGGAATACAGTCGAATATACCGATACATCGCTATCTAAGATAACGACGACTTCCTTTTCCATCTAGTTTTTTTAAACATAATCTACAAACGATTTATAACTCACAATCAATTCAAGTGAATATTGAAGTATATTTATTTACTTAAATTAAAGTGTCCGCGGTATGATCACCGACGAGACCGGTACGTGCGATATGTCTGAGGAGGATGAGGCCGAATGGACACGCGGGCGCCCCCCTAAACCTAAGAAAACCGACACTAAGAAGAAAAACTCGCTCCCATCCACTAACAAACTACCCTAACAAACACTGCAACACCTCAGCCAACGCAACCTAGTACAAAAACAAACAAACCCATGGCGCTACAGCCCAGGACGGGCCTTGGCCTCCTCCCACAGCCCACACTTGTGCTTGGTGTCTTGATCTTAGACACAAGTGTAGGCGAGCCCTTACAGTTTTTAACGTGGATGGCGAGCCACTAATCGGTGGGGTTTCGAGGCAGATTTTTTCTGCCATGACTTTGCCAGAGGAGACCAGAGATGACTACAGGAGAACGGTGGCTTATTTTACATGTCTAGGATTTGAACCCGGGACTTGCGGCTCCGAAGTCTGACACCTTGACTAATGGGCCACCACCGTCAACTCCCCATTAAATCCTTAAACCTAACAAAAAACCTAACCTAACCTAACCTAAAAAACCTAACCTAACCTAACCTGACCTAACCAAACGCCCCCCTTCCCATTCTCCAAGAACCACAAATCATACTCCTACAACTACACCTTTGCAACTACCAATCCAACCATATCCCGAATACAATTCTGCTCTCTATAGCAGTCACACCGGCCATACAATGAGACATCATTACTAAAACCAACATTTACTTCATCCTCTAAACCAATGACAATCCAAAAGACTGTATACAAACTGTACTTCACAACAAAACCATCTCCTCGTTTTCCCTACAGGTAAAACCGAAATCCACAACTTCATCCCACATTAAACTGATTCTTACTCCGCCGTCATAGTAAGGGTGGAATACGAAATACATGATGAGACCATTGCTAAACACCTGACCTCCTTGAACTACAAATTCCGATACTGTAAGAGGATCATCTCCTAGTCAACGAATAATCCAACTCGCCTCATAAGGATAATAACTCCTGATATAAACACCGTCGAAGCCTTCCTCTCCTCTGGTGATCTGTTCTTTATGAACAGACATTATCCCATTTCTCCAAATACCCACCTCCTTCCATCCCTAGCCCTTCTACAAAATGCCATTCGTTCCTCCACCGCTCGGAAAACTGCATCGCCCCTATCAAATGTAGGTAATGCGAAGAACCTTATGATACCAACAAATGCGCAATTGCTTTGCCGCCGAGATGTTCCTCCTGCAATTCCACGGATCATGTTGCTTGGTCCCCCAAATTTCCCAGCTATACAAAAGCTCCCATCGAGGGAGTACCCAATGTAAAGATAAGGAGCACAAACAAAAGATCCTCGGAGCTACTTGATGAAGTCACCAAAAACTCACGCATTCATTCACCTCTCACAACTCATGACTTTATCATTAATACTCACACGCACGAAATCAATCACCCGTCCATTATCAACCATGACGAACTAGTAAAAAAACTTAACAGACGTTTTGTGACTGATTTTCAAATTGACACACATGCCTTTTTTCCGGCCACCAAGCTGTACGTCCTGATGTTCGACCTGACTTCCCTTGACTCCGACACCCCCACCCTACCAACAGACGAAGCCTCTCAATCGCTTATAAATATCCACGGATAGAATTAATTTCGTTTACGCGAACATCAACAGTTTCGGCATCAAACGGCTACCCATAGACAGATTTACTGAGACTCAATACATCGACGGACATTTATTTGTTGAAACAAATACGAAACCCGATAACGATAACGAATCAAGGAAACACACTGACCAACAAAACTAGGGGTGGTGCCTTGGTTCACCTTAACCCAATAACCAACTCGGCAGAGCTAATCCCCGCTCTTTAAATAATCCTCTGAATGATTGCCTCCATTTTACTATTCCTTTCCTGCAAGTCAAAATCCACATTTTCCTCGTCTACATTCAACCCTTCTCCGGCGTGGAGCAGAATATTCTGACAATGGCCTCGTTGTTTGAGTATTCTGTCATCATCGGAGACTTTAATGTTAATATAAACAAAGCCCGTCACGTCCAGTCCTTCATTAATAATTCCCGCTTCACACACAGACAGACCATTCCTGCCTTTATATTGCCCCAGAATAATGATCACCCCCGACCTCAAACTCCATACCTCCAACCTCACGAACTCTATTGTTGATATAGCCCTCTCCCCAGACCTTGGTGCCGATCACCTAGCAATTTCCTTTTACATTTTACTTGACCATACCCCTCCTACCCAACAGAATCCAATTAAAGTTAACCTAAACAAAACCAACATTCCCAAACTCAGCTCCAAAATGACATAGTACAATAATTCCGTAGACACTGATAATCCTACACTAATAAACATAGGTGACTTCCAGGACAAACTAACCGACGGAACACTCTCCTAAATACTAAAGCAATATTCCTACACAACAACTACGCCCGTATATATTAACACCGATTACACATAAAAGAAAACTATACACACATTACAACAGGACGCACGATAAGACGATCAAAACTGAAATTTACAGACTCTACAGAGACATTAATCAACTATTACTATTACAATTGCGAACCAATAAGTGACTATCTGTGTGCAAGGAAATTGAAGATGACAAAAACGATCCTTCTGGTAGAAAATTAAAAAACTCACAAAACACCACACAGTTTTCAAAGTACCAGACAAGACAATAAATCTGTAGTGTTCTTTACACAACAAGACCTTCGTAAAGCCCTCCTACTCTCCAGACGCTTCCACAAATAGTTCACTCCTACCACCTCTGCTTCCTCTGCTTCGAGCAAAACAACTTCGACAAAGTCATATCCTGGTACAATAAGTTTATCTTACACAACAACATGACGAACATGGACGAAATAACGAATGACGAATTTCAAACCGCCCTATCCCACACAAAAATAGCTACCCCAGTTCCGACCTCGTTCAAAATCACCATATAAGAAACCTCCAAGAAAATATCCAGTTCTAAATCCTTAAACTTTATAACCTCTGCCTCAGAAAAATATATTTTTAAAACTGGTGGAAAAGAGGCGTTATAATAACCATCCCTAAACCCAGGCAAGACCACACCCTCCCTGGTAAAATACTAAAACAAATTCTATGGAAACTACGTAGAGACTATGGAAAGTTGTCCGGAACCACATTCCCAAATACCAATTCGGATTTAAGCAGTCCCTCATTTCACTATTCATCCTCTAATAATCGTTACCAACAATAATCAAACTTTCTACCTAAATAATAAATTCTCTGCTGACCTTTTCCTTGACATTAATAGAGCATTCAACAGCGTTTGGTACGTGCAAAATGCACCTCCTTGTAATCCTGCCTTACCTACTCCATATATTCAGAGCTTCCTTCAAAGTAGATCCCTCCATATCAGAATTAACCATTGCTATTTTCCTGAATTCACACCTCTTGATGGTCTCCCACAGGGCTCTCCTCTTAATATATAACATATTTTGCCACGACATCCATAATTTCAATCTTGACCTAAATCTTGAACAAAATTAACCTTTTTCTGCATATATCCTACAATACTCAGACGATACCGCATTAATATCACACCACAATTGCTTCCAAAAGACCATTGTCCAACTCCAAATACTCACAGAAAAAAATCCTCCTATGGTTTAACCTATGGAGACTTTCTGCAAACCCCTCCACATGCCAATTCATTGTGCCTAACCATATAATATCCCCTAACTCTCCTTACCTCCCCCTAGGCGCCATGAACATAACACTGACACCACACATTAAATACCTAGAACTCTCCTTCCTGAACTGGACTTTCGACTATAGACTTACATAGGCCGTGCAAAGAAGCAGATATTTCCGTTATTTGTGTACACGCAACAGCGTACTCTCCATAAAAAATGCAACAAAAAGTTACAAATCTATATACAGACCTATACGTGACTACGGAGATATAATAATGTGTAATGCACACAAAAGGACAATCCTCATACTCAGAGTAGCTGAAACCACATCGTTGCGCGTAATAACGAAATTAAGACATCCTAAGAGCATCCTCCACAACCCACCCAATAATTTCCTATACTCACTGACCCAAATTCCAAATATCTCAGACAGACACGGACAACTACTAACCAAATTTGAAGATAGAGACATACAACGGACAATCATCGGCTCACTTTGCATCAAGCGCAACCTAAAACACCGTACTCGTACTTATCCCACAAAGACCCTATACGAATCAATACATGACGTCCATGACGAATACGACGTCATTTTTTGTTCAAATAGTGTAGGTATACCTAAAATATTGTATTCCCTGCCAGAACGACCTTATGGTCGAGAGCTATTTGTTCCCTTTTCTTGACAATAAAGATTATTATTATTTATAATCATAAAATGTTTTAGATAACGAGAAAATGTGTATTATAACCAAAAAATGTAACTATATATTTAAAAAATTTCGAGTTATTAACTAGTTATTAACTAATTTTGTCGTTAATTTTCCCATGTTTTGTCGTGCTATAATTAAACAGTATTTTTCTGTTTGACCTATAGCAATTTATTGGCAGTATGCCTCGCTATATTTTTTTCGTTACATAATCTAGTTTTCCTATATAGTTCTAGTTTTCCTATAATCTCCAAAATAAATATTACGCATAAAAATGAGGGCAAAAATCATCACCCGATGTGAATAGCTCTGAGAATGCCCCTATCTATATATTCCAAATTCTGATTACAGTGGTTTTTTTAAGTTGCTGATCTCGAATGTGTTATCAAAATGTGCAAAAATAAAATGATGGATTTAATATGTTGGACAATTTTTCGAGAAACTCATCTCTTTTTACCAAAATTTTATACCTTAATATTAATTCTTAATCTCGCTGATTACAAATCAGTTATCAACTATTAAAAAAACAGAATTGCAGATCCAATCTCACTTTAAAATCTTATAAGGTTGAAATTACGGCTTTGCAAGTTTTCTCACGTCGCTTATCAGATATCAATTATCAGGTTTTCAAAAAACAAAATAGCGCATTAGATGGTATTGACATTGTACCAAATACGTATAGGAAGGTTTCGGCATGCAATTTATTAGATTTCTGAATACGTACGTTCTTAAACGAGACAAGCGAGAAGCTAGGGATGTATTGGGCTATTCATTATTTGGGCTATTCATTATTCAAAACATTCAGGATCCCCTCTATTAAGCTAAGTTCCACACTTAAATAATAAAATTAGCAACGGTTACGCGGCTAATATTTAAAAAAATTCTGATCACCGATTCGAATCAGTGATGTCAAAATTCCTTCAGAAGGCCATTTTTTTAACTTTTTTTAAATCCAGCATTATGTTTTAGAACAATTTATTAATACATTCGTGTTCAGCGACGTACAGAACCACTGTTAACAAATACAGAGGATATAGCAATATAGGACGAGGCATTATATGTTTTCCAGTTGTCGATAACTCAGCCCACTGTGCACTGCAGCAATAGATTTGCGATGGAAATGACTCCTTTGGACTTAGTGACAAAGAAGACATCCAAATTGACAATATTAATATGAAACAAGGAAGGATTATATAGAGTTAAATGGAGGTGTTACGAAACCAAAAAAGTACCCTTTATTCAGGGGTGGGAAAATCATATTGTGGATGAAAGTTAAACCAAGGTCCACATTAAAAAGTTTTATATTTTAATTGTTGTGTCTATATGTCTATGAAATAGTAACAGATAGAAAATTTCAGGCCTGGTAAACATAATAAGCAATTTTTCTAGCTTTACAAAGATTTCTCTTAACTTTTTATGTTGCAATACAAATTAAGATCATTCATTATGGGTACTATGCGTAGATGAATTTGTAATTGCTTTCTATGCGAAGTTTTATTTTGGCAGAACATTAGATTCGTCGTTAGTTCAAGTAATTTTTAAAATGCTTTGCGGGCCGCATAAAATGTTGATGCTAGGCGCCGGTATTTGCCCAAACCTGACTTTATATGGTTCAAAAAATGAGCTATGAAAGAAGAACAGTGTATAGTATATTATACATTAAGAAATACCCATAGCTGAAGTAACTCTTGCTCCCTGGTTACGGCTAGCTACACAAGCTGGCTAGTTTGTCATGCTAGTTAGTTATGCTTGAGTCAGAATGAGCAATGTTAAGAAATTATATGAAAAAGGGGAATGGTTTCTCAATGAATAGAAAGGTATAGTATGTAAATAGGTTGCTAAGAAAAATAAAAAAAGAAGCTAAACATTACGTTGCAAGAAGATATATTTGCACTTTCAAGGGTTTAAATTAAGTAAAAATTATGGTACATATCAAACTACCTGATTGTTTCTTAAATGCTTCGTCTAATGACCAAAAAATATAAAGAAAGAACGGATTTTGCGTTAAATGAAAGAATTAGAGACATTGGCCGAACGACTTTATAGAAGGAAATTGGAGTAAAAAAGAATAGTATCACAGTAAAATCGTGCTAATGAATGGGGGAGCGCACTGCACTTGTTTCAAACAATTAATTTAAACGGAGAGATTAAGGAGCAAAAACAATATTAAGAAATCTTGATTTGTTTGAATTATTATTTACCTTTATTTAAACATTGGAAACACAGTCGACGATAAATCATAACTGTGATAAATACAATAAAATCCTTGAAATCACTGGACTGGAAGATTGATTGACTTAGATGATACAAGATCTACCAGAAACTTAAGTTTGCAACAGGCATTTATGCAATACGATTTTACCAACAACGCTGCGATTTACAGTTCTGATATTTTTATAGTTCTAATCGATTCAAAACAAATATTTCTTGACAATTTTCGAGATTATTTCAGTTACCTCAATAATCATGGATATTGGTTATTTTAATAGTAATGTGTCTTCTTATTTCAATTGGCGTTCGTGTATTTTGTATTTTTGTTTTAAATATTTCGCTTCGATTCTTGCGTCTCCAGGTATTCCAATTATGCAGTCTGTGTAAGAATTCCATTGAAAATTAAGGCTGCAGCGTTTTTGTTGGCTGCATACAACTTTAACCATGACCACGTTAAATTATACCCGTCCTTGCCTCTTTTAATTTATTTCATATGTTGTATAGCGAGGGCTTGTTGGCGAAACAAGCAAAATGGTGAATTTTCTATTTTTCTTTGAATGCCGTTTGGGATTATGTTGATTTTAAAATATTCTTACTGGCTATAGCTTTCAACAACTTACTCTAAAATTTATTAATGTAGCGAGATATGCTAGCTGGTTATGAAAGTACGTAAGCTGGGAGATGAGAGAATAAGAAAGAAACTATACAGAAAGATAAATGCGGAAGGAAAAAAGGCAGTGCTTGAGTTAGGACGAGGATTCTTAAGAGATTATATGAGAAAAGGGATCGTTTTTGAATGAATATAAAAGGTATAATATATAAACAGGTTGCTAAGAAAAACGTATAATAGGGGCTAAACGTCAAGTAAGCAAAGAATTATACTTGTAGTTACAACGCAGATTATGTAGAAATTATGTTACATGCCAATCTGCATAATTGTTTCTTAAATGCTCCGTCAAATTATCAAAAAATATATAGACAGTACGGATTGTGTGGCAAATGAGAAATTAGAGAATAAGGGACATTGAGGATCGCCTAATGTCTCTAATGACTTTGTAGAAGGAAATTGGAGTGAAACAGGAAAGTAGCACAGCAAAGAAAGTGCTAATCAAAGTGGAAGCACGGTGCACTTGTGAAAACAATTAATGTAAATGGAGAGATTCAGTAGCAAAAAAATATTAAGAAATCTAGATTTGTTTGATTTGTTATTTACTTTTACCTAAACATTTGAAACACAGTCAGAGATAAATCACGACAAAAATACAATAGAGTTCTTAAAATCACTGGCCTTTAAATGATGCAAGTTCCAGTCAGAAACCTAAGTTCCAATCAGGTACCAATTTATTTATTTATTTATGTTGTAACAACGCTGTAATTTATGCAAGAATTTCAAAGATTACCTTCAAACACATTGCAGACCAAATCGAAAACTACCTTGGATATGTTTGCTAAAACAGGAGTTCTTTCATTATCCACTTTTAACTGCTAAAGTTTAAAAAATCATACTAAAATATGATGGATACGGTTACTCAAAATTCGAAACTTACTATGTGAAAGGTGGGCGAGAAATGAGGAACAAATTGTTGTTTCTCATTTCAATTGCATTTCTATTCATAAAACTCTGAACATACCGTCCACATTTGTCAAATATGAGCATAATTTTGACAAACATTAGTATTTCAATTGTTGGTAAACTGGGAAGCGGGCTTGAAGAAGTTAGCTATTTATACAGGGTGCTTCATAAATGTCCGGGAGCAATTCTAGGGCATATTCTAGAGCCCAAATTAAGAAAAAAAAGTCCGTATAAAGATGTGTCGGAAAACGCTTCCTAACTGATGTGCAGAACTTAAAGGACGGTGGAGTCACACAACATTTTTGCTAATATCTCAGACCCAACTAATGATAATTGATTAAAATTGCGTGTGTACTCGTTACTGGTACCGAACTACTGCTTGTGCTTATTGTCGTCTTCATAGCCAACCAGTGGCGGTACATTTGTGGAACGACCTTTCTTCTTCTTCTTCTTTCGAATAAGCCTAATTTGGACCACGCTTTTTCAACTATTGGGCTTTGATCTTTGGCCAGTATTGCCGCATCTTCTGCCGGTGTAACTCCTTTCTCTTTTCTGTCCAGGGGGTACCTTTCCTTCGGGGTTTTTCCTGAAATCATCCACGGACTTCCTTCAGGGTGCGTCTCACAGCCTGTCTGTTTTGGAGATCTGGTATTCCCAGTTCTTTAATATCCTTCTCGGTTTCTGTAAACCAAGCGGTACGAACCTTCTTGTTTTGTCAGAAGGTGAACAGACGAGACGGTTGCTTAGTCGGTTTGGAGGCAATCTTGCAACGTGGCCATAGAAAGTTACCCTTCTTTTCCTTGCACAGTCAGAGAACATCTCAATATGTTCGTAGAGCTTAAAGTTATGCCGCCTGCATATTTTATAAAAAAATTTAACGAAAAATATTTAAAATGCCGTGAAAGAAAAGAAACACATATTTACTTCAGTTTTGAATTAGCACATACACGTAATACTTAATTAACAATAGCTGTTCGAATTGTCGTCCATCAATCCGGACACAAGCTACAGCACGCCGCAGTAATGATCTTTGAACATGTTCAAAAATTCCTGCGATGGCCTGAATGGTTGCACATCCGTTTTTCATACAATGTTACAGTTCTGCGAGATCCGACACTTCCGTTTCATAGACTAAGTTCTTTAAGTGACCCAAAGAAAGTAGTCTAAGGTGATCTTCCTGGCCAAGCAACTGGCCTCAACCTATTCTCCTTAAAGATAGCTGTTATGTAGGTGAGCTAAAATGTACAGATGCACCATCGTGCATGAAACACATTTGGCGTCTAGTCAAAAAAGGCACTTCATCCGACAACCCTGGCAAAATTTCACAAAATTTCAACATTAGTTCTCACCATAACCGTATGAGGATTTTCGTCCGCCCTGCCGTGCATGTTATGGTAATTAATAATTCAATTTAATTTGTTTTTTCGAAAATTGTTATCTTGAGCTACAGAAACAAAGAGACGGTACTCTTTGTTTCTGTAGCTCAAGATAACAATTTTCGAAAAAACAAATTAAATTGAATTATTAATTACCATAACATGCACGGCAGGGCGGACGAAAATCCTCATACGGTTATGGTGAGAACTAATGTTGAAATTTTGTGAAATTTTGCCGTAAAAAAAAGTGTACTTCAAATTCAGTGTACTTTTTGATTAAGAACAATTTCATCTAGTCAAGCAGAGATGTTAGCAAAATAATGTTGCGTGAGGCCACCCCCTTTTTAAGGCTGTAACTCAGTTAGGAGATGTTTTCGGACACATCTTTATAGGGAATTTTTTGTTATTTTGGGTGTAGAACACGCCCTTCTTCCGGACATTTATGACACATTCTGTATATCCCCATGTAAAAAAGTTTAGCATTTTTTCTATTATTTATTCATCGATTGCTATAATCCTTTATTGACATATGTGAATCACTTGTATATGTTATATAAACATCAATTGGACAACAGTTAGGTCACTTCTTGATTGAGATATTTAAATATATAATATAACATAATAAATTATGTATTTATAAAAAACTAAATTTCCAACTATATTTATCTATATATAGAATATTCTGTATATTTTGAAAACTATGACCATTTCATAAAAATAAATAACATTGGTTTCTACGAAAATTAGGGTACGACTTCCAAACGAGCCTAAAATGTCTTTCCACGTGATTTTGAAATTCCACAAAAGAATCTGTATCAGTTTTATATTAATTGGAACACAAAGGGCATATCAGTGCATCCTCTGGTACAATCGGAGTACTCAGATGAACCTAACTGTTGAAGTTCATTTCTTCTTCTGGTGTTGCTGTTTCCTTTTCAGTTTGTTTATCAGCATTTGCTTTAAATTCTTAGATTTGTAAATTCTGTACATTCTTAGTTAACCTTTCCTTCTCAATCAATAAACCTTTCTTTATCTTCTTTAATTCATTCATGTTTCGTTCCATATCGTCCTGTATGGAATCTTCGTCTTCATCTTAGAAATGGAATTCGAAACTTTTGATCTAGTTATTTTGGAGCTGAAGCATTTCAGTACATTGCGATTCCAGTTCAGACTTTTCTTTTTTCAACCCTTGAACCTGTTTTTCTAAATAAAATCGTTTGTAAAGCTAGTAGTAAGGCATACTGGGCGCCAGTTGATTCATTTATATTAGTATTAAAAAATATTGGAAATTTGTAAGACGAAACCTTCTGACAAGTAAAATCTTAATATATTAGAATATATTGAGAAAGGCTCTAAATTACTTTCAAAATTACTATTATAAACTTTCAAAATAAATATTATTAGCCTCCACTTATGTTGGCTGAAGACGTTCACTTAATTGATAAAGAAAAAAAAATAAGAACTCACAACCTTTTTATGAGAAGCATTTGAATTGAGGATGAAATCTAGTGCAGTACACAACAGGAAACTGTACCACAATTGATGCTGTTTTTTTTTGAGATGAATCTCAAATATATGTAGGATATATCTTTTTAAGGATACCATAAGCCGATAATAACCATTTTATAATAATATTGTACCTATTTTCCAGTGAAGAAAAAAGTGTCTTTCCAAATATATTTAATGAAACTTTTTTATTTGATTCCTCATTTTGCATTCCTCATTGCATTGAATGCATCGAAAATATGCTACAAGTATATGAACTATACAGATTTTATTTCGAATTACGTTCGGAGATAAAAAAAATTGTGAGGAACTTCGTTCCTGGAGGGGGTAGCCTTACCACACTTTTTTTGAAATTATTTAACTTCGACTCTTCGGGTCTCCAGGTGTTGCAATTATATAAATCAATTATATATAAATTTCTGCTTGTGACAACTATTATCTACGGTATTATGATCTATGTGTCGATTTGTTTATATTCTAGTGTTCAACAAGATCTTTGTATCTTCTTTTCGTTGCAATTTTTCAGCTTGATGTTCCCTTCAATTACTTGATGCTGTCAAATCATTTATTGGCTAATGTTCAATATATTCATTTGGCGACCCTGTCATGACTGTCTTTGTTGTGCGAGTAAGCGATTTTACTGCATCATTACAGATTAGATCCTAAACAATTTCAAGATTTTTCTCGCATTGTCCATAATCCGGTTTTTCCGCGTATTTTCTAGATTTTTAACTTCATTAGATTTTTATGTAATGCTTGTGCAGCAACAATGAAGTCTTCGGTCTCTTTATTCATTTTTTCCAACTTTAACCATGTCCTTATTAGAATATAACTATTCTTGCCTTCTTCAATGTTTTCTATATGTTGTTCTGCAAAGGCCTATTCCACCACATTTTTTTTTCTAAAATTGTAATTTATATAGCGTGGCTTTCCGTTGATTTAAAAATATTATCACTGGCTATAACCTTCAACAACTTAGTCTGAAAATTGTTAGGTAGAAAAAGTAGGTTAAAAAGATATGCTAGCTAGTTATGGAAGGAAACTACGAATTAAAAAAATCACGAAAATAATATGTGGGGACGAGAGAATAATTAGCAAGGAACGCATACAGAATATAAAATAAAGAAATAAAATACGGTGTACTTGAGTCAAAATGTGCGATGTTATGAGATTATATAAGAAAAAGGGATGGTTTGCGACAACAAAAGTTGTGGCAGTAACAACATTATATTATCAAAAAGTACGTAAAGTTCAATCTACAATAATTGTTTCAAATAACTACCTCCAGCCTGGATACAAGCATTCAATCTTTTCGTCATTGAGTGCCATACTCTTTCAAACACACCAAGGTTATTACTAATTGAGTTACACTCATCAGCTAATCATCGGATAATTATCCGATTTCGCAATTCGTCCAAATTCTCCTCTGGCGTATCGTAAAATATTTTTTTCAGATAACCCAATAAGAAATAATCCAGGGGGTTTAAGTCTAGGGATCGAGCAGGCCTTGCGTGTGGCTCACCTCGGCAAATTCAGCGATCTCCGTATCTTGATGTTAAAAAATCAAGAGCAAACAAAACGAAATGTAGTGGTGCACCATCGTGCATAAACCACTTCGCAATTCTTGTCGACAACAGTACATGCTGCAGAAACTCGAGCAGTGTTTCATCCAAAAAGATGCGATACATCTCGCTAGTAAGCCTTCTTGGTAGAAATACCGGTGCAATTAGGTAGTCACCCACAAATCCAGTCCAAACATTCAAGGAGAACTGACGTTAAAATCGATCTTCACATACCTCATGCGGATTTTTCCGCTGCCCACACATGGTTGTTATGAAAATTCCTTATTGTATTTCTTGAGAAACCGGATTCATCGGTGAAAAGGATATGTGTCAGGAATTGAGTAACTAGAGCTAATGTTTGCAAAAGACATTGACATAACGCAAGGCGTGGACGATAATCAGCAGGTAGTAGTGCCTGAAGACTTTTTCGCGTAGAAGTACATGGATCTTCCTCTATCATATCCAACACATTATGTTCCAGTTGTACCGTTCCTACTGTCACTAATCCTACTGGCGCTACATTTCGTTACAATGTGCCTGTTTCACGAAGACGTAAATGAATGTTATCGAAGATTTTTCGATCCGGGATATTACGGTAAGGAAACAGTTCAATGTACTATCGTATAGCCAGTAATGAATTGCCATCAGCTAGTCCATACATGAAAAGCACGTCATTCATCTCTGCGTTCGTATAAATGGTAGAGGACTTCACTAACTATAAAAAACACGTCAGACAGCCAACCGTCACTCAACGTAAGCAACTGCGACCGATACATGTGATCACTGACGAGACGTATTGAAATGTAATCCACTTGTACGTTAGTAGATAAAACATCCTTTCCAAGTTATCGCCAATATTTTTTTGAACTTGATAAATTCATATGCGTACGCCATACTTTTATTTATATTAATAATTTCAATAAATACCGAATAAGGTTGTCGCAAATTTTGTTCACCTTGTATCATCGAAACAATGGGATTTTTCAGAAATCATCATTTAGCAAATTATTCTTAGAGTAGGTCAAGGAATAATCCCTTGAATATATTCTGGATATTCTGAATATATCCCTTGAATATATTATGTTTACTTAACACCCTGTATAAATAGGTTGCTAAGAAAAAGCAAAAAAGAAGCTAAACATCAAGTATGGAAAACAATTATACTTGTAGTTATAACGCAGATTATGTAAAAATTATGGTATATATGAAACTGCCTAATTGTTTCTTAAATACTTCGTCTAATGACCAAAAAATATATAGAAAGTACGGGGCGTGCGGCAAATGAGGAATTAGAGACATTGGCCCAACGCATTTGTAGAAGGAAATTGGAGTAAAAAAGGAAAGTATCACAGTAAAGGATGTGCTAATGAATGTGGGAGAACAGTGCACTTGTTTAAACAATTAATGTGAATGGAGAGATAAGGAGCAAAAACATATTAAGACATCCTGATTTGTATGAATTATTTTTTACTTTTATTTAAACACTTGGAATAGAGTCAGAGATCAATCACGACTAAAATACAATAAAATGCTTAAAATCACAGGACTGGAGACTTTGTACGATACAAGTTTCAGCCAGAAACCTATGTTTCCATCAGTTATTTGCGCAATATTTAACCGTTAAGGTTATTCTACCGGCCGGAGCGGCCTAACGCACTTAACTAATTATTACATATGGTTAGAATAATATTTCGATGAAACGCCTTTTAGTAATCTCCTATTGCACTGGAAATATATGAAATAAGTTTTTTAAAAACCATTATGCTTTAAAAATCTCCGAATTTTTACATTTATACAAAAAAGCAGCGGCCTCGAGTGACACCGTGTCATCAGACCACGGATTAAGTTTAAAAACAAGACAAGCCCTTAGAATAGATAGGAATATTACCTACTAATCAAGACGCATTTTTTATGATAAAGTTTATTGGGATATTGTTTACTGCTGCGCATCTGAAATTTTCCAATGCGAGTATTGACGGTCTATGAAGCAAAAAAATATGGACCACCAATTTTTCGAGCAATTTTCTTCAAGAACAGATACCAAGAAATTTGTAAATTTAGTAGAGTTGATGATAAAGAATCAAAATCTAAACGGCCCGCAAAGGATAAACTTGCACCTATTAGAGATCTGTGGGATCGAATGAATAATAATTTAGGAAAATTCTACATACCATCATGTAATCTGACTGTAGATGAACAATTGTTTGGTTTTGACGGCAAATGTCCATTCAAATAATGCATATCGTCAAAACAAAAAATATGGAATTAAATTTTTTTTTGCTAAACGATTCTGAAACAGGATACCCACTAAAAGGAAAAGAGGGAAATCAACGTGCCACCAACCTGGGTGAAAATATCCTACAAGATTTGTGCATTCCATATTACGGTACAAATAGAAACATCTCATGCGACAATTTTGCTTACTACCAAACAATTGACCACGAATTTGAAGTTGTTTAGGTCTTGCCTCACTATTACCGGAACAGTACGAAAAAATAAGGTATTTATCCGCCAAAATATTCAGGCGAAACGTTCTCGAGAACAATTTTCAACACATGTTGGATTTATAAAAAATCTCACCTTAGTGCCATACCTTCAAAAAAGGGAACATCTGTTATTTTATTATCAACAATGCATCATAGTGACGCGATCACGAAAAATAAGAGAAACCGGAAGTGATTATTGATGATGACAAAACAGATTTTATGGACAAGATGATTAAAACTTATACATTCTTCCTCCAGGAAAGAAACGGCGCATGTAATGACATTTATGTGAAAGTAAAAGGACAGTATTCTAATATTGTACACATTGTAAAAAGAATACTTGTAATAGTCCTTCAAATATCAAATGCAATAAGTGTGTAGATTAATAGAAAAATTAAGTTATAAACTTGATTATTTTTAAACACTATGCGAAAAAATGATTGATTTTGTTTATTCCACATAATCTTATATTAAAAATGTGCAGCTAATATGCAATTTATAAAAAATTTATTGAATAAAAATAGAATGCAAGAGAACCCAAGATGCAATTGAAAAATAATAGTATAATTACATTACTATTGCACCAAATTGTCATCGGCCATTCAGGCCGGTAGACGTAGGATGGCTGACTACTTGGTAGTATGACCTTAGCGGTTAAGATGTTCGCAACAACGATGTGATTTATAGTTCAGTTATATCTGATCGGTTCAAATATTCAATGAAAATTTTCTAAATTATTCCAGTTACGTTAATAATGATGCGGATTAGTTAATTCAATTTTAAGGAGTCTTGTTATTTCAATTGCTAAGTCCTTACATATAGTCTTTTTTTTTCCTAATTAATAGTTTTTAATCTTAATATAATTAATTAATCTTTAATTTTGAATTAAGTTTATAATCTAATTCTCTAGCTTTGATTCTCGCATCTCCAGGTGTTCGCTCCGAGCATAATCACGCTTAGCACCACCCGTGGCCAAAAAGACAACTTCGAGTGCAATAATAGTGTATAAAAACAGCAAGCATAAACAAAAAATAATTAATATAATAAAATATTCGATATTTGACAGCAAAAATAATTATAGGTTTTGTAATACGTCAATTCTGATATAAGTTACTACCGAGATAATAATTATAAATTAAATTCACAATGGATAAAATTATTAAAATTGACCTTGAAAAATTTTTCCACTCCGCTATTGATTTTAATAAACACAAAATTGTGAATGGTATAAAAAATTCATAGTTTGAGTTTCGTGTAGTATTTTTACAGTTCATCACAGAACGCTTGAAAACGTGTTTTGGCTTTGAATCCATTATCAATTTATGCACTTTATTAGTTTACGTAGAATAATGAAACACATTTTTATTTAGCAATATACATGTCAATATATTCCAATAAATGATAAATAATGACGTAACTACACATGAAGTTCTCAAAAGTGTCACCTTTGGCGCTAGTGCTATTGCGCTCGGAACGAATTGCAATTGTATAAATAAATTACTTGCAAAATTCTGTTTGTCACTACTATTTTCTGCTGTATTGTAAACTAAGTGTCTATTTGTTTGTATTCTAAATCTTAAAACGATCTTGGCATTTTCATTTTGTAGAACTTTTTTAACTTGATGTTCTCATGAATTATTTGATACTGACAAATATTTTTTGTATGTTTAATGTAATCATTTTGCGACCCTGTCATGTCAGACTTTATAGTTTGAGTAAGCTATTTTACTACATTCATAGAATAGATGAGAAACATTCTCAAGAGTTTTCTGGCATAGTCCATAATTCGGTTTAACCCCAGATTTTCTGGTATTTTGATTTCACTACAATTGTCTGTAATGCTTTTGCATCAAAAATTAGGCCTTTAGACTGTTCCTTTTTTTTCGGATTTTGTTCAACAAAGGCTTAGTTTTTTTTTAATTTACATGCTGTTTAGGTTTTTGTTAATTTATATTAATTAATATTATTATTATAATTAATAAGAAGAATTTTAATATTCTCATTGGCTATAGTCTTCGAAAATGGAGTCTTAAATTTGTTACTGTAACCATTTATTCTAGCCATCTAGTATAAATTATTTTTATTTTATTACTATTATTAATTTACATTATGGAAAACATGCAAATAAATAAAAAGCTCAAATCAATTCAAGGCAGATAATCTGATTATGTTTTATTTAAAGTTTAGCAAGAAACACATTTATAAATTCAAAACCGTATAAATTCAAAAAGGTAAGGAAGATAGACTTTAATTTTAAGAGGTATTTATATTTACATATTAAGGGCAAGTATGCTGTTAGACGATTGCTAAATCCGCAAATAACAAGTAAATTTAAATCAACAAAATCACCAAAACTGTATAAATATTGAATTTAACGAATGTAAAATGCTATATTGTGCCGTTTAAAACTGTAATATGTAAATAATGTGAGGTAATTAATGCCATTTCAGGCATTATCTTGGGTATCTGGTACGTTCACCGCATTCCTTTCACCGCGGAATCTTCACCGTAGGAACTTTCACCGCAGGAACGTTCACTGCGGAGCAGTTTCAGCTCTGCGATGTTTCAGCGCTCACGTTTCACAGTTCGGAAATTACAACACATCCAATTAAAAAAATACGTAAACAAAAATATAGGAAAATAGATTGATATAGGTGAAACTGTTCACACAACTGTTTCACAGCGGTGAACGTTCCTGCGGTGAAAGTTCCTACAGTGAAGATTCCGCAGTGAAACGTACGCGGTGAAAGTTCACTAAACCATTATCTTGACACAGGTACGGTATAAATTTAGTTATTAAAATAATTATTTGCTTTTTATTGCCTAATTCGTTTATTCATAAACATATAACTTTTTTAAGAATTTTAAAAATAGTATAATCTGCAAGTACTTAGCTGAAGGATCCCACTTGATAAAATCTGACTAGTTGAACTGTATAAGAAAATAACACACTTTTTGTATTTTGTCCATAGAATGTGAAATTAATTTCTTATTGCAAATAAAATTATAAAGTTCTTTCATTTTAAAAATCATCTTGTTGAAATAAACGGTCATAAAGCATATACATACTCATCACCGTGAATGGACGATCAAAATGTGTATTATACGCACGTATTGGCCATTTCAATAAACTATAATTAAAAATGTATTAAATAAAACTCGCTGTGTTATTATGTAAAGCAAGCTTATGCATTAGTAACTTTTAATTAACTGCCAGTCCAAAACAAAGAAAAATATTAAATTAAAAAATAAACATAAAATTGTAAATTTAATTTACGTAAAAATCCAGCTTTAACTGAATATATTATAGAATTGTTATCGAAATCATGACTAGTGGATATTGATTTCAATAACGCTCCCTATTGGAACGGAACTTGCAAACCGGAACTTTTAAAAGTTATTTTTTACCTTACAACACATTAAAATCTTCTAGAAAATAATTTTTGAATTCGACCATTTCGCTATTTCTAATTTCGCACAGTCTAGTTAATAATGGATCATTAGGTAATTCTGATTAAGCATGGACCAGCAAAAATGTTAAATTTTTCAACATTAACTAAAGTAGCAATAACATTGGGTAAAGTTACTACGTGAATCTTCAATAATGAAAGTAGCTAAATTAATGAATTACTACGTTTCAATTCACTCATGACTTATAAATATATCAGCCCATAAGAGCTGCAGTGCTGCAGCCCTCCCGCCAAAATGAAAACATTTTTTTAATTATTATAAACTATTACAATAGTGTACAATTATTATACAAAAACATATTTTGCCGTTCGTAGTATATTTATTTCTTGATTTGTAGGTAATAAATACCTCTATTGGCGCTCTGTATGTGTGTATTTTAGTGCGGTTGTATATTCATATCTCGGGCTGCAGTCAGCGCAGACCGAGTCTCCAGGTAGTGTATTGAGCTGGTTACCCCCACCCGCGATATACGTTTTTGTAATATGTATATCGAGGGCTGCAAACATTGCAGTCCGCACTCTGTATTTTAGGCATTTTTTGAGTTTATAAGAACTCGAGTTTCGGCAACGGCAAAGAACCTTAAGTGGACCATTAATTGGTGAACAATTGAAAAGTGGATAATTCAAAACAAAGTATTAATAAATAAGCAGTTCTTAGCTATACACATAGAAAGTAAGATAGTTATTTTTTAATTTAATTATTGAATTTAATTTTAATTACATTTTTATAGAATCGAACGAAGCAAAAAATTCCGTTATGCATTTGCAAAAGATGAACTTTGCACGACTGGAATTTCAAGAAAAAATTAAAATTAAATCATTAGGACGGTTAACTCCAGATTTAAATATTTGTCCAATGTCACAAAGTCGTTCAAATAATTATGACCGAAAATTTAATTTCAACATTTAAATGAAACATAATAATTGGTTAACAGGTTTTCACTGAATTAAAAAATTCAATATGTTTCTGTATGGATCAATGAAAATTCTGGTTTTTCAACTCGTAGAAATACTTTTTATTATAATTTTTTCTAGCCCTCCCACAAACATAATCCACGAGCCGCCACTGAAATATATGAATATAATTACAAGTGTAATTTAGTTTTGCTGCACTTTCGCGCTACGAGATAGTGATAGAGTGCTGGAAAACCAAATTGTATTTGTAATTATATTTATATATTTTATTATTTTTTTATATTTATATTTTTATATATCCTTTGAGGGTTCCTATAAAACCATTCATTGTGGAAAATGCATATGTTACCATTTGATGTGGTAATACAGATCTTGATCAGTTAATTTTGCTATTATGTATTTCAGCTCTTTGCATATCCGTCTCTCAATTCCCATTAAAGCTATGAATTAGCAAATAATAAGATCAAAACAGACGTCTGTGCCCTTACAGTCGTAGAAATAAATACATTAATCTCTATATTCAATTTGACTGTAGTGAAGTTTCACCTCATTTAGCGAATTACATAGGAATTATCACAAATATGTTTGATAATATAAATTCGACGAATAAAAGAGCTAAGAAGCTTATTATTAGAATAAACCATAATCAACTGAAATGGAACAAATTCAGTCTAACGAAAGGTCCTAACCTTAACCCTCTGCCGGGCGCGCTATTACTACTCACACTTCGTGCGCGGTGGTACTGGGTGTCGCCTCGTGAAACCCGTCGTTTCAGACTTCCACATCATTTTTTTGAATGCATTTAATAATGAAACATGATTAATTGTAAGTATATACTTATTTAATATTTTTAATCATGAAAAAAATGTATTAATAAAAATTTAAAAATTATTAAAAACAACTCAAAATACCTATTACTACACAAATAAAAAATAATTAAAAATAAAATATTTAAAACTCATTCAACTTCCATTTGCGAACACTCGTGACACTCTATTTGAGACATTTTATTGCAGTGGTTCTTGATTACATTTTCCACATCGCACAGTAGTTTTGTTATTCTTTTTACTTCCGCAAGTATGACAGGCACTACTACAGGCACAGGTACGTTCTGGAGGCGCTGGTTCTACATTATTAGAGCTGTCATATTTTTTCAAAAATACCTGTATATCTTTTGGAAGAAACTTAATTTTTGCCCGTTCCCTAAGATGCGCTTCCATTAGTTCATAAGCCAAAAGTTTTAAAAACTGTCTTCTTCTAACTGCATTGTCGATATTGCTGGCTGTGTGCACAACAAAAGAATTTACTCCTGCCATATCAAGATGCCTAAAAGAGAGAGACATGATCCATCTGCGGCTATGTCTCTTTGTACTATACACTGCACATTTCTGGTCAACTGAATCTACACCAGATGTGGTTCTATTGTAATCAATAATTAGTGATGGCTTTCCAATATCATCGTCAATTTCTGCTGAATCATGAAGAGTGGAAAGTAATATCACGTCTTAATATTTTGAGGGCGCATAAGAGGTTATTACAAGATCCTCCTGAAATCCGAACAGCGTACTGCCAACTTGACGATTTTTATTAGGAGGAAATTCAGGTGGAATTTCTCTTTTATTTTTTGTTCATTGTTCCTAGGATCGTTATATATCGTTCTAACAAGTATTGTGCTAATGGGTAGCTGGTGTAGTAGTTACGTGTAGTTAAATTACGATTAATTTTTTCTATTGATTGGACCAATCGTTTTACTATATCCATACTCGCCTTAGATTATTATAATAAACAGATAATACAAACACCTCTTTGGATATAAAAATAAAACTTAAAATATAAGAAACAATATTATACTTACATATTCGGGCGCGGGGCGGTACTTTGTGCCGACTGTGGTGACCTGCTCACTAATTTACCTAGACACGACTAGTTAAACAATGAGATAAGATCGAAATCAACTTATTCTTACTATGAGATGTTTATTGTGTAATACAAGTGAGCCTGCGCAGTTTATTGTTACAATTGAATGGTGTATTAGTAGAAATGCTGATTGGCGGTACTGAGTGCCGCCGCGCGCCCGGCAGAGGGTTAATATGGTTAAATGAACATGATGCTTCATGAAGAAAACAACTTAAAATAATTCAAGATAAATGAATTACTAAATGCATACAATACCTTTCAGGTATTGAAAATACCGGAAAAACTAATGTATTACTATTCACATTAGTTATACATCATTTGTGTTCTGCTATGTGCAGGTTCCATTCTGCCTCCTCTACTCTTATTTATTCATAGCTTTTCTCTTCAGATCCACGTATCCTTCGACTTCTTTCAGATCGTCAACCATTTTCACTCTTCTTCTGCCTCTATTCCCTACACCTTTCACAGTTCACTCGATTAAATCTCTCAACAAACAACTTTCTCTCAACATATGCCCAAGCCACAATCTCTTTCAATACAAAATAGTCTAGTATAAAGATCTTTCTTCCCCTAGTCTTTCCAAAACCTGCTCATTTCTGATCTTCTCTGTCCACTTTATTCCTAGTATTTTTCTCAACATCCACATCTCCATAGTCTCTATCCTTTTCCTATCCTTCTTTAAAATTGTTTTTTAATAAATAGGTATGTGCAAATTAGTCGTGTATCAGTAATTTTTAACAAAGTTGCAAGTTGGAGAAGTGGTGAAAATATTGAAATTGTTACTCCTTGGGATTGCAATCCGGAAAACCGGATACAGTAATCCGGCGGATCCGGCATCACCAAACGTTTACCGGATCCGATACCAATATACCGGATCCGATGATGCTAATTTTTGGTAAAATAATCGCGCTGTTGACGCCACATGGTTTTTTCAAAACCAAAATTTATTTTGTGATAAATAATGTATACTTAAAATAAAAACGGCACAAGTATTACAAGAATGAGTTTATAACTATTTAGTTTATTCAATTTGTATCGGTGTATAACGCGCACCTTTCTTCCAAAAAAATTGCCTCTAAAACATAGGTCCGCGTTTTAGGCGCAAAGAAGGTAGGTTAGATTTTAGGGTGCGTCTTATACACCGGCAAATACGGTATTTATAGTAAATTGATTAAATCAGTGTTTCCCAACCTTTGTTGTGCCATGCCCCACTTAAGCCTTTCTAAAATTCTTATGCCCCCCTATGTAGCATATACATAACTTTTAATATAAAAATTGAATTTTTCACTTAAGAAAATTAAATGATGACTATTTGGAAGAAATCACTAGGAAATTGTGAATGAAACACATTAAGTAAATTTTCAAAACATTTTATGAAAAACTGAAATTCAGATTCGAAATAATTTTAAGAAAGCTTTCTCCTTGCGCTTGATGCATGCTGCACAGAGATTTTATGTTAGGATCCAATTCCAACTCCAGATCCAACTTCAGTCCCAAGTTTCCCAGTTGTGTTATATCCAGATGATTTCTTTTTTTTACAAGTAAATTTATTTATTGCATTAAATCCACATTCTGCTAAATATGAAGATGGAAACGGTAACAATAGTTTACTAGGACATTTCGGTGAATTTAGGTATTTGATTTCTGTTTCCTCGCAAAGCCATGCCATCGCTCCTTTTATATTAAGTAAAGTCACTCATTTTTCAGTCATCATTTTGCATTTCTGCAAGTTCTTCTCGATATTTGATATATGAGACAAACTCGCTAACATTGGCTGCATCATCCCTGTTAGAAAATCTTTTTTTTTTAATCAGAAAATATTTCTTTTAAATCAGCCAATAGTATTTGCAGATGATCGACAATAACAAGTATAGCGGTATTATTTACTTCACATTTTTGGAGCCCATGAAAGTTTTCTTGTTAATATATTTCTGACATAACTCAATAAGGGTAATGCATCGCTTTTGCACCGACAAGTTTTATTTTAAACAGTTCCATAAGTCTTTCAAAGTTCCCTTTAGAGAGCCATCTTACTTCAGTGTGAAGTAAAAGTCTCTCATGGTCTGCATTCTGTTCTACACAAAATAGCTTAAAGAGACGCTTCTATCGATCTTAGGAGGTAGTAGTACTTTCTAATCTTTTACAAAACAACATTTCCTCAACAAAATGCCCTTTATCAATATATTTTACCTAAGTTATCAATACTACCTCACCGTCTCTCTATGTTTATTCATCCATTTACACTAAGAATTTTCTTGTTTTCAGATTTTCAACAAACTGTTTTTCTATATCTTCACTCATTTCGTCTATTCTCCTGTTAACAGTATTGTTATTTAGTGGCATAGCATTTACATCCCTGTCATCTTTTTCAAAAACCGTTTTAACAAATGCTGGTATTGGCGGTTTTATTAAATTCTCTCCTATGGTATGATTTTTTCCAGATTTAGCGATGAATAAAGAAATTTGATAACTAGCCTCAAGAATACGATTATGAGTTGAAGTATGAGCAGTAAACAGAGACTTTATTGATGTTCTCTTTTCAAAAATTTTCTTTAAAGTTTGAATGTAATTCACATCTGAATTCAAATATATGTTTCATCTTCAAGTGCACCTCAACGTGACGTTGTTTCATTGATTCGTTGGTCAAGCAAAGACCGCAAAAATATAAGTAAAATACAAAAAGGAAACCGCTCATCGTGGACAGCGAATATGATACCAAATTTAATTTGGGTAAGAACCCAAAAGTGCTTTGTTTAGCGAGACTTTATAGAGTCCGGGATTCCCCGAGGAGCCTGCAGTCTGACGTAAGCAGGTTAACTTGACGACACCAAAAACCCAGTTGATATTTTGGTCTCGTCAAACAAATTCATGTAATTTATTGGCCGCTATTATTTAAGAATTTGTTTTTCCTTTCAATTTTGGCACCGAAATCTAGCATTACATCAAAATTGCACGGAGCAAAAGGTTCAACTCGTGTCGAGTCCATTTTCGAATTGCCCCCCTGGGGGGCGTGGGCCCCACGTTGGGAAACACCGGATTAAACTAATTAGTTATACACTCATTCTTGTGATTATTGTGCCATTCATTAGACAGATTCATCATGATATCTGTCATAAAAATAAAATTTGTTAGCATGCTCAAATACCTAATTGTTGTGATCTCAGTTTGTTAGATTTAATAAAGTAAAATACTAACATTCTATCTGTGAAATTTAACAAGTTACCTACGCTGTATTAGATTTTTATTTGTTTGTCTAAATATGAATGTGTGTGTGTGTATGCGTGTAAACTACCTATATAATGCACTCACTAGATTATCTTAGAAACAGTCCATTTTGGAAGAAAAAGGTAAATTTATCCTGATCGGATCAACCGAATTACCATCGATCCGGATCCGGCCGGATTGAAAATGACACCGGATTGCTATCCCTTATTACTTCTGTCCCAACATAAGTTTCCGATTCCCATATTTTCTGAAACTTAAGATTACCTCGAAAATTCAGTTGCAATTTTGTATTTCATCAAGTTGCGTCAAAATTGTATGCCAAAAAGTTTGAACACGTCAGTTCAACGTCTGAGTAGTTATCACACATTGTCTTCTTCTTCTTCGTCTCCTTCCGCAGGTTGGCGATCCAATTGACCATTAGCTTTCTTCACACGGATTCTCGGAAGACATCTGTGGTCGTACATTTGAACGAACGGCGTAGGTCTTTCAACCGTGGGTCCTGTCGTCTGCCAATCTACCACTTTCCCTATATTTTCTTCTCAATAATTAAACGTAGGAGTTTGTAACGCTTCCCTATCATGATGTGCCCCAGGTATTCAGTCTTCCTTCTAATCATAGTATAAAGTAGAGGTGAAGTAGATTCAGCACCTTATCCAGCATATTTTATGTTATCGCCGCTCTTTTTTCATAAAATTCTTATGTTTCCAATACCCGATAATTTAATAGAAAATTTTCTGTGATGTAATGAACTCTAAGCCTACATTTGGAAGAATTTTCACAAACTGAGAAGAAATCTCCTTCCTTAGTTCAACAAACTTTTCATCCACGCCTCGAGAAACTGTGGTACGATGGGGTAAAGCATCAATAATGTTAAAATTGCGACCCAATTTAGCAGCCATATAGACAAGTTTTTGTGCAAAATGTATGAATCCATTTCCTGCAATGGTCAAAAATGCACGCATATCTATGGCAACCAAGTATACATTACCATCTTTTAGTTTCATCTCCGTTGAAATCGTAACTGTTTTTACTGTTTTTGAGAGAAATCATAGAAAAAAAAGCAATAAACAAAGAGATACAATCAGGATATTACGTTTATTTATACTGGTATCCAGTTGGACTTCAATTTTTTTACTGTCCAACGGCTACCTTCATTTATGCCGAACCAAACCACTCGTACAACATTCGTTTTCGAATGTAAATGTTTTTGGACAGGTCTTACAAGGAACAATGCAGAGAGGTTAGGTTTTGTGCACTGTCTTTTAAGACTAGAAAATTTTTTCCATGCAGCAGAGTTTCTTCTCGGTTTTTCTAAAAATTATTCCTTTGAATTTATTTTTTCTGCAATTTATTTATCTAATAATGAGTAATTCTATTTCGTCGCAAACAGATCGGAAGTTATTTCAGCTTACACAAAAAATATATGCAGTGCAGAAAAACAAAATCTAGATATAGCTAAAAAATACAGTGATTTGTATTTTGAAGCCTACTTGTGGCTACAAACAAATAAATATAAAGAGATTCTTATATGATCGTATCTGAAAGTAATTAATTATGCACGAACTTTATTTTGAAGACTCGTCCCACTCCCTGCCATACAAAATTATCGTCCCAGCCCACCCCATCCACGCAACGTTCATAGAACTCATCTCATCCCATGGGACAATGGGATGGTATGGGACGATGGGAGCCCATCCTCATCTCTAGTATGAAGTAGTTTTTTGACTTTTTCCTAGGCGAAAGTACATCAGCGTTAGTCACTCTTTGTACCCAAGATATTTTCAGTATGCGGTACATTCTAAAGGCTTCGATCTTTTCTCCATAGTGGGGTTTAGAGTCCAGCTTTCACATCTTTACAGAAACACTGGACACATTGCATCTCAACATGCGGACCCCTATTTCCAGAAATAGGTCAGGTCTAATAAACAAATTTCGGATGGATAAATGTTCTCCGGGTTTGTTCTATTCTGGACCTTATTTCTTTCATCATATCACAGTGTTGATTAACTAAGGCGCCGATATATTTAAAGTTGGCAACATGTTCTATGTATTCCCCGTAGGTGGTTATGGAAACGTTTGTTGTTTTTTCTTGATGATCATGGTTTTTCACGTTATCTATCATTTTCTGTAGTTCAGCTTGCGTATTTGCAATGATAACCGTGTCGTCGGCGTTACTCAAGTTTTTTATTATTCGTCCATTTACCGTGATTCCCAGCGGAACCATATTGCCCAAATGTTACCCAGGTACCATCAAGTGTTGTATAAATCGAATGTAGCATCGAGGGCAACGATTGAAATCCGGAAAATTCGGCAGGAAATGAAAAACCGTATACATGGAAAAGGTAAAGTAGATACTCATTCATCGCCGCAGCAATATTGCACCGCTTGAACATGCTATTGGAATTTCAAAAAGCACAATACACATTGGCATTAAATCTGAACCGATTAAGGCTCATTCTAACACCATTCCTACTTTTTCTAACCATTCCTTACTTCTTCTTTATTTGTTTATTCAAATTTGAATGTTACGCAATCATATATAATTATATTTAAATTATAATACATTTGATATAATATTTTTAAACATCTTTCTATCTCTTGCAGCATGGATCGCCTAGATCGCCTATTGTTAGCAGTCTAGTCCAGTTTCGGATGTTTCTCAACGAAGACATTTGTTTCCTCCCGATTCCTCTTCTTCCTTCAATTCGTCCTTCCATTCTTAGTTGCAGCAGTTCATATTTTGGCCGACGGATGATATGTCCAAGTTATTGTGTCTTTCTTACTTTAACCGTTTTTAAAAGATCTCTTTCTTTTCCTAATCTTCTTAGCACTTCTTCCTTCGTTATTCTAGCGTCCACGGTATTTTCAGCAAACGGCGGTAACACCACATTTCAAAGCCTTCAATTTTTATCATTGTGGAAATCTTCAAGGTCCAAGTCTCCAAACCATATAAAAAAGTGGACCATACATAACATTTTAAGTAACGAATACGAAGATGGATGTTGATTGTACTATTGCAGATCACTTTCTTGAATTTCCAGAAAGAAGAACTATCTCTATACCACATGTTATTTCTTTATCAGAATTCCATTCTTCATTTAGTCAGCAACCTAGGTGTTTGAAAGTAGATACGCATTCGATAGATTTGTTTTCGACAGTAATAACAGCATCAGAATATGGCAGACGTTTTTCCTGATGATCATGAATTTGGTTTTCTTGATGTTCATAGTTAGGTCCGCTTTTTTACTATCTTCATTTACTCTATATACTAAACATTGTAAGTGCTCTATACTATCCGCTATCAATGTTGTGTTGTCAGCGTATCTAATGTTGTTGATGTAAACAACATTTACCTTTATGCGTTTCTCTATACAGTTTGTAGCTTCGAGTATGAATTCGAGACTAAAAATTTCTTCAGAGTAGATATTGAACAGAAGAGGGAAGATAATGCATCCTTGGCGAACACCTCTGTTGATTGTCAGATTTTCAGCGGTCACATCATCCAACTTTATTTCAGCTTTTTGATTCCAGTATAGGTTTTTGATAAGTCATACGTCTTTGTTGTCGAGACCTATATTTCTTAAGATCGTGATGAGTTTATCATTTTGTACGCGATCAAATGCCTTTTCACAATCGATAAAACAAGTGAAGACATCTTTTTGAACATTTACAATTTTGGACCAGAACTTGAAGGCAGAAAAGAGCTTCTCGTGTCCCCATAGCTTCTATGAATCCAAACTGTGTTCTTCCCATCATTTCTTCGCATTTTTTGAATAGTAGTATTTTAATAAAAAATTCAGCATGTGACTCATTAGACTGATTAACATTACACTCACTAAATTTTTTGGCGGTATTACACTTCGGTAATGCAATGACAGTAGATTTCAGCCATTCATTTGGGTATATGTCTGTGTCGTAGATACCAATAAAAATCTTTCCGAGGATAGTAAGGTTTTCAGAGTGAAACAGTTTAATGATTTCGGATGATATTTCATCTGGCCCGACTGCTTTCTTATTCTTCGCTGATTTGCTTGTATTCAGAATTTCTTCCTTTGTTATTGGAAGACCTAACCAGTTTTCTTAACATTGGTTGTCCGTGATGATGGTTTTTGATGAATCATCAAATAGCTGTTAATGTAGTGTACCCAAACATCAGACTTCTCTTCAGCATCAGTTAACAATTTGTTGTGGTTATCGAAGAGCATTCGATTACCCGACATATGTGTTCGATTAATAGCATATTTTTTTTTGCCTATGCCTGATGCCTATCTTATCTTTTTATGTAAATTAAAATCATCGTGCAAGTTTTGGAGCTATCTCAGAGCATTCATGTTCATGCCAGGTGTTTTTTGCTTGTCGAATTTTGGACCTTATGATTTTTGTAGACTGTTGTACTGGTAGACTCGTTCTTGTTGCACTGGTAGAATATTTGTCTGGTAGACTAGTCTTTCATCCATTAATTCAAGGATTGCGTCAGCTATCCTTTAATTTTAGGCTGATATCTTCTAGTAGGGAGTTCTTTTGATACGCTTTTTAAAATTTCGGCTGTTTGACACCACAATTCCAGATGGCTTATGTTCTGACAATCAAGCTCGTTTAACTTGCTCGTTGATTTTCCTTGAAATATTTTGTTGAATATTTGGATTTTACAGTTGTTCAAGAACATTGTTTTGTTTGGTTGGTGTTTTGCGTTTTATTCTAATTTTAGTTCTGAGTTTCGCTTTCTGTAGGGTGTGATCTGTAGGCACGTCAGATGCTGGATATGTGCCTACAGTGATTATTTCTGAAGCAAATCTTTTATTTATTAGTATGTAATCGTTTTTGTTATGTATGATATGTTGTTGGTTGTCTTGTGGAGATTTCCAGATGTACAGTCTTCTGGGTGGGAGGCGGAACCAAGTATTGCTTATTTTGAAGTTTTTTTCTTGGCAGAATTCTATTAATTTGTCTCCTCTTTCGTTTTTACGTCCTAGTCCAAACGCACCAACCTTTCCAACTATTCTGTTAGATACAACTTTTGCCTTGAAGTCCCCTATAATCATGGACAGTTGGTGCGATTTTGTGTGTTGTAATAATTCGGAGATTTGGGAATAAAATTCTTTGATTTCATCCTCACTCGTTTCCGAAGTTGGAGCATACACCTGTATGATGTTCATGGAAAAAGGATTTTGCCTTTATTTTTAAGAGCATTTTTCTATCTGAGTTTGGTATAAAAGCAGTTATAGAATCAGCTATGTAGTTTGATACATTATTTATTTATTTATTTATTTAGCGTTTGGCTACATCACAGGTAAGTATATAACAAAAATAACTAAATTTCACAAACACTAAGGTTACAAATATATTCTATTGACCCTCTTGTCGCAATCAGGAAATCGGATAAGTTGCCACTTTAGGAACTAATTGGACAGTCCTCTACCAGGTGTTTAATAGTCTGCCTTTCAGCCCGCAGTCACAATTTTGGGAAAGTATTTTTCCCGATCTGAAAAGTGAGTCGGGGCACCTGTCGCAATTCGTCCTTCTTCTATTATGTCTTGTCCAGATTTGTCTTGGTTGATCAAAACCCTCTGGCTTGCTTGTAACACATAGCATATCCCGGTTGGCACGTGTGGCCTTCCTCTTCCATTATTCTTTGCACCGCTCAATTATGTTGGAGTTTTCTTCGGTAAGAGTTTCTGCCGTTCGTAGAGGGGTTTTTCGTGAGCGTAGCCTATTTATGGTTATGTCGTTTATTCCTACGTGAGAGCGGAGCACAGGGTCGGCGTTAAATTTTCCATACTCCCTGACCAGAGCATGTTCTCGGCGAATTTGTGGAAGAGCTAAGTGGCTCAGTGTGGGTAGCTAATAAGTGAGCGTGGCCTTGATTGTTCCTGATATAGTACGCATAGCTTGATTGAGTTGGGCTTCAACACGTTTGATGTGTGGGCTGTTGAACCCAGTGCTGTCGATCTGAGTGTGGGCGCTGTGGAGCCCCATGTGGTGCCGCATAGCTTTTGCAGGATATTATTTCGGGTTCTGAGTTTTGCAGCTGTCTTCATTTTGTTTTCAGTTTTGCAGGTGTTTCTAAGGTGAAGCTTAGCATTCTCTCAAGTATGACACCCAAATATTTCGGGTGGATATTGTGACTGAGAAGTCTGCCTTCGGAGTTAATTTTAAGTTGGTAGTTGACCATCCTGTTATTTAGTGGAAGCGCGATATTTCCGTTTTTGCGGCACTGGTCTGCAATCTCCAGTCGCGATAATATCTCCCAAGGGTAGCCAAGTCATTTTTTAGAATACGCTCACTTATCTCAAACTCATTATGGCTTGTAGCGAGCGCCCAGTCATCTGCGTAGCCGAACTTCTTTGATGAAGTTCCGAAAATGTCTGCTATGTAAAGACTAAAGAGTAGAGGAGCAAGCACCTATCCATGTGGGAGGTTTCATTATTCAGTTTCCTTTTTGTACTGGTCTTGCCGCCCATACTGACTCGAAAAGATCTATTGTATAGTAGAGAATTGATAACATCAGTCTTCTTTCTGCATGGGATAGCTCGCATTAATGTATATATAACTCCTTGTCGCAATACAGTGTAGTATGCCGCTGACAGGTCTATGAAAGCAGTAGATATTTTTATTTGCTTTAGGAAGCCAGTTTCCACTTAGTTAGTGCGAGTACTTGGTCTGTGGAGCTGCAGTCCGGACGAAATCTGGCCTGTTCCACAGGTATGTGTTGCAGTATTGTTGGACCAATCCCGTTATATAGCAGTCTTTCAAAAAGTTTGTAGGCCATGCTTAGTAGGGCAATTGGACGGTAGTTTTTTGGTGTATCATTAGCTTTCCCTGGTATTAAAATAGCGATGATTTTTGCCCTGTAGTTGATAAGGTACATTGCCCGTCTGGATCATGTCTAAGAAAATTTTTGCAAGCCACTGTTTAATAAATTTGCCGCTATGCTTTAGGAATTCGGCATGGATGCCATCGAAAACACGGGCTTTTCCAGTTTTCATTACGGTCCGGACCCCCGTGACTTCTTCATGTTGACATATACTGTTTCAAGAGCACAAGTGGACTTGATGATCTTCAGATCTTTTTTAACTTTAATTGTGTGTGCACGGTTTTGGGGTGCTCTTGAGGTAGACACTATGACGCCACTTAGTTTGGTGTTAATAGATTGATTGGGCGATCTGGTGGGTTGCTACTGCGGAGCTTTCGCAATAGAGACCAGGCTTGTCTGCTTGATTTTTGAAAGTCTAGATTTTCAACTGTTTCATTCTATTTTTCGCGCCTTGCAGCATCAATGCTGTGGAGCAGTTCATCTGCAATTTCCTGCCTTCCATCTTCACAAAATTGTTCATACAGTCTGTTGCTCTCCTCAGTCCATCCAGATATGTACTCTTTTCGGTTACCTTTAGCAATCTATGACCTCTGTCAATCCCTCATAGTTTTCGCCCTTTGGTGAAAGCCATCCCAAGCATTTGTCGAGATTATTAGAGAAAGGAGGGCAGTTAGCTTTTCTGAAGTTTTATCTGGGGCGTGGGAACGATTTTATAACTGGGATTCTAATGCCGATTTTATTCAAAATAGGGCGGTGTTGGCTATGAGGGAAGTCGGGCATGACCTTTCTTGATGCTGGTAAAGGTTGGCCTCTGTTATCAGTGGTAACAAAACAGAGGTCTGGGTTATATTCCCTCCTCCAGGCTGCAGATCGGAATGTGCCTCTGTCTTTGGCGTCGAATAGAAGATGGATACCATGTTCCTCTGACCATTCCAAGCAATACGTAGCATTTTTATCATTTGCACGGTACTTCCACATCTCATAGTGACTGTTAAAATCCCCTACGTATATGGCTGGATGCTCGTAGAGGTTGAGTACATGGGCAGGCAAGGTGAGAGCTGGTGGTTTGTAAATGTTAGCTATTGTCATCTCGTCAAGTTTTACGGTTACCTCATGGATGTTATTTTTTCAGTGGAGGTAGAAAGCAGGGATACACATTCTGTGTTTGTGCGTACGTAGGTTGCCACAGCATAGGCTCTATCATAGGCAGCGCCTAATATGTTAAAACCTGTCAAAATCTTTCCTATTGAGCTCAGTTGAACTTTATTATCAGTGTGCGTTTCCTGAATTGCGACCTGAAGATCTGAAGATCATCTAAAGATTGTCTGGCGCTTGATAGTTTGATACAAATATACCAACACCTCTTCTATGTCATTTCCTGAGTAATATTTAGTTTTGTTTTCTGATTGAAAATTACCTGAACCTCGCCAGTATGTTTCGCTTACTCCAAGAATGTCAATGTTAATTTTTTTCATTTCTATGATGGTGTTAGCGAGTTTACCTGCTTCGCAAAGGCTGCGGACATTCCATGTCCCGATTTGAATGTATTTTTTTTGTTTTACCTACGTTTATATCTACTTTTATATATGCTTTAGGAATTCAGCATGGATGCCATCGAAACCAGACTTCTTCACAGGTTAAGGGGTTGGCATATTCTGTTTCAAGGGCACAAGTGGACTTGATGATCTTGAGATCTTTTTTAACTTTAATTGTGTGGGTACGATTTTGGGGTGCTCTTGAGGTGAACACTATGTGGGACGCCACTTGGTTTGACGTTAATAGATTGATTGGGGGATCTGGTGGGTTGCTACTGAGGAGCTTTCGCAATAGGGACCAGGCTTGTCTGCTTGATTTTTGAAAGTATACATTTTCAACTGTTTCGTTCCATTTTTGCGCCTAGCAGCATCAATGCTGTGGAGTAGCTCATCTGCAATTTCCTGCCTTCCATCTTCACAAAACTCTTTATACAGTCTGTCGCTCTGCTCAGTCCATCCAGGTATATGCTCTTTCGGTGACCTCAAGGTATGGCTGCGTTTGCTGCTGTCATTATTGTCCCCGTGAATCTCATAGTTTTCGCCCTTTGGTGGAATCCATCCCAAGCATTTATCGAGATTATTAGAGAAAGCAGTCCAGTTAGCTTTTATGAACTTACATCTGGGGCGTAGGAACGATTTTATGACTAAGATGCTAATGCCGATTTTAATCAAAATAGGGCGGTGTTGGCTGTGAGGGAAATCGGGCATGACCTTTCTTGATGCTGCTAAAGGTTGGCCTCTGTTGTCAGTGGTAACGAAACAGAGGTTAGGGTTATATTCCTTCCTCCAGGCTGCAGATCGGAATGTGCCTCTGTCTTTGGCGACGAATAGAAGATGGATACCTTGTTCCTCTGACCATTCCAAGAGGGACGTACCATTTATGTCATTGTCACGGTACTTCCACATCTCATGGTAGCTGTTAAAATCCCCTACGTATATGTTGAGAGGTTGAGTACATGGGCAGGTCAGGTAAGAGCTAGTGGTTTGTAAATGTTAGTTATTGTGATCTCGCGAAGTTTTACGGTTACCTCGTGGATGTTATTTCAGTGGATGTAGAAAGCAGGGATGCATATTATGTTTGTGCGTACGTAGGTTGCCACACCATAGGCTCTCTCATAGGTAGCGCCCAATAGGTCGAAACCTGTAATCTTTCCTATTGAGCTCAGTTGAGCTTCATTTTCAATTTCGTTTCCTAAATTGCGACCTGAAGATCTGAAGATGATCTAAAGATCGTCTGGCGGTTGATAGTTTGATACAATTATACCAACACCTTTTCTATGTCATTTCCTGAGTAATATTTAGTTTTGTCATGTGCCATAATGTTACGCTTACTCCAAGAACGTCAATGTTCATTTTTTTCATTTCTCTGATGGTGTTAGCGAGTTTACCTACTTCGTAAAGGCTGCGTACATTATATGTCCAGGTTCGAATGTGTCTTTTTGTTTTACCTCCGTTTATTGTTAGCACCCTCGATGAGCCGGAGACCGAGAGATGTGTGTTAGTTTAACTTTTTTAACTTTGACTTTTCGTAGGATATTGCTTCAGTGGTTTCCCGTTGCCTTTTGAAGGGTTTATAGTTTTCCATCTTTAAACAGCCGCCCTTAACATAGGGAACAGACGCTGTTACCAGCCGCCAAATCTTGGTACAGTTGCTGGTGTTTGTTTGGTCCGTGGGTGGTATTTTATTTTCCACCTACCCGACATATGTGCCGAGCATTCCCCTATCCACGAGCTGGGAACGCGCCCGATGGGAGTTGCTATCTCCATATGGGACATTCCTTACTAATCGTAACAAATTACAAAATTTAGAATACTGCTTGGGAATGCACGATTCAGAAATTATTGCTACTGGTACACCATTTTTTTTAAATATAAAAAAAAACTACATTCAAGTTAACGAGAAATGGATTTGTTTAAAGAAGACATCGAACATGTAGGTACTAACTGTTTCACGATGAGACGGAGCCTCATAAAATATGCGAATGCAAGAGGTTCATAATGGAGATAATTTTAATAATGGGACAATTCCCATAATCAATGATTTGATGCGAAGTTGTCCGCTCAGCTGAGAGACTATAAACAAAAATAATTGAATCGGTGAACAATACCAAATACAGAAACATGATAAACTTCTACCTACAATTGAAGCCAAATAGTCTCGGTATAATAGTACTCTTATTTTCATCCAACAGGAAAACTCTAACAGAGGAGAACGATAAGGAGTTCAGTGCATAGCGCATTAAATTTAGAAAATACTCGAATAAACGTAATGTGTCAAACGTCTAACAGCCCTGACACAAACGTACTTCATGTCGGGTTTTTAATGATATTCAGTCGCTACAAAGTCGATGGACTTGATTTTGTCATTGACGCTTTTAATAAACTGAGTCGTGATGCAGTGAAAAAGGTCTTGCTTGCTTTCACATCAGAAGTGATGAGAATGATGGAAGTAAATAGCGGCATCAATTGTATGTTGCCCTATTTTGGCATAAGCAAATGGATGCTACCAGGACAGTAAACACTCATAAAGTAAATTAATTAATTTTCCCATAAGTCAAAGATTAGCAATTAGTACTACTACTAATAGATGGTCGTTGACATTGGGTTCGATAGCAAATTTCCTCGTTTTGTTATGTTATTATATAAAATGTGTCGTAAAGTTGGAAATATATTTTGATTCACAGATTTAACTGCTATCAAACTTTTTATTTTAAAACGGACGCTTATTTTAGGACTTAGGAGAAATTGGGACTAATTTTCACCGAACTTATTATGGGACGGAGGTATAATTAATTGAAAATTAAGGAATTGAAAATTAAATTAGGTATTGGAATTAATATCATTAGTTACATACATTTCGTATTTTTTCGTCTTTGTAAACATACATAAAATCCTCCTTGCAGAGAATTTATGAGTATTTCTACTTTCATGGTTGAAATTGGAAATATCATAGCAGAAACTTTTCATACAAAAAATGTTTTTATTTGAAAATATACTTCGATATTTTTTATAATTCCATTTTATAAACCTTCATTTCGTTGCAGAAGATTATGCTTGCAAGAAAATGATTCCAAAAGTTATTTTATGGATCAGTTGCCGCATCAACCCCATCTTAACTAGTTTCTTTAAAGGGATTTCTTTTCGGGAAAAAAATGTTCGTTTTTATTGTTCATCAGTAAAAATACAGTCTCGACATATCCAATATCTAAAGTATAGAATTGGCTTTAATAAAGTTCCATTGATAAATTTGAGTCAATTTACCGTCCCCTTCATTATCAAGATTTTTGTCAATCACGTTAAGTGCAATTTAGCAAAACTTTTTTGATCGATTTTACTAAACTTCCATTTTTCCTAGATCGCGTCCATAAAAGCGTTACCTTTATATTATTTATTATGATTCCACTCGCGAGAGATACTAAAAAAAAACTTTTTACAGCCCAGTAGTATTTATTATCCTCGTTGATTTGTGAGCCGCCGAGGATAAAGGCCAACGAGAAATACGTAGGCAGAATAAATAAATGTTTTGCAGTGTGCGGTCAGGCCACTGCTAGTCGCACAAAATTTTTCTTTTTATTTGTATTTCTAAATAAAAAAAAAGTTTTAGCTTGCCAAGGGAAAAAGTATAATATGTTTTCATTAAGGCTGAAGTTATTTTAACGTTGCGGTTTAAGACTTTTTTTGTACGCACGGAATTAAAATTTAAAGCGAAAGATAAAAAATAATTAAAAAATGCGATTTTCTTGTTAAATAGCTGTATAGAATCGTTATTTATGGAATTAAATCGAAAATGAAATCGGGAGATAGATTAAATTGCTAATAAGTTACTTTTATTATCGTATAAACTTATTATAACTAACAAATTTATAAGCAACAAACATTTATTAACATATTTTTAAAATTAATAAATTTACCTGAATAAATTTAATGTTTCATTTACTCCCAACATGTATTATTTTCCTTAGATTTAACAAATACTTTGCAATATTCCGATTATTTTTACTTTAAACTTTCCATTGTTCTGTGCATTCTCTTAAATTCAGGCGGCACACAACACATTTCTGATAAGAAAGAAAAACTAATACATGTGTATCTCGGGTATTTCCACAAGCACCCGTCAACTTTAAAACTAAAAAAAAATAGTTGTATGTGAGATATGGTAGACTTTTTGATTATTTGCAAGCAAATTAATGGTTGTATTAATTTTGTTCTAAATTCTTCTTTTTGTTCTACAGACTTAGACCAACGACTTAAAGTGACCTCAAAAAAGTCTAAGGTGCTTAGATTGCACGATCTTGGTGGCCACTTGACATTTTTCGACATATGCGCCTCAGGAACTTCTCTTGCAATCACTCACACGTGTGTGGCACGTGGCACCATCTTGTTGGAACCACATGTCGTCTAAGCTTATATCGTCCACTACAGGCCACAAAAAGTTTTTGTCACGGTTCTATAGCGTTCACCGTAAACAGTCACAGCCTGATCTCTTTTGTTTCGAAGGATGTAAGGACCGGTGATACCGCCCACCAACAATCAGCACCAAACAGACAGTTCCTCACAATACAAATGATGTGTCTCCCGTGGATGGTTGTCGCCTCAATTGCGACATTTGTGTTTACTTACACATTCGTTTAGCCCATAATGCGCTTCCTACCAGAAGATGATTTTTTTCGCCAAAACAAAGATCCATCTGTAGCTGCTCCGAAGCCCCGACTGCAAGCGTGTACAGGAGCAGTTGTGATGATGAAGTTGTGACTTCAATTCTGATACCAATAGAGTCTTATACGGTTACAGATGCAAGTCTTTCCGCATATTTCGCCCTGGATTTGGCATTTTTCATCAATCATTCAATCGTGGTCTTTGTTTGACGATCATTACGACCGTAAACATCACGAACTGCACGCAACGTTTGACTTGCAGAGCACAAGTTTTGATCTCTTTGTCCAACTAAAGACAGCAAATAACTTAAGACGTTTTGGTTTTTCTTCTTATTTCCTCCCAGAACCTCTTCAGGCGTTTGCTTCTTTTCTTTCTCTCCCCAAGATCTTCTCAATGTATTTGTACAGTTCTTCGTTTTTCCTAATCCTCCAAGTCCCATCAGTAGTTTTCTGTGGTCCAAGTATTTACCGCAGAATCCTCCTTTCTTTCTTTTCGTGTTCTTGATACTCCCCCATTTTATTTAAAATAAGACACTCGGAGGCGTACAATCCTTCAGGCAGTAATACCGATTTATAGTATCTGATTTTGGCCTTGTAGGATAATTCTCGTTTATTGTACTTGTTCTGCGTTAGCTTGTAGGCCTGGTCTAGTTTTCAGGCACTTCCTTTATTTGACTCCTTATCTAGTCCGTTGGGTTAGATTCATTCCCCCAGGTATTTACACTTCTCTGTTCTCTTTATCTTCCCATGATTTACCTCCATGTACCACTTTGGTGCTTGTACTCCATATATTCTGTCTTTTCATAGGAGATTTGCAGACCCGTTTTTACTACGATTTCATAAAGACATTCAAACATCTATCGAGGGTCTTCTCAGTTATTCGCTAAGATAGCAAGGTTAATGGCAAAAGCTAAACATTTCCAGGTTTTTCCTTTCCTCCAAAGGCGTATTTCTCTTATTCTTTTCAAATTCAGGGCCTCTTCCCAGGTTTTATTTATTTTTTCCATTACGATATTGAGGAGCACTGAGGATAATCTATCTCCCTGTATGAGTCTTGTATTAATTTCAAACGGATCAGAAATTTCCCAGAAGAACTTGATTTTTGAGGTATTCGTCTGTGTTTCTTTACGATTTCACTCGTTTATTTTCAAACTCTAAGTCCAAACTCTTTCAAGGTACTAAATAATGATTGTCTGTCAGTTGAGTCGTATGCCTTTTTAAAATCGACAAAGATGACCACAATTTTCTGGTTCCTTAGAGCTATTATTCGCAGAATGCTTTTTAGATTGAATATCTGTTCGGTCATATATCTGTTCTTCATTTTCGAAAACCAGCTTGGTATTCTCCCCAGAGGTGATCAGCCTGTTCTTCCACTCTGCTCAACAGAACCTCAGATAGTATTTTGATCTTATTTGATAATACAAAAACTTATTAAATAACAAAAAATACTTGGAAGTTTCGTAAACTCGCTACCTAACCTAACGCCTAGATTTTTTTATTCAAATTTGTTACATTGTTTAAAGAGTATCATTAGCATCTTAACTAAGGTTCCCATATATCTCCAGATTGAAGGCACTAATTCGTTTCATAATCAATCTTATTGTCGATTGAATATTTGTTGTTAATGAATAAAAAAGTGTACAAGTTAATACTTATTCAGTAAGTTGGTCTCAAATATTTATCTTATTGTTGAGTGAATAAAAGTTGTCGAATGCTTTTCCTGAAAAGTAAACAATGTTATTTTCTGGTTGTTTCTTTTAACTTAGGACAGCATTATATCTACTATAAAAACGTTTAGGGCAAATATTAACGTTGAAATACGTATTGTAATATTTAAAAAATAAAATATTGATTTCATTACGGATGTTTTTCTGCCGAAACTCGTGAAATTGCTCTCATTTTAATAAAGTAGATGGGAATATTTTTCCAATAAATTAGTGACCCAGGATTTCAAGTGGTTGAAGTGGTATTGCAAATGATGTATTGATGAAACAGCAATTTGTAAGTGGTTCTGTAAATAACATGAAGAAGTTTGGTCAATAAATACTTTTTTCATTGATGTTTTTCATTCTTATGTTTAAATGAAGTTGAACTACTTTGACAGTCATTACATCCACACCGAAATTTAAAAAGCTGAATACTTTGGGAATATTAGGCAACACTAGAATTCAATCTACAATAATTGCTAACATAATGTATAATGCAATGGAAATTGTAGATGCTTACAAATGTGTACTATAATATCAATAATACAATTAGCTGGCTGAATTTCTTCACTAAAATGTTTGAGTTTGGATATTTCTTCGACCGAAATCATTTTTAGTGGCAAGCATTAAATATTTAGTACTAGTTTCCAATATTTTATCTATTATACATTTAATATATTTTGTATTACTCATGCGCGAAAAGTACTTCTTGGCGCACGTTTTTTAATACGAGAAGTGCCACTTGTCTTTGTATTTCCACATAACCTAGGTAACGTAAGCAAATATTCAATATCGCTAGGTTACATTACAAAAAAACAAATAAATAAATAAAATAAACACAATAAAGACCTCAATATAAAAAAAGTGACGTGAGTGTCAGAAATTTTTTTCATTACAAAATAATAATAAGAATTAAATAAAACGTTTTAAAATGAGTGTAAATTCTGTGGTGATACCGCAGAATGAAGAGAGTTCTTATGACGAATCCACACCACCGGAGAAAATTGAAAAAGCAAATTCTTAATTTTTTGTTCCATTTTTTTATTAATTGCCCGTGGATCCAAAATTTGTGAGATAGATCCCCTCGCATGGGTAATAAATTATTGTTTGTAACACGGGTGAAATTGTTAATGTCCCTCTCGAGCAAATTTGCCTAATTTCGCTCTCGCAAAAAATTGACAACTTTTCGCCCTAGTTACAAAATATACGATTTCATATTTTGTTTCAAAAGTAAACATAAGTTGTTTTTTTAAGACCGTAAAGCTTGTATTTTATTTACATAATAACCAATCAGTCATTATCATATGATAATTAGTATCGAAAATACATGTATAAAATATTTTATCATTTTTATCCACTTCACCTATAATTTGACAAGTATATAACAAGTATGATATGATAAGTATATAACCAATTTTATGCTAAAACTGCCTAATGAATGTATAGAAATGTGGACCTTTTTGTACTTTTCCGAAAAATGTGACTTATGTGGTAATCAGATAGTACCAGGTCAGGGCTGTATGGGGGATGCGATCACTTCCCAACCAAGTTCCAATAATTTCCCATAAGTTGCCAATGATGTGCGAGTCCTTGCATTATAATGTTGTAACACAATTTTTATAGGACTTGCCTATTCTGGGCGTTTTTCTGTGATTGCTTCATCCAGTTTCATCAGTTGTTGACAGTAAACACCTGAATTTTCCTTTTTGGTTCCTTGATAATAATGTTCTTTTTTGGCTCCTTGGAAGAAGCTCAAAACACATATTTATAATCCCACCAAATCGACAGCATGATCTTGTCTTGATGCAATTCAGCTTCCGATGTGGTTTGTACTGGTTTATCATGCTTACTTTAGGTGACCCATTTTTCATCACCATTGATGAGTCTTTTCAAAAAAGGATCGTTTTCATTGCGCTTAAGATGCATATCGCAAATATTGATTCGTTGTATTAAATTAATATCTTTCAAATCACGCGGAACCCAAATATTGAGCTTCTTAATGTGTCCAAGACATTTTAAGTAATTTTCAGTGCTAGTGTACAATACATTTAACCTCTTTGCAATCTCTCGATATGACGATTATAAGTTAATCTGACGGTTATAATGACGATCCTCTTTAATAATGACATTGATTTGGTCATCATCAACTTTAGTAAGTTCATCAGTACGATGGGTACTTGTGCGTGTGTGATGGTACGATGGTGCTTTCACTGAAAAATCTCCAAAAGAGAATTTTTTAAACCAATTTGACATGTGCGCTGTTATGCATTCAACACCATCAACTTCACATATCTCTTTGTGAGCCTCTGCAGCTTTCTTTTCTTTACGGAAATAAAAAAGTAAAATACGCCGAAAATGTTCGTTCTTGCACTCCATTTTAAAATCAACCCTCAACTAACAGCCATATACAAAATCACAAAACACGTGTTTCTAAATTAACTTCGATATGAATGATATGAAATGTCAAAAGACAAAGAACATCACTCAGAAAATCCAATCCAAAAAATTAAAATAATGCTCTCTATGTGTGACAACCGAAATTACTTTCTTACCAAGCCAATAGTTAATCAAAGTCTACATCTGTATCGCTTTCAGAATTTCCTGGATCTGGTACTCAAGCTTTCTTTTTCCTATCGACTGGAAATCACCTATATTAAGGCTGATACTCGGGAGTAATTATATTGCTAGGGCACAGCTCGAGGAGGCTATATTTTATCTTTTCGGGTATAGGCAAAAGACCTTTGCACATGGGCGAAATATTTTATGGAATGTCAGATGGTCTGCCTGTACTCTTACGTTGTACTGTGCTTGACTTTAATTGAACTTAAAGCGGATACATCCAGGTTTATTTTTTCCATAACGCATTACTTTAATTTTGCGCCAGGATACGTTGTTTCCGCATTGAAACAAGATCTTTATTTTTGTTTTTTAGAAACCTGCTTCAAAAGACTTTAAGTCCAAAAAAAACAGAAATCGCAGTTCTTCGGCGTGTTAGTAGAGTTTTTCGGGTTCGTGTACCCGGATTCGGACTCGGCGAGTCCAAGCGAAAATACCCGATACCCGATCTATGACTCGGGCGAGTCACGGGTTTTGAATGTTCGGCCTTGTCTGAATGTTTTCAAACATCACCATCTTCCTCCTGAAGTCGCTTCCACATGTTCTCTCTCCTAACCCCCAAATACACACCATTACCTTGTTTGCTTTCCTATTTTTCCTCCTTCCCACTTCCATTCCTTCTTCTTTCTCTTACTAAACACCATCATTTTCATTTTCTCCACATTCACTTCTATGTTTTTGTTCCTCACATACCCCCCGAGGCTTTTCATCATTTCATTCATCTCCCCGTCGCTCTTTGCCATCGCTACCACATAATCCGCAAATGCCTGGCTCTATAATTTTTCTCTATAACTAACCTTCCCGCTTGCGCCTTCTTAAACATTCTTTCCATATCAGCCACATATATCGTAAATAAAAACGGCTTGAACTTTTGTCAACTTGATGGTTTAAGAGAAAGAGAGCTACTGGTGTAGCTCTCTTTCTCTCCCACTCACTTTGCTTATTGTTCTTCCATATATCTCTTCCACCTTATTTACCAACCACCCGTCTACTCCACATTCTCCCACACATTTAAACATTTTCTCTCTATCCACTCTGTCAAACGCCGAGTTGAGAGTAGGGTTTCTGAATATCCGCACTTTTTAAAAACCGCGGTTTTCGGTTTTTGAAAATTAAAAACCGCGGTTTCGGTTTCGGGTTCGGTTTTTAAGAACTTTTGCTAGTAGTGCCTGATATTTAAACGAGATCTTAGTTTAGTACAAAAGTTGCCGCTAAGGGAAAATGATCGAAATCTTTGAGAGCGGCGTCTCGACGCCATCGCAAAGTTCAATTTTCTAATGCGGTAGTGAAAACCGCGTTGCAAAATTTTTGATAACGGCGTTGCGACGTCGCCGCATAAACTCAACTTGCTAATCTAGGTAGAGTTTCGGGAACTCGTGGTGATTTTTCCGCTGTAGTTTTCGCAATTTTGCAGATTAGCGAAACAGATTTGAAGTTTTGTAACGGCGTCGCGACGTAACCGCAAACTTCTACTTGCTAATCCAAGTCACCCACAATATCATTTCTGAAACTGATACTAAATGAATCTAAATGTTTTTCAACACTTATAATGAAATTATTTGCAGAACAAATTGCTTCAATTCGCAGAAAGCCTAGATTTTTTTCTATGAATATTAATGTTTAAGTATCTTCGGCGTCTCAAACTAGTCCATTAATCTAGCGTAGTACTATTTCTTTTTTGCCCATTTGCTTTTAATTCTAGAGACTTTAAAATCATCTTTCTTTCTTTCTTTCTATTCCTTTTGAATTAAGGTTATAACACCTAAAGAACATTTTGGCAAAATTTGGTTGGGAAATCGGCCAGCTATTGCTTTCTGAATAAATGCAGATTTCGAAATTGCTCGATCACATATACCATCGATGGTTGCCATTTTTGCAACAACAGTTTAAATAAAACCAAAAACCGCGGTTTTCTCTGACGGTTATGCCGTTTCGGTTTTTGCACAGAAAACCGCGGTTTTGCGGTTCGGATATATCCGCACCAGAAACCCTAGTTGAGAGCTATAAATAATGCACAGACCCTTGCTCTGGTTATTAAATACTTTAGTTTATTTCTGCTAGTACATTTAATTGCATCTTACTATTCATATAAATTTAGTTTGTAAATACTAACGCCATGTTTTTAAAATGTAATGTCAAGCTTCTTTGGTAGCTTAACATCATATAAACAGTAAAAGGCATAGAAGAATCTGTTTAGATTCGGCGTTGAAGCCGGCTAAAGAATGTTTTATTTACTTATTTATCATAACATTCACCAAATCCCTCGCTTATCTAAGTCCCACATAACTTTATCGGCAAGCTCTTACAGTATCGCTGGCTTTACCACATTCGTGAATACGAAAAATCGTGTTATTCTTAAAATTGCGAGAAAGAAAGAATGACTGATTAGGCCCAGAACTGGACCCGGACCCGAAAAATAATCGTCGGCTCGACTCGGGCTCGCCGAGTCTAAAAAGACCGGATGTTCGCAAACCCTAGGAATGGTAGAAAACCCATGGTAGGAATTACTACTTGGTGTGCAGTCTTTAGAACCAGCCACTTTAAAAATATCTAATGTTTTGCGCTTTCGATGACATTGTGCATAGAACCGACCTCCATATAGGAATGCCCTTTTTCCATCAAGTTATGCTGTAAAAACTCTATTTGAGTATGTAGTAAAATATACACAAATATAGTGGCGATAAACTGATTACTGATTTTTTTCTGGCATCGACCGAATCCATTTGAACAATGTTGTTTCAATTCCAGAGCAGCCCCTCTGACCGTCTATTTCTGCCCATGCATAACAAAATGCGTTGTTTCATTAATAGTGAAGCTATAGGTGCACAATTTTAACGAATAATACATTTGTGATACATACAGAATAAGGTATTTGAAGTATGCTTCAAACGAAGCACTCAGAAAATTTTCGTCTTCAGTTGCTAGAAGCTTGTTAGAATTCCTTGCTCCATTCGTTTCATTTCTTCGTCGTATGTGCTGTTCGTATTTTGTTTTAAAATGGTTATTATATTAAATTGGACGCAGATTTCGCATTGATCTTTTTTGGTTTGAAATGCCTGGTTGCAATTGTTAAAGAAAGTTCTCCTATTGGTTATTTGTAAAAAATGATTTTCGCCTCTTTCTGTGCACTTTTCTACCTACAGTTCATATATTTTGCTTATAGATAACTTGGAGTCCAAATACAGTCTGTTAATACTTTTTTCTTACTATTTAGTTATTGGCAGTCACATAAAGACACTAAGAGTTTTCCTCTGCTGCACATTCTGTATCTGGTTCTATTAATTTTGTAATTAAAAAATGTCGACTTTTTGACTGCACTAGTTGACTAACAACACAAGAATGACTAAAAAATAAGTCGAGTTGATCATTTTTAAGTGTAGTAAAAATTGTGAAAATGTGACATTTTTCACTTTTTCATTCGTCACTTTTAAAAAGTATTGCAATATATATATATATATATATATATATATATATATATATATATATATATATATATATATTTATATATATATATATATATATATATATATGTATATGTATATATATATATATAATATATATATATATATATATATTATATATATATATATATATCTTATATCATAACACAATATATCATAACATTGTAAACGTTATTTAGAATGCTAAAAAATATGTAGTTCTTACTAAATCAAATGAATTCTTTCATGTAGTTTTAAATTGTAAAGCAAGATAGAAAATATGAACTCTTAACTGAAAAGCAGGAATTGAAAGAATTTTCATACCAAGCACGGTCGGAATGTTGAAGAAAAACTTGTATTAAGGTAAAGAAAAACAATGAAGGTTTCTAAAGTAAATGTTTATTTAACCTTTCATATATTTCCAAATAGTTTTAGTAAACATCCAAAACCGAACTTCAAATCAAATATACAAAAAAGAAAAACATTTCTTCTCTCTTTTTATATAACTCGATTTATTAAACATATTATTTGTTTTTCAAATAACTTTTCCTAAACAAACGTTGACTAGGTTGTAGCAGATCACAAATATATAATTTATTTTGTATACATAAAAAACACAATATTTGGGTGGAACAAAAATTCATTTCATTTTTAAACACAGTCTTATATCATAAAAAAACCTCAATTCGAACACTGATTACTCTCTCACACTTACCTCAAAATCAACATAAAATATAATATTATTCCTACTGTATACCTGTATAACTCGCAGATTGTAGACATTGATGCACTGTTGGGAGACGTTACTGGAACAATGAAAAAGTAATTTCAAAGATTGTTTTATGGAGGCGCCGGGTGTCGTTATTGACTGCCTGGCGATGTGAAAAGCTCCGAGCATTAATGAAATGTGAAACGTACAGGGAAAAAATTATGATCTTGGTAGAGATAAAAGGACGGAAAAGTAATTAAATTTGGAAACATTTAAAGTCCATACCGGTTTAATGCATAGGGAGGGTGGAGTTGAATTTGAATCATGTCGGATATTGTTTTATTGCTGCATGACTGCATATACGTAAAATTTAAACTCTGGCTTCCAAATAAATCAATTTTACGTAATCTATACAAATCTAATCCCATTAAAATATGCGTCTTTAGTACGCTTCATAATAATATTTATCCTCATTTGATATCAGCTACAATAACGTCAACTGAAAAATATATTTGTCCAGTAGAACGAAATACAAAAAATTTATGCTGAACTCTTCACACAAAACAGGCCTTCAAAATATCGCTGTAATTTATGGCCCTATGAAAACTTATATTGAAAAAAGTTTTTTCAAGCGGTTTTTTACATGTCGTTGAAGACCTTTCTACACAAGGTTTTACAAAATATGTCAAGGACAAGGTTTTTGAATGTGTGTGTTTTTCTCTAATATATATATGCGTAATTAATATCTAGTGGTGACCCGTAATAGAATTATTTTGAATAAACCATTGAAGAAACAAAAATTATTTTTTCTCGCCCTGCACCAACAAATAATGGGATCCTTATTGGAAAGCAAATCAAATTTCGTCACCCAGAATCTCTACTGTTAAATTCTTAATTTTAATAAATCTATGATTCTTCCCCACTTTTCTTTATAGACGATTTATATATAAATTGCGCTTGGAATGTTGCAGTTAATGGGAACTAAATGTAAAAATAAAGATCTAAGTTACATTTGCTTGTTAAGCCGGATCTCTCAATGAAAATGAGTTTCTTTTTATTCTCGTTTCCTGTCCATACTGTCGTCTCAATAAGTCCAGTATTATTTTATTATATTGCATAGTCATTATAATTATAATATAAATAAAGATGTCTAATATTGATACGAACAATATAAATATTGATAGGTAATTGATTAGATAACAATTTATAACAAAGTAGTTGAATAGGTGCTTTTACATACACACTAAAATAACTGACTTGGTCTTACATGAGATCCCATAACTTCTTGTAGCGAAAGAACTGCGTTACGAGACTGCATTTTTTACATTTTATATTTTTGATGGGATCTCATTTCTTTTTGTAGGTCATGTTAATTTTTTTCTCGGGTAATATACCGATTTTCTTATAGCCCACTCCATGTCTCTATTTTAAAGTTAGCAACCATACGTACAAGCGCGATGTGTTCGTTGAATATTATTTTTAATAATCCTTATTTTTCATTTAATGGAAAATGAAATTTCGGGATTTTTGATTTATTTCTTCTTTTATACGCTAAAGGCTAACTAAAATTTAAAATTTGAAGTTTGTAAGAATGCTATAAGTACCTTAGAATTTTAATGATCGGTGACAAAATTAAGAAATTTTTAAATAATCATTATTTTTCATTTAATGGATGATGAAGTTTCGGGATTTTTCACTTATAAAATAAATTAATTTTGAATAATCTTTATTTTTCAATTAACGGATAATGAAATTTCTTGATTTTTCCTTCCTTTATAGGTTAAAGGCTAACTCAAATTCATAATCTGGGGTTTGTAAGATTGCTAGAAGAATCTTAGCATTTTGATGATCGTTGACAAAATTAAGAAATTTTTAAATATTAATTATTTTTCATTTAATCGATAATTAAATTTCGGGATTTTTCTTTTCTTCCGTTATAGGCTAAAGGTTAACTAAAATTCAAAATTTGTAGTTTGTAAGATTGCTAGAATTACCATAGAATTTTGATCGTAAGTACATAATTATGAAATTTGACTGGCGATAATTCGTAAACTATAAAGTATAATTATTAGGTATATTGGCATTAGATGGGAAGGCAGTAGAATACCAACAGGAGATAAGGTATCTGGGTATTACACTAGATAGCAAACTTCTATGGAATAGACACGCTGAAGCAGCGGTAGGTAAAGCCAAACGCGCCCTAATGGTGTGTAGAAATCTGGCAGGAAAAACGTGGGGTTATAACCCCACAATCCTTCGATGGATGTACACCATGATAGTGAGGCCTCCAATCACTTATGGGGCAGTTGCGTGGGGAAGTAGAATCAAGCTGGCCTCTATGAGGAAACAGCTTAAGAAGATTCAAAAACGGGCGTGTGTCTGCATCACGAGGGCGATGGTTTCGTGTCCGACAGCAGTATTGGAGTTGCTGCTGGATCTGACTCCGCTGCACCTTGTGGTAGAAAGGGCAGTCAGATCGGCGATTGTAAGGTTCAGCAAGGAAGGTATGGGCAGAGGTAACATAATCGGGAGCAGACACCGAAACAGCCTCGCTGCCAAGATCCCTTTGCTGGAAGGACCAAAAGACGAAATGATATGCAAATACCACTTCGAGAAAAACTACACAGTATTGTGTAGTAGTAATGCCGATTGGAGCGACGAATCCTCATAGCGCACATATAGCAAAATGTGTCCACATAGAGCAAAATGTCATCAAGTGGTATACATATGATTCGAAGGCAAAGGAAGGTACTGGTGCAGGAGTGTTTGGACCTCGTACCAGGTTCTTCGAATCCATGGGAATATCCCCAAGTATCTTCCAAGCAGAGGTATACGCAATCGAAAGATGTGCACAGTTTAACCTCGACAGGAATTATCGCAAAAAACGAATTGCTATTCTGTCAGAGAGCCAAGCAGCTATTAAGGCCATTAGCTCATACACCATCAGATCCAAACTGGTATGGGACTGTGTGGGGAAACTAAACAAGCTTGGCAAAGATAATAAAATAACGCTATACTGGGTACCAAGATACACTAGTATAGACGGAAACGAAGAAGTCGATCACCTAACAAACAAGGGATCCAGTAGCCCCTTTATAGGCCCGGAACCCTTTTGCGGCATGCGTGTGAACACCATCCGCAAAAGTTTAGATGAAGAAACAAGAGGAAAATGAATGAAAACCTGGAAAGAACTTCAAGGGCTAAGGCAATCCAAAGTGATGCTGGGATCTTTTAACCATAAGAGAACAAAAGCTTGCCTGAAACTAAGCAGGAAAAAGCTTAGAATTCTGACAGGAGTCCTGACGGGACACTGCAGACTTAGGAAACATCTCAAGCCCCTAGGCCTAGAGGAGGATGACGGATGCAGATTCTGTAGCTCCCCAGAGGAAACCCCCATACATCTGCTCAAAGACTGCGGAGTATTACTCCGCAAGAGACAGATGTACCTTGGAGCTCACTGCTTGAACACAGAAGAGCTGCAGGCCTTGAATTACAACCAGATCCTGAAATTCCTAGAGGAATCAGGATTAGAGTAGGCGCTCTAAATGTGTAAGTACGCCAACGCTTGGAGGAGGAGGGTGGGGTACAATAGATCTATACAGGTCGCAGTACAAGTCGTCACCACCATATCTACAATCTAGGTATATTGGCAATATAGCCAGTTATAGTATGTCTCTTGATATCTAAAAATTCAAACTTCCTGCTTTATACACAACGAAGTTACAGGGGGGGTGGGGGGTCAAAAGTGCCGTTTGTCGCTTCGAGAAAAGATAGTCCGGTTGTGCTCGACTTTGTGGGGGCAATGCCGTGGCCCGTGATTACGATAGATGGTGTTGCACTATTCTTCTTGCTCCACATTTTTTTATATTATAATAGATGGTCTTGCAATACCTTATGTAAATTCATAGGGAAATACCTCTTATGGAGGCAATTCCCTTTATTGCAGTTGCTTTACTTTACCATTTGACCCCAATATTTAGGCCTTGGTTTTGGACCTTGGTTTTACCAAAATTCAACTCCAAGTCATGTCCCCCAGCCCAATTTGCTATTGATTGTGCATGATGAGTAACGTTAGTAAGGGATCTCTCCAATTAGAATATTAAAAAATGTAAATATATATACTAGTCATCGGCAAATAACCCATGCTTGCAATAGACAATCCACCCAACAACTGAATGGGAACTGAATCCTTGGGGAACTACAGAAAAAGGTTCCCAAGAGGTGAATTGGAATCCTAAAATCATTTAAAATTGATCGAGACCATTTTGATAAGTAATAGAAGAACCAAACTATCGTTTCCAGTGAAACACCAAGTCTGATAAATGCAGTTAGTATAGTATAGTTTTGTGGTCAACGTAGTCAAAAGCTTTAATTATCGCAATAATTCTTTCAAAAACTATAGCTGTATGAGACAAGTTTGCAATCGGTCCAGTATCGGAGGGCGATCTAGGCGGTGTGCTCTTATTTAACGGTATGATATAGATGACCTTCAATAAGTCAGGAAATACACCAGTGTCAAGAGATCTATTGCATAAATCTACGAGAGAGGTAGCAATTTGAGGAAAAAGATCTCTTAGCCATCTCAGATTTTTTCCATCAGGACTTTTACCTTTCGATTTTTGCAGAGTAACATATAAGGCTTTAATAACATCAGCAATGTCCATTTTTGACCATTTAAATGAGTTTTCAACTTCAGTACTGTATTTTACAGGCAAAGTGTCTATAAAGTCAATACAGCAGCGAGGATGTTTTCGAACTATATTGACATAATACTCGTATAGTTCAAGTACATCAAGTGATTTAGCGGAGAGGAAGGATTTGGTTTTATGAGCCTCAGATGTTTCGCTCCAAACAATTGAACCAAGTCGCAATTTTGACAAAGCACTCTTTAAATATTCTTCACGCGCGCGATTCAACTGGTTTTTCAATTCTTTTCTTTTTACGTTATAGAGAATAAGAGCATTTTGGTCTCGTGTTCGCTTAGCAAATTTTATCCCGCTCACAGCACTTTGCCTTTAACTATATAGTTAACCAAGGATTACCACTTCGAGTGATCTTTCGGGTAAACACCAGAGCAACTAAATTTAAGACGGACAGTATCTTAGTTAAAAAGAAATCTTAGAAGTTCAGTTGGGTCCGAATTTTGAAACATTTCACCTTCGGTATCAAGAGAGCTCGCTAATGAATTTGACAAGGCAGTATGGTCAGTAAATTTTGAAACATTTTTTTTACTTGTAAGTGAATATTTACACAGTTAATAGTCATGTCCGTCAATAAATAGACAAATGGACTTTGAGTAGCTGGCTAACTTATCCTGACTTTTCCAGCAATTCTACATCTAGCCAAGAGTTACTTTGATGTTTATGATAAGCAGCGCCATAGGGAATACAATACGGTGATAGCTCATTTAGCTTTAGTTGGAGAGAGACAGAGGGAGGGGGAGAGAGAGAGAGAGAGAGAGAGAATGGGGAAATGTCTAGGAATGAAAGGTGGGGAATGGGAATGGAATGAAAATGGGAATGAAAACGAGGGGCGTTTTGGAGTTTCAATCTAAATTTGATCGTAGTAAAATTGCGTATAGTTGGTTGCATATATCAGCGGGTATTGTTATCACTGAAATATATACTACCTGAAACGTTGGCCTCTTGCCTGGTGCGAGCAGAGAGAGTGGTCCTAAGGACCTCCATTCATACTTAACTAGGCAACAGTATAGTCGAGAGTGGGAGGATGTGATACAGGGCGAAAAACTAGTTGTATTGAGTTGTATCAAGAAAGAGAGTGAGATCGTTCAATCGGTGAGCATATTATAAACCAAACTATATATATTTTAATAAAAGTTGTTCTCAAAAAGACAATGGTAAAATACTGTTGTATTATCAAGGAAAAATGAACGTCGGACACATTTAGTATTCCTTTTGGACTCTACTAGACGAAGACAGAACGATACGAGAGACACCCACATAGATGGTGAAAAGGTTCATTGAAAGAAGAAATTGGTAGTAAATGGGAAAAGGACAAATGGATGGTGTCGCGAAAGAGAGCAGGTGATAGGAGTGAATCGTTTAAATGGGGAAGTAGCGTAATTAAGCAAGTTAGCAGCTTCAAGTACCTTGGGTTTACGTTTGGGCAAGATGGGTTCGCAAAGGACCATGTGAAGAATATTTGCAAAAAGGCATGATTGGCTGCTAACGGGCTATGGATTGTGTGGAAGGAGTTCTTCAGCAATAACATTTTGGCTAAAATAGTAATGTGGAAGGTTTGTGTGAGAAGTATTCATTTGTAAGGAACGAAGGTGTGGGAAGTGAAAGAGGAATATGAAATTGAAAATGAAATACATATATATATATATATATATATATATATATATATATATATATATATATATATATATATAAATATATATATATATATATATATATATATATATATATATAAAGTAAGTTTAGAAAAATTCTAATGAGTTCATGAGTATGTACTCAAATTATAGATCATATACAAAAGGGGGGAGGGTTCTTATGCAAACGTACCGTGTGCAGAGATCACTTTCACACTCTAATGTTCACGATGCCACGGAGAGGGAGATTTCCGGATATGCGCGCTCCTCTACCTAGACGTTTCATTTCACCGGCGAGTAGTTAACATTGACAACGGTCTCGTGTCAGTATATGATGGCGGCCGTGTTGGCCATTCGTCTTTTGTTCTGGGTTTGTATCTATTAATGCATCCGTGTAAGCGGATATTAATAACTTGAATAATTATTTATAGATTCAGATGTTTCAGTTATAGTCAGGGAAAATGCTCTTCAATTAGGTTTCATTTGCTTTTATAAAGAACTCCCGGCTTTCAGCCCGTGACATTTTCATTTTTAGCAGCTCACTGTGTTGAGTATCATCAATTACATCCAGTGCTAAAAGTAACTAGCGTTTTTTCTTTATAGACTGTCTAATTTCCCATGCTTTTGTCCGTACGACATTAACCCTCCCCCCTTTTGTATATATATATATATATATATATATATATATATATATATATATATATATTTATATATATATATATATATATATATATATATATTTATATATATATATATATATATATATATATATATATATATATATATATGAAATTGAGAGAGTGGTCTTCAGCCAAGATAGAACTACGCCGGCATACATTGTACTGCAAGAAACAAATATGCTGAATGTGTTTTGGCATGCGCCAATGAGGGTGGTCAAGTTTGAAAGGAAAGTGTATGAAATGGGCAACGAAAGGTTTGTGAGAGAAGTGCTGTAGGGATGGATTAGATGGATGTACTTATGTACAAAGTACGGGAACAAAGTACTGGAGCGAGAGGAGGAAGTTGTTTGATAATTATGGTTAGGCATATGACGAAATTGATAGAATGTTTGAGAATGGAAGGAAGGTGGAAAAACTGGTCTACGAAAGATTAGCCGAGGTGGAATTGCAGAGCTGTCAGGGTAAGATCGAGAAGAAGTTTTTCCCTGAATATAAGAGCCTCCAAATGTTTCAAAGGCTGCCGTTGCATCTTAAAATAGCGAGGTTACATTAATCATTGATAGCACGGCACAAGTGCGGGTAAGATCGAGGACAGTAACTTCATCCCTGAATATGAGAGTGTACAAGTGTTTCAAAGGTTTCCGTTGCATATTAAAAGATCAAGTTACATTAATCATTAATGGCAGGTTCGGTTAAGAAGGCAAGGGTTGGAGGTACTGGATGGGCAATCGTTTTAAGCTGTGTGGAATACGTGGGAAGGCTAGCGACGTGTGGACGCATTGGGCGCTAAACTTTACGAAATGTCAGTAGTGCAACGATGAGAGATTGGTGAAGACTGGGTTGTGTGCTTGATCAAAGATATAGATCTGGCTAGCCCTGGATGGAATGGATGGTGGGCACTTCTTTCTTTTTTCGTTTGGTGAGCTATATTATCTTGTTATTTTTTGAGGGAATTTTTGTATATATTTTATTGTTTGTCACAGACAATCAGAGTGATGCAGCCTAACCCGAGCAGATACAAAATTTCAAATACATAATTGGGATTTTTCGTGCTTAAGAATAAAGAGAAATCTATAGTGAGGCACAACAATAACATTTGTCACACTTTAGTACAAGACCCAAGACATTTACCAAAAACTAAAATTCTTTATTCTGAACACTTAACCTGCATATTCAATAAGGCTCGCTGGAATCTGCTAAAATTGGATAACAAGCTCGATGTTTTTCCAAAGCTATTTATTGGAGTAGTCTTTGAGACAGCCTATTAATGAACAAATACATATGTATTAATGAATAAATATATATGGGCTTTATTAAGATTTGGCCAGGTTTGCAAAATAGACATCAATGGGTTGGCACACAAGCTCCATTGTTGAAATTGATGTTCAAATTTTTACTTGCTCTCCAATAGCACGAACACAAGGAAAGCAAGAAAAGATACCGCCCATAATAAAATGAAGGATTTTTTCCATTCATAAAAGAACAATAAACAGATTATTTAAAATAACCTAGAATATCTTGCCAAAATAACCTAGAAATTTTGTCGAAACAACCTTAAAAAATGTTCCGTAGGGAAATGTACATCCTGATATAATATTGTTAACTTTGTCCTGAACAACTTTTTCGCACGATCATAAATAAGAGAGATTATGTATGTTTTACATGACCAACCTTGTAGATCTTTAAACAAGTAAATCTCCTAAAATGAAATGTTCCAAATTGGATGTATGTAAATATCATTCAGATTCGTTTATGTCTCCTATGTGCCAGGAAAGAATATTAAAAAGAATGTTGTCACTTTTGCTTATTAATACTTTGTACTTGTCACCTATGTAATTTCAATATGCTCGGTCCCGGGGTCGAGCCCCATGGCTAAAATCTGACAATCACGCGTCTTGTTTGAATTATGACATTATTGTAGCCGACTTTATTATATTTTATCAAGTAACTGAAAGCGAATAAATGTGTTACAATAGCACAATATTTAAATAGTATAATTATAAATTGAATCTTTATATTGAACTGTTTAGGGCAAAAGAATTTACCGTGGGCGAAAAAAAAAATTATAACTTTCTTTCAAATTTTCAGGAACATCTAAAACTAATTTTAACGAGCAGCTGCCAAAAAAAGCCCTACAAACTCTTAATTTTTTTGTAACTTTTTATAAAGCTGTTGTCTATCGACCCTTTCTGTCTAAGTCTTCCTCCATCCATTCTCTGCCCCCCACTCCCGTCACTAATTTACCAAGAAACTTTAGTTTAACAAAAATCAATTTTCGCCGGATTCAATTACAGAGGAATTTAGTTATTATAATCACAGTTAATTTAATCAATAGACTGTATTTTATCGTCGATAATAAAACACCCTACATAAAATTATATGAAAATAAGTCGTACATTATAATCAAACATTGCCGTTTGTTAAACTATTGGTAAATTAAATATTAAATATATGGCAATTAATAAGAATTTTTTTTTAAATCCGCATAGTAAAGCAAGAAGGTAGATTTTCTAAAATGTCAAAAAGTCTTCTTCAATCTGTTTTCTTTGCAGAGAACCTTTCAGCTACAATTTTCAATCTCGATATGATCTCAGATGTTATGTCTACAGAAGCATTTGAAATTTGCTGATTGATTATAGAAATTTTTTAGGCTTTTCCAACGAATGCCCAACGTATAAGAAATATGCAAGAGAGATTTAGATGGACAATAAAAGCAATAAATTCAGATTATTTATCTTTGCTTTGAAATAGTTATCATAATAAGCGGATTCGACTGTATTAAGAAACATTGGGTATATTAGGTTATCTGAAAAGTAATTTCGTTTTCTACACAATCATCATTACACATATTGCAATTATATGTTTTGCCAGATGATTTATCAAGATCTATATTTTCTTTATTTAGTAAGTGCCGATGTTTTTTTGTCGTATTTAGCTTTTTTATTAACTCACAGTTAAGAATGCTCTTCTAGTTAGAAACAAAGTTATGTGGAGTATTCGGAGATGTGTTAACAGAACGCGTGTGCCAAAATTAGTAACCAATAACATTACCAATAACTTTAATGTCGTTCAAAGTTGACATTCCTTTCAGCCACCACTGGGGATTATATTTTAGTCTGGTCTGAAACAAAATATCGGCCCACTATACCTTCCAGAAAGGAAAAACTAACCAATTTAGAATTTCTCTAAACCTTTAATCCGACGAGTCTGTATAATACTTATAATAGAAACTTTTCAAGAGCTTAACGCAGACTACGAGCGTGGATATTACGTGGTAATAAATAACAATAAAACCAATTATCAAAACGTTGACGATACATAATTGAAGTGATGTATAAAGAATTAAATTGCTACTTCTGGAAAACTTTTCTAAATTTTTCCAGAAACTTTTCTGAATAAGTATGCTGTTCCCGGAAATAAAATTTAGTAGTATAATTATGCAACAATTTGCTAATGTCGGTCAACTTAGAATGTATTATTTATACTAATATAAAGTAAGCGGATATATTTCTTTATAATTTAAATTTTTATTACAAGTTCCTCACTTAGCGACCGAGTGTCATTCCTACCTAAGTCTAAGTCGTTAATTGGCCGATAAGCGAGGATCCTTCCTTTTTGTTTAATGTGAATTTGGATATATAAAACGAATAACAAAATATTAAAGTACAAAATTATCTTGTCGCTGCTTTCGCTGCCTCTGTCTCTGTAACTTTATCTTTCAAGATAGTCAAAATGATCGCATGCACCAGCTCCAAGTATCATGCTATCGCTTTAACTTTTTTACCCGCTTCATGCTCGCCTAAGATCTGCATCTCAAAATGGACACAATTACAGAATGCTTGTGTCCTTGCACATCTTACTTCTACACAACTGGATAGACACCTAGAACCAATATAAACACGACACTTCTGCTCGCTAACGGTAAACAAGTAAACGAGTCTTTTTTCAAGGACATGCAAGCACAAAGGGAGTACTTTTTTTTTGCGGGGGGTCTTACGGCTACTACAGCTTCCCGCACTTCAATCTCCATTCTCTTCTATTTTCCCAATCTCCGTCTATCATTCCCCTTTTCCTCATTGTTTCTTCTATTCCTTTTGTCCATGATGACCTTGGCCTTCCCTCTTCCTTCACTTAGTAGCGATTTAAGAGATCATTCTTCTTGGCCATCTTTCACTCCTCATTCTCATCAAATGGCTGTGCCATATTAGTTGTCGGCTTTCTATCCGATCCATAATGGTATCTTCTACATGCGCCCTTTGCCTGAAATCGTCATTTGTGATATGGTCTAACCTGGATATTCTACACGATCGGCGTAAAAAGTCCATCTCTACTGCTTTCAGCTGGTTCTTTATTTTTGATGTTAGTTGCCAGCACTCTGTCCCATATGTTATTATTCGTTCCGTGATAGTACGGCGGTATAACTATATTTTGTATTTATGTGAATTTTCGAGGACCATAGAATTGAGTTCAGGCTCTGAATCGCCGTTTTTTCCTGAACAATCCTGTTTCGGATATGTTTTCGCGTAAGATCATTGGGATTTTCTCCAATTGCTATGTATTCGGTTTTATTGATGTTGAATTGAAAAATTCACTATGTATACAAAAAAAACTCAAAACTTACGGTTTTACTGATATTGATGTTCAGTCTCCATTTGCAGTATTCTTTAATCAGCTTTCTGTCATGTATGTAATGTCTTCTTCGTTGTTTGCTATCAGTACTTGATCGTCCGCAAACAGTGGTGTATATAAACAGGTTCCAACAGTTCCACACAGTTCCAATTGTATATAAACAGGTTTCAACTTCAATTCTCATTCTATGACATTTTTCATCCAAGTGCTCAGGGCTTTTTACAGATATATGTACTTTTACAAAAGTAATATAAATAATATTTTATACTTTGTTAATAAGTAGTTCCTCGAACATTTTATTAATGGGCACGTTATGACAGGCCTTTTCCAAATCAATGAACATCAGGTGTGTACTCAAATTCATTGCCGTTCTTATCTCTAATAATTGTTGTAGAGTACCTACTGTGTGGGCATGATCTAACCGCCCTAAAAGGACACTTTTCTTCAATTTCTTCGTGTGCTCTCCTCGTGCTCTATTATTGTCTTTAGGATTCGGCCGTACCGTCTTCCTACAGAACTGGTTACCGTTATGCCTATTTAGTTAGAGTATATCTTTTTATTGCCTTTTTATGTATGGAGCTGAGATATCATATTTTCCATCATTTGGAATGCCGTCCCCTTCCAATAAGCATTTGCTACATACTTCCACCAGTTTTTCTAGCAGTATGTCCGGTCCATGCTTCACCAACTTTATAGGAACACCTCCCGTCTTGCAGCTTTCCCATTCTTCGTGTATTTTAGGGCCTTTTTTAGTTCCGTAACATTGATTTCTTCTATATTATCTATGATATTTTCCCCCTCCGGAATTGGTTTCATCATAATGTCTTCTTTCAGTAATGATTGATAATAGTTTTCCCATTCGTTCATTTGTATTAGTGTGATGTTGTTAATGTTTTTGTTATATTTTCTGAGATTTTTTATAGCTTTCCATGCCTCTGATATTCTCGTGCCGCCCATATATCGATTGATTTGTTCACACTTTTCTTCTTAGAATTCGTTTTCCCTATTTGGACTTTCTTTTTGTCTCTTTATTCAATCTGATGTACTGTTCTCTATCCTCATAATCTCCTGTTGTTAGCCACTTGAGGTATGCTTGTTTCTTCTGTTTTATTAAATTTTCCAATTCCGCTGTTCAGCAATTATTACTATTTGGATTGCTTCTTTCAGTTTGCCCATACACTTCTTCTGCTGTTCCTTCTTCAACTTTTGTACTTTATTTGCCAGTCTTGACTTATATAAGAATTGTACCGATTCTTAGGTTAAACTCTGTAGATTGTATTTGGGAGATTCTATTTTTTTACGGATTATTTTCTCTTATTACTTGTTTTTGTTTCTGGGAAGATCTAAACTTAACTAGCATACTTGCTTTTATCATAAAATGGTCAGAGCCGCATTCTGGCTCTTGGTGAACTTTCACTAACTAAAAACGTGATTTTTTTATTTTTGTGTGTCATTTTCTTACGAAAACGTTCTTTCTTATTGTCAACATCCAAACTAATAATATTCAAACTCTATACAGACAAATTCCGAATAATTTGTGTAGTAAAAATGGACTACGAAAGCAAAACTGACTGACTAAGAAATAACAAACCCTGCGTTATCGTCTGAAGATAGATTGATTAACGAACCAATTATTAAGTGAATTTGTCGCTAAAGCTATCTTTTATTCTTGAAATTGCTCGATTCATGAAGAGAAAATTTGACCAGAGACCTGTTCATAAGTCCGAGAGGCCGCTAATCAGGTAGGTCGTTAAGTGAGAGGTACCTGAACTTTTTTCCCCGTGAAACTTTTCTCTAAATAAATAATTTCCAAATTTCAATATTAATTAACGGAGAAACTTTATAGTCTAATTTCCTCACACAATTCATCAGGATTTATAACTATTTGATCTTGTTCTAATTTGATTAATTAATTTAATGTTTCTTCAACAAATTAAAGAAATGAGAGGGGGACTTACTTGCCACATTCACAGAAGAAAACGGATTTGTAATAGCAAACACGTTTTACAAACTACCACCAAGAAGGCTGTATACGTGGACTACTCCAGGAGATACAACGGAAAAATACGAGAAATCAAATTGATTATATTTTGGTGAACAAACGGCATAGAAATAGTTGTACATCGGTAAAAACATATAAAGGGGCTGATATTCAGTTAGATCACAATCCGGTAGTGCAAGTTTTCAAAGTAGCAATGAAAAATGTGAGGAAGAAAACCGTTAATAAATATAGGATAAGGACCGTCGATATGGACTGAACTGGTAAAATATGAATGTAAATGAAATAAAATATAAAACGAATGCTGATCTTTACAGGACGGTCAAAAATATGTAGAAGTAATTGGAAAGTTAAAAGAAACCATAAATAATATCAAAGAAGAACAGGTAAGGCTAAATAGTAATAGGAAGAAACCGTCGATGACAGACGAAATTTTAGAATTAATGGAAAGGAGAAGAGTATTTAAGAATCAAAACTACATGAGCGAATATAATTACATAAAGAAAAAATTGAAGTAAAAATTAGAGAAGCCAAAGAATCGGAACTTAAAGGAAAGTGCACTACACACAGAAATCGAAAACACCGTACACCGAAAAATTAGAGAAGAGACAGGAAAAATAGACGAAGAACAACAAACAAACTAGTGGATGACGCAGGAAAAATAATCCTCAATACAAGTAACATCAAAGACCAATAGAAAAGCTACATTGAACAACTGTTCTATGACAATAGACCAGAGCATACTCCTATAGATAATGAGGAAGGTCCAACAATTTTAGTAGAAGAGGTGAAATCTGCAATTTAGTCGTTGAAGGAAGGCAAGAAATCCGGACCTGACAACATCCTGGCAGAGTTTCTCAAGATTCTCGACGAAGAGAACATATAATGGCTGACTTCATTATTCAACAACATCTATAACTCCGGCAATATCCCGCAAGAGTGACTTTGTGAAGTGAAGAGTGAAGTCCTAATTCATCACTCTAACAAAAAAAACTGGCGCAAAAAATGCGAAGAGTGTAGAACTATAAGTCTTATGAGTCACAGCAAGTAGCGACAGGTATGGCTTTGATATAATCATCAAAACGACAAAATTAATGATTATTAGTTAATCACATATTGGAAACTGACACCTCATAGTCAATCAGAAACCCATAGAAAGAGTAAATAAATATTCATATCTTGGCACTACTCTAAACGATCAGAGGGATCATTGTCAAGAAGTGAAGACCCGTCCATTACCCTAAAGGGTCAGTGGGATCATTCTCGAGAAAGCGGGAGCTGTTTTCAATGTGTTTTCGATTCTTTTTTTACAGAGTTGGATTGTGGACATCTTCCGATGCTATGAGCAAGAAACTGGAAGCATTGGAGTTATTGACAGTTTCGTAGAAAGATCGCATAACCGCCAATGAGATCCTTCTTATAATGCATAAGGATAAACCATAAAATGCAAAAAAACTCCAATACCCGGGGCATATAAGCACATTACATCTACTGCAAACAATACTGCTAGGAAAAGTAGCGGGAAACAGGGCTGCCGGAAGAAGAAGGATATCATCGTTGAAGAATCTAAGAACATTGTTTTGCCATAACCACTACCGAGTTTATCCGAGCAACAACAAAGAAAGTGATGTTAACAAAATGATTATCAACGTCCGGAACGGATAAGGAATTTTAAGAAGAAAAATTTGTGAAAATGTGAAATTTGTCCGGCTCAGATGTAAATACTGCGATGATAATAATAAGTATGTATTATCTAACACTAATACATTTATTTAAATGCTTGTAATCCCGTGATAGGTGTTGACACTATCCAAGTTAACTAACTGCCTTATAATGTTTATATTTCATAATTTTAAATAATGATATTTGTCATGTATGCCGTTACCTCCTAGCATATATCTGGCGTTTCTAGCAATATCCAAAGCTTTTCCCGCGTTGTTCCTCTTCAACATAGAAATCATGTCAGGTGTATGCAATTTATGGCCCTTCAAACGTTTTTTCCGGATCGAACTTGTAAAGACGCGTGTAAACCAAGCGCTATTTCAGTAACCATATCAGCTAATTTCTTTTGGATGAGTTGGTTCACAGTCAAAGGTTTTTGGAATAGGTGCCTTTCAATAACGTATTGCCTAGCTACGGCAAAGCAGGATTGCGTAGCTGCCAAAGCTCCACACGCGATCCCGTAACGAGCGTTGTTCAAACAACCGAAAGGTCCTGATAACCCACTTGCATTTGGCAATCTATTTGCTTCGGGCACTTCAACATCATCTATTAGGATCATGCCGGTTGCTGAAGCGCGTAAAAATAATTTGCCTAGAATTTTCGGGGTCTCTAAATCGCGCATTTTTCCATCTTTGCATTTTTCCCAAACCATACAGATATCGCATACTGTCAAATTTTTAATCAAAGTATTACTGCCATTTAAAGTGTAAGTTTTTGATGACGCGTTGTATCTCGCGCGTGTTTCCAAATCCCTGCGTCACTTCCACGATTTGGTTCAGTCAAACCAAAACAACCAATAATCTTACCCTTAGCTAAGATTAGATTATATTTCTGTTTATGTGCTTCTAACTAAGGAAGACTGGACACTAACAGCAGATCTATATCCACTATCAACTTTTTCGACTTCTCTTGTAATTACGCATAGGCAACATTGGAAACTCCGGCGCAATGGTAGCCTTTGGTGGTACATTCAAAAACTCCCTACTCGCCCATTTCCCGAATGATTTCTTAGTCGAAAACTTAATTTCTGTTAGCCAAAGTGACGGGCATTAATTTTTCGTTACAATACGTGCGGAAAGAATCTCTTGTGATTATTTCATCTAGCTTAAGTTTAGATTCTAAATTTAATGGATCCTCCAAATTTAAGGAAACTTTTAATGCGAAAAAATCTTTTGAAAAGGTTTTGGTTCTGTGTAATGAGGATGACAGGAATACCGAGCTCTGTTAAAGACATCTTAACAAGTCGTAAGATCCTGTAAGATATAATAAGTTTGCTTTTAACATTCTTCGTGCAAATTAGTAACTGCAGTGTCATTTCTTATCACCATTCGTTTGATAATAATAACCAAAAAGACATTGCAGGGAATGCGTTTGCTGGGAAAAATTTGTCAAACTCAAATATTAATAATAGGGTAAGGACAGCACTTTACGATATATTGTATAATAACGAATCGGAAGATTCTCCCAACATAGGTGTTTGATGTGAAAACATTGAACAGTTTACTCATGGCCAAGATAAGTATCAAGACAAAACTTACAAAACACCTAATTAAGGCAACTAATGAATCAAAGATAAGTATAGAAAGCATCTGCGACGAGTCAACACAACAACTTCACCAGAAGAGACTCAGTGAAAAAATTAGAGCACACCCAGTGTGGAACGATCAAGATTTGAATCAAAACTGGACAACACTAAAACAAAACATCGAGGAAGCGGTCAAAGAGGCCCTGTTACGCCGTAGTTCTGCCAAGAAGTCAAAACTAAATGCAAGGAGAAGAAAGCAAAAAAAAATATAATATATACAAGGTACCTTATAATATAAGAACACCTTGAGAGATAACACCTTAATAAGATACCTTTAATATAAGAACAAACAAACAGAAGAAGCATTCCAATACTTTAAGAACATAAGAAATAAAACGAATAGCTTGGTAAGGAAAACTAAGAAATAAGAACCTAATACAAGCAGAATCATGGCACAAATACCTCACAGAGCTGTACAATGAAACGAGGAAACACAAACCACAAAACGCCGACGAACCGCTAATAAGACTGGAAGACGGAACCATCATAACAAGAACTGACGTCACGGCAGAACTAAAAAAATAACACCGGAATAGTCCGCGCCCTGACGGAATAAATAATGAACTCCAAAATCATGGAGGCGACACCCTAGAATACGAAATAACAATGTTAGTCATTAAAATACTGAGCGTAAGCAAAATCCCAGACGAGTGAAGAATAAGCATATCGATATTGCTGTTTAAAAAGGGACATCAAACCGACCCGGCCAACTACAAAGCCATCAACCACTTTAACAGCACCTTGAAACTGCTGACAAAGATCATAACAGATAGCATCAATCAATCGACACAATTACAAGGCTTTAGATCTGCAAAGTCATGCAACGATGCCGTATTAGCAATAAGACAGATATTCGATAGAATACAACCGGCCCGCTTATATATGTTTTCTTGACCTAGAGAGAGCCTTGGATAGAGTGCAGCTCGGGGATGTCATAGATATACTGATTAACAGGAAAATACCCTACGACCTGATACAACTAATAGAGAACAAATGTCGTCTGTTAGAAAAGTATCCGACCTTTAGCCGGTAAAAAAACGGGCACATCTGGAGCATTGGAAACCTAATCACCTTCAAAGTAGTCTCCTTGGGATTCCACATATTTCTCCCAGCGGTGCCGCCATTGTTGAAAGCATTCCGAAAAAGCCTCTTTCGGAATCCACTTTAGCTCTGCTGTCGTTGCAGCCATAATGTCTTCTCTTGTCTGAAATCGCGTTCCATTCAATGGCCTCTTGACTTTGGGGAATGGCCAGAAGTCGCATGATATCATATGGGGCATGGGGCATATCAGGAGAGTAAGAAGCCTGTCGAACCAGAGGAGTCTGGTTTTCTCGCCAAAAAATTGTGAACCAGGTGCGAAGAATGTGCTGGAGCATTTCCGTGATGGAGTCGCCAATTTTCTGATGACGACAACTCCAGACGCAATTTCTCGGATAGTCACACGACGGTCCCGCATCACCACAGCGTTCACTTTGGCAATGACTTGGTTATTTCGGCATGTTGATGGCCGACCAGAGCGTGGCTCGCTTTCTACCGATGTGCGACCGTCTTTAAACCGGTTGTACCACTGCTTATTCTGTGTGCAGCATCGTCACCGAAAGCCGTCTGAATCTTCCGAATGGTTTCCACCTGGTTTTTGCCCAGTTTATGGCATAATTTGATGCAGTAGCGCTGCTCCAGTCGTTCCGTCATTTTACTTGCATTGAAAAATCGACGAGAGCACTACACACTACGTCACTCGAACACTGCTCGACAGCAACTGACGCTATCTACAGGCGGGAAAAAATTCACGCATCCGCACGAAGGTTCAAGGTCGGCTCATGCAAGTGCGCTTGATTCAAATCCATCAGGTTTTCAAAATAAAAAATAAGATCGGATACTTTTCTAACAGACCATGTATATTCATCGAACTCAGTAAGAGCAAGGGTTAATAACCAAACCACGGCGGCAATACCAGTAGAACACGGCATACGGCTAAACGACACCTTGAGCCCAACATTGTTTAACATAATTTTTGACGAAATCATAAAAAACCAGCCAAGGTAAGGGTTGCCCAATGGGCACTAAAGACATTTCAATTATCTGCTATACAGACGATGCAGCTGTCATCGCCGACAGTGACGACAATCTCCTAAAACTTCTACACACATTTAATCAGACAGCTAAACAATTGAACATGGCCATATCAACTCATAAAAGGAAATGCGTGACAACATCAAAGGTCCCATTGAGGTAGATGGCCAAATCATTCAACAAGTGATGAAGTTCACCTACCTGGGGGTCAAGATATCGGCTTTTGGGGATATAGAAGCAGGCGAAATGTCAGTGATACGAAAGATCAACAATAAAACCTTTATGAATAGGATGAGGAGCACGGAGCTAAGGCAAATGTCCGATGTGCAACCCATAAACCACTGGGTAGAAGAACGAAAAAAGATGTGGCGCAGCCAGGAAGACCGGTTGGACAACACCAGGCTGGTCCGAATAGCACGAGATAATTCGCCAAGAGGGAAAAAAAGCCCAGGGAGACCCAGAAAGTGGTGGAGCGACAAAAGGCCCTACCCTGACCGACCATGGTGATGGATGAATATAGGCAGGCCTGCCTATAATGAGAGAAAGAAGATGAAGAAGGATAATGACCCACAAACTATTGATAGGTTGGTTATATATGTGCCAATCGTCTCAAATAGGCTAAATTTATGCTGTAAATATCCGACTTTACAAGAGCCGGTGGGCGGTAAGAAAATTTTACGATCGAGAATAATTTAAAAGTATGTCGTGGGCATTAAAAGGTTATCGGGCCCTGTTCTAAACAAAGTATTAAGGACCGTTGAAATTACTAAGAAAATATATTTTTGTAGATTCTTTAGAATTAATTATCAAAGTCTTCTAAAAGTAGAGAATTACCCTAATTGTTTCATGAATAAATATGAGACACGTAATGTGCGATTTTACTTTAATTATAGGACACTTATTTCGGTTCAAATACAGACTCTAAAGTTTCCATTATCAATGCGAAACTACTAATAATACTACTAACTATAAAAACATTTACTCCGATACAAAAATTACTACAGCGCCAGGCTTTAATTATATGCAAATTATTAAATGATTTCCTCTGTACTGAAAAACTGAATATATAAAGAAAATAGTTCTTTAAAACTTCTTCCGCCAGGATATAAAATTGCAAAATATGTTAAAACTTCTTTAGATTAAACTGAATTTGATTAAATTGAGAAAACTGTTTTAGATGTAACTTAGGAGAAATTTAAAGATGAAACCGATATACGCATATAATGACATTTAAAAACAACATTTTTTTAGAGAAAACAAGCACTGTTTAGTAACGGTATACGGACAAGATAAACAGAAGACTGTTCAGAAAATAGTTTAATCATTGCTACGTTCAGAATACACTCGAAATAAAGCCGTTGCAATTCCAAACGATGTTAAAACAAAAATAAGTTCATTTTACTACATATTACATGAATTAAATAAATATTCGTGTTAGCTTAATAAAAAGTATTTACCTAAATGCCTTGACATTTTTTATCACATATTTTTTTAAATAATTATTGGTTTGAAAATATTGCAGAATCCAATAATTTATTATTAACATTTTTCGTCGCTAAACATGACAAAATTAATTTTTGATAATTTAAGAGAAGCTTTTATAAAAGTAATTAAATATACTTATTCTTTGTCAAGGAAATGGTCCATGCGGAATTTAAATATTTCAAAGTATATATTGTTTCTCTTGATAGTGTGAAGTGAATAAGTGATGAAGGTGTAAGTTAATTATTTTAAGGACCATGTGTGTGTTTTTGGGTTCTTTAGGGGTAGCGCGTGTGACAGGAATAACGGTGAATGTAAATGAAATGGTTTTACCTCTCTCTGGGACGGGATCCTTCGCGTTGTCCAGCCGTAGCTCAGTGTCCTGCTGGTACATGTCGGCCACTTGCGCCGCGCACCGCAGGACTAACCGACCGCCGCTGAAGTGAGACGGAAACAGCGGCAACTCTAACGACTGGTCACTCCAATACAATTCTTGGGATGCATGTTTTCGAGTCTCACATTTCTCACATACCTAAACAGATTTATTATATTTGGATTTATACACGATTACTATGTTAATTAAATTTATTTATATCTGTCCGATAAGATGTATATTTATTAGATTCTCACCACGATATTGTTAATGAAGAAAGTTAAGGTTGCGGCGGGACGTGAGGGAGGTGAAGTGCAGTTAGCCCTCAATATATCGCCGATATCATAGAAAATTTTGTCAGCTTGGAGCGTCGGTGGACTTTCTGGCAAAACTGTAAAGAGGTTTTGGTTTCGGTTTGTATTAGCAATTAAAATAAGGTTTTGTTTTCAATTAGCTCATTACCAACGACTAGCATATCCTTAGAGACAACATCTGTTGAAAACGGCTCCTCGGTGGTCACTTCACAGCTAAAGTTTCCAGAGAGATTGAATCCAACTTTACGTAAGACCACCTGGCGCTCATTTGACATGCCTAACTACAATTTAATCTTATTTCACAAAACACATTTTCATTGTAGACTGACGCTCTAATCAATTCGAAAATGCAATATATTTCCAATTAATTTTGTAATTATTGTTTTACCACCATTTATTTCCGAATGCACTGTTTATAATTCGTTATTTTAATTTACAAATGTAGCAAATATATTTCATTTATATAACATTTCATTCAACAGTGTATATTTACTTTTATTTACCAATAAATCAAATGTCAAATAATTTCAACAATTATTTAATTAACAATCGCCGAAGTTTAAAATAAACAATTACATCGATACTGTAACGATTTGTAATAAAATACTTTTTACATTTTATTAAAAAAAATAAAAAAATATAAGAATATAAAAAAGGACCTTGTGGTCAATAGCCCTTTGTATAATGCATAAAGTATAAATATATTGAGCGATCTTAAAACATTTGTAAGGAAAATGTTTATTTGGAAACATTTTACAGACTTGCCAAATTCTAACATTTTGTAAAAACTGCAAATTCAAAAATTGGCAATTGTTGGTTTTATATAAAAAAAATTATAAAGACTTACCATATGTTACTAGACTTATCAGTTTGATTACGACTGTCTCGGTTTTTCATTCTGCCCCGTTTGAATTTTACTTCAAGGTAAGTAAGTATTTTAAATTTAGTCTTTATTTTTATATAGTCTTTATAAAAAATAAATTGTATATTAATAGAAAAAATTAAAAAAGTAATATAATGTTTCGAGAATCAAATAATATTGTTTCGATATATTTGGAATATTATTACTTCATGTGGTTTCTCCTAGTGAACTTCCAGTCATTCTCCACATTCCAAATTTAGTAGGAAAACTTATACAGTTTTTCTAGAAAGTTTAAAATTTAGAAAAACGCATCAATCCAGCAGGCATTACTGTGGATCTTTTAGATTTTAAACTTAGATTTCTTCAGAAATTTTGCATAAGTTTAGTTCAAAAAGAAACGTAAGGGATTCTTTTAACTAATACTGAAAGGAAATCATGTAAAAAGTTACTGGAAATAGCGTATCTCAAAAGTTAGATATGATAGACAAAATCTGATGTTTATTTTGTATTCTGCATTCAAAATTTATCTAGAAATAGTTAAAAAAATCGCTGGCACCAAAATGTCTTTTGGTCTGTTTAATTTATTTATTGACAGGAAGTATAAATGGAAATGATCTAAACTTTAGACATTTCGAGTAGGTATATTAAAGTTTCAATAACCAACTTGTAATAGCTACTAAAGAAGCTTCAAGTCTGATTGTTCATATAAATTAACATATAAGCTTTTTGAAACTAAGTTGAGTTTACCTATAACGAATTGCAAAGATGTTATAACTAACTATGACTAACTATTGACATTGATTATACTACTAACGTTTCAGTAACTATCCAAGGATTAAAACAAAACAAAAGTTGGAAGCTTTAACAACTGATATTTTCAATGAAAATAAATTAAAACTATTCAGTTTGTCGTGGGATACAAATTTCGGAATTTTAGTCCCTTGCAATGAAGCTACAACAATTATAACTAACACTTACGGCCAGTTATAAAGCACCAGAGCAAATTTCTAAAGTTCCCAAAGTAGCTTCAAGCTTGATGGTTATTCTAAATTATAAACCCTAGTTTTTAAAAAGATGTTCAATCTATTTAGAACTAAATGTGGTTCAAATCATGTGATTACAATTTTGAAAACATTGGAGATATTTGAGTAAATCGGGTTATGCAACATTAGCAAGTGCACTCTCTAACAGTAACAAAGTTATTTTATATATGTATTGCATTATAGACACTTTTAAGAATATTATGGAGTAAAAGTAAGGTTTATACAAAAAACGACTTTTAAAAAAACGGTTTTCGAATTCCAGATTTCCAAAAAACGGTTTTAGCCGGCCTTAGAATTTTTGTCAAAAAAATAGAATATGGAAATATATTTTAATCAATTTATATAGAATAACAAAAAACGATATCAATATAAAAGTCAAAATAAAAAGAAACATATTAGGATTACACATTACTTATACAAAATAACAAAAAATTAAAAAAAAATTCAAATATTATTTATCTTTATTTCATAAACTTTAATTTATCCCAAGAAAATAAAATTTAAAAAAACTTAAAATATCTACTGAACGGTGGCTAAGTCTTCTTTCTTCGTTCTTATTTAGGACACAATATTGCCTGAAATTGAAAATACTCGTTCATTAGCTACTGAGCTTGTTTTTATAGTTTTCAGAGCATCAAATAAGAAATCTTAGTTTTTGGTTCTATTATTCGTTTTCTAAAATAATGAAAATTCAGCTTTTAGTGTCTTTGAATTAGAAAATTTTTCTTCGAGGTCTTCAAGAAACTTATGAATTGATTTTTTCATGGCATCATTTAAAAAGCATAAGACCGATGTGTAGTGTCTTTGATTTGCACATGAGAATTTGAAAATATTCTAGACGATATTGTTCCAGATTACTTAATAATTTCGGTTCTTCAAGGTAAAGAAAGTATACTAGATTTCTTTCCTGAACTGGAAATGTTTTGTGGATTTTTTAAATACAGCAAAAGAGTTGCTAATTCTACTTGTCTTCTTTCTTGAATTCTTCCAAAGCTTATAATAATTCCAAACATATTTCAGTGTATAAAATTTTTAGATCGTTTCACAGAAATTCAAATACACCTTCACTTGTTAATAAATTGCCATCTCGTCGCCCTTCGATTTCAGCTGCTATACGAAGCGGTCCCAGGACTTTATGAAGTTCCAAAAGCTTAGGATATCGAGTTTCGTTACACATATAAGAATAATCAATATCATTTAATGCTAAGACAACATCTTGCACATATGTACTACATATGTGCAACATAAAATAAGTCGGTTAGGCACGTCTTTTACACGTGCGCAGTACACAATGCACAAGCAGTGGACAACGCAACTTGCAACGTTGTTAAAATATGTCTGCTGCCCGTTGCATAGATTGAATAGCAAATCAAATTAAGTTTTTCTTAATTTAAAAACCGGTTTTCATTTGTGACAAATTTATTTTAAAAACCTGTTCTTTTAAACCGGGTTTGAAAAACTGTCAAACCTGTTAAGTAAAAGTAAAACTTATAGATTTTCAACTTTTAAGATATTATTTATAATTATCAACCTTAACTCAACAAAACAAAATTATTGCATACTGCATACATCAGAAATACTAAAGGTGAAAAACGAATGTTGGAAATTGATTAATGAAGAGATGATATCAAAAACATTTTGATCTACAACTTGGAACAATAATAACAGGTGGGTAATCTAATTTTTGAATTAGAATCGGCTATAAAAAGTTTCCTAAGCTTAATAAATAAGCTCCTTCAACTTTTCTAAATGATATGATACAAGTTATGCTGTGCCATTTTTATAGTAAATGCGGGGCCATCTAACTTTTGTAATTTGAATCGGCTATAAATAAAAAACTAATGAATAATTTTTAAATAAAATAATAAAAAATATTATTGCCTCCTAACGAAGACGAAATTTTCTGGATTTTTCAAGGCAAACAAAGCTGCTGGTGCAGATGGTATCGTCGCTGAACTCCTTCAACTGTGATCTGCGGGTAGTCGTAAAATATTTCACTCGGTTACTTGAGAATATATGGATAACTGAGAGGATCTCTGCTGACTAGCAAATGGCATTGATCCATCCCCTTCATAATTCTCTTGTTTCAGTTCCTTGCAAGATTTTATCGAAAGCGTTACTAACAAGATTAGAAGGGTTATTGGATTTTGAATTGGGTGAATACCAGGCAGGTTTCCAGAAAGGAAGATCTTGCGCGGATCAAATCTCCAACCTGCGGAATATCAAGAAGTAGTCTTTGTGAACTTCCGGAAGGCCTAGGACTCCATTGAACGAAAAACATTATTGGTAATTCTCGAAGAATTTGGAGTGGACAACAACAGACGATTTGCAATACTTTCTCCAAAATAAAGTTCCGGTGGGAGTTGTCAGAGCCTTTCTAAATCAAAACTGGCCTACGACAAGGGAATTTCGGATAAAAAGGCTTTCAGGCTAGGGAGAGGTTTTTTTAGCGATAAAAAGAACCGAAGAAGTCCAGATGATAGCCAAGAAGACTGGGCTTCAAATTTTTCAAGACTATCTTCATGGCCAATATCAAACACAGTTCTCTCCACTTGGACTTGAGAGAAGCCAATATAAAGCGAGTTAAATGTCTTAAGTATTTGGGAGAAAAATTACAAGACAATGGGTCGGATGATAAGGATGCCATCAAAGAGCGGGCGAGATGAATGGAAATGGCTAATCAACTTACGAAAGATACATATAACAAAAAGAGTCTATCCTTTGGGGCTAAATTCCGACACCTAGATACTGTTGTCTGACCTGAATATCTATATGCAGCAGAAACACTAGACATGATTGGTAAGTGTGCCTTCGGAGACATCCGGAGTAAAGAAAGGAAAATGCACCGAAAACTCCTAGGCCCAAATATCAAGAATGGAGAGAGGAGACTAAACCCTAACAAATAATTATACCTGAAGACGGAAGGAATTTTTGCCCTAATGAGAAAAAGGAGAATACAGTTTTATGTGCACTTGGTGAGGACGAACAGTACCAGACTGACGAAGAGGATTTTTGAATTCTTCAAAAAGAGGAAAACGGAGCCGAAATGGTTTCGGGAAGTGAGATTGGACTTGGATCGGATGGGGGTGAAAAAAGAAGACATTATGGACAAAGAGAGATTTAGGCAACTAATAAAGGAGTTTACAGATTTCCAGGAGACTGGGGAATTGTCAGTGAGAAAAGGAATAACTTACACGAAGGAACCGAAGAAGGAAGTGGGAGAGAGGATGAAGAGATAATGGCAGAGAGTGAGGACAAAAACTAAAGTAAAAACTGTCAAACGTGGTCCATAGTTGGCCGTAACGAATATAAAAATAATATTATAATAAAAAATATATTATAATTTTATTAGAAAGATTGGACATTGAGAATGAAACACAATATCATTCAAATGACTGCCACGGCTGACTTGACAGTACCCCAACCGATCAACCAAATTTTTCAGTTCAATAGCGAGCATTTCTGTGCAATGCTAAACGAAGTTTTGTTTCAAAAAATTGAAGAGTATGTGACATAGATGACATTTGGTTTCAACAGGACGGGACCACTTGCCACACAGCCAACATAACCATCGATCTTCTGCGCTTCTGGAAATCGAATAATCATTCGAAATGCTGATGTCATTGGCCGCCTAGGAGCTGAGATTTGTTTTTGTGGGGAACCCTTAAGTATAAGTTTTACGCTTAACATCTAGGGACGATTGATGCCTTGAAATACGAAATCATGTCATGCTGTTGGAGACCAAATGGAAAATGTACTAAAAAATTGGTTGATCGGATGTGGTACTGTCATGGTAACCATTTGAATGATGTTGTGTTTCATTTAAAAACGAAAATGGTCAATCTTGCAAAAAAAATTCATAATTTTGAAAAAAAATAATTAGTTTTTTTTTATACACGATTTAAATTCCAAAATTTGGATGGCCCACACTTTACTATCAGAATAGGCACAACTTTTAATCATTTAGGTAAGTTGGAGGAGCCTATTTATTAAGCTTAGGAGCTTATTTATAAAGTCCACAAATTTAGAATTGAGAAAGTAAAAGTGCTAAGATTATACAAGTCCGTAAGCCATTCTGATTCCAATATGAATAAGTATTTATTTTCCTCGTTTTTCTAAGGCAATGTTTCCAAAGTGTGGTACGCGTACCCCAAGGGGTACGCTAATGGTTTGCAAGGGGTACGAAACGATGTTCAAAAATTTTAATTTTTTGTGTGTGCCAAAGTGGATATAAGAATAAAAATAACAATATTTAAATTACATAAAAAATAGTGCATCAAACGTTACTTTTTATAATGTTTCAAACACATTATAAAAAGTATTCCTTGAATTAGCTGTGAATCTATAAACAATTCCTCTTCATCATCTTTGATAATTAATTAATAAGATACAATCAAAAGATTTTACTAACTGATCGCGATAAAATGATTAGAGATTGTTTTTACGCATACAAGAACAAGCAGAAACTGTCTTAAAGTAAATTAATAAAGAATACATTTTTTCCAAATATGTGTAATAATTTGTATTCAATTTTACCTTAAAAAGTCACGTTTATTTCCTTAGAGGCAGATCAATTAAACAGTGGTTTATTCACCACTTAAATAAAAATTTTATTTCGCTAGTGAAATAAAAGTATCCATAGGGGCTCCGTAAACACAACCCTAAATGTTGACTTCGCTGATGTTCTTTTTTGATATCCAATCACAATACTATATTACGTGACAAGAGTATAAAACATATTATGTTCGAGCGGAACAGTTACGTTCGACGAGTAATTAAACAAAACTATACTCTAAATAAAATTTTGACGCACGAATCAACAATTTCATCATTGTCACGACAACAATACAATAATGGGCCGACTACATGCTTTTCTTAAAAAAAAAACAAAAAACGGAACTTATATATACGGAAAATATATATATATATGTATATATATATATATATATATACATACATATATATATATATATATATATATATATATATATATATATATATATATATATATATATATACATATATATATTTATATATATATATATATATATATATATATATATATATATATATATATATATACATATATATATATATATATATATATATATATATATATATATATATATATATATATATATATATATATACATATATATATATATATATACATATATATATATATATATATATTCTATATACACTTGCGAAAAAAATGAAGGTTTCACTAGCGAATTTAAATCTCCTTAAACCTTAATTTTATCCGCTTGTATAATAAATGAAGCAAACCAATCTAGAGACAGTATACTACTTAAAAAAGACCGGTACAGTTTTTATTTTAAATAATATATCAAGAAATTTTCTACTAAGAGGTACGAAGTCTCTTAGTAGAAAATATTTGAAAGGGGTACACGTGAATCGAAACTTTGGGAAATAGTGTTCTAAGGTTTAAGCGAATCTATTTTTATTTATTTAAGAATTTATTGTTTTGTGATTTCTGAGTGTTATCTAATAATTTCAGAATAATTTACGAATGTCCTTTTGAACACTTTTTACACAAACTTGAAATTAAAAACTCAAATTCTTTTTAATATATAAGAACAACAAATTGATAAGTTTGCAATTTTAAAACTAAATTAAGTTCGATATTCTATTCTACTATAAGTTATCACTGTAAATTAGCAATTTACGGAAAAAAATAGTATCCAGGGACAAAAAAACAAAAATATTTCGTTCGTTTCTGATCAGAACGAAAACGTCAAATTTCGTTTTCGATATTTACGTTCTCATTCAAAACATTTCGTTTTCGTGAACCGAAATTAAATAACGGTTAAAACCCAGATTGTTTAATCAGGTCGATGCTCGACTATTATACGAGTTATTGCAGATTGTTGATTGTAAATATTTTATATAAATCCTACTGTTATTTACTTTTAAATAAGTCTTGTATATTTGGTTCCATATTCAGAATTCACTACGTACATAAAGAAGTCAATTCTTACCACCTGTTTCTTTCAAAATATCTTGAACAAAAGAGTCAATGAAACTCGTAAAGCATTCCATTCTTTCAATTTAATGTTTTCAGTTCCTCTTTACGCTGATTTATTTTTAATATTACCATATTTACCTGAATATAAGATGAGGGCTTTTTCGAAATATCATTATAAAACAAGAGTCGTATAATATTTGAACATTTCGATCGTTCTTGTCGGGCATTTTACTGCATGTTTAGATGCAGAGCAAGGATTAGTCTGCTAACGCCGTCCAACTTCCTATAGTTAAATTGTATCTGGCTATGTATATTACCTACTAGACGTTCACTACTCAAATATGCAGAGAGCAATTCTTACTATAATCCCCCTGTAATGTGTTGTACGATTAGACGTAAATTTTGTATAATCTAGCAAGGTCTGCACAACTCTATTTTGTCCATTTAGTCTTGTCTAGCAAGGTTTATGCAACTCAATTTTATTCATTTTGTTTCATCTATCAAAGTTGAGGCAACTCAATTTTAGGCATTCAGTTTTATGTATCAAGGTTTGCGCAACTCAATTTTGCCCATTTAGTTTTGTCTATCAAGGTTTTGCAACTCAATTTTGTTCAATTATTTTGGTATATCAACTCGACATTGTTTTTCGTTTCGGTAAAAATGGGATTCGTCTTAAATTCGGAGTCGTCCATTTAGTTTTAATACTAACAGTATTCTGATTCCTTTTGAAAATAAATATATTTTTCAACCCGGCAACTAAGTTGTCAAAATGGTTTTTCCGCATAAAACTTTTGAAATTCTACTAATACCATCTCTAAATTATTGATACTAAACCATATAATGGTTCTTGATTTGACCAAGCACTTAAATTAGAATTTATATGGAAGCAAACCAACATGCAATGTTGCCAAATATTTAAGTAAATCTTATAAACATTTTCGACGTAGTTAATAAACCACATTGACCACATCCATGAAAAGTTTTTATTAAAACCATTCAATATTATAAATATTTTACTATTTCTTTTCCAAAAAACGTTTTATTTCATCTAACAAATTTACAAGGCAATTTAAAATTTGATCGCGTCTATCCTATCAAATATTATCGTTCATGTTAAAATTCCCGAGTATATAGATTCACTTAGGCCGAATCTCTAAGAGAAACCAATAACTTTTATTTTTTAAATCCACTAATTTTTAAATGCAATCCTGCAACTTTACTTAAGTTGAAATATTAAGAGATAGATATTAACAGCAAGGAATAATAACAGCAAGGATTTAGGTGCTATTAAGTTGTGAACAGCGAATTAGCATTGAAAAAATGATCAATAATGTGTTTTTACTTGAAAACAATAATGATTGCAAATTGCAATAGATGAAGGATTTCATTTATATAATAAATTAATTGATGCACACGTATATTCTGGAAATAACTCAAGAATCTATCAAAGAAAATTAAGAGATACTAGCAAGGCAATGAATTGTCAGATGCAGGATTTATAAAGTTCTTTGGTTTGACAAAGATTGATTGTTCGTTATATGTGATTGATAAACCATGACCAGTTATGTGTTAAAATGTAAGATCAAATAGTTTTATTTCACTGATGGTAATAACAAATATTTTTTAATTCAGATTTTGACTGCTCTCAATTTTTAAGGTCATGGCAATTACAAACTATGGGGTCTTCCAATAACAGGTTCCATTTTGATTTGTAAAAAAAAAGAGTATTTTTAAGCGAAAACATCGGATGTTTATTTATTTGGGAGGGTGTGGCAATAATAATAAAAAACAATTTTACCCAAATTGCCGCCACAGCTACGCTTGCAGGACCATATTATTTTCATTAAATTTTCCTTAACCAATTCATATAAACATCTTCATAATAACTTCATAAATTGCATCTTAAATCGATTGTGAACCATTGACAATAGAACTTATCTTCCACGTAGCCCCAAAGAAAAAAGTCTAAAGGTGTTAAATCACAAGATCTCGCTAGCCAATTGTGATGATTCCTCTTCGAGAAATCTCGCGATCAGGAAACTTTTCACGCAAAAAGCCTCTTCGAGAAATCACACTATCAGGAAACTTTTCACGCAAAGAGCGATGGTATCGTTACTTGCGGGGCACGTAGCGCCGGCTTGTTGAAAATAAACGTCGTCCACATCAATATCTTAGAATTCCGGTCATACAAAATCATTAATCATCGTTCGATAGCGCAATCCATTCACGGTAACAGTTACTCCAGCCTTATTTTCGAAAAAGTAAGGTCCATCCAGACCCCGCCAGACCAAAAACCGCACCAAACAGTCACATGTTGAGAATGGAGAGGCTTTTCAACTATAATTCTTGGGTTTTCCGAGCCCCAAATGCAACAATACTGCTCGTTAACGTAGCCTCGGAGGTCAAAATGGACATCATCACTCGAGATGATTTTTCGATGAAATTCCGGATCAGTTTGATACATTTCAATGACCCTATCAGCAAAGACACGACGTTGTTGATGGTCGGTAGCCGTGAGTTCTTGTATTAACTGAACTATAAAAGTCTTAAAACCAAAGTCTTTATGCAAAATATGTTAGAAGAGTGGATAAAATTTCGAAAAAAAAAATTAGCACTTACCGAAACTAAACAACAGTAAGATTTATGATTGCTCATGGACAGAAATTTATTTTTTTACATTAGATTCTTGAAGAGAATTTTTCAAAATTATTTATACAAAACTAAATTATTACAGAGCTAAACCGGGCCGGCAGAAGCGAATCGAACAATAGACAGTAGGAATTCTCCGTGCATGTAAGTGTTCTGAGTACAGTTCAAGAAAATTAAGTATAAAGTGCAGTTGTATAACTTAGATTGCGCGATACGTTCCCCGAAACTTTAACGCGTTTTTCTCTAAACTACATTTTTGTTGACGGTGGACATTTCAAGTGCTAGACCGATTTACTTGAAGTTTGGTGAGACCCTTCGCTATACATCCCTCTATCTCGCTAACTAGAATTATAGCAAAAATTCAATGTTAACCATTTTTTAACAAAAACGTTTGTTTGAAACGTCAAAAAAAATGTTTTATTTTAAAAAGCCGTTATTATGCAGATTTTTTAGATTTTTTTTATGCATTTTTTTTAGTTTAATTGTTTTGATTAAGAATTATTTTTTTAATTTCAATATACTAGGGTACCGCAAGGAAGCACTATTGGCCCCTTGTTATTTATTCTGTTAATGATTTATCGTAAGTACCCATAGGTCTACAGAACATGCCAATAAATTACGCTGATGATACTACCATCTCGATAACGAATAAATTATCACAGGGCATTGTTCGCAATTCTAATTTTGTCGTGAGCTCCATGATATTTTGGTTTCCGGAAACAGGTTGCTAATAAATAAAGAGAAGACAAACATAATCATCTTCCGAACAAAACGATCCACGGAATCCTACACTTTGAATATTCAACTTGTCCATTAAAATTCGGTCGTCTACTAGGTTTTTGGACATCTATTTCGATCATAATCTGGATTAGACAATACACAGCTGTTAACGTAACTGAACAAGGCAGTATATATTTTATTACTTTAACACTTGTAAAATACGTGGATCCAGATATTTTGAAGATTGTTTATTTTGCGAATTTTCAATCCCATCACAGATTTGCTATTATTCTCTGGGGCAATAGCTTTCATATTAATATCATTTTTAGAGCTCAGAAGCAAGCTTTACGCATTTTACTTCAACTACCTTTCAGAGAGTAATGCAGAGCATATTTCCACCGAAATAGTATATTAACGTGCACAGGCATTTACATTTTTGAAAGCGTGTTATTTCTTTTCAAACAAAGAGCTTCATAAGTTCAGAAATCCTACCGAACGGGCAACCAGGTATAACAATGAATTGTATCATCTCGCTAAACATAACATGGCCCTGACGGAAAGCAGCCCACCATTATACATTATTACAAAATACATTACAAAGTATATTATTTTCAAAATATACAATTACCTCCCCAAATATATAAAAAATATTGACAATCTGAGAACTTTTCAATCGGAAACAGAGCTTTTCAATTGGAAACGGAACTTTTCAATCTTGTAAATTATATGGAACCATATAATATGAGTGAATAAAAACCATATAATATGTGTGAAAGTGTCTATTTTTTGTAGATAATTATTTTATTTGTTTAGATATAATATTACTGCTCGTATCAACATTAACACCGACACGTTTCACTTATAATTTATTTTTTTGTAATCATCGTTATTAGTAAAATACATTTATTTTGATTTGATTTGGGGGGTGGGGGGGGGGGGATTAGGAATCATATCTACCAGGGGGCGCCATGATTTTTTTTGAGATCTCCACACATTATCAGCCTGTAAGTTTTCCAAGTTAAATTCTTTTCGTTTGATTTCTTTTTATGTATTCTTCAAACATCCATAAATATCTGGTAAGAAATAGATGGTAAAAATATCGTTTGGTTTCATTTTATTGCACTAAAATTCATACCTTCAGACAAGATTACTCCCTTAAGAGATTCGAACCATGGTTGATGACCCTTGTGGTTGGAGCAGTCGAAAGTACTTTAGAGTATCGGTACAAACAAACTCATTGTTCTCATAGATATTGTATTGAACATTTCAATAGGGTTCTTATACAAAACCTAACTTTAGAATTGCCTCGGGAATATTCTAGTACAGGGGTCGGTAACCCGCGGCTCGTGAGCCGCGGGTTCTTTTACTTTACTAAGCTCTTTTACTACTAAGCTCTTTTACTTAAGTTGTGTGGCTCTTCAACTCGTGCATAACATATATTTTAAGTTTAAAGGAACAAATGAAACCTTCATTTATTAAAATAGAGATTTAAAAAAAATAAAAGCAATATGTTTAATTACATGAGAAAATAAATTCCCGTTTTAAAATTGACATTTTCACTTTTCATTGCATTATACATCAAAAAGTGCTGCTGAGTACGCAAACATTTCGAATCAGGATTAAAAAAGTAATGAAGGACTTAGTACTAAAAATAATAAATGAAATCGTTGCTCAAGCATTAAATCATTGCGAAAATGTTCTTCAATATGTATCGAACATATTGACACATTTTCGTTTTCAAGAGTCTGAGGCCCTTTATCGTCATCACGACTGGTTACAAAAAATGTATTTTGCTACTGAAATCAGAGAGCGCATCATAATAATCTCAATAGCAAGTTGCGAAGACGAGGCGGTACTTCAAACTAACTTTTAGAAATTATACTATTTTTAAATCTTTCTTGAAAGATGAAATTATATTTGAAACAGTTTCGAAAGTTACAATTAATTTAGGCCGGTGGCATTTGAAATCTTAACAATTTTCAGGTCCATATGTTATAGTGAGCAGATTTTTAAGATTAATATCCTGGATATAAAATGGGGACCAAGCAGCTCAACGATGTTAGCCTTGAAATTTGTTCTAAAGACCTCAAATTAGAACCTGATATAAACCAAACCTCTGTATCAATTCCCTCGTAAAAATCTCATTTAATGTGTTTTTTTATTTACTATTTGTTACAGGCCAACTAAGGACCACATCAAGATAACTTTTTATTTCATTTTTCCTTCCTCTTCCTCCAACACTCTTTCATTTTCTCAGAATTAGCTCTTTTCCTCTCATCTGACCATTTGACACCATTTGTTTTTCTGTTTGTTTTAGTTTCCTGAACACCTCTGAATTTCTTGACTTCTTGCCTGAATTTGTCTCTGTTGAGCAAGGTCTGCTGTTTAATCTGCATTTCTTCTAAGTCGTTTTTTGTCTTGCCTCCCAATCCATTATCTTTGTCTGTTTTCCTGTTCTGGAAGCACGTCCCCCTTCATTCTCTCTAGATGACCGTAGAATATAACACGTCTTTTCCTGATCTCGTCTGTTATTTTAGGGCAGAATGAGTACACTTCCTTATTTGGGCTCAAAACCCACTTGCCATCTTTGTTTTTGATTTGACCTAATATTTTTCGAAGCATTCTTCTTTCCATCTTTTCCAAATCTTCCAATGCCATTTTGCATCCGGTTAAAAGTAGTGTTTCCAATCCATAGAGAACCTCTGGCTTCACAGCTGTATTATTTTCACTTTTATATCTCACTTTCATGTATGCTCTTTTCATTTTTCCAGTTCTGATTCTTTTTCACTTTTTATGTTTATATTTTCACCCAAATATTTAAAGTTGTCACATTTCTTGATGTTACCATATTTGGTTTTTAAAATTCCTTCTAATTTGTTGGTGGGTTACTTTCATTGGTTATGTATTCCGTCTCTTCTAAAGATAGACCTGCCTTGTAGACCTGTCTTCTCAGCTGTTTCCTTCAGAAGTTCTAGTCTTTTATTTGCATTCTCCTAGGCTTTATCTATTATTACGAGATCGTCTGCAAAGGCTCAACAATTTATTGCTTTCTTTCTCTACTAAAATCTACCCAATCTGCCCAACTTTATGTAGTTATTAACTTTTTGTTTTTCTTCTTCCATTTTCCATTCTCTTATAACTTTTTCCAGCACACAGTTGAATAATAATGGTGAGAAACCGTCACCTTGCAGGACTCCTGATACAATTTGGAAAGGACTAGAGGTTGTTCCAAGGAATTTAACTTTAGATATTGTGTTTGCAAGAGTTTGTTTATTTATTTCCAGAGTTTTCCTATCTACTGCAAATTCCTTTAGGGTTTTGAAAAGGGGGTCTCTGTCTATTGAATCATAGGCTTTCTTAAAATCGACAAATATCAGAAACTATCTTATATTTAATATTTTCATGTACTTAATTATTTGTTTAAGGTTCAGAATTTGCTCTGGGCAGGATCTGTTACTCCTAAATCCAGCTTAATATTCTCCAATTTGTTTGTCTAATTGAAGATTTAGTATATCCACAAGAGCTTTCGATAATATTTTGTATTCCAAGGGTACTAATGAAGTTCTTCTATAATTATTTATATCTGTTTTGTGCCCTTTTTATGAAATGGCTGAATTAATGCAACCTTCCAGTTTTCTGAAATTGATTCAGTGTCGCAGGCCTTATCTAGTTTTTCTTTTATAATTGTGGCGCCTAGATCTCCACTAGCTTTTAGAATTTCTGCTGTGAGGCTCAGCTGTGTTCACCTGGGGCTTTGCTTTGTTTTAATTGTTTGATATAACTTTTAATCATATCGATTGTTGGTGGTTTAGAATTTTCATTTAGAGTATTATCATGGAATTCCAGTTGTTTGGTCGGTTTTTCACAATTCAATAGTTTTGTTTAGTATAGTAACTTACAGTTTTCTTCATTGTTAAGTGCAAGTTTTCCATTATCTTTCCTGAAGCATAGCGACTGCGGAATGTATGCAGACATACAGTTCTTGAATGTCTTGTAGGATTCTCTTGTATTATATTTTTTAAAATGCTTCTCTATATGTTTAAGTTGCTCCTTTTCAAAGCACCTCTTTTGTGCCCTAATAATTTTATCTGCTCCCTTCTTCTCAAATTGATAGATTTTTCAATTACTGCTTATTTTCCTGCTATACCAGTTGTTCTAGGTTTTCTTTTTTAGAGTAAGTGCCTCTTTACATTTATTATTCCACCATCTGTGCTTCCGCTGTTTGTTCTTTGGGGCTATTTCAAATGCAATATGTTTAATTGTTTCTGTAAAGTTGTTGGCATCAATATTCACTTCCTTCAGCCTCTCCTAAAATTCACATTCCTTTTCCATCAAAGTTTCGCTATTAATTCTCTTAATTGTACTAGTTTTTTAAGTTTTTTCAATTGTACTAGTTTCATGATTTTATGTTTTGGAATAAATCTCATGTGGATCTGAGTTGGGTAGTGATCTGAGTCAACTTCAATTCCCCTCTTAACACTAATGTTTTTGGTTTCTTGAAAATTGTATCTGGAGATGGCAACATTATCAATTTGAAACTCTCCCATGATGGGGTTTGGAGATATCCTTGTTTTTTGCTTTCTAGGTAGTTTTCTGAAGTATGCTGACATAATTTTAAGATTAAATGACTTGCATATATCCAATAACAATAGTTTCCAATAACTTTTCTGAATGATTTCTCTTTTCCTAATTGGGCATTGAAGTCGCCCATTATGTTTATTGTTGTTCTTGTGAACTTTTGACATCCTGTTTTCCAGATCTTCCCACAAGTCTTCTACTTTGTCTCGGTTCCTTTTGTTATCTTGGTTTGTTGGTGCATGGCAGTTGAATATTGAATAATATTTATTCTTGCATTTAATTGTTATGAGAGAGTCTTTCACTGAAGGATTCAAAATCAACAACATTTCTAATTATACTTTTGTGAACTTCAAAAAACCTAAAAGTCTGAGATTTGAGTTGGAAAGTCTAACTGCTGGTTTTCCTTTAAAAATTCGATAGTTTTCACTATCCATTGTTAGGTCATCAGCATATCTAGTTTCAGGATGGCTGCTAGCAGGATGTTGTTGCTGTTCAAAAAGTTTATTGATAGTTGTAAATTTATATTTCTTCCTAAATTTCAATTTGAGATTTAAAAGGTTTTCAGGATCCTGCAATTGTTCCTGGCATGATGGTGCAAACTCTCCAGAATTTGAATGTCTGCTTGCACTCCCTTCAGGAGTGGTGGGTTGGCCACCTGGAGTAATATTGGTTTTTACATCACACATCATAGTTATCCTATTTTTTCAATGTGGGTAGACGGGTCTACCAGAGTTAAAACTAAGATTGTTAGTCTTTAGAGTATTCTTTTCCAGCCGCCCATAATATGGCGTACAGACGCTGACCAAACACCGCCCGATCCGGAAACAGACATGTTAGGATTTCTTACTTTATGTTAACCCTAATGGCTCGCGTACACCTACACCGTCATCGGCCGAATTTCGCTTGGGCGACGACGGCGATTGAATCAAATCAAAGAATGAGAGCGCGTACACAAACAATCGTCCGCTGACGCCCGAAAACGGCCGATCATCACGATCCGAATCATCCGAACTTGTTGGGATTTCTCGACAGACTTCCGGCGTCTACAGTGCAAATTGAGTGTATTTATAGTTAAATTTTGTTGTTATCTATCTAAACTACTATGGATATTGCAAAATTAATTAGTTGTGTTTATAATAGATCAACCCCGTGGAATAAACATTAAAAAAATTACAATAATCGACAGAATAGCACTGTTGGTAACACTGTTAGTAACACTGGTGGTAACACTGTTCCGCTGTTGCAGTGTAAGTACATACACGTCTGAGTTACTCGCCCGGGTAGTTCTGTCCGCCATCGGCCGACAAAATCGGTTTTGGTGCACGCTTAGCATAAGAGCAGGGCTGCCTCATCCACCAGTTAGGTCGTTCCGACGATCTTCATCTCCGCCTTCGCTTCCGATGAGGTCTTCACCGTAACCCTGGCAAGGGGCTCTCACATGGTACTGTCGCCCGGGCCAGGTGGTCCATAGTTTTTTTACGAGGTTGTTACTCCGTTTTATTTATTAATTAAATTATTTGCGTTGATTATTATTAATTTGGGGTTTTGTTTTACATAATGTGAATATATAGAACAATTAAAATATCATTTAATATACAAAAAAAAAAATCATAATACAAATATTTTGCAGTGTTTTTTAAACAATCATCCCTGCGGCTCTTGTACAAGATTTGTTATTTTTTTTAAAGGAAAATGGCTCTTTACTTAAAACCGGTTGCCGACCCCTATTCTAGTATTTTCATTTTCCCTCTCCCGGTTGACTTACAATGGTGGCCTCTAAATTTTGTTGCGCTGGCCTTTGCCTCTTCTTAAACTAGAGGAGTAAAGAGTTCCTAAGCGAGAGGAATTTAAAAATTCCAACTCACATGCCCTGGTAAATCATGTTATTAAATATTCTTATTAATAACTTATTATTTATGACCAGAACAAATCACAGTTTTGGTAGCTAAATCAGTTTATAAATTAGGTTATGACATACGTTTCGGATTAGTTTTCCGGCCGTATGTACAGAAAAGCATATGGCAAGAGGGCTACAGTTTAACGCACAGTTAAATTTTATATTTTAAGTATCGACTTCGCATAGTGACTTACAGAATACCAGTTAATCGTATTACCGGTAAAACTCACGTCAACATTTACTTTTTAACGATTAACGGATTCAAAAATAACGTGACAGTTTAGAAGTAAAGCGACAGTTTAAAGAATAAACCCGAGTATTTATTAGATAATAGATTATTTATTATTAGCATAGGAAAATTTTGTAATTTCACAAACTAAAGTGGATTGAACTTTGCACTACTTTTTACGAATATATTGTATAATACCTATTTTACAGGCATACAAAATAAAAATGCTTTAATCATTATGAGTCTCAAGAAAACCATCAAGGCTGGCGTATGAATTGAATTAACGTGTACATGAAGCCATATTTCTTAACGTTAAAAGAAATGTCGAAACATGAGCAATCTACAATTGGTTTCTATTTTCATAAGGATATTTTTTTCCCAGTTCGTCGTTAATCTTCAGAATCTCGGACAATCCGACCCTACCTACATCAGAATGAAATATTTTTTTGATATATGCTTTTTTTGATACTCTTCTTTTTGAATTATAAGAATATCTATTAATCTTATGAAAAATGAAAAAAAGAACAAATAATAAGTGTAAGTAATGTGTATAAATTATTTCACACTAATATCTAACAAAAATACATAAGAAAAAAAAACGAATTCCTGATCGTTGATTCGTAAAATAAGCCCATCTTAAAATGAATCCACCTCATTATTTCTCGGTCTGCATTAATAACGGTGAGTAAGAATATAACGCCTGTAAACTGTTAGGGTATTGCTTTCTTAGATAAATTGCTTTTGAACTATTAATTGCTCAAATACAACTATTAATTGAAGAACAATTATCAACTTTGGAGGACCTTTTAAGGAGATATTAAACCACTGACAGTAGTATCATGTAGAAACTATTAGATTGCTAATTTCAACGTGTACTCGAACATAATTAAATGCACTTAGTAATCAAATACATTGGAAAATACAAAATTTGAATAATAATGTATGCTTTATTTATTTAAAAATATTGTTGAGTGTTCGAAATAGTTAGTATAAACAAGAAAAGAATTATGGAAAATATACTATTTTCTCTAATTCACAAATTTACTAATAACATAAATTAATATAATTACTAGTACCTACGGTGTGGCTCCTGCATTTTACTGCTAAGAGAGACCGAGTGATAAATAAAAATAATGATGAATACCCATAGATGCGTTTCTGCCGTTTGGCTTCATCAGTATGGACTTATCATCTAATCTCACAATCAAATTGAATCAACATTAAATATAAACTACAAATTACTCAGTGTATCGTGTTGTTAGATGAAATGAATCTGCATTTCAATAATATCTTATCTATATAGCCAAATTCTGAAAACTTCTAGCGATCCACGTGGTCTCTCTTAGCAGTAAAATGCAAGAGCCACACTGTACTAGTAATTATATTTATTTATGTTATTAGTCAACTTGTGAATTAGAGAACATAGTATATTTTTCCTAATTCTTTTCTTGTAATATGGAAATTCACATAATATTTTTTTCCTGTTTTTATATCAGCATAAAGTAAATGTTTTAAACTTTGTGTTATTTGTATAAAGGTAAATTCAACGCAATCAACGCAGCGGAAGTTTAATTATCGGCGTTACATTTAATGTAACGTAATTCTCTCTCTCAATTTACAATTAAATTGTTATTTTATTATTAACTTATTTTGGATAAAAGGTACAATGCGGGGAAGCGTCATTTAAACCACCGTTGAACAACATTGAACTACTTGTAAATTATAATAATTTACCCACAGAAAACTACTACGCCGTAGTTAAATAGACATTAGCTAAGGCTACAGTGCGCAGTGGGTCAAAATCAAAAATCAAAAAATAGAAATTTTAATTTGTTGGTTCCAATGATTGTGTTTTGTATTAGAAATGTTTCTACACCTATCCTGATAAGAATAACCCGCTTTAATCTTTAACCTATGGGTTTTAAGTACAGTCGGAATCATCACTCTCGAGTATCTAGCACTACGGAAAGCACGTATTGAAAATTCACTCCGCTTAAGTGCATATAACTTTTTTTCAAAGTGATTGTGTTAAATTTTGTGAAATGTCAGATGATACTGAAGGTATATAAAATATTTTACTGTAAAATTATAGTATTTAAAAATTATCTGAATGTGTTTGAAACATTGTAAAACATCGCCCGTGAATACTCCTTGCATTAACATTTATAAAATCATACCCACACTGGCTTTCACTGTAACATATAAACAATATAAACAATGAATCAAAATTGCTAAGAATTGGTTGCTACTTTTTGCAACTTTTTGTTGGTTCCCTGTCGAATGGACACGTATTCGCGCACGCGATAACGCGCGTCTCTCTTTGTTGCTTCTATTACTTTCTTCATATTTCATAAATTCAATCAATAATTATTATTTATTTTTCAAATTGAATATCAAATTCTCAAATCAAATTATGTATTTAGAAGACAGTGACAGACGTGTATAACATCTATTATTACTATCGGACATCGTGTACTAATATTATTTTAAGGCAAATCTTCCAAAATACATCGGTATCGGCTAGAATTTTGGGTATTGATGAAGACTTAATGAACAAATGTCAAGTAATACTGCGAGTTATGTCAAGTGGATTCATGTGAATAGCTAGTTTCAGAGAATACTGCTTAGATACAGCGGAAATGTTCATCACGTCCTAGCGTGTGTTGACGTTCATCGTCAACCATACATAAAGTCTTATAATGGGCTCCGTTGCCCATTGGACAAATGTCGGAAGATGCCCGGAACAAAGACATCAAGAAGTACCGCGAGAATTTCTCACGAAAATCATCAATCAAAATGACATATGTTTTCAATCGCTTTCTTGTTACGTCAGATCTATTCATAACAAGCATGGGAAGAAACTATCCAAAGAAAATCATAAGTTTGTCTCCTGAAGCCAAACAATTACTGCTCTGTATGGATGTTTCGACTAAGATTTACGCTATTGACGATTCTGTTAAACTGTCCTCTGATTTAAGCGATTCAGATGTAACTTCTAAAGACGGCGACGATTCAGACTAGAATCAGCAACTTCAAGTACAACCAAATTTCCAATGTTGGAAATATATAGTAAGCATAACAAAAATACTCACCATCTTTAATTCACAATTTTGTTTTACAAAAAATTTAATTTCAGATTCGTGACTGGCAACCTCGCAAAACCGCTTATACTACTTTGGAGAAAATCAATCACATTTTTGGCGAAGTCATCCACCATTTTCCATCAGCCATTTTGTTTTTGAAAAAAATGATATCGGTTTTGTCAATGGCGTCCTCGGAGACATCAACTTCTATTTATGATCAGGTTTTTTTGGATTCTGGCCCACTGTGCAGTGGTGCGTTATCATTTGGGTTATAAAGTTTTTTTTGCATAATCATTAATGTAGTAAGAATAGCCAAATTTTGTTAAATGGTCCAAACAAGTAAAAAATCTTTCAAAAACAGCATTTATGCTTTATGTGTTGAATTAGTTTCCTTCAGACTGATCCTCAGTGCCGCATACAGCCAGTGCAATCCTGTAGCAAATGTTACCAGGAGGCACTAGAATGACTAGTTACCTAGTTGAACCAGTTTTCTTTAGGCTTTATTCTTCCAAATCCCCTTGGGTAAGCACTGACAATATTCGGACTTCTTTTCAAGATCTCCTCCACTGTAAGATATTTTAACTGCAGTAATATTCCAAATACACAAGTCACTCTATGGCACGCACTATTTCTTTCAAATTTCATCTTGTATGTCCCTAGAATTCTCTTATATAAAATGGCCATTGTTCACTTTTTCAACTTACTTATCTGGGAAACTAGTCCGTACGCTTATAAGTCATCCAAAACATGTTTAATAGTAATAAAATCACATAAATGTATCGTTGTCGCATCAGGTCGGGCAGACCGCCCGCATCCGATTATATCTTCAAAATCGGGAGTTTTGAAATTCAGTGCTTTTTTGTGAAAGCTCCATCGATAGGTAATAGCGGAAGAGAAATATATAAAAGCTTTCAACAAAATCGAAAAAATGGATATTTCTAAAAAACATTCTGTAGCACACTTCAAAGAATTTGCAATGCAGGGAATATATTCTGCGAACGTATTTATCTCCATATCTCCTGTTCAGCTTTGACCAGAACAGTCTTAAATCACAATGCCATTTTTTCGATTTCAAGTAAATTTTGGGCTTATTCAGCACCACGACTTTCCATATCCAAGAACTTCACAAACCTTTCCAATAGTCCAGATGGTAAAACACAGCGCGCTATTAGTGGGATTGAGTGGATACAAATGCATCACGATATATTGATTAGTCCAGTGATACTGATTAGTACATATATTCCTCAATTTCGCAAATAATATGATCCAGTAAACTTGATGCAAGTGGATGAATTATTTGCATGTTGTTTTTAAGTATGATGTACGAAAGATGTAATTATTTATATACTGATTTAGAAAAATGTTAAACTTGGCAATGCATTCCAACAAACCTGAATAATTCCCATTATGAGGTGAAACAATAGTATCATCACTACCCTGAAATGCAATACACAATTCTGATAAAAATTAGATACCTTTGAGAACAAAAAAGTTCTTATATCAATATTCTTTTTTAGTCATAAATAAAGACACTTTTTTTTATTTGAAGAAAACCTTTATTAACTTTATTCCGAAGAAAAAGTCATTTAACTTCATCAAATAGTTTTCAACAATAACGTGCAGCGTTGCACGCTGTGCACAATTAAGCGAAAAATAAAGGGTTATTTAAATCCATATTTACTAAAATGTATTGAAGACAGATTTTAATAAATTAAATTGAATATACTTTTCATTCTTGTAGAATACAATTTGCTCTTTTTTCCGACCAGAAATATTGTTTGTACTTTTTTAAATTTCTCTACAAATTCTGCTCGTAATAAATGGTACCAAATCTTTGCGTCAGTTTTTGAGATATCGTGTTCACCGTTTCGAAAAACATAATTCATAGGAAATTACGGTTAAAGTTTGGTGTCACTTTTAAATCATTTAGCGCATTAAAATTGATCCATACATTACACATTTGTCCGTACTATTTCGATCCTAAAGATGCGTTCCTTTCTCTTCTCAGCTCAATCCTGCCCACTTTAGTTGCAAGTGAAGCACCACGTTCGGCAGCTGTCTGTTCTCCTGTGCTAATCCATAGCCTCGGGCCCGACTAATACCAAAGGCTTTTAAAATGTTTAATATGCCCGATATTCCAACATTGTATATACAAACATCAAAATACCTGCAAGTTGGGTAGACTTATGATGGGAAAATTAAAAGAGAAATTATCGGCTGTCGATGGAAGGTGCTTCTTTCTCTTTTTTCAACAAATTATTTGCATTTATCCAGTGGACAAAACCTTATTCCGTAAACCATAAAGAAAAGTTTTAATTAGTAACTTTGCAAACAAAACAGATACGTGTGTCCTTTGCAGATTTGTGGAGCAGTTGCTTGCGCTAGTACAGCGGTGGCGAACCAATGGCACGCGCATGCCACAGCTGACACGCTAGAAATTTTTATTGGCACGCGGGAGGTAGGAGGGTAGCGTTAAAATGTTGTGCTTGATGAAGCACAAAGAGGGTGTACATTGAGAACATCGCTCGTAATATCTTTTTAAATACCGCATTTATATTTGCTGCTGATTTCAAAATATCAGTCCTTATGACAAGCTAGATTGAACGATGGCGTAAAATATTTTCAGAAACAACATTTTCACATTCTCTTAGCTTTCGAATCAGATAACACATAGGAATTAGTCGAACATGTTAGTACAATATGATAGTCCCTTAGCTTTTGATCAAGTGTTTGATCATTTGACCTCTAGACATTTTATTGATTCGGCTCCTTTCAAATCTTAGATGTAAACTATAATCATGAAGTAAGTTTTGTGTATATTTAAAGTCCATTAAAGATTTATACATCATCCCCTAACGGATTTGATTTAAAATTGCTTCCTGTAATAGAATACTGTATGTCTGCATTAGATATTAAAATGTTGCTATCGTCAGCGAACAAAATATAATTGCAACATTATTTGTTTGCGCCAGATCATTAACAAATATCAATAATAGAGTTGGTCCCATTAGAGAGCCTTGCGGAACCATTTGCTTCTTTAATTTTCTGTTCGATTTTTATGCGTTTACGACCACTATTCGTCCTCTTTGATGCAAGGAAAATTTTACTTAGTTCTTGGCGACGTCTCTAACTCCAATATCTTTATTTTTTTGTGGAATGAGCTTGTGATCATAACAAATATCAAGAATAGAGTTTGCCCCATTAGAGAGCCTTGGGGTACCACCCGCTCCTTTAGTTTTTTTAACGATTTTGAACCTTTTACGATCACTGATCGTCCTTTGTGATGCAAAGAAGATTTTACAAGTTCTTGTCAATATCTTCATTTTTTTGTGGAAGGAGCTTATGATCAAAAGAGTCAAATGCTTCAGTTAGGTCGCAAAATAAAGCAAGAACCTCCTGATACAATTTAGAGAAGTAATTATAAAAGTAACAGTGTCTTACAGAGCAGTATCAGTTGAGCTGCTTTTCCAAAAGCCGTTTTCACACCTCTGTTAAGTTGGCAGAACCAACTCGGAAAAAAAAATCCGCGACGGCACATAATAATCCGCTTTTTATCCGCTAACGATTGTAAAAAGAAAAAATATTCGCGCTCTTCCCATTTCCCGGGAAAATGGGGTCCCGCTAACTTAACAAAAAGTTAGCGGTACCCATTCTAAAATAATTATATTGAGAAAATAATTGCACCGGAATTATCCGCTATTTATCCGCTAACGATTGTGAAAAGAAAAAAAATTCCCGCTCTTCCCATTTCCCGGGAAAATAGGATTCCGCTAACTTCCGCTAAAGTTAGCGGGACCTATTCTAAAAATCATTTTATTGAGGAAATAATTGCACCGGAATTATTCGCTTTTAATCCGCAAACGAATGCCGCGAGACTTTTCATTTCCTGGGAAAATTCGGGATGTTTTTTTTTCACGGAGTTCATTTGTGGGATGACAAACTGACAAAAACTTACTTGATGATTATAGTTTACATCTAAGATTTGAAAGGAGCCGAATCAATAAAATGTCTAGAGGTCAAATGATCAAACACTTGATCAAAAGCTAAGGGACTATCATATTGTACTAACATGTTCGACTAATTCCTATGTGTTATCTGATTCGACAAATAATGAGGAAGAAGAGAAGAATCTACGATTATTTAGAGGAAAATTTGATTTATTAAATTCTGTTAAAATTCTGATAAACCTCTGAAAACAATTCTCTAGTGAAAGCTTAATCGCAACGAGAATAAATAAGTAATTTCGGGCTGGCACGATTCCTCGTATCCATCATAGTAATGGAAACCATTCTCCGGAAATAGATAGCGGATTTCGGAAAGGGGTGGAGTCACACGTTATTTCTATTGTCCCGTTCAAAAAGGCATGGGCGCGGCGGCGAAATGCTAGGGCCTTTCAAAGATGCGGGCGGCATACTAGGACCTTTCAAAGGTGCAAGCGGCACTGTAAAGGCAATTTCAAAGACGCAAGCGGTAAGTTAGGTCTTTTCAAAAATGAAATGTTCTTTAGGTTGCCTTCCTCCCACTTACGGTGGGGTGAGAGGGCAGTTTTAGTTAGTAGAGCTGTTGCCACCCCTCTCTTTCTTTGTTCTTCAAAATTACCTCTCAGCAAATTTTTTCCCCGATATCTTTATTTCTATTAAGTTAGCTGGATCCTATTTTCCCGGGAAATGGGAGAGCGGGAATTTTTTTTCTTTTTACAATCGTTAGCGGATAAAAAGCGGATTATTATGTGCCTTCGCGGATTTTTTTTTTTTCGAGTTGGTTCTGCCAACTTAACAGAGGTCGTTTTCACTGTTTTCCGTCATGTTATTACTTTCCAAGAAACTTGAGAATCGAGGCAGAAATGCTAAAATTTTGGAAAATTTGCCTTTGAATACAGATTGGTCTGTAGCTAAAGGAATCCCGCTGTGGCCCTTAATGTTTGTAAATCGGGATCAAATTTGATGCTTTCAAATATTGTATTCAAGCCGATACAGTATTCAGGCTAATATGGTAATACGGGCAAAGTTATTGGACACGTCATCATTTCATAATGTGGAAACTTAAGAAAAATGGCACGCGGTGATAAAGAGGTTCGCCATCCCTACTTTAGCGCTAGTAAAGCTAAGCTGGTCTCTATGAAGAAGCAGCTTGAGAAAATTCAAAGACTGGCGTGTGACAGCATCGCGGGGGCGATGGGGTCATGCCCGACAGCAGCATTGGAACTGCTGCTGGATCTGTCTCCGTTGCACCTTGTCGTGGAGGTGGCCGCCAAATCGGCAAAGATTAAGCAATAAAGGAATGGGCAGAAGTAAAGTAATCAGGAGCAGAGACTGGAAAAGCCCCGCTGCCAAGATCCCCTGGCTGGACGTAATGATGGGATATTTTAACCAGAAAAGAACAAAAGCTTGCCTAAAACTAAACAGGAACAAGCTCAAAATTCTGACAGGAGGTCTGAAGGGACACTGCAGACTTAGAAAACACATCAAGGCCCTAGGTCTGGAGGAGGAACTGCACCGCAAGATACAGATGTCCGTTGGGGCCCACTGCTTGAATGCAGAGAAGTTGCAGAGGAAGCGCTGTAAATGGGTAAGTATACCAACGATTAGAAGAAGAGGGTGGGGTACAATAGATCTATGAAAGTCACAGCACAAGTCACATATACATGTGTCTTTAAGTTTCTAAATAACTCAAGCAATTGCTCACGTTAGTTTTATTTATTAGTTTATCTGTATATGTAAAAAACGTATATGAAAAAACTTTGGACAAAATTCTGAATTATTTTTTTGTCGTATATGTTTCTTTGAAGACAAGAAATCGCTATTCATATGTTGCAATGCGGTACTTCCTGTCGCATTCCAGCAAATTTGATTGAAGTTGCTCGGTTATTAACCAATATCATTTGAGCACATGCTATTTTCAAATTGTTTTTGCATGGTAGAAGATGCTGCATTGGAAGCACGTGCAAAACTCTCTGCCTCTATTTGGCTTGAGGATGATATGGTTAAATTGGTAGGACTTGCTGTAAACTTCAGTTTGACTTATGAAAAATGTGGCTAAATCGTGAAGATTTGCTGATGTTCAAGGTAATATTGATTATGATAATTCTTCTACAGACTTGCCTTCATGTACACAGTGAGACGTGACTCCTGCATTTTCTGCTTCGATTTCTTTGGATTCAACGCCATCACGTACCACATTACAAAATGTAGACAGCTTGCGTCCTTTTAATAAAACATCTGGATTCTTTTTCTCCTTTTGTTTTACGCTTTGGACTTCCAGAAGCGGAATGTACGTATGTCCGCAGCTCTGCAGCTCTAGGCGCGGAGCTCGTAGCATCTGCTGATCTCTCTATATGGCTAATCCGATAATGCTAATAAAGTGAGGAGATGTAACACTTTAACGCAAAATACTTCAAAAAAATCATTAGGAGTAGATGTAATTGTAACTGCTAGAAGAAAAGTGTATTAAGAGACAATCCAAATTCAATTATCCTCAAATCAAATAGCTCTAATCTGAGATTCTAAACGAATCTAAAGTGATTATACCAAAAATAAAGTAAGCTCATCGGCAATTTATGTTGGTGCTACTGTAAAAATTTTCGGAATTGAAATGTCATATGTGTCATAAGATTGTGTCATAAGTGTGATTATTACAACGAAACAAGATGAGCAGGTGTGGAAAATCCTAATCGGCTGATGTTCAAACTTGCCAAACTTTAATTTACAAACCTTCTCTTCTTGATTCGTTGACACAATCACACTCTTTAAAACAATATTCAAGAACTTGCGCACAATACGCCAAGCAATTTGATTGACTGACAAAAAATTGCCGGAAAAACTCCAACCACTGATTATATTTGAATATTGTGATAATAATGCAAGGATTATTTAATTTTAAGTCTAATAACAATAATTCTGTCAATTAGAAAAAAGCTCTATGAGTTATTTCCAGATTTTAAAAAACTTTTTATTTATATTGTATTTTTCTTTACAACGAATGCGAAACTTGAACCGAAACATTCTTGTTTTTTTTTAAATAAACACATTTCATATAATATGAAGATGTGAAATGTGAGTTCTTGAATATTTGAATGTAAAATGAAATCCAGGGAAGACTAATTTAATTCTTTCCCAAGTTATTATTTAAAAAAATATACAATATTGAAACAAAAATATACGATATAGAAAGAATATACCATATATATTTTTATTGTTCATGCAGGATAAGTACTATTTTGCGCCCATTTTTTAGTGAGACAAATGGCTGTTAGTCGAATCAATTATTTGCGTACGATAAGTATACTTGTCGCACACAATTATGCAATTATGAAATTATGCTTCGTGCACGCAAATTTTCAATAAAAATCAAATAGGGAACTGAAAAAAAACACAATCAAAATTTATATTAAAAAAGTGACGTGAAAGTGAAAGAATTTTTTTAATTAAAAATTTGAAGTTAAATAAAAGGTTTTAAATGAATGTACATTCTATGGTGATACCGGAGACTGATGAGAGTTCTTGTGACGAAACCACACCACCGGAGATAAATAAAAAAGCAAATTCTCCGTTTTAGATCCTTTTTTCTGAATGGCCTCTGGACCCCAAACTTGTAAGATACGTCTCCTAGTATGAGTAATAAAAAATATTATTTCCAACTCGTGCAGTATTGTGTATTGCCCACGCAAGCGATGTTGAGTGCGCTCAACTTCGTTCTCGTGGGCAACTGACAACTTGCCGCACTAGTTGCACAATACACTATTGTCAATTTCAATATTGAATGTCCTTAAAAGAATTATGATAAATTATCTTAGAAACCCATTTGGAGAAAGAGAATATATGCAATGCAATACTGCATAAACATTTCAAATATATATTCATCTAGAGCAGGGGACGGCAAACTATATAAACTTAAGATACATTTTTTTTTATTTAAAATGATTCCAAACTAGATCAAGAGCCACGGAAGATTCTTGTCTTGGTATTTTCTTCCTAATTGGAGATGATTATGCGATTTTACGATAATATTATTGATGACCTAGACTAGCAAATCCATAACTTTGCCAATTTCTTCTGGAAATGTTTGTTTCGCAAAGTGCTTCCTGGTGAATTATGCAATGGAAAGATAATACGTCATGATCATTTTTTTTTAATTTGGGACAAATCCTTTTTTATTACCAACCATACATACTATTAGTTCCATATGTTGCAATTGACATAATTTTATTGGAATATGATTTTTCTTCAGACATTCGGTAACTGAATTTTCAACATCTTCTGTGTTTGACCCTTGAGTGACAATAATCCCAGGAGTTCTTCTTTGGGAGCATCTGATGAAATATCATACTTGCGCAGCATCCTTTATGTCACAAGACTCATCGACCGCTTTTGATATGGCTGATGCTAATTTAACGTCCTCAACTTATTGTTGGCAAACATTTAACCAAATTGTGAAAAAATTTGTCAGCCACATTTATAAAACAACTTTTATTCTAATCACCATCAGTGAATGGTTTTCCGTTTTTGACATTTCTTGACTCACTACAAAGCCTGCATTACATAAAAAAAAACTTGTCTTTTTTAAATATTTCTGAAGTTCTTCAATTGCTTTCTTTCTTACATTACTGAAGGGATAATTCTTTGCAACCGTTTACTTTCAAAATGTCTCTCGACATTACACTTTTTGTTGTTTGTAGTTATTCATGGCAAATAAGACAAGGGTACAATAAGTACACACGCAAACGATTTGGTATTCACGATGTCGATTGGCTATTTTTTTTTCTTCGAAGCCATTTTGAGAGGAATTTAGAGTTTCTGAATTATGTCCAAAAAAAAAACACAATTTTTAACTACGACTTCAAGACACAAATATTACAAGAAACAACCGAGATCCGCGCTGAGACTGTGCGATGTGAACTTGGAGGCAGCGGCGTAAGACTTCCGGAATGGGACAGTTCTGTTTCTTTTTTTATGATTTCTTTGTTTCAATATATTTCCGAGGAGACACAAACTCACACGAAAATCCACTCTTTGTCGACCCCTGATGTAAAGTAACAATAGATAAGAATTATTTGCCAAATATCCAGAGTAACAATTATCAAATGAAATAGATTAATACTTTTTTTTAAATTTCCTTTGTATTATTATATTTATCATTAATTTGTTTCGAATCCTTAAGAATTGCAGTTTTCAGTCAAAAATATTCCTGAGGACCAACGTTGAATTTCGTACCCGTGGGGCTCAATTAAGCACTGGTCAGTGCCCAATACAAGCCCTAAGATGCCATTCTGCAGCGAAGTACTACCATAAACCAAGAAGAATTTAAGCAGATAATGTCAAATTATGTAACAATATATGGCTTGGAAACAATGACACTGATAAAGAAAAGTACGGACCATATAAGGACAATGCAAAGAGCGTTGGAACGAGCCATGATGCGAGTTAGTCTGCGAGACATGCGAGTTTGAGCGAGTCTGAGATGACATGAGTTAGTCTGCGAGACAAACATAGTTGCGAGGAAATCAGACGAAGGGCAAAGGTAGTGGATGTAATAAAAAGAATAGGACACGCGACATGGCAACATCAAGATAGATGTACACCGAGATTAATCCAATGGAAACCAAGACAAAACAAGAGGAATGCGGGAAGACCACAGATAAGGTAGACGTACGACTTAAAACGACATGCAGGGAGCTCCAACTCACTCACTGGAGCAAGTGGCTCCAATTCGCTCAAGATAAAACAACGTGGTAAGAGATGGAAGAGGTGTACATATGTTCAGAACTAGACAAAACAACGCTGAGAAAAAAAAGTCAAATCGTGCAATTTAAATTATAACTGTAAATGATCAACTTGCGGATGGAAGTCGACAATTATTATAGCAAGAGTTAGAAAACAGTACGAATTGTCGAGCTTGTATTCTTTTTTGTGGTGCTAATAAAATGGGAAGAAAAGCTCTGAAAGCCGGGTATTACAGCAATCCTATTACTTTCTTCTTCTTGTGCCTATCCGTTCCGGATGTTGGTGGCCATCATAGATATGTTTTGGATTTTCTGAATAGTTCTTCACTCGTGCGTGTAGTCCAAGTTCTTAAATTTCCAAAGGAATATGTTCTTCTTCTTCCTTGTCCTATTTAACCAGGAATCTTTCCTTGAAGAATGTTCTTCAGCAGTTTATACCTATATCCATTCCTCATTACATGACCTAAATATTGTAGTTTCCTGCATTTTATTGTTTTCAGGACTCCTTTTCCTTTCTTCATTTTATGGAGAATGTTACTGTATGTAATTATATCTGTCCATGGCACTCTAAACATTCTCCTGTAGTCACATCTCAAATGCCTCAAGTCTTTTACCTATCGTCTCAGTCAAAGTCCAGGTCTCAGCTCCATAGAAAAGAATGGGTAATATATAGCAACGTAGAAATCTTAATTTAGTTTCCATCGAGAAGTAATGGCTCTTAAATACAATAGCCATTTTACAAAATGCAGCTATGGTTTTCTCGATACGGACTCTAATTTCGTGGGAATTTTCCCATTGGTCATTAATTTTGGTTTCCAGATATATGTTTTAGCGTACTTGCTCAATAGAGGTACCATTAATATTAAGAACTTAGTTTGGTAGGTCTATGTCTTTCTTGTTGATGACCATGTACTTTGTTTTACCCATGTTGATATCTAAGCCATAACGCTCACTACTTTCTCCGATTCGAGAGACAAGGTGTCGAAGACCATCCAAGCTGTAAGCAAATATTACAGTATCATCATCGTAGCGGATATTGTTCAGCTTCTCTCCATTCACGGGTCTTCCCTTTTCCACATTTTTGAGTGCTTCTTTGAAGATATTCTCTCAATAAAGATTAAATATCAATGGTGACAAAATGCAGCCCTGTCTCACTCGGCATATCTTTACTGTTTCATATTTCTCATTTTCTACCCTCATGCCTGCACATTGATTCCAATATAGATTAATTAATAGCTGGAGATCTTTGTCGTTTATCCCACTGTTTTTAGCACCTCGGCTACCTTGTAATGTTGGACTCTATAAAAAGCCTTTTGATAATCAATATAACAGGCATAAACATCACATTTATGTCTCTACGCCTCTGGAATAAGATTTGGAGGCAGTACAAGCTTCTCGAGTACCAACAGCATTACTGAAACCAAATTTTGTAGGTGACATTTGTTCTTCACAAACTTTGTTATATCTTCAATAGAAGGCTCATGAAACTTATGGTTCTGAAATCATTTCATTTTTAGCTCCTCGTTTTTTTAGCAAGATTTTTAGCAATCTCTGATTCAAGCCAATGGCAAAATTGATATTAGATTTTTATTAAATAAGCATTTCAAAGTTCCCGAAACCTCTAATCGGGAAATATTAATTTGATGCTCCAAATCAGGAAATCTTAATGTCTAATAACTCTACTGATAACCGTATAAAAATGTTGCTTAGCTTAAAAGTGCAAAAATCCTGATTTTGTTTGTATTATCACATTTTTAATAACATTTTCTATATTATTGGAACCATAGATCGATTTATGTTATTTACACATTTGCTCCATCACAAATATGATTTGCTACCCAAACGAAAAATTGAAAAAAAGTGATTATGGATTAGAAGAGATGAGTAGTGCACTCACTATTTGATAAAATTCAAGGGAATTGTTTTTTCTAATCTTCTACCAGACAATTTCACAATTATTGCGGAAGTGTACTGTAATCAATTGGACAAATTGAATACTTCCATAAATAGAAGACGCCAGAATTGATTAACAAAAACAGCTTCGCCTTAGTGTTTCACTATGATAACGTTAGACCTCGTTCAAGTTTGATTACTCGACATGCTGTTTCATCCTGGATGAGATGTGCTTTATAATGCTATTATTAGTTGTTCCGATATTTAGAGAATATTGACCACAAAAAATTGTAATAAAGATGTCACAATCTTCTAGCAAAATCATGGACAAATATCTAATTGAATATTTATATTTTATAAAAATAATTCCATTAAAAAAATCGAAATTACATTCCGAATAACCCAATAATAATTGATAAAGTAACAAATTTGAAATTTATATAAAGTTTTTGAACAGTCATGATTACAAAATAAACTTATTATTGCCGTTTTTTGTTAATGAAAATTTTAAGCAAATAAAACTGGTAAATTTTAACACAATTATGAAAGGGTTGGGTAGAATTTTCAATTAAATTATACTGCTCAAACTTTCCACTTAACGGGCATTATTACTTAATGAAAATCGTAAAAACCAAAGAGGACTTTGCAGGTCATCAAACTAAAGCTTTGACCCAATTGTGCTTATCAGAAACACAGCATAAGAGATAAATTTATATATAACTCAAAACTTTTCGTACTTTGTCAACTTCTTATTTTTAATTACATTCTCATTCAATGTTTACGTTATCAGTCATTATTATTTATCAAATGGTTTTCTATAGAATATTTAGGGAGTTTTAGAGAGAGTTTTGTATAGAATATTTTATTGATTAATTATTTTGTTTAGACTAAACTTATGGTGTTTAATTATCACGTCGAATAACAGTTTCGTAGGAAGGTATATTTAAATTATGTAAATTATCTCGTATGCAGGGAGTTTCATATTGAAGAGTTAAATTGAGATCGGAATTGTAATTCAAAGGACAAATTAGCAATTTATAAGGTCGTACATGATCTCCATTGAAATTACTTTTAATCATTCACGAACACCATTTAAGGGACGTAATGCTTTCGGTTAATCTAAATTCAAGGATGTATATCACTATGCATATATTGGTGGAGAAATCTCACATATTTTCCGCACGAAATTTATATATTTTTTACAACGGTTCCGTTTTTCCATTCAGTCAGATTTCCGCGTCACTCATGTGGAACTAAGATATGTTACGCGGAGAATCATAATGGAAAAACGTATAATAATGAAAAGCGTTTTCTCCTTTTTTCCACCTTATGCAGAGCCAAAGAAAAAAAAAACATAATAATGCAAATAAAAAGAGAGTTTTCTCTTTCCTTTATTGTAGCCGGCGGTTTTAGACTTTATGTTTATAACTTGCAGCGAGTTTCAATTACAATTTTAAATTTCCAAGTTTCAATATAAATTACATTAAACTTAAAAGAATGGAGTTTGTTCGATTGAAAATACAAGTACGCAAGTAATTAAATAGGAGATGCATAGTGCAATAAAAAGTATTTTTATTACACTTTGCATTTGCGTATTAAATAAATTTATATTTTCTCTTTTCTCTTACTTGTTTGTAATTTCCTCTATATTGATCTCAATTATAGTTATACCTTACTTACTGTTTTATTTCTTACTTACTGTTTTATGATCAAACATAATAAAATATCTATAATTCTATCGGTTATAAATCAATATATTGCATTTTGATTTGACCAAATTTGGTCCACATATATTATTATCCTGTTTTTTTTTTATTGTTCTACCAACTTACATCTACATGTATTCCAATAAAAGGAAATACCCTGGTACTAGGATGTTCACTAGGTGTGTATCTATAAAATTCGTGTCTTCCTCGATACCATTTGACTGTGTACAGCTGCGCGCCTTCGAGGTCGTAGACACATTCGAGGGTGGAAGACTCGCCTCTCTGCACCACCCTTGGATCTATTTCGAGTACGACGTTTTTGAGGGCAAATGTACCTGAAAATAGATGGCGTATTAAGTAAACATTGAATGATAAAAAAGGCAAATAAATATGGATTTAGGCTATTTCGGCATTGTCGACACACGCATCTAGAAATCAACTACAGAGAAAAGAAGTTTTCCAAAACTATTGTTTCTGTATACAGAGAGAACAATCGCATACTGATTTTACGTTACACTGAAGCTTCTAGGAAGTATTATTGTGCGCTTATACCTTGATATCACGGGAGTTAAGTTCTTTAGATTTTTCATTATAGCTTCTACAACGAAGCTTTTAAATTGGCATTTTAAATGTATTTTTTTTTTGTGGTGTGTTGTTTAACCCTTTGAGGACCAGTGGTTATTTGAGATTACCACAATTCAGATGTCGTTTATTTATTTGCCTATTGGTTTTCTGAGTGTACCGGCTTTGAAAGTTGGTTGCCTAACATGCTGAAAATATTGTGATCCAAGCAATCCACCGCCAAATGTTTTCTATCGAGCTCCACATGCAATTATCGCCGTTTGTTTGAGGTTAACGTTTTACGCCGGCATAAAATAGTGAAAATCTGTTTGTTTTTACGTGTTTTGAAAAATGGCAGGTATGTTAATTTATTGTTATGACTGTTGTGCAATTGTACAAATAAGGTTTCCATGAAAATTTTGTTTCTATATCGTAGATTTTATGTATGGTTATCTGGAAGTACCACTAGGCACATGCACTTTAGTTATTTTATTTTCAAAGTAGTTATAGAAAAATTGTTTTAGGACAAAAAAAACGAGTTTGGAGCCATGTAGATTTAGAAAATATGCACCAGGATGAAATTTATGGTATTCTTGATGAAATACCAAGTGGTAGTGAATCTGAAGAATCAGATATAGAAAGCGTTATGGGAGAAGAAGTAAATGTAGATACAAATAACATACTTGAAAATCTGGATGTTATCTTTGAAGAAGAAAACGACGTTGCTATGCAAGTAGATGGTGATAATGGTGACAATAGTTGGGAAAGCGAAGACGACATACCACTAGCACAGTTTGTAAGGAATCAGTCTGTAGTTTGGACCAACAATGAAAATTATGTCACAAAAACAAATCCTTTCTTGGAAGTAACAGGTGCTAACCTTCCTGAGGATGTAGAAACTCCGACAGACATTTTTTTATCACTTTTCCCCGAAGATCTAATCCAAGATATAGTATTCCAAATAAATTTGTACTATCTTCAAAAACATGGTGGAGGAGCTTATTTTACTCCAACTTCTGAAGAAGAAATAAAAATTTTTTTGGGTGTCAACTTATTGATGGGCATCAAAGAAATGCCCAGTTACAAAGACTGTTGGTCATCGAGAGACGATCTCCGGGATAATTATATTAGTGCTGTTATCTTACGGGATAGATTCTCGTGGTTACTAAGCTACATCCACCTCAACGACAATTCAGTGCAACCGGGAAGAAACGACCCAAATTTCGACAAGCTCTATAAAGTTCGGCCCCTGTTGTCTAAGTTTCGGGAATCATTTCTTTCCGCCCTAAATCCGCATGAATTTCAATCCATAGATGAGTCAATGATTAAATTCAAAGAACGAAGTTCTATTCGTCAATATATGCCAAACAAACCCATCAAGCGGGGTTATAAAGTCTGGGTTAGATCCGACTCAACAGGTTTCATGTGTGATTTTCAAATATACACTGGGAAGGTTGGTCAGACTACTGAAAAAAAATTAGGGCTACGGGTTGTAAAGGACCTTAGTAGAGTTTTAGTAGGAAAGCACCACAAACTTTTTTTTGATAATTATTTTAATTCCGTTGAATTACAAAGATCTTTATTATCGGATAAAATTTATGCTTGTGGTACGATTCGGAAAGGTAGAAAAAGTTTTCCTGAGCTAAAATCAGATAAAGATATGAAACGGGGCGATAAAGATTATCGCATATCTACTTGTGGACTAGTCGGAATGAAGTGGATGGATAAAAGAAGTGTGTTATTCCTCGGAAATTACCTAAATCCAGCAACAATGGGTCGTGTTCCAAGAAGAAAAAAAGATGGGGTCCTTGAAAACATAACATGCCCTCAAATGGTTATTGAATACAATGCTCATATGGGATATGTCGATAAGTTCGATATGTTAAAAAGCCTTTATGAAGAGGACCGTAAATCACATAAGTGGTGGCATAGAATCTTGTTTTACTTCGTTGACGCATGTGTAGTGAACGCTTTCATTCTGTTTCAACTACGAAGCAAGTCAAAAGGACTAGATTTGAAAACATTCCGTTTGACAGTAGCCAGAGGTCTTATTGGGGCAGTAGCTCCTTCTAAACGAGGAAGGCCATCAAACGAGAGACCCGTCAATAATTTTAAGAAGATTGTTCCATTGGAACTTCGCTATTCTAAGGCATGCCACATGCCAGAAAGGTCTACGTTGCTGAGATGTGCCAACTGTAGCACCACAAAGGAAGTAAGCCGTACGATGTGGAAGTGTTCAACATGCAATGTGGGATTGTGCATAAAACACAACAAAAACTGTTTTGGAGCTTACCATACTAAGTAGTTCCATTTTTTCATATGTTCGCCTAGTTTTAGTATTTTTTACAAAAAAAAAAAAATCTGCGTTTGTTCCTAGTGGTAATTTAGGGATACCATATCCTGAAGGATAATCCTTATTGTTTTTAATTGCCAATACCATTTTAATAGCTTACATTAATATAAATAAATAAAATTACACTCTTCAATTTGTTTTTTTTTTTTCAAAAAAATAAATCCGTCCTCAAAGGGTTAACTTGTGTCTGAAAGTGACCAGTTATGTTATTCTGCATACAATTTGTAGATATATTTATCCTTGATAACAAACTATAATATTTTCGTAAATAATTTTCTTAATTAAAATGATATTAATTGAGAGATTATTTTGCAACAAAATCATAATACAGTCAACGATCTTTAAAAAAAAACACCATTGATACCAACACTCATAACATGCTTAGACGTGTGCTTCTTCAGAATTCATAACCCAAAATTCTTGGTTTAATTAAATATTCAGGATCTCATGAGTTGATATATAATCGAAGGCCTCTTCAACGACTGATAAGATCAAAGGAAATCCTGTGTATTAAGAATAATATATTTTATGAATTATGTCATTAGAACCTTCCACTTTCCTTGCGAGAAATGTAATCTGCAATAATTCTACCTAGATTAGTATGAAGCTTTTGCTCTTATGCTAAAATTGAATACAGCTCTTTTCGTTCATATTTTGATATATTTTATAAAGTCGCCTTAAGCAGCATTTCTGGATCTGTGTTTTAGAAATTTGGCCAACCCAAGAATAAAGACTTTTGAATCTAACTTTTAAATTGGCTTTCAAGTTGGCAATTACTTCTCCGGAACTTATTTAACAATGTGCGGAAGGAATTTTTTGAGACCGTTGGAAAACTTTGTCCATTTTTATCACTTCTGTTCATTATGCATTTGCCGTAAATAAAATTTAAACGCAATCAAGATGTTGCGTTGAACAGGCGGCATTTCGAGGAAGCACCATCTACGAAATATTTGGATCTTCACAAGCTATTGAGATCTTAATCTTCTGAGAAGTAAAGCTTTTGTAAACTGGGCCTTTTTTTATTTTATACACAAATATAGTCCACAAAAGTTCTATATAATAAACCATAATTTATAAATATATATGCTACATCTACACAAAATCATTCAACCCTGTAATATTTATTTTTAGTTCCCAATACCTCACTTGGACAGACCCATTGCTGCAAACTTCCATTCTTTAATCTTTTCCAGCATTTCCAGCCCACTGCTGTCCTCAATCAGACACTGTTTCCATTTTTTCTCTAATATTCTTTCCTTTTCATTTCAACGACCTTTTTCACACTCTTCAAATCAGTGTTCCACCTATCCTTCCTTTCTCGACACACCACAAATCTTTTATACAAATCCTTCATCCAGTACTTACGTCCACGTTCTTAGCATCCACAGCGAAATCTGGCTAGGATTGATTGTGAGTTTAAACTCCTTGGCGTTTTTTTAAATTTCGAGAAGCCGCCACCATGTACTTGAATTACCTATACTGTCTATGGTATGTGCTCTTTGTTATTTTATTTTGCCGCTCCTGCAGCTCGACTTCCATCAGCCTCGCCACCAGCCTATCCTCTACTCGAAACCCTTTCCCCCCATTGGTTCTCTACCTGTGTTATTGACACACCCCCTCTTTCATACATTCCTGTTTTTTTTTTCCCAATTGGTCTCTCTTCTTTCATTCCTTCCTTCCCTACTTGCTTCTCTGAACACTTTTCTAATATTTCTTTCCTCCTGCATTTCATTAACCTTCCGTTCATGCTACCCTTCTACTTGCTTCTAGGAGTCGACCTTTCTAATTGCAACGCCTTTTTAAGAAATTGCAGCTGAATTCTTTTAATCCCTTCTTCCTTCTTGACACCCCACACTTCTGCTCTATACATATCCACCGCAGACGGACCTTCCATATTATTTCATTCGCTCGGTAATTCGATTTAAACTCTTTTCGCCATACTTTCCAGAACTTTTCACGCGCTACCCACGCTTTCTTCGCCACGTACTCAATGTGCTCAAGTACTTAAATTGATGTACTTGTTCTATCTCGCTTCCCTTCCATTCAAAACGCTCCTTCTTGCAGCTTCCGCTTTTCATAAATCTTATTAATTTCATTTTCCCGACATTTACACTCACTTCTCTTTTATGGACGAATCTTTACAGCCGAGTAATCATTCCAGTCAGTTCCCTAGCAGACTTTGCCAACAACACTACATCGTCTGCGTAGGCAAGGCCATTTTGTAAGTCCGCTACATACATGTTAAATAGTGCGGGGTTTAGTGGGCAGCCTTGCTTAAGACCCCTCCCGTACCTTAAATTCTGCCAATTTATACTCATTTACTCTCATTCTAATTCACACAAGTTTTTTTATTAATCGCTCAGTTTCATCCTCGTTCCATCTGACGTTTTAGGATGGTCTAATTGATCTACTGCTTTTTTACTCGCCCTTTTGATATATTTTGTGTAAATGTCTTAAAGCACTTGAATCTGTCTGTAGAATTAAAGTGTACTAACCCGAAGTTTTGATTTATCAGAATTAGAGATTGTTTTCCTGCTGTATCCAGATTGTAAATTGGCTACTTGGATACTTATCCAGAGTTTATTTTAACAATAAGAGAAACGCAATTTTAGAAAATTTTAAACATGGGCAAAGTTTGTCGATCTGATAAATCGGTTAGTGCTTATCAAGCTTTATACTATTACTTTTTGGCAAGAGATCGCTATAGATACGTGGAATTTCGAGAAAACGCTAAAAAAGCAATATTTTTATTTTTTAGCAAAGAGAAATTTTCTCGAACTGAGTTCATTTTACCATCAGAATACAACTATAATCCATAAAAATGATCGACGATAGCTAAACTTCAAGTTCAGCTATGATATTTAGATGAATGTCTATTTTATTATATTTAGATGGCTATTTTAAAAATATCCATGATCTATATATCAAAATACATTAAATTTATCATCAATTACACCAATTAGACACATAACAGCTTACTGTAACGACAGGTAGGTAAGTTTGCATTTCAATACCTTAGGTGCAATGCAATGCAACCTACACTAATAATAACACTACACTAAGAGTTACAAAATATATATGTTCTCTCATTTAGTATGTAAACAATTCACACCACGCATGCAGGTGTGTCGATCATAGTTGTGGCTGTGAAGTTGTAGTCAATAGTTGTGCGAAATTACGGTAATTATTATTTCCAGTGTGAATAGAAATGCATATGAGAAATAAAATAACACCGAATTTAAACATCTATCAAAGTTCGATTATCTTTTTAATCAGGGATTCATCCATACCATAAAGAAAAATGTTTAATATTAGAAATCCATAATGTATGCAGTTGAAGTTGAAAAAGAATGGAAAATTTTCATGAACAATTTACCATACGCTAATTAATTAAAGCTAATTTAAGTAAAATATTTGTTTAAGAATAGTACCAATATTAAACTCATTGAAATGAACAGTGTTGGGTAATCTTTGCCTACCGATATGTGCCTAAACCTAAATAACACCTAAATTAAGATTTTCCCAACAGAGCGAGACAGAACTCGGCGTATCGGATTATTAACCTGACAAACTATACAGGCTGTTAGGTAACAATGAGGCAAAAATTCAAGAGGTTATTCCTTGGCCTATTCTAAGAATATTTTGTCCTATGCTGATTTCTGAAAAACCCATTTGTTTCGAAGATACAGAGTGAATAACCATATTCGATATTTGTTGAAATCATTAATGTAAATACAAGTATGGCGACCGACAATCAATTTATCAAGTACAAAAATTGTTATCGATAACATGGAACGGCTGTTTTATCTAGTAGTCATCGCCTGTATCAGTCGCAGTTGTTCAGTGACGTTTGGCTACTTGGCGTGTCTTTAGTATTTCGTGTAGTCCTTTACCATGTATACGAACGCCGAGATGACTGACGTATATTTGATGTATGGACTTTCTGATTTCAATTCATTACAAGTAAAACGATTGTACATGGAACGGTTTCCTAGCCGTAAATCGCTGAAAAATCTTCGAAAATATTCATCGACGTCTACCTGAAACAGGCACATTGAAACATAATGGAGGACCAAGTTTAATGACCATAACAACGGTACAGAATGTGCTGGCAACTTGTTCAAGAACTCAAGTTCAAGAACCATGTTCAAGAACTGGAACAGAATGTGCTGGACATGATAGCGTAAGACCAAATTACTTCTACGCGACAAATTGCCAATACTTTGAAAATAAGTCTTGGATAGTTTGAAAAGTTCTAAAGGGCAATTTGAAATATCAATACCACATTCAACGTGTTCAGGCATTACTACCTGCTGTTTATCGTTCACGTATTGCGTTATGTCAATGGATTTTACAAACATTATTTTTAATCAATTCCTAGCACAGATTCTTTTCACAAGTGAAGACAGAAACTGTTTCTCAAGAAATTCAATAAAGAATTTTCATTACCATAACATCAGTTCTGCTTGAATGTTTGGATTGGAATTGGGTGACTGGGTGACTGCACCTGTATTTGTACCAACAAGACTAACTGGTAAGATATATTTCAAACACTTAAAACTGTTAAAAGCTACTTCTAAGATAATGTAGATAGTTTTGTAAACTACAAATGGACCAATTAATAGGTTTGCATTAGGGGTACAAATTTGTTACTATTTCTTAATTTAACCTTATTTTACTTCTTTTTATATAATACTTTCTTTATGACAGCTATTGTACACAAATTTGCTGAGTTAATCTTGACTGCAAATCCCTTGGATGATTAGAAGATTATTGTGAATTATTGTTAATGTACTAACATATTTTTGGAACGAAGTTCCTTAACGCGGCTTGCGGTAGGTGTGATTCAGGAGAAAATGTAACGTTACGTAATATTTTGGCGTTATACCCCTACCCGTCCATACGCCCTTCTCAGTATACAGTATACAGTATATCTTTCCATGAGAAGGCAAATATGCACCCCGGGCGCTCTCTCTCTTTCTTTCTCTTTCTAGTGTGTCTCTGCGTGTGTGCATGTAAGTATCAAACTCGAGCAGAATATCAGATGAGCAAACTAGTCCTATAACCTCAATACTAAACACATTTTTTTTTGTTAAAACGTATACGTTTGTTACAAATCATACGAGTGTTATATTGTCTCATTACTTTAATAAGGTTTTGAGAAATGGAAACTCAAGAAAGTATGCAAAATACAGATTTAGAAAAGTTAGTTAATGAAATTTTATTAGATTTGTAAATTAATAAAATTGAATCAATAGGGAATATGCAAGTGATTTAAATTTTCTAGATTTTTCAACCCCCGATACCTTATGGTCTTAACATTACACCAAAACCATTAATATTTCTCAAAAAAGTGCAATTAAGCGATCACCATTAGTTAAATCGACGCATGACATCACATAGCTTGTCACGATATTTATCGCTGTCGATATTCATACTGTGCTAGCCGTATTTTCAATCAATCAATCAAAATAAATGTATTTCTTTTAAATATACAACTACACAATACCAAATATTTCCAGAAAATACTGGCCACAAAGGCAGTGTTTTTAAAACAAATAAAATTTATTTTCATTTATCTTAGAATTAATATTAAAAATAAAACTTTTCTCTAATACAAAATTAAAATAAAATAATAGTTCTCTATGTTATTAATTTTTTTGAAAATGAAAAAAATATAAATTTAGGAAGTTCTGCTTTGGAATCAGTCGTTCTATTGCACCGCAGTATCGGTTATACCCCATAGACCAGGGGTGGCCAACCTTTATGGAAGCAAGGGCGCAGACATTACAAACTTTCATGAACGTTACGGGCGCAACAATATGTAATGACATAATATATGCTTATTGTTAAAGTTAGTATTTTTTTTTTAATTCTTAATTATTCTTTCTTAATACTTTTTTTCATTTAATTGTGATTTATACCTAATTTTGATTATTTTTTATTTTATTGTATAGGTTAAAATAATTGAAAAAAAATGTTATAACAATTTTATTGAAGGACATTTATTACATAATAAATGAAAAATTATTATTCGTTAATGAGAAGGTTGAGCCTGTATTTCTGGACATAATTTTTCAAAATCAGGACAGTAGTTTGATACTGCTACTGTTAAACTGTCATTCAAATTTTCATCGATAAGACGTGATCTAAACTTATTTTTTATAAATTGCATTGAAGAAAATGTGGCTTCACTTAAGTAAGTTGATTCAAAAAGAGATTTTAATTTCAGTGCACCTTTTTTAATATTGGATATTTACGTACTGACGTAATTAATTCCTTGTCCATGTTAATAACTTTTAAAGCGACATCATTTTGTAATTCTACAATTTCCAGTTCCAAATTTTCTAAATTTGTTGCATAAAATCCATTTATTTCTGTACTTAAAGTAGTAATGTCAACATAAATCATTGGATTTTGAAAGAAAAATAAAATCGAGTGGGAATTCAAAGTGGGAACTCCAACGGGTTAATTTACCCTTAAATGCTTTAATAGCACTTACCATATCTACAAGATCTTTATTTTTACCTTGTAGTTCCAGATTTAACTGATTTAATTTCTGACAAATATCAGCTAAAAAAGCTAAGTCACCTAGCCAATTAGGATCTTCAAGTTTGTTATAAATTTCCCCTTTTTGTTCAAGAAATTCCTTTATTTCATTAATCAAATTATGAAACCGGTCTAATACTTTGCCTTTGCTAAGCCACCTCACTTCGGTGTAAGTTATTAAATCTGAGAACTCAGCACCATCATCTTCCAATAGCTTTTTAAAAAGTCTATGCTGTAATGGTACAGCTCTTATAGAATTTATAATTTTTGTTATGAGATCCAAAACGTGGCTAAATGAAAGAACTTTAGTACACAGAGCTTGCTGATGTATTATGCAGTGGTAACCAAAAAATTTGGAAATGATCCATCTTTTCTACATAAAGTTATAAATCCTTTATTTTTACCAATCATTCCTGGAGCTCCGGCAGTTGTAATTGAAGATAATTTATGTAAGGTAAGTTGTTGTTCCAAAACATAATTTTTAAATATTTCATAAATATAAAATACATAAATAAAAAAACCTCTCGTTCTTTCCTTCATTGGTAAAAGGCATTTCTTCTTTCACAGAGTAGTCCTCGAAAACCATTCTTGTTATTACTACTAATTGAGATGTGCCCGTTACATCCAAAGATTCGTCCATTTGAAGTGAATACCAAGAGCACCTATTCATATCAGATTCAAGTTGATCTTTAATATGGGTAGATATAGCCGCAGTTCTTCTTTTTATTGTATTGCGTGATAACTGTAAATCGTTTATTGCCCTAATTATTTCTGGCTTATTAGAAAAAGTATCAAAGAGAGAATCGGCATAAATAAGTAAAGCTTGTTTAAATAATTCCCCAATTGAATATGATTTCTTGTTCTCGCAAAAAAGTGCTATTTTAAACGATGCCATAGTTACATTTTTTTATTTATCTGTTACCTTTTTGAACAATAATTGTTGCCCGAACAATCCGTTCTTTAAACTATTTATTTTCTCAATTCGAATAGTACTATGAGGCATATAATTTTTATCGAAGTTCTCATGTTCTAATTTAAAATGTCTTTCAATATTATATTTTTTAGTAGTAACGGTACGATTGCACAGAAGACAAACACTATTTCCTTTTACTTCCACAAAACAATATTCGTCTTCCCAATCTTTATGAAAAATGTAAAAACGTGGTCGTTTACTAGGACCTGCCTCAACCATACTGAGTATTTTTTATTATTAAATTAATAAGATAAAGTAATAATAAAAGCAATTTTTGTTGAGATCTATAACCGACGACCCTAGACTACTGCGCCATGGAACACGTTCAATGCTAACAATATGCGCAATTGTTTGCAACCATCGCGCCGGTGCCAACAACGCGACTGGCGCAACCTCTCAGATAAATTTGAAACTTTATTTCAAAATGAATAGACGACCAGTTGAACGAACAATTTTAGTGCGCACCTCTTTGTAAGAGATAACGAATTCATGTTTTAAAAAATGTTTTCTTACTACTGTTTTTGCAATTTTATTGCGCATGCGCCAATGTACTTTCTGAGATGGCACCCAGGGACGTTCATAAATGATCTTTATCAAAATCTTTAGTGTCACTCTTTCGACACTAACTGTCACTGAACAATTATTAAAATTTATCGGGAATTTTTCTGTGGGCGCATAATACATCGCTTACGGGCGCGGGGCAGACGTGGCTGCCATAGACAATGAGACCTCCTCAGGTAGGCGATTGTAAAGTCTAGGACGCCAGCGTGCCACGTGCCCCTCTGCCAAGGAGGCTGCGAGGCTCGTACAGGGGCATGCGTTGTTGTCTGCGAGTCGCGTGATTGTGGGCCGTGGCCACAGGGAAATCAGACTGGAGCTTATGAATGAATTTTAGAGAATTTAATATAAACAAATTTTGAATATTTAAAGTCCTAAATTCAGTAAAAAAATAAGCTGAGGGATAATCAAGTGGTTTTTAGACAAATCTTTATTATTCTTTTATACAACAAATTTAGCGGTTCAAAAACAGTCTGTCCACAATTGCTACAACCCACAATTCCATACTCAACAATGGACTTGACCAACCAGGAAAACCATTATCATCTGCTCTGCAGACAGTACAGGTCACAGTTGGACAATTTTATAAATTGTCTTCCTGAGTTTGCAGCACAGGTATGAGATAAATTGAAAGAAAATTTGTTTTTCTGTCGTGTTTTCCATTATAGTGGTATATAGTGACATTAGAAATGACCAAGAAGAATGACTGAAAGTGGTTTTCTCAAAGTTTTGTATTATATAATATCTTGCCCGATATCGTTGCTTCGTTCGGCTTGGTCGAATCTTATCCGATCTTATATTATTAAGTTTTCTATAGTCTTGTCTCGTCTAGTTAAATCTTTTTTAGCCTTGTTCAGTTTTGTTTAGCTTTGTGCAATCTAGCCTATTTATGCTTAATCTTGGATAAACAAAACTAAGCCTATATCTTCTTTAGCCTTCTATTTTTTTTATATTTATTTATCTAAAGACTAAATGCAATGAATTAAACTGGTATACATTTTAGATTTTATCATTCTCCATTAACTGTTTGCTCCTTCAATTATTTCACCTGTATTCCAAACCCAATCTGCTTTCATTTAAATAAATTCAATCAAGAATAAATAAATTCAAACATGTCCAGTTTTGGCAAATAACAGTAAAAAAACGAAGTGATTTTCATTTTCAAAGGCATCAGTAAAGGCTGTCGATCAATAGGCATCAATCAAATTTTTCGATAAGTAGGCATTAGTAATGTTGGTTAATATTGCAAAATCCAGCTTCAGTCATCTATGAAATATAAGATTTTATTTAGTCTTATTTTACCTTATCTAGTTTAACTGATTAACTAACTTTATCGGCTAAACAAACCGTATCTAATCTTGCGCAGTCTTGGTCAATACTGTCTAATCTTGTATTAACAGATCCAAATGTAACCATTTTTAATCTTGTATAGATTTATCTAAGTTTGGGCAGTCTTGCCCAATATTAGTAAAACAAATAATTCTATGTGATTTCAATTTCCAAAGACATTAGAGTCTATCGATTAATAGACATCAATAAAGTTGCTTAATATGCCCAATTTTAACTCTAATCATCTATGAGAAACGATATTTGTTATTCTTGATGTTGGCATTCCCGTACTAGACAATATATATGAAATGTTTTTTTAGCTTTTTCTATTATAAAAATATCGAGTAAAACTAAAATCGTCTATTCATACAGTAAACAATGCTGAACGTGCCCCGTGACGTCGTTTAAAGCGCGCGAAAAATGGGGGCGTTCAAACAGGTCATATTTAATTTGTATTTGATATATTATAGAGATAATTTGTACACTTTCAACAGTATTTATTATATTTATTACTATGTTATAATGAAGTTATATATACTATGTTAGAATATTTTTTACTATGTTATAATGAAGTAAAAAGTGAATAAAACAAATTGATGCATAATCGTTATTGCTTATTGTATATATACGTTTATCGTACAAGTAATTCGAGTTTATGCTATTTACTATATCTATATACATTATAGAGAGACTATACTGAAATTACAAGCTCAGCGTCAATAGTATCGACAGAGAGAGAGAAAAAAAAATGTAAATGCAGAGTGAAATAAAAAACGAGAACGCTCAATAGCAACAGAGATCTAGAGAGAATAAAAAACAAATAAATTACTCAGTGAAACGTTGGATTCGAATCTTGCCAGGTATGGTATAACTTTTATATGAGAACATGCTATAATTAGCTACATTGCCACATTTTACAATATTAGTCTTCTATTTTACTATTTTATATTAAAACAATATAAAAATAATAATACTAATTTAGTATTTTTCAGAAACACATGAACTATAAAGATTTTATTTCGAGTTACAATCGGAAAAAAAATACGTGAGGAACTGTGTTTCTGACTGGGGTCCCCTGTATGCGGTCAGGGGTCTTCTTTTTAATTTTGTTTTGTTTAGAAAATGTTGACAAATTATGTATTCCCACAATGATGTTCCACGGAAAAGAGTATCACTGCTAAGAGTATCACTGCGAAGCCAGAGCTTCTTAAAGTATGGGTTGCGACCCTAAATGGGGTCGCTTAGAGAAATCTTGGGTCTCGTGATTTTAATGTAACATATTTAAATACATACACATATTGTAAAATTGACGATTTTTTTAACTGAAGGATTAGAATGTGAAAATTGCTGTGGAGTATGCCGTCCTAGGGCATCCCAGGGCCGTTCCAGGGCTGTCCCTAGCAAGTACGGGGCCCAGGGCAAAAATAATTTTGGGACCCCTTAGACAATTTTTTTTATAATTTAAAATTTACACAATTATATTGGATTTTGAAATTTAATTGTAATGACAAAACAAGAATAATAAATACTGTTTATTTGTTTTGCACAAGAAAAATAAAAAAAGTAAAATAAATATCTATCTTTACTTAAAGTAGTAAAGCAAAAAATAATGAAAATCAATGTAAAATGTAAACAAATACAAGATTAGGTTAGGCTAGGTTAGGTTAGGCTAGGTTAGGTTATTAACAAAACATATAACATAAATATAATCAAAAAACTCATAAAAAATAAAACATAATTTTTTAAATATCTGACAATATATTTATTAGCTATATCTAAAATTATTGTCCTAAACTAACTAAACTAAACGAAATTAATTTATCGTGCTTTTATTTCTGAAAATGCATTAATGATTTCATCAAAATTTAAACTTTCACACAATTCGTGCTCAATCGACAGTACCTAATGTTAAATTGTTTCGACTTTCCTTGCTCATACATACTAGTTCTCAAATAATTTTTGACGAATTTAAATTTTGAAAAACTCCTTTCCGATGCCGCCGATGTTTGAATTGTCAAAATTATTCGTAAAACTGTAAACAAATTTGGAAAGGATTCTCAAAATTGTGATATTTTTTTTTAATATTCTAAGAGTGATATTTTTATGGTGTCTGCAAAAAAAAAATCGCAAAATATCTTCTCCTTCGTATCTCCGTATCTTCGTATCTCTCGAATCTTCTCCTTCGTATTCGTGTAGTCTTTTTCTCTGGCGTCTTCTGGTTTCTTTAAACTTTCTTTCAATGTCATTTGCACTACAAATTTCACTTGCAACATGTTTCGCAGTGAAAAATCCTGCATCTCTGAATTGAATTTGAAATGTTTTCAACCCGTTTAGTAGCAATACAGCCACACTTAAATCCGCTTCGGTTTTTTGTAGTACTTTGCTAATTTTAAGTATGGCAAGCAATAAGATAAATTCATAATTAATTCCATTTTCTAATAGACACTGTGCTTCGCTTTTAATTTTTGGGTCTTTTGTGGTTGCACTAACTTCCAGGGCGTCGCGTAACTCAAAATATGTGAATCCTCCCTTAACGGATTCATGTCGGCATTCCCATTTGGTGTCATAAAGGGGCATTAATGTCGAATCTGGTATGTGCTTAGAAAATATGCTCAATCTTTCAGCAGAGGCTGAGAATAAGTTAGAAAATAGCCATCGCTACACTGCAGCCATGTCGCCTAATGTCAAATTTAAGGAATGTACCGTGCAAGGTACAAAAAACCACGTAGGATTTTGTTGCAAAATTCTAGACTGTCCGCCTTTGTTTCTGCCAATCCTATTGGCGCCGTTGTCATACGATTGACCTCGACAATCATTTGAATTAATATGCATAATTACTAATTGTGTTTGAAGTTCGTCGAATAAATTAAAAGCAGTACTTTTTAGAAACCTGTAAAACCGGTGTAAAACCTGTAAAAAAATCGCTGATTTTCACTTCGACACTAACTTCTACAATTGTAACTATAGATGTTAATTGTTCGATATGACTTTTATCGGTAGTACAATCCATTTGAACGGAAACATATTTTCTCTCTTTTATTTTCGAAATTATTTCCTCTCTAAACGAGGGCCATGCGAATATCGAATTTTGGAATCATTTCAATCAGTTCTAGGAATTTCCGTTATTGTTTGTGTATATCGTGCAATTGGAGCCACGTAAGGTCATTGTGCTTGGCTAAATATTGAATTGATAATATAATTCTTTTTAAAACAGAACGCCAATGCTCAATCTCCATTTATTTGTCGTTGTTGAACAACGTCGTTTGTTTGATCTTTATTGTCTTTTTTTCAATTCGATATATTTGCTTTGGGATTTGTTGTGCAGTGTTTCGTGTTCTTTCAGCCTTCTATATGCTTCCATCACAAATTCCTTCATTTGCTAAACAGCTTAAATAATGGATTCGATAAACCTTCTATCATAGTCGTCAACTGGAAAGTTAAAATCACGAACTTGCGTTGGATTATTGTATACAAGAAACATCCTCATAGTATCAGTAACATTTAGTGGCCAATTGCGTGGATCATTTTCACGACACAAAACTACTCTAGTTAATATTCCACTTTACTAGACTCAAAATTAATTTCATCTGCGCGATACAGAGATACAGTTCTATAGTTCATTTTTTTAAGAATGCAGTACAGGGAAGATAGGGCTTATTTTACCTTGTTCTCTGATTGGCTTAAATCGAGGAGAAGTTTACACAGACGATATTTACTTCTCCATCTCTCTCTTTCACATATATTTGCAGTCACTGGCGTAGAATTTGGCTGTATGTAATTAAATGAATATAAGACTACGAATAATTTCTAAATATAATAGAACGTTAAATTATACTACTGCTAATAGGTACTATATTATACAATAATATTTCATATTTAATTTTAAATTTAAAGATGAAAAAATTACTTTACACCAAGTATATTTTTTTCGTACGCCAATGCATGTTGAGCTGTTATTTGTCATTGGCTGCCGTGTCAATTCACAATTGTCGTCTGATCTGATCTATTTATTACCTGGACGAGACGTGGGTGAACGCAGGCCATACAAAAACAAAAGTTTTTGTATGGCCTTTTGGGAAGATTTGTCTGTGGGCCTAAAAGATCCCTCTGGCAAAGGTCACCGATTAATAATTACCCACATAGGCAACGAAAATGGATTTGTAGAAGGTGGGTTACTAATATTTGAATCCAAAAAAACGGGTGATTACCACGAGGATATAAATTCCACCATATTTGAAGAGTGGAAGGCAAAAATTTTGTCATCTTGCTGAATATACTCTATCTCACTGAAAATACTGTTATTGTGATGGACAATGCTCCGTACCATTCCGTCAAAATGAAAAAAACACCGACAACCGCTTGGAGGAAAGATGATATAATAACATGTCTTCGAAGCATAGGAAACGAAGTAGACGAACATTTATTAAAAGTAGAGTTATTGGATATGGTAAAAAGTTACATACACACTCATCCAGTTCCAAACAAAGTCGACGGAATGATTCGAAATACATATCAAGAGGTTTTACGTTTGCCACCATACCACTGCAAATAAAATCCCATTGAAATAATTTGGGCACAGGTAAAGGGATATGTGGCAACAAATAATATAACATTTAAAATGTCCGAAGTAACGAAATTATTTCGTGATCATGAGCGTGATCATCACGTGATCGTGAGCGCAAGTTTCAGCTGAGAAGTGGTCCAATTGCGTTGACCATGTTATATAAGAAAATGAACTGTACCAACTGGATAAAATTGTCGAAGATATGCATCTGCAATTTGTTGTAAATACTGGCTCGTCCAGTGAAATGGAATTTACATATTCAGATTGATGTAATTAATAAATTTATTTTTTTATTAATATATACTTATTTTCTTCAAGAATAATAATAACTCTTATTACCAACTAGTTTCGGCTTTATTAAATGTTAGCCATCTTCATCAGGGTAAATATGAACAAAATAAATATTAAAATAAAAATTACAATTTTCAAATTTGTTATGTCGATCGTCTTTCTTTTTTTTCAAAAAAAAAAAAAATATCATACCCTGAAGATGGCTAACATTTAATAAAGCCGAAACTAGTTGGTAATAAGAGTTATTATTATTCTTGTAGAAAATAAGTATATATTAATAAAAAAATAAATAATATAACTTCAAGATGGTCAAACAGACAAATATTGTAATAAATAAATGTAATATAATTTTTTTTTTATTATTATTTACCTTTATTGGCATTATTCTTAACACAATGCAGACTTAGTATGTATTGTGTTAAGAATAATGTCAATAATACAGACTAAGTCTGTAATGTGTTAAGAATAATGCCAATAAAGGTAAATAATAGTAATGTAAACAATAATATAATAAATTTGGAATTTATTAGATTTGAATGAATTTGAAATGGAATAATTAAAGGAAATGTATCACATTTGAATGAATTTGGAATGGAATAATTAAAAAAAAAAGGAATTTCAACTGGGAATAACAGATCTCCAAAACAAACGTCTGTGAGACGCACCCTGAAGGAAGTCTGTGGATTTCAGGAAAAAACCCGAAGGAAAGGTACCCCTGGACAGAAAAGAGAAAGGAGTTACACAGGCAGAAGATGCGACAATACTGGGCAAAGATCAAAGCCCAACAGTTGAACAAGCGTGGTCCAAAGTAGGCCCATTCTAAACAAGAAGAAGAATGTAATAAATTTAAATTTCAATAAATGTGTTTTTGTTATGCTTTTTTAATAAATATAATAAGTTTTTCAATTTCTATAATTTTTATAATAAGTTATTCAATAATAATAAGATATTCTTTGTTAAAATTCTATTATTTTTTTAATTCTTTTTTAACATAAATTAACAGTATTTCGGATTGATTTAAGTGCCCCAATTTAGGCGTAAACTATGTAAATAAATAATAAAATATTCAATTAAACCATCAATAAATTACCAATTTCATAATCAAGTAACTATATTTGAATTTAGCCCCAAATTGTGTAACTAGTTTGAACATTGGTCATAGTGTAAATCAGGTTTCTAGTTACTGCATTCTTTAAAAAAATGGACTATAGATACAGTTTTTTCTTTTCAGTTTCACATTTCTCATTACCAAATTCATCATGAAACAAACGGTTTTCTTCATACATTTCGCTTTCTGTGGTTCCAGATGAAGAGGCCGCACATTGTAGATTTCTCGACTCATTTTCAGTGACAGCACCGGTCTTTAGAAATTTGAGCAGACCTCCCCGTTGAAGATTTTATATTTCTGTCTGTTTTTTTCATTTTTTCTTTTCTGCGAGCCACTCTCATATTTTCTTTTAAAATGTTACAAAAAAATTACCAATTTGGAAAATGAATCCCAGCTTTTCTGAGCAGTCGATAAAACTAGACTCAGGAAAACTTGTAAAATTCCTTTTCAAACTTTGTAATTTTCATTTAAAAACGTTTAATAAATCTATGCAGGTAAAATATCTGTAACGATAAATTATCACTAGCGAAATTTTATCTACTTACAGTACTGCAAGAAATACATACATGTGAGAAATTTATTAGTTTATTTGTTTAGTAGCATGAGTTAACTAAATCGATGTTTTCATAGACACTGAACAATGGACAGTACCATTGTACCACCACTACCACTCACCACTAACTCTAACTTTTCGTGTGCAGCCAGTGTTTTGTCCTTTAACTCGACCAAAAAAAAAACATAAAAAAACTGAGCGCAGCCTAAATGTTTGGTACAGGGTCACGTTCGTGCCTGTCGGCTCGCATAAGGCGCGGGACCCTCAAAACGCGGGGCCCAGGGCCTGTGCCCCGCTCGCTCCGGCTTAAGGCCGGCTCTGTATGCACGGTCGCAAAAGCGATGACAGGTCATAATATTGGTTTTAAACCATTTTTCCAAGCTGCTCATTATGATCATATAACTTTTACGCAGTGCCTTATTCATTGGGAGGCCCTCGCAGCAAAATAAATAGCACCAGAATTGAACGATATGCTTCAGTATGCTGGTAAGATAATTGTATTAAGGACCATGTTCTGAAAAAATTCTTAAGTTAAAAAGTTCTTAACAAATTTTGAAAAAAAAGTAGCAAGATCACATTTTTGTTCGATTAATAATATTTCGATTTCGTCCATTAATAACAATAATCTTCTTAAACATTTACCTTTTGATATCCATTTTACTTCTGCATGTATTCATCTTTATTTTATATTTTTTGGGTTGCGAAAAAATCACAATCATAAATGGGGTCGTGAATTAAACAAGTTTAAGAAACCCTGCTATAGACAAAAGCCACGAAACAAATAATTATTTAAAAATCTTAAAATACCCATACTAGAAATATTTTAATTAAATATTATATTTTTTCCAAAATTGTAAGGAATAAAACGCGTATAATTAAATTCTGTGAAATGTGGAGGAAGACGTATTTTAAATGGAGCCGAATTTAACACGGTTCGGGCCAATTTAGATCTGGAGAGAATAAAAAAGAAAAACAGAATTGAAATCAATTAATTCCTGGAATAAATTAGGGATAATTTATTTTTATTGCGTTTCGACGATTTTCCCTTGCGGCCTGAATATATATTTTTGGGATTATATCGCCATCAGGACCATTAATTCAATTATATAAGACTGAAAAAACAAAGGACGATGAACTGAATCGAACAGCACCACTTCAGTTTCCCTTAAATGTATTATTCGGCAAGGAAAAAATATACTTAATTTGAGAATTATTTTTTACTAAACATAAACATTATTAAAATTAACAAATGATAACAGAGGTTCATTTTCATAGCATTGCTGTCTCTGTTTATTACCTGCTCGAAGTAACAACCGCAAACATTGACATGTCTTATCTAAATTTTCTGGCATATAATTTTTTTAGTAAGTTGCATCTGGTATGATACTCTCGGTGGCAGTCGTTGATTTTTACTTCATAACTTTTTTATTGACTATGATATTTTCTACATTTTGATATGAATTCAACCGATTGTTAATTAATGAATTTATTGATTCTTTCAAATGTTAAAATTGCTTTGAGTATAATGGACATATGTTGCCCGGGCAGGTAGCCTGATTTTTGCACCAATGAATATTTTCTTTTGATCACTGGTTCATAAATCATTAAATCAAACGTAGCAAGAACTGCGGAAACACATTTTTCTGCCGCCGGCATTATTAGACAAGAATTTCAATTGTGACATAGATGAAAATTTACCGCCTTGCTTATATTAACCGGAATTCTAATGCTATTAAGTACATAGAATTTGACAGTTATGTAAAATTATAGTTGGTGAATATCTTAAACAAAACTTGCTGAATAATGTTTTACAGTGTCGCTAATTCAAGGGAACAAACAATACATTTAAGTAATATATTATTATAATTATTTGAAATTGCTATATTTTTTATATATATGAGCGCCTCTTGCCGACACATTCCATAAGATTTATTAGAATCTCCTCCAATGCGACTTGTTTTATATGGTCGCGAATATATTGGGTTTTTCAATAGGAACGGCGAATTTTGTTTTTGGCATTTCTCGCGCAGAAGTGAAGTTGGCTTCGCAATTCTTTCATATTTTGAAACGTCAGTCTATGACATTTAATCGTGGAAAAATACACGCTTCAACAACGTTTGCAGCTTTTTAAACTCTTTTTTATCAAAGTTCACGTTCTATCGCGACTACGTTGCTCGCCCTTACGCCAATTTTCAAAACCGTTCAACAAGACTATTGAACGTTTGGTGCAAAAAATTAAGAAGCAACTTGTGCATTGCATAATGTCCCAGTGCCTGTGCGACAACGTAATGTTCGAAATGAAGAAAATATCGTGGCCGTTCGAGAAAGTATGCATGAGCAATCAAGGATGTCGATTCCACGCCGATTTCAGGCGTTGAACATCAGTGTGACCAGTTTGTGGCGAATTTTGTGGAAGGATGGAATTTGTGAAGAATATGGGAATGGCCATTTTTTTTGGAGTTGGCGGATTTTTACCTTGAATAACTGTTACTAATCGTCCTCCGTAGTGTATTTGCAAACTTAGAGAGCCAAAACGAAGCTTCTACGTCGATTTATTAAAAAAATATACGGGTTTTTATGAAAAAAATGACATTTTTTTGACGCAACAGTTAATATTTTCCTTCACTACCTAACCTCTCTAATTACTTGTCAAACAAAAAGTGCAGGAGAAGCCCAACCGACGTTGCCAATTTTATCTTTTTATTTTACCTTGTTCTGGTAAACATTCAATATACAATTTCTTCACATGCACTTACAACAACATTGAAATATAAATTTAATTTTTAATTCTAATTTCATTCTAATTGGTTTAACTCAGGTTAACTCAATACTTCTTGCAACTTTATCTTATTTTAGACCATATAGGCGCAGCAGTGCGTTTAAATTTATGGCCCTTGACGGTATTATTAAAAAAATAGGTACCGAAGGAGACACAGACCCGTCTGCAACTTCACATCTATTTAAAAGTTTTGCGCATACGCATTGTTGTAGCAGAACATAGACGTAATTTTATTATATTTCAATATTATAAACTGAATTTGACAAAAAAAATCTAATTTTTGCAAAGTATTAAAAAAAACAAAACACAGTTTTACTAAAAATTTTATAAAAAAATTACCATTTAAACAAAAAAATACAAATTAATTGAAATTTTGATAATAACAAAACATAATACTATTTTGATATAAAAATACATATCAAAAAAATAAATATTCAATATTCTCGTTTGCATCAACCACATCACAATCACAAAAAAATCCTCTATCTAAGAAATCGAAATGCAAAAAATCCATATGAAAACAATGTCCGAACTCAATTTAAAACCTGGAGAGCGGACAAACAAAGGAATGACGATTGAGAACCAGAGGGCATTAAAGACCACTAAAAAAAGGAAAAAAATTAACAGAAAAACTGCAATTTTAACTGTTAAAAAACTTACTAATTAACTGTGATTTAGTCTTCGTCATCCTCGTATTCCTCATCTGTGTCACGATCCTTACCAAGACCTCCTTCTGGCAGGGGATGTACGGGATTGTACAACTTACCTGCCATACGGAAAAGTTCCAGAGTGGGATCGAGCCGAAGCTCTTTACACCTCTTCTGAAACATGTATCGAGCAAGATTACCGGGTACGTGTGATTTGGTACGACCAGATGACGACATGGAAGATTTAGCGGCCCTCCAAGATGACTCTATGGCATTTGTATGTGCCCCAGTTACGGGATCTACGAAGTTAATTGAATGATTAACTGTTAAATGCTTGTAGCCATAGTCACTGAGACCGCTATAGGCCTTCCAACAGTCACTGATAACCGTCGTACCCGGAGCTATCCATGTCTCGATTAAAGGCACAAGAGTATCAGAGTCGCGTTTCTCAACGGCTACCATAAAAACGCGACCAGTGCCACGTTCGTAACCGCCGAAAACCCACTGCCCTTCCACTCTGTGACCCCTATGATATTTGCGCTTTCCGAACTTGGATTCGTCAATCTCAACGATCTTATTAAGACCACCGAGTTTCTCAGGTTGGGTAAAAAAATTATCAAAAACAATTTCTCGGCAAAAAGATGCCCAATCAACTAATGTATGCATGGACATCTTCAATTGTCTGCCGATCAATGTCAGTGATGCATTTTGAACCCAAAAAGAAACAAACCCAAGTATCTTCCATAATGGCAACTTTGAATTGGCAAAAAAGGTGCCACGTCGGAATTCAACTCTATAACCACAGGTTTTGTTCCTTTCACCTTCCTGACTAATTTTATTAGAGCACAGCCAACGAACACCATCCACTCTACAATAAAAAAATTACGGATATCAAAATTTAAGGATACATTAAAAAATATTCAAAATATAATAATAAAAATAAACAACTACTAACCTTTCAACGTCTTTAGATAATTTTAATACACCACCACACTTCAAACATTTGTAGCTCCCCTCTGCGGGAATTAATCCCCACTCTACTAATTTTGGGATTTTCTTTTTGGAGTCATTTAAAATTTCATTAATTTCTAATAAAGTTAAATAATCTATTTTTGAAGAAGCCATTATTTTTGTAACTCCTTGCTACTTAAAAAAGCTCTTCTAAAAACTTATTTTGTTTAAATAAAATATTTTGTTTAAACAAAATATTTTGTTTAACCTTCTAGATAAATAAACAGACAAATAACACGCGTAAAATAACGCACGCGCATTACAGTAACTTTTAAATAAACATAAGCGTAGTAAAAATAAATTTTATGACGTAAGTATATTAAATTAAACTGTAAATATAATTAAAAATAATAGTTTAAGTATTTCAATATTTCTCAGATAATTAATTTTCACTACGCCTATGTTTTTTATATCAATTATTTTAAAAAATATACACTGCCACATTTTCCGTGCATTTACCGTGCGTATGTGGATTGATCGAGAATATGCACTGCCGCGCTGTATGCGATCTATTCTCTCTCATACAACCTAACCTAACCAACTCTCAATTAAACCACATGCGTGCGGCAGCGCGAACTAAATTCATAATCTAACCAAGGTAAAACCACCGGTCGTTGCCACTCTTGCAACTTTATCTTATTTTAGACCATATAGGCGGTACTCTTAAGACCATATAAAAACCTAATCTAACCAAGGTAAAACCACCGGTCGTTGCCACTTTGTCCTACATTGGACCGAGAGTTCGCGCTGCCGCGCGTATGTTGTCTTGATTTATCTTCCCGCTTCGCGGCGGACAACCTAATCTAACCAAGGTGAAACCACCGGTCGTTGCAACTTTGTCCCACATTGGACCGAGAGTTCGCGCTGCCGCGCGTATATTGTCTTGATTTATCTTCCCGCTTCGCGGCGGACAACCTAATCTAACCAAGGTGAAACCACCGGTCGTTGCAACTTTGTCCCACATTGGACCGAGAGTTCGCGCTGCCGCGCGTATGTTGTCTTGATTTATCTTCCCGCTTCGCGGCGGACAACCTAATCTAACCAAGGTGAAACCACCGGTCGTTGCAACTTTGTCGTGCGGCAGCGCGAACTCTCGATCAAACCACATGCGCGCTGCGCGCGCATGTGATCGGGAGTTCGCGCTGCCGCGCGTATGTTGTCTTGATTTATCTTCCCGCTTCGCGGCGGACAACCTAATCTAACCAAGGTGAAACCACCGGTCGTTGCAACTTTGTCGTGCGGCAGCGCGAACTCTCGATCAAACCACATGCGCGCTGCGCGCGCATGTGATCGAGAGTTCGCGCTGCCGCGCGTATGTTGTCTTGATTTATCTTCCCGCTTCGCGGCGGACAACCTAATCTAACCAAGGTGAAACCACCGGTCGTTGCAACTTTGTCGTGCGGCAGCGCGAACTCTCGATCAAACCACATGCGCGCTGCGCGCGCATGTGATCGAGAGTTCGCGCTGCCGCGCGTATGTTGTCTTGATTTATCTTCCCGCTTCGCGGCGGACAACCTAATCTAACCAAGGTGAAACCAAGGGTGCTTGCCACTTTGTCCTATATTGGACCGAGAGTTCGCGCTGCCGCGCATATATTGTCTTGATTTATCTTCCCGCTTCGCGGCGGACAACCTAATCTAACCAAGGTAAAACCACCGGTCGTTGCCACTTTGTTCTACATTGGACCGAGAGTACCATAAAAGTTTGGATCTACGAAGTTAAAGTTTAAACCACATGCGTGCGGCAGCGCGAACTCTCGATCAAACCACATGCGCGCTGCGCGCGCATGTGATCGAGAGTTTGCGCTGCCGTGCTATATGCGGTCTTGATCTATTCTCTCTCGGACAACCTAATCTAATTTATACCCATGGTAATTTCATACCCATGGAGGAAGATAACGGGAAATCACCTCCATTATACTTCCCAAGAGAACCACATGATGACGACATTCAAGTCATTATCGTGGTCGCAAACATTCATTAGTGAATATGCATAAGAATAAGAAGAATACATAGAAGATTAACATGACCCCTGCGCAAGAATTAAAATAAAATTAAATATATTTAATACATATAATACTTAAATTGTAGCGACACAGAAAAAAAGTATAATCTCTGCAAAAGAATTGAACTTGGCAACAGCGTATCTGCTGTATAAAAATATTTTCTGTCAAATAACCGGACAGAAGTTGCAGTTATATTTGTTGTTGTATTAAAAAATGTCAGTTTTTTGGATTACAAAAGCCCGTATATTTCTTGAACCAGCCGACGTAGAAGATTCATTTTTACTTTCCACGTTTAGAAATACAGTTTGGAAGACGATTAGCAACAGTTAGTGAAGGTAACTCCACCATTCCCATATTCTTCATAATAGCCGGAAGGATTTGGCCCGGATAAGATTGCGTTAACTTAAGAAATGAAGCCAATCGACCATTGTAAGCGTCGCACATTCGCTAATTGGGCTTGTTAACAAACAAAATTGCCACAATTGTCGAGTGAGCAGCCTGAAGTGATGCAGAGGACACAACTTTATCCAAAAAAGTGTTTGGTGCGGTTTTGCAAGCCGGCGGCGTCATCGACCCATTTTTCTTTTTGATGAAAACAACGCGACAACAACCGTCAACTGCGATCACAATAGGGCCATGATAGTATTTTAGGCAACAGCTCGAAGCTATGACTTGGAATATATGTGGTTTCAACAGGACGGCGCGACCTACCATATAGCGTTGGACACAATCGAATTATCGATGACTCGGCGACAGTTCGGAGTTCGGCGACATCATGATCAATAATCGGTTCAAAAACAGCATAAGCGCATCAAAACGTACCTAGGATCTGACGATAACTCCGAGCACAACCCCTCAGTAGCTACACTACACTTTAAGCTCAACAAACGAATACCCAAATCGCAAGTGTCGCGGTCAGACATGAGGCTGCTTAATACTCCTGAAATTCGAGACAACGTCGGTTTAAAGATCAACGCACCTGTGCAGTCACTGAACCTCGAAAACATGCCAGATACGGAGGAAGCATGAATAGAAATGAAAACATCTATCGCGAGTATCAGCAGAAGAGTACTTAAGCAGTCAAGAAATGACAAGAGAAAACCTTGGATGACAAAGAAGATCTTAGATCTGATGGAATTACGTCGGAATCTAAAGAAAGATAAACCCAAATATTTACACCTTAATAGACGAATTAGAAGAGAAATAAAAGGGGCAAAGAATAGTTGGTTTTCTGAAAACGTTTTTTTGAAAACGAGGGCCCAGAAATAACACACGCGGAGGTGGTTCACTCAATCAAGACAGCTAAAACTGTATAGTCCCCTGGACCAGACGATGTCTATTCAGAAGTTCTCAAGCTTTTCAAAGACCAATCCACACATAAATTGGTCAGCCTCTTTAACGCCATCTATGTTTCTAGAAAGTGTCGAGTTTCAGATATCTGCGATGCTTGTTGAGCTGTGAGTGGGATAACAATCAGGAAATAAGGTCCCGCATCGAGCAGGCTAGAGCAGCATTTAGCAATATGAAGAAGGTTCTTACATCCCGAGACTTGTCAATACCTCTGCGTATTCGATTATTACGGTGCTATGTATTTCCAATTTTGTACTATGGAATGGAAGAATGGACTTTAACAAAGCCAATGTGTGACTGGAAGGGTTCCAGTTGTGGTGCTACCGCCGCCTGCTGCGAATATCATGGGAAACCAGAGTCCGAAACACTGAGGTGCTTGCCCGTCTCCAGAAGCAACTATAAGTCATGTTTACCATCAAAAAACGCAAGCTGGAATATTTTGAACACGTTATAAGAGGGGAAAAGTACCGTATCTTGCACAATATCATGCAAGGCAAAATCGAAGGTAGAAAAGGTCGAGGAAAAAGACGCACGTCCTGGCTGAAAAACCTGAGAGAGTGGTATGGTGTCAGTTCTATTAGCCTGTTTCGTGTGGCTGCTGATAAAATAAAAATCATTATGATGATCGCCGACGTCCTCGGAGGACATGGCACCTAAAGAAGAAGAAGTTCGGCGAGCGAATTATCTCACGCAACGGTCCTTACGAATGGCCCGCTCCTTCGTGCAATTTAGCTCCGTTGGACTTTTTTCTTTTGAGTTATATTAAATCGCTGGTCTATTCCAATAACCCAGCAACGTTAGAGGAGCTTCAGGCCAACATCTAACGCGAAATTCCTGGTATTTCGGCCGATTTGATTGGATCCAGCGTAATCACTCGTGCCAGCACTTCCGCGGCGGGCTTTTGTATTTGGACGTTTGTTTTGTACGTTTGCGATGTCGTATTCCATATTTAATGCCATCGATTGTACTTTCATTTGAAAAAAAATTATTTCCATAACTAACCCACAGGTCTTTTAATTGCAAAAACAAAATGCGTCGCACTTATTGAAAAACTATTTATTTTCTAAACTATACAGCCTCAATCTAGTTCCAAAACAAAATATCTCACAAACGAAGTGTTCATTAGACATCAACATGTTTTAACATTATTCTGCCTGAAAACACGTGGCGTAACACCTTGCGTAAATAAATATAAAATAATTGTGTTAAATGTTTTTCTCTGAAAGAAGACATCTACCTAGACAGAAATATTTTATATTGAACACTAACTATATATACTACCGACATATTAAAGAGACAGTGCATACAAAATGCGACAATCAACCGTATATTGCAGGCCGGGGCAAATGTCGGGCCGTGGGCCGCATGTGGCCCCCGATGACATTTTATGCGGCCCGCGAAGCAATTTATAAATTACTTTCAATAAGAAATTATCTATTTACAAAAAAAAAACTGGTTTATAAAAGTTGGTTTATGTGATTGGCATTCTAAAATAAACACAGCTATAAAAATGCATAAAGACTGTCTATGACATGCTTAATATGTTTACCAGACCTGATGTTTACTTTGTTATCTATTTGCCACTATTTCATAGACACTGTACATTTACGGGCTCTAAAATATATCGATTAACAATCTGTATTTATCAGGGCTGTCCAACACGCGGCCCGCGACTTCAATTTTTGTGCCGCGCAGAGCGGGCCTATTAATGTATAAGTTACCCTCAAATACGAAATATGCACAATTCTTACATTACCGAGAACATACAGATAAAAAACCGTATGTAGTATTTTATAATGCCGCCCTCCAAACCGCCTTTTTTTAAAGCGGCCCTAGAGGCATTTGCAGTTGGACAACCCTGACATAGATACAACGCTCGTGGTATACAAATAACTGAATAGAAAATTATTTAATGCGGCCCGCGATGAAATTTTCATACGTAATGTGGCCCGGCAGCTAAAAGATTTGTCGAACCCTGCTCTACTGAGCTAAAAAATTAATTAAACAATCGCGGTTGATCATGAACAAAGCCAAAAATGTCGCTGGCAATCGTCAAAAATGGAAGCGAATCATAAATGAGGGGCCAAATCTAGCGACCCCTAAAGCAGTTTATTGGTTGAGTGGGCGACCTGCTCTCCAATAGAGAGTAGGACAAAAGAAGAATATTAAATTTATATATCCCCAGTTAGCCACACCAAGACAAAATATAACATGAATAGCGTGAGGAAAGAAACAAACAATACAATAATTTATTACCTAATTAAATAGCTTAAAATGTGTTTTGTTGAACTACAACCGGAAAGTATAGTGGAAATTAATCTTATCATACATCTTGACACATAGATAAATTTAATTCTTAATTAATTACGCCAAATAATAAATGTTCTTCGAATAAAAAGATATTTTCTACGAAAGCAATTTAGTTCCGATGTAAGAAAATCGTTTATAGTGTCTACATTAAGTCCCTCAGCTCACATTGTCGCTATACGCTCTGTCCCTTGCTGAAATATGCAGCACGAATGTTTTTATGGCTCTCAACAGTTTAAGCTTTAACCCCTTTTCTTTCATAAGCTCTTTCCTGGTTTTTAGAGATAATTAAATTTGTCAATGTAACTTGTTCACTATTTCTTACAAGCCATTTACTTGCAATTTTTCAGTTTATTCTTTCTCATAATTCTTAATATTTGAACTTTATGTTTTTCAATTAACTAAAACTTTAAAATTTCCAATTATGGGCAGATACGACATCTACCGTCACATTTACATATAGTGTATAATTTAAATAATTGTACAATCAATATTGCATTCACAAAACATTGATAACACTAGATTTGAACATGCTTATTATTTTATTATCACTCGCAATATTTTACAGTTTATAAGATTTTAGATATTTAATTTTCCACACTTAACCTCTTGACATAAAAATAATCTGTTTTTGCTAGGTTGCAAAAGTTGTTCAGTCGTTACGCTTTTCTCTAGGCATAGAAATGGATTGCTTTAATTTCGCCGGAACAAAATTATTCAGTTTGATGCCGACGACTATGTTCTGTATTTAACATTGCAATTAAGTCACAAAGGTATTTGCTGTGTCTGTCAATAATCCATAAATATCATTTTTGTCATTAAATTTTTTCATATTTCCACGTTTAAAAATAAATAGCATATGATATTTAAAGTAAAGGTGCTTACGTATATGTCTCTACTAAACTATTCCTCCCAACAATATTATTACTATATTATTATTTATTCCATAGGCGGCGCTTGGAGAGGAAGTCGACCTCGTAGTCAATACCCTGCTGTCGGTGCCGCTGGTTTCTGTACTCTTCTTACCACACCCTTCCATGATAGTCGATCGATTGCGATGATTTCGCAACCATGATGATGTTTTTCAACCATGTCGCCTTCGCTGTATCCTCAATAGATAGGTTGTTTTCTCCAGAGGAGTTTGTGCGGTAGTCGTTTATCGCCCATCCTACAGATGTGGCCGAACCATCGTAATGAACATTTTTTAATTCCATCTGCGATTGGTAGCTGTTGCTTACACCTTTCTCTGATTGTCTCATTTCGGAGGCGTTCACGGAGTGAGACGCGGAAAATCTGTTTCAAGCATCGCATTTGCAAAGTCTGGAGCTTGCTGAGGTCCGCCTTGAGCTTTGTTCATGTTCCTGATTCGTAAAGGAGAATTGGGAGAATCAGGGTATGACATAGGCGTATTTTGGTTTTGATGGTGATTATTGCTTCCATATCCGCCACTTGAGAGAAGCGAATGTTGCTGTTGCCTGCCCGATCCGGTTATGAACTTCCCAACGTCCCAACAACATATAGTATTATCTAGTTTTTTTTCTAGTCCTCTTCATCTTCATGGGAATTCTTTAGTTCATAAAGATGAATCGATTTTAAGGTTTAAAAATGGTCGGAGTTTATAATAAAGTTAGTTTCTATATTCATTTTATCAGAAACAAAACTAGATATATTCACGTTTATGTTCAGTATGTACAACTAAGTTACATGTGATATTTTTCATATTAGTAGAAGAATTCTCAAATAATTGTCAAAATATTTATATTTCCAATACGTTTTACTACCTGAAAATTAACAGCTGATGCTAATTGAATGAATACTTTATATATATTAAACATTAGTATTAGAATCTTAACTTCACAGATTATAATTTCTAAGAAATTTGTTTTATACATATCGTTAACAAAGTCAACATCATTGCGTATAAAACGTATAAATAATCTTTCTTTAACAAACTTTCTTAAAAACAACTACTTCACTGGCAAACACCTCGACTGACATTGAATTATATTAAGAAATTTTTTTTTTTTTGGGTTCTACATAACCCTGTGATTTTCCCAAAAAATAACAATATCCTGATCAAATACAAAAAATAATTATCAATTAATTAATGAACATCCATATACGCGTTTCGGCCTTTTGGCTTCATCAGTATGGCTTTATCATTATCAACAAATTATAACTAGAAATAAAATGAAATAAGACTGACCCAGTGTGTTTTTACAGCAGACTGATATTATCGCATTTGAGATTATTCTATTTATAGTTGAACCAGGTATTGAGATTTTTTTGGGGAAAAACCATATGCGGGGCTTGTTGTACTAGCTGACCAATAACATTGGTCGAATAATAATAACTTTATAATTTAATAATATTATTAAAAACTTCTAACTCAACAAAAAATATATATTAATAACTTTATATATAAGTACATATATTAAAAGAGTAGCCTATGCCTTATTAGAAGGAGATACATATAATCAGCTGTGGTGAATGAAACCGGAAGTTTTAAGTGATTTGCGAAAGAAATTTTGTTGGGCATAAGTAATAAAATGTTTAGAAAACTCCAAATAATCGACTGTCTGAGATATTGTGATGGCGCTGGAGGCGGCTGGGGCGAGAGATCGAAATCTCAGTTCTTGGGCCGCTGCGCGGCCGAATTTGGGGCGATCGCAACGAAAGTAATGCCATCGGGAGCGCCGATTTTTCAAGCACAAAACTGTCATCTCGAACTTTCGAGCCTTCGCTGAAAATTTGGAGATAATTGCGAAAAAGCGAAAAAATATCGCAAAAAACGATCTTAATTGAGGTTTTATGGCAAGCCGATCGCTAAACGGATAGGCTTTTCGTGCGATATGTTTTCGCAAAACCGGACCTTTGGGGCTACCGAACCGAAAGTTGGTGGAATTGTAGATTTGTTTCTTTACCGTTCGATAACTGTCGACGGTATCTCACGTGCGGTATGCCTCCTCAAATTTCTCCTCAAATTTCGGGTTCGTCAAAATCAGAATTTCCTTCACACGACATATACGATGCAACGAAAAACATCGAAATGTCAAACACATTTCCGCACTTTCACCTGTAAGTCCCGTCTTCCGCAAGACAATACGAATTTTTCTAAGCATATTCTGTATCGAGAATTCACTTACACACAAACGTCAGCCCAAGCGTGAGACCGTTGAAAAAAACTACGACCGTGGAAAATGAGTAGCGGACAATACTTTCAACTTTGATAAATCAGACATTGATAAATCAGACGTTCATCGATAATTTTGATAAAATTCATGATTTGGCCGCTAGCAAACGCAACCACTAGCGCAAACAGGAGTGTTTAGCGCAAACATGAGTGCATACGTACAAACCAAGTTCGATTTGCGGAAACGTGAAGCGTCAACCATATTCAACGAAGGGATCCATCGAGAAAATACCTTTTAATCACTTTTGTGTCTAACGAACGATTTGGAAAAATTCTCAATGAATACAGCAGCCCGGCGAAAATATATTTAAAGAGCTGCTGCTTGAAAATTGTAGAGATTCTATCGGTGCTGCAATATTTTGGTATCTTCACGGTCCATAGACATGACACAAGACTTTTTTAATGCAGGTTTTTATATAAAAATGTTTATATATTTATTTTGTTCAACTACAAATACATGTGGCGCGCACCAAAAGATTCTACATACTATTCCACCTTTACAACTAATCCATCTACACTTTCAAACGTTTCACTCTCATCAACTTTTCCGCCTTATTTAACTATTCCTTCTGCATGTAGTAGTAATACTTAAAAATACTTTGTATTATATATGGTTCGTTCAAAGTTTTACTCATACCAAAGTATATACTATTCATCTCATAGGTATTTTCTAGTTAATTAATAGAGATGAAATGATTTTTATGTGTTAATATCCAAGTTTATAATGAAAATCGCTTTCGAATATCGAAATAAATATTGCTAAAACTACACCCCAAAACATTTTACCTTTATTTTGCCAATTGTATATTTATTATTCTCTTATTCTCTTATGAGTATTTATGCATGTACAAATTTCATTAGTGAGATATGTTGTACTTATAGTTTGTATAGAATAATAATCGTTTAGCTGAAGTTACACATATGCATATACAATTATAGGATTTCTGGAACTATTTCGGAAACTATATAAGACTTAGTAATAGTTGGCTGATAAAGTAATTAGTGAACAATTAAGGCATACGTTTTGTGTTATTAATGTTTGATGTTATGGATAAAAGCAGAATGGTTCCTACTGTAATCAATTTTACGTCTGAACAAATAAAAATAAATTATTATGGGATTTGTAGTTTTCATACTGATACAAAATAAAACGTGCGCTCCGTTTATTTTTTCATGTAATTTCGGCGATTAAACATTTATATTGGAAACCCATTAAACCGAGCACTAAAATTGTTTAACCGCCTCGTAGCGTTTATATGGACATTGCTGCATTATAAATTAACCCATACGTCGCCTCAAACAATTCGCCAAACGTAAAATATATCCATTTCTAATTTTATTAGCCTCACTACACATATTTGCTTCAAACCAAAGAAAATAACACATTTAATCAAAAATAGATGATTTCACTATAATTTTTTTAATATAATTGTACTAGTCTTAAAATCACTAATAAACAAAACGAACGGAATATCAAACAAGAATAAATGACTTTAAAATAATCCAAACTGTAGCAGAGGAGGATTAAAACGGAGATAAGAATAGCCAATAAACTTTGTACATTTTAAAAATGAAACCACTCACATACAGTCGCTGAATTAGTTACGTGAAATTAAACTTGAAGGATGAAGCTACATCGGCGGAAATTAGTACAGAAAATAAAACTATTAATAGGATAAAAATACAACAAACTCTTTGTTTTCTCTACTCGGAACCACAAAAAGAAATCTATTACAAATTGTATATAAGAATTATCAGTACTAATCTGTGTATTGTGTAAATAAGTTGCGCTGGGATAAAAATAGATTGAAGCAATTTATTTTCCGGTTGGGGAAAAGTTATTTTGTATGTGGGAAGGAGAAAATTGAAAAAAAATATATACGTTGATAGGATGTAGGGCCAATAACGGAACAGCTAATTTGGTGTAATAGCGAGACCACCCGACTTGTAGAAGAACCCTTAAGACGTCGAACATCTGTGTTTATTAAGACAACAATCGGATGTCAGGAGTTAGCGCAAACACAGCGGGATCTCTTCACTGCGGCTCTCGCCTCCTCTTCTAGCCAGGCTCCGTCTCTCTTTACATAATGATCTATTTAGAAATTATGCTTTAAAAGAAGCCAAGGGTGCCACAACATGCAGATTCGAGCAAATAAAATCTAACAAATTAATTAACTTTAATTACAGTTTCACTACAAGTAGCCTCGTCCAGTTGACAAATACAATACGACGCGTAGCGACGTTTCCAGCTGTGAGTCTAGCCGACACCTAACCGAAGAGCTTATTTTACTCGGAATTTTTAGCGGAGCGGTAAAGTAAAAGTAGACAATTCAAAAACCGAATCCGATACGAAATTTTGTGAATGGTTAGTTTCGGTTATAACGGAGAAAATAACCAATCAAATCAAATTTTTGTGTTGATTATAAATGTATGTAGGGTATATGTTTCTTTTTTAGAAAAAAAAACTCTTGGATATGGACTTATTACCTAAAAAATAAATTGTGCGCGTTCATTTAAATAAGGTTCATATATGAGCATAAGCACAGAACGGTTTGATCGTCATATTAGGAGGACCGGAAAGTAATATCGTTTCTTAACATTAAATTCAAACAAATAAGTTTTTAGCAAGCTTTTATTTTCAATCAATGATATAACCCCACCCTTCTTATCAACAAACTTCTGCGATCTAGTGCTAGTGTGCCTAGTTTCAATGCCAGATCGATAAAAATAACTTACTTTTTGTGCAAAATATCCTTTTGAACATCATCCAAATTTTCATTTTTTAGCCATTTAGAAAATGTTGTAGCGATCGGAAGAAATGGAAATTCAATGGCATAATATCGGGCGAGGCAATAGGGAGGAATATGATGAGGAAGGCAATAGTGATGAGCGATATATCACTACCGGTAATTAAATCACCGTGATCAATAAATTACTGGTCACTTCAGTGATCCCATATTTGCATTCACGGTAACCGGTGATTTCCCGTATACAACTTACAATACGAATAACTATTTAGAAGGCAAGAAGCTACATTTAGCACTTCATTGTATCTATATTCTATCTATGGTTCTTTCCTTTTTACCATGTGAAAGGCTTTGTTATAAAGCTGGTCAGGTCTTTTTTTTCAGGACTGAACGTAGAAAAAGATTAAGTAATGCAAAAGCCAAAATGAGTGCAAATTACAAATATTGTGAATAAATCAAGTATTTATTTTTATTAATTTTTTCATCCTTTGTTATCTAATTGTAACTTATATAAAAATAATTTTAGAAAACCATTTTTTGTTCTTTAAATTTTGAAATGCGAATTACAAATATTTGTGAATTTGTAGAGGTATTTTTTAATTAGAGCTAGTTTTGTAATGTAACAGTCACTGATCACGATGATATCACAAAATCACCATATCGCTCATCAGTAGGAGGAAATACCTCTCACTCCAATTCAATATTTTTCCAGGGTTTGTCTTGCGAGATGCCGTCATGCATTATCGTGTTTGCAGAATAACTCCTATTCTGCTAACAATCGCTGGCCACTTTTCTATTAAAGATTGATTCAGTCTATCCAATTGTTAAGTTAGTCTATCCAAGTCTATCCACAGTAAAGTTGTGCATCCACAGTTTGTCCAGGTTTTAGTATTTCAAACTGAACGACCCAGCAAATATTACACCAAACACATCAGACGGGATCAGAATTACTCTGCTTCCTTTCCCACTCTGCTGCAAATGTTCTTGGGTGGTCGACCAAGGTTGGTTAAAAGTGCTTGAAAGCTCCTCTATTGTCTGACAAAGATATGCTTCCTCTTTCGCTCTTAACATGTCCTTGTCTAAAGTTGTTGATCTTAGGATCAAAATTACTGGATTTGAACTTAGTATAATGTAATGTGTACGTCTAATGTATTTACCAGAATTCTAGCAAACCGAATTCCGAGCAAACCGGATTCTGATCGGGTTTCGGAACTAATGATCACCTCCAGAGTATTAAGACCCTCATCGAGAAAACCGTTGAATACAATAGACCACTAGTCCTCCTGTTTATAGACTTCCATAAGGCATTTGACACGATCGTATTGAAAGCAATAATTCCTGCAATAAGCTCTGAGAGAATGACGAGTGAACTATAGATACTCAAAACTGATGTATAGCATATACAAGAACGCTACCATGTCAGTCAAATTACATGACAATAGCAACTGCATTAAAGCCAGAAGAGGAGTAAGACAGAGAAATAAATACTATGTCTTCAAAACTATTCATAACAGTCCTAGAATACGCTTTCAAGAAACTCGATTGGGAGACTAGGGGTATAAACATTTACGACATAAGACGGTCGTAAACTTAGTCATCTTCGCTTCGCAGATGATATTGTCCTAGCAACCGACAATCTAGGAGAGGCGAAACAAATGCTCCATGAATTAGAAGAAGCACGCTCTGGTGTTGGACTGCAAATTAACTTTTCCAAGACTAACATCATGACAAATCTTGTTATGAGTGAGGGCATAAAGATCGAAAACAGCACACTTGAAATGGTTGAGAAATATATATAAACCTGGGCCATGAAATACCTGGGACATGCGAATTACATAGAAGAATCAACCTTAGATGGGCAGCCTACGGAAAATTCTAGCCATTCTAGCGATCTAGCCATCTGCCTAAAGAGAAAAGTGTTTGACCAGTGTGTTCTACCGGTACTCACGTATGGAGCGGAGACCTTAACCCTAACGATATCATCAGCGAGAGAACAGAGAGTGGCACAACGAAAAATGGAGAGATCAATGCTAGGTTTAGCTTTAAGAGATCACGTTACGAATCAGGGCATACGTCAGAGGACCGGGGTGACAGACATTATCAAAAGAATAGCGACATCAAAATGGAATTGGGCCGGTCACGTGGCCAGAATGAAGGACGATAGGTGGACGAAAAGATTGTTGGAATGTAGACCACGGGCTGATAAGCGAGACAGGGCAAGACCACCTATACGCTGGACTGACGACCTATAAAGGATTGAAACCAACTGAATTCAGGCTTTCAAGGCAGAAACAAATGGAAAGCCATGAGGAAGGCAGGTTGTCCAGCAGTGGACGTCGAAGGCTAGTTGATGATTGATGATAATGAATGCATTTGGATAAACATCACAAATGTTTTTGGTAGTAACTGTTGCGTTACTACCCTTGTGAAACTCAAACAGCATACAATGCCCAATATGTACCTGTTCGGGTATTTGGGCTGCCATTTCACCATAAATTGCAAACAAATATTTTTATCTAAGTATTTGCGAGAAACAAGCCATTCTAACCTTAAAATGTCTTTGGAATGACTTTAAAGTTTACAGTGAGCTTATAAATGAAAGAATATCGACATGCGAAGAGACAACATTGCTTTCCGGTCCATTTATTACAATTCATCAGATCTTGAAATGTATCTTAGAAGATTGGGTCGTACAATATGTAATACAATGACACAATTTTTATCGTATAAATTGTGATACAAAATCTGACTATAATGCTGCTAGATAATTAAGCCAACGTGTGTAAGTTCTGGTTATAGAAATGATAATTCCCCGAATTCGCAAATTTTCTCATTGTTAGACGTAGATTCAGTGAGAACAGGGTAACCCTGTGAACTATAAATTTACAACAGTTCATAATTGATTTTCTATTTTATATCAAATATTATTCTATATGAGCTGTAGTTGTATTTGAGCTGTAGTAATGCTTATTGTTTAACCCCCGACACAAAAGAGGGGTGTTATAAGTTTGACGTGTCTGGGTGTAAGACTTACATTCCTGTTTTTGTAATTACGATCATAACATAGTTCGGGCATGACGCAATTAAATTTACTGGCAATAAATGGTTTTATAAATAACCTATTTTATGTATTACAGATAAACAACTAATATTATTCTCGCCTTTGACCTGTGGTCAAATATTGATTTGCTTAGATTTAAATATTTGCTTTCATCATGATAAGTACACAAATCAATATTTACACAGTTTTCATAAATAATAATTATAAAATAATTGTTGCATATTAAATAACTGCAACGGGTTTCACTTTGGAGAACCGGTTTTTCTCACCGGTTTTTAAAATTAATTTGTCACATTTGAAAACCGGTTTATGGATTTAAAAAACCGGTTTAAAAGAATTCAAATTACGTAAAAATTAATTTTTACATAACTTATTTGATTTGCTATTAATTCTATGCAACGGACAGCTGCATGTTGTCTTAGCATTAAATGTTATTGGTTCCGCTTATATGTTGAACGAAGCTCGATATCCTAAACTTTTGGAACTTCATAAAGTCTCGGGACCGATTCGTATAGCAGCGGAAGGCTTGGAGTGAAGAGATGCCAATGTATTAAGAATTGAAGGTATATTTGAATTTCTGTTGTGATCTAAAAAATGTAAACACTGAAAGAAGTTAGAAATTATTATATGCTATGGAAGAACGAATTTAAGAAGGAAGAAAAGTAGAATTAGCAACTCTGTTGCAGTATTTACAAAATCCACAAAACATTTCCAGTTCAGCAAAAAATATAGTGTAGGTAGTAATCTACTTTCTTTAGCTTCAAAAACATAAATTATTAAGTTATCTAGAAAAACATTGTCTAGAATATTTCCAAATTCTTATGCGGAAACAGATACTGGTGAAGAGAAAATCAAAGAAACTACTCATCAGTGTAATTCTTTTTTAAAGGAAGCCATGGGAAAATCAATTCATAAGTTTCTTGGAGACCCTGAAGAAAAACTTACAAATTCAAAGACACTGATAGCTTAATTTTCAGTATTTGAGGCAACAAATAAAAGAACCAAAAACTCAGATTTCTTATTTGATGCCAGTAAAACTATAAACTCAAGCTCAGTAGCTAGTGAACGAGTATTTTCAAAATCAGGCAAAGTTTTCTCCAAAATAAGAACAAGACTTAGCCACCGTTCAGTGGATATTTTAAGATTTTAAATCGTATTTTCTTGGGAGAAATGAAAGTTAATGAAATAAAGATAAATACTATTTGAAATTTTTATATTAATTATACTATTTTATATATACTATTTTATATTAATTGATTAAAACATCTTTCCTTATTCCATTTTTTGACAAAAATTCCAAAAACCGGCTAAAACCGGTTTTTTTGAAATCTGGAATTCGAAAACCGGTTTTTCAAAAAGTCGGTTTTTGTATAAACCCTAGTTGCACTTTTACTAGAGACTTATCTTGAAAGACATTTTTTGCGATTATAGAGTTGTGGAAAAGCGTTATAATATTCCTTTTATCACAGTTTTCTTGGGGATGTGTGAAAGTTTTCTGTCCGTATATGTGGCTGTTTTTGGAATCGTAGCTCCTAAACGAATGGACCGAATTTGCTGCGTTTTTTTTTGTTAAAGCTGACGTGATTGTGGAGGTTCTTAGCTATAATTTATGACGATCTGTTCATGCGTTTGATGACTATCTGCTCATTTCCTACTTGACAAAATTTATCTGCAATCAATTTTAAAAAAATGTTTGTCTAGTTCGTACATCCAAACTTGGGTTTGAAAGCTGATGTGATCGGGAAATTTCTTAGCTATTATTTATGAAGATAAGTTCAGGCCTTTGATAATAATTGGCTCATTTCCTAGTACTAGTACTTGACAAAAATGTTTGTCTAGTTCCGTATACAAACCCACCATTTATTTGCACGTATGTATTCGCACGTATTTGCGAACGAAATTTTAAAGAGGTAAAATTAATCACGTATTTACAAAAAAAAAAATGTTAAAGAAAAGAAAAAAGTTAAAATGATAAAATAAAATAACACATTTTACGTAACCTCTGTTGCCCTTTTAACTTCACTAGAAGTATCTATTGATATTTTGATAATGAGCGTCGCCGCGTCGGGGGACTGCTAAGTAAATCAAATAATAAAACCAGACTAATATTACATTGTAATATAGATTGATACAACTTAGTTTATACGTACAATTTGAAACTAGTAGGTATTTTCTATTCCTTATACCTATGTAGGTGTAACTAATTATTCTTCTTCACATAGCGGTCCCCGCTGCGGTGATGCTCATCACCAAAATATTAATAGGTACTTCCAATGAAGAGTTTTTTTTGTGTCGGGGGTTACATAAAATTTTTTATTTCGTTTTATTTTTGACAAAAGCTTAATAATCCATTTTTTCCTTTTGTAGTCGTGATTCTATTAACAGTTATTACACATTTATTTTGAAATAAGCTGCATTTTCTGTTTAACGTTGTTTTTGTTTTTGCTAATTAAAGTAATCTAATTATAAATCAAGTTCTATTTATTTCGTAATTACTGCTAATTCTATAACTGAAAAGCAAAATTAAGTAGGAAATTTGGTAAATAAAATGAAAGCATAATTTATATCAACATGCCATTAATGCCTAATTTGGAATTAATTCGTAATAATTCAAGCCGAAACCGAATCGCAAATGAACTGGTATTTCCAAAGGAACCAAAACCTAAAAGTATTAGCATGGAACTTAACAGTAAACCAGAACACAACGAATTTAGTTGTAATATTCAATTTTAAGACAAGAAATAAAAACAAAAACGATATAAAAAAAATGAACACAGCAGCCAAAAAAACCTAATACATATACATTTCAAAGCTGTCCTAAAATACCCTGAAATTACTTTTCCATAAAAATTAATTTACTTTATAATTACACAATAATTAAGAAATATATGTTTAACACATATAAAATTCGTATTCATATATTACGACATATAAAAATTTTGTTTCCAAGTGTCCAAAATATAATCATTTTTTAAGGAAAAACACATCTGCTGATACGAGGCTCTACACATCACGCTACAAAGCAGACATTGAAATGAATAAAAAATCTCCATGAAAACTGTGATAATAGGAAGATTTTAATTCTTTTCCACAACATTTTTGCATCTCTAATCGCTAGAAGGGTCTTCCAAGATAAGTGTAAAATAAAAGTGCAACCGTTGCAGTTATTTAATATTCAACCATTATTTTATAATTATTCTATATGACAACTGTATAAATAATTATTTGCGTACTTATCATGATCAAAGTAAATACTTAAATCTAAGCAAAACAATATTTGACCAAAGGTCAAAGGCTAAAATAATATTTGTTGTTTACTTGTAATACATAAAACAAGTTATTCATAAAACAATTTATTTCCAGTAAATTTTATTAATTGCGTCATGCCCGGATTATGTTATGATCGTAATTACAAAAACAGAAATGTAAATCACGTTTAATAATGAAACTACAGTTTTAGTGTTTTATAATTGTTACAGTGATTAATCTTGTAGATAAACTAGATTTAAGGGTTTATGAATAATAAATCCAAGTACTGCATCATTTGCACCTTGTCCCGATAATATTGTGCTGGATTTAATGGGTCCCTTTATAACGTTCATTTGTTTTACGTCCAATTTAATTGGATGTTAAGATATCCCATTTACGATATTTGGGTATTAGCGGATTTGTCCTTCGCCTCATCCATAATTTTAGTTTTGGTTTAAAACGATTGTAGTCACCATTGTACGGCGCACAGAAATGTGTAAATTGGAATCGCAAATGTTGTGGTAAAACAAGAATCCCCGTTTCGGACGCGATTAAATCGATTCCATTGCATAGCTCTGACGACTGCGATATGCTCAAATTTTCATCCCGTTTCATTTTTTTGTACATTAGATTGCACAAACCTGTTTATACCCACAAATTGTCAGACGGGTATACGAAATTCACCAATATGTTTAAAATTGCTTTGCCACGTTAAATTTAGTGTAAATCAATGTTTTCATAATAGTTGTGAAACTGTTATTTGCAAACCGCAATTTGATACTTGTTAACAATATTTATATATAATTGTACTGTTAACCCTGTAATAAGGCGAGGTTACTTTCTACAAAAATGCGCATTATGTGATTGTGTTATGAGGAACACTAATTAAAAATTAAATTTACCATAGTGTATATAAGTTATATTTCACCATGCATCAAAAAATAAGATACTAAAATCATTTTAAATTAAATCACTGTCTTCTAAAACGACATTTCGTTGACGCAGTGAGCGTACAACATAATTAGACGAAATTTCTTCCGTATAATTTTCGACATAATTATAAACCTTACAATTAGTTGAAGTTTTTGGACACCAGTTTTCCTAATAAGCTAATAAAAAATAAGTCAGATATTAGAACTTTGTTACACTTTTTCTGAAGCTCACATCCAATTTTACAGTATGGTGTTAGAGAAACTGCCTCTTGCATTATATTACTCCATGGAGTATTGTCGTCAAACGTTTTGTACGGAGGTAAAATTGCGGGTTATGCGATATCCGCGATATAAAAGTCTGTGTTTACCTATAACTTTGCATAGTTTGAAAATCGCGTTATATCAAAACCAAATTATGCGATGGTAACCTCACAGTTAGATAGTAGTTCTGAAACCATTACAAGCAACATTTAAACCAATTTTTTAAATATTTTACGTATCTATAATTCTATATTTTTATTCACTGTGTTAGCCATTTATAATAAATATCATAAATATTAATTACTACAGCTTATTATGCGTAACACAGTTATTAAACTATAGTGAATTGCACAATTACAATTAAAATTTACAGAAATATAAAATTAATTTTAGATAAAAGTTTAATTGAGTTTCGGTACATACAGCTTGTGTGTAATACATATATGTTTTTTTTATTATTGTAGCTCTGTGCAATAATTCTTCAAACTGTGGACAGAGAGCAAAAAAGAGTTATTTTTCATTTTCGTCCAATTAGCTTTAGCGGAGAGCACTTCTGGCTTCATTAGAGTAAAAAGCGTCGGAATTAATTCGCTGAATAGGGCTATGAAAGTACATAATTTTTACTACATTTATGAATTTTAATAGACAGAAGCGGAACGAAATAACCATACAACGCAAGACCGCTAGGTACTGAAAACTAAATGATAAATCATTTATTTCCCGTGCAACGTTTCCATTATATCACTGTTATTGTTAGAAGGGGGTACATAAAGGAAAAGAAAGATTACAGCGTTTAGCTGAAAATTGGAGGCGCCAGACACAATTTTTGTGATTGGCGAAAACTCCGCAGGAACTTAATCAGCATCCTAAATCTTCTCGAACATAATAAACTTATTATGTTTTTCTATCCCTAACGAAAATAAAAAATTTATTTCATTAATATATAATTGGATATTTTGATTAAAGTTTCCATTTAAAAATACAAGAGAGGAAAAGAATGAAAACTTTTAGTATGCTAATAGTGCGGTACGTTTTAAATATGTTTAAAGGATGAAATAGCGCGATAAAATATTCATTAAACACAAACCCGACTCGCATAAAAAAATCGCGCCATGTTTATACACATAACATATTTTGAATACAAAATGAATTGCCATTTACGTTCAACACTGTAAAACTTAACCAAGATAAAACCCAAACCGCATAAAATTCACCGACGCACACAAAATATATTTAAAAAAAAATGCGAAAGCAGATAAAAAAGAAACGTACCAGTCACAACGATGTGGAGTAAAAGCAGAATATTCCAAAAACTTCCCATAATTTAGATCTGAATTTTAAAATCAACTAAAAGTTTTTGTTCTTTAAAAGGCCACTACAAACACATTATTTAATTCCAAGCTTAATAGATATTTTATTTCCTTTCGTTAAATTTACAAGCAATGAGTGGTCGCATATCGCGCAACTAGTAGTCCTCTTTATTGTGTCCCCCCGGCGGGGGTTTCGTGTATATGAGCGCGCTGTAAGCCGTCCCGACGCTTACCGTGAGTGAAGTAACGGCGCGGTGGACCGAGTGCGACGTGGAACGGGACTGTTACACCATTGTCGAGGTCTACGCGCAAGCGTTTCCACCCTTTGAGAGGCGCCGCCGCTACCCCATTCTGTTTACAATACACCAAAACACCCCCCCGGGGCAATGCATATGATTACTAGCAATTATTAACTTTGACAGCCATTTACATACCAATTCCTGGTATACTTGTCCGATTGTGACACCAATCATGCGTATAATCACCAATCGGTACCTACATTACTAATTACCTTTGATTCCATTTTTTTAATTGATAATCATTCAAATTCCAAACAAAACGATCATTATTTAAATTTGTAATTATGAAACAATACTCTCATTTAAACATGTGTTCACTTGATGTTAATACTATTGGTTATTACTAGAATAGTAACTATGCTGACTGTGTAGATTACTAAGAAATGTGTCTAAGATTGCTTAAATAGGTAGGCAACAGAATAATAAAATTATAAATATATATTACCAGACTAATATCTATTACCAGGTAGTCTACGGATCGAGACATTTAATATTAGACAAATCACTAAACTCTTAACTGACTAAATTACAGGTTGAATAATCAAAATGCGTCGGACTATTGTCGGACCCAGCTATTAACACGAAATTAATTTATATTTCATCGTCACAGTGTACATACAGTTGAATATAATTGTATACAACTTTTATAATTAACTGTCGGACTCTGAATAAACTGTATGTTACGCACCTGCGCCACAAAGTGGTCAGGTATGTAATTCTCTACTCGAGCGCTAATATCAGCTCTGGGAAATATTCAGATTTTGGAGTATTTGTATCAGTGGTACTCTTATAACATATATTTTGGTTGTTATATATGTAATTTAAATATATTATTATAGGTACAATATTTTAAACGAAATGCGAGGCTATGAAAATTTACATCTCACAATTTTATTTATTTAAAAATAGTAAATGCAATATTGACTGAGCAGATGTGTGGACAATTCTCGTGAAGGAGGTTCAAACATCAAAATCCCCTTGGAGTAAGAGAAACAACGCTGATTTAGCTGCAGCAGCAAAATCAAAAGGTGTACGCGCTTTCCATTTACCATTTTAAATTGCTATTTATATTGCGAACAAGTGTAATTCTGATTGTACTTCAAAATTACAAACTAAGATTTTTAAAAAGCAACATGTGAAGCTTCCCAATCCACGATCCCAAAGTCCTCTTTAAACGACAAATAGAAATCATTACGTTTTCTTATATAATGAAATACTTTTTGTCTTCCTGCACTGTGGTAGGTTTGGGAATGTAACAATTTATTTCCTTCAATAAGATCATTCTTGCAGCAATTATTGTTTCTTATTGCATGGGGTTTTATTAATTTATTATTTGGTTTTCGTTATTAGAACATTTAAAAGCTATATCATTTACTTTTTCTTAGATGATGGTTTATTACATTTCATCTACTCATTTTTAAGAGTATAGAGTATATATAGAGTATGTATAGAAAGGACACCTGGAAATTTGTCATATATTTAAAAATCAATTCAAATATTTAAAAATATTTGAAATAAAACTAGTAGTAATATCCTTTAATTGGCATAAATAACAAAATACATTTGTTTTAACAAAAAGAAAAAAAAAGTGCTAAATTCACACTTAAACAAATCATTAATACAACATTCCGATACCGAGAAAAAATTAAGAGAAAGAAAAAATAAACAAACAAAACCCACAAATACAAAAAATAATGCAACAAAAAAAAACATTCGTTTTTACAAAAAGAAAAGAAAGTGCTACATTCACAATTAAACAAACCATTAATTCAACATTCCATTACCGAGGTAAATATTAAGAGAAAAAAAAACAAACAAACAGAACCTACATATACAAAAAACAATGCAACCAAAAAATAGTAATTCTTTGCACACAATTTACAACGAAAAAGAAATTTCGCCTCAAGATGGCAGCATCAAAGCTTTATCTTTTTAATTTTTTTTCTGCACAACCATTATCATCAAAGGCCAACCGGCTCCGTCTTCCCTCATGCACGGCCCCAAGTCTTCCACCACCGCACTCTCTTCACTGCTCCACTGACATCCTTCACAGTTTTGTGCGCAATGCGCCCACATGTCACTAGCCACACAGCTTAAAGCGAGTGCACATCCAGTACCTTTGCCTTTTTCCTCTGACCTGCACCTTTGTCGTGCAATCAATGCCCGTGGCAGCCTAGCTCCTTTGAGGTTCAGCGGAAGATTTGGAACACTTGTACGCTCCCATATTTAGCGAGGAACTTACTCCCCTCGAGCTTCCACTGATGACTCTGCAACTCAATATCAACTCAATATGCAAATAACCTTCGTTTCATTCTCAATTTCCTCATATGCCCAGCCACAGCTTTCATACAGCTTCTTTTTTTCAATGCCCCATTTTGTCCCCTTATCTATACCCAAACCTTTGCAAAAAAAAATTCTAAGTTCGGAAGTGCAAGAGGTGGAATAGTAACAGAGGTGGACAAGGCTCGCTATTATTATTATGTATAATAATAATAGATCTGTGGAAATTCAACAAAAAATTGAGGATGGCCTGAACGAAGGGGAACACGAAAAAGTGCTGATAGGAGGCGACTAGAATGTAAGAATTGGGGAAGGTCAGCCGATGGGGGTTAGCAGTAGTGAAGGTGACATTATGAGGAAATCTAAGGATAAAGTAAGGAATGCTCAAGGAAACCTATGGTTGGAGTGGGTTAAGAAAAATCAGTGGGAAGTGATAAATGGGTGCTGTGTATGAGACTGGGAAGGGGAATTTACTTTTGCGGGAGGTAGTGGTGAATCCGTGATTGACCTAGTGGTGGCAAATGAGAAATCAATAGAGTCAATAGAAAGTATGAGGATTGTTTTTAGAGGGGACTCCGATCATATGCCGATAATTGTCACCTTGAAAGAAAAACACGAAACTAGGGGAAGTGAAATTGGAATGGAACAAGGAAAAGTAAATTGGAAAAATCTGAAAGATATGAAAGAAATAACGCATTGTATGAGAGGGTCCAGGGTGGCTAAAACTATCAAGATAACTGGAATCAAATCCACATGGTTTGATGAAGAATGCAGGAAAGAAAAGAAAAAACTGAGCGAGGTGATAAACAGATGGAGAGAAGGAAAGTGAGTCAAAGAAGAAATTATTAAACAAAAACTGCAGCTTAAGAGAGTTATGAAGACAAAAAAGAAAAGGGTGGAAGAGATATCAAACATTAATAATAATGCGGAGCTGTGGCGGTTTCTGAGGAAAAACGGAGGTAGAAGGAGTGACCGACAAATTTGAGATAGAGGATTTAAAACAGCACTTCATGGAGTTAGTAGGAGGGGAGGTAAAGCAAGAAGAACCGATGAGGCAAGAACTCGGTATGAGGATATGATGATTGTTATGAGTGGAAGAAGAGGAATTTTCAGTGGAGGAGGTGGTAAATCTGGCAAAATCCTTAAAGAAAAAAAGGCGAAAGGTCAAGACGGAGTACCGAATGAGGCTTGGATGATGGCAAATTAACAATGTTTGGGGAGAGTTACAGACGAATTCGATAAAATATGGCGGAAAGAAGTTTTACTGCCAAAAAGTTAGACGGTGGGGGAAGTGATACCTGTCTACAAATGTGTTGAAAGGAACGAAATGAGAAACTATAGGGGTATAACGCTCATGGATTCATCCTATAAAATGTATGCGAAATTATTAGAATAGCGTTTTGGGGTGGAAGTGGAAGCAAAAATGTTACTACCAGAAACGCAAGCAGGTTTTAGAGAAGGAAGGGGATCTACTGAACATTTAATAACCCTAAAGTCTATTATCGACCAGGAATTGGCAGGTCCCAAGGGTAAGCTCTTTGCTCTGTTCCTAGACTTAAAGGCTGAATATGACGCGGTAAATAGGAAAATGCTGTGGGAATGTTTGAAAAAAAGGGGATATCTGGAAAATTGAGAGATTGTGTCGCGCGGCTGTATAAAGAAACGTGGGGTAGGGTCAAAGTGGGAGAGAGTAAATCGAGCGCTTTCAAAGTAGATATGGCTCTGAAGCAAGGCTGCCCGCTTAGCTCGGCATTCTTCAATATATATGTGGCAGATTTGGAGAAGGTCCTGGCTGCTGGACAAGCAGGGGGGTGGTGGTTCGGAGGAAGAAAGTGTGGAGTCTTGCGTACGCCGATGATGTGGTAATACTGGCAATATTGGCGGAGGAATTGAAAGAAATGATTAAGAGATTGGAGAGATTTTTTGACAAAAGAAAACTTACTGAAAATGTATATACAACAAAATGGATCAGGCTTAAGAAAGGTGGGGTGTGCAAGAGGAGAGACGAGGCTGGCACCAAGCCCAGACCAGATACCACCGGAAGTAGTAAAAATAATAGCTCAAGAAATGCCAGAAATACTCCTGACAGTATACAACACCCTACTCTAGAAAGGAAATTTCCTATGTGCGTGGAAAACTAGGGAGAACTAGCCAAGCTAGCTCTCCAAAAACCTGGAAGAGAGAAAACGGAGCTAAATTTCTTTCGTCCCCTGTGTCTATTAGACACTCTTGGCAAGCTTTTTGAATATCTAATACTGGAAAGACTACAGATTGATTTGGATAAAAATGGAAAGCTATCGGACACGCAGTGCGGCTTTAGAAAAGGATGCTCCACCATCGATGCTATTCAAAAAGTGATGGACATTGCAACATAGGCAAGAAAAGTAAAAACAAGACACTCTAGGAAACTATGCGCTTTAATTCTACTTGACATTAAAAACGCGTTCAATTGTGCATCGTGGCAAATGATAATGAACGCTCTAGATCAGAAGCAGGTAGACCCGCCACTGACAAAAACAATCAGAAGCTATCTAAACGACAGGCAACTAGTCCTGAAAGCTCAGCAATAAAAGACATATATCCCCACATATTCAGGAGCCCCACAAGGGTCGGTCCTCGGACCCACCCTTTGGAACGTCCTATATGACGATGTTCTCGGAATATGCCCGGAGGACGGTCTGGATTTGATCGCCTATGCGGATGATCTTGCCCTTATAGTGACGGCCAAAAACAAGCAGATACTTAAAAATAAGACGGACTGCGCACAAACACAAACTAGAAGTGGCACCACAAAACACAGAGGCAGTATTGCTAAATGGTTTTAAAAAAGTTAAAAAATTGGACTTCAACATCAGAACAATAATTATCGAATCAAGGAGTCAGGCCAAATATCTAGGAGTCACAATAGATAACCCAATGACTTTCATAAAACATACAGAAGCTGTCCTGGTGAATGCTGCAAAAACTACCGCGGCAATCTCCACACTGATGCCGTCGATTGAAGAGCCAAAAACGAGAAAACGGAGGATTCTTTTCTCTGTCGTGACGTCGGCGATGCTCTACGCGGCACCGATATCGACAGACGTAATAAAATACAAGAAGTGGAGAAATAACCTAACTCGGGTACCGAGATCGATGGCAATACGTATAAGTGCCTATTATATTATATCGAATTCGTTATTATATTGCGTTATCATATAGAAAAACTTCCACCGATGCTGTAATAGTAGCAGCCTCCGTCATCGAACTTCTCATGCTGGAAAGAAAGGAAATTTATAAAGACCGACATAGGAACCGAGAGAGTCTCAGACAAGACACCCTAAAGAGTTGGTAAGCTACGTGGGAAAAAAGCGAGAAGGGCAGATGGACCTACAGATTTATACCCGATGTTAAAACCTGGACGGAACGAGATCATGGGGAGCTAAACAATTACTTGTCTCAAATGTTTACTGGCCATGAATGCTTAAGATCCTATTTACATAGGTTGAAGCTACGAGAAAGCCCAATGTGTCTACAATGAAAAAAGGCAGAAGACGACGCATACCACACATTCTCTATGTGCTCAATATGGAATACCGAGCGTCAACATGTGGAAAAGATAATGAACTGTAAACTGACCCCAGAAAGCGTGGTTGGAGAAATTTTAATAAGTTCTAAAAACTGGAAGTCAATAAGTGATTATTATTAGTATATACTGCGAGAGAAAGAAAAAGAAGAGAAAACAGCTAAGAAAATACAAGATGCGTAAGGAAACATGGCAAAACCTCCTTTTGAAGTAATACCAATAAGGTAGTTCCGGGAGGAAGGGTTCTTCCTAAAATTTAAACCAGAGGAGCGGTTTTTAGTGGGTATATCCATCTCGAACATCCAGACATCCGGTATTCTCCGCAAGGGTTGTACGTAATTTATTTTCGAATGGAAGGGATTGAAGATAGAGGTTGGGTATTTTAAGTATTTAGGGTTTGTATTTGGGAGCGGGTGTGGCAATAAATAGCATATATAGTACGTGGCTGAAAAAGCGTGGGTGGCGGGAGAAAGGTTTTTGAAGGTATGGGGAAAGAGTTTAGCAAAAATTACCGAATGGAAGGCTTGTTGGCGGAGTATATTGATGTATGGAGCTGAAGTATGGGGGGTGGACGAAGAAGAAGGCGTGGAAAAAGTGCAACTACAATTCTTTAAAAAGGCCTTGAAATGAGACAGATCAACTCCTTCCTACATAGTACTGTAGGAGCTAAATGCATTTAAATTAAGAATTGAGGCCAGCCGACGAGTAGCAAGGTATGAATCTAAAGACTGAGGAAAGAATTGTAAATGAAGTACTCAGTGTAGCAAGTTTGGAAGGAATGAATGAGAGGAGAGAGACAAATTGGGGAACGAATAGATGGAAACTGTATGAAGGAGGTGGTATGTCTATCTTGGAAATGGAGAGGATTAGGAGGAAAGTCGTGCCAGTTGACGAATGGCTAGTAGTAAGGCTAAAGGAAGTTGAACTGCAAGAACGTCAAAGGAAAATAATGGAGAGTAGATATAATAAGAACTATGTAGAAATACAAATATTTGAAGAACTAACTAAATACTTAAAATCAACATTTGACCTGAATGCACAGTCAGTAATTACCAGGTTTAGATGCGGCTGTGAAGAAAGAGGGCGAAAGTATTGGATGGATGACAAATATAAGAGTTGTGGTGTATTTGGGGTAGGGAAGGACGTGTGGGGGCATTGATTTTAGGAGTGCAAAAAAGGACAGTGGTCCGAATTAGAGAGAGTGTTAGGGAGGAAATGGAAACAGTGCATGAATAAGAATGGTAGTGGTTTGGTAATGAAGGAAAGGATAAAAAGATGGAAGGAACAGGGGACGTAAATAGAGGAAACAGAGGAAGAGCCCAGTGTAGTTTTTTATTTTTATTTTCATCTCTATCTATTAACTAAGACTTTATTTTAATGGTGTGCGATTATGGATTTTGTTTTTTACTTTCTTTCTTGTTTTTATTGTTTTTTTTTTAATTTTGTTTTTTTTGGTATTGTAAGAGGAAAAGTTTTTTTTATGCCAATAAAGGTTATATATATAGCCAAACCTTCCATTCTTTCAACTCTCAGCACTTCTTTTACAATCCTTTCGTTACCCATTCCATACAGTTTCCTTTCAAACTTGACCACCCTCCTAGCTGCCTGCGAAAACACTTCCTCCACATTTGTTTCTTGCAGCACAATGTTTGCCGGCGTAGTTCTATCTAAATCGCCATTTTTTAAAACTGCAACTGAACTCTCTCAATTCTCTCTTCCTTTTGCACTCCACACACTTCCGCTTCTTACAAAAGAATACTTCTTAAACATGCCTTCCACACTATCAATTTTCACTGCAAAATAAACACTCCTTCCATACATTTCATAGCCTGTTAGCAGCCACCTTTTTACAAATAAATTTCACATGGTCTTTAGCGGACCCATCCCGCCCAAACATAAAACCTAGGTATTTGAAGCTGCTAACTTGCTCGATTACACTACTTCCTCATTTAAACGATTTATTCCTTTTACCCGCTTTTCTTTCGAAACATCATCCATTTAGTCTTTTTTACATTCACCACCAATTTCCCCTTTTAAAAAATCTCTTCACCCACTCGATCATCTCTGACATTTCTCCTTTCAATCTAGCTAAAATCACAACGTCATCCGCATAAGCCAAACTCCATACTTTCCTATTTCCAATTACTACCCCTCCAAATTGACCTTTGCTCAGTACACTCTCTAAATCAGCCGTGTACAGGTTAAATAATATTGGACTCAGCGGACAACCATGCCTTAGCTTAAACTTTCTGAAACTTTCCTTCCTACTTTCACTCTGCACCGCGTATCGAAATACGCGATCAAATTTGCCATATTTTTAAGAGTGCTGATTGTTGTATAAATCCGGTTTGTTCATTGAGACAATTACTCGAACTCTTGTTAATGGTTTTCCCGATTAGGTCCAGTTTTCATCCTTTTCCTTGGATGTGAAATATTGTCGGCTGATTGTATGCGGAAATTTGATGTCCTGTTGTTATTAGATGATTAGCAAAGGTAGAGTAATTGTTTTCCAGGCGTAGCGATCATTAGTATTTTTTAGACCGGCTCTGGAAGTTTCATCTTCTCTTGGACTATTTAGGTGCCTTTGCATTCATCGCAATTGAATTGTTACACGCCTGATATATTTAACAGATTTATTTTTGGTTTATGATTGCAAAACACGTTTTGAAAGGAATTGTTGTTCTTGCATACTATGACAGTGGTATCATTTTGTTTGATTAGATTTCCTATTTTATACGAAATCTTTCCTAAATATAGAATACATTTGAATGTTTTTTCTTCTTTTTCGAAATTACTACTATAAACTTATTTCAGGGATTGATGTCTTGATTTTTTTTAATATTTGTGTGATGATGTCTTGGTTGTAGTTATTGTTATTGGCTATTTGTTTTATTGTTTTCAATACGGTGTTCAAGTTAGACTGATTGAGAGGAATTGTGAGTAGATTATGTATCATAATATGGAACGCCGTGAGTTTGAATTGTATAAGGTGTAAGGAGGTGTTGTGTATTATCGTGTCTGTGTAAGTAGGTTTCCGGTATAAACCTACTTACACAGATACAATAATAGCCAACAGATACTGGTTTGCGGTATAAACCTACTTACACAGATACTATAATACAAAACACCTCTACTCTACACCCTATACAACATAAACTGGCGACGTTCCATTCCATGATACTTAGTCTACTGATAATTCCTCTATAAAAGGGAATACAATAAAACGAATATCCAATAACAATAACTACAACCAAGGCACACAAATATTTAAGAAAAAATCAAAACATTAATCCACAAAATTAGTTTATAACAGTAATTTTAAGAAGGAAGATTTATTTCGAATATTTTTAAAAATGTCGTTTCATATAGTTAAGGCAAAAACAATTACTTCTTTAATTCAAATATTGATCATAAAATGGTATAAATGGAATGGAATTCCAGTCGTAGAAGAATATGCATTTATTTAGATTATTAGATTTCTTCTATACATTTTATCGAAAGTATTATTGGACATCTGGAAATTTTTGTTTGTAATGACCGGGATTTTTATAAAACCGGGATTAGTCCCAATATATATATATATATATATATATATATATATATATATATATATATATATATATTCAAATATTGATGATAAAATGGTACAAATGGAAAGAAATTCCAATGAATGATATATCATGAAAATAAAGAAGGGTAATAACAGAATACATTTGGAATTAAAATCACTTACAAAGTTTCAAGATCACTTCAAGAAAAGTGCAGACCAGACAACGGCTTGTTGTTATAAGCCGCTTAATTTCAATTAGAAGAAAATGTATTCTAGTTTAATTACCCGCATATTTGACATGGTGCTATGTACTGTACATATAATATTCTCTATTCCATTTATAACCTGATTTTAGAAGAAAATGAAAATAAATCAAGGGTATGTCTAAACAAAATGGTATGGTAACAAAATAGAAAATGTTATATGATTACGATGACACAGAGTAAAAGATTAATGGTAATTCCATATTTTAAGCTTACAATTAGTATAGGTCCCAGCTATTAGACGGAAACCGCTTAAACCACATACATCGCGTTTGAAGATGCTTCCAGATGTAAGATTTGGTGGTTTTTCAACATGCAATTTCTAACAGAGGGTACAAAGGAAGTACCAGTATAAGCTTTGTACTGGATAACCCCGCACTTATTGCATAAAGTGTAATGTGAGATTAAGTGTTGAGAGTTTCGTTTGGAATATGTTGCTTGCTAGTTCATACCAAGAAAATATATTTAATTTAAATTTGTTTTCACTTTATTTAATACTTTGTATGACTAAAAACTTCACCTAACATCCCAGTGACGAATATGAGCACATTTCTTAGTTAGCACTTATAATGCAATATTTGAAAAAAAAGCACAAATTGCTGCTTAGTAAATTACATTGTTCTATACACTTGGCCGTTCTATACGTTATTATATCCAAAGGGTTAATTGGTTAGTAATATTATTGTATCACTGGCGTTAAAACCCTAGGAGATTGGACTATATCAAGGTGAGTATGATTTACTTATTCGCTTCAATTTATACTGTACATAAAGCATCATTTTAATTCTATATTTCATAAATTACTTCCAATATAAACTTTACAAGATTTACCAAATGTATATTCTCTAGTAACGATAAATAATGATGATGTAATAATGATAAGTAATGATAAATATACCAGAGCATGTATGCACCAAGAGTTTTAAATCAATTTATTTAAATAATTTCACGGTATTAAGTTGAACCATACCATCATATATCTATTATAAAAAAATATATAAAAATAATTACTAACAAGGAGTTTTAGAGACTTTTCTGTTAGCGTTCTGTTAAATATTGTAGTCTGATCGGACTTATGTTCACAAATATAGATAATAAAATAATTATCTGCACTTAAACGCCTATTAAAGTAAATACAGAGTATAGATAAATTGCGGTTTTATTTTCAATTGACTTACTTCATTTATTTTATTAGTCTTGTAGATGTAGATTTCGGTGGTGGCTTGTGGTGGCTACGACATTCATAAATCTATTGTACCCCACCCTCTTCCTCTAATCGCTGGTAAAGGTATCAATGTAATAACTATGATTCCTTTAGGAATTTCATTATCTGGGTGGGATTGGACTACAATTTCTCTTCGTTCAAGACACATTTGTCTCTTGCGGAGCAGTGCTCCGCAGTCTTTGAGCAGATTAATGAGGGTTTCCTCTGCTGAACCGCAGAATCTGCATCTATCATCTTCCTCTATGCCTAGGGCCTTCAGGTGCTTTCTAAGTCTGCATTGTCCTGTCAAGACTCCTGTCAGACAAGAACAAGCTTAGAATGCTTGTTCCTGTTTAGCTTCGGGCAAGGTTTTGTTGTTTTCTGGTTAAACAAAAACATTACTTTGGATTGTCTTAGCCCTGGAAGTTCTTTCCTGGTTTTCATCCATTGTTCTCTTATTTCTTCATCTAAACTTTTGTGACTGGTGTTACTACATACCGCAAAAGGGTTCTGGATCTATAAAGGGATTACTGGATTCATTGTTTGCTAGGTGAACGACTTCTTTGTTTCCATCTATGCCAGTCTGTCCTTGTACCCAGTATAGCGTTGCTTTATATTCTCAGCCGAGCTTGTTTAGCTCTCCCATATAGTTTATTACCAGTTTGTATCTGAAGGTGTATGAGTGCCTTGATGGCTACTTCGCTATATGACAGAAAAACAAATTGTTTTTTGGAATAGTTCCTGTTGAGGTTAAATTGTGCACATCTCTCGAATGCATGCACCTCTGCTTGGAAGATACTTGGGTAGATTCCCAAGGATTCAAAGTATTTGGTACGCGAGCCAAACACTCTTGCGCCAGTACCATCCTTTGTCTTCCAACCATCCGTATACTACTTGATAGCACTTTGCTCTATGTGGTATGCTGAGGATTCGTCGCTCCAATCGGCTGTGCTACTAAACATCGGTGTGTATTTTTTCTCGAAATAGTATTTGATTACCATTTTCGGTACTTCTAGCCAGGGGATCTTGGCAGTGACGCAGTTTCGGTCTCTCCTCGCGATTACTTTACTTCTGCTTATTTCTACCTTGCTGAACCTTTCAATCGCTGATTTGGCAGCCCCTTCCACGAATAGGTGCAACGGAGTTAGATCCAGCAGCAGTTCATTTGCTGCTGTCGGGTATGACCCCAACGCCCCCGTGATGCAGACACACGTCAGCCTTTGAATCTTCTCAAGCTGCTTTTTCATAATTTAGTCTTGTAAGTCGAGTAGGTCGACCATAGGCCCAGAGGAAGATGACAGATGCAGATTTTGCGGCTCAGCGGAGGAGACCCCATACATCTGCTCAAAGACGCGAGGCGCTCTAAATTGGTAAGTATTAGAGTAATGGGGTTGGGTGCAATATATCTATGAAAGTCGCAGTATCGTCACCACCAAAATCTAATATCTACAATCGAGTAATTTCTTGGAGGCCAATAAAAGTTTCATTATCGCAAACACATCAGACGAATATGATGGCCTAGTGGCTCCAGTTCTTGAAACAAAAAAATCTTATAAAGCATAGGTTCTTAAACTTCGGTCTGCGGAGCCCTGGGTGTCCGCGTAGTCATTACTGGGGGTGCGACGGAATATAAAAAATGCTTGCAAACATTTATATTCATGTTATATTTTTTGTTCCATATCCTAATAAAAATGTTCATTTCTATAAATACGCAAGACCATTTATTAAATTATCCAGGGATACAATTTTACCAATATTTATTATATTGTAGTGACTATGAGATTGTGGAGCATAATGTTGGGATGGGTTTCGCAGAAAGATGTTCAAGAGTGGGTCCGTTAACAAACCCTGTCATACTAATTTAGTCAAGTCTTCTCTCAAAATATAGAAAGTTGTTGTTGATGAGAGACCTTAATCTGAGAATGACACGGAATTGATAAATATACATCTACTGTAACAATGACCCTTAGATGCAATATTAATATTTTCTTCATTTCTTGCACTTGGATTCATAATTTGTAGTTTAATATCGTTTATAAAAGTAAAAACGTTTTAGAAATTTATAACGATTCGACGAATAATAACAAGCACAGTAGATTGAGTAGATATTCACAAAAACGAATTAATTTTATAAAATTTTTGGATAATACCAAATTAAGCATACCGGGGAAGAAAGAGGTATGTCCATTCCCGGTCGAAAATGAGATAACTATGCTATCTTGTAGCAAAAATTAAGTACTATACCATGACCCATGCTTATATGAGAAAAAAAGGTTAGTAAGTGGTGAGATATAATTGGTTTTCATGTTTGAATGACAGAGCAAGAATGAGGTATGTCCGAGCGCTACAGGAAGAAACTCAGTTTTATAGGCGCTGTAGCAAGACACGCCGTCTTGACACAGTATATTGTATTAAATTGTTTTGCAAGATTTGGCTTGTCAATTGTGCGGCCTGAGATTTTCCATAACCTAACCTGGTATTCTAAAATGTTGAATAAAATTGATGAGTCGGAATAAACAAAACATTTCATAAACAAAATCATGTATCAGGTCCTGCTTGTAAGTATGTCAGATTCAAATGCTTTACGATTATACTAGAGGAAACAGGGATAAATGTGATAAGAAATTTTAACATCATGGATTGAATGGATGAACAAAACATATATTTGTGTGGACTAATAATTAATCAACCCATCCGGCAACGTTGACAACGAAAGCCTAAGGACAGTGCACATCTACATAATGCTGCCTTCAGTTACAGAATTCGGTATAACCTAGATGAGGACCAAAGAAAATATGTCAAAATGCTTTTTTGGTTATCCATGGTATTGACAAAAAAAAGCTACAAAAGATTCTAGGAGAATAAACTCTAAGAGAAGGATAGAAAGGATCTAAGAGAAGGATAGAAAAACTCTATAATCGAACATATTAAATCTTTCAGAAGACGAAAAATCACTACAATCTGAAAGATTCTTCGAAATTCTACTTGCCCCAGGAGCTGAATATAAACAATATGAATGAATGTATTAAGAAAAGTATCCAGACTTTCCTAATTCGTACGAAACATATTGGTCCACATTTTCAATCGAATTTAATATTTTCTTCGGTTTTCCACGAAGCGACATGTGTAGTTCCTGCGATCAATATTTGACAAAAATGAAACATCTGGTAGCGTCACTGTGTGCATCGTCAATCTCTGTGGAAAAAAATAATTGAATTGAATGCTGAAACTAGAAAATTAGACATTGAAAAATAAGGTACATAAGCTTAACGCTTAAGAATTTTACAAAAGAAAAATGCGTGCAAAATTATCTAGTCAAAGGGATACAGATACAGAAGCCATATATTTAGAATATACTTCGCATAATCTAAACATATGGTCATTTCCTATACATTTTTTAACTAATTCCAAATATATATTATTATATATTACTCCGAAACCATTGGCAAGAAAGGTAGTGATGATGTATGATCATTACTTCATCATTATCTTTACAACTACCTAGATCCAAGGGTATGGAAATTAAAAATCTCCTGTAATTCATGTAGAGGACAGAATAAAAATTACACTGTTCTTTGATTTATTCACAACGTCGTTCACATTGAAAAAAGGTTGGACTTTATTCAAATTACATTACTATAAGGAGGCAATGGGACAAATATTTTGGGCAGGTTAACCAAAACACACGAGAAATCTCGAGAATGGGTAGTATTCAGTATTCAGAACAGCCAGACGGAAACCATCCTCTTTAGATGTTGAAGAAGCCTCGCAAAACTATTTTCGAAGTTGGACCGAACATTTGAGCAAGCGGTACAAAATAGTATCCATTTTTAACTTGCCCTATTCGCGAAATAAAAGCCGTAAAGGATCATCCTCGTCGTCTGTACTATAGAACAACATTCAATGTCTAATCTAATACTCGTAATAACCACAAACTTTCCGAAAACGAATTATAGCTACCAAGCTAAGCTTGATTAAACTTGTGCTGCTGTGCAAGCTAAACTTGTGCTGCGACCTTTATAGATCTATTGTACCCCACCCTCTTCCTCTAATCGCTGGCATACTTACCCATTTAGAGAGCCTCCTCTACTCCTGATTGCTTTAGGAATGTCAGGATATGGGTGCGATTTAAGCACTGCAACTTCTCTGCATTCAAGCAGTGGGCCACAAGATACATCTGTCTCTTGCGGAGCAGTGCTCCGCAGTCTTTGAGCAGATATATGGGAGTTTCTTCTGCTGAGCCGCAGAATCTACATCTGTTATCTTCCTCTAGGCCTATGACCTTGAGGTGTTCTAAATCCGCAGTGCCCCGTCAGGACTATCGTTATAATATCCACAGGGATCGTTATAATATACACAAAAATCTTTATAATATACAAAGGGGTCGTTATAATATACACAGGGATCGTTATAATATACACAGGAATCTTTATAATATACAAAGGGGTCGTTATAATATACACAGGGATCGTTATAATATACACAGGAATCTGTGTTGTGCAGTCCGATGCTTTCAAGAAAATTTCCTATCTCCTTGTTCAACTGTTTGGAAGCCTGTTTGAGTCCCTGATCTATCTCAGCTTGCTGGCCATGCCTATACCGCCTTCAAAACCTTCGGGTTGCAGCATGTATACTTCCTCCTCCAGGTCCCCGTGCAAGAATGCAGCAAATATTCTAGTGGTAACCAAGCAAAATTTGATGTTCAATTTGTTTTTAGCCCTTGTACCTATCAACATTTCGTCATCACATTAATCAGCTTGTAGCGACTACTACTGGACATAAACCTTGATTTCTTCCATTTTTCTCGTTGTTACGCTGCTTGTATCCAACTAGATGATATACGCTTTATATCGTTACTCCATCTCCACCTCTGCTTTGGTATGCCTCTTGTCTAGGGCTTCATTCAGTGATATGTTTCGTCCATCTGCCATCCCTTATTCTTGCTACATGGCCTGCCCAATTCCACTTCTCTACCGCATCTGAAACTCCCGTTCTCTGCCGTATAGTAACATTTGGGATTTTATCACGCAGGTTTATTCCTAACATGGACCGCTCCATGCTGTTCTGTGTTTATAACTTTCTTAGTTAATATAAGCGGTTCCGCTCCATATGTTAGAACGGGTAGGACCCATTGGTCGTGCACCTTTCTTTTCAAGCAGATTGTTAAGTCAGCCTTAAACAAGTGTTTCAGCTAACCAAAAGTGGCCCAAGTTTGTCCTACTCGTCTGTAGAATTCCTTCGTTTGAATATCTCTACCAATTTGAATCTGGTGTCCTAGATATTGATATTAGACAGTCTGTTCCATCTATAAACCTTCTACCTATATATTACATATGTGATCCACATTACGCACGGAGTACTTATCGAGCTGACCAACGGGCGCTGCATCTGATCTTCAGTCGGTAATTCAGATCATATACAAACGAACCGTTTTGTAACCTATAAATTAAAGTAATCAATAAACACCTAGTTTAGTAACTACTGCAATATCATTATATTGCAGTATTATTATATTTTAATAAAGATCTAACATTGGCGACGAGGTAAATTACGATACCACGCGTAACGAGAATCTAGGATATTAGTGATAAAATTGAACAACTGCCAATCATACGTAATATTACATACCAATACCAATACATACGTAAGTGTTGAAATAAGGGAACCTTCAATTAAAAAAGAAGATAAATGCCATAATAAAAATGCTTCCTCCAACAAACGTAAAAGAACTACAAGCATTTCTAGGTTGCGTTAACTCCCATAATCGAAGTCTCGTAGACAGAGCCAGTATCGCAGAGCCTCTCCATCGGTTATTGGACAAGAAGGCTTTCAGACAGTTGAAGGAGCACCTGGATGAATCTGCACCTATACTATGCCATTATGATGAATCCAAGCCCATAATTGTTGCTGCTGATGCATCACCATATGGCATTGAAGCAATATTGTCTCAAGTGAGACAAAAACAATATAGAACACCGAGTGTCGTTCTCATCAAATCGTTATCAGCGACACAACGAAATTACTCGCAGCTAAAACGATAGGCGTTATCACTAATACATGCAGTCACACACTACCATCAGTACTTAGCAGGCACAAAATTCAAACTGATTACGCATCATAAACCACTGCTCGGAATATTTAACCCAAATTGTCCTACCCCAGAAATCATATCTCCGAAGATGATCAGGTATCTTAACACCCTCAGAACGTAAGAATATGTATTGGAGTACCGCGAAGAGGAAAAAATGCTAATGTGGACGCACCGTATTGTCTACTACTGAAAGAAAACTTTGAGCAGGAGGAGGGAGAGATGTACTGAGAAGTATTAATGGTAGAAAATGTCTCTAGAAATCCCATTGCCCAGATAGAAATTGCTGAGAAAACAGAGAAACATGAAACACTAAAGCAAGTATTGGATTGGCTAAAAGAGGGCTGGCCAGATAAAGTGTTTACAGTTCTTAAAAAAAAAGATTAGGGATTTCGGTAAATAAACAATGTATCATATGGGGACAACTGGTGGTTATCCCTACAACCTCACGTAAACAAATGCTGGAGTTTCTGCATGCCAATCATCCTGGAATCTGTGGAACGAAATCAGCAGCACGATCGTATGTTTGGTGGCCAAGCATCCACGAGGACATCGAGATTATGATAAGAAACTGTCCTGAGTGCATGGAGGTAGTATCAGCACCGGCGAAAACATCTACTCAACCTTGGACGGCACCTAAAAAACCGTCGAGTCGCATCCATCTCAACTTTGCAGGAACCATTGCAGGTCAATCATTACTGATAGTCGTGGACGCAACCACAAAATGACCCGAGGTAAAAAGGGTGAGCTCGCCAAATTCGACAAATTTGATAACAATATTGAGAGCACTGTTTGCAACATTTGGCATTCCAGACACGGTCGTGTCCGACAACGGAACTGCCTTTAACTCAGAAGAAATTAATATGTTCTATAACAAACTTGTAAGATACGTCCTATCGCATGAGTAATAAGAAATATTATCTGCAAGCTCACTTCGTTCGTGCGACCAATTTTGCTTTCGTGGGCAATTGACCACTTACCGCCCTAGTTGCACAATTTACTATTGTATAGTTAAGACAAATAAAACCCCATACCGTTAGTGCCGTATTTATAATGTTGATGAATCTGGCTAAATGTAGCTTTTTTGTCGTTTTGAAGCACTTACAGTGATTTTCTGAAAAATTTTGAATTATTAACTAATTTTGAAATATTTCCCTGTACCCAAAATGTTATGTAATACACGTTAGCGTGTAGTTTTCCACGTTGAGTTTTCAAAGTATGTATGTATATATGTATGTATAAATATGGTAGCCAATACAATCTATTTTTTGTTATAATTGCCATGTTAGAGAAAATTGTGAAGAATATTTGAATTCAATTTATTAAAAATATATTTAACACAACTCCTAGACGGTTCTGCTTGTTCATTCTGCAGAAATATTCGCGAACAAGTTATGAGACTAAAAAAATAAAACGAAACATTCTGAAAAATACTGCAATACGTAAATTAAATTCTCTCGATAAATATTCTCTCGGCACCTTCCTGTTGATTTAGTCACTGTTAATAAAATAAATTCCCCGAGTAATCCTTAAATTGCATATTATTCAAATGGAGTTAAAAGTTGTGGAATTATTAAAATCGAGGCGGCAACACCTGCTCAAATTGTATTAACAGAGTAGCTGCCAGGCAAGATAAAGTTGTTTATCGAATTCCATGCAAATTCACTCATTCAACAAAAAAGGACTGATTATACAATTAGCTGTGATCGCTTGTGTGACATATTGCAAAATAGTATATATGTGGAGAGTCTGTGATATCAACTTAAAAAAATGTTTTTGGTCACTTTTAATAAAAAGGCTGGTTTGTTATCGATAAACAGACGAAAATGAAGACTGTTTATCTACAAATAACATTATTTTTATCTAACAGAAATTTTTAAATAGGATTTTTCACATAATGTAAATCTTTCTTATTTTAAATTATGCAGTCAGCTATCCTCACCACACAATATTCTTCTCCTATGTATATTAGCAACAAAGGAAGCAAAGTGCTTTAAACTTCTTTAAAACTAATTTGTCTTCGAGTTATTTATAGAGCAAGTTATGCAATATGAGAGGGTTAATAAATGTAATTAATTCATTTCGCTAACACCCCTCGTAATTTTTTTCCGTGTCAAATCGTAAAACTTTGTCATCTTGTCGGAAATATTATATTTTTATGGCTCTTGTTGTCTGAGGAATAATTTTTAAAATTTTTGTCGAGGTTGCACTGCGCGATTGCTACAGTGAAGAAGCGTTATTGCTTTTATCGTCTCTTTTCAACAAAACACGATAAGAATGTATATATATATATATATATATATATATATATATATATATATATATATATATATATATATATATATATATATATATATATATATATATATATAAGAAATATATTTTTATCATTCACCAAACATTTTTATTATTATAAAATAAAATAGAAAACTAAACGGAAAATGAATAAAAGAAAAACGGATTCGACATTCACAGTTTATATTCTTTTATATTTATAAAGTAAAAACAAAGAGATAATTTAACAATTTTCAGTTTAATCTACAACAAATAAAATTTGACACTTAGTAAATGTTTAATATTTTATAAATAGTGGATATATTTTACTTTACACATAATAAAGTTATGTTTATATCTAGTACAGCTCGTGCAACTTGCATATACAGGTTGGCCCAAACCATTTTAAAATGAAATAACTTTTCGCATTTATAAATTCTCATTTATTCTTTCATAAATAGAAAACTCGCTTTATAGAAATATATATTTTTTTTAAGTGAGGTTCCTACGGCTTCTGCTGCTTCCCACATTTCGACCGCCAGTGATCTTTGTCCCGCCAGTCTTTCTCCTCAGTTGCTCTGTCTTCCATTATCTTCCGGATATTATCTTCCCATGTCGTTTCTGGTCTTCCTCTTCTTCTTCTATGATGGGGTATGTAATCTAATAAATTTTTTGGTAATCTTTCTTCCCCCATTCTTTTCACATGTCCGTACCATAGTAGCTGTCTAGTCTCAATCCTGTCTATAGTGGAATACATACTGGCTATTCTTCTTCGTATTTCTTCGTTTCCAATCCGCTTTATTCTGGATATTCCGCATGCTCTCCGCAGATAATCCATTTCTGTTATTTCAATTTTCCTTTTATCTTTCTGGGTCAGTTGCTTAGTTTCTGCCCCATAAGTCATGATAGGTTCCACAATTGCGTTATATATTGTCTACTTTGTTTTATACTCTTTGACCATAATAAAGGAAAGTACGCGAACCACTTTTCAGCCTTGCTGAGTTTTGTTTTCTCCATCTCTCTTAGAATTCCCTTTTTCTGTTATTATGAAACCCAAATATTTATATTCTTTGGTTCTTTTTAGGCTTCTTATTTCGAGGTCCTGTTCTTCTGCCTCATTTCCTATTAAGGGGTATTCTGTCTTCGTCAAGTTCATGTTTAAACCCCACCTTTCATATTCTTTTTTCAGCTTTCTGAACATATAGTCAGTCTAGGTCTTCTTACTCATTTGCTATTACCACTTGGTCATCTGCAAAGAATTAGGTTGTTAGGAATCTACCGTTATTTATATCAATTCCCATTCCCGACACTTGTCTTTTCCATTTTTCCAAAGCTGTTTGTATGAATATCTTGAATAGTGTTGGGGATAGGCAGCAACCCTGTTGAAGACCTTTTGTTATCGAGAAGGATTCCGATAAGAAAGAACCTTGTTTGATTTGACTCCTGGCATTTTTATAAATGTTTTTTATAACCCGCACATATACCCCATTTCGACCTATTTTCGTCAGTGTTTGGAATAGTTTCTTCAAGGGTACCGTATCGTATGCCTTTTCCAAATCTACAAAAAGTAGATAAGTTTATAGGTTCCGAGCTTTCTGTTTCGTGAGAAATTGTTGAATAACAAAAGTCATTGTCTGTACACTATCATCCTGCGCTAAAACCACTTTGATCTTCACTATCGTGATACTGATTTTCTAACCTTTTCTTTATTATTCGACCGTACAACCTCCTCATCGAACTTATTATGGTTATGCCTCTATAGTTTGATCATTTTCTTTTCTCGCCCTTCTTGAAAATTGAACTTATGTAACCTATAACCTATTTCCAGCCGGCGCGAGTGGTGTAGTGGTGACGCTCGTGGCCTCATGTTAGAGCGCTAACTGACAAGTATAGAGGTCCCGAGTTCTATCCCCAGTGCCGGCCGCATTTGTTCCAGAAGACAAATGTGAAAAATGGTAATTAGCGCAATTTACAATAACAACAGGTTTCTGGGCCTAAGTGAATGTGAATGTAGAATACAATAGGCTATAGGCCGACGTGTTCGAAGGGTCGGCAAACCCGGCATTCACATCGAACCAAACTTTAAAAAAAAAAAAAAAAAAAAACCTATATTCCAATCATCTGGGATATTTTCATCTTGCAACAAACATTTGTTAAAAATAGTGATTAATATCTGATGCAGAAGACCTGGTCCATATTTTAAAAGCTCTATGGGAGTGTTTCCGGGTCCTACTGCCTTGCCATTTTTAGACTCTTTCAAGGCATCTTTCATTTCTTTCATGGTTATTACATCTACGTCCGTAAAATCTGTCTGTTGCTGCCATTAAATTTCATGAAATTCGTCTCTGTTTTCTGTTAACAACGCCTTATAGTGTTTTTCCTATTCCTTTATGGGTATTAAATTTAGTGTCGCGCTTTCCTTTGTTTCTGATAGTATTGATTTAATTGTCTTCCAAGCTGCTACTACTTTTGTTCCTGCTATATACCTGTCGATTTTTTCAGATCTCCTTTCTCACATTTCGTTCTTTTTCCTTGCAACATCCTTATTTATTCTTCGGTTTAGTTGTGAGTAACCTTTGATGGTCTTCTTCGATTCCTGTTGAGATCCATTTCTGATATGCACTTTTCCTTTCCTCTACCACGTTTTATGTCATCTGACTACCACGCCGCATTTGTTTGCCTTTCTTCTTCGTATCCCAATGCTTCAATGGCAGCCTCGTGAATATATCGTTTGACTTGCTGATATATTTCCTCAGTTGTTGTGAGCTCTCCTTGCACATTTTGTAATTTGGTGGCAAATCTCAGTTTATACAGGAATTTATTGGAATCCTGTTGCAGGCTTTCTAAATTTTATTTTCGTTGCTCCGGGGTTTTAACTCTTTCTTCTTGTGGTATGTTTTGATGTCTGTAGTGAACTATCACTTTTGCCACTATTAAATAATGATCAGATCCGCATTCCGATCCACGGTATACCCTCACGTCATTTGTATTCAATTGGGACCTATATTTCTGTGTTATATAGTGTATGATTGAGCATAATTTTCTAGTAGGTTGTCTCCAGGTGAATTTATGTATATCCCGATGCGGAAAATATCCATTCATTATTCGAAGTGATCATGCTTTGACAGAAACCTCTATTGCTTGTTATTGCTATGTTATTGCTCCTCCATACTTTCCAACTACATCGCCATCTTCTTCCCTTCCTACCCTGCCATTTAAATCACCTAATATGTATAGTTCTTTGTTGTGTCCAATTTCCGTCACAATATCAGTCATCTTTTCGTGAAATTCGTCTTATTTTTTGGTTTGCGTCTTCACTAGGGGCATATACACCAAGAATAACAATAGAGCGGCCATTCTTTTTGATATCTACGCTAATAGTTTGTTCATCTATTTGTTGCCATATTTTTATGTTGTTTTAAGCTTTCTGTGTATTGCAATAGATGCCCCTCTCTTTGTTCTGACATCTTTACTCACTTCTCTATAGACATGAATGTATTTTCCTACTTCTTCACTGCCTTTGCCCATTTTTTGGTCTCCGTGAGTACACATATATCCACTTTTCTCCCTCCAAGCTCTTTAAAAACTTCTATCCCATTTGTCCTAAGTCCTAGTACGTTCCACGTAGCCAGTTTCACAATCCGTTTCCGTTGCGTTCGTCTTCGTTTTGATACATCCACTTTCCGAGGCATTATGTCGAAATTTTTAGCATATATTATTTTCTACGAGTGACGCGTTGCTAATCCAGCGCCTCAACCTCTTGACGGGAGGAAACCGAATTTTCTGTTGAGGTTTATACCTTTAGCCGAAAAAGTTCAAGTTTTTTTTGGCGCCGGAAACTCGCCTTCCACCCTGTTCCGTTACCTCCATAACGCACATCCATTGTAGGCCATGGATTGCCCAGTGGTCACGACGGGGACCTGGAACTTGGATTTGCCAGTATTCTTTGGTAAATTGTGGGCATTTCTCAGAGTTTTAGTGAAACCACGGCTTCGGCAACCATGATCCCCTCTGAGACCCAACACCGGCCATTTGACCAACTATTATAGTCTATCACCATATATTTTATTTGGTTTTCAAAATTACATCCTTTAAATAGCCACTATCTTACTTTTTAAACGAACTCTTTCGAAAGCGAGAAACATCATCTATCTAAACCCTTTCGAGTCTATCGGGACATATATGTCCCAATGTTTTTATCTGAATGGCTACTGGTTTTATATGGTCCCATTTAAATTAAAATAATTACATTTCAGTCCTACTGGAAGTAAATAACAAAATAAAATAATTTGGCAACGTTGTATAACCTATTTCCAAGCTGTGTAGCACGTACATGCTCAGTTCATCATTATTAAAGAATATTAAGCATCCTTTTCTAGTGCAGTAGTTTACTACTAAGGTAAGTAAAGCTGATATAATAAAATTATATAAAATATACCAAGGAATAAATGTCAGACATGTCCCGCTAGTCTTTTTCACCGGAAAAAATATATTCCAATAGATATTTTCAATTACAGATGGAACATAGTTTTTTGAATGATAAGGAGCTAGAAGAAGAACCTAATAAGGTTTTGGATGAGTTAGAAGAGAAGGAGGAAGATCCATATCATTATAGTGAATCTTCAGACGAAGATTATATTCCATCCGAAAACAGAGACGAAGAAAATGCAGCAGAAGATAGTTTTAGCTCAGATGATGAAAGTACGAAAATATCAGAAAACGAAACAAATTTATTTGATACAAAGAACAGAATGAAGAACTAACTAATGAAGTAAATAAAGTAAATAGAGTGGTTGTGACAAAAAAACAGTGTCTGCTATTCTTTCTCGTTAGACGAATTTAGTGGATATATTTTTTTAATGTTTTTTTATGTATATGGCTCATTGTACAAATTTGCGGTTGCTAAAATTTGAGAATCACACACAGAGAAAAAGGAAACTCATGGAATATCATGAAATTATGATTGTTACTGCGGTCTCGCTCATCATGGCATACAATCGTGTTCCTCAATTCAATCACTATTGGTCCAATAATGAGTCAATGGGAAATAGTTCAATTAAAAAAGCAATTTCTAGAGATGGTTGTAAGCTTCCTTTGGCAAAGATGTATTTCAATATCCCAGAAAAACCCGATAATGCCAACCAATTATACTTTATAGAAGAATTGTCTAAAAGGGACGTTCCAAAAATATCGCTTCGATGCACCCTATCAAAGTATAGAAGAATCAGTGGATACATTTAGAGGCATGTCTTCAATAAAGCAGTATTTACCAATGAAACCTATCAAACGAGTTATAAAAATTTGGGTGCAAAGTGATTCTTGTACGGGTTACGTATATGATATGAATGTATATGCGGGCAAGGACAGTGAAGAGTTGGCTGGTACTTTAGGCGAAAGGACTGTAAAGAAACTAAGAACTTCAGTTAGAGATAAAGAGGTTTCGCTATGTTTTGACAGATTTTTTTTCTACCGTTTCACAGTGGTTCGGGTAGCACTTTTAGCTGAATAAAATTATTTTCGTTAATTTTGAGAACAAAATTTTGTTAATATGAATCGTACCGACCGTAAATTGCAATAAATTTCATGTTTTTTAATAATAATTAATATGATTTGTAAAAATACAATAAACTAAATGAAATATGCCAAAAAATATCTAATTATATAAAGCTACATATTAGTCGTCTTCATCACTTATGCTGAACCTGCTGCTGAGTAGTCATGATCAGGATCATGATGATCAGAAATTTCTAAACTATTTACATTTACTCTGTCTTTCCAGTACTACTAGGATGTATTTAATAAATCTAGGACTTCAGCAGAGAATTTTGAAGCCTTTTTTCGCGGGACATCTCTTAAGCTTGTTTTTACAAGGTCAGATGTTATCAATAACATGTTGAGTAATTCTCTATTCGTGGCAATACGTGACCGCTTTCGAGTATTGTGTTGACGAAACCTTCTATAGTCCTTGTTTCGGGCTTCTTGAGCTTCCTCAGAAAGCCGGCCGATAGGCAACAATGCAGATACAATAACTTGAACAAGAATATTGTGAACAGATTCCGAGATTTATGTGCAGTTTCCTTGTTTCTGCTGCAAAAGCCTGAAATTTCTCAATGTTAATATCAAATCCTGGAGATAAAGCCCGAAGTATAATTCCAATTTTTGATATTATTTAATATATGTAATATCTAATCCTATAATAGGCAATAATCAGCACTTAGTTCTGGATTTTCAAAACTTTCTAGCGGTATTTCCATCATTTGTATTGCCATATCATGGCTTTGGCTTATCTACAATTAGCCCCATTTTGACTTTAAAAGGGATTTTTATTTCGTCAGAACGTTGCTTCAACCTTTTTCAGATTTCGATCAAATTTGCCTCCCGGGGCCTGGTAAGCGTTCTTAAGAAGTATCTGGCAACACTTGGGCAATAGACATTTCAAAAGACATATTTGATCCCATTAGCCACTCCGAGTCTCTCTGTAGAAACCGCTAACGAAAATCGCGAAATGATGACCTTCATGTTCTTTAAAAATTGTTCATTTGCATCCCTAGTATGCTGTTTTGTACAGATAAATTGAAACAAAGCTTCATTTCTTGTTTCCTTTCCATGTTTCAGCCATTTTTCAAAGAAATCAATTTTCGATATTGCGAATACTACATTTGGAAAAAATAAATAGATGTGCAAATATGTCGCAGGCATGTTTCATATCATTGTAAAGTAGATGAATGAAACTAACTTATACATTAATTCTAGAAGGGGACGACGAGGGGGTATGTGACTTTTTTCTAGCAAAGTTGAAAAATAGGCAAAAATGTGAGTACTTTAAGAAACATTGTTAAAAAAGTGGCTTATAGTACATTTCATGAATAAAAATATGCTTAAAATAAAGTGATTACCTTCAACTCGAATCTCCATAATGTACAAGTAGCACAAAGCACAAAAAAAAACACTTTATGAAAAACACACAATAAAATTAAATGTTAAGATGCACAAATGTTACTGAATGAATGAAAAAAGCCATTTTATTATATAAACATATTTTTTAAGGGTTGTCATTACGAAGTAATGAGGAAAAAAGTCTGGAATTATCGTTACCAAAGTGTTTTATACAAACTTAAAACAAACGGAACACAGCCTAAATATATAAATATATTCAGCCTTTCCGGAGCTCTATAACAATTATTGAATCTTTTTAGGACTACAAATCAGTCAATTAACCTGCTAAGTTCATGTCTTTCTCACAAAATGTCAAAATTAAAAACATCTTGCCTTGGTCACCGCATAGGTTTTCAAGTGAGTGGTTTGCAAAACTGTGTTGATCCACTTAAGGTATCGGAAAGATATGATCTTAAAAACAATGATATTTTTATGGTTTTTGTTGAGTGCCACGAAGCTGGACTGAAACCTATAAAAAAACTTACAAATTTCTCTGAGATTTGTTTTAGTAGTCCAAAAAAGACTCAAAAATTGTTATAGAGCTCCGGAAAGGCTGAACGTATTTATATATTCAGTCTGTGTTCCATTTGTCTTAAGTTTGTATGATTATCTATAACATTGGATGATTATACCAATCTCTGTTTTAAAGTGTTTTATGTGAATTGTGATAATTATATTCCACGAATTAAAGGGTTGTTTTTGTCCACCTAATTTGGTCTTTTGAACCACTGTGTGATTCTTTGATAGATTCACTACCATATCCCGCGGTTGGAACACTGATGAAAAATAGGAAAAACGTCCCTAAATTTTCAGAAAAATTAAATCGTGGTGAATCTCAATTCCGGGTAAATAACAATGATACTATTATTTGTAGCTGGCAGGATACTAAAGACTTACTGCAATAAGTAATTGCTTTACCGATAACACTGTAGAGATAAAACCTACTTTGAAAGATGGCACAAAGAAAAATATAACTTCTCCTGAGATGCTTCAATTTTATAACAAATACATATTTGACTGATCAAATTGTTGGTCTTTATGATTTTGATGGAAGAAAGTTGGGAATGTGGTGGAAGAAAGTTTTCTACAAATTATTGATGATGCTCTGTTGTCTGTTGCAAATGCTCATGTTTTATATAATGATTTTCATAGATCTAAAACTCAATTTTTGCCATTTCTCATTAGCGTTGCAGAGAGTCTTATTTCACCGGACAGGCAAAGAACAACAGTAAAAAGAAAATCTGCTGTTTCATTAAGTCGAACGATTTTTTTTCTATGTGGGTGATCATTTGCCCATAGAAAGCCCAACGCCAAGAAGATGCCAAAAGTGTTCTGTTCAGTTCAAGAGGGAAAAACGAATAAATACCTTATGTCAAATTTGCAATATTGATTTATGCAAAAAATGCTTCACTCCACAGCATTTGAAATGAAATATTACATGTTTTTGTATTTCTTCAATGTCTTTCTTCTATATAATAAATAATTATTTGTGTGACTATTGGGTCAAATATATCCCAGTTAAGTGGGGTCACTTAACTGGGTGGGTCATATATGTCCCTTCCAAAATACCTAAAACCAATTTCAAATTTATTTTTATGAAATATTATGTCAAGTTGGAGCAAAAAAAGTTTAAATAAAGCCAACATTTTTGAATAAAACAATCCGACGTGAAATGGTGATTTTGGTTTAAATGGTGATGTTTTTTTGCCTTATTCCCACAATTTGTTCATGGGTGCTGGCATTCAATTGCCAAATCATCCAAATCTTGTTACGGTATACACTATCTTTTAGATAGGAAGAAGTCTGGAGTAGTTAAGTCAGATCTGTATGAGAGTTAATTGATTTCAGAGCTTCTCGAAAATATCCCTCTTCCAAAAATTAGCCTTAAGAGTTGAATTGTCGCACGAGCAATATGAGTAGTTGTATCATCTTGCTGTCACCATACCCTTGCTGTGTCTTTGACTGCAGAATGCAAGAAATCCTGCAGCACTTGTCCTTTCTTCTTCATTCAAGGTTATTGCGTTTCCTGCCTCATCGTCAAAGAGACAAGGTCAAAACACTCCGCATTTAACCTTAAATCATTATTTTTACGGAGTGCAAAATGGTGAACTATTCTAAAATTTTTTGTCTTCCAAAATTGCATATTTTATTTATTAATAAATCCGCTTAGTTAGAGATGAGTTTAGCTGGCGATAATGAGGTAGTGAATGAAATCAGTTTCTTGATATTTCTTGTATCTGGACGGTATCGATAATCTACTGGCTCTAGTTCTTCCACTAGATGTACTATATAGGGTATTAGGTAAACATGCGGCAAAAAATCAAGGGGTTATTCCTTCGCCTATTCTAAAAATATGTTGTCTTCTAATATCTGAAAACCCCTTTGTTTGGAAGATACAGGGTAATCAAAATTTGCGACAACCATAATCGATATTTGTTGAAATCATTAATGTAAATAAAGTATGGCGTAAGATAATGAGTTTATCACATACAAGAAATTAATGAGTTTATCAAGTATCTACTAACAATTATCTACTAACATGCAAATGGATTTCATTTGAATACGTCTCGTTAGTGATCATCACCTGTATCAGTTGCAGTTGTTTACGTTGATTGACGTTTGGCTGTTTCACGTGTCTTTAATAGTTAGTGAAGTACTCTACCATGTATTTGAACACCTAAATGACTTAAATGCATTTTATGTATAGACTTACCAACAGGCAATTAATTCATTACTATCTAGACCAGGGGTCTCCAAACTACCGAGGGCCACATCCGGCCCGCGGACAGATTTTGTCCGGCCCGCGGAGAGCTAGCATACTTGAAAACTCCTTTTAAAGAACATGTTTTTTATAGGAAATTAAATTTACTTTACTGAAGTATTCTAATTTTATGTTGAATAATTATTAATATGACATCTATATTGATATGGTCATTTGCTAACTACTCATAACATTGTTGTAGGCTTATTGTTATTGTTTTTGTGGTAAGTTGGATAAAGAAACACAGAATTGCAGTGAGTAAAGACATGTATAATATGCAGAAAATTTAACTTCAGTATATAATAAACTAACAAATTATTGAGATGAATCCAACTAACATTGTATACATTTTAAATAAAAATATAACTTATAACAAGCATAATGACATATGAAATACTAATGAGATTTATGTAATTGAGATTTTCCACTGACAATAGTTTGTAGTTGTGGACTAATTTTACTTGTACCAATTATTAAAAGAGATTTAAGATGCTCATCAGTTAATTTAGAGCTGTAAACATTTTTTGTGTACTTCATTTTGGAGAAGGTCTTCTCACACAAATAAGTAGTACCAAAAACAGAAAACAGCCCACGAACAAATTTATGCAAATTATCAAATTGTGTCAGTGGAAGACTCTTATAAAATTCCAACAAAGATGAGTTTTGATATTTGTTCTTAATTATATCACTGCACTGTAGATCAATCATTTCCATTTGAAGTTCTGGGGCTAGGGTTTCAATGTCAGTATCAAAAGGATTCTGAAAAATCTTAATTCAATTCACAATAGCATCAAAGTCCGAGAAACGAGTATCAAAATTTATTTTCAATGCACTCAAAGTTTCGATTCCAAAATCGATAGGAAACTCAGTCTCAGTGGTGTGGCTGAATATTTCACATGTTTTAAAATGTGAAAAACATTTACTTCGTAGTTGTGATTGAAACAGTATCAATTTCATCCGGAAGGATTTGATATTAGTGTATAGATCAGGAAGATGCTGGTTTTCTCCTTGCAATCTCAAATTCTGTTCGTTCACATGTTTTGTCAAATCAACATAGAATGCTAACTTCCACAGCCATGCGTTGTTTTGAAATTCAGTAAGAGGGCGATGCTTTTCATTCAAAAAAAATTCGATCACTGCTCGAAGTTCAAAAAAGCGCTGAAGGACTTTCCCACAACTAAGCCAACGTACGGCAGTATGATAAGGTAAGTCATTTTCTCCAATCTCTTCAATAAATTGTCGGAATTGTCGGTGATTAAGCCCAAAATATCTGATAAAATTAACAGTTGTCATATCAACTGTTAATGGTTTCAGAACTTCAGACATATCCAAACATTTTTCGCACAAAGACTGTTGATGAATGATAGACTAATGTAAGACTAATGGTTTTGAACCACCGTCATTTTCTACAGCCTTTGACACAAGAGCGACCACTCCTTTATCTTTCCCACTCATGTTTTTGCCTCCATCAGTTGTAATACATATCAAGTTTTTCCATCGAAGGTTCTTTTGATTAATGTCTATTTCAACTCCTTTAAAAATATCTGTACCAGTAGTTGTGCCATGAATACTATATATATCAAGAAGTTCTTCATGCACTTCATAGCTTTTATCTACTCCTCGAATATAAATCAACACCTGAGCAGTATCTGACTCATCCGTTGACTCATCCAAGGCCAAAGAAAACCACTCAACATGTCGAACAGTTGAGAGGATATATTTTCAGCGATGTTTTCTACCCTTCGAGCCACAGTGTTTGCTGACATACTGACAGTTTTTAATAAATTTACCTTTTCAGGGCACATTTCTTCGGCTACTGCAATTATACATTCTTTGATCATTTCTCCATCGGTGAATGGTTTTCCACGTTTTGCAATTTCAAGAGCCACACGAAAGCTGGCACGAGTTGCAGCCTCTTGTTCAGTTTTGAGTTTTGCAAATGAAGATTGCTGCGATTTCAATCCGCGCTTCATAGCTTCGAATTTTTCTGTCCGCAAACTTCCTGTATATTTTGAGTAATTTTTAAAATGTTTTGTTTCATAATGACGTTTAATGTTATATTCCTTGAGAACGGCTATGCTTTCATTGCAAATCAAACATAGCGCCTTGTTACTGGACTCAATTACGAAATACTGAATGTTCCACTGATCTTTGAATTTTCTGCATTCACTATCAATTTTTCGCTTCTTTTCCATACTACTAAATCACACACAAAAGCAACAATTCAAATCAAAATACTGTTACAAAGATGTCTTAAACTTAAACACGCACAAACACGTTTTAAGGAGGTACGCACTATTTCATTTCACAACAGTGGCCTAGGAACTGACTTGTGGTTGCGCCACTAGCCTTCTTATATATTCTAATTACTGCCATCTAGAAGTGAGTGGAAGACACCAGAACTTTCTCGAACCAACGAGATTATTCTGTACGTGCTATTAGCGCCATCTGTTAGCGATAGAAGGTACTACCTATTTCCGGTAGTTTCCACCAGATGTCGTGTCACGTTACTCCTCATGGCTCGTACTCTACGACTAATCTAGAAATTACAGATAATGACAGGAAAATTAATAATATGCAGTGTTGCCGTTTTGCGGACTTTAGTCCGATTTGCAGCCTTTTTTAAACGTTGCGTACTTTTTCGGATTTTTTTTCGGACACCGGCAACAATGATAATATTTTTTTTTATAATAATTTATATAATATTTTGGCCCTCGGAACTTACTGGAGTTATCAGTATGGCCCTAAGGCTGGAAAGTTTGGAGACCCCTGATCTAGACGATTGTTTTTACTTTATATATTGAACGGTTTTATAGCGGTAATATCCCCGACCGAGAACTCTTCGAAAACATTCATCGATATCTTCGTGAAACGAGTGGCTGTATGAAACGATAGCAAAGGATCACGAAGATTAATGACAATAAGATTGGTAGAACTGGAACAGCAAATGCTGGACATAATAAACGAAGATCCAAGTACTTCTACGCGACAAATTGCTTCTTATACTTATATTTTCCTATACTTTTAATGTGTCATTGGACAGTTTGAAAAAATCTTTAGGGCAAATTGTTGTACCCATATCGCATTAAACGTGTTCAGGCACTACTACCTGCTGATTATCGTCCACGTATTGCGTTATGTCAGTTTCATGCGTGTAACTATTAGAAACAAATAACAATTAGAAACAACCCTGGTGTTTTTGAAAAAGTTCGGAACTTAATGACGAGAAGATTGAATGCTTGTATTCAGGCTGGAGGAAGTCATTTCGAACATTTATTGTAGATTGAGAAACTTTACATGTACTTTTTGTTAATAAATTATTATTACTTTCACAAATTTCGTTTATCGTGTATTTTCGAAACAAATGGTTTTTCAGAAACCATCATAAGACTAAATATTCTTTGAATAGGCCAAGGAACCACCCCTTGATTTTTTTGCCCCATGTTTATCTAACACCGTGTATACTGAAAGATATTCAGCATCCTTTGAATCCCCTGGAGCAAGATTCAAAACATGCTGGGACCACCCTCGAGTTGACATTGAAGGCTCTTCTTTAATATTTAGGCGTAAACACTGAATGTTATCCTCCCTAAACGTCGCCTCCCAACGTGGTACGCGGTAAATCACTCACTGACCCTTGAAGTTAAAACCGCTGGACTAAGTTAAGTATCGTTTGTTTATATGGTGGTTTTCTGACCCCAGAGTGAAGAATGTAAGCTGTTTGCGTTAAAATAATTGATCGTTGAATTTCTAGCTAATATAGAATTATTTTATCAGGTTTATCAATCTGGAATTTCTCCATATTTAATTTCCAAGGGTTACGCTTTAATAGCCTATATTAAAAAAAATGTAAAAAGTTTTTTATTTTGTTAAATTTTAAATGATCTAGTGGCTTTTGAATAACCCCGTAATTATTAATGGTGTAGCAACTTTTGGGCTTCCCTGTACTTGATATATCTTGTATAACCTAGACTTGTCTTATACTTTTGTAAATGATATCGTTTCTGCCTATTTCGTTCAAAAACTATTATTTGTAACTATTGTATATAATAGAAGTATGTTCTAATTAAAAATAAAACTGTTCCGAAGAATAGAATGAAAAAAAGAAATGTTAAACAGGTGAATCTTTTGAGGTACATTCAGTTAAAATTAAGCATAGGCGGGTTATATATAAACAGAATCCGCCAAAATAGTAATTCTTGCTACATATTCTCTACACTATTAAAATATATGGTCTCTGATGTGGCAACGATTATCACGGATGGACGAACAGACGTGTTAACCGCGACTGTAGCCTTTGATCTAAATTAATGTTGGTTTTGACATTTGTTGCTATCGACCGATCCATCCGTGTGGTTATTGAAATCGGCACCAACTACTTCCAAAACAACCATAATACAAATTAATTAACAGCTGTTCCATTGTGTAGATAATAAAGGAAGAAAGCGCTAAACATCCGGATTAATTTAGTTTCCACATTTCATTTTGATAAAAGACAATGACAAATAATGATTTATTTTTCCATTACAATCATATTTCTTGTTATTCTTTATTTGTTATTTTAGTGTTTCTCTTTTCTCAGTTGATACTCTAAATAGGGATTTAATAGGGTTAGTAATATATTATCAGACATAATCTATTATTTTCTATCTATGATGTTCGTGTAATCCTATAAGCACCATTATTCTCCCAAGTACAAATTAGACGCTAAGCTTCATGATACTTTAACAAGCCCGATGCTGTGAACGACATATTATATTCACCCAATTTGTAGATATTAGCCACTTGCAATGTCGTATTAAAATTCATAAAAGAATTTTAAATGTTTGTATCTCGTTCAGATTAGAGAATTATCCGAAACAAGTCTTAAACTAAAAGCACATAATTTTACGGAAAATATGAATTTCATACGCAGATATGTTCATAAATTCTTACATTTATCTGACCCCGTTTCCTAAACACGAAAATAATATAAAGAATATTATTTGTCTCTTAAAAACGTATAGTCAACATGCGAAAAAACACAGATCTTTTCTTTTATAAATATAATATATTGTTTGAATGAAAAATATCACTGTCATGGAATAATGTATAAAATATACGTGTTTTAAATACATCAAAAGTATATTTTGAGAACATAAATGTAATAAAATTAATTAGGAATCAACATCAAATGCAACAACCTACAAAGTAAGTTATTTTTATAATATTTAAATTTATTTTCGAGTATACATTGATGGTCTAATGAAATAGTAAGGAAAAGATACAAGTAACACTTCATAATAAAAATGTTAATTGATCCAGTCTTTGCGTACTTAGCCGGCTTCCCCAATTTAGTTCTAGAATTGTTGAATGGCCTTTTTGTATAGTAAAATGGAGAGCTAAAGAGGTTACTATAAAAATAAATGTTGGATGTACGCGGTAAACTGAGGTGCAACAGTCTATAACTAATATCTTTCTTGTAGCGTCTGTATTCCGGACCAGCCTTTCTTGTCTTTTATTGTGGTATTTCCCTTCTGCTCACTGTAGATGTGTTTTGAAGGAATCTTCGAATGAAAATCTTTGGGGAGGTATCGAATCTCTCTCCATATTGAGTATTGGCTCTGTTACTACATGCGATATTGTGGTATGCCCTGACTTTGACAAGGTTTACCCTGTGTTGTGGAATTTGCATCTGAACACTCTTATCCTTGCATTACTTCTAATGAAAACGTCCCAGAGCCAAAAGGCTTAATGTAGCTTAGAGAGCAATGAAAGATGCATTTCTCATCGATCCCGTGATTTGAAAGCACACTAATCTCTGCATACTGGAGACTTTGCTTATAGCTTGCTCTTGTTTCAGTTTGGTCCACCAAATTATGGAATCATATGTTAGAATGGGTCATACTACCGACTTGTACTATCAATGTACAAAGTTTGTAAGGTTCAGCGAGGAAGAAATAGGCAGAGGTAAAATAATCGGGAGCAGAGACCAGAATAGCCTCGCTGCCAAGATCCCCTGGCTGGAAGCACCAATTGACGAAATGGTATTCAAATACCATTTCCGAAAAACTACACAGTAATGCGTACTAGTAAAGCCGATTGCATCCACGAATCCTCAGCATACCACATAGAGAAAAATGCCATCAAGTGGTATGCAGATAGTTCGAAGACAAAGGAAGGTACGGGTGCAGGAGTGTTTGGACCTCGTACCAAATACCTCGAATACATGGGAATATTCCCAAGTATCTTCCAAGCAGAGGTATGTGCAATCAAAAAATGTGCACAATTTTACCTCGAGAGGAATTATCGCAAAAAACAAATTGCTATCCTGTCAGATAGCCAAGCAGCCATCAAGGCCATTAGCTAATACTCCATCAGATCCAAACTATTATTGGATTGTGTGGGAAATCTAAACAAGGTCGGCAGAGAAAATAATATACCAAGACACACTTGTATAGATGGAAACGAAGAAGCCGATTACCCAGCAAACAAGGGATCCAGTAATCCCCTTATATGAGTATGAGTATGAGTATAAACATCATCCACAAAAATTTAAATAAAGAAATATGAGTACAATGAATGAAAACCTGGAAAGAACTTCCAGGGCAGAGACAATCCAAAGTAATGCTGGGATCTTTTAACCACAAAAGAACAAAAGCTTGCCTGAAACTAGCTAACAGGAACAAGCTTAGAATTCTGACAGGAGTCCTGACGGGCCACTGCAGACTTATGAGACACCTCAAGTCCCTAGGCCTAAAGGAATATGACAGATGCAGATTCTGGTGCTCAGAAAAGCAAACCCCCCACATTTGCTCAAAGACTGCGGAGCACTGCTCTGCAAGAGACAAATGTACCTTGGGGCCCACTGCATGAACGCAGAGGAGTTCCAGAGTCCCATCCAGATCCTGAAATTCTTAGAGGAATCAAGACTAGAGGTGGTCCTCTAAATGGTTAAGTATGCAAACGTTTAGAGGAAGTGGTTGGGGTACAATAGATCTTTGAAGGTCAGCACCAAATTAAAAAAAAGCCCCACGATTTGCCAAGTGTTCCTCTGGTCATCGTTGACCCTTTCACTGCCATACCGGGAGATGTGACCCGGGGCTCTGAATTTATACAGCGCCGATTTGGAAAATTTCGATTTGGAAAAAAATCGTGTATTCTAAAAAAAATATTTCACCGACCTGCTTTCTCCTGGGACGGCTGGGCGAATTTTTAGAGTTTTTTTCACTTTTTCAGAAACAACTCGGACAGTTTTTCCTGTGCCTGTGTGTTCGAAACGTCGCCGCCCATCCGACTTTCACCTCACTTTTCTACATTTTTACTTAAAATTTTTGGGACGAGCGAAAAACTTGCAAAAAAATTGTCATTTTTGGAATTTACGCGATCCGGAAGCCTTATCGAAAATCGCCGTGCGTGGGGTCGTTCGTCTATTCTTTGGCTACAAGAATCTGATGCACTGCCGGAGAAAGGAGGGCCCGGATTCGCAGAAAAATGTGAATAACGTCGCCGACAAAAGTCGCGCAGCGACGAGAGTGGTTTTGGAGGATGCGGCCCGAAGTTTTCTACCGGAATTCTTTCGTCAATTTCATTTTCCCGGACATCTTCGTCGTGACCTCCGTAAAAGTGGTAATTTTTTATTGCAAACTTTTGGGGTCTGTGTGGGGAAGCGTTCGGCCTGAATCACCAGGTCACAACGAAATCGCAAATTTCCATCAATTCTGAGACAACTGACGTGTGGCGTTTCTCGAAATTCACCTGGAAGACCGTACCACCTAGGTTTTTGAAAAGGTCAAATTCGGCTTTTTTCTTCCGCCGTCTTAACAGCACGTTGTGCATCCCCAGCTGTCGTCTTCCTTCCTGCCGCGCCCCTCCTGTTAATCTGCACAGAAAAATACTTGAATGTCGATTTGGGACACCAGGCTGTCGGGTTTTTTTTAATTTCAAGATGGCCAACACGTGGGCCTCGCCGAGCCGCGTATTTTGGTACCGGTGCCTCGTCGCTGCGATCACAGTGTCGCCCGCCACTGTTCGAAACGTATCGGCTCTCCTTCGGCGGAAGGTAGGGTCAGTCTGACTGCTGCAGTTTCGCCGTTTCTGGGCGCAGCGACTGCACGCGCTGGATTCTGCGAGGACGCCCGTGCCTCTTTTGCATTTATGAGTTCGCGAGATCCGAGCCGTCCCCGTCGAGCTGCCAACGTTGGAAAATATCAATGTTTTTTTTTACATTTAGCCCCCTTACCGCGCGGCCGAATCCGACATTTGTACGGATATTTCAGTACGCGTATTTCAGTACCACTCGCGGCTTCCTGCGTCGCTCCCTTCACACGGTGCCTACGAAATGCCGAAAAAAAATCGCAACGGCTTCTTTGGTCGGCAATTTGCTAGTTCAACGATCATCGGCTATGATTGATGCGGGCATCTAAAAAACCTAATGACACTTCCGTCGGGCTCCCGGATCCGGAAATAACTGGTATAAATATATACTACCTGGAACGAGCGCTGGCCTCCTGACTTGTGCCGGCCGAGAGAGAGGTGTCCCTCGTATCGCTCTGTCTTCGTCTAGTACAGTCCAACAGGAAAACTAAATGTGTGTCCGACGTGCGACGTCCATTTTTCCTTGCAAATACTACAGTATTTTACCATTGTCTTTTGGAAAATAACTTTCATTAAAATATAAAAACTTCCGTGTATATAAGGACCTCCAATTTCATCATTGTCTTAAACATCACTAGAATGGATTTATGGGGATATACGGATACACCTTTACACCATCCTCCTAACTCATTCCGAGCCGTTTAAATAAATTCTGAAACTATTATATGCTATCTCTCTAATGGTGCTACAGAACTAAATAGGACCTGGACCTCTTCCCACAGCCTAACTTGTGCATGGTTTCCTGATTTTAGATACAGGTATAGGGAGCCTTAGCAGTTTTTAACATGGTTGGCTAGCTACTATTAGGGGAGGTTTCGAGGCAGATTTTTACAGGAGAACGGTGGCTTATTTTTTCCATACCCAGGATTTGTAGTCTGACACCTTGACTACTAGGCCACCACCGCCTCTACTATTATATGCAGCCAAGGTTATACACGCATAACATTGGGTGTATAATCTGTTTTTGATTAGCGTTACCAGCAGGCCGTCAACAACAAATAGATCCCAGCGGGATAGCACCCCACCATGAGATCATTCCCTCACAAAGTCCCGTAATGTACTACCAGTAGCTGTAGTATGCACAGTTCTGCTTTCTATATCGATGCATTGGAATTACAATGTTTACCTTGAGGCATAAAAGCTATTCAATTCAATTCATTAATTTATTTTCATAATTAAGCTTTGGTAAGCAACAAATTTTAATGTAACAAAATAATATAGGCTAAAAGAAATATCTAGAAAATCATATGTAGTATTCCAGCATAAAATTCCTGTATCTAGTAGGGCGATATATTTATTAGAATATTAAAAAGCTCTTGTAATCAGTAAATTGTGTTCTTACGTTAATGGACCGTGGCGGGGAATTGTAAAATTTCATCTTTATGTAAGGTGGATTTTTTTCAAACATTTACAACTTGTGCCTATGAAGGCTGTAATTCAAATTTGTGGACCTTGTCGTTTTCTCATTGTTTATTTTATACTTATTAAAAAGTCTTTTATTTTTAAATATACTTTATTTTTAAACAGCAGGGCTTTGTAAATGTATATTCCTGTTGTCATAGGCATGTTTGCAGCTCTCAACTTTCCTCTACTTGATTCTGTGCGATTTAGGTCGAGAAGTACTCTTATTGCTTCTTTGTGAGTTGTAGTAACATCCTTTATGTTTTTTCCGCATCCCCAGGAAAGTATTCCGAAACGTGGCTATGAAAATTGGCATGGTATACCGTTCTTAATATTTCTTGATAAGTACTTATATGTTTTTTTTATATTTTATATATTTATTATTTATTTAAGTATAGTCCATTCGAAGGTGTCGTCAATGTGGATACCAAGAAGTTTCATGTTTTTACAAGTTCAGTTTCATATTATATATTTTGTTTTAAAGATTCGATTCGAGATATACTAGTCCTGTTTTATTTAACACCAATCTATTTTATTTAACACTAAACCAAGTTTCCAGCCTTGCCATTGATGTATTGATGTTTGTTAATTCGGTTGTTGTCTTGTTAGATATAATTAAGCTGACATCGTCCGCATAATTTAAAATCATGTTTGGTGTGTTATTTAAATTGAATTACGTCAGGCCATTTATGTACAATATGAGAAATAGTGGGTGTCCAGAATACTGCGCTGTGAAATAGAGTAGGCCCTCGATAATCCTAACACACAAAATGTATACCCTGATCGAATTAATGAGGTGTTTGGATTATAGTATGTAATTATTTTGAAAGGTGTTTTTTTAAATGACACAAAGATTTTTATAATTGAAAGTAAATACAATTTTAATCGTTATGTATAACACATTTAACAAAAATATAGTATAGTACTTTAACGAGCGGAGCTTAATGACATGCTCTATTCCTCAATCTACGCAATAACACTTTCTTATGAAATTAAAATACCTAACTACTTGAGCTGTCCATTGCAATCATTCATTTCAGGCAGACACAACTCGAGTATATGGAATCCTTGCAATTGCTTCCTATACCTCTAATACATCTTCGTCTTCGCTATCAGTCTCATTTAGTATTTGTCGTGCTATATACTAATCAGTTAAGGGCTTCTAAAAATCAATGTTGTCATTGCGCGATAAGAAATTGTTAACTCTTTGAGGCTTTGAATATATTCAATGAAAGATCATATTTAAGGTTAAAGTCATCCAGATCTTGACCAGAACTTTCCTATGGTTGAATAACTAGGGCCAGGCATCCAAATTGGCATCAGAAACTTGTTACCAACCTTGAGCCAGAGATAATACTGCTATAATAATACTGTATTTCTAAGTGTTTTTTATTTATTTCAGATAATATGCATTCTTAATCAAGATAAACAAGATTTGTTACAGGAGTGTTTTGTTAAATGCTGCTTTAATTCTGGATTACGTTTTGATCCAAGGGTTCAATAAAGTTTGTACAGTTTGGAGGCATGTATAGAAGAGTCAAATTCTCGTCAATCGACTGCAGATCTTCTAATGGATGCGCTGGCGCATTATCAAGAAGCAGAAGTGCCTTTAGTGCTTGGTTCTTTTTCAATAAATATTTCTTTACTGCGGGAATCAAATGCAGCTTCGACCAGTATAAAAATATTTATTTTGTAACCCAAGCACTTCTTTGAGCTGCGTATTGAACTAATAATATTTTAAGTGACGCAAACGTGACTTTTGTGCTTTACCCGCAAGGGCAGTTTGTGTGTTACGGTTGCGTTCGCAATCGGCATAAATATGAACCATTCCTTCGACATTTTTGAATCTGCTACTCCTTGACTACTCTCTACTCGGTACTACTCTCTGACCCAGACGCCAGAGTTTCACCGGGTAACACTTTCCAATACCAGCCTGGTTCATCTGTGTTATAGATTTGCTCGGCAGTTAAGCCTTTCTCACCATTTATATCCATAAATTTCTCCTGGAATGGTTTCACAGCTTCTTCATTATTCGACAGTTTTTCAACACTAAGTTTGAGTTAGCGTATTCCATGTTTTTGCTTAAATTAGTGTAACTATCCTCAAGTGGCAACAAATCCTCTTATTCCAAGTCTTTCATGGAATAATTGGTCCTTTCCATCACTGGGTCACCTGTCAGTGGCGGATCCTGGATTGTCATTGGGGGGGGGCGGTGGGCTTGACCCCGCTAAGGGTAGGTAAAGTAAAGACTAGCAAAGAAAACACAAAAAACCCACATTTTATTTTGCTTAACGCATAATAAGTTTTCTCGGATAACTTTTCACAAATTCCTCAATGACTTCGTTAGGTTGTAGATTAGCAGAGATATGTCGGTGAATATACATGTAACCCAAACCGAAACCGGTTAACCTGTCTTGGGTCATTGTCGTACGAAGGTACGATTTTATTAGTTTAAGCGAAGAGAAGCTGCGCTCTACACTACAAGTGGTTACTTACTGGTAATGTAGCGAGAATTTGTAACAAAATTATTAAATTTGTAAAAAAACTCTTCTTGATGTCTCTTAATGCGCTTGAGCTGCTGTTAGGGAGAGATATTGTCTACTACTCCATAGCTTCTTCCAAAGAGTTATTTCTCCCGATAACGAGAGAGGATGAGATAAATCGTCACTATAAACGCATGCAACTGCTATAATCGAGGTCAGATTTTCTGTGTTTACGATGGCACTTGGTAGAAGGTGGAACATATCAAGAATCGAAGAGTCCTCTGCTCTCGAAGAGTGACTCGTCTCGTTCTTACTACACTTTCTACCATCTCATAACAAGGGTTAAGTTCTAATGTTAAAGTTAACACATTGACGGACAGTAGGAACAAGTGAAGTTCGAAAATTGACACTATGATTAAGTAATTTTTATAATATTAGAAGTATAGTTTTGCTCTTTCTGTTGAAATAAACTTAGTTTTGATTAATTCAGCACTTTTAATTAGATTGCGGATATAACCGTCATGGCGCCAGCGGACTCTAGACACTAAGTAATGGGACGACGGCGGCTATAACAGCAAACATTTAAAAACCTAAATGGCAGGTTTATTGACTCAAATAAGCAATTTTGTGTGTTCAACAAAGTATTTTGGAGTTTTACACGAAACGTTAGTTCATAATCAAATAAAAATAAATAAATGACAAAAAAAAATATTTTAATTTTATAATTATTACAATTTTTTTGGTATGCCATGTTTCAACCTAAAGTTTTTTTTCCAAAACATGACACTAGGCCTCTATTTATACGTCGGTAAATGCACATTTGTGCTGCTATAGTCGCAGTGTCTAAAAACGACCGCTTTGTTTTGTGACGGCTATAGCCGCAAGTGTCCGTCAATGTGTTCTAAGATCTAAGCCTACAGTTACTGTGAAAGCGAAACAGTGATCTCAAATACTGCGGCGGTTACCGTTAAGATAAGACAAAGACGAATCGTTGAATAGAATCCAGGAAACTTGCACTTTTCAATGACGGAGAAGTTCTGTCGATTTCTTCAAGGAACTGTACGATAGGGTCAAAGAACTCTTTGAATTAAAGGAGCGCATCATGCCTTTCAACCCAGCGTGTATCACTAAGACTTTGCAACTTGACTCTTTTCGTCTGTGGGTGTTTTTTAAAGATAGCTTGTTTGAAAAGTTCCAATCTTTTTGCTGACTCTCTTACAAAACTGGTAACATTATTTACTATTGCCATCATATTGCGAACACTATTCCAAGCTGCAAACCTTCAGGACACCTAAGTTTAGTTTATGCGCGGCACAGTGCATGTAAGGCGCTAGCGGTTGGATCCCGGGACACGTATTGTAATAAGCCACCGTCCTCTTTTGTATAGTAATACATAAGAGGAAACTCTGGCAAAGTCAGCACAGCAATTGTACGCTTGTGGCTAAAACCTAGACAAAAAACACGAGTGTACGTAAAAGGAGGAGACCTAGGTCCCAGTTAAGATGTTGCGCCAAAAAGAAGAAGAACTATGAAAATATATTTTCCGATGAGTTCACTTTGATTTGTCACGGAAGAACTCAGATGCTTTAGGGGGGGGGGGGGCTGAGCCCCTTAGCCCCCCTCGACCCGCCACTGTCGCCAAGCTGGGGGTTTTCAGGAAACCTTTAAAGTTTTTCTAGCGCCAAGACCTCCTGTATTTATCACAAATGATCGTATTTTGTTCTCTTTGCTTTTGATATCAAAAATAATCAAATTCTCAATGTTATACTATTTCGCAAAAGTTCTTAACGAAAAATCTTGTCTAAAATCTCGCACTTTTGTGATATTGTCAATGTCACATGTTTTCTTTTCATTGATGGCGATTATTGGCGATAATTAATGAGACGCACAATATGGCTGAACGACGCACGGCGAACGAGAATTCGATTAATACATGTGGATACATGTAGCTCCAATTAATACATCTACCACCTAAAGTGAATTAGGCAGTACTGCGTGGGAACGCGATATACTATGAGACGGCGGCTTGCGCGAGCAGGGAGGGGTCGTTCGGATTATAGAAGCGTAGGTATCATTGAGGGTTCGGATTATTGAGGTTCCACTGTACCTATATTTATGATTCTCGGAATCGATCTCAGTTTGTCTTGTGGTGTATACATTTCTGACTAAAAACCATTATTAATTTACACCAACAAAATAAATTAGAAACCCATAGCAAAACAGAATTCCCGTCTGGGATTTTTAAAACCTCTTAAAGTTTACGTTAATCCAACACAGAAACGCTTCCATCCAAAGTAGTAGCCCCAACTTTATCTCCTCGAAGATATTCCAGTCCCTTTATAACTGTGAACCAATTGTCCATTCTGTATCGACCAAATATGAACGCACTTATCAAAGCTTCCACTAGTCGAAAACTTCCCATCCGGACTAAGAGTCACCGAGTAAACAGGATCGGTGGGTCATATGAGATTTGTTTTGGTACTCCTAAAAAGACTCAATAATTGTTATAGAGCTCCGGAAAAGCTGATTTTTTTTTAAATCATATTAAAAATAGTGATTAGATCTAGCCGATCTAATGATATTCCCCGGATTCCGTATGTACCTGCTATGTTATAAGAAGGAATTGTCAACTGTATCATAAGTCTTGGAGAGATCCCAAAGTATCAAATATTAAATATTGTATGTTTCCAGTTGACTCATTGTCTCTTTTAAAAATTGAAAGCACGCAGTTGCAATACTATATCATCTGATAAAGCCGTGCTGTGTCTATCCAATAATATGTTATTTGTTTAAGAAAACTAATAATCTTTTATATATCAGTTCTCAATTATTTTCGAAAGAAATGATTAGGTTGATAGGCCGATATTTGACTATATAATTTATGCTTCTCTTTAATTATGGATACCATTTAGATACCTTTAGTGAACATGGGTAAATTCCATATTTAAATGAATTATTTATAATGAGTTTGGGCGGTTGTAAGAGCTCTTCAGCGTCATACTTAACATTGGAATTTCATCAAAACCCGAGCTTTTTATGTTATTTAATTCTCTTATCGCTTGAAGTAATTCCATTTATGTTTTTGGCTAAATTATACGTAAATTGTATGTAGATTGTTTAGCAGCTTGTCTTTCTAAATATTCTTAGTTAGGTTTTTGGTTAGATTTGTGGCTCCATCAGCATAAAAGTTATTTATAATATTGGGTGTGAAGTTCGGTCCCAACCTATTGCTTGTACATTGTTACTTAATCGATTTGATTTGAGTAAGGTCCGCGCACTACTTTCCATGTAGATTTTATGGTATTTTTACTTTCCTAGAATTTATTTAAATAGTGTCTCCTTTTATGCATGCAAATATTCAATATCGCTAGGTTACATTAAAGTAAATAAATAAATATAAATAAAATGAACACAATCAAGACCACGATATTAAAAAAGTAACATGAAATATCAGAATTTTTTGTCATTACAAAATAATAATACAAAATATAGAAAACATTTTAAAATGAGTATAAATTCTATCTGGTGATAATGGAGACTGAGGAGAGTTCTTGGGACAGATCCACACCTACCGGAGACAGTTGAAAAAGAAAATTCTTAATTTTTGATTCCATTTCTTTGGATGGACCCTGGATCCTAAACTTTGTATGTAAGATACATTTGTATGTAAGATACATTCTCGAGCGAATGTGCTCACTTCGTTCGTGAGCACAATTTCGCTCTCGCGAAAAATTGACAACTTTTCGTCCTAGTTACAAAATATAGTATTTTAACCTGGGAGTGTCCAGTATAGCGTACGCAATAAATCATTTTTTTCTTTAATCGTTACTAATGTTGTCTCTTTCGTATCGTTTGTTTAATATTTTTTATTGATAAATTAAAGCTTTCCTTACAGCTATGAAATGAAGCTTGACAGTTGCTTTGACAGAAAATTGCCCCACTTTCCGTCTACATTTCTATTTTGCCATTTATATACTTCGTCCCAGGATTCCTTGTTTTTTTTTTCTTTAAATTCCCTCATGTTCTCCCCCTTGAAACTTCTGCAATGACGGAAAAAGGTATGAGTTTCTTCCGATTCGAAAATTTTTCGTAGAGCGAGATGATCTGATATCTAGTAGGTTAACACTTCAGTTTCGACAGCCATGGTATATCAGTGTGCACTGCAATGTTGTTTAAATATGACTTATAATTAGGGTGGGTAATATCCTTTATTGAATGTATTGTGTTAAATTACTTGACGTATTTATTGGGTTAAATAGTGGTACAAATTTTCTAATGGTTCTTGAGTGTTTAAACGTATCCATACTAAAGTCAACATTAATAAAGAATTGTTTCTATAACTTAATAATCTTGTTTAAGAGCATATGCATTTTGTTCATTAAATGTTTCGCATTTGTTAGCGACGGCCGCCCTATACACGCCAACAATTATTGTGTCTTTTTTATTATTTATTCAATTGCAGCACATTTAAATACTGAAATTTGTGATGATTCATTGATGTTGTTACTTATTTTATAATTTGATGTATGGTGGTTGTATATACCCACTCGGCCAGATTTTCCGTCCTCTCGACAAGAGCTGGAGGACATAAGCATGCAATATATTGGCAGTCACTCATTCTCTTCTAGCAAGTAATTGATTGTATGAACAGAGTTCCCAATAGATTGGAGTTTAGACTAATTAAGCTTACTTCTGGTTGGTTATTGCTAGCGCTTGTATTTCCTTTATGAATCCGCTTTTTTTGGTTTTCCGTCCGTGAAAATATCGGTTGATGCATGTGTGTTTAGGTCAAGTTTCTGATTTTTGTAGCTCATCGAGGAATTCGAAAGAGGCAGATAGTTTGAAGAACGAGTACTTCTTTAGCCGTCTAGTTTTTTACAAGTTACCGGATATTTTTGCCTAAGAGTTACCTTACGACATCATTTCTATTTAGACGCGGATTGAGTGTATCGAAATTAATTCAGCCAATTGATATGCACACTTACATGTATAAGTGTGCATATCAATTGGCTGAATTAATTTCGGTAGAATCCGAGTTTCTGTAAATAACCCTGCGCATCTTACTTATCTTATTCCTTTTCCTTGTTCGCTAGACTTCCCATATTTCTGTGTTTATATTTATATTTTGTATCCGTAGAGGAATCTTTTCTTGTGGCGCTATTTTCTCCCCTCACAGACTATATCAGTATTGGTTTCACCTATTATCTTTTCTGGCCTTGTATCTGTCTTATCGTTATTATCTTAGGCCGAGGTATTCGGTCTTTCTGAAATTAATTGTGTTTCTTTGTTCACGGTGACTTGCAGCAAATGATGCAATTTTATATTCGCTTCAGTCCGAATTTGATTTGTGAAGAGAGTTGTGTGAACATTTATTTCAGGACTAGCACTAACAATAAGTTATCTAAGTTTACGTTTTACGATCCCCGTGATTAGATTTTAAAAACCATCGCTAGCAAGATACGATAAAACTTTATCGCACCCTGTGTCTCTTGAGTAATTTGACCTAAGGTCTCTTGACATTTTAACTTTATTATGAAATTCTATACTTACTGAATACCTAAATATATTAGCTTGTACGTCTAGCCACCCTGATCGCTCGTATGAAATCGTTAGATTGTCTTCTCGGAATAGTCTAATCCATCGATGAGTATTTGCAGGGGTACTAGGAGCGCAGAAATTTGATCTTGGAAATGATATTTTTCTAGTAAGCACTCCAATTTTTATGCCGTTAAGATTTAAATCTAAAATAAAAATAATTGTAAATAATTTAAATTTTTAACTTATTTTTTTTTTAATTAAATATAATTGTATTTATAGAAAATATACTTATGATTTTGTAACTAGGGAGAAAAATTGTCAATATTACGCGAGAGCGAAATTGTGCGCACGAACGAAGTGAGTGCGCGCATTCGCTCGAAAGGAACATTGACAATTTCGCCGCGTTACAAACAATATTTTTTATCACTCATGTGAGGGGAGGTAAGTATCTTACAAGTTTGGGATCCAAGTGCCATCCAACAAAAATTGGAATCAAAAATGAAAATATTCTGACACTTCACGTCACTTTTTTTAATTCTTGAGTCTTGATTGTATACAATGTATTCATATTTATTTGTTTATTTTAATGTAACCTAGCGATATTCAATATTTGCGTGCATTGCCCAAGTTACGTGTAAATAGACTAATAGTGACATTTTATCGCACAAAAAAACGTGTACCGAGATAGCACTATTGTGCATGTGTGATTAAAAATATAGAACAAAATTATTCGAACCCAACATATTAAGCAAAGATAGTTTTATAAAATTTTACCTATTACATATAACATTTAGTAAATTGTATTTAACTGAAAAATGCTTTTAATATTTATTCAGTAACTTTATGAAAATATTAAATAAAATGATCATTTCATAAATATTTGATTTCATGCTTTTTGTTGTAGATGAAATGTCAACTAGCCACAATTAATTATATATAACGGAAATCTGCATATGCGGCTGAATAATGAATATTAATTTATTTTAAATGTACATATTTATTATGTTTTGCGAATTATCTCTACACGAATATATAAATAGAAGAACTATATAAATAGAACAAATAATAAATTTATGAACTTTATACATTATAAAAGGTAAGGCTTTATACATTATAAAATAAATCAAAGGTGAATTTAAAGCTCTAGATTTATTAAATATATATTGATGCATATTACTGCTATCCTGTTTATAGAATCGCTTGAATTGTTTATAAAGCGTTGTTATGATTGTAGTCCAATAATATCGAATCGATATTCTGTAGAGATTGGAAAGTTTAATTTTGAATAAACAGTGTTGATCGGTGCAGTTTGCGTCTTGGCTGGAAACGCGATAGTTTACATCCTTTCTAATAAAGACGAGCGAGAGTAGTATAAGCAAACAGAAACGAAGATGTTTATTTCTTATTATTTCCTCGGTTTGTTTATTTACACTTCAATAAAAGTTAAAATTACATTTAATAGCGATTTTCGAGTGTCTGTAACAATATACGTCCATAGTTATTCAGTTTAGTCGGCATCGTGATTTCCTTTTCCTGCAGCGGTCGCTAACTTTTAATTTAACTTCATTGCTTGAGTAAGGGAAAAATCTGCAAACAATTATATAATCCAATTGCTATTCCGTCGAGTAGAAAGTTTTTAATTTAATAATCTGATTCGGTTTCAATTTTTCCTAACAAATCTATATGCCGCAGGGACCAATCAATTACGTCCCAAGTATTCCCGGGTTATACCTTACTGCGGCCCTAACCGTAACAAACCTAAAACTATTTCATACACCAAGCCCATCAGATGGCTAATCTCAGACTAATTGTATGTGTAACATAATAATATGTAAGGGGGATGGTAAATATGGTCACATCCAAGTATCATTAACCGCAACAATGCCGACCTTGTGCGCACCGGAATTACTATTTTGGGGACAATCACCTAAACAATTCCATACCGGAAAACCCCCAACGGCACCACTCAAATAAAACAAATTGCTTTCTACAATTTTTGTGGAAAGAAATAAACTCAATTATATAAAATGAAAAATATTTCTGAAATCAGACGAAATATACATTGAAGGAAAGAACTGTTATTCAATTAGTCTATAGTCTCGTTTATCCAAGGTTTCCGTTATCAGATAACATTTTTTCTACTTACAAGAAAAGTAAAACCAATTTCAGCACGATTTCGAGATTGATCCAAATATTGCAGTTACATTTAGTATGTACTTAATTTCCAATGCACGTTTCTGAAATGATTCGAATTGTAATTGATTCCTGAAATTTCCTTAGCAATATCACTTACTGTTAATTGTAATGTTTGGTTAGAACAATAAAAAGCTATAATTTTTTCACTCCACTTTACTTCCTAACATCACACATATATATATATATATATATATATATATATATATATATATATATATATATATATATATATATATATATATATAAATATATACATGTGTAATGTAATTTTAGTTTGTGTTAAAACTGAAATAGCTGAAAGTTTTTAGGGTGGATTTACACTATATTGTTTATTTGTTGAGTTCACACTCCGCAGCACAAACTTAATACAATACTAATGCGATTTCAGTAGTGACTTCACTTCTTGTGAAGTTCACCTTACTTTGTGTAATTAAGTTTATACTCAGCTCGTTAGTTTGTGGCGGCTCCTTCAATTTACTGGCGCTTATTGAATTTTAAACCCACGTAACGTTCATTTATCCTGTTCCGTTGTTCTCTGCCTCCCGGCGAACGGACGCATCCCGCTTTCAGGCGAAAGATGTATGTAAACTAGCATGTACATTCCTGCATGATCCTCCATATTTGAAAAATAAATACTGTGTATACACTTGAATAAACACACACCAATAAAGAAAATTCTCAGTCACAGACTACACACTAAACCTAAACGATCTACAAATCGTTTACTGAAAATGTAAAATAGTTTTTTCTAAAAACAGTTTTTCAGCTCATTTAGTCCCTTGGTTGTGTAACTGGGCAAAAAATATAATATTAAGGGTGATACATTCAGAGTGTCTTTCAGTCTATTTTAAACTAAAATTATTATAAAACGAAAGTTGAACACCAAACTTTTGTTGAACATTGTAGAATGAAATCTAATGTTTAATAACATGTTAAATGCTTAATCCTTAATTCAAACTTAATACTTGAAAATGACATCTATTAGATGACCGCCGTTTGCTTCGATGCATGACTGAGATCGATGCAACAATGGACGCATTGCACGCCGGTATATTTCTGGCGACATCTCACCAATAGCTTGACGAATGTTTTTAGTCTTCCAGGGTTCTGATAAACTTAGATTTATCACGACCCCATAAGAAATAATCTAAAGCCGACAAATCCGGAGAGCGAGGTCACAACTGATCCTTGCGCTGGGAAATCGGACGACCAGGGAAGAACTCTCATAACGCTCCCATCCAAAAGTTGGATACATGACGCCTTGCACCATCTAGCTGAAACCAAATATTGTTTATTGGTAACCGGAATTGCTGATTGTTAATCGGATAGCAATTCGTTTTTTGCGATAGTTCCTGTAGAGGTTAAGTCATGCACATCTTTCAATTGCATGTACGTCTGCTTGGAAGATACTTGAAAAAATTGCCATGGAAGTAATGATTACCATGGAAGTAGATTGACATTTGAAGTATTTGGTACGAGGTCCTTCGCAACCATTATAGCGCGTTTGGCTTTTTCTACCACTTCTTTCACGGACCTGTTCCATAGGGGTTTACTATCAGGTGTTATAACCAGATACTTTATCTCCTGTGTGTATTTTACTGACCTCCCATGTAACATAATGGACTGAAAAAAGTTTAATTTTCTCTTCCTAGAAAATGGAAAACTTTCCTCTGGCTTCCTCAAACTTTCCTCTGGCTATTACGACTATGTCATCGATCTAACCTTGACATTTAAGATCTAAGTGATTCAGCCTTGCCAGTAATTCATCAACTACAAGGCTCCACATTAGTGGTGATGAACACATTTAACTGTGGGCAACCTCGAGTTGTGGAGAGTTTGATGATATCTTTTCCTACTTCTGTCTCCACAGTTCTAGTTCTCAGCATCTCTCCCATCCACTTTCAGATAATGCTGTCTATATTTTTTCTTCCAAGAGCGTATTTGACAGGCTTGTGCGAGGCGCTGTCAATTGTCCCTTCAATGTCTAAGAAGGCACATATCGCAACTTCCTTTGTATCTGCTTGAGCTGCTTGAATTTCATTTCTCAGCTGATACAGGGCGGTCTCTGTGCAGTTGTTTAGTGGTTCACCTACCAGCACTGTTGTCCTAAACTAATTGTCAATTACTTTCTCTATTGTCTTTAACATAAAAGATGTTAGACTAATGGGTTTAAATGACTTCGATTGAGTGGTGTCCCTCCATATCTTTGGTACGAATACCACCTTAGCCCTTCTCCAAATGTCTGGTATGTATCCAAGAGCTAAACTACTTCTAAAGATTTTTAGAAGATTGTAGGAAGGCGGGAACCAATCCGTTCACAGCTGGGACCTTGAATGGCTGGAAAGTGTCGATAGCCCAACTGATTTGGTTTGTTTAACAGATTTCCGTGGCCCTTCTCCAGTCATCTCGTTTTGGTCTCCGTAGTTGCACAAAGTCCTCGGCCTCTTTTAATTTTCTTCATCCTGGCAAATGGGTTTCTAGCAGAAGAGAGCTCTCTGCTCTTCGTTTTCCGTATAGCTTCTATCCGGTCTCTTAAAAGTGGCTATCATTTCCACCCTATCCTTCGCAAGTGCTTTATGCAATCTATTTGATCGCCACATAATTTTCACTATTGACAGCTACTGCGAATCCAATTTAATCTTCAAAAAAATATGGTACAAATATTCCTGCTTAGCAGATTTCACACCATACAGCCTTCTTAGAAGGCAGCTTTTCTTCGAATATAAATTGAGAGTTTTCGGCAGACCAGTATCGTAAGTTGTGTTTGTTCCTCTCCTAATTCTATCAGTTTTCTTTGCAAGTTTAGTATCCTTAAGAGAACCTGTTGTACGATATTTATCGACCCATCTTGCAATTGCCCTGCTCTGAGTTTGAATAATGGAGTACGTTTTAATAAAATGCTCTAAACAAGCAATCCCTTGTTCAATAGGCCAACCCTCTATTTTTAAGAAAAACTTGAAGATTCACTGAATATTAAAGCGTTAAAAGTATGTCAAATAATTCATTATTTCTTTTTGTTCTTATTAAGTAAAAACGGGACACTCTTAATTTTTCCCCTTTTATTTGATTGCCAATAGCTTATTTTAAACTGAAACCCAGACCTTTTTCTCGATGGTGTCTCTTCGGGTAACTTTGAGTAATCTTGCTATGTGAGATATTAAAGTAGTAAAACACCACAGTATAATGCAGGGATCGGCAACCAATGACCCGCGGGTCACCGAATGCCCCATTTGATAATTTCAAGAGACCTAATTTTGTTCCAAAATAAAGTATTGTTCCGAACACTTATTTAATGACTTGGCAAATTAAAAAACAATTAATTGAGAGAATCAAAGAAATTCAATTATCAACTAGGACAGTTCAACGTTGCTTCGAAGATGTGGCCAAAAATATTGATGAACTGGTTAAAAATGATTTGTTATCTAGAGAGACTTTATTAGCATTGCAGTTGATGAACGTATCAACATAAATAGAATGGGTACGCTTGCAATTATTATCAGATTTGCATCAAAAAATAGTTTCAATGTCAATGAAGAACTTGCGTTCTTGCTTCAATGAATCACACGACCAAAGGTACATATTTTTTGTCAAGTACAAAGGTTTACAAATTTCAAAAATTGGCAAAATATTGAAGTTAAGAAATAAATTATTTTCCATTACAACTGATGGTGCTCCAAGTATGAGAGGAAAAACTTTTGGATTAGTAAAACTAATGGGAAATGAACTTGTCTGATCAATTTTATCGTTTCATTGTATCAGAAATGAAACAAATTTATTTTCAAATGCATCTAGGCAAAAATTTAAGCATGTAATGAAAAGATTGTTAAGATGATAATAACCGCGATCAGCATTCGCGATCATTTTGTTTCTAAGCTTTTTTGGAGGAAATTGAATTAATATATTCCGAAATACGATGGTTAAGATGGATATTATATTTGAAGCAAAGTTGTTAGTAGATTTGTAGAGTGTTTAGATCATGTGCGTAGCCAGGGGGGGGGTTGGGGATTCAAACCCCCGAAATATGCAAAATATAACATAAATATTATATTGAAATAAGGAGGGACGAGTAGAGACGAATATCTTCATGAGAGCATGGTGGATGTGGAGTTTAGGATCCTCTGTATGTCAGTTATTGAAGAAAATATATTGCATTTCTGTTATTGTATTTTCTTAAAAAATCGATGACTATGAAAGAAATCGATGAAAATGATCTCAGACGTAGCATGGCGAAATGTTCACATTTTTAATAAAGCACAACGAAATAGAAGAAAATGTTTTAAACTTATTAGTATTTTCAAAAATTGACAATAGTAAGAACAGTAGTTTAAAAATGATTGATTTTAAAAGTTCAACGTTATAGTCGAATAAATTCAAAAAATTGCAAAAAGATTTAGAAAACCAGAAGATCATCTTTACATGATATACCCACATGTTGAGCAATTCGGCTTTCGAGTTTTTATCTTTAAATTGGCCCTGCCATTTTGTCCACATTCGGTTCAACTTATAAATGTGAGTTAATATTTTCACAAATAAAATTTATTTTAAGCAAGAACAGGAACAGGTTAACTACCGAAAATTCAGATGCTTGTATTCGCCTTAAATCGGCTAACTATAAACCTTGAATAAATTGACCTCACAAGTTCAACATTAGGGCCATTGATATCAAGTAGAAAGTTTATAAATAAAGACCATTCAACTATATTTGTTTTTATAATATGAGAATTATTATTTCGAATTTCTGTTTAAAATTTAATATCGTATTGTAATTATTTTCTTAGCAGAATGTATCTTATTAATCTCAAAAAGACTGTTTTAAAATTAAAATAGCACTGACCCAAACGTCTCGTTAGTATTCACATTATCACCCGCGGCCAAAAATGGTAGCCGATCTCTGGTGTAATATGTATTAGGCCTTAAGGGATTAATAACTTCAATAATAAAAGTTTAGAGAAAAAGCATATTTAATTTTCATTTTAATACAAAACTAATTTTCTTCAAATGTTGACTCTTACATCTAATGCAACATTAATTCGAAATATTATACTATGCACAATCTGCAAATTTCTATTCGTATATTATTCCATCGGTTTCGTTAATCTTGTGAATTATTTAGCGGAAAATTTTCCCCTCATTATAGGCTTCTCGCTCATTGTCGTAAACCTTTCGGATTTGAGAAGCCACAAAACTTTCAATAGGGTCTTATAAATTTAATTTTTTATCCATATTCAACGTCGCATTGATCTCCATCTACGTGTCTGGGCTAGTCCCAACAAGCTAACAGGATAGAATATATTATTTGCAGTTGTTCATTATCATTATTCTCATTAATCAAAGATTTTGTAAGGCAACGATTTATATAAATGTTTACTAACAAAAAAGGAATTAATGAAAGATCACCCTGTTTTAAGCATTTCTTAGTAAAATAAAACAAAACTATCTCGATAGAAACTTAGGTTTTTATGATATAAATGTAATAATGTATATACAGGAGAGTAAGACAGTAAATTTTGAAAAATTATTTCTCTTTAACGACGCATTATATGAGCTGTTTATTTTAAAAGTCTATGTCAATTTTTCAAATATTACGAGTTAGCTAGCTGCCTTAATAATCAAATTTTAACTTTATCATTTCATACAGAAGTAACTTGTTACTAATATAATACTACTAATTAAAAATTTGTTACTAATATAATAATAAACTTGCTACTAATAGAATAATAGAAAAAGTTTATTTTGAAAGTGGCGTAAGTCCCATTGTGAGAGTTTCAAATCGATATGGAAAATATTATGCAATAACATTTTATGTGATCTCGTAAGCTTTATGTTTCATTATCAAAGCAGCAGTTGAATTATCAATGTGCAATGAATTTGTTATAAAAAAATTAATTTGAAATTTCAGTTTCGATCCGCCAACGGAGTCATACGGATCTCCGGATATAGAACTATTATTTCAATAATTCGTTTTTATTTCGTTAACGTTAACAAATTAAATTGCAAGAAGAATGTATGAGAATATGAATATATTAAAACATCTCAAGAGAAAACTTATAAATCTTCGAGTATGAATTTCAATGTAAAAATAGAAAAATAAAAACTGGACCACTCACTAATGTAAATTTACAAGAACTTTTATTAGTAGTACATACTATCTGGACACCATAATTATTTTAAATCCCTCCCGTATACACAAATTGTAGAAGACTGAATAATATTGAATAAAAGGCACAAAGACCTTATGGTCGATAGCCTTTTTGGTGACAATAAAGATTTTTGTTTTTACCAGAAGGAGCTCTCCCGTTCACGAGGTTCCTTGCTGTTTAGGTCCTGTTCGTACATCATAGCCACTCCTCCATGAGGAGTCATAAGCCATGAGGTCAGTAGGTATGAATCCCGTAAATCATGTGCTTTAAGCAGACGCAACGACCCCAAGATGACCGCTTTCCAGCCGCAAGGGTCTCTCAGGATTGATTTTCAGATTGGAGACGAGCGAGTCCTTGATGCCTCCCATGCACCCAATTACCAAAACGACCATTCTTCACTTAGTAACCTGAGTACAGCCTCCGAAGCTCAAAGGTCTTGATATTTTGTACGCTTCTCCCCCTTCTTGAAACAGATAATATTTTCAGCTGGAGTCGAAAATTCAATAACAAACATCTGCTTGGAGGAGTGGTCCAATAGAACCACGTCAGGCATGTTCGCCGTTATCTGCCTGACGATGGAAAACGAGAAGTTCCAAGTTAGATTTCGCACCCTTCGCTCCCCACAACGGACTTAATATCGTTCGGGACATAGGGCAGAACCGGTGACCGGTCTATCGCATAATGATGGCTTACATGAGAGTATACCACTCTCAAATTGTGGCGATGGATATAGGCATAAACTGCATAAACTGGGCATGCCGTCAATATATGCATTGCTGTTTCAGGGGCCTTGTGACAAGCCCTACAACTCACATTCGGCACCTCTATACCCATCACTCGGCTACGATAGACCAAGGCGTTAATTACCCCATTTTGCGCAGCGCAAATTACTCCCTCAGTCTCGGTCTTCAGTCCACTATATCTCAGAAAGGCAAATTTATGCCTTTTGGATAAGCCAAAGTTTTCAATGATCTTGATTTAACCATTTGCCTTATCATGAGCATATCTTGCTCGGAGATTCTGACGTGGGCTGTAAGACGGAGCAAATTGAGCTCGGTAATAGAGTGTGATAGAGCTCGGTCAACCTCAAAGTCAAGACCGAGTTCATCTGCTGCTCTATGTGCCGCCCAAAACAAATGCCCCGATTTTCCGCCCATCGTGATCCCTGACAAGAAGCAACGGGGGATCTGAACTTAAGATGATCTTACAGGCTACACCCAAGATTACCCTGTTATAAAGACACTCCAAACTCAAAAGTCCTCGGCTTCCTTAGTTTCGGGGAAGATATAACCTCGGAACGGACGATTCTGGAAGCAAACTGCAATGGAGATTCATCATTTTTCGAGTATCCCGATCAATCTGATGCAACTCATCCAATAACCATTTTACTGCTTCAAATGAGTAGAGCAGAATCGGAACTGCAAGCATATTTGTGGCAAAAATCTTGTTTTTCCCCGAAAGCTCTGACGACCATATTCGTCGGAGTAGTTTTTTGTACTTGACGCAGAGATACTTTTTTACCTGGTGTTACGCTTGGATATGTCACTGCTCCACACCCAAATACTTTTAAATCTCTCCGGCGTTCAGATGTCTCAGAATGCTTCCGTCAATGAGTTGAGCATCTTCATAAAAACACTCGCATTGTCCTCTTTTGAGGTGAATCTGAGCGCATTTGTGCCAACCGAACCCTATGCCAATAGCATCTGTGTACTCCTGCACTATGCGCAATGACTGTATTAGTGTTTGCCTGCCCGAGACATACACTTTTAAATCATCCATGTAAAACAAGTGAGTTGATGTTATGCTTCCGGTTACCGGATGTACCACAGCCATAACCCTTTTCACCGTGTAAGGCTACGGACAGCGGCAACAGTGAGATGCAAAACAGAAGAGGACTCAAGGTATCTCCCTGGAATACTCCTCTTCTGTATGATATCAACTCTGTCCGAACTCGTACCCGCCGAGATGTTATCGAGAATCGAGTCTTCCCGAGTGACATCAGTCGTTTAATGCATCTCACCAGTGTATCGGGTACCGCAAGACATTTCAGCAAGCGAATAATCAGCTCGTGGAATGTTGTGTCGAATGACTAACGATAATCGATCCGAGCCATAGATCCGAGCCGCTTATATTAGACGGCATCCTGCGTAATGCATGCAATTATTATTATAATTATTATTTTTATTAATGAATAAAACTATATTAATTTTAATGTAAAAATTATTTACCAATCGTTATTTAACATTTTTGATTTATAACATAAAAGCGTTAGTTTACATTTTTATTTCAAGGAAAATTTAGTTTATGTATGGATTTAAGCTTTCTTAAGAATTGAAAACGTGCTTGCATTGGTTTTGAAAGTGACCTAAGATCATTTACAGCCCTCAAAAACATATTATCTCTTAAATAATGTTAATTATGCTAGTTGGGGTGATAAATTTGCCACCCTTACAAATACAAAAACATTAATCTACTATGTAATGCAGTGATTTCCAACGACTGTGCCGCTGCACTTTTATGTGCCGCCAAATTCTTGAAGCATGCAGTCAAATATCAGAAGTGCAAACAATAAAAATTATTTGGTAAGTACTTTGATACAGCATGCTTGTATAGTTTTACTACAAATCTGGGATTTGGTAAAGAATACGGGTTTTTTGAAACTTACAAGGGGACCGTATGATAAGGAAATCACCGATTCGATTCATTTTTAGTACACACGTAGGTGATGACCAGTAGTATAACAGGTGCAAGTAGTAAGATGCAATACTCATCCGTTTCCGTGAAATTAATTAATTGAGAAATTAATTATTTTTAGTGCGTTAGTCTACATTATACGTTAAAAAAATTAAACACGCTAGTGGCGCAACGGTAACAGTTGCGCCTCGAAAGCGCGAGGTCGCCGGTTCGAACCCGCCAGCGGGCTTGGGTTTTTTCTTCAAATATTTCACATTTTTTACAAATCCATGTGTCTTGAATATTGATTATTTTGTAATTAATTGTAATAACTGTTTTTTTTAGCGGGAAAAGGAATTTTGAAAAAATCATGCTGGAAATTTTCAATTTCTTTTTTTTAATCTCTTAATTTCTACGTTATCTGCATTGCAAATAAAGTATTATACAAATCTTTTGTGTCATGCAATTAGGAACTTTTAATTTTCTTCCCAGAATTTTTTTTTACCAAGCCGGATTATTACAAACCCTTTCCGGGTATTGGATTTTACAAAAAATAGCCACGTTTCTTGTAAAACATATCAAGATAACGTAATTGATATTTTACAATCCTAATCCCTTACAATTAGTATAAAAAATGAATTCGTAGATCATACCTGGGAAGGGAATATAAATTGTAACAAATTCGCCAAGAAGATCAGTTATTAGTTTACAGTAATCAGTGACTCTTCAAGCATCTCTAAACATCGACTACGATACGTCATTGGTCATCAAGTTTATAGTTTTTATTTTTCGGTCATTAATAATTGTGAGAGGTCTGATTTTACACGTGGCAGTGATATGTTGGGGCCTTCGATGGCCGAAGAAAGTGAACCTGATTCCAATTTCCAGACTAGTGAAAATACTCGCTTAAAAACGGCGCTAGTATATTGTGAACAGCTCCTTCTCGAAAATAATAAAATCGCGAGGGAACCCTCTGCGGTGATTAAAGAAGAACATATGGAAATCGGAAAAAATTGTATAGTGTAATAATGAAAACTCTGGCGGAACATATAATAGTAAGAGACGATCTTATTATGTTTGAAGAACTCGACGAAGAAGGTCTGTTTAAAGAAGTCGAAGAATCGGCATTACAATCAGACGACGAATCTGCATTGGAATCAGACGACGAATACCATCCAGATAAAAAAGGTCGAAAATCGAAAGGGATAACATTCCGCTTGATTATAAAATAAAGGTGGTTAATTTGGCGAAAGAGCACCCAAAATGGAGCCTGAAAAGTCTGCAAAGAAACGGATGTATCCGTCTTAAGAAAATGCTTCAGTTGAAAATATGGAAGGAACACATTAGGAGAGGTGGATCCACGAAAGATAAATATTCAACAATTGATAAATGGAATTATGATCGCTTTGTGGAAGCTCGTCAATCTAACCAACAAGTCAAGACGAGGTATTTACAACAATGGGCTCTAACTGCTGCCAGCCAATTTCCGGATTTGAAATTGAAAGCTTCAGAGGAGTGGGCTGTGGTATTCAAACGAAGACATCGAATTCGACAAAGAAAAGTAACATAATTCATGTCGGAGAGAGAAACCGCAACAATGGAGGAGACCCTTGCTCCAGCAGAAAAGTTTCGTCTCCACACACGAGCCCTCATCCCGAACTACAACTAGGATTTTGTCATCAATACCGACCAAACAGGTATTCGGGAAAGAAATTTTTTTTCCATATGAAAAAAAATATTATGTAGACAATGAAGTACTTACATTCGACTGTTTTTGTTAAAATGAAGTCATGATTTCAATGAAGTTTGCATCGCAAAGCAAACTTCATTGAAATCATGACTTCATTTTAACAAAAACGTTTTAAAAAATCCGTGAAAATGCAAAAATACGGCATTTATCACATGCTCAAGATGCCGTAATAATTATTGTTTTCCCTGCTTCTATGACAAATATCATCCAAGTTCGTCCAGTAATACGTCGCTCGAACAGGACGATAGTGAATAGGGTAAAATAAATGTTCACTATATTATGGAAGAGAGATGTAAAGGGGCAAATAAATAATATAATAATAAATATTTACAATTGATTCAAAAATAAACATTATTCAAGACACATCAATTTGTTAAAAATGTGAAATATTTGAAGAAAAAACACAAGCACGCTGGCGGGTGCGAACCGGCGACCTCGCGCTTTCGAAGCGCGACTGTTAGCGTTGCGCCACTCGCAATTTTGTTAACGTATAATGCAGAGGAACGCACTAATAATAATTAATTTCTCAATTAATTAAATTCTCGGAAGCGGATGAGTATTGCGTCTTACTACTTGCACCTGTTATACTACTGGTCATCACCTACGTGTGTACTAAAAATGAATCTAATCGGGGATTTCCTTATCATACGGTCCCCTTGTTAGTGTTGCGGACTTTTTACCTGGTGTAACTGTTGTTAATCGTCTTTGATAAAACTCTTTTTAGTTTAAAAAAAAAAAACGTGGCAATGTCAACCCAGTTGCGCGGGGCTACAAAATCTGTTATGTTGAAAATGTCAATTTTTAGGACAACAGAAACACGAATATTTATTGAACCATGCAACGTAGAAGGTTAATTTTTCTTTCCGATCTTAGTTAAAGGGTGCAAAAGTTGATTAACAACACCAGGTTACACCAGGTAAAAAGTTCGGAACACTAAGTTTAAAAAAACCGTATTCTTTACCAAGCCTCAAATCTGGATCAAACCCAGACAAAACTACTTAATAGCAAAACGCTTAAAAGCTTAATAGCGAAAACTCGGCTAAAACGTAGCTCGATGCATGTATGCCGTGGCAGAAATTAGAACTAACTTATAAAGGCAAGATTTTACTGAATTCTCCGTTTTAACCTAGATTAGATCAAAGATTAAATTGGGTAATATTAGAACAAATAGATCCAGACAATATATCGCACGGTGGCACGACCTCTCGATCCAAAATAAAAAAAAATAATTCAAATAATTTACCTTGCGACTTGCACGCCCTTCTTACATGTGCTATAATCCGAATCTTCTGTTTATTCAATTTTTCCTTACAAAGTCATGTTTAATTCCTTGCATGAGGATCAATAAAACAGTGATTTATTCACTAGTGTAATAAAAGTCTCCGCGGCAACGCATCAAAATAACTCACGGGCTTCGTAAACGTAATCCTAAATGTTGGCTGGTGTTCTTTTTTTGATCGCCAATCACACAACTTATATACATTTTATTCATATTAATACTATTATACATTTTTTTATACAAACTCATAATTTTTGCCGGAGTAATCTTTCCGCGTCATCATCTAACAATAATTCTTCGAATGTATCCAATTATGATTAATAAAACACAAATTAATTAAACACAATATATACACTAATTGTAAACAAAATTTTGATACACAAATCAACAATTTTATCGATGCCATGACAACACCACAATCATGGCCAATTTTTCTTTGAATGGTTATTTGTTAAACAAAAAAAAGTTTGTATAAAAGTTTGAATTTCACTGTCGGATAAAATTAAGGTTTAACTCGTGAATTTATCTATCTGCTCGTGAAACCTTAATTTTATGCTCTTGCATAATAAATGACTATTAAACTCATTTTATTGTTGGTGCCGCCAAATTTGGATGTTGAAAGTGTACCGCAAGAGAAAAAAGGTTGAGAATCACTGATGTAATGATGATATAATGTATTACTATATTTTTAAATTTCATTCAACGCAAACCCTTCAATATCTCGATTCGAACATAAATGGACTTACGCGAGTTTCAAAATGAATGGCTCATATATTTACTTATTTATTTACTTTAATCATCTTAACAGTCCTATTCTAGGTGTAAAGTTCGTGAAGTAAATATTTTAATCGTCCACAACAAGCAAGGGTAAATGACGATATTTAACTCTAAATCTCACTCCCTTAATCATTAAAGTAATAATTTTAGGTATATATTTCTAATAAAGGAGGTATATTTTCCTCATAAATACTTTTATATGCTTTTTTATATCGAGTCTTATTTATGTTACCAGAAAACAGAGTGAAACTTTATGGAGCTAATCCAGAAGTGTTTTATTCTGGCGTGGACAAATCCGGGATTAAATAAACCTTTGCTCCAAACAACATTTTTTATTTTGTAAACATTTATATTTTTATTTCGCAACAATTAAAAAACATTTTTATTTTTTATTTTGTAATTTTGTATTTGTAAACATTTATATTTACAGAAAACTTTCAGTGTATTATTGGCAGTAAGTATTATCTTCTCTGTACAGTCAAGTCATTTCTATATCTTTTTCTCATTTTAATACTATTTATTTTAGTATTCTAGACGCTCTCTGTCCTTTCGATTTCGTCAGTCTAGACTGGTCAGTCTAGTCTTGGCAAACAATTGATCAGGAAATTTATCATCCTAGTTTTGGTAGAGTGTGCTTTCTTACTGTGGTTTCTGTGGAGGTGATACTTTTCTAATCTTAATTCTTGCCAGACTAGTTTTGTCAGTCTAGTCTGCTTAGTCTAAATCAGGGGATAAATCAGAATAATAAACTCGGTTTTATGAGGGACAGATTAACGACATAGGCTACGGAAGAGGTAATAAAAGCGATCAAAGTTGCCGAAAACTATACACGAAAGAACAAAAGACTCGGCACCTTAGTCACCATCGACATCCATAACGATTTTAACAAACTGCCATGGCACGAGCTGATGGAAACACTAAAAAGGATGAAAATAAGCAACATCCTCAGAAAAAAATAGTTAATTACCTACCGATTTACCGATTACCTACCAGCAGAATTGATATGGTTGACAAAGAGGAAATAATGTTGAATTGAAAAGAAACAAAGAAAGAAAAAGTGGATGTAATCCAGAAATGGCAAAGGAAATGGACACAAGAAACGGGGAAAGCAGCCATGACCAAGAAACTCATCAGAGACTTAGGCAAATGGACCAACAGGAAGCACGGTAATGTCGACTTCCATCTCAATCAATTCCTAAGCGGATATGGGTGCTTGATAGCTTCTCTTAAACGTTTTAACATTAACAACGATGACCTCTGCCCCCACTGTAACGTGGAGAAAACAGTAGAGCCCCTTTTGCAGGTGCTCAAGATGGAGATCAGAAAGGAGTCGGCTATATAACGAGGTGGGAGAGTTGACTATATAAAACACTTTCCAGAAGATGATAAATAGTGAAGTAGAATGGACGCACATGCATTACTACATAAAGAACATCCTAACAATAATTGAAGCGGAAGAAAGAAATGCTGGGAAGACCCCAAGGCGTAATAGCCAGGGGGAGATTGAAAAGCCCCTGCGGGCGATCCACCCTGGAGATAATAATGATTCCGGGGTATGAATATAACATCGCCAAGTGGACTAGGGGTTTAACGGATGAGAGCTCCGCACTCGGACTGGTAGAGCTGCCAACAGCGACAATAAAAAAGGCTGCTTTGTCTGCTGCTTGCAGTACTCTTCTCAGCCTTATCCTCACCGTCTAATATTGGTGTATATTACAGTTCTAAATATTGGATATTACAGTTCTGTGACATACTACTTTTTTCAGTCAACTTTCTTCTTACTGATCTTGTCTGTGAATAATATTGTGATTCTAGTATGATCAATTTAGTCAATATACCCTGGTCTGTCTAGTACTGACAATATAATCTCTTCAGTCTAGACTTATCAATTTAGTCTAGTCTGGAAAGTCTAATGTGGTAATAGTCTAGTCTAGTATTAACTAAATTACAACTCGACTAAATTTTAGTCTTAAAAGTCTTGCGATATAAGTATTTTCAGTCTTATTATTAGTCTTTAATACAGTAATATATAATATTGACAGTCTTTTCAGTCTTGTTTTGTTAGTCTAGTATTTTTACCTTGGTGACAATAATAATTTTGTTAGTCTAGTATTGTAAGTATAGCTTTGTTAATCTAGGTTGTGTTGCCTATAACAAACAGAGAAACAGAAGGCCAAAAGAAATAGCACCCCTATCAAGAATTATATTTACAACAAATCACCTGAACGAGGAAAAAATAAAAAAATGCATTACTCAAGATCTAAGTAAAAGCCAAAAAAAGGTGCAGATATACTGGTTCAGGCGATGCACAAAGCATGTAAAAATTCTCTAATTGAGGAAGGACAACCAAAAATAAAATAGATAACACTGGTGGACTGCTGAAATTTCGAGCATAAGAGTTGCATGAACCGCTGCCACGAGGAAGTACCAACACCAAAGGACAAAACAAGCAGATAGCGAAGTTACCAAAGCGCCAAACAAGATATACAAGAGTCGAAGAAAGGAGCTACGGCAATTAATAAACAGCACCAAGCAGAAGCACTGGAAAAAACTATGCGCTAAACTAGAAAACGACATTTGGAGACCTTCCAAATCATAAGAAGAAACATGAAAATTTGCTCACAAACTCCTCCATTAACAATAAAACTGTACGCAGAGTAGCTGATGTGCTCTTTCCACACCACACTCCGTTCAATTGGCAACAGCCCGAAGTCACCGATATACCTCTCTTCACGGCCGAAGAATTATTCCTCGCAAGCAGGTGAATTAAGAATAGCAGAGCACCGAGACCAGATGGAATACCACCCAAAGTTGTAAACATAACGGCCCAGCACCAACCAACTTTCGTATTGGATACTATGAACACGATGCTCACAGCGGGTAACTTTCCGGTCAGATGGAAAAGGGCAAAGCTCGTCCTCGTCAGAAAATGTGATAAAAAAATAGGGAACCTCATATCCTACAGACCCTACTGTATTTGCCTACTGGATGTGTCGGGAAAACTCTTAGAGCAGCTTTTATTAAACAATTGTCAGTAAAACAATTTGGCTTCAGTCAAGAAAAATTCACACTTGACGCGCTAAGATCTGTCTTAGAGATTGCCGAAAAGGCCAAGTCTGGCACGCGGAGAACAAGAAAACTGTGTGCACTGCTAACCGATGTCAAAACGTATTTAACAGCTCTAGGTGGAAGCAGATCATGGAAGGCCTAACATCAAGAGGTATATCACCGTAGCTACTACGCATGGTGAGGAGCTACCTTAGTGAAAGAAAGTTAATTCTGAAAGGGGTTCGGAAAACGGAACAGAGAAGCATCAGCAGCGGGGCTCCACAAGGATCGACTCTAGGCCCAACCCTGTGGAACGTCCTATATGACGATGTGCTGAGATTGAGACTTCCATTGGGGTCGACATTGATTGGCTTTGCAGACGACTAGTAACAGCCAGGACAGAAGAAGGATTGACGCAGACGGCCAACCACGCTATAGAGCAAATCGTTGAATGGATGAATTTCAAAAACCTCAATCTGGCGCCGGAAAAAAACGGAGGCGGTTCTTCTTATAGGACAAAAAGAGACCCCAATCAATAAAATTTAAAATTGAATAAATGATGCTAATCCCAAGGCATCAAATAAAATACCTGGGCATAGTAATGGACAAGGCATTGTCTTTCACACCGCACATAGAAAAAGCTGCAGCGAATCAAAAATTACAGCAACTTATGCCCTACATTGGAGGTCCCAGGAGCAGTAAACGCAGGTTGCTTAGCTACGCAGTACAGGGCACTATGATGTACGGAGCACCAATATGGGCTAGATCAATGGGAAAAGAGAACAATACTTTAAAGCTCCTTGTAGTGCAAAGGAAAACGGCCCTGCGCATATCTAGCGCTTTCCGCACCATAGCAAGCGAGGCAGTCTTGACCATCGCGGGTATCCCGCCAATTGACTTACTGGTGGAAGAACATAGAAAACTGTAGGAGACTGACCACAACAAACATAAAAAAAGGGAAGCCAGGAAACAACTTATGGAAAATTGGCAGCAAAGGTGGCAGCAAGGAATTAAAGGAGAGTGGACCAGACTTCTTATCCCTGAACTTGAACCCTGGATAAATAGAGAACATGGGGAAAATAGTTACTACTTCACCCAAGTATTATCTGTACACGGATGATTCAAGGACTACCTACACCAAATTGGCAGGGCGGCAGACGACCAGTGCGTATACTGCGGGGAGACTGATAGCGTGAGCCATACAATCTTCGACTGCTCTCGATGGGAAATTGAAAGAGACACAATTGCAATTGATGCAGAAGTACCTATCAACCCGAGAACAATAGCTGGACATATGCTTAAAGCAAAAGAAAACTGGATTCAATCGGAACAATATATTCATTATATTATGGAGTCCAAAATAACTAGACTTGCAACGAATAGTATATTCGGCCACACGCCGAATACCGAATATTCTGCGGGCTTTCTAGCCGAATAGCCGAATATTAGGCAAAAGTATTCGGCCGGCGTGTGGCGGGAAAACTTGTTTGTTTCCCGTACGTTTGTTTTGAACTAACGCCGCGTTATCTTGCGCTCTCAATTGTTACCGCTCTGTGTGTTTTGACAAGTTTGATAAGTAGGCACAGTTTGTCGTATTCTCTACGATTTTTTTTTTTTTTTTTTAAATAAAATTGTGCAAAATCTTACTAATAATAATCGATTATGGCTTTTAAAAAAAAATCGACTATTTGGACATACTTCGACGACGATGAAAATAATGCGAAAAGTGTTGTGTGTAAATTGTGCGAAATAAAAATTTCTCGTGGTGGCGTTAGAAAGAAGGCCACTACATCAGGAATGATAAATCATTTGAAAAATAAACACTGCGACGAACACCGTAAGTTGCAGACTACGCTTCCTAAGGGGCAAGACATAACGGGTCAAGATACAGATGTAAATCCTTCGACAAAAAAACCTTCGACATCAAAATAGCAATTGAGTCTTGAAGAATGTTATGAAATACGTAAATCATGGGATATTAATGACCCCAAGTCTAAAAAATACCATCTCTTAATTGCCGAAATGATAGCACTTGGCAATGAACCAGTAAATATAATAGAAAGGACTGGTTTTAGAAGATTGATTAATAACGCTTTGCCGCGGTATAAAATACCATGCCGCCCTTACTTTTCAGACAAAATAATTCCAGAAATATATCATAAGGTGGTTGAAACAATTAAAAAATTACTTTCAGAAACTGATTATATTTCCGTGACATGTGACATGTGGACGTGCTTGCATAATCAAAACAGTTTTCTAAGTTTTACTGCGCACTTTATTGATCGTGAATTCAATGTTAAACATGTAGTATTGAGCATCCAACATTTTGAGGGACAACACACAGCACAAAACATAGCGATTAGTTTACAGAAAAGTATTGCAAGTATGTGGGACATCCAGCTGGCAAAAATTCATGTCGTTGTTCATGATAATGGACGAAACATAGTAAAAGCTGTTAGTAATGCCGAGTTAGCCTCAGTGCGTTGTTTCATTTATACTCTTCATTTAATTGTTAACAATTGTCTGAAGGCTCAATCAAATGATAGCAACAGGTAGAAGTATCGTAACTCATTTCAATCATTCTGGCACTGCACAGATTAAACTGCATTCTATCCAAAAAGATTTGGATCTCCCGCAGCATGAATTGGTGCAAAACGTCTTTACGCGATGGAATTCCACCTATTATATGCTTGCAAGGTTAATGGAACAAAAACGGGCCGTTTCACTCTATCTCACGGACTGTGATATTGCCAATCTGACTGCTGTACAAGGGAGCTTTTAGAGCAACTCTTAAAATTATTACAACCATTTGAGGAAATAACAAAAATTACAAGTTCCGAATACGCTTGCATTTCTGAAATTATTCCGTATGTTGTTACATTAATGCGATACTGCGATAAAACGAGCACATCAGAGCTAACACCCAAATTAAACCAAGCGAGGCTTGTTATACAACAAGGGTTACAAGAACGATTTGAGGACATCACAACAAGCAAAAATTATTTGGTGGCTACAGCTTTAGACCCACGCTTTAAAATGAATGTTTTCACCAGTGAACTGCAAAGAGAAAAAATAAAGCAGTATATTTTGATCGATAGCCTAAAGATGAACTGTGCAACGAGCAGTGACGATAGCGCAAATTCGTCCCCTATTCCGGCCAAGAAGATGAGAACCAAAGAGCAGAGTCTAAGCCAGGCTATTCACTCATCTTTCATGGATTGCTTCGAAGAGGTGGTTGCAGAAAAAAACACAGCTCATACCTGGACACCGAAAAGAAAGAATGCAGTTGCAACTGAAATAAACCTTTATTTAAGTATTAAGAACATATCACGTCACGACAATCCATACACATGGTGGCAAGCAAGAAAATATAAATTTCCATGTTTGGTAAATCTTGCAGCAAAGTATTTGTCTGCGCTAGGAAGTAGTGTTTATTCAGAGCGTCTTTTCTCCGAAGCTGGGAATGTCTACGAGAAGAAAAATGCAGAAAAATTGCTGCACCATAATCTTCCACTTGTAAATTTTAATTACGAGAATTCAAGTACATAGACATAGACATTTATTTAATACCTAGCTTTTTGTTAATTTTTATAGTACGGAAGTTGATAATGAACTATAACTACTTTAATGATTATAAGAAAAATAAATTATTATTATAAAATAAATAAATATTTTCATTTTATCAATTATTTGACCAAAACAAAACATCTTACTAAAGTATTCGGTATTCGGCCGAATAGTACCTAGATAATTCGGCATTCGGCCGAATAGGATAAAAGTAGCCGAATAGGCCGAATACTGAATAATATCCGAATATTCATTGCAAGTCTAAAAATAACCGATGAAGCGAAGGCAAAAAAGATAAAGAGAAATTAAATTCAAATAATTCAGTCAGTCTCGCTCGACCCCTCGCATCTAGCAGACGTATTCCAGTGCGCTACGCCAGTCTATAGGCCACGTCAAACCAAATAAAATCTAAATACTATAAGCCATATACCAACACCATAAGCCATATAAAAACACCAAAATCCTTCGATGGATGGCGACCCCATAATGGAGGTAGTGGAAAACAGTGACAAAACTCCTACCGAAAAAAGTGATGACATGCGCATAACGCTATCACGTAACCAGCCTGGCCAGTCACCAGCTTGGCAAATCGTTAATCCTAGAAAGAGATATAAGAGGGCTAACAGTAATATAGACAATGACAGCCAACTACCGCAAGGCACATCTATAATAACAACAGATTCTCTGTGCTCGCTGTCACCCAAGACCCACCGACCACAAGCTATAATGCTATAAATGGAAATACTTATCAAACAATAATAGAGCACGGAAGAGAACCCAAACTACCACCTATATTTATACCAGGCTATAAATCTATAACTCATCTTTCAGCAACAATTGAAGAAGTCATCAGGAAAGGTGACCACATTCACAAAACCATCAGCGGCAGTGGTTAACTGAAGATAATGGCTAAAACTGCAGAGGCATACCGATAAATTGTCCAAAAACTCGACGAAGTAAGTTTCTCCTTTCACACATATCAATTAAAACAGCAACGAGCATACATAGTGGTTATCAGATCACTGCATCCATCCATACCGCCTGAGGATATCAAGGTCGCAATAGAAGAGCTTGGACATGCTGTAAGAAGCGTTGCAAACGTTCAGCACAGAAAACCCAAAGAATCTCTACCATTATTTTCTGTGGATCTCGAACCAAACACAAACAATAAAGAAATTTACAAAATCGACCAATTACTGAATGCGAAGATTCAAATTGAACCGCCAAGAAAAATAACAACAATCTAGCAGTGTACCAGATGCCAGAGGTATGGTCACACCAAAACCTACTGCCGTAGGCAATTTCGGTGTGTCAAATGCGAAAAGTAAAGAAACCCCTGCCAAATGCGTGCTGTGTGGAGGAGACCACCCAGCCAATCACAAGGGATGCAAAATATACCAAGAAATACGACTAAAAAGAAAAACCCAACCCAAAAACCACTAGCACAGACCAACAACCTCAGGAGAACTCCGAGTTGAAACGCGGTCAGCTGATGTAATTCCGTCTTCCAGTATGACACACTTAAGGGAGAACGCCAGTTTTGCTCAAGCCGCTAGTATGACCGAAAACTCCCAATCGGACCACAACGCAGATGGTAACCCTGATATAATATCTAAACTCGACAAATCGTTTCAAGAATTCGAACAGTCGTAATGCAACAAAACGAACTACTGAACACAATGCTAAAACTACGCACGCCTGTATTAACCAAGTTCACGGAAAAATGAACCAATTTTATAGAATGGCTCCATGGAATGCGAACGGCCTGGTGAAACACTACCAGGAACTTAGTTCATTTATACATATAAATAAACTAGATATTATCATGATCTCAGAAACACACTTCACAGACAAGAGCTACCTCAAAATACGATGGTACAATATATACTCTACAAAACATCCTAACGGCACTGCACGCGGAGGCATTACAATCATAATAAAAAAACTCGATCAAACACCATGAGCTTACTGTATACGAAAAAGACTACTTGCAGATCACTAGTATCATGGTGGAAGACTGGAAGTACGGTCCTCTAGTCCTGTCAGCAACATATTGTCCTCAAAAACACTCAATCGATAAAGACAAATTCATGGAATATCTCGGTACACTAGGGCACCGCTTCATTGCTGGGGGTGATTTTAATGCGAAACATCCGTGGTGGGGATCCACACTCACTACCAATAGAGGGAGAGAACTCCAAAAAGCAATGACCCATATGCAGTCTATCAGTTATCAGCAGGGCAACCTACGTACTGGTCTACGGACAACAACAAAACTCCAGACGTACTAGACTTTTTTGTTACTAAAGGCATAAACAATATATACAAACGTGGAACCTAGCCTTGACCTCTCATCTGACCATACCCCGGTAATACTAACACTTAGCACTGGAATCATCACTAAAGAAAGCATCCCAACTTTGCACAACAAGAAAACTAACTGCCTTCGAGTTGCCTTTCGAGATAATATTAATCATGGAATTGACCTAAAAAATACCATTGAAAAACAAAGAAGACCTACAAGACGCCTCAGAACATATTATAAAACTGATACAAAACTCAGCTTAGGATTCCACTCCCCAATCCAGTGACAAAGGAATAATTAATAACTATCCAAAACAAATAAAGGAAAAAATCACTAAAAAATGGAGACTACGTAGGGTATGGCAACTGAGTCGACATCCCGACGACAAAATTAGGCTAAACTGAGCTGCGCGAAAATTAAAAAAACTTATTAGTGACTATAATAACACCACCCTACAGCAAAGCCTACCATACTCCCTTTGGAAGGTAACAAAACGAGTGAATCAACAACAAAACCAAAACTGGGAGTTTTGGTTAAAAAAACCAAAAACCAAATGGCCAATGGGCTAAGTGCGATACCGAAACAGCCGAAGTCTTTGCAAATCATCTCGCTGAAGTGGTCACTCCTCTACCATCGAACTTAAGTGACGATGATCTTCTCAATTGCCGTACAAGCACCTTGCAAATGAATTTTCCCATAAGACACCTCTCCCCGAAAGAAGTTCATATAATAATTATGAGAAAACTGAAGTGTAAAATCACCTGGCTATGATCTAATAACAGGCAGAATACTTGAAGAACTACCAAGAATAGGTATTGTATTTCTGACCATGCTACTCAACGCAGTTATTCGCACGTCAAAAATTCCGGATCAATGGAAAGTAGCCCTGATCATTATGATTCTAAAACCGCAAAAACCCCCAGCGATTGCCTATCATATCAAAACTTTTTGAAAAACTACTACTTGTGAGACTGAAAGAATCAATAAGCCAAAAGAAACTTGCACCGGATCACCAATTTTGCTTTAGAAATAGCCACTCAACAGTAGAACAAGTTCACAGAGTTTTTCAATGTCATCTCTAATGCCCTGGATGAAGAAAAAATACCGCTCAGCTGCCAAGCGTTTGATAAAGTATGGCACACCGGCCTAATTCACAAAATAAAAATGCACTTTCCGCAATAATATCTGCTTTTAAAATCATACCGAGACAATAGGAAATTTCAAGTAATGCATGGTCAAGAAGTATCCAAGCTCTATTACATCAAGTCTGGGGTACCACAAGGAAGTGTCCTTGTTCCTGTACTGTATACGCTGCATACAGCAGATCTTTCTGTAAGAAACAACACGAATGTAGCAACGTTTGCGGACGATACGGCAATACTAGCTGTGCACGAGGACCCAGAAGTGGCTTCGAAAATACTACAAAAGGGACTCAAAGACATTGAAAATTGGCTCGGCCAATGGCGAATAAAAGCAAGTGATACTAAGTCTGTGCACACAACATTCACCATGAGACGAGGATACTGTCCATATGTAAAGTTATACGGCCAACCTTTGACAAGTGTTGACAACGTGATGTACCTCGAATTGCACCTGGACAGGAGGCTGACATGGTCCAAGCACATCAAGGCAAAAAAGTAAGAACTAGTTCTTAAACTCCGCAAAATGTACTGGCTCATTGGCAGGCGGTCCTAAATCACCCTGCCTAATAAAATTATTATCTACAAATCCATTAAAAAACCTGTGTGGACATATGGTTTACAGTTATGGGGAACTGCCAGCTACTCGCACCTGAATATCATACAAAGATTCCAGTCTAAAACTCTTAGACTCTTATTGGACGCCCCATGGCATATCTCTAATACTGCGATACACAGAGATCTCAACATTCACACCATTAAAGAAGAAATGCAACTACTTTGCGAGGGCTACGAAATGAGACTCGAAAACCACCCAAACCAACTGGCCTCAAGCTTACTGGATAGGAACCTGGTAACCAAGAGGTTGAAAAGGTTCAAGAAACTGGTTTTACTGGAACGCTTCTGAGTTTCAGCAACATCCTAAACTCAAGTCATAAACAGAGAATTGTGCATCGATGGATGTCACTCTGGACAGAAGAAAGAACCCGCCATAAAAATCATTTATTGTTAAATAGATTAATAGATTAACTGTGTAATAGATTATGATTATAGGTACTCAAAAAAAAAAAAATTCAACCGTAACTCCGAGCCCATGCGACTAGAAAGTACCAGAGTTCACGGTTGTGCTCCCAGGGGTGCCACTTGTCTGGTCAGGTGTTGACACTCTAGTCTTATCAATATAGTTTTCTGTCTCTATTTTTTTCAGTCTAGTCTAGTCTAGTGTTAATTTAGTTCCATCCCATCCCCCCTGTCAATGCTGTCTTGTTAGTCTAGCCCTGTAAGTCTATTTTTGTAAGTACTGCGTTATCCGTCTAGTTGTGTTAGTTGGTCCAGTAGGATGGAAGCTGGTCCTCATTAAAAAGTAAACAAACCTGTTGACTTAACTTCCTCGAACCGGCCACTATGTATCCTTGATGTTGCTGAAAAATTGTTAAAATATTTAATCCTAGCAACAACCACACGCCTAAAGGATGAACTGGAAAATGTCTTACACGACAGTTCAAATTCCGAGAAGACCAGTCTACAATAGATAGCGGAAAAGGAAAAATTAGCAGAAAAGGACCCGCAAAATATGTGCACTTCTTACGCTCGATATTAAGAACGAATTGAATTCTATCCTACGGGAACTAACGGAAAGAGATATATCACGCACCATCTTTTAAAAATAGTCCATAGCTATTTAAGTCATCGCAGCATCTCTCTCCATGCTGAATATGATGTTCGAGTGCATGACGTCAGCAAGAGGGAGTCAATATAATAGGATCACTTACCATAGTAAGAAAAGCTATTCTTAGAACAAACCAAGTCATAGGACAAATCACAAAATGGATGGTATCAAAGTACCTCCTCCTAGCGCCAGAAAAGTCAGAAGCTATCAAGGGTAATAATGACGGGTAATAGAAAGTAGATACTTCTTCAAAGTAATGGGTGTGGATATTTACCCAAAGAATTCCCTAAAATACCATGGGATAACTATTGACAAAAGCCTGCCTTTCCCTCATGTGGTCCCTCAAAAACGCGGTGGAAAGCTCAATGAAAACCACGGCAACACTGTAAAAATTAATGTCAAATCTGGGAGGTCTCATATTATATGGAACTCCTATATGGTCAGAATCACGAAATAAGGTGAAAATAAACCAGTATACCATATATAAGTATATAACTGGTTTATATATGTATATACATAGGTTTATATACATATGTATACCAAAGGAAAATGGCCATAGGAGATTGCAGTACATACCGAACAGTATCTTGCGATGCAATCCGGGTAATTTCCGGTATACCACATATCCAAATACAGGCGAAGCCTTGGAAAGAGGTAAATTTCTTTGCTGGGAGACATTGCTGGGAGGCTACCAAAAGCAAATCCTCTGGAAGATGGTTCATAAAAATATGACTGAAGCATGGGAGGGAGCGATTTGACGATTGACGATTTGGGGAAATAACTTATTACCTAACCCAAGTCCTCACATACCTTGGGTGGTTCCGAGATTATCTTCACCTTCTCAACATCAGTAGAGCATCTGACGCAAACTGTGTAAACTATATCTTGATCGACAGTGTTATACATACAATCTTTAAATGTCTGAGATAGGACAAAGAGCGTGAGATGCTCGAAAACAACACGCTAAATCTACAAAATAGGATGGCCAAACTTATAAAATCACAGGAAGACTGGAACAATATCTACCAAATAATTAAAACAATAATCACCTCAAAGGAAAGGGATGAGAGATAAAGGAATGTTAGAAATCGAACCCCTAATCGCGCGTGGTGCGGAAGGGAGAAGTTGATAGTACTAATATGGCGATATGTCAACCACCACCCTAATCAAATGCAATTAGTAGTCCTGGGCTGTTGTATCAGGTTACTTTCACGGGGTTCGCTTGTTTGCTTAACCGTAAGGTGTCATCTATACAACAAATAAAAAGGTTTATTTTAAAGTCAATAAAAATTCATTATGTCATAACATTTTATTTTTTGAAACATTTTCAGCAAATTAATTCATTAAATGACTTCGAATTTCAAGTCAAGGGAAATTTCTTATCCAAACTATCAAAGAATATAATAAATATTCCAAAACATCTAATAAATTTTACCTAAAGTAATTAAACGTTCATTTTCCGTTCCATAAAAATGAAAAACAAAATTTAGTTATTCAAGTTTTTTTTTAATTCGATTTATGGCTTTCTTTTTATTGCCACTTAACATGAAAAGTAAATTTTGTTCACTCATAATCTACTGCAAAGTTAAAAATAATTGGGAGATAAACATCCATTACTTATGATATTACCTTTTCTCTTGCTTACATTTAATTATGTAAAAGGAAGAGGATCAGCATTTCTCCAAGCTAAACGCCGGTGATTTAGGTAATGCTAATATGCCAGCCCATTGCTTTTTAAGTTTTGTTAAAAAAAGAAAGGTAGCAGACAAGATGATTTACACGACAATTAAGAGAAGTGAGTCAGGTAAACAGACCATACAAATAAAACTAATTACAGGAGTTAAGCTGTATGCTCAGGTTATAGTTCAATATAAATTAATTTATAAGTAGATTTTGGTGTAGTAAGTTAATAAAAGTCTGTAACAATAACAAAAAAAACAGAGAAATATTAATACTGGAAGCGAACAAAGCAAATAATTTTTATTGTATTTTCTAGATAAATAAAATTTAGTGTTTGCCGTTGTATATATTCGTTTCCTGTTTAGTAGAAGTTGCGGGTAAGAATTGTTTTCCGCGAAGTTTCGTCCGAATTGTATATATTATATGTTTTATAAAAAGGAAATAAGTTTGACAAAACAACGCACTTAATTCTATTGAGAGGGAGCGAACAGGGAGAAGATTGCGCGCCAGTTGCGGACGAAAGAATAATCAGAAAAGTTATCCCACCAGTATGTTTATTCAATGTCGCGGAAAATTTTTCGGACTGAATTCACTCGTCTACATCCTTCTCGACCAACATTCTTATAGATATCCTGGATATTGCATACACTAAATATAAACTATATAACTTACATAGAAAGTCAACTAAAAGTACAACTGAACCGAATACGAGTTTGTCATGTTTCTGGGTTACCTTAATTAACATTATGTGCAATAATATATAATTATATAAAATAATATTACATGGTATATTATGAATTATGCAATAATGCAAACTTAGAAAATAATAGGGTCGTTCAGAGAGTAATTTATTATTTTCGATTTTCGAGCCTTCTTCTTTAACTTGATTCTAAACCGAATTGTTTTTATATATTCAGACATATTTAGACTTAAACTAATTTAAACTAATTTGAACTAATTTGATGGCTAACCAGTTACAGTTCGAATGGGATATCGCCACATTGAGTATTACTTGTTCTGGTCTTTACAGAACTATTTGGTCGACAAAACCTTTAGTTGAGATGGGGATATCAAAAATCATTTGAATGTTTTGCGATCAAAATCCGGCGAAATACGAATAAAAATACAACCAGAAACAAGACAAATATATTTAACCAATTAGTCAGTCTTCTGAATTGAAAAACTCGCTACCATTTTACCACTAATTTTGTGAAAATATTGTATAACTTGTGAAGGTAATTAAACCTAAATATTTTATACTTTAAAGTCGAGTATAGTTTCGTCTGGTTATGGTCATTTTAAAGTGTTTATATTAACATTGCTTCAGAAGCTAGACAATATTTTAACAAAATTAGTGGTAAAAACATTGCATTTTTCAATCCAGAAGTGAATATTTCTGGATTGAAAAATGCGATATTGGTTCTATATATTTTGTTTTCTTTCTGGTGGTAGTTTTACTCGTCGGTCTCTTCATCAAATCTGCTTGTACGGCATCCCAAACAAAACTATACAACAAATTGATGAAAGATATGTTTAATATCCCCATATATCTGGTTCAATTGAGAATGTCTTCATTGCAATTTCATACATAAATGTGTCAATATTAAAACCCGATCCACGTATTAGGTGGCAAAATCAGCCCAACTCAAATGGATTAGATCCGAAATCCAAAATCATCATCGGAGGAGATGTGATTCAACATTTTCTTAAGATATTACATTCGGAATTAACGTATAAATTATATTGAGTAGAATTCGACATCTTTGATGATTTTGTTCGCTGGTCTGTCTGGCCTGATAAGCAGAAGACTCGTATCCGGGCGAAAACGAGTCACCACTCAAAGAGATGACCGCTTTTTGGTGTCCACAAGTTGAGTGCGAAATAGAACATTTTCGGCGGTTATGCTACGAAATCAACTTCAAGGAGTTAGAGTTATGAATGCTAATGAATGGAGCGTTAAAAGAAGGCTTCATGCTGCTGGATTATCTTGTAGAAAGATGGCTACAGTTCCACCATTACAATTCCGGCATCGAAATGCAAGATTCCTTTTTGCCAGAAATGACTTGCCATGGAATAATGACTGGAGCAACTGGAGCAACGTCCTATTTGACATGCGACTTCCATTTGGCGGTGGCTCGGTTATTGTATGGGCAGCAATTTCTTCACGAGCACGCACTGAGTTGGTCCTACAAAATGGTTCTCTGACACTATGGATGAGCACTATGAATGAGCATGGTATTTTCATGCAAGATAATGCTAAACCTCACACAGCCAGAGTTGTCAGAGAATATCAGAACGAGGTGGGAATTAGGCGGTTTAAATAGTCAGCACTGAGTCCAGATATGGATCCCATCGAACATGTCTGGGATGAGTAGGGACGACGTATCCCAAGGTATTACGTATCCTAAGCAATTCTTGGAGCTGGTGTTCCAAGAATTGCTTAGGAGCTAAGGCAGTTGCTATTGCACCAAAGGAATAACATTGACCAAAATTTTATTCTTAATTTAATTGAAAGCATACCCCCTCGCTATTAGCGTTATTAATGATTATTCATTTTAATTTATGTTAAGTATGTTTTTCATTTTCTTAGTACCTCATAACAAAAAATCGAACTATATTTTAAACGTAATTTTGTTTTCACTTTCTGGATTTCTGGATTTCTGGATTTTGTGTTCACTTTCATAATAAATCATAAAAAATATGATTCCCAATGCAATACTGAATATTTAATTTTGCTCAAAAATTTATTGGTTTATTAATTTTTAAAATATTTAGCCCTACAAACAGAAAATTCCACGAAAACATCAATTATTTGTAATTATCGTAAGTGCCCAAAATTGTTTGATTGCCAGTGGATTGAGAATGCCATTTATTAAGGTGCACCGTTGCTATTTATCTCCACGTATGATTTAGTAGCTTGTTTTGATAGCGCATGGCAAGGATTATCTAGAGTCGATTAGAATAATCATAGAAGATAGGAATACTATTGGCACCAATATACAATCATTCGAAACGCAATATAAAAGATAACAACTTCCAAGATTTCCTAGAGGGTACCACTTTTACACGGTGGTGACCACAGCGCCAAACACCTATTGGGGAGGTCAAGGCTAAGGACCACCAGTGGACGTGAACTGAGTAAAACAATGATTGCTCAAAAACGCATGCAAATGTCAGCAGGCCAACCCACTTAATGGCCAAAAGATAGTAATAAAACCATAGATGTTTTTGATGTTTTGGTAGCCAAAGGCGTAACAAGAAACAATAAACGTATAGAAACAGGTCTGGGACCTGTTTTCAGACCACACCGCAGTAATGCTAAGTCTGAGTAGCGAAATAATGAGTAAGGAAAAGTGCCCGAAAAACGTCATTGAATGATGAAACATTGCAATGGCATGCATTTCAAGGTTTCAAATTCAAATTAATTTATTAACCAGAAAGATATATATATATATATATATATATATATATATATATATATATATATATATATACAAATACATATTGGTAAGTCAATACAATGATTAAAATATGTTTACATACTCATCAATGGCAGTTTACATAGAAAAACATCTGGAAATATGCGGAATTGAATGGAAAACGAGGAGTCACCTCACTTACATAATCACAGTATACAGACCACCGGCAAGATCCTTCGCTACTTTTATGGCCACTTTACAATACCTTCTAGTTAATATATATTGCGAATCCACGCAAATAATATTGTTACGAGCTCATCCAAAACATTAATTGACAATATTTTGATGCAGACGAAAAATTAACTAAGAACCGGGGTACATAACACAACTCTATCGGACCACAAACTAATAGTTCTAAGTAGCAAAAACATAAATAATTGTAAACTAGTTAACAGACGGAAAAGAAACTACAGTGTCTCGAACAAAGAAAAATGCCGTGAAGCTTTACTGGAGAAAGCATGGGAGGAGAAGCATAAAATACGGACCGCGATAGCAAGACTGATGCACTATTTGCAACAATACAACACTACTATTTATCATGTTTTCCTCTAATAAACGTAAAAGTACAACGCAATTTCTAGGTCTCAGAAGAGGTAAAGATTTTAAGAAAGAAATTAAAAGACCCCCTATGTGTTACAGGAAAATTTCCCAACGCTTAAAAAAGCTATAAGCATGAAAAGAAAAAACATAATTCTCTAATTGTACAAACAAAAGGAACTTATTATTAATCCAAAATTGAACAGGGAGTTAGTAATCAAAAAGCCATATGGCAGACAATTAATCTACTGACCAACAAAACCAAGGCGAGGGAAGACATTACCATCTAACTCAATGACATCCATCTAGAAAACCCCGATGAAATTTCCGAAGCGATTAATAAGATAGAATTGGTGAAACCATCCTACGTTATAGATAATCACACAAACTTAAAACAAACGGAACACAGCCTGAATATAAAACTATATTCAGGCTTTCCGTAGCTCTATAACAATTATTGAGTCTTTCTAGGACTACCAAAACAAATCTTACACGAAATTTGTAAGTTATTTAACAGCTTTCAGTCCACCTTCGTGGCGTTTGTTTTAAGTTTGTATGATTATCTATAACGTAGGATGTTTTCACCAATTCTATCTCATCAGTTCAATCAATAACCTGCTAAGTTCATGTCTCTCTCACAAAATGTCGAAATTATAAACATCTAACCATAAAAACCACATGGGTTTTCAAGTGAGGTTTTTTGGTTTACAAATTATTGTTCATGGAAGTAAAGATGTGCTGATGAGAGATAAATCACGAAACACGTCCACAGATGTCTATCCACTTAAGGTATCGGAATGACATGATTTTAAAAACAATGTTATTTTTATGGTTTTGCTTGAGTGCCACGAAGGTGGACTGAAAGCTGCAAAATAACTTATTATAGTGTGTTTTAACTTATTATTATAACTTAACAAATTTCATGTAAGATTTGTTTTGATAGTCCTAGAAAGACTCAATAATTGTTATACAGCTCCGGAAAGGCTGAATAAGCTTTTAATAGTTTCTTCATCAATGCAACACTGAGCAGAGCTAATAATATTCCAAACATTAATATTACTGACCATCATATTCCTTGGATTGAGCAATCAATGTACTAAGAAGATTATACGGTACTGGAAATGGCAGAACCATTGTTAAAACTCAAAGACAGAGCGAGTTATGGCCCAGATATATGTGCCCTATATCATTATAACGGAATTTGGCAATGAGCTGGCACGGTCAATTACAGAGCCTGTTAACTACTATTCATTCTATAGTGAATCCTATCCTACTCACTCAAAACAGCCGCTATCATAGCGGTTACACAAAAAGGAAATAAACCTAAGCTAAACAGTTACAGGACAATATCTCACTAACAGCACTGGCAAAAGCTATGGAGTACAGCATGGAAAAAAGATTGTTGAGTTCTATAAACAAAAACAAATTAATATCAAAGGAACGGCACGGTTTTAGAAAGGGAAAATCAACTACAATCAACTACGATTTTTACAACAGAAATCTCAGTAAGGTCGACAAAGGCAAATCACCTTTCGTATTTTTTGCGATTTGTGCAAGGCCTCCGCCTGCATATCACATCAGGTACTCGAAAATAAACTCCATAGATAGAGCATCAGAGGGAAGACAGGTCGCTCGTTCTCAATTACCAACAATCAAGGATATACATTAACACAATACGAGAGGCTGTTTAAAATTGAAAATAAAATCTAACCATCTGTGGAAAAGCTCCTGATTGAATAGGTAAACATAATATACATATGATTAAACTTAAGAAGCCTATTTAGACTAATTGATATAATCTAGACTTTGCCTGAAAACACCAACAAAGTTTCTCTATGGTTTTCTTGAAGATATTTCAAGAACTAATGAGGCTATCGACCTAAGTTTAGCACCAAACTGTTCACAAGACAAAACTACATGGAATAGAATTAATTTCATGTTCTAGGTAGGTTCATATAGTCTAGACTAGATCAAATATCTTGTTTTTCAAAATTTAATTTTAGTTTTTTCGAGATATATCAAGAACCAATAAGGTTATTGACCTTATTTATGCACGAAAGTATTCCCAAGATGAAACTATATAGAACAGACTCAATTTGATTTGTTTGAATTGTTCGTATAGACTAGGCTAAATACAAAATTATTGCCTATCCAGTTTTTCCCAAATTTGATCATAGTTTTTTTAAGATAACTTTGCAATCAATAAGGCTATCGTCCAATTTTTAGCCGCAAAAGAATCCCGAATAAAAAATACACAAACTCCTCTGAATTAGGCTAGTTAGTCTAGTCTATACAATTCAGGCTACACAAAAGTTTAGTGTTTAGTTTTCTTATGATGAACTTATGATGAACTTCGCAGCCGATAAGGCTATCGACAAATGTTTGATGTCAGAACTTCCGCAAAAGTTTATTCTATAAGACTAGACTAACACTAATGATCTATTGCTAATGCTTTAGCAAGAATTTATTAAAAACGATTTTTATTTTGTGCTGCTATCAATTAGTTATTATGCAATAAGTTGTTTGAATACAGACACGAAGGTTTCAAGGCCTTCGGCGTTGGCAGAGTAAGGCAACTCCTTGCACCGCGCGATCCAGGCGTGCAACTACTTGAGCTCGGGGTCGATGGGTACCAACACTCTGACGGAGGTGATGGAGGCGATCAAGCTGAAGTCAGCGAGGGTGACGTCATCGCAGGCCATCCAGTCGTGGTTATCCAGGAGTATCTCGCAGAATTCGTAAGCCTCTCGGATCAACGCGATCTCCACTGTATCATTGTAAATCTTCGTCTTATCTTGCTAAAGTGGTATCTAAAAAAAAAAAAATTTAAACGAAAACTTAAGTCTTGGATAAATCAACAAACTTTAATCTTCAAACCACATTAAACAAACTTTAAAATTTTAACACCTAACCTAAGCTAGGAAAACAGCAATTTTCTAATTTTAGACTAAACCGTTCATACTATGCACAGTCTAGATCGATGGAGCTTCCCTTCCCAGAAATTTTCACACAAAACACCGGTCGATAGACTTACCACTTCCCAAGTTATCTCAAAACAAAGTTTTCTAGATTTTAGAAAACGCTTCCTAACCTAACCTAAGAAAACAACAATTTTCCAATTTGAGACTAAACTATTCACACTATACCATTCCGTAACTTAGTCTAGATCGATGAAGCTTCTCTTCCCAGAAATAATGATACCAAACACCGGTCCATAGCCTTACCACTTCCCAAGTTATCTCAAAACAAAGTTTTCTAAATTTTAGAAAACGCTTCCTAACCTAACCTAAGAAAACAACAATTTTCCAATTTGAGACTAAACCATTCACACTATACACTTCCGCTTAGTCTAGTTCGATGAAGCTTCCCTTACCAGAAATTTGGATACCAAACACCAGTCGATAGCCTTACCACTTCCAAAGTTATCTCAAAACAAAATTTTCTAAATTTTAGAAAACACTCGCCAAAGCCAACAACTCAAAAACCGACAACTTCAAACATACGCAACTTTTTAAATTAATAAGGCTATCGACCGCTTATCTACATCAAAATTTCCGCAAAGAAAAATATTATCTAGATATATCAACAACAAGCCTATATATATATATATATATATATATATATATATATATATATATATATATATATGTATATATATATATATATAAATATTTATATATATATATATATATATATATATATATATATATATGTGTGTTGTATTGTTTTCTCGGGGATTCCGCGTTGATGCTGAGGGTTGGCTCTGAAAAGAACCGGATTCTCGACGTTTCGGCGAACTAACATTCGCCATTCTCAAGAGATATATGCGTCCGTGCGGGTCAACCGTTAGACGCATACTTATGTCTAATTAACTTATTAAATTAACTTATTAAATTTTTATTATTAAATTATCTTATGTCTAACGCATACGTTAGACGCATACAGTATGCGTCTAACGGTTGACCCGCACGGACGCATATATCTCTTGAGAATGGCGAATGTTAGTTCGCCGAAACGTCTTTACAGAGCCAACCCTCAGCATCAACGCGGAATCCCCGAGAAAACAATACAACACAGGTATCAATCCGCGAAAACCTCAAATACTATATATATGTGTTGTATTGTTTTCTCAAATACAACATACATATCTGATCAGTATCAATACATGTTGGGAACGGTTTTTTTATGAATGAGTGGATCGAGTTTGCCGCTATTCCTTTTATTCTATAAGAAAATAATTTGTTCATTAACTGGCCGTGATCTACACAATCAATTTTTATACTTAAATCATGGAGATACCACAGGAAATCTACCCTTATCCACTTCTGGCAGAATTTTATTATATAGGCCTACAATCGCTAAAGTTGTGGAATTGCCTCTTTGAAAACCATGCTCCAATGGAATTAAATTATGTATGGAATTAAAAAGTGCAAGTCAGTACACAAAACAGTATTCCAATTAGAAAATATTTATTTCCTTTCTTGAATATCGGTTGTATAGTGGCTACATTAATAATATTGTTAAACTCGCAGATTTTAATGAACAGTTGACTAAACTCTGTAGCGGCTTGAGCAGATGCAGAACGTTGTCTTTCGGAACCATGCGATTTTTTGTTTTTTTTTTTAATTTATCAGTGAGTGTATTTAAATAGTGATTATATTTAATCGAGTTCCGTTTCACTAATGTCATTAACATTCATGGTATATTCTATGAAGGGAATATGGTAACTCGTTATTTCAGTAGGTGTAATGTACTTCATTATTTCCTGCGGCGCTTTTATAAAAATGTCATTAAAATGCTTCGCGATTTTATCGCTATCCTGGTATTTCAATACGTACAATAAAACTTTCCTGCTTTTGCGATTTGTTTGTTTGCTGATTAATAAGTTTCCAGAGATCTTTCTGCATATTATCGGAATTAGCAAGAAGGTGTCGAAAACAATTTTGTTTGCATTCCCTTATTAATTTGAAATTAGTTCTTTTATTTCGAAAGTAGTTTCGTATTTGAAGAAATTTGTGTAAGACAAACAGGCTTCTTTTTCTTCCAGAAATTCTTGCTTTCATTGTAATCAAGGTCTTGTTGTGCACGTTGGCCTGTGTGAGTGAGAAGCTACTATAGCAAGAGTGTTTAATAGATTACAATATAAAGCTACAGTCCCTATTGGGACAATATGCCGGAGGCACTCGACTGTCCTACTACCATAATCTATCCAGGGGAACTAAACCGAAAAATTACTGAAAAGAGGCACAAGAGCTAAAAAATAATCTCACAGCACAATAATCTCCATATCGAAAAACTTACTCTGGAGAGGCACCAAATGAATAGAAATGCGCAACACCACATTCCTCCTATTAAGAAAACCAACGGAAACTGAGTCCAAAGTGATATTGAAAAGGCACAAACGTTCGCAGAAAATCTGACCCAAGTGTTCACACTACTACCACTACTACAGAGTAAAACGAAGCAAAATATCCCCGACTTCCTCCAAAGCCAACTGTCTACGAAGACACTGATTTAGCCCTTCTCTGCTACGGAATTTAGCTACATGATTCACAAAGTGCCGATTCCGAAAAAATCCCCTTGCTAACCTGATTACTGGATTTAGGTTAAAATTGCGCAAAAAAATAATGCCAAAAGCCGGGCAAACTATCTAAGAATGTCACCTCTAATAGACCCATAAGACTTTTGTCCATCCTATCCAAGCTATTTGAAAAGTTATTACTCGATAGAAAGTTCTAATTAATTAGAAAAGAATCATCCCTGCACTCGAATTTAGATTTAGATCCAAGTATTCTACAGTAGAGCAGATCAATAGAATTTACAACGTAATAACAAATGCATTCTAAGAGAAAATATACTGCTCAGCAATCTTCCTGGATGACAAACTTTGATAAAGTGTGGCGTACTAATCTGTTCTACAAAATCTTAACTTGATCAAAAAGTCACACTTATGTAACAGTAAGTTTCAAATAAATTTCGACATAGAGGAAACAGTACTTTATTATTTCAGGGAAGCGTCCTGGAGGAACTGGACCTACGACTGAAAAACTGTACTGGGTACTAGGCAATAGATCAATGCTAACTATATACAACAAAATGATAGTATAAAACAATATTGAGACCAAACTTAGAAATACGGAATACTGCTCTAGGGAACTTCCAGCAACTCAAATAATGAAAATCTGCAGACTTTCTAAGCAAAAATCCTCAGAATGATTACTAAAGTTAAAAACAAACTACAAGCGTAGGCTTGGTATCCACCCAAACGGATTGGCATCCAGCCTGCTGGACAGAGAAGGAATCGTCAAGCGGCTGAAAAATTCAAGCCTCTGAACCTACGGCAGCGTTATTTAAAATTAGAAAAGTAATTATCCGTTCCCGTAAAGAATAGTATTAAGTGTTAAGATCTATATAATTATACTAGTGCTTCGTCCTCAAGATTAGTACCCGAAAATTTTAACACTTATGTCAATACCCAGTCGTTACTACGTTGTTCAATACCCGGGTACCCGTGTACCCGCATGGGTTTTTCATTCAATAAAATAATTTTAATACCCGGAGACTTTCACATTACAACTCTGGATTACCCATAGAGTATTCCACTACCCGAAAAACCCTATTTCTATAAATGAAAACGGCCGGGTGGGCAAAATATGGTGGATAAGCGACGCTAAAAAATCATATCCATTGAAAGGTCAAATTTATACTGGCAAAATAACAACTGGCCGTGAAATAAATCAAGGCGAAAGAGTGGAAGAGAGTAAAAGATTTAGCTGCAAAATATAAAGGATCCGGAAGAAATATTACAATGGAAATTTTTTTTACTACTTTACCTTTAGCAAAGCATTTATTGTATGGAACCTAACAATTGTAGGAACATTGAAAAAAAAACAAAAAAAATATATTCTAGTAGACATGCTAGCATCTAAAGATCGTGAAGAATTCTCTTCTCTATTTGGGTTTCATGAAAAAGTTACTCTATGCTCTTATGTTCCTAAAAAAAAGAAAGTTGTTACTACTTATATTTCTATCTACGATGCACTCAGATTTGCAGCGAGGACAAAAAAAGAAACCAGAAATTGTTCAGTATTATAATAAACCAAAAATTGGTGTGGATATAATTCAAAAGATGTTGGACGGTTACACAATCCACAGACGAACTTTTTTAAATATTTTGGATATCGCCAGTCTTGCCAGCTATATCATTTATCATCTAAATAACGTAATTTTACGAAAATTAAGTGAAGTATTATGTATCACAGTTATTCAAGAACGATCTCAAAATAATTAAATTATTTCACCACTAGGGAAATTTCACCACTAGGATTGCCATAGAAAGCATATATGGAAAACCAATAGATCCTACAAGCAGGGCAACAACATCAGGTCTACTGAACAGACAGATTCGACTGAACGAAAAATAGTTGTAGGATCATGTCATTTTTTGTTACCAGGATATCTATAAAAAAAACGGAGAAAAAACGCGAAAATCGTGTAAAGAATGTAACAAACCAGTTTGCGATGAACATTCAAAAGCAATTGTAAAATGTGACAATGTTGCCAATAATAAATTGAATATAAAAATATTTTATGTATAATTTATAATAAGTTTTATAATAAAATTAATTAAAAGTTAAATAAATCCGTTTATTTATATATTAAGTACTATTTTTTATCCCTAGAAATAAGTTTAATGATTTATTTATATATGGGTACACGGGTACCCCGGGTATTGAACAACGGGGTATTTGACTTTAACTCCAAAAATTTTATATATTTTTTGGCATATTTTATTATTTATGTATATGAATCCATGTCAATAGACTCAAATAACGAGGATCTGAAAGAATTTAATGATTTTTCTTTAAACAAAAAAGATATTTGAGTAAGAACATGCAAAAGGGTTCACGGGTACCCGGGTATTAACATAAGTGTTAAACTAGTAGTAGTTACAGGCAGTGTTGCCACTTATTCACTATATTTGAGAGTAAAAAATAAAAGAACTCTGTTTACTCCCTGACGCCCTCTATTTCCGCCCCCGCGTCCTTCATTTCATTCACGTTTCAGTGCTTAATCAGTTAACACGTTTAGTGACTAATCATAAAGAAAGAAAAAAGATGTCTTTTAAGATCAAGTTATTTCGTGAGTTCAAGACACAGCGGGAACAAATATGAACATGATTATTTATCCAAAAAGATCTGCAAATTAAAACAAACAAGAAAAGCTGGAAAAGAAGATAAGGGAGGATATATAGCGCGAGTGACGCCGTTCAAGGCCAAAAAAATAGATAAAAAAGTATGCATTTCGCCTAATAACTAACGCTATAAGATTGCACTGAGCAGTTCATTCTAGTATTCTATTCTAATAACTAATAAGAATGCATGGACGCATATTAATATTATTTATGTGTACAAGTACGACCACATATCCCCTGTTTAGGGGAAAAACAAATCATATGCAGAACTGCCTGTGGGACGTTCACTGTTTCAAGCATTTTTTATTATTATTATATGCCGGAGCAGTTTGTGAGACTGTCTCAATATATAATATAAGGAAATGGGGCAACGATTGACACATATTAATATTATTTATAATTATTCATAAAAGGTTCTTGAGGTATGGGGAAAAAATTAATTAAAAAAATGTTAATGCAACGTTTCGACGATTTTATTTTCGTCTTCCTCATAAGATTTGCATTAACGACATTTTTTTAATAAATTTTTTCCCCATACCCTAAGAACCTTAAATAAATAATTATAATATTGGGATATGAATAATATGATTAATATTATTTATGTGTTCAAGAACGACCACATATCTCTTTTTTAGGGGAAAGACAAATCATATGCAGAGCAGTCTGTGGGACTGTCGCAATACATATACCATACTCTATAAATGCACAGGGCAGTTTCTGGGACTGTTCCAGGCATTTTTTATATTTCAAGTTATATAATATTTTCACAAAATTATCTGTAAAAAAATATTGATGTTTTCAATATAAAGTAAGTACGTATTGTCGGCATCGTAGCCTAGAGGTAATCGTGAGCTTATGATTTTGAGGTACCGATTTCAATCCGAGCTCATTTGTTCGAATAAATCAAATTTAACTACTAACGTACCAACTTTACGTAGAAACAAACTTAGATAGACTACACAAGCATTTCAAGCCTGATAATGTTAGGTGATTATGTAATCTTTGGAACCATTTCATAGACAATGAAAAGGGAGGCAGCAACTTTCAAGAACCTTGCACTGATACCATCTCAATGATAACGGGTAATATCAAAATGGTGAAAGTGGTGCCATATCAAAAAGATTTGTGGCGGTGACTATAGGGGGGAAAGTAAGCTAAGAAACCTATCATTAGAAATGATAAATGGGGCAAGATTATTTTGAACCACCATTGCAAGTGGAGAAAGCAACTGTCGTACTTCTCATACACTCTCCCTGTATAAGAACAACCATTCAATGGACGAAATATCGAAAATGTGGAAAAATATTATAGACCGCAGTGTTTTTAGGGCTGAAACAATAGCCCCGATATCTTCTTTGGGAAAAAAGTACGTATTACTACGTAGTAACAGCCGCAACCATCCTCTTCTTATACAGAATATTTATATAACATAACGTTTTTCTGAATTAAATATTGAAAACAGCCTGGACTGTTATTACACAATAGAGAATAGTATTCTTAAATTACTCGAATTGCTCAATAATTAGACTAACTAATAACTACTAGTAAATAGATTATACAGACAACAAACGGATAAAAGCATTAACGCATTAATTGAGCAATGAAGAGCAAGCAAATAAACATAGATTTCAATATTCAATATTCCGATTCCAATAAGCTAAACAATTCAAACCAACGATATCCTATAAAAATACAGGGTGTGTGTGCAAAATAAGATGGTCTTTTATGGAGTAGAAAACAAGCGGGTACATGGCAGTTTAGTTTTCGTAAGCAAGTTGTATTATTGGTGTGTAGAGTTTGAAACATTGCCATTCAACTGTAATTCAATAAATTATTATTAGATCATATAGGCTCATAAAGCCCTGGTAATTCCCAACAATAAACCAAAGAATCGAGAAAGTTAAATAAAAAAAAATGTTTTACAGTATAATAGGCCTAGCCCGCACTACAACTACACCGCCGCGGTTTTTAATCGCGTGATTTTGTGACTAAAGTAAGCCAATACAAGCGGCCTCACTTGCGGTTTTTTCTCGCGACTGATTTTTTCCATAGCGTACCGCATGTTTCTTGAGCGTTTTCGCGGTTATAGCGGTTACCACTCGCGAGAAAAAACCGTAGTGCGACCTCGGCCATAGACTGGGAGTTAGTGACAGATTTTCGGGCGTGATTTCCTACAGTATGGTTCTTGAAGTATATTGAGGTATGGATATTCTGACGACTATAAACTATATATTGATGAATAATTTTGTGTTTTTCATACATAAAAGTTAGTTAACGTTTGTTGCAAATTAAGCATTTTTATACGATTTCTATCGGGCTGCCATGTGCTTTTGTTGCAAATTAAGCATTTTTATACGATTTCTATCGGGCTGCCATGTGCTTCAAAATTAAATTGAAGTAAAAAACTACACGCAAAGTCATACCGTTCGCCTCGGACAGGTGTATCTGTATTTAAAAAAGTTATTTATTCGCGATTCTGAGCAGTCTGCCATTGAGTAGTATTCATGTTTATGCTATACGTGAGCTAAAAAACTCATGACAAACATCACCATTTGCATGACCAAGCGCACCTCGCCTTAAAAACATCTAGTAAATTTTTCTTAATAATATACCCGTAATTTAATTCATTAAAAAATATATTGCAATAAAAAATATGTATCCTAAAACGTCGATAAGAATGGTATACGATTTGAACCGGTTTGTCAAAAAATGAAAGTTAAATTGTAAAAGAGAAATATAATTTTCTGTATATTTTATCGGTATGCCTTCCATCGTTGATGTAAGCATGATATAATGAAGTGAAGTGTCAAACGGCACACAAGTTGAGCGACTTTTACTTACTCAAAATCATTAAAAATTATGGCGAAATTAAGGAAAAAATTGCAGCCATTTTTATCAATATTCCTGTCGGTTTATACTTCAAGTTAGTCACATAGTTCGCTAAAATAAAATGGTATTCCAGTTGTGCGAGTTTATCTATGAAATGAGCATGTTTAAAAAATTTCACCGCGCATACCATCATGTTTCCCCCTTGTTTTGGTCTAATCCTTATTCTCGCTCTTGTGGCCCCCAGAACACTCCTTTAGAATACCCTGGTAGCAGCAGCCACCGATGCGTACGTACTGATTATTCAGTCATGAATAAAAAAAAGCTGATATAGGCATACTAAAAATAAAAAGCATCGACATTGTATGGGTCTCTTATATGTTAGGCGTAAGAGTTTCAATGCTAGACGGTTTAAATGCCCAAATTATATACGGCAGTAGCACGAAGCAATGAAGTGCTTAGGGGAAAGTCCCCTAAGCCCGGATGGCTCGTAAACCAGGACAGTATTTTCAGTGCGAGGAAGCACGCCAATTTCTTGTTTGTACCGCGGTTAGAAAGCTCTTCCGAAGTGAAGTGTGTGGAGGGTGTGCCAATAGCCAGTACTTACTTGTTCGTCGTGGAGCGTGATGCAAATTTTTGGTGGTTCGTGGTTGCAAAGTAAAAACCTTGTTCGAAGTAATTTTTTGTGGTCTGTAAACAGAATTTAAAGCATGGGATGATATTCAGTGTTACTAATTATGATTGCTATTGTACTCATGCGTTTTTTTGTAATTCATAACACAGAATGTGAATAAGAATTTTTTTTGTATGTACCTAAGGGTCCCTAAGTTCGGACACTCTCAAAGTTCCCTAATACCGGAAAGTTTTATAGCAAGTTTGTTTTTATTGTAGTCATCATTTTTGTGCATTTCTTTTTAGATTCAACATGAGTAAACCCAAACCGAGTTGTGAAAATATCCCCAAAGAAGAAATATTAAAAAAAGCCATCGATAAGGTGATGTCAAACAAATTTTCCTGAGAGAGTCATCGGAATTCTATAATGTGCCAAAAAGTACACTGTTCGACTACATCAAAAATTTGAAACAAGGAAAAGAAATAAAACTACCAATCAGAAAAGGAAGATTTGACAAAACTTTTACCGAGGAGTACGAAGAAATACTAATTGCGTACGTAGTAGATATGTCCAATAGATGCATGCCATTAACCAGAAAGGAATTTCTAAAATTGGCTTTTGATCTCACGGAGCAATTAAAACTAACCCATCGATTCAACATGGCCAAGAAAAGTGCTGGTAAACATTTTTATTATGATTTTATGAAACGCCATCCAGATTTCAGCTTGAGAAGGCCTGAGTCAGCAAGTCTGATGAGAGCGGTTCGTTTTAATAGGCCTCAATTTGAACGGTTTTTCAACAATTTAAAAGATATTACTGAAAAATATAATTTTGGTCCATCGGACATCTATAACTGCGACGAGACAGGGTTCAGCACTGTCCAAAAGCAGGCTAAAGTAATGATACTCAAAAGTAATCGTCAAGTTGGCAAGTTGACTTCTGCTGAGAGGGGTAAAAATGTCACAGTTATGTTCTGAATGAGTGGTGCTAGGTATTTTATCCCACCACTATTTATTTTTCCCAGACAGAGAGCACCCCACCACACACGACCCACAAACTGCAGCCATTAGACAGGGTATTTATGAAGCCATTCAAAGATGCAATTTTTGAGGCCTGTGGGTTGTGGATAAGGGCAAACTCCGGTGTAAGAATAACAGAATATGAAATTGCTTCTATGGTGTCGCAAGCTTTCACTCGCGTTGCACGTTTGGATATAGCAAAATCTGGATTTCGATGCACTGGAATTCTGCCTTTGAATCCAAATGTTTTCACAAATTTAGATTTTCTGCCATCCGCTGTAACAGACGTGCCTATGCAGTCTGATGCTGAACTTCAGCATCAAACTTCAGCAGCTGAAGTGAACATTTGCAATGACGCCAATACGGGTACACCCGAAGACCTGTCTCAGGAGCCTTTCGACGTCAATGAAAAGGAAAATGTTGATACTCAACCGTCAACAAGCAAAGCAATTTTCACTGAAATTCATCAGCTATCACCAGTTCCAAGCGCTGCAGTAAAGAGAGCCGTGATTCGATGAAGAAAAGCTGAGAACAGTGAGATTTTATCATCCTCCCCCTACAAAAATGCGCTCATTGAAAATAATGCAACAAAGAAAAAAAACAAAGCAATGCAACAAAGACTAAAGCTCGAGTAGTTAAAATGCAACAACTGAAAGGCAAAAAAACTAACGACCCGACTAAAATAAAAAGGAACAAGAAATCGACTGCTTCTCCAGAGACAACGATATCTCAAACATCAAAATCATCAACATCAGTGACTGAAAATACAACAACTTGTTTAATCTGCCACGAAGATAATGATGAAGATTGTATTTGCTGTCAGGCTTGCAATCAGTGGGCTCATGAAGCGTGTGCTGATGTTGAAAAGGGCTCAGTTAGCTACATTTGTGATTTTTGGTCAGGCTGTACAATTGAACTTTGGTGATTGCATAAAAAACGTTCCTGATTATGACCAAAGTTTACTAGAATTAAGATTAGTTTTCTTTATTAACAGTTGATTTGTTCTATTGTAATAGATGTTGTTATGAATTGTTTGTTAAAATAATGTTTAAGTCTAAAAGTGAACGAAAAGTTGGCTGTCCGTCATTAGGGGACCTTTTTGAAAACGTCCTTTTTCTATGTTATTTTTTCCTTAATATCTAATACATTTAAAGTAACATTTGAGACTTCTGATATATTTGTGTTGCTTATGTATATAGTTGAGAGTTTATTAAAGTGAAATAAACAAATTAGACTATTACACAACTCTTGGATGTACCAGTACGTGTTTGAATTCTTTGAAAATAATGGTAGGCAGTGAGTCAGGGCCACAAGTAGTTGTATTTTTTTAGTGACTCCATAATATGTAGGATTTCAGTTGTTGTGAATGTTTCAAGGAATATTAGGCACCGATCAATCAATTCCCCACTGATAAGTTTGTTATTCTAGACACTATGCGTAGCGCTTTACAAATTGCTTATGAGTGTGGCAAGTCATATGCATAAGTCATTTATGATTTGGGGATTGCAAAGATTTTAGAAGTGGGTCAGTTTCATTAATCTATCGGGGAACCATTTCAACAAGTGTAAAAGACATAATATAATAGTCTCAATGTGCTTACAAATGCTACTCTTTCAGTCAGTGACAAAGTCAGTGTGGAATTTTGTTTTAATACGATCGCGAAGAAAAGTTTATCTGCATATATCTTTAGATCTATGTTTGATCCAGAAAACTGAAGGGCACTTTTTACATAAGAAATTCAATTCTACACAGAAAAGGGCTCTTGATATTTTGCGATATCTCAGTTAGTTTCCGAGATATAGCCAAAAAGTCAAGAAATTGTAGTGCCGAGCTAGCTTATATTCTACTTATAAGGTAGAATATTCCGGATATCCTGTGTAGTTTCCAATAGTTTAAATCGAAATTAAAATGAAACAGAGTGCGAACAATAAAAATTCGGAGGAAAAAACTGAAATTAATGATGAAAAGTAGAAGGCTAATATGTATTGAGGGGTTGTCTAGTGGAGAGGAATATAAAATATATATATATATATATATATATATATATATACATATATATATATATATATACATATATATATATATATATATATATATATATATATATATATATATATATATATGTGGCCTCACAACTAGAACTAGACCTTTCAAAAGTAAGTCTTGACATTTCAATGGGTGGTAGCAGAGAGGCCGAAGTCTCGTTCGCGACCACCTGACTAGACTCTTATCTCTTAAAATAGAGGTTCTCAAACTTCTCGTTGTTGGGGAACACTAAACTCTGATATATTTTTAAGCGGAACATCTACAATCTACAATATAATATAAACGTTAAGACATGGGCAAATGTAGCTATTTTTTTGAAACCAAAAACTAATAACAAACAGAAAAATGTTCGTAAAAATACTCTGATCTTATAGAGCAATAAAGAAACAGAATCGTGTCGTAGCATGTGATTGGCAACCCCCTGTTTGAAAGTGATACTTTTAGACAATAATGTGTATGTAAGTAAAATATGTAACAATATTGATTGATGCAAATATATTTTCTTTGTACCACGGGCGAAATTGTCAATTTTCCTCTCGTGCGAATGCGCACAATTTCGCTCTCGCGTAATATTGACAACTTTTCGCCCTAGTTACAAATTTACTAATTGAAAACATATTTAAAATTTCACTATTTTAAGTTCAAATTTAATGCGATTCATGAGCTTGACAATCTTGACAGATCTCAGCGATATTGGGACGAATAAATAATAAAGCCAGACGAATTTCTTCTTCAAAATTCCCTAGTCTCTCGCGTGTATTTGTCTTTATATTAACCATAGTTTGAACGACGTGAGAAATAACAATCATACATTCAGGCAAATCTTGCTATCAAAATTACATTCAAATAAATAACAAATGAGTGGAAACTGGGGTAAGATTGGCATGCAGAAACATGGAGCAAAAAGTAGACTGCCTACCCTTCGCCGATAATCTCGCAATTTTTTCAGATTCCCTGGATAGAGCTGTGACGCAAATCTACTTACTACAAACACAAGCAACTAAGGCAGGCTTTCAGATTTCCTTTAACAAAACAGAGTTTATCACAAACATCAAACCAGCACCCAAAGTACTTGTCATGGAATCATGAAACAAAAAAATGAAGGGAGCCGACCAATTCAAATATCTAGGCGAATGGATAGAGCCCAACATCTCGGAGAAAGGAAGACTGCACTTCACGGATCAGGAAAATGGAAACTGCAAATCAACTGACTAAGAGCATCTACAACAAGTCAGTATCCCTAAATGAGAAGCACAAACACTATCAAACAGTTATTCGTCCGGAAGCCATATATGCTACAGAATGCCTTACAATGAAAATAAATGATTGATACCATGGAAATTAGAGAAAGAAAGTTTCTGACGAAAATTTTGGGTCGATTAAAAGAAAATGGTGAATACAAATAAACGGCATAATAATGAACTCTACCTGAATATGAAAAAAAAATAACCGACATTATTAGGAAGAGAAGGATCACATTTGATGATCACATGGCACGAATGAACCCAACCAGATTGATAAACAAAATCTTTACCTATTCCGTAGGAAAAATGATCAAGGGAGCATGGTTCACAGAAATGGACAAAGACTTGAAAGAAGTGGGGATCACATGGGCAGATATTCCAGAACGTAAACCTCTTAAGATGAAGACATCATTTCAGAGTTTCCAGGAAAAGCCCAAGCTGAAAACAGGCAAGATCTGGACTGAAGAACGGAAGCAGAAACTTAGAGAAAGAATGCGTCTGTACTAGGTTAAAATTAAAGCTCATGGAAGGAAATAGTTGAAATAACAAAAACATCGAGAATGAATGCGACAATACTGGATTAACATTAAAGCCCAGAGAAGGAAACTGTTGAAATTAATACCACGATATTTCAACAGTAAGCTGTCCGTAACGAAAAAAAAAATATATATATACCTACAGTCGAACTTCCATAACTCAAACTTCTTATTATCCAATTTTTCTATAACTCGAACTTTTTTAGAAATTCACACGTTTAGATAGCATTTTATATATAAATTAACTTCCATAACTCAAATTTTCCTTAACTCGAATTTTTCCATAACTTAGTAGTAAAAATTTGTACAATGGTAAAATTTAACATAGAAAGTATCTATATGTAAGTCTATCTATAACTCCATTTTTTAATCGCTGCGTACTTTCCAAAATTTGTGTTGCTGGATATTGCCTATCATAAACCATATCCTGTTTGTTATAGTAAAGGTGTTATATATTAATGAATTCTTTCTTCTTACGTCTGCCTTTACAATTGCAATATGATTGGTCAGAGGAGAAAACTATACGATGTCGTTATCTGACAAAGTGAGGTTGATAAATGAAGTTGGCAAAGGAATTAAATGGAAAAAAGTGATTGCTAAAGACTTTGGGATTCCTCCAGTACACTTTCTTCAATTATAAGAAACCGAAGAAATTCTGCACAAAGCCGAAAATAGTGCAACTAATGATAGTGCAACTAATCAAACGTTTGAAAAAGTAGGTACCTACGAAGACATAACTCGAAGACATAACAAAGCTACATTGAAATGGTTTAAAATTGCGCGGGATAAAAATGTGCCAATGTCTGGACCACATATTAGAGAAAAGGCTCTTCATTTTGCTGGGAGTCTGCGACACACTGATTTCATCGGTAGTGTAGGTTAGCCACATAAAGTTAAAAAAGGCATAATATTATTCAAAAGATTATGTGTGATGAAAGTGCAGAGATTAATGAACCTGACTGTGAAGTCTGGTGCAACAATATCTTGCCGGAACTTTTAGCATCTTATTATGAAAAAATGATTGCCTAATGAAACGTTAACATTTAAAGACGAAAAGTGCTTCGGTGGAAAACACAGCAAAGAAAGAATCACCGCCATGGTGGGAGCCAATATGTGTGGTACTGAAAAACTGAAACCGTTGGTGATAACATTGGTGATAACGTTTATGATGGTAAACGTTTCTTACCAGTGACATACAGAATAAACAAAAAGCTTGGACGACAAGCGCAATTTATGGAGAATAGCTGTCTAGTTTAAACAATAAATTTTATGCCGAAAAACGTAAAATCTCCTGTTTGTGGATAACTATCCGTCACACCCAAACATTACCGAGCAGCTTAATTTGATTCGCGTTGTTTTTCTCCCGCCAAACGTGATGTCAAAATTATAACCTATGGACCAAGGAATTATTAACAATATAAAATTGCACTATAAAAGAAGAATTCTGAGAAAAACTATAGTTGCCCTATCTAGTCGTTTACTTCATTGGTTGAAGTGTCGTGATCTTATGTATATCATTCATGTTATGGTGATTGTAATTTCTCTCCATTTATCTCTGTCTGTAATGCATCTCATGTTGTCCTGCAGTGAATTTCCTGTGAAGTGCTTCATTTGGTCCATCCATCGCTTCAGAGCTCGCCCCCTAGTTCTCGTGCCTTCGATTTTTCCCTGTATCACAAGTTTTTCCAAATTGTCATCCTTTCTCCTGCTCACATGTGCAAAAAACTTGAGAATTCGCTGTCTTACGATGGTTGACAGTCTTACATTAATTTGCAGTTCTTCTAATATTGATACGTTGGTTCTGTGAGCAGTTCAAGGGATTCTTAAAAGCCTTCTCCAGACCCACATTTCAAAGCTGTCCAGTTTAGCAATGTCTGTGGCCTTCAAGGTCCAGGTTTCTGCCCCATATAATGCTATTGGCAAGACAAGTTTCGACAAGTGTGCGTTTTGTTTTAGTTGTTATTTGTTTGTCCTTCCAGATTTCATGCAGCTTTGTGATGGCAGTTTTGGCAAGAGATATTCTACTTTTGATTTCGATAGATGAAATTCCGTCTCTGTTTATGTTAGCACCCAGATAATTAATTTCTTCTACTATTTCTATATCGTTTGTGTTCTGTTTATTCTCTTTGCGCGATCTATTACCATTAACTTAGTTTTTTGCCGATTTATTTTTAGTCCATAGTCCAGGCTTACTCCTTCCACTCTTTCAATAAGTTCATTTCCTGTTCGTTCTTTGTTATAAGTGTGGTGTCATCGGCATAACGAAGGTTATTTATTTTTCTGCCACCTATTATTACTTATGCCACCCTCCCAACCGTCCAAAGCCTTCCTGATAACGTATTCACCATAAATGTTGAATAGCAAGGGAGATAAAATACACCCTTGTCTTACGCCTCGTTGTATGCTGAAGGTTGGGGAGGTTTTGTCCTCCAGTCTGACTGTTGCACTGCTGTTTTCATATAGTTGTTTTAATAGGAGCACCAGATGTTGAGGGGCTCCCATCTCTAAGAGAGCTCTCCAAAGCTTTTGCCAGCTAACACAGTCAAAACCTTTGCTTTAGTCTAGGAAACAGAAATATGATGGTTTTGCAAATTCTCTTGCCATTTCGATAATTTTTCGAACATTAGAGATTTGTTATCTTGTGCCCTTGCCACTGACAAATCCTGCTTGTTCCTGTGGGATCTGCCAATCCAAAAAGCTTCTGAGGCGTTGAAGGTACCTCTAGCACCTTCCCAAGAAAATCTTATGGATTGTCTCATGGTCAAAGATATCCGGAGTTTATATATACCCTCGATCGGATCTCCGGGTAGGATGCTGTTATAAACTTGATGAATTGGAGAATTGAATTATGCAGAACTTTGATAACTGAAATTATATCTTTTAATATTGATTTTTTTCGCGGAACACTTAAATGTGCATCGCGGTATACCAGTGTTTCGCGGAACACGCTTTGAGAACCCCTGTCTTAAAAGACAATACACTCTGGAGGAGGACAATCAAAGAATAATACAGGTTACAGTAAACTACTTTGGTTACAGTATACTAAATAGGCAATCCCCTTGCCTAGCTTGTTTTCTATCGATACTAAAAATTCATTTTTTTTTTTAAACCATGAACCTTTTGAATTAGTATGCCGCTTATGATTTGGCGTAGATATCACCCGATTGACTTAAAAACGGAGGCATACTGTATAAAATCATAAAAATTAGGTCGATCATTTCGCTCTAACCATTCTCGTGCTTTTAGAAATCATATTAAGCTTCGAAAGCCTTAGATCTAACCAAATAGTATTTCATTCGTTATACCACCTAAATTCGAGGGTAGAATGAAAAGTTTCCGGAATGTGCCTGACTTCGCAAAGTACCTGACTTGCTTCACAAGATTGCCTAGTAAACAAAAACTGAACGACGAACCTGTCTGAAAATTTGACAGCTTTCCTAAAATAGGTTGGCCTTGACAATCATCATAACAATCTCATAACTCTCATAACATCTCTTGCCCTTTCCGGAAACTTTTCAATCTACCCTCGTGCATCTAAACGGAGAGAAAAATAAAGGGGCATACTGTTTAATCACACGAAAATTTTATAAACCATTTTGCAACTTCTGTCGCGTATGCACTTCTTACTATACGAAGCGCCATACAGTGGGATAAAATCCCAAAAAACTGGCCATAAATAGAAGGTTTCATTCTATCCACACCAAATTTCGTATGGAAGAGTTCTTTGCGTCGCTGATTACGAATATGAGTTCCATTTTTCCAAAAACAAAATGGCAGATCCAATATGACGAACATTTTCCTTAGAAAATGTTTCCATATGGCGAAAATTTGACAGGAATGAAATTTTTGGGACACTAATTAGGAATCTAAGTTTCATTTTTTTCAAAAACAAAATGGCGGATCCAATATGGCGAACATTTTTCTTAGAAAATGTTTCCATATTGCGAAAATTTGACAGGAACGAGATTTTTGGGACACTGATTACGAATCTAAGTTTTATTTTTCCAAAAACAAAATGACGGATCCAATATGGCGAACATTTTCCTGAGAAAATGTTTTTTTTTATATCTTGACAATTTGATAGTCCACATCTAATAATTAGCGATAATGCCGCGTCATCAGAAAGTTGTTCTGGGACAAATTTTAGAGATTTTCTATATTTGGAAGGTTTTGATGGACTGCCATACGTGATATCATGTAAAACCTGTTACGCAGCCGATTTTTCCTCTGCTCTTAAACTAATTCGCGTTGCATATGCCAGTTCTGCGCTGCTCCTATCTTTTCAAATGTCCTCTGTCCTTCTGCGTTTTGTTCTCTCAACCCCCTTCGGAGGAGGCTATGAAAGGCCGGCTCCGGCTAGCCGCAGAGGTTTATTGTTGAGAAGGTTCCGATAGCGATTCGTCAGTGAAGATTTATTTTATTCATATTTTGTTTTTTTTTTTATTAGTCAACTCAAAATTGTATTTCAATTAATTTATTTTTTCATTTTCATTTATTCAATTTATTACTCAATTCTCTTTCCACGGTAATATATATATATATATATATATATATATATATATATATATATATATATATATATATATATATATATATATATATTACTTATTTTGTCACAAAAACGACCTTTGAATAAATAAAAAAGATCCCTCCTCGAGATAATACCTTTGTCACTGAAATCTGAAGTAAAAATAAAGTTAATATATTAAAATGAAAAAACCGACTTCAAAGAAATTGTTTAAAAAAAAAACTGCACTAAAAAAAATTCCTGCCCAAAAAAATTTCATCCGCTATTTTCACTCTAAGGGGTGGTACTTTTTTCTTCCAATTTAAATGGAACCAATCGTGAAGTATACCCTCCCAAACAAAAAAAGAATTTCTAAAGCTGTTCATAAATGACGGAGTTACGAGGTAACATACATCAAAACAAAACATACAACCGAATTGAGAACCACCTCCTTTTTGAAGTCCGTTAAAAATAAAATTTAACGGTTATTTAGCCGGTGCATTATAAAATATAAATGTAAGAATTTCTCAATTTCATAAATGATTTGATAAAAAATTATACTGAAGACAAAGTAGCAGCCAATTCTTGATTTTCTCAAACAATGAATGTCTAATAAAGCAAACCTGAGCAAATTTAGAGCACTCATTTGACCTCATTTTATTTGTTCTTTCTCAATGTCATCTTTCCATAAACTTGAATCTTCGAGTTCAAAACGTTGTAGTTTTTGCTATGAATTATTCTTAAATACTTGCTACACAAAAACAATCTTACAGCCAATGATGTATTTAAATTCTACATAACTTTCTGTGCCTCAGCCATTTTGCAAAATTAAATTCGAAAAATTTTTCACAGATTAATAGTTTCACGTATTTTCACCAACTTTTGCGCGCACGATTCTACACACTCAACTTCTTCGTTTGGTATGAAAGTTTGGGTTTGGTTTTCAATACCTAGTTCTTTTAGTTCCCGGAATCCGATGGTCCCAAGGGTTCTCTAATGAGATGCATTCTTGGAATTGGATTAAGAAATTGTTATTTTTCGGGTTTTTTGCCAGTTTTTTGGGATTTCATCCCACTGTGCGCCATGACAATTTCAGATACATCGTACGTTATCATAAATTGCATGAGAATTAAAAAAATTGTGAATGAAAAATTACTAGATGTGTTTAATTCGAGGTGCCCTTGAACATGCGCAAACGGTATGCCATTAGTTTTTCAGCTCACGTATAGCATAAACATGTATACTACTCAATGGCAGACTGCTTAGAAAAGCGGATAAATAACTTTTTAAATAAAAATACACCTAACCGAGGTGATTCTATGGACTCACACGAAATGTATGCCAATGACTTTGCCTGTAGTTTTTCACATGAATTTCATTTTGAAACACATGACAGCGCCATAGAAATCATATAAAAATGATTAATTTGCAAACTTTAACTAACTCTCGTTTATGAAAACATGAAATTTTTCATTAATATATTATAATTTTAGTGTCGCCAGAATATCCATACCTCAATATTCTCTAAAAGGCATAGAGTAAGAAAACGCGTCTGAAAATCAGTCACTAGCTCCCGGTCTATATTCCTTGATTAATAATTGTTGCTGTTTCATACTTACCCCTATAAGATTTGATATTTTTGATGAATTTAAATAATTCTTTGTTCAAAGATGCGTAATTATTTTTTAATTTATACTCTTTTGGTAGATAATTATCTAGTTTTACATTACTACATGTTGAGTTCTTCTCACTTAGAGTTATTTTGTGTAAGGGAAAATTTTTAATGTTCTTTTTTATGGCTGGTATCCCTTACATTATATTCTAAAAATCCTTAAATAAATTTCTATGTTTAAAAAAAGCAAAAATTCTATCGGCTTTCGTATGCATATTTTCCTGTGGTTGTAAATAGATTTATTTGCCTCTTTGAACTTTTCCCTGAAGAATTCTCTATTATTTAAATTGTATAGTTAACAAATTGCTTGTTTTTTCTATGTATATTCTAAAAAACATGTTTTATATGTACACCCCGGAACATGCCTCCGAAACGGAGGTGACTTTGAAAAATTGCTGTATGTATTAATCTTGCAAGAACCTTACTATGGAGCGGTTCGACAAGTCAATCGGTCAGTTAACTATAGCCGCGTGAAAAGTGTGTAATGATCGAAAGATGATATTAAAAAGCGGCAGTACGACTCTATGAAGGAAAATAGTTACGAAAATTGATACTGTTCATATTTAAGCTTCAATTGAACGCCAATTCTAGAAGAGTTTCTGCAACAATTGAAAACTATAAATCATTTTGTAACATTTCTGACCTCGGATCCAATCAATTATTTATAAACGCGGCAATAAATATGATATTTCGAATAATATCAATTTCATCTCAACTTGAACTTATTTTCAATATAAGGTTCAGTTACAAATTTAAAATTAAAAATTTTATTATTCTGAATTTGATATTGATTATTTCTAATGCAGAATTGATTGGTTACAATTTTAAGTTGAAACCGTATTGATTAAGATGATACACTTCCCTTTCTCAAGCTGTTAACTTCCGAGGACCCCTGACATTCCTAGGTCTCAAGCGCGCGTTTCTTGAGTTTGTGCGATGATCCACGACTGGATGCCACTTTGGTGTTCCTATATTAATTAGTCAACACAATAGGTTCGGATTCAACTAATCCGAGACCCAGGTTTAAACAACATATTGAAAATTAAATGGTCTAATCTTTGGAAATATTGTCGATTTTACCAGAATTATATGAAACCTATGAATTGTACAAAATTAATAGGGAATATATGCCGACATATTCATGGCATTCATGGGAAATAATGTTTCAAAGATTCTTTAGTTTACACATTTCCATTGAAATGTATGTATTTCCTAGAAATTTTATGCAATTCAGAGATTTAGAAAATATATAAAAACTTATGCTTTCTGTGAATAAAATAAATACAGGTTTTTCTATTTTGCGTCTATAATGAAGTCATTAAAGCACTAATATGGGTTTATTAATGGTTCGCCGAGTGCGATACAATTTTCTCAATTAGTCCAGTAATTTAAGCTAAAATTAGGTAAGAATCTCGGAATTCGAGATACACAGCTGTAAGTCTGTAAATACTTGTATATTGACACCCTAAAAGTTGTCTCAAAACCTACATATGGTAGGTTTTTATGGGTTTATGTAGGTTTTAAGACAACTTTTAGAGTGTCAATATACAAGTATTTACAGAGTTACAGCTGGGTATCTCTAATTCCGAGGTGAACGAGGTGATATTTATCGGCGATTTCTAAACGCTCGTCTTTTTCTAAACATGGACGGGTGCTGAAAAATCGCGCGTATTGAAACGTTCTTTAATATACCATTGTAAACTAAAATCAGAATTATAATTATAGTTTCTATTTTCAGCTGAAGAACTTAATTATTTTTGCAGGGTAAGCTGGAGGGGCACTTGGAAATACATAATAGTTTATTTATATAGCACATGCATCCTGCTGTAGTACAATTTTTCTTGCAAAGGCACTTTTTGAATCCTTGGCTGGTTCTAGTTGATTGCAGATTTGCAAGTGATCGAAGTGGAATTTTCGTACTCTTCTTCTTCTTCATGTGTCATGCCCTCCAAGGGCGTTGACGACCAATTTCATTATTTGAATTTTATCTGCAGCTTTTCGAAATAGGGATCTTGTACTTTGTCCAAACCATTGGCGAAGGTTCTTGAGCCATGATGTTCTGCGGTGGCCTGGACTGCGCGTACCTTGTATTTTACCCTGTATTATTGTCTGCTGTAACCTGTACTTATCATTTCGGATAACATGACCAAGTTATTCCAGTTTTCTTCTCTTTATTGTGTTAAGAACTTCTGTTTGCTTATTGACTCTTTGCAAGACCTCGACGTTAGTAATTCGATCCACCCAAGAAATTCTCAGCACTCTACGGTAAGTCCACATCTCAAAAGCCTCCACCTTCTTATACATAGCCTCCGTAAGTGTCCAAGCCTCGACGCCGTAGTACAGGATACTAAACACAAACCACCTTAACAATCTGATTCTGAAGGGGATTTCCAAGTGCCTGTTGTTCAGCACTTTCTTCATTTTGGTGAAAGCTCCTCTTGCCTGTTCGATGCGGCTTCTAATTTCCGATGTCATGTCCCATTTGTCGTTTACGTTACAGCCAAGGTACTTATAGGAGTTGACGCGTTCCACCACCTCCTTTCCAACTCTTAGATTCAGCTGGTTATTTACGCTGGTTTTATTTACGACGAGCCATTTTGTCTTATTAACGTTGAGTTTAAGACCCATGGACAAGCTGTGCTCTGTAACGGTTGTCATTAGTTCTTGTAGGTCTTCTATGTTCGTAGCCAATAGAATGGTGTCGTCGGCATACCTCAGGTTATTGATCACTATGCCTCCTACGATTACTCATATGTTCTTGCCATCCAATGCTTCTCGAAATATTTTTTCTGCATAAAGGTTAAAAAGTAATGGCGAGAGAACACAGCCTTGTCGCACCCCTCTTTGAATCATGACCTCTTTTGACAGTTCTTTGTTCACTAACAACGCTGCTGTTTGATTCCAATACAGGTTGGCTATAATGCGGATATCTTGCCCGTCTAATCCTAGTTCTTTAAGTATATCTACTACTTTATTATGGTTTACGGTATCAAATGCTTTTTCATAGTCTAAGAAGCAGGCAAAAACATCCACATTAACATCAAGGCATCGTTGTACCAGAACTTGTACACTGAAAAGTGCCTCCCTTGTGCCGAACCCATTCCGAAAGCCAAACTGGGACTCGCTGATCGACTCTTCACATTTGCGGTAAATACGATTATGGATGATCTTCAGAAATAGTTTCAATACTTGACTCATGAGACTGATGGTCCTATAATCTTTACATTGTTTCGCATTTGATTTTTTTGCTAAGGTGATGAAAGTTGATTCTAACCAATCTCTTGGTATTTCACCTGTTCTATATATATTATTAAATAGGTCTACTATTATTGAGAGAGAACTATCATCTTTAAGGATCTTAAAAATTTCTGCTTGTATTTCATCTGGGCCAGGTGCCTTCCCATTCTTTATTCTCGCAATAACATGTTCGACTTCTGATCTTGTTATGTCACTTCCGTCATTTCCGAGTAGTTTGATATTATAGGGTTCATGTCTGTTGTCCTTAAAAAGAGTCTTTATTTATCTATTCCACTCTTTTAGTTTATCCCCTGTTGATGTTAATATAGTGTTTTGCTCATCCATTAGCATTTGGGATCTTATAGGCTTGTGGTTACCAGCGACCAGCTTCACTCTTTTGTGCAAGTTAAAGGAGTCATGCTTTATTTCAAGAGCTTCAATTTCAGCGCATTGCGCAGACAACCACACCTATTTTGCTGATCTTATTTTCGATCTGATTTCTCGTTGGGTTTCTTTATATCTTAGTGCGCATTTGTTTTTGTATGCTCTTCTGGAATCCATTAGGAATAGTGTCTCTTCGGTCATCCATGCTTGTTTTTCGGCCTTTCGCTTGGTCTTAGATACCTTTCTCCTACTTCTATTACTGTGGTTTCCAGCTGTTTCCACGTGTGTTCTATGTCTGCATTTTCTGTTGTATTACTCCATGTTGTTAGTTTCTCGTTTATTTCATTCCTAACCTTTGAGCGTATGATCTGATCTTTTAGCCTTTGTGTGTCTATACGGAGTACTTTTTGCGTTCTAGCACATTTTTTCAGTGTTAGATTTATAGATGCCATTAGTAGGTTATGATCTGTATGTACATCGGCACCTGGTACTCGGTTTTCCTACTCGGTACATCCTTAATATCCAGAAGATCTCTCAGACAAACATTGAACTCTTGAGGAACCCATTGAAGAAAACAATTGTTGTAGGTAATAATTTACTAATGTTAAAAACATACCTCATTAAAGATAATCATATAAGCTAAATAAAGTCGGAACATAGCCTGAATATATAAATGTATTCAACCTTTCCGAAACTGTATAATAATATTGAGTCTTTTTGGGACTAGCAAAACAAATCTCATGTGAAATTTGTAAGTTATGTACTAGAACTCAATCCACTTTCGAGGCACTAAACCAAAACTAGAAAAATAACATGTTTTTAAAATCATTTTTTTTAGGTCAAGATTTCTCACTTAAGTTAATAGAAAGACATAATCTTAAAAACAATTTGAATTTTCTAGTTTTTGTTTAGTGCCACGAAAGCGAACTGAGGGCGAGTAAATAACTTTCACATTAGATTTGTTTTGGTAGTCATAAAAGACTCAATAATATTATAGAGCTACTGAATGATTGAATATATCAGGCTGTGTTCCGACTTTATTAAGTTTATATGATTATGTATAATGTTTTATGGTTTTACCAAAAGTAAATTTTCATTTAAATCAATAACCTGCTAAGTTCATGTCTCTCACACGAAATGTCAAATTAAAAATATATAACCTCTAGTCACCCACGACGGTTTCAAGTAAATTGTCAAGTAAATCTCGAAACGCGTCTGCAGATGGCTTAACTTAAGTTAATAGAAAGACATGATCTTAAAAACAATCTTATTTTTCTAGTTTCTGTTTAGTGCCACGAAAGTGTACTGAGCGCTAGCAAATAACTTACAAATTTCACACGAGATTTGTTTTGGTAGTCCTAAAAAGACTTAATAATATTAAAGAGCTACGGAATAGTTAAATATATTTATATATTCAGGCTGTGTTCCGACTTTATTAAGTTTACTTGTTTTAGGATTCCATTTTTCGGACCAACTTGATAGAGCTCGTCTTCAGTTTCTGCCAAGACTACGCGCTTAATATTACGTACATCACCACGTCCTCTATTAACCTCTGGTACTGAAATCCGCAGAAGTGCCAATAGACACAGGATGAAACCTCTTTTCATTCATTTTTTTTTCGTCCTGTTTGGTTTTCCTTAGCACATATACTTTTCTAATGCTTTCAAAATTTTTGAACAGAATGGGCACAGAACTTTAGACCCACATTCTTCATCGGAAGAGTCTTCAGCTGCAGCGCAAATTGTGTGGATTGTATATCCGCATTCTCTACAAGTACGAGCCTCTGTAGTTTCTTGTGAACAGAGGATACATTTAAAAACTCATGCCTTCTGTGAATAAAGTGAAACATGTTTGTAAACCTAAATCAGATTTATTAAAACTTTTATTTTAAGCTGAATAACCTATTTATATTTGTATGGTAATCTGGAGTGGCACTGGAGTGGCACTGGAGTGGAAATGCTCAATAGTTTTTTTTTTATAGCACAGGCTGTACTACAATTCCTCTTGCAAAAACACTTTCTTAATCCTTGTCTGGTTCCAGATTACAGATTTGGAAGTGATCGTACTGAAATTTTCCTACTCGGTAGATCTCTAGGAGATACGATCCAGAAGATCTCGCGGACAAACATTAAACTGAGATCTAGAATAGAATCGGTTCAGGATTCCATTCTTCGTACCAATTTGATAAGGCTCGTCATGAGTTTTTTTCAAAGACTACGCCCATAATATTACTCTATTAACCTCTGGTACTGAAACCCATTCACAAGTGCCAATAGATACAGGAGTAAACTTCTTTTCACTCGTTTTCATCATTGTTTCACGCTGTTGCAGGTTTTCCTTAGCACAATAACTTTTTAGACCAACATCCTTCTTTGGAAGTTGCTTCAGCGACGGTGCAAATTGTGTCTATTGCAAATCCGCATTCTCTACAAGTATGAGCCCCCGTAGTTTCTTGTGAACAGACAATACATTTATTATGAGCACGTACTTGTTTCGCATTGATCCGAATCGTTGCTAGGGACTTGACTTGGCTCCGTATTCACCTTAGATAGATCACATGCAGAGACTTTGAGTTCCGCTTCATTTTCGGCAAGGCTATGTATGTTTTTTCAAAAGTTTCTTAAGTTTCGACGTTTTGCGTAATCATCATTCAATCATTTGGTAACTGTAGACCTACTTTTACTGTACAGCCAAAAATATTTTATTTAGAAACACAGATTTTTCATTTTCATATCCTTACATTTTATGTTTTTTGATTGAGTCCATGCCATCTTGCCCTGAACTCTTGGAGTTTTTCATGAAAGGTTCTGAATCCGCTGATATAAATACGATTTGATTGAAATTACAGTTTTTTACAATTGTTGTGGAAAATTACAAGAAAGCATATATTTCTTGAAATTTGCCACATAAATTAAAAAAAAAAATTTAATCAAATCTGTGCTTTGCGTTTCGGTTTCAGTCGCATATAGACTTTATGTTTTTACCGTAATGTTTCACTTCTTGCAAACGTGTAACTATGTTTGACTGACGCGTGCTTACATTTAGATGGAAAGAATGCATCCAGAGAGATCAATCCTTTCCAATGACAGATATATATATATATATATATATATATATATATATATATATATATATATATATATATATATATATATATGTATATATATATATATATATATATATATGTGTGTGTGTGTGTGTTGTATTGTTTTCTCGGGGATTCCGCGTTGATGTTGAGGGTTGGTTCTGAAAAGAACCGGATTCTCGACGTTTCGGCGAACTAACATTCGCCATTCTCAAGAGATATATGCGTCCGTGCGGGTCAACCGTTAGACGCATACTGTTGACCCGATACTGTTGACAACGGTTGACCAGCACGGACGCATATATCTCTTGAGAATGGCGAATGTTAGTTCGCCGAAACGTCGAGAATCCGGTTCTTGTCAGAACCAACCCTCAACATCAACGCGGAATCCCCGAGAAAACAATACAACACAGGTCACAGGTATCTATCCGCGAAAACCTCAAATACAACATATATATATATATCTATATATATATATATATATATATATATATATATATATATATATATATATATATATATATATATATATATATATATATATATTTATATATATATGGTTCCATGAATTGACCTGATTTTTGTCTCTGTTATTTCCTAACTACATAGTTGACTATCTGTAGAAATTTTATAATTTTCCCCCTGTTTTGATCGACGTCCAGAACATCCTTAAGAACTTTGCAATACACTAAACCAGGCCTTAGAAAATAGTACCCCGCGGGCCGCATGCGGCCCCTAGCGACATTTTATGCGGCCCACGAAGCATTTTATAATTCACTTTAATTTAAAAAATATATCTATGTATAATATTAACAAGTTGGTTTACAAAGGAAAGGTTGGTTTCCTGATCGTGTCATGCCAAAATATTACTTCACTGAGAAAGCAATTACAAATTTATCTATACATAGTACCCACAATGAATGATCTTGATTCATATTCCAACAAAAACATAACTACAAAAAATCCAGAAAGCATGTCTATGCCCACTGCCACTACCTTCTACCTTCCAATCTTCTTCTTTAGTCATTAGGTCCATCGTTGGGCATAGGCCTTTCTCAATAGTTTTAATCTTTTCCTATTCTGTGCTAGTTAGATCCATGCCAGTTCGTCTGTTCCTATGAGGTCACCATACCATCCTATTCTAGGATCTCCATTCTATGATTCGCCTGTCCCATCTCATCCTATCACTCCCTGCAACGTAACCTGCGCATCTTCATTTGAGAATTACAATTTTCTCTCCAATATTGGTGACTTTAGTTATTGCTCATATTCTTGCGTTTTGCAATCTGTAGCTTTTTGCAATCCCCATCATTGACCTCTTCATTGCCCTTTTTGCAGTTTCTAGTGCCGTATGCCATTAAAGGAAAAATGCATTGTTCAGAAACTCTTGATTTAGTTTATAAAAGCCACCCATCCTATCCTTATTCTCCTTCTTACTTTTTCCATCCGTTTGGTTTGGTTGATAGTAACTTTATGTCCTAGGTACATGTTTTCTTCCACCTTTTTGACTTCCTGTCCTCCCACTATCACATTACATTATCTGGGTTTTTTAAAATGTTTATTTTCATAGCCCCATTTTTGTAGTATTTTTTTTTGTCTGAAATTATTGTTGATTTAACAATTATTCTATACAATGTGCCAATATGACAATATAGTCAGCATATCTTAGATTAGTTAGTTTATCATTGAGGTTGATAAGTTTGTCGTTCCAGTCAGTTTTCTTAAAAATCTTTTCCAATGCTAAAGTGAAGAGTTTTGGAGATAAGAAATTACCTTGTCCTAATCCTCTTTCAAGTTTGACAGGTATAGTTTTTTCGTGGATAATCTAAATTGAGGTTGCTTCCTTGTTGCATTCTTTGTTGGTATTCGTCGAACTTTCTCTCTAGTCTGTTGGTGATTATTTTGGTCAATAATTTGTATACATGTGACATTAGACTGATCAGCTTATTATTTTCTATCTTGTTGTTATCACCTTTTTGTAGACTAGGACCACTTTACCGTTTTTCCATTGCTTTGGTATTTTCCTCGTCTTTAGGCATTTGTTTAGTAGTTTCGTAGTTTTCTTTATTAGATATTCTCTTCATTCCGGTGTTATTTCCACCGCGATATTCTCATCTCCAATTGCTTTAATGGATTTCATGTTGTTCAAAGTAGTTTTTACTTCCTCTATTACCTCCTTCTAATATGCCTGTCACAATTTCATAGACACTGCACATTAAAATAACTAATATATGCAGCCAAAAGATTTGCCCACCACTGCACTAAACAGTAGGATTTACTACGAAAATCTGCAGGAGAATAGTAAATAAAAGTATTTTGGATGGGGTGACCTTAACGCTTTGCGGGCTCTAGTCCGCAAACGTGACGTGGTGCGATGTCACCCGTCAAAAAATGATGCTATTGTTTTAAATTAATGATGTATCATGCCTGATCGGATGATGCAATACCACTATCCCGATGTAGTTACAAACACCCTGCATGTCATACATTTCCGATTGCTATTTAGAAAATGTATAGATTTCCTAGGAAAAGTGCATAGATTCACCTAGTGCACAGATATATCATAGATTTCCTATATATTTTAGGAATTGTACATATTTCCTAGGAATTGTATACAATGACGGATTACATACTTTTCTGTTAACAACGACATCAAAAATGTGTTGTCTCTTTTGTTTGGAAATTGTAAACATATTATGAGTGGCAACTCTATGCCAGAAACCATGCTATCGGAGTCGTCGTCGAACATAGTCTACATCTATTCATTCAACTTTGATAAACATTATGCTATTCAGATAGTTAGATGTTAGAAATTTAGTTTCATTTTGTGAAACCTCGAAAAACGTATATACAATTACAGGCTTATGGTATATTATATCTTATGGTATAGAAATTCTTGGGAAACTTAGATAGGTACATGATTTTTTTACGTTTCTACATGATTTTCTAGGTTTTATCATCCCAGTGTGAATTTTAAATACTACAAATAGCAAGGTTTCCTTTCGTTAATAAATATTTGATTTCAAAAAGATGTATCAAAGTCCCATAGAGCCAAAACTTCGGTAAATACTGTAAAACTAATGTTCCATTTCATTGACCATTTGATTTTTTGTAGAGAACAAAGTTAAGAATAAATAACCAGACTTAATGTAGAAATGCTGCGCTGTGTAACTAGAACCGTTTGAATATATAGAAGATAATGAGATGTAATGTTAACTAAGAAATATGGTATCGTCCAATCCCGGACGATATTCGACCGCATTTGTACCAAAATACAAATGTGTAATTAGTTAACAGCTATCAACTTAACGGCTACAGAACATATATGGGAAGAAGAAATAGGCTCTCATACATCTTCTGTGAAGACAAAGTAACAGAAACAGGTATGTGTAACCAGTTAAGGCCTGTCCGTAAATTATGTGTTATCAGGTACAAATAGACTCCAAAATGCATCTACTGAGGAGAAATTAGCTGACAAACGTGCAAATTAAGACCTTCTTCACAGACTCAGCAATGTCGAGGAAGAAACAGACTCTTATACACTTCCTCTGTGACACGGCAAATCTATAAGCAATTTAAAGCTTTTTCCCAAGCAATGACGAGGAAGAAATGGAATTTTATAACCTTCTCTTTGTAGAAAATACACAGGGCAGGGAATACCCTTAAAACCTAATTGGTAGAAAAAAATAAATAAATGAGAAATTTAAAAAATGGGATGTAAATAACAGAAGGAGCTCAAAGTAAGCTATACTTATAATGCATTAAATAAAGACTCGTTATGAATTACAATTAAGTAACCATTATTTTTATGGATAGCTGTAGTGAAAAGTTAAATTTACCTTATTTACTCATTACAATTATGAATAAAAAACTCGGAAAAACCATTAGTAACAATAGATGTACATTTATTTGGTTGTATCCAAACATCTGCCAGTAATTGCTTAAAATGATTAGTAGATTTAGTTGAGATTGGGCCGGTTTAAGGACGCATAAAAAATATACAGGTCAGAAAATATCATTAATTGGCAGAGAATTCTAAATTGGCAGAGCAAAATAAATAAATGAGAAATTAATAGAGATAAAAAAAATTAAATAAAATTTGAGATAATGAGACCTCATAGAAGAGTGATAAAATGTTTAAAGAACTGTCTTATTTAAAGCTACGTTTACACGATATAGAAAACTAGCGTATAGTGCTTAGGGCATCCAAACCAGTTAAAACGAACTCGGTTAACCGGGTTTTCTGTTAAAATTTACGAAACCGTAAAACCGTCGGTTTAAAAAGTCGGTTTTTATTTATTTTTTTTTTTCTTTTCAAGTGGAAAATAATTTTATTTTTCTATTATTATTCATAAAGTATTATATTGTAGATTTATTTGTACTAAAATAAAATGACAGGGGTCGTCCATTAATCACGTGATGTTTTTTAGCAACTTTTTAACATTGCATGACTCAGAGGCGGCTTTTCTTTTCGGCGGCTTTTTCATTTGTATCGCCGCTCTATATCTGTCTCTCTCAGACTCATCTTGGCCCCGTCGATCCTGCTTCGGACCAACCACTACTAGGCAAATTGTAGAAAAAAATAATTTAACAATACGTAGTGAAATATATTACATGTTGAATTGTTTGTGTGGACCTAATAACAATAGGGTTATAAAAATTATTATGAAGGTATATAAAAATGAATCTAAAAAAAAAGTACGACTAAAAAAAATGTTGGCCCCAAATTTTCCGCCCCTAAAATCTGCCGCCCTAGGCTCCAACCTACTCAGCTTGCTGGTAAATCCAGCACTGTCTCCGAGTTCAGACATTGTTTTGAGACAAAGCATACGCGGCAACGATTTACGCATGTATTCGGTAAAATAATTCGGTAAAAAAATGTAAGAGCAGTAAATATGTAGTGAAATAAAGGTTCGCAGATTTAGAGTGCGCTAATCTTGATCCTAAAAAAATATAAATACTTGTGCTCCATTCATACAGTTTAGTATAGTTTCGTACTTTCGATAAATGAATATATCACCTACATTTCATCATATGAATAAATATTTATTTTATTTGGTTTAGAGCAGCAATTTATTTATTTTCATACTTAAAACCGGGTTTTATCCGGTTAACCCTTTGAATCCTAGTAGCTTCGCACTGGAACCACCTATCTATAAATTATTTCCAAGCGTCCTAGTCCGCACAACTTGGAACCACCAGCGTGAGTCATGCGTTAAGACATGTTACAAGACAAAAATGATTGAAATTTACTCACATCGGTTATTGTCGTTGCAGCCTCAGGCGTATAAACAAGTGTCGTAGTGGTTCTAGATAGTAAATTTTTAATAACTAACATTTGTATTTAAATATTGAATTTCAACAATGGGTAAGTAATAAATTGATTACCTATGTTTTTCCTTTACATCTAAATAAATACAAAACTTAAATTCAACAATTTTCACCTTATTTTCATTTTTTGAAAAGGTGGTTCCATATGGTACAACTAGTATACTATGCATATTATTCCATTTCAGATAAATTATATGATCTTAACAATCTGACCAGTGAAGATGTGTTTGCTTTATTGGATGAAATTCCAAGTGATGGATCTGTAATTTCGGAAAGCTGTGACGAAGAATTTTTTGCAAAAGATGTTTCTGGAGGGCTTATGTAAGTTGAGGAAGAAAATAGTGAATGGGAGGATGATGATTTATTGCCGCTTATAAATTTTGTTAAAAATATTACTGACGAACAAACAAAGTGGTCCAGATATTCCGTAACAAACACAATTGAAGAATTTAGAGAAAGAACAGGTCCAAATATATCAGACGAAATTGACACACCAGCAGGTATTTTCTTCGAGTTATTTTCAGAAGATCTTGTAAACACCTGTGTTTCAAACAAATTTGTATGAAGTACAAAACAAAGGAACTAATCCGGTACCTACTAGTGGCCAAGAAATGAAATGTTTTTTGGCTATAAACATAATTATGGGCATAAACAAATTGCCAAGTTACAAAGATTATTGGTCTTCAAAACAGGAAATTAGAGATGAATATATTTCCAGTATAATGTCTCGTGATCGATTTGCGTAGCACTTGAAAAATTTTCATATAAACGATAATACGTTGATTCCAGAGAAAGGAACTCAGAACTACGATAAATTGTATAAAGTAAGACCCCTTTTAGACAAATTAGAAGAAACTTTTCAAAATTACAATTTTCCTACAAAGCGACAGTCTATTGATGAAAGCATGATTAAATTTAAAGGTAGAAGTTCATTACGTCAATATTTACCTCTGAAATTCATAAAAAGGGGATATAAAATGTGGGTACGTGTTGATGAAAAAGGATTTATTTCACAATTTCAAATATAGACAAGAAAAGTTGAGAGTACAGTAAAAAAATTTTGCAAGTGGAGTTGTAAAAGACCTCACTAATGATTTGATTGGGAACGGATATGAGATTTACTTTGATATTTTTTTTAATTCCGTTTCCTTGATGGAAGATTTATTGAAATGTAAAATATACGCCTGTGGTACTTTACGAAAAGGAAGAAAAGGAATTCCCCAGGATCTAGGAAATGAAGGAAACATGAAAAGAGGAGATTCTGATTGGCGTGTAAGTGAGGAAGGTTATTTCATTTTAAAATGGATGGACAAAAAGCCCATATTATTCCTAAGCAACTTCCATCAACCTGACGAAGCGAATATATCGAGGAAGAAGAAAGATGAAACCCTTGCTTTACTTTGGTAAAAGACTATAATACACACATGGGATATGTGGACAAGGCTGACATGTTAAAAGCATGTTATCAAATCGACAGAAAATCTCTAAAATGGTGGCATCGAATCTTCTGGCATTTACTTGATGTCACTATTGTCAACGCATATATTATATTTATTTAGCGAGGTGAGGGTCAGCATTTGACAGTAAAAGAATTGAAAATTGCCGTATTAAACGGATTAGTAGGTTCATCACCTAACAGATCAAAGAAGCGACGACCATCACTAAATGAGAAACCTGTAAACAAATTCAAAGTTACGGTTCCAATAGAGAAAAGGACAAGTGAAGCTGCACATATGCCGATCCATGGAACGAAGGTGAGATGTACCCATTGTTGTACGAAGATTAATCCTCATCGCACTCGTTGGCATTGTGAAAGTTGCAATGTTGAGTTGTGCCTTGATAACAAACGAAACTGTTTCAAAGAATTCCATAGACATTAAGTAATATTTTTATATATTGTAATATTTTATGTATATATTTTTTACTAACTACATTTTACTGGTGGTCCCAATTTGGAACCACCATTTTTTTTGAAAATTTTGATAAATACATAATTGTGTTTAATAAAACTAGTTCCATTTTTCAATACCTAATATAATTTTTCAACGTCAATTATTAACTTTTCTATTTTAAAAAATCAGGACTCAAAGGGTTAACCGGTTTTTTACTTTACGAAAAACCGAAAAACGGCTTTTGAAATTCCATCGGTTTTTTTGATGCCCTAATAGTCCTGTTATAAACTAGACTAGACTAAAACTGTGTGATCGCTTCGTATGGTCCAAAACTATTCGTAAAGTTGAAGTATACGAAGCAGTCACATGGTTATAGTCAAACTATAGCTGGGGAATACGCTGTGTGTATATATACCGTGTGTACGTAGCGTAAGTCTCAACTAAAACCTTAAAAATATAATATTTACACGATTAATCACTTGATCCCTAAAATTAATAAATGTATGTTTTCTTTCAAACAAATATTTTATATCTTTAAAAAGTATTTAATAAATACCTATTTTTTAACTTGTATTACAAATACTATTTAGAAAAGTATTTGTTACTTCAAATACATTCCTTAAAAGTATCTTGCACCTTTTTTTGAGGTATCTTGTAAATCTCTGGTACTTACAATGCATTAAATAAAGACTTGTAATGAGTTCCAATTAAGTAACCATTATTTTTATGGATGACATGAAGATGTCTTATTTATAACGTCAGTATATCGTAATTAAAACTATTCTATTGTAGAAGCAAGCTATGGTGAAAAATTATATTTTCTTACCATTTACTCATTAAAAGTATGAATAAAAAAACTCGGAAAAACCATTAGTAACAATAGATGTACATTTATTTGGTTGTATCAAAACATCTGCAAGTAATTGCTTAAAATGTTTAGTAGATTTAGTTGAGATTGGGCCGGTTTAAGGACGCATCCCTCTCGGAAATTATGGCCTCTGGCTGGCGCAGAGAAACCCTCGACAAACCCACTGTCACTTCAATACCACACTACTAAATCAAATAAAGTCGCCGATTTACTCGTTCCTTCCTCATATATTCCAACGTACATAAACTATTAAATACACAATACCGATGTACCTAACAAATTCTATTCCAAAAAAAAAAAATCAACCGAAGGAGTCCCGCATCTCGCATATACCTTATATTTCACGGTTACGCCGTTCGTTCGTTCCTTTTTAAAATGATGCATTAATAATGAAAACGTAGATAAGATAGGAACTATATATGAAATATACCAAGAGAAGATCTCATCCGGGATTTTTTCATATTTTATGAAATATATATTAAGGAAAATTGCACCTTTCTCAATCTCCTACATAATATCTTTTTATTACGAAGTTGTCTCGCAATGAAAAACCTCGGTGAATTGTTGTCAAAAAATATGCAGAAATAAATATATTGTGTCTCTTATGTTATATTTATTCAAAAATAACAAAAAATAATTTAAAACCACTAATTATTTAATGCTCTATGTGTAGTTCTGTATCATCCTCCTCAAAACAATCAGCGATAAATGTCACTATTTACAAATATCAATAATTGAATTAATTTTTGCAACGTTAATTTGGGTTTAATTAAGATAAGTTTTATTTGTGGACGTATCCTCACGTCTAAATCATATTTAATTTACAGTAATATAGATCAGAAAATCAATAAACAAGCAAAGTATGAACTATTTAGCACATATTATTAAAAGGCGTTTTATTGAAATATATTACAAAGTAACAAAAGATATTCAAATTTCGTATTCTTATCTTCTATAAAATATTTTTATTTTATTCGGTTGAGTCGGTTCTAGTCCCATGTTTGAATAAAAAAGGCAGTGTTCGGTAGAATGACTGTATTTTTGGAAGAATGATCTTGATCTTTCGTTACATTTACTGTTTCAATAAATATGCACCACTTCTACATATGTGTATATACCGGTTAGATCGATTATGTTTTGAGATTTTTAAGTAGTGTGAAAATCTTTTGAGTGAAAAAAGTAAGCGTAGAGATAAATGAATTGAAGGATGGATAATAAGGAATTTGCAGAAGACGTGCACGAATTGAATTGAATATTGATTGCGAGAATAAAAGTTGTGAGTGTAATACAGGCGCGTAGATCTTAACTTTGATCGAAATTTCTATACAGGACATTCATTGTTTACTTCAAAGTGAGCTTTCCGTGATCCGGTAAAAGGAGGAATAATTACATTCTGTACCGACGGAGCTTTGTCGTTGTCCCTTTGTCTTGCGAACGCACAAACGTATGTACAGATTCGTAGTATTTAATAAAACAGAACTCGGCAATAAATATTAAGTCGAGTAAGAACGTAATTCTAGGTCGAATCGAAACACAATTTAGATGAGCAATTTACTGATAAGTATTTCGGCTCCGATTTTTTCCTCTTAAATATAATTTTTTGTGCTTGCTCTCGAAAAACAAATTAATTACAGTGATATATCTCCTACTGGACAGAAATTTTATTGCAAATTAACCAACGAATGTTTTATATGGAGCGCTAGTGCACAAAATACGTGTCTCTTGTTATATTTAATGACATCTAGTGAATATTTTATAGGTAGTTCTCGAGTAATTACGGTCGCTTGATCTGCCGAACATGAAAACATCAAGTTATACCCGAGTTATATTGAGTTTGGTGGAGTAAAAGAGACGGCAAAATAGAAGAAGAAATTATTGAAACGCATGCATGCGGCGAGGTATAAAAGAGACCACTATCCGTTACATTCATAGTTCATCAGAGCCTTTTCAGGAAGTCGACTTTCAGCCACTGATCACCGCATTCATACGGTTAGCGTGGCGCTGATTGTCGGAGCTTTCCAGAAGAAGAGACTCTGATGAATGATGAGCCCCCCTTGGGATATCATAAAAATCGCATTAGAACTTGTTGCGGATCAATAAATCTAATTGCCTTGCGACGGACTTTCCAACCTACCGTAATTCTTCCATTCCATGCGATTACACCCAACCATTCTTTCAATTTTAATTCACTCTCCATCCATTTGCACAACTGTCTATTTTGCAAATATCTCGGTAACTTATAATAAAAGTTACTTTAATTTTCCGCAAGATCTTAATGCTTTATAAATTTGTGTTGGTGCCTGTCTTAACTACTGCAAGAGTAATTTGTTACAAACTTATTAGTGGTTGATTAGTTTGGGCATTATTTCTCAAAATTTGCATTCCAACTTATTTACTTTGGAAATGTATGTATACTTTGTGCTCAACTTATACATATGGAAACTGTATAATATATCAAAGGAATAATCACATTCTATCTTATTCTCTAATACAAATAAACAATTTCATTCATACACAAAACTTGTTATTTTCAGATCACTGGCTTAATAAATCTCCATGCAACTCTATAATACAAAAAATATATAATTGTTTTACCGTTTCAAATTAAATTTTTAAATACCACTCCAAATAAATATAGGAAATTCAATGAATAAACAAGAGTAACTGTCCATTAGAGGAAAACAAAACAAATAAAAAATTCCACGATATATCGTACAACTGGACGTAAATATTTAACTAACCAAAGTTTCTTTATTTAATTATTGTTAACTAATTGTATGTTCAATATTATACATAATTAAAATATAATGTGGAACAAATTGTGTATATTTATATCTTATATAGTTTTTTATTTATATCTTATATAGCGACCACAAAATACAACAAATATACAAAACATAAGGGCTGGTAAATACCTGAAGTGGGGCAAGACAATACCGAACGAGCCACGGATGGACACGTGGATATGTACCTACCCACTAGTGATATTATATTTCTTGACATTTGCAATCGCATTCACAAAACTAATGCGAATATTTTGCGTATATGAACATCAGAAAAAAGACATATGCGTAAATATTATTGGATAAATAAACAATTAAAATATTAATTCCTTATTTTCTTTTCTTTCTATTTTTTATTAGAAACATTTAACATCAAACATGTATTATATTTGAACATGTATTGAACTTTAAATAAGGAAACACCTTTTTTCATGTTTGTGCCTCCGCGTGGAACTACACATTTCTCTTTTTCTTTAGGTATTTCCCCTGGTATCAACATACCTATATAATATGCAGAAATAAAAATACCTATATAAGTTTACGAGCAATCTCCGGTACGGCTGTCATTGAACACATCTGCCTTTTCTATCATGTCTCGTTCGAATTCTTCTGTAATCCCATGGCAAGTAAGACTGAGCAGTGAAACCCCAGAACAAGAATCTGACCAGATGTTATTATGTTAAATTATACGATGGACATGGATGCTTCACCAGTCTTACGAATCCAACAGATTCCACGAAACTAAATGGCAAGTTTTCCAAAGCAGTCATTTCACTTATTGATTTACCAACTACCGATTTATTAGTTTTTTCTACACATTCTTGATGTGACATCTGTTTACTGTCAGATTAGCACTCTCGTGGGAAGATGTTGCAAGTGCAAGTCTACTATTTGTGTACTGCTAACTTTTTCCGCATTTTTGCAATTCAGCAAACTCGGTTTTATGCATTGACTTCAAATGATTTCTCATAGGCGTTGTAGATCTTTCCTATTCGAGATATTTACTGCTACAGAGCCTTGCAACTAGCTCAGCATCGCAAAGCATAAAATAAGTCCATATTTCAGTAGAAGTAGAAAATGATTTACTCATTTTAACAAATCACTCATATGTTAAAACGGCAAAATTAATTTAACTGAATATTCGAATTCGTATTCGCATTTGCGACTATCGTTTGCAGATATTCGCATCCGTATTTGCATTCGCGAATGCTTAAAAAATGGCATTCGTTACATCACTAGTACCCACTTCCGATATGTAGCGATCATTGAGGCTGCTTTCACACTACCCAACATTGGTCGTCTGACAAAATATGACGATTTTTTTAATTTAGTGTGAACCCGTTCAGACTTTTTTCAGATTATTCTTCACAAAATTTTCTTTGTGTAAAACAAATGAATGCTTTATTCGGCCGGGTTTTTAGTCGACCAATTTCGGGTAGTGTGAAAGTAGTAACTATGTACCAACTCCCGACGGATGTTGTTCGTGCTGACATGATCCACACGCGAGGCACTTTGCCGTGCCTTGGCTACACGTCCGTATACATATACTCGCCTTGTCTCGCATAAGTCTCGAGTACCCATCTCCCCTCAGATGTGTACTCACTCTTATATAATATTATATATTATCTAAAATAAATACACACCTACTTACATCTACTAACAAATTAGATCATACTATAACAAGAAATTTTAATGTTGTATTAACAAACTAAATATATGATTCTTAATCAATTAAACCTCGAAGTTCCAATTAATATAGTCAAAGAGTAGGTAAGTTCATAACTTTCTAATAGTTACTGGTAGCGTATTTTTAAGCAACCAGTAAGAGATGCACTAGATCTCCTCCATGCATTGTATCATACAACTGAATTTCATTCGTATTTATTTCACCCTGATAAAAACTGACTCTGGCTAAATGAACCACCATACAACTGTATAATATGAAAAATATATAATTATTCAAATTAAATTTTAAATACCACTCCAAATAAATATATAGGAAATTCAATGAATAAACAATAGTAAACTGTCCATTAGAGGAAAACAAAACAAATAAAAAATTCCATCAAATTCCAACACTTTCCAAAACTATTATTTTTTTTTACAGAGTATTTATAAGATGCAATAAAGAAATTTGCCGGTTGAAAGACATGCTTTAATATGCCTTATTATCTGTGTAAACATATCAAGAATGCTAATCGTTTATAGGCATAGCAACCGATAAACCAAAACGAACGTATTTATGTCGGGGTTATTACGAGAATAACAAACTTATAAAATATATTGCGAGCCATTGCCCTTGCAATTGAAATTTTCCTTTTATTATTCGTTTTTCATAATTTGGTCAGTTTTCGAGAGTGTTAGATTAATGATCAATACACCGCAAGAAGCCAAGTTTTTGTTCTAATCGAAAATGGACTAAGCCAGCGAGCTGTGGTTCGACAACTGGATACGACACGCGCCATATTTCGAAGAGTTTTCCAACGTTATGGGGACACTGGATCCTTTCATAGACGACCTGGTAGAGCCAGAAGGAGACTTACAACGGCTTATTACTGCTGGGTCACCTTAATGCTGTTCAACTGCAACAACAGCTCCGTCAAGAGTGGCTATTAGTCATTGGCCAGTCAGACGAAGACTGCAGTAAAGTAACTTGACCCCTAAGACACTTGCAATTTGTCAAAAACTTACAGCAGCTCATCAAGCACGCCAGCATTTTGCAATGGATCATTTATATTGGTCGTTCTCAGACGAGACCAGAATAAGCCTCTATGGTAGCGACCGTAGAAGAATTTTTTTTCAAATCCTCGATAAATGCTCGTACGAGTTTTATTTTTAAGTACCTAGTTTTTTTTTTGTTATAAGATGGCACCAAATCGATATGTATTAAACTATTTAAGTAACCTGTATACATTTGTTAAATTAAATTATTGGAACAGAAACCCCAAAGACGGGGCAGATTAAATATACAAGAGAAACGACACACAATTAAATACTATAAATATTATACATATACAACGTTCAAGGGGGTTCGTTTGGGGTTTCTGTTGCAGTATTTTGAAAAAAGTTTTGTGTTCAGCCTTCGTCTCTAGTTTTGGGCGAGTGTTAAAACCCCGTAGAAAAAAAAACAACTTTTCTTTCAAGACTCAGTTTGAATGAAGCTTTGGAAAATTTCGGTCTGTAATGGAATAATTTATTTAGTTATAATTTAGAAATAAATACTATAATTTAACGTTTTTGCGTGAACTCGCTTTCTTTGTGACAATACAATTATATAAAAAATAAATAATACACGGAGACTTCTAACTACCCAAAAAAAAGCAAAACTTAAAAATAATTTAAAAAAAAATCCTGCGTTTCCCTCCTGCTGTATTTTTGTTTTGTTTCTGTTTTGCATACAAATATCTGATTTAGTCTTCTTTGGTAAAAAGGTAATTTTAATTAAAAATAAAAATTAAAAAGAGACGCGTGGACAATGCCTATCTTTTTTCGGCGCTTCGCCAACATAAGTCACACCGTTTGCTCTTCTTCTGCTCGCTATCACCACCCTCTTCAACTCTGGTTGTGTGGTCGGTGGTGTCTTTTGTATCTTCGGCACTGCTGCAACGAACAGCAACACTCCGGAGAATTCAAATTTAACGTGTGATTCCGCTGCGACTTTAATATCTTATGGCACATCGTCTTGTTACACCTCGGCCTTTCACATAATGTTGCTCCACTCTACAATCAACAAAAAAAACAAACATTAACAATCAAATTTTTAAGAAACATTATGACATAAATCGCCTAAATTTAAAGCAATCCGTTTCAAAATTGTCAAAGATTCTATCAGGGTCTAACAAGGTTTTATAATTCCGTAACATAGCTTCATAGGTATTTTACGATGGGTTTAACTAACAATGTTTCATTAGGATCTATTACGGTTTCTGAGTTTTCATAAGATGTCAAAATGAAATAACAAAGTTTTATGATGGCCCTGCAAGTCTTCATAAGAGTCTAACAAGGTTTCAGAGGGATCTATAACGGTTTCATTGAGTTTTAATAAGGCCACAAAATGAGATAACAAGTTTTTATGAAGATCTAGCAATGCTTTCATAAGGGTCTAGCAAGGTTCCAAAGTTCTTGTCCAAGACATACTTTTGGTTAAACGCAGTTTCATATTTGTATAGCAAGGTTTCATACGAATCTATTACGGGTTCAGTGAGTTTTAATAAGGTGTCAAAATGAAATAATAAGATTATATGATGGCCCTGCTAGTCTTCATGAGGGTCTAACAAGGTTTCATAGGGATCTATCACGGTTTTATTGAGTTTTAATAAGGTTTCAAAATGAGAAAACGAGGTTTTTTGAAGTTCTAGCAAAGCTTTCATAAGGGTCTAGGAAGGTTTCAACATTCTTGAACAAGGCATAATATTGGTTAAATAAGGTTTCATAACGGTCTAACAAGGTTTCATAAAGATCTATCACGGTTTCAGCGAGTTTAAATAGGGTGTCAAAATGAAACAACAAGGTTTTATGATGGCCCTGCAAGTCTTCATAATGGACTAACAAGGTTTCATAGGGATTTATCACGGTTTCATTGAGTTTTAATAAGGTTTCAAAATGAGATAACGAGGTTTTATGAAGTTCTAGCAAAGCTGTCATAAGGGTCTAGCAAGGTTTCAAAATTCTTGAACAAGGCATACTATTTGTTAAACATAGTTTCATGTGAGTCTAACAAAGTTTCATAAGGATCTATTACGGTTTCAGTGAGGTTTAATAAGGCGTCAAAAAGAAATAATTCCACACAGAATTGAAATCACAAGGTTTTATGATGGCCTTGAAAGTCCTCAGAAGGCTCTAACTAGGTTTTATAGGGATCTATCACGGTTTCATTGAGTTTTAATAAAGTCTAAAAATGTGATAACAAGGTTTTATGAAGTTCCAGCAAAGCTGTCATAAGGGTCTAGCAAGGTTTCAAAAATCCTGAAAAAGGCATACTATTGGTTAAACAAAGTTTCATATGAGTCTAACACTGTTTCATAAGGATCTATTACGATTTCAGTGAAGTTTAATAAGATGTCAAAATGAAATCACAGGGTTTTATAATGGCCTTGCAAGTCCTCGTAAGGCTCTAGCAAGGTTTTATAGGAATCTATCACGGTTTCGTTGAGTTTTAATAAGGTCTCAAAATGCGATAACAAGGTTTTATGAAGTTCTAGTAAAGCTTTCATAAGGTTCTAGCAAGGTTTCGAAATTCCTGAACAAGGCATACTATCTAACATTGTTTCATAAGGATCTATTACGGTTTCAGTGAGTTTTAACAAGGTTTCAAAATGAAATAACAAAGTTTTATGATGGTCCTGCAAGTCTTCATAAGGTTCTCATAACGATCTATCCCGATTTCATTGAGTTTTAATAAAGTCTCAAAATGAGATATCAAGGTTTTATGAAGTTCTAGCAAAGTTTTCATAAGAATCTAGCAAGGTTTAAAAATTCCTCAACAAGGCATACTATTGGTTAAACAAAGTTTCATATGAGTCTAACTAGACTTTTATCTAAAGAAATTTTATTGTGAGCACGAACCGTCTCTGCCTTCTTGATTAGGAGCGCCCGTGGTGACGAGAGAGGAGGTTTAGCTGCTGCTAGATACATCGAGGAGAGTTTAGCAATTCATGTAGTACCATACGTCGACTACATTGAAGAAGAATTTATCTTTATGTAAGCCGAAAGATGTAAAGCCGCACACTGCAAGAATCGTGCAAGATTATATTACAGAATTCGGTTTTCGGGTTAATGATTAAAAGCCAGCATGCATTCCAGACGTAAATTCGATTGAATATTTATGGGATGATCCCCATCTATGGGATGAGAATATTTATGGAATTTATAGGAATAAACGAAGAATTTGAGCTAGACTTCGTGTCTCAACCTCAATCCCAGAGCTTATTGTTGCAGTAGAAGAAGAGTGGCTTAACCCCCCACAAGAAACAATAGTTAACTGAGATGAGAGAGACCAGACGCATTATTAAAAATTATGTTAAAATTTAAATAATTGTCAATAACCATATTTCTTTTAGTAATAAAAACATTTAAATGTTACATTAGTTATAGTATATAGAAATGTTATAGTAAATGTTGAACACAAGAAACCGAAATAAATTTTAATGAATTTAAACTCATATTAAAGCATATACAATTGTCGTTCAAACGGCATATTCCTTGATTTCATCTCAAGAAAAATTAAAGTCGAAAGTTTATTGTGGGCCGATTTCTTTGCACGCAAGTTTAGTTGTTGATGGATTACTAGTTAATTGAGCGGCCAATATAGTATGCCTCATAGATACGCTGATGTTATAGTTATCCTAGCCAGAGGAAAGTTTGAGGAAATACTATGTCAAGCTATACACGGCGGTCTCAATTTAACAGATAGATGGTATTGATGAGACGTAAACTAAGAGTAAAAGGATGTTTATATTCTTCACAAAGCAGAAAAAATTACCCTAGCTGCAACCCACAATGATAAATGCAAAGGCAGATACAAAATAAACAGGAAATTGAATATCTAAGATAGTAATTTCCTGTGGAACAAAGCGTTGAAAAGTAGTACAGAAAGTAACGCGGGCTCAGTTGGTTTCTAAGAAAAAAATAGGTAAAACGTGAGAATGTAACCCAGCATTATTTGGTTGGACTTTCATCATATTAACACTTAATAGGCAATGATATTGGGAGACAGAATCTGGTTTGTGAAGAATGTAATCTCTACGAGAAAACTGTGAGAAGAGTGTGGTCTCCATATAACAAGGACAACGAGAACTTGTCCCAAGGCAGAAATGGAACTGTTCATACACTGACTGACTATATTACACTTAGTAGTAGATGAGACAACTAGAAAATTAAAATTAAGCAACGAAGGAAAAGAGAAAGGAAAAATGGGTTCTAGGAAAATTGTTCGAAAAAATTTTGTTCCAAGGAAAAATCTTCGGATATAACTTTGTTCGAATGAAAATATGTTAGTAGGGCTATATGTCACGTTCTCAACCCACCGCCACCACTGACCTGCGCATGCGCAATGAGCTTTGACCCTGTCCTTTGACCTTTGACCCCCTGACCTTTGGCCTTTGACCTTTGGCCTTTGACCCCTTGGCGTTGACCTTTGGCCACTGACCTTGACCTTGTCCCCTGGCCACGACCCTTGACCCTTGACATTGACCCTGACTTTGACCCTTGACCCCTGACATTGACCCTGACTTTGACCCTTGACCCCTGACATTGACCCTGACTCCTGACCTTGACCCTTGACCCCTGACATTGACCCTGATCCCTGACCTTGACCCTGTCGCTGACCTTTGGCTCTGGCCTTTGACCCTGACCCCTGAGTCTGACCTTTGACCCTGACCCATGACCCCTCAAAGATCAGGGGTAAAAGGTCATCGCACATGCGCAGGTCAGTGGTGGCGGTGGGTCGAGAAAGTGACATATATATCTACTTATGTTAGGAAGGAAATTTGTTCGAATGGACTTTTGTTGGTCTATACCTTCGTACATTCCTTTTTTGATTGTTAAACAATAAGAAAAATGTAATATTTAATACATAAAATATATAAATAGTATTTTTTAGTATGACGATTTTAGTGTGACGGCACTTTCTGTCTTTCAATAATTTTTGATTGCAAAGCAATCTATTATATTTTATTTCAATTTGTTTCTTTAAATTTAAAAATTGTTTTTAATACTATTATAAGTAAAAAGAACATCAATATCTAATCCCCCATTACTCTAATCCCATCGTAATTAGTGCATTGTATTTCCAATTAGCCAATAAGTTTTTGAAAAATTAAAGAAAGAACAGGGTGAATATTACTTCCTAAGAAGAGTTGATTGAGTTAAAAGAGTTAAGAGTTAAATATTTTAAAATAGCCTTACAATTCGTGAAAACTTCAAAACGTGAATCAAAACTTATTGTTGATGGCAAAATGTATGTAAAAAATAAACTGTGAAACTACTGTTTATTGGAAATGCGGAAACTTGAAAAGCTTTCGGGTCCATGAATTGTAACACGTTATGATACTGTAGCTAGAGTAAGCCGAAAACATAATCACGCCAAATTATGAACCAAATTAAAAGTGATGCTATAAATACAAGGAACTTTCCCGATTATACTGTGTCAAAAGCTTCAATAAATATAAGTCAAGCAGTAAAAGGTTTACTCTCTTCAGTAGGCACTATGAAAAGGACAACAAGAAATCATAGAATAAAGGAAATTACGAATCAGAAATTCCTAATCATAGAAGAGATAAGAGATAAGATTTATTAGAAAATATACGACTACTGAGAATAAAGAAGATTTTCTATTGTTTGATTCTGGGCCTGTAGTAGACAGGATGGTAATATTCTCTACAAGACGCAATTTATAATTATTTGGAAAGTGGCTGCACTGGTATGCAGATGGTACATTTAAAACTATACCACCCTTGTTTGAACAATTGTATACAATATATGGCTTACGTGAACACGCTGCTCTGCCATAATTTATTCACTCTTTCGAAACAAAGCTGCGCAATGTCATATACAACTTTTAAGAGCTATTAAAGAATTGGGGTCAACCTGCTAATCTCGTAGTATTCTATTCTATAGATGAAATAAAGGTATACAAACATGCAAACATAATATAATAATAACGTAAACATACAATAATATTCATAGCTAACAATATTATCAATACAAAAATAAAATCAATTTATAAATTATTATTATTTATTTTATTTCTCTTCTTGATTATATAAATTATCGATGTTAGTAGTTTATAAAAAACTTTTTAATTACACCGAATTAGGGTCACAAAAAATAGAATTATTACATAATAATCGCAGTGTTACTTTTATGTGTTATATTTATTTTAAAGTGATGGAAGGGCAAAATTTGTTCATTATGCCCACTATAGTTTATAGCACTTCACACGAGACGAGTTTCAAAAATCTCGTCTCTTTCTCGTTAGTTGTGAAAAAAATTACTCTCTTCTCAGTCTCGCTCTCGCTCTAGGAACCGTTTGTCTCGTCTCGCTCTCGTAAAATATCGTCTCATCTCGTCAAATATCGTTCTTGCTAGGACATATTGTTAAAATAGTCCAAAACGAGGTAATCATTAATTTTATTGTAATTAAAAAATGCGGTGATTAATTGTTCTATAGATAATTGTTATATAATAAAATACAATTTGAGCATCATTTTCCATGCGAGTTAAGTTAGAACTAGCCTATCGACTGACTAAGAACACCTACAACAAGAAATGCCTGTCACGCAACCTGAAACTTAAGCACTACACATCAGTCTAACGACCAGAAGCCATGTGTACCATGGAGTTTCTTTCCTTGAACCGAAGAAATATGGTAGAGAAATTGAAAGTCAGATAGAAGAAAATTCTCAGGAAGATCCTAGGCTCGGTAAAGGAAGGTGGGGAATTCAAAAGGCGACATAACTCTGAACTCTACGAACATATTGAGAGGCTCTCTGACTGTGCAAGGAAAAGAGGGGTAGCTTCATATGACCACGTTGCAAAACTGCCATCAAACCGACTAACTAACCGTCTGTTCACCTACTGGCAAAACAAGAAGATGCGTACCACTTGGTTGACAGACCACTAACAGACTACTAACAGACAGTCTGTGAGACGCACCCTGAAGGAAGTCCATGGATTTCAGGAAAAAAATCCCGATTGAAAGGTACCCCCTGGACTGAAGAGAGAAAGGAGTTACACCGGTAGAAGATGCCCAACAGTTTACCAAGCCCAACAGTTTACCAAGCGTTGTCCAAAGTAGGCCTATTTGAAACAAAAAGAAGTAGAAAATACAATTTTACTATACTTTATTTATTCATACAGGTTACAATATTTAATTATCTGAAATTTTCCACTTCAAGTCACAAGAGGACCAGGAATTCAAACATTTTTCATTACAAGTTTTCATCATTATATCACCTGCTGTAGAGAATAATCTTTCAACAAGTATAGGTAATAAATCCTTGGCCATCTTGGAAAGAGTGGGGAAAATCCTTTCACGAGACTTCCACTACTCTAAAATATTTTGATTTCTATCTGCTCTTTTCAGAAGTAAATACTCATCAATTTCAGCTTTCCAATGTTTTGAAGTTTTTACTGAAATATTGTACATGCTATCAATATCAAAACATTTTTTGAATCTTTCAATTCCGTACGGACGACAAACTTTTCGGATTCTTTCTCAAAATTGGAATTCTTTTCATACTCTTTATAAACTTTATCAAAACATTGGGCAGCCTCCTTTTTCATTTCCTTGCCCCATTTCGTCATATCAAATGTCTCGAATTTATGTCGAGGGTCCATAATTAAACATAAACAATGAACCCAATTTGTTTTTCAATAATATTTTAACATTTTATCTCTTGTGCTTGAAAAGCAATCAAGAGAGTTTTATCCACTACGTTACGGTTTGGTTTATTATCTATTCAGAAACGGTCGATTTAATTTCTGATATAAGTAAATTAAAGGCTACAACAACTAAAGGTTAGGTTATGTTTCTCGTTTTTTTAACATATTTATTTGTTCAAGTAATGACCATTAATGGTATTATTTTTTAGCATCCACTCAACTATCAAAGCTTCTAAATCCTTTGTTGATAACTTTCTCTAAAACATAATTAAATTTTTTGTTTTTATTTAATTTTTACGATTTTTCGTAAAATATCGCTTATAAATCTAGAAAACCTCGTCTTAAAAGTCAAACTTCACAGGATATACAAAAAAACTGTCAAAAAATTTAACACACATTCGATTCCCACACACTATAATGTTGTATGTACCAAATATTACTGTAGAATATTTCTACTTCTAACGTTTAAGTAATCCGCATTTAACAAAAATAATATTTTAGTCTTTTTAGAAGATCTATTCAGAATTAATCGTAGACTTGCGATGTTTTGGAAAAAAGAGATATAACGAGCAGCCATCAACATTTAAAACTGATAAGAAACATTCCTTTTAACCTTATAAAATCTATAACATCATAATTGCAATTTGAACCAAAACGGTTTTACAAAGTTTTCCAGATTTATGACATATTGTACGATTTGACAATTTATAGGGTTCATATCTAGTGAGTTGTAGCTCTATTAATGACATTGGTTTTATCAAAATTATCTTAAATTACCTGTTAACAAAATCAATCAACTTTATCTGAGCTGACGACACTGATTTTTTAATGGATGTAAATGTGCCATAAAGTTCCGTAGGCCTTCGGATGAGCAGTTAATATATGTCTTTTCATACCTGTCGTATTATTGTCTTTTCTGCTAATTATTTTTCTTATTCTAGATTTTTCACATACTTTTTGCTTTTTTCTCATCTAGAATTATTTCAAATTAAAAAAAAAATTATGGCAGATATATTTTTTATTAAACACTGTTGACTAACCTTGCCTTTTATTACGGTTATCACTACTAGCACCTCCACTAAACGACATTTTTGCTCTAAATGAAGTTCAAAATAACTTCATAAGAAATCGTAAAAATATGTATATAATTATAAAAATATCTCACATAAAAATGACCGTTGCATTTTAGTGCTTGAAAATGTAACTAGCGATAAGAAACCATAAATGTCTGTTTACATAAATTTTCTATTTGTTATTAGTTACTATCTTCGAATTTCGCTTTCTTCGATACACATGTATAATTTATCTGCGCAGAGCATGAAAATGTAGCGAAAACAAACCATAAATGTCTGTTTATAGAAACCTTCTATTTTGTTGACTACTTAAAATTCATAATAAAAACGAACATAATTTGAAATTTACTACGTCATCTATTTCATATTACGAAATCTAATCTTTAAATTGTTATATAATGAAATGCAACTTACCCAAGCCCGCAGTTCAAATTTATGCAAGAAAATATTGCGGCTGTCCGTATTAAAGTCAAAGTTTGAGGAAGTATGACGGTGATCAGAAATGAGACTCTCGTGCCTCATACGCTCTCGCTACGAGACGACATACGCTCTCGCTCTCGTGCGAGTGAGACCACATACAGTCTCGTCTCGGCCTCGTCCATATAAATATCGTTCTCGTTTGAAGCTCTAATATTTTAACATGTATAAAGGACATTGAAAGGTAAGAGATGATTGGTAGCTCGAAAGTTTATTTTAATAAAAGGAGATTGTTACGGTGACATCCAGCATATATTCACTTTATTACCTTTGCCAAGTTTGTTAAACATTTCCTCACTGTCACAAACGATTTTGGTCCAGGTGCAATGTTCCCTGTAAGCTGCGCGGATGCGCAGTAGTTTTCGGGACATTTTAAAATTTGCGCAGATAAATTTATTTTCCGCGCACTTAAATTACGAGAAGTTGATTTTGTCTTCGTAATTGGGAATATTAGATTAATAAATAAATTATTGTAACTAGAAACATATTACTATGATCAACAAACAGACCTGCAGCGCCATACAACCGCTCTGCATCATCCTGCCGCGCTGGGTGACTGGGTGAGTTCTGTCAAACATCCCTTTGGACTTGCCGATGTACATGCGACTCTTAATAGAAAGAAATCTATGCACACCTAGGTGATCTAATGAGTTAAGCCAAGAGTTACGTCGTCTGCCTAATCCTCTTCTCCCATCTACTTGCATGACTAATTGTAATATGCGATATTTGTCATTTCGCATTATATGCCGTAAGTATTGCAGCTTTCTTTCTTTAACGATGTTGAACAGTTCTTTATTTTTACCGATTTATTGGAATACCTTTTCATTTGTGATATGATCGATCCATGATATGCGGAAGAAGTGTAAATATATGCTAAACTCGCCTCCACGCCATATAGGAGAACAGGCATGATATAGCACCTTACCATTCGGATTTTAAGGGGAAGTGACGAGCCGCTGGAGAAGAACATTTTCTTTAGTTTCTGAAAAGAATATCTGGCCTGTTCTATTCTTGTTTCCCATCTTTCCATACCCAGTCTTATTTGCAGTCTTATCTTTTTTATGGATCTCTTTATACCTGGTGGTATTTAGCTGTTTAGCGTGTCCTTTGACTTCCATTAACTGAAGAATTTCTTTCGTCATCCATTCTTTCTTTGTTGTATTTTGGTGCTTCAAGTACTTTTGGCTCGTATTTTGGATAAGGCGTTTTAAGACGTTCCACTTTTCTTCTGTTTCTGTTACTGATGTGGTGTTATTTTTACCATCTATACCTTAAAGATTGGCACACCTGTTCATTAATCTTTGAGTCCTTTAACCCTCTCATGTCTAGTATCGAAGCGCGGGCTTTTCGTGCTACTTTGATATTATGGCTTGAATATAAAGTATAAAAAAGTATATAAAAATTGCGCAATTTGTTTTAAATTTTATTTTTTTGCACACCCTAGACTTTGGACCGCGCAGCACTAATAAAAATTAGAGGGAACACTGTTCAGGTGGTATGTAAACTTGTTGTATAGGTAGCAATGCGTGTCTTGTGATATTTCCTGTCAAGGTCAAAGCACATCTTTCGAATGGAAAATGTTATAAATGTTGGGTTCCCGCAAGCAATTTCTCGAGGAAGTTTCTCACGTTTGCTATTGTGTTTATCGAAATTTACAAGCATTTGGTTTAAAGCATAATTACGACACTGACCCTCAGTTTGCAATAAGCATGCGAATGAAATCTGCATAAGCATTTGTGCCTGCAAAACATGCAATAGCTTATTTTGACCTACTTTACAATTCAATTAAAAAATTTCAATTCAAAAAAACCAAACCGCAGACATGAATCCAATCATGAACAAAACCAACTCCAACGGAACCGCCGCTGCCCAGGAAATCCAGGACTTCACCTTCCTGGACTCCATCAGCGAGGACGGGTTGGAAAAGCTATTCAACCAAATAGCCAAAAGGATGAAGAAGACCACCGCCGCCGAACAACCCCAGGACACCGCCGCGACCAGAAGGACCGCCGCCGAGAAGACCAACGACGCCGAACCAAGGAGAACCACCGAAGCCGTCCCGAGGAGGAAACCCAAAACGATGAAAACGGACAGCATTACCGAGGCCGCCCCCAAGCGAAAAACAGTTTCCAGTTTCCTAAGAAAACCGCGAAACTGACGAGCCCAACCACGTCAAGCCTGCGAGGAGTGCAGATGAGTATGAATAATTATGCATGCCTAAACACAAGAGACAGTGACGACGACGACGACGGCGACGAAGTCACTGAAACTGAAACCCCCACCGAAAACACCAACAACAAAACACCAATAGTTCTACGAAACAAGGACAAATGGGCAGGGTTTTCGAAGAAGCTCAACAAGAACAACATAAACTACACCAGGGCAACATCGACCAAGGACGGGAGAAGAATCCAGCCCCAAACAATCACGGACTACCGGAACATGTACAAACTAATGAAAGAGGACAATTACGAATTTCACACGCACCAACTAAGCACGGAAATGAACCTGAAGGTCGTTGTGAAGGGAGTTCCCTGCGGCCTGACGGAGGAGCAAATCAAAGAGAACCTTAACGACAACGGATACCCGGCCATAAAAGTGACCAGGATGAAAGGGAGAGAAGCCACGCCAATCCAAATGGTCCTGACAGAAATTGGGAAGGAATAAAAATCCATCCACCAAATGGATCGATTCTACGGACTGTGCGTGAAAATGGAACCACTGAAAACACGAGGAGAAACCGTACAATGTCACCGATGCCAGCTGTTCGGCCACGTGCAGAGGCACTGCAACGCCGAATACAGATGCATGAAATGCGGACAGAACCACAGCACGCACCTGTGCGGGAAACCGCTAACACTGCCGCCGAAATGCGCAAACTGCGGAGGCGAACACACCTCAATCTGGCGAAACTGCCCGGCGAGACCGGAAATAGCTAGACAAGCAGAACAACGACAACAGGAAACGAGACCAAAGCCCCCACCGAGACAAACAGCCCAAACACCGAGACAAACAGCCCAAACACCGACAACTAGCCAAATACCGAAACCGGTAAGAAAAAACAACAACCCCACCCCGGAGACAAAGCCGTACAAGACAAAAGTCGACAAGCGGAAACAAAAGGAATAGCAACGAAGTAATCAGAGCAGAATTGACGGAAATGATGCTCGACTTTGCCAAAATGGGACACAGCAAAGAGGAAACAGAAAAGTTCACCTGAAGAATCACAACTATCAAGCTCACACTCAACAATGACCACTAGAAGAACTAGAGACAATCTGAAACTTATATTCTGGAACGCAAACGGAATACAAAACAAGAAACAGGAACTGGTAGCACACCTAAACGAACACAGCGTCGACGTGGCACTAATCAACGAGACGCATCTCAGACGTTGCAACCAACTGAACATAGCAAACAACCAAGTCTACAGAAACGACAGAGGCGAGAAAGCCGGAGGAGGAGTCGCCATCATCACCAAAAGAAACATAAAACACCACGAACAGCCGGAAGTAGAAACAACCACCGACACGGAAACGGTAGGAGTAGAAGTACAGACAACCGACGGACCCGTAGCCCTCTACGCACTGTACTCTCCGCCACAGAAACAAATAAACGCCGACGACCTGGACAAATTATTCGACAGAAATATAGGTACCATAGCCGCAGGAGACTACAACGCTATACACTCGCAATGGAATTGCAGAGTGACAAACACAAAGGGCGGACAATTACTAAGGTACACGGAAAACCGGAAGCTACAAGTAATTGCACCGATCGAACCGACACACTTTCCAGGAGTTCACCGAATGCCGGATATTTTGTATATAGCCGTCATGAAAAACGGCACAGCAAACGTGGAAATAGTCTGTATCACAGACTTGAGCTCAGATCACAACCCAGTGCACATAAATCTCCAAACAAAAACGGCCAGGAAAACAATCGAGAAAATTACCATAAATTGGAATAAATTTAAAGATAATCTGACGAACGTCACTTGTACAGAAATTACAAGCCCCCCGTGCCTAGAAGAAACAGCACGGACGATAGAAAACGAAATAAAAGCAGCACTCGAGGTCGCCACAAGGAAACGGACAGCCAACACAACAACCCTCCCACAGGAAATCAGGAATCTACTAAAAGAAAAGCGCAAAGGTAACAAGGTATTCCAACGGACGCTGGCACCGACGGACAAGAACGTCTTAAACAGACTGACAAACCAACTGAAAGCGGCACTGCGTGAACAGCACAACGCCGAATGGGAAGACAAACTAGAACGCATCAACGAAACAATAAAGGAACCGTGGAAATTAGCCAAGAATCTTAGAAACAAGGAGAGGAGAACAATTCCTCCACTGAAAACAACAAACGACACTGTAGCAAGCACGGACGAGGAGAAAACGGAGGAACGTCGACACACACCCACTCCGCAAAAGGCAAGAAATACGCGAAACCGTACTGAGAGTACTAAATAAGAGCGCAGAAAACACGGAAATAGAGGAAACAACACCCGAAGAAATAAAAGGTATAATTAAAAACCTAATAACCAAGAAAGCACCAGGCTGCGATAACATCAACAACGCTGCGCTAAAAAACCTAACACCGAACGCAATAGACAGAATAACAGAAATCATAAACGCCGCACTGAAACTTGGAGTGTTTCCGACCCAATGGAAACACGCAACAACGATCCTAATCCCGAAACCGAACAAACCCCGAAACCTCACCTCCAGTTACAAACCAATAAGTCTGCTGACAGGTCTCAGTAAAATCACAGAAAAAGTGATACACAAAAGAGTTACAGAAATAACTGAAGACAAACGTATTATACCCGACGAACAATACGGCTTCAGGACAGAGCACTCTACCACCTATCAGACGACAAGAATAACTAAAGCAATAATCGACGCTTTCAACAAAGGGTTAGCCACGGGAGCCGTCTTTCTGGACGTCTCTAAGGCTTTCGACAAGGTATGGCACCTAGGTTTAATATACAAACTGCACCAATTTAAAATCCCAACAGCAATGATCAGACTAGTGACGTCCTTTATCTGTAACAGAACATTCCAAGTCAAAATAAACGACAGCATCTCCACAACTCAGACAATGACAGCCGGTGTCCCACAAGGATCTGTCCTGGGCCCCCTTCTTTACAGCATCTACACCGCAGACATCCCAAAACTAAACGACACAGAAATTGCACTATACGCAGACGACACGGCAATTTTCACAAGAGGATACTCGACCGAGGCCATAACAAAACGGCTCCAAAATCACCTGGACGGGATTAACGACTGGTGTACCTGGAGAATCAAACTAAACGCAGAAAAAACACAGGCAATTATCTTCACGAAGAAAAAATTTAAGCACGAACCCAGTAGCTGCTTGAGAATTAACAACACGGACATAAAATGGGAAAACCGAATCAAATATCTAGGTGTAATCCTAGACAAAGCTCTTACATTTTCAAGAAAAGCAAGCTGAACATAAGGAACAAACTACAAATCTACAAGTCCATAATACGGCCGACAATGACGTACTCATCGACGTGCTGGATACAATCCAAAGAACGGAAAATCTACAAACTTCAAATCATCCAGAACAAAACTCTGAAAGAAATAACAGATTCAACGTCACAACATCAACGTCAAATGGAAACATCCAAAACCTCAAAAACGTAGGTAATCACTGATCTTTCTTTTTCACAGGAAAGCCCACATCCCCGAACCCAGCGGAGCACCCAGGAACAAAAAGAGACAGGAACAACAAGAACAAAACCCGAGACACAGCAACCACCAGGAGGACGAGCAAGGAACCACCATGAGAACGAAGGACGAACCAGGAACCACCAGGAGGGTGAACCAGGTACCAACCCCAGGACGAACCAAGGACCAACAGTGAGAAGAAGTAGAAGAAAAGAAGGAAAAAAAAAGAAAAAAAAACCGTTTATGAGTGAAACACAACAGAACAACAAACAAACCGACAAACAAACCGACACAAAAAAACAAACAAAAAAAGAACAGAAACAAACAACAAGACGACGGAACAGCTGAGCGGAAGGCTCAATGACCGTCGAGAAGCAAAGGACACATGATGAAGCAATTTCTCCATGAAGTTTTTTCACGTTTGCTATTGTATTTATCGAAATTTACAAGCATTTGGTTTAAAGCATAATTACGACACTGACCCTCAGTTTGCAATAAGCAACCGAATGAAATCGGCATAAGCATTTGTGCCTGCAAAACATGCAATAGCTTATTTTGACCTACTTTACAATTCAATTAAAAAATTTCAACAATACAAAAATTTACAACTGAAAATATTTTACCACCTGAAACTCAAGTAGCGATTAGTTATTTACCAGATAACCAGATCGTCGGCACCGTCGGCCACCTCGTTTTCCCCTTCAGATGTGCAACTACTTTGAAGCAGTTCAACAAGGTTTTACAAAAACAACAATTCAATTCAGGGTGAGCATAAAGGTTTTCAATCACAAGTATGTGCTAATCATCCCAATGTATGGACATTTATCGGAGCTATCAATCGCGAACAGTGCAATACATAAGTGGTCAAGAACCACCCGCTGAAAGGATGCAATATAAAGATTTAACAGAGTGAATTGTTTATTCGTTCGAACCTAATGTTCAGGCCAACGAATATTTACGTAGAATAGTACACAATATTAGGTGCCTACTTATTGATTCTATGTTGGATAAGGGGTGACGGCAAAACACACAAATAAGACCGGCGCAAATATCAACCCCACCTGCACGCGGTAACCGCTGCTAGATAACTAACGAGGTTCTGGCGACCGGGTCATGGCAGTATAACCCGCAATGGCCAGCGTGGAAGGAGTACGACTAAAATCCCATTATAAATGAGTACACCACGAAGACGGCCCTCAGTGCCCAGCAGCTCACTGACCCCCTGACCAAGGTAGCGGTCAGATTAGGATAAGAGCAGAGGATGCGAGAAATCCCCGGGTTAGATCAGGCTACCATATAAAATGAAATTGATCACATACAACACAAGAACTTTATCAAGGGATTACAAAATATTTGGACTGCAAGAAGAGTAGGAATACATACACAGGGACATTATAGGCAGAGATAAGAAGAAGAGGAGAATCCAAATTAATCCTCAAGTCAAACAACCTGTTATATTATAAAGTATAACCTCCAACGGCGGAATAGGATATATAATACACAAACGGCAAGTCGCAAAAATAATAGAGCTAGAGAGTATAAGCTCCAGAGTGATCTATCTACTACTTGAACTAAATTCGAGATATGACATCAAAATCATCATGGCCTGTGCACCCACATCAAGCAGCACAGACCAAGATGTGGAGGAATTCTACGATCACGTTTCGGAAGCGACGAGAAGAACAAAAACGAAGTATGCTATTCTTATGGGAGACTTCAATGCCAAACTAGGAACGAGGCAAGATGTGAGCGAGCCCTCCCTACGATACTTTGGTGTAGGCCAAGGAAATGGAAGGGGTAGTATGTTATTAGACTTACTACAACACAGGCTTTACGCAACGGATACATTCTTTAAGAAAGTTCTTTCAAGAAAGACATTACATTACATTCTTCAAGAAAATTCATTCCTCAAAGAAAGTGGGCATGGGTAAGTCCGTATAAGAAAACAAAAAAAGAAATAGACTTTATAATCACAGACAGGAAGGAAATAATACAGGATGTATTAGTTAAATAAACAAGCAATTAGCAGCGACCATATAGTGGTTAGAGCAAACATCATTATCAGCTTTAAGAAGGAAAGGTTAAAACTAATCACTAATAGTAAAGTTAACAAGTGGATTACTATAAAAGAACCAGACGCATATAGGCAGTATATTAAAATACACTTGGAAAGTGCCACAGTAGCCAAAGGAGAAACATATACTGACGAACTAAACAACAACATAGCAGATATCCTCCAGAAACGCACGGGGGAAATACTGTATTAAAGAAACTAAGGATAAAGGAAAACTCAGCCATAATACAAAAGATCTTATGGAAAAAAATACAGTAACAAAACCGATGAGTTAAAAGAACTAAATAAGATAATGTCAAGATTAGTCAGAAACGATATCCGAAAGTACAACACTAATATTATCTCTGAAGTTATGAAGCAAAATAAGAGGATGGAAGTAATGAGACAACAACTAGCTTTAGGAAAAAAAATATCAACAAGCTTCTAAATGCCCAGGGAGCGATTGCCACAACAAAAGAGAAAATTCTCTAGGCAGTGGATAACTTCTACGCCGAGCTATACAGTGTAAACGAGGAAAACATACATGCACCTACTATACCAAAAATTCTCATTCAAGGCTCCGAGGACATACCGGAAAAAACGGTAAAAGAAATTAAGAACTCTCTTCATGAAATGAAAAACAACAAAGCACCATGTGGAGATGGGCTTGTAATAGAATGGTAATAAAAGCAATCAGAAAGTTCAACGCATGTTTAGCGAAAGGAGATTCCCCATCAAACTGGAACAATGCGGTAATCGTAATTATGCATAAAAATGGAGACACGAAGTAATTAGCAAATTACCGTCCTATCAGTTTCTTACTACACATATATAAACTCTTCAGTAAGATAATAACGAAGCGCCTAACACTTAAGTTGGACTTCTATCAACCGCGTGAGCAAGCGGGTTTAAGATCTGGTCCCGGGACAAACGACCATCTGCAAGTGATTAAAACGCTGATCGAGAGGTGTGTGGAGTACAACAAGCCACTTGTTCTAGTTTCCATAGATTACGAACAAGCCTTCGACCAAATAGATCAAAATAGACCAACATATAGTCTTTGAAACACTCGCGGAATGTAGAATAGATCACCGATACTCCTCATTAATAAAAAGGAACTTATGAAAAGGCAACTGCCAGCATAACACGATACGAGAATATCAACAAGTACAAATCTCCCCAAAACTATTCACGGCGTTATTAGAGTAAGGAATAGAGAGAGCCATCTAAAATTTGCAGACGACATCGTCATAATAGCCGAGGACCTAGACGAGGCTACACGGATGCTGGAGATGCTATATGCGTCCTCCCGCAAGGTTGGACTCAAGATAAATACCTACAAAACTCAATTCATGACCAAGCTCGTCGCAAGCGGAAATATCTCAGTAAACGAGATAGAAATTAAACAGGTGCCCTCCTATAAATACCTTAGCCATGAATTTCGAATAAGTTGCGATAATGCTTATTCGAATTTAATGCTTATTCGCGATAATCAAACGACCGAGATCACCAGAAGAATTAGTTTAACCTGGGCCGCATTTTTAAAACTGAAAAATATCTTTAATTCCTACCTTCCGATATGCCTTAAACGGAAGGTATACAACCAATGTGTATTGCCCGTAAAGACATATGGGGCAGAAACGCCGACACTAACACGAAAGTCAATCAGAAAAATGCGAGTCTGCCAAAGAGCTATGGAGAGGTCGATGTTAGAAAGCTGCAGTGGAAGCTGCGTCAGAGCTGCAGTGGAAAGGATTACAACACTGAAATGGAACTGGGCCGGCCAAATGGCCAGGATAGCGGATGATAGGTGGACGAAACGGATACTCGAATGACGTCCCAAACAACTTTGCATTCAGAAGCCGAGGACGCCCCCTGACACGATGGTCTGACAATATTAAGCGCATAACTGGAAACTGTATGCGGGAGGAACCAGATAGGGAGAAATGGAGAAATCTAAGGGAGGCCTATATCTAACAGTGGACACAAATGGCTGATTTATGATGATGATGATGATTGATTATATAGGGGTTACTTTGTTTAATCGAAAATTGTAGCTGTTATTGTAGTTGGTAGTGTACTTGTTCTTTCAGTAATTTAATAAAATATTTAGTATATTAATTGCCGTGTTATTTCCGTGATTTAGTAAAATATTTGATATTCAAATGTCTGTTGTTGCTGTCAAATGTTTTTTCCAACAAATTTTTATTCAAACAAATTTCCATTCGAACATTTTTCTTTCAAACAAAATTCTTTTGAGCAAATTACTTTCGAACAAACTGCTTTCGAACAACTTTCCGCACACTGCAGAGTAAGCAGTGACTGGAACAATCTTGTATCACAAATTTCTTAGTAGAAATATAAAAATAAATGGTAAAATATAACAAATCAATGTGTGGTATTTCAACCATGTAGAAATACGAATCTCCAATATATGTCAGAACAAAATCCTATTAAGTGGTATACAGATGACTGAAAACGAAGGAAGGTGTAGGAGCAGGGATGTTTCGACAAAGAGCAAATACTTCGAAAAAATATACGCGAGTATTTATCTAGAAGAGATAGATAAAATCGAAAGATGTGCTTCGTTTGACCTTGACAGGAAATATTATTAATAATAATACAATAAGTTCATATACCATCTGAACCAAAATCGCTTGAGACAGTGATGAAATGTTTAACAAACTTGGCAAAGGTAATAAAGTGAATCTATGCTGGATGCCATAGTAGCAATTTCCTTGTATTAAAACAAAGTTTCAACCTAACAATCACCTCTCACCTTGTCATGTCTTTATAAATGTTAAACTATATTCTGTATAATGAACACATTTGTTTTAGCCCTTCCATCACCTTAAAATAAATCTTTAGTAAGAATGCAATATTGTCTAATTATTTTGATTTTATGTGACCCTAATTAGACGTAATTCTTTTTTATAGAGCAGTTTTTTTTTAATACTAACATTGATCATGTATATGATTAAGAAAAATAAATTAAATAATAATCAATTATAAATTGATTTTAATTTTGTATTGAGAAAATTCTGAGCTATTAGTTTTATTATATATTTTAGTTATTGTTATATTATGATTGCATGTTTATATACCCATATTTCGCCTATATCTCCTTTTTGATATTTTGTTAATTAAAAGGTTTTTGTTAATTATATCTGATTAAAATTCACCCCAAATATCATTTATATAAACATAAAAGGCATCCCTAATACCATACATTCGCCCTCTTCCAATTATAATTATGTACTTATGTAGATTTAGAAATGTTCGACTATGGTGGAAAACGTAATAGATTAGCAAATTTTCTTAATATCCTCTAAACCTATAGCGAAAACTGTTTCAAACCCAAAAAGCTATAAATTCAGTAACAGTTACCAAATGAAATTAAGTAGGAATCTATAATTAATCACATTAAAATGTTAATTAAATCTTAACTAGGAATTTACATCACTAATTAAATTTTAAGGGAAAACCTTTACCCTTATTAAGGGTTTTTAGTTAAACATGTTGAGGCTTTATTGAATAGGAAAGATTTTACTTATTGTAGAATTTAGCTGTCAATGGATCGAATGAAATTTGAATAATTTTATTCGAATTAAAGCACTTATTGCTTTAATTCTAATATATGAGATAATAATATTTTAATTTTGGAACTAATGCACACGATTAAAACAAATACGAATAGATGTTACATTCAGTGGAGAACAAAAGTTTATTAGTTATAATTTCCATATATAATTTATGATTTGTTTCATTTTGTGCCCTTAAATTCGGTTTAAAAAAACAATTTAATTAAAATAGGCTACCTGAAAATTAAATTGCCCCATTTAAAGTAACTCTGTTTCGAAGATAGCTTTAATTGAAACAATCGAACTGCTTGAACGTTTTAATTAATGCCGGCGACAATTAACGGGCGTTAAGAATCGTATAACGAGAACTGTGTAATTACGGCACGGACCTAACTTATTTTCAAGGCGGTAATTCGCGAAAACTTCGCCTCCAAATATCCGGATAAACTTGCCGAAACGTACGTGTTTTCTTCGTACCCGAAAATTTATATTCGCCCTAGGTACGCTTTTAAAATTACTTTAGCACTTTTAAATTAGTTACATAATATATTTATGGGTGCGCTCTGCTTGAACAACTTGTCTGCCTCCCTCCACTTCAACCGCTCGAGGGCTAGTTACAAAGGACTCGCGACAACGACACTCCTCGATTTCAATAATAAATTAAAATCTCCCCTTTTAATGGACCTTAAACATACTCCAATAAGTTTAACACGCAAATTCTACCTCTGTTTTGGTATTACTCGATAATAAAATAAATATAAAAGGCGAATAACAATATAATAATGACCATGCCCTTTATCAGTGTTTCTCAACCGTTGGTCCAGCGTCAAAGAAAATTTTACCTATAACTATAATGCATCTCTTTCTTGAGACCTGAATCGAATTCGTACTATGTGGGCCTCCCTTGGTTGAAAAAATTTAAAATGTGTGAAAAGGAATCTTGAGAAGGTTTACCTCTGGAGATTATTTTGGAATAACCAACTTATTAATGCTGAACATAGCTTGAATATATAAATATATTCAACCTTTCCGAGACTACTAAGTCTTATTAAGACTACAAAACAAATCTCATGTTGAAACACAACAGATATTTGTCTTTTATTTATTAGCAGTCATTTCACTTTCATGGTACTAAAACAAGAATCAGATAAACTGAATAGCCATCAGCAGACGCGCTTCGAGATAGCTATTCTTAAATATGTGATATTAAAAACAATATTATTTATCTAGTTCTTGTTTTAGTGCAATGAAACTGGACTGGGTGCTAGTAAATAACAGACAAATATCTGTTGTGTTTTAACATGAGATTTGTTTTGTAGTTTATATATTCAAGCTATGTTCCGCTTATAATAAGTTGGTATGATTATATCTATAATTAGTTTAGTTTCTCCCCTATATTCGATTTTGGAATTATTGAAAAGATTGAAAGAGATTTAAAAAAAAAGATCAGGGGTGGTCTGGTCATCCTACCTCGTTTGTCGGGGCCTTAAGCGCGCGCCTGTGGTGAAATTTACCCGTTAGGATAGAAAATCGATTATATTATTTGCAGATTTTTTGGCACGCGCATATTAAACTGCTTAGACCTCTGACTTTGAGCAACATTATAATACGATCTAGTCCATTCTAAACCTGTCTCTAATAAACTAACAACAAGTTTTAATATAACATAAGGTAGATGAGTTGCTCCTAGTTCAAACACAAAGTGTACAGATTTGTGTTTATAATTTTTGTTTCTTATTTCAATATTAAGAATATTCGTTATACTACCAATAATATTATTACCTGTTTTTTTCTTGAAAGTTAAACATAAATTACAGAAGAATAAACATGACTTCAATATAATTTTTAATTGAATCTCTTTGCTGCATTAACTTCCTGTAAACATAACGATTTATTAATATTAATTAATATCGCTGTTTCTTTGTTCGTTTTTTATACAGGACGTTGCTTTTCGCCCCGAACTGAAATTTTATAAAATATGCACAAGTCTCTGGGGCTCCTGATGCGTCCGATAATAATAATAATAATTGTATGTAAAAGCAAATCCGTAAAAGCTTCACTTATATTTCTCTTAATTATGCTTGACTTAATTGGTAGCAAAAACAAGCAACATATTTGTGTTTACACAATTGAAATTTTAATTATCATCCAACCATGACAAATGCAGGCAGCTGACGCGCTACTTTAAAAATAATCTCTTCCCGCTGCAGACAAATAAATTTGAAAGCACATGTACACACTGTGCATGTATATGTTTATATTGAAACGGCGCTATTTTATTGAGAACAGATTGTTATTTCCGAATGTTTAATTGGATTAATTATCCCGTTGAAATATTACGAACATTAAATTGTTACAGCGAACTAACGCTTTTATTCAACCTACACTCAACACCCTCGCAGTTACTACAATCACACTCAATTTTATTGTATATAAACCTAAAATACTAGACATAATAATAAAATTACGTAATCTTTAAAATAAATTACGACTATTAATCAACAAAATTAACTTCTCAAAAGGAAGTTAAAGAATTATATATACTTTAGACAATGCATTATTTACTTTGGATTACTTTTTGCTGGAGTTATTTGAAATTAATTATTTCGCATTTAACTCAGTTTATAGAACACAAAAACACAATTTTGGCTGCATCTTAAATTATTTGTGTTTCATTTCATTTCAAAATTATATCACTCCCGTATTTATTGGAAAAACCTTTATTTATGAGGATTAAAGAAAATTGACTACAAACTATAGTAATATTAATAAATGTGCGAAATGTAATAACAACAGGAGAACTGTGTGCGATTTGACAGAGAGTTAATTTAGATATTTTTTTTAATTGAAGACAAATGAAACTAATATTGCTGAAGCCTTTGACAATGGTTTTATTACAACTGTCTATATCGTAAGTAGTAGAAACTTTGATTTTGACAGATGTGTAACTAGTTCACGTCTTTGTTAATTCAGTTCAAAGGAAATATAAACAGAAGGAATGTAACAAAGGCATTGTTCCATGACACATTTCGAATTTCGCAGCCTGCAACTGATGTCGAATACTTAAAATGTTGGTTCGGAATTTTGATTAATAACGTAGTTTGTAGAAGAACCCAAATATTGCGTATCAACGATGAATATTTATAAATGCATATATTATGCACATATAACAGTCGTCAGAAGCTGTTGAATCTAATTACTGCTATTGCAAGTATTATTACATCGCGTATCACAATAACTAACATAAATTCAATTAGCACACCACACCGCAAACAGGCTCCTATTTTCAACTTGAACCAATTAATTAAGCAGGCACTGATATTCCAAATCCAACAGATATTTAATCTATTATTCTCTTAATATGGCCCTTCCTCCGTATTATACATTTCCTATTAGTCGAATGTACTAACAATAAAATCGTTAGAAAAGGAAAGAAATTATTTCCACAGCAAAAAAAATATTTCAGCGAAAGTGTTTCTGCTAATCATGTAAAACAATTCGTTAAAACTTACAAACTACAGAACATCAATTTTTTGTTTTATACCGAACGATTAAAAAAATGATAATAAAGCATAGTTTAGTTAATACTAGTAAATCTGTCACATCTGCTAGTTTGGTATGTTGAATATATACATATTGTAATATATATTTTTCTGAAAGAATAATAAAGTATAAATAAAAATAAATATTTTGAAAACCAGAAAGTTGTTTTGATATGGTAGTTTAAGATACAAGTGTGTGAAGAAGGGCTTTTGTGCATGAGTTGCGAAGTTTGTAAAGCACGAGCCGAAATCGAGTGCTTTAATCGCAATGAGTACACAAAAGCCTTTCACACACATGTATCATACATTATTTTATCTACGAAGCATATTAAAATACTACTGAATCTGTAAAAACATAATTGTTCCTAATTCTTACCGATAATATTGAAAAATTGTATGTAACTTTGACGGAGAAAATACTTCAATGTCATCACGGACACAATAAGGTTAGAACGTTCAGGGCCTCCGCGGCAAAATTGCTAACTAGCAAAAACGCACAGTGACGAGAATACTAATTGGTATTTGTCGATTTAATCTAGGTAAATCTAGATTTAATCTAGATTAGATTATGGTTAGGTTAAGTTATATTAGAGGTAGATAAATCCAGACTGAGAGGCGGGATTTCTTTATTAAAAATAAGAAAAATTTAATCAATTTTAATACAACTCTGAAAATTTATTTTCACTACGTTTGTTTTTTTTTTGTATTGTTTGTATTGTATTGTGACGTGAGTTATTACCATAGTAACAACAAACAGAAATCGTTTAATAATGAAACTCCATTTGATTTACATTGGACTTACGCACGATTTGGATGCTTCTACACACAATTATAATAATAGCACCTCCACTTTCAATTATTTACTTATAAATTTATTCATTTTGGTGTGCGAGAAGATAAAATAAATTTTTAGAATTATTTTATTATAATATTAAATTTCTATAACGAATAATAATATTAATAATCATAATAAACTTTATTCACTGTGCCGCTTACAATTGGGAATATGCATGTAATTAAATTTGGAACCAAATTTAAATTTGGTTCAAATATTTTTATTCCGAATCTTTATTCGCCGGACATTTCAACTAAACCATTATTTTATAAATCAATATATTTTTAATTACTTCAAATTAATAAATAAAAAAATGCAAATTAAGCTAGGGAGAATCTAATTTTAAAACGTTTGAAACGTTTAAAACGTTTCGTTTTAAACGTGACGTCAAATACCTTGTCAACAAGTTCATATAGATTACAATTGCGTATTTGAATCTTTTTTTTTTCGTCATAAATCGAAAGCTCATATGTATTATGTATATTTATTGCCCTTACGGGTTTATAAATTGAATCCAAAATTTACTAAAACTAACATCGAACATAATATAAATAAGAATAATAATAAAAAGAGAAAAAGAAAAAATACACATTAAAAAAAAAGAAACATATTCTGCTCAAACTAAAAACAAAAAAAACAAAAAAAGAAAGTCACTAAATTCCTATCCCTAAACCCCGATTACCGGCTTCCCTCCCCACATATTGCTCTTCTTCTCTCCTCAACTTTCTTTATCCAATCTATCCCTCTTCCATCCTCGTTTAAAATCTCTTCTCTACACTCGTCCCTTTCTCTCATTTCTGAACATTCGTTCAGCAAGTGTTCTATTGTCTCCTTGTTTTCTCCACACATCCTGCATACTCTATTCCTATCCTCCATCCAAAATTTATTATCTCTCTCTTCATTTCCACATCTGAATCTTGCTATTGTCACTCTCTCTTTTCTACTTTCTCTTCCTAGGTACTTTGGCAGTTTTTCCGTTATTATTTTTTCATATTTCCCATTGTACCTAGACTCCCTAATTCTTGCTCTCCTTTCTTGCCTTTGCACATCTCTATCTCTCTGGACCAATTCCTCTGTCATTACTCTACCTCTCTCTATCATTCTTTCTATCTCCGCTCCTGCATACCCGTTTCTTTCTAGATATGCTTCCCTCTCTTTCCACACCCCCTTTCCTATTTATTTTCTTTTTTCTTTGAGGCACTCTTGCAGAATTCTGCACTCTCCTCTCTCTCTCACTCTCTCCTCAAAACTTATTGCTCTCTTTCCTGCTTCTATTCTTATTCCATCTCTCTTTGTTTCCTCCATCACTATATACCCCGGGGTCTCTCTACCTAGTCCTAGCACCCATTTCAAATATTTTTCTTGCACCCTTTCCAGTCCTTCTTGCTCTCTCCATCCCCATATTTCCGCTCCATACATCATCACACTTTTCACCAGGCTATCAAACATCATCACTCTCCTTCTATAGTCGTGTCCAAATTTTCTCTCTCCTATTCCTCATACCACTCCTAGTATTTTATTGGCTTTCTTTACTAACTCTCTCAGTGTGCTGTTTCAGTATTTCTCTCATTAAACACGTACCCTAGGTATTTAAATTATTTTACTTCTTCAATTTTCTCCTTCTCCCATCTCCACTCAATTACTCTTCTCCTGCCACCCCCTTTTCTAAACACCATCATCTTGGACTTCTCCACATTCACTGTCAGATTTTTCCTCCTCATATATTCCTCCATGTTTCTTATCATTTCTTTCATCCCTTTCTCGTCTCTCGCTAGCACCACCAAATCATCCGCGTAGGCTAGGGACCACACTTTTTCTTTGCCCACCACAACCCCACCCGTCTGCTCCTTGCTGAACATCTCCTCTATGTCTCCAATAAATGCTGCAAACAGGCTGGGGCTTAGTGGGCAGCCTTGTCTCACTCCCTTATGCGTATTAAAACCTTCGCTCACCCTTTCACCAACTCTCGCTCTACTTATTGTTTCTTCATAAATCTCTTCTAATTTTGATATCAGATGCTCCTTTATCCTTTTCTTTCTCAGGCATTCCCACAGTGCCTCTCTTGCTACATTATCAAAGGCCGCCTTCAGGTCCACAAATAATGCATACACCTTGCCGCTTCTCTTTTTTATCTCATTCCCTACTATGTGATTCAAGATGTATACATTATCCATGGTCCCTCTCCCTTTCCTAAATCCCGCCTGTCCGTCTGGTATCACACCTCGCTCCTTCAATTCCTTCGTCAATCTCTCTTCTACAATCATTGCATATATCTTATATGCCGTATTGAGCATGTGATCCCCCTGTAATTGCTTGCTGTTTCCCTTTCTCCTTTCTTATATATGGGGCATATTATCCCCTCTTTCCACTCCTGTGGGAAGCCCTCTCCCTTCCACACTCCATTCATTATCTCCAACAGCCTGTCAGCTTCCCTTTCAGTTCCATATATCCACGATTCATTCTGTATACCGTCCCTCCCCGGTGCCTTTTTCTTTTTCAGTTTACTCAGTTGTTGTTCTAATTCTTCTTTTGTTATCTCTTCTATTTCTCCCACCCTGTGTTGACTCTTTTTCTTTTCCTGTCTGATTTCATCACCACCCAGCAGCTGACTGAAGTACTTTCTCCATTCCTCCATAGTAATTCTATTACTCACTCTTTCTACTTTTTTCTTTCTTTTCCTATTTATGTATTTCCATACCTCTTCTTCCGTCTTTATGCCTTTCATCTTTAGTTCTTCTTCCATCCATTTCTTTTGCTTCTTCTCCTTGCATACTAATTTGTACCTCTTGCGTGCTCTCACCTTCACTCTTGTCTCTATCACTTTTTTTTCTGTATTTTTTACTTGATCACCCAGTTCTTTCACTTTTTCGTTTATCCCTTCCTCTTCGTATCTAGCCTCCCTAAGTCTTGTTCTATAATTTTCTATTGCTTCTTCCGTCCAGATATTCTTCACAATTTTTCTTCTAACATCCTTCTCACTTCTTCTATTTTTCTCTCTTCCTTTTGTCTTCACTTCCAATGGCATATGATCCGACTCGACTCTTTCTCCCACCTTGAATTGTTCTATTTCATCCCATGCTTCCTTTTTCTCCAATTCTTGCGTTAAAGTCCCCCCCAATCTCCAGAGTTCCCTCGTCTTGCTGTTTTACTCGCTCTTCTATCATTCTCTTCGTTTCTTTCATACTTCTGCTGTATATTGTTATAATTCTCCATTTTTTCTGTCTAATTTTCACCGTTCTTTCCATAATGCCTCTTACTTCTTTTGCTTCGGTTCTGTTTTCTTCTTCCAAACCCTTTTTCACTCCCATTATTATCCCCCCTTTAGCTCTCCCTTTCCTGCTTACCCTCTCTACAAATTGACACTTCCACTTAAACTCTTTCGGCATTATTTTTTCCAATTTTTCCCACCCCTTTTCTTCCACCCACGTTTCTACCAATCCCACTACATGAAATTTTCCCAAATATTCCCAAAACTCATTGTCTTTGTTTTTTATCCCCGCTGTGTTCCAGTATACTATTCTTAATTGCTCCGTTTCTTCCTTATTCCTCTCCATGTTCGTTTTCCATTTTCTGTCCTGTCGTCTTTTCCTTGTGCTCTTATTCAAACATTTGTTGTGTTTAACTCCCCCCCTTTTCATCGTCCCACTTAAAGCCTTTTCCGTCTATCCATATCTTTTTATAACCGACTTTCACCCACAGTCCTTTTTGTCGCTCTTCTTTGGCTAGCGCTCTTAATTCCTTCTGTATGTCTCTTTCCTTCTTTGTCAGATCATCTTCTATGTATACTCTCTTTTCCCTTTTTTCTCTTAGTTTCCTCTTATTTTCCATAACTTTCCGCTTTTCACCCCAGGTCCCAAGTTCCGCCACTAACATTTTCCCTCCACTTACTTTATACATCTCTTTCACCGTCACTTCTACCTCTAATTCTGCCTTTATCCATTCTTCCAGATTCTTCTCGTTCTCACATTCCCCTTCGTCCAGTCCCATCACAACAATATTCTTTTTCTCATTATTTTTTCCTTCTCTTCCATTTTCTCCTCCAGTCTTTAAATTTTTTCATTTAGTTCTGTCTTTTCTTTTTCCCATTTTTCTTCCTTTTCACGCATCATATTTTTCAAATATTCCATTTCCCGGCTCATCTTCCGATTCTCTTCCTTTATCTTCATTATATCTTCCATAATTTTTTTCAGCATCTTCATTTCCTCACCCATTTTTTTTTTAGCCGGTGATCTTTCCAGTTTCTTACTTTTTTGAAAGGGGTTCAACCTTTCTTCTGACTCTCTTCCCTTTTCTCTTTTCCTTTTATAATCTTCGTCTCGGTCGCTTTCACTCTCACTTTTTTTCATTTTTTCTTTCTTTCTTTTTCCTTATCGCGCGCCGTTTTTTCGCGTCACAAATAAAAAAACTCAATCCGTAAAACTCGCTTCACAAAACACGTCCGCTCCGCTCAACCGCTCGAATTGGACTCCGAAAGCTCATATATAAGTTTTATGACAAAACTCTTTTTTGTTTTATTTTTTTCGTTGCAATTAAATTATAACAAATTGAAATTAATTTTCAAACTCGGTACCAAAAACGCACAAATGTACCGTTGTGACGTAATATGTAATTTCTACCCGCTCCTGACTTTGTTGATACAGTAGTTGTAGTAGAAATGTCAAATATGTCAAATATTAAAAGTCAAATATTAAAAGTTATCGTGCTTGTTTCGTACCATCGTGTAGGAGTGGGTACTATAAAAAGAACTCTAAACTAAAAAAGAAAAACTCTAAAAAGAAAAAATGTTTTTAAATGTCCCACATTGTTAAACGTCGAAACCAATGGTTTTAAACAATGGGCCGAAAAAAATCTAAAACGACGATTTTAAAAAGAATGAATGTAAGAATGAAATTTCACCTTTTCGACTTCACAAACAAATTATTGCGCGTTTGGGGTCACGTGATTATTTTCAAAATTTTATCACTTTTAAATTGTTTATAATTAATTGAACAATTTTTTTTTAACTTTTTCGCTTCGCACATCCAAATTATTTATAGGGTTAAAGTTTAAGGTTTTAAAATACATAAAAAAAATCGATTTTTTTTATTCAACAAGCCAATTGTATGAAATTGCATTTGATTAGAAAACATAGTTACACATACGTTATGTGTTATGAATTCAATTATTGTTTAAGTTCAATTTTAGCATCCTAGTGAGATTAGCAATCATATCCCATATAATCATTTGTTAATGAAAGAAACATTTTAACCCTTCGCTACGATTTTTTTATCTGAAAGACATAAGAATACTTTTGTGATTTTTTATATTTGTATGTCAAAATTATATTTTATAATAGAAAATGTCCATAAAACATCAAGGGGTTGAAGGGGGTAGTGGTACATATAAGCATAATTAGACTTTTATTGTGGTACTTTATGTACCATTAGTCCTATAGAAAAACTTTCTTTGAAAAATGTTAAATATTTTGATTGTATATAATACAAAATATTTTAACAATGATATATAGCAAAATATTTGGAGCATAGCGGAATGTCACATTCTTCACAAATTGTCTTTGTGCGTTTTTGGGTTTTATTTTCCGCGCAACTTTTGCATGTTCTCGTTATACATTCCACTGGAAGATGTAAAGATACATTTTCGAGCCGCTCTCTTCAAATTCAAATTCCTTATTTACCTTTTGAGATATAAATGATCTATAGGTTTTAGTCACAAAAATACATAATACATTATGGTTTTTAAAATTACAATTTAAAATTTCAAAAATTTGACAATAAAAATAAAAAGATACAAATTAATAATTTTAAAATTACAATTAAAAATTTTACAATTTAAAAAAATTTACAGTGGCAATAAATGCATAAAAAATTATTCATTTTCAAAATTACAATTTAAAATTGACAATGACAATAAATACATGCAAATTAATAATTAAAATTATAATTTAAAAATTCACAATTTAAAAAAATGTAACTACGACAATAAATACATTCACATTAATGATTTTTAAAATTACAATTAAAGAATTCATTTATGTTATAAAATGGAGTTTGTAGCAATAGCAACTGTTTAAACTTACTTCTGAATTTCTTATAAGAAGTTTCATCTCGGAGAGTCTTTGGTAGTTTATTAAAAAGTTTTATTCCTTGGTTTTCCTGTCCTTTGCCGCATAGGGTTATATTTGATTTCGGGGCGTATAGAAGATCTTTTCCTCTCGTGTTATAATTGTGATTGTCCGCATGTTTCTGGCGAGTTCCTTTCGCCTTATGAATATATGCTGTTGTTTCTAGAATATACAGGCTGACTAGTATCAATATTCCTATTTTCTGAAAGTGATTTCTGCAGGAATCAGTAATTTTTAACCCTGGTAAGTTTCTCAGAATTCTTTTTTGTGGAATAAGTATTATTTCTATCTGAGAAGAAGCGCCCCATAAGATTATTCCAACTGACAGAATACTCTGAACCACAGCAAAATACCAGGTTTGAAGTTCTTGCTTAGTCAGGATTGTGGATAGGTACTCGATTAGAAATGCCTTCTTGTGAAGTATAGCGTTGATATGTTGTATATGGTTGGTCCATTTTAAATGTTCCTCCAGATATACCCCTAGGAATTTTGTAAATTTTGCCCTACACTTCTTGCCAATTGAAAAATAACATATTCAGTTTTTGATTTGATCGAAATGTAGCTTATTTGCTGTAAAACACTTCTTAACCATTACTAATACTAGCTTGGTTGGCTTCCTCAGCATTATTCTGAAAGTCATTTCCAGATACAGTAAAGCTAGTGTCATCTGCATACAGAGTGCAATGACAACTTATGATATTTTATGTATTTAACTAAATCGGCGGTATATAGCAGAAATAAGGTTGGAGCCAGTATACTTCCTTGGCGTATCCCTATGTGTGTACATACTGTCCTGGATTGTCCAGTTCTGTTTCCAATCCTTACCGATACAAATTGCTTTCTGTTTTCTAAGCAGGATTGTATCCAGCGGCCCACTTTTCCTCTGATCCCATAGCTGTATAATTTGTTCAGGAGAATCCTCTGTGATACACAATCGAAGGCTTTTGTTAGATCACAAAATATTCCAATGGGATGATACCCTTTATCTACTTCCTCCAATATTTTGTTATGAAAATGTACCAAAGCTGTTGAGGTAGATTTGCCTTTGTAAAAACCGTGCTGCTGGGAAGAAATCAAATCATGCTTTTCTATAATTGGGTTCAGTCTGGATTGCATACAATATGCAAGAATTTTAGCGAAAACAGACTGTTTGCTCCTTTTTTGTAGACTGGGATAATTTTTGACGTTTTCAGGATCTCCGGAAATTTCTCCTCAGCGATAGATGTATTTATTATCTCAGTTAGGTGCTATGAGCTCTTGCCTGAAATCTTTTATGATAATGCACGGGAGTTAATCGGGACTAATTGTTGATTTGCTTTTTAATGTGGAGATTATTGACAGGACTTCACTTTCGGTAAAATCATTTAGAAATATGGATTTTGAATTAGGCTTTATATGTTTGTTTGAAATGGTTGTCGGGTTAATGTTGTTACCGATTAATTTTGGAGCTTCTTCGAAGTAGTTATTTAATACCTCTGCGATTTCCTAAGGATCTGTATATCGTATATCATATTGGATTATTTGTGAAGGCCCGGAAACTTTTAGCTTATTTGATTACACATTAATAACATTCCAAATGGCTCTTGATTTATTCTTTGCTTTCATTATCTTATAGTTAAAATATTTTTGTTATGCTACTGTAATTAATTTGTTATGTACCTTTTATGTTTTAGATATAGGTTTCTTAAAGATGGGTGAGTTTTCTGTAGCAGGAACATATCTTTAAGAGTAGCAGCCGAGAATTTTACTTCTTTTGTAACCCATCTGTTTCTATCTTCCTTGACTTTTATCACTGTAAAACTTGAAAAAAAGTGATATTGAAGAACCTTGATGAAGGCAACTGCCTTGCTGTTGCTGCTCGAATTGAGAAAAACGACCTCCCATATTTCATTGCGGATGTGGTTGGCAAAACGAATTTGGTTAGGAGTTGAGAAGCTTCTTATCAATTTGTAGTTGTCTTCGGGTTCTATCTTGGTTAAGCAGCTTAGTTTTAACATACGATCGTCCGACATGGGAGTGTCTGCCACCGAAGTCTTTAATATTAGTCATGCAGTAGCAAATATGTGGTCTATTTGAGTTTTACTTGTGGAAGTGATTCTGGTATGTTGTTTAATATATTCATTCATCCCATAATCTTCAAGTAAATTGGTAATATTATATTTTTCTTTAGCATTTATTTCAAAATTTATGTTGAAATCTCCAACTAGAATGATTTGTTTATTAATTTTACTACAACTATGTAAAACACTGTCTAAGACAGCCAAGAATGTGACAGTGCAACCTAGTGGTGGCCTGTATATATTTAATATTAGCATGCATGTATTATATATATATATATATATATATATATATATATATATATATATATATATATATATATATATATATATATGTATTAGCGTGCATGTATTATTAATATTTGTCGCTATTCCACATATCTCCATAGTCTTCTCGATGAAGGCGTTTGCTAGGTCCAATCTTTCGACAGAACCATTTTTAAGAACAGGCTGGCTAGCAAATATAGCCACTTTAGTAGAAGCCAATTCAAAGGTGGGGGTGTACCCCACCTTTGAATTGGCTTCTACTAAAGTGGCTGACTAGCTGGTAATTGTTTATGTGTACTGAAGTAATTGTCGACCAGGTTTCTGCTAGAGAAATGAGCGGCTTTTCTTGTTCACATGATATTTCTAGTTGGTCTAATTTGTTGCGTAGAGATTGTATATACAGAAATAGTAATATATTTGAATTTACCTCATTAGCAATTATCTTCTTGTTTTGGCTCTCTCCAAATGCCGGAAAAAACGATTTATGTAGGTATTTTGGGGCCATAGTTCCGGATATTTTACCTCCTCTAATTTATCTAATGGCACCGATACTTTGAATGACGGATATACTTCCGGCTGGTTTGAACTTTTTTTACAGATTACAACTGGAATTTTTTTGCCTCTAAGATAGTCACATATATGTTATTCTGTAATTTGCGGCTCTAGTTTAGAAATATGTAGATGTGCGTATCTAGTTACGGCCTTAAGTTCTTTGTTATCAGAGTTTGTGCCGATTATAACATTATTGCGTGTTCTTCTCCTATTTTTATTCTGAGTTTGCCAAATCTCATTGTTAGTTTTGTTTTGATTTGGCTCACCATTTTTAGTTGGAGCATTCATTTGTTTATCTTTTTTTTTGCACTGCTGGATTTAGCTAATCGCTCCGCGATAAGGATTTTTCGACGACGGGTTTATCGACTATCTCCCCAGCCATCTTCTTCTAAAATAATAACACTTTGATTTACTGAATTTGATTGCGTGTTTTTAATTAAATGATTTGATTTTTCGTTTTAAAATGTTTCACTTCTTCAGTGAAATTGGCGATCTGGTTTTTTAGTGGATCCACTTCTTTTTTTATAATATGTCTAATAATCTCTGCAAAATCAGAACTATTCATATAATCAATGACCTGTTCATGGCACTTATCAGATGATCTTAGATCTCTTGGCATTTTTAAAATTTATAATTAATTAATTTAAGTGTTTACACAAATTATTGTCGCTTCGGTACTCTCGCGCACAACCAATTCGCTCGACGGTCGAGTCGAGAGTGATCTTTTCCCAGATGGTCTTCCTTTCTTCAATACACGTCGCACAGTTGCTGCTTTTCTTCCTACAGATATCATTTCTTGCGCCAGGGGCACTAGAAATTGGAGGAAAGGAATTTTTATCATAAGCAGACGTTAAAAATCTTCTTCCACCATTTATTTGATATATAATCTAGATCGTATAATCTCATAATCTAGTCTGCCAAATCAATCTCTCCCATAATCTCTCTACATGATGCAACCATTTGTGGACACGGAACACTAATTTTGGAAACATCTTTCAAAGTTTTGTTGAAGAACATAACATTAGCAGTATGGCAATGGCTCAACATAAGAACCTATTTTGTCTCTTGTCTATTTGAAAAATGTGAATAAATCAAAACAGTTTATGCTGGCGCAATTGTTGACACTATGCTAATGCATTAGAAAACTAAATGATACACATATAAACCTAATTTAACCGAATTAAAAGTGTTTAGTCCTTACATAAAACTTAGTGGTATACATGTAGACTTTTAGATGCAAATTTAGATGTAAATAGATGTAAATTTTTCTTGCCCATAGTGAACACCTTTACATGAACACCTTTAGTTCTACACTTAGTTTGAATATTCATTTGTACAGTTTTATCAATTAATAGTTTATGTTCTTTATCCGATGAATTAATTTCATAAAAATGGGAAGAACTGCTCGTTATTTGTTTGTGGTAGTACACACATTTCCAAAACATCACTACTACTGCCAGTAGACTGTGAGAGTGCTTCTTCTATCACTGCTAACCATTTTCTCTTGATTCTTATAACGGGTGGTGGCATAGGATGGAATGTGTGAGACAGAACTCCCTTATTTAATCCTAGTGTCACATTTACACCTTGTTATACCATGTTGTATTGAACTTTTTTTGTATCCTCCTCTCTCTGTAATTAAAGATGTATTATAAATATTAAAACAAAACATTTACGTTGGTATAATATAATAAAAAACTCAAGGAATGAACGTGTCTGAAAGGATCTTTCGTTTCTGCTGTGGTATAATTTATGAATAGAGGTGAATAGTTAATTTTTTCTTTGATTACGTAAAAAACATTAGATGAAATCAGAAAACTTTGTAGACGGGATTTAGATACAGCTATCTACTGCTGGTGTGCTTGATTTTCAAAACAAAACATACTTTTCATTAACTGAAATCATACTAAGTATCGAAATACGTCATACTTACATTAAACAACGATAAAAAACCGTTGAAAGTGATCTTCACAACAAGTAACTGCAAGTAAACAAGTTACTGCAGATACTTCATCTCTTCTGATAACTTTACACTATTCCTTAAGTATTTTTGCACCTACAGAGACTGGAGAAAACATTTTATCAGTTGCACTTTTAATAGTGTTTTTGCAGTCAGGCACAATGCAATACCTATAAACTGAATTTTGAGCTTTTTCAATGATGAAATAAGTTAAGAACGAGAACTCCTTTGGTAAACAATGGACTGAACTGTCACCGGACATATTATTTGGCGTCATCAACACAGCGCGCGAAAACGGCGGCGGTTAAAAAGCTCAAAATTATTATTTATATAAAATATTTTTTAAAACTTAATTACAGCATTTTTAAATGGTATTTATACTTTTTACAATATTATAACGGTGCAAACGTTGATTTAACAATATAAACTAAATACATGTATATGCCCTATTATATATAAAAAAAGATAAAAAATATGCTTGTCTGCTGATATAGGTATGATGTGATGTGAGTGATGTGCTTGTCAGTCAGAGAAACAAAAATACGAAAAAAAGAAAAAAGTAAATACACGAGAAAGATATAAAAATACACTAAATACAAATGAATTGGATACATTGAATACATTCAAAATTAGAAATCTCAACATAATAAATTGCAAGGATTTTTTTTTGTTTTGAATGATATTGTTTAACCAATTTGTTGTTCGAAGTATTCACCAATTCCATAAGGTGCACCAGCATGTTAATTTTTGTTTTATTGATTTTTTAAATGTATTGTATGATTAAGTAAGATAACTCCAATGCAGAAAAACGGAACGTTATGTGATGCTTTTCAGTTTGTAATAATTTACCATTCCTTGCGTTATATGTATGCATATTACAGGGAATAGTGTATTTAAGAGTATTGATTTTGATCTAACAGATATTTATAAATTAAAATAGAAGGCAAGGTTTGCAATTTGTTTTTACAGTTTCTGCTGCAGAAATTCTGCAACTCTCTCGTTGCTTTAAGCTAAATATTAGTCTTAAATTTTTTATATACTTAACAAATGTTTGTGGCTATGCTTGAAAATTACCCCATACTAAATGTGAATGACAGTAGCAGAGTGCAGGCTTTGTATTTATAGACTTTTTCCTTTGAGATATTGCAAAAATAAGCTCTTGCTGGTGTTTTATATACTCTCTCGGTGGGTTCGACAATGTAAGTTTCGCATCTACTAATACACCAAGAAATCCTGCAAAGTTGGATATTTTATAGTGTTACTTGTCCACAGCAATCTGAAAATGGGTTGATAAAGTTATGTTCTTGCCCATGTATAAACACAGAATTTTTCCGCTATTCAATATTTGTTTTTTGTTGAACACCAATTATTAAATTGTACGATTGTTTCCACTACCTTTGCATGTAATTCGTCCAAACTTTTCGCACATACCACGATTGTGCACATACCACCATTGTGCACTACCATGCACATACCACGTCAGCATACCAAGATGGTTTTAGCGTCTTTGTCCCTTGGAAGATCATTTAAGAATAAAAAAATAAAAGAAAAAGAAGAAAGCCAAGGACAGATCCCTGTGGTTTTGCATATATATTGATATTTATTATTTGAAAGAGTGGACTTAGTTTGGGCAAATGAATGTATTTCGATTATAAAGGATCCTGAACGATAAAAAAAATCCACGAAATCCATAGCAATCTATTTTTTTCAATAAATAGGCTAAATTAACAGTACTCAATGCTTAGTAAACCAAAAAGCAGTCCCATGACTTGATCTCCTTGATCGAGTTTCCCTGAAACATATTTCATGAAGCTGTTTCCATCGATTTTTTTATATAAAACCATGAATTCTGATATCATTTTTACGGAGATGTGCCATCATTCGATTGTATATTAATCGATCTAATATATTTTATAAAGTAGATACTAAAGACATACAATAAATCTGAATGTTTAAGTATTATTTTCGAAAGTGTTTACAGCATTCGAGCTAGTTTAAATCGTTTCTGACAAAGATATGTGACATGACGATATGACAAAACTAGAAATATTGATAGTATAGAAGGAATTTTTGGAACTAGGGGAACCGAATTGTTGAAAATGTAGAAGTAGTAATGGTTAATCAATCTGCAAAATTATTGTAAGTAAATCTTCGCCCCAACGTTCACCCTATCTTGCGACACATGTCAAATGGTTTCAAACTCCTCTGATTAGAAGATGCAGATTATATATGAATTGAACTCCTTCGAGGTATCTCCACCTTATAGTGGTGAAGGAGCTTGGGTATCTTAGTGATCCTGAGAGCTAAGTCAGCAGTAGCACAGCTACTGGTGGGGACTCCCGTGCCGAACAGGTCAAAGGTGGAAGATCAGACTAAGAGAGATACACACCTTAAGGACAAAGAGAGATACATACCGTAGGGTCAAGGGTCTGCACAAGGGTTAACGACGCCGGAGCAGTTTATCTTTTAGTGATATCTGTTCTGATATACCGGGCTCTCTGCTGTCAGCTGACCTAGTCTTGCGAGCAGTGAGTCTGGGGACCTAGGCTTAACCGCCCGGGTCAAATGGTGTGATACCCACAATAAACATTGTCTCCAAGCTAATGGTGAAACAGCCTATGCCGATAGCTGCGTGGCCACAGAAAAGCCTTGGTCGTTAGTAGGTCGAACTTAGGAAAATGGTGAACTTCAGTTTCAATTAGCCTTCTTGTTGTAATGCGGCGCTCTGCTGCAAATGACTTTTTATTTCCCTAGCTACTCGTGGGACCAACAATTGAGCAAACGAATAAACATTTTAAGGGATCGGGTGACTCCTCAAGCTTACCCAAATCAGAGGCTGAAGACCTCGCCAAAAGCGCAGAAATGGCTATGGAAAGCACTGAGGTGCAAACAAAGGAGATAAAACTCCTATTGAGCAGCGACGAGGAACCCGCTGACAACCTTAAGGGTCTGAAAACAAAAGACCCAAAGAAGCAGCGGATGGGCGGCGCTGCTAGAAAACGATGAAGTTCCTAATCAAAGCGGGCTAAAACCTAACTGAGAAGGAGGCTAGGGATAAGGCATTAGTGTCTATCCCAAACCCTCATAATCCAATAAGCGTCAGCGTTCTGATGGGAGCAGTCCTGGAAAGAGCCTAAGCGAGCGAGCCAAAAGGCAGGACGTGCCTATGGCTCAGCGAGGGGCAAACAAGGCAACTGTAAGGCGCAAGATGCCTACAGTGGGACGCAAGATGCCTACAGAATGGCTACCTACAGCCAGTAGTAGTAGTCAACTCTATAAAGGTAGGATTTACCTGTGAAGGCTACCCCGAAAGCCTAATGACGGAGGACCAAATCAAAGCGGCCCAGAAAGCCATACTGGATGCTATTGTAAGTGAGGAGAGAAGGGCTTTTAAGCCTGCTTTCTTACAGGCGCACCAGCGTCCACGATGGTTAGCACTGACTTGTGCGAATCAAGAGACGGCTGAATGGGTGAAGGGCCTTGAGGCCCTACTCCAACCATGGGAAGGAGCCGATCCGAAGATTGTTGAAGCCGCAGAGATTCCGCATCACGAAGTCTTCATCGGCTACTTCCCAAGTAGCATAGAGGAGAAGTCCGAAAGGTTTCTAGCTCTATTAGAAGGTCAGAACTTGGGAATCCTAAAGGCCCAACGCTGGAAATCACCTTGTCGGTGGACAACGCGTCGACAGGAAAAATCAGGGAGCTCGGGTCCAAGGTCAATTCAATCTCGGGGGCAAGGGACAGAATCACAGCCCAGCACTTCCTCCTCCGGTGCTGGGAAGGGGTCAGAAGACACCACCATAGAAACAATGGCCAAGTCGTTGGACCCTAATGGCTCTAAGAAGCCTAAGAAGTCCAGCGACTAAAGACTAATAAAAGAATGAGGAATTATGTTGAGGTGTTAGCAAATAAACCTGCACCACTCCAAAGCGGCGACCAGCGCCCTACACATGGGCTTTAAATTGGTAAATGTTGGTATTGGGTTTCTGCAAGAACCCTGGATTAACCAGGGACTTGTCAGGGGCCTACTTACTGACATATGTAAGCTGGTTTATGACACTAGCTGTTATAAACCAAGAGCAATGCTGATGCTCAGGAAGGATATTAATTTTGTACCTGTCCCAGAATTCACCTCATGAGACCAGGAGGTGGCAGTCGTGGAGATCCCGACGAAAGGGGACAAGAGGCAAATTATTTTGGCCTCTGTCTACTTTCCAGGTGATATAAACAACCCTTCACCTGAGGAAACTATACGCCTCGTGGACTAGTGCAAAAAGGACAACAATGTAGTGCTTCATTCTGGGCTGCGATGCCAACGCACATCATACGGTGTGGGGCAGCTCGGATATAAATAATAGAGGTAAGCAATTACTCGAATACTGATGTACTAACGATGTGGAGATCGTTAATAAGGGCAGTAAACCCATCTTTATAAATGCAATCAGACAGGAGGTTTTAGATTTGACTCTAGATGAAGCTTTTACAACAGTCAATCAAAGATTGGCGAGTACTCGACGAGCCATCAAAGTCAGACTACCAAAAGATTGAGTTCCACTTAGGTGAGGTACACAATGTGGGAATAGAGCGCAGGAACCCTAGGTGTACTGATTGGGCACTCTATAAGGGGATCCTCAGACAGGAAACCGAAGGTCTCCGCCTCAAAGTAAATACAACAGAAGAGTTGGAAGCAGCAGCGTCTCATTTAAAAGATGTTCTAACACACGCCTATGAGACTAGCAGTCCTCTCAAAAAAGAAGCAGAAATCAAGGGCTATTCCTTGGTGGAAAAAAATGCTAGGACGTCTGAGAAAGAAGGCCAGGAAACCTTTCAACGGTGCGAAAGAACAGGCAACTGGGAAGTCTACAGAGTAGCACTTACTGATTACAATAAAGAATTGAGAAGGTCGTAAAGGAAAACCTGGTGTGACTTCTGTGAGGGCATTGATCAATTGGCCCCAACGGCAAGGCTGCAAAAGATTTTGGCAAAGGACCACTCAAATGAATTCGGGCTTATTTAGATACCGAGTGGTAAGTATACCAAAGATTTACAGGATCGTCTAAGCGTTTTACTGCAGACGCACTTTCCCGGCTCTAAATAAACTATAACTGGTGAAGGGATAACGCGGATGAAGCACCCAACCAAAATCTGCAAAAACATGGCCACAACCATGTTTACTGTTCAAAAAGTCGCATGGGCTGTGAATAATTTTAAGCCATTCAAGTCTGCCGGACCCGGTGGCATTTTTCCGGCAATGCTGCAGAAGGGGATCGAAAGAAAGCCCCATGCATTGCTGAGATATTTAAGGCCAGCTTTTGACTGGTGTACCTACATACCAAAGCACATACAGCCACCAACAAAGGGATCAAAGACCCTATCATTGAGTGGATTCAAAACATGCTGGCGTCTCCTGCTTTACCCTATTTTTTCAGCATGGAGCCTTGGTAGGAGTTGCAAAACTCATTTCAGTTGAATTATAGTGATCAAGTTCTACATCCAAACTCTCTGTTTCTTGAAATAATAATATATACATAATTAAATTAATTACAATTACTTTTTAGATACCGTCTTCTGGTCCACCGGATAGTGGAAGTAAATACAACTATAAAACTATCAGTACCGTATTATTTGTTGTGATTGATGCAAGTTATAAATAAACAAGTTATAAATACTTTATATAGTTCTATATAAAGAACGTGTGTGTACGTTCTTGTGGGGTGTCAAGGACGAATTTCTGATGGAGGGGTTTTTAGATATACAACTTTTGATAAATCTCTCTTTGATAATTCTCAAAAATTGCTCATTGCGGAATCTCTACCTGACAAAACAATTTCGGTACTAACGCCACCGCAGCTACAGATTTGAAGAAAATGGATGATTAGATTAGGTTATAACGGAGCAGATAAATCCAGACCACATATCGCGCAGTAGCGCGACCTCTCGATCCGACATAAGAAAACATATTGGATAAGGGTGAGATTAGGTTATATTAGCGCGACCTCCCGCTGCTGTGGCGTTAATACGTAAGTACCGAAATTTCTACCCCGTACATATTTGTAGCCAATGATGCGTTTCCCCTAACAGAAAATATTTCAAAACTATTTTCCACAGATTTGAATAAAGCCTCAACGCGTTTATAATTAAAGATTATCTAGAGCTCGACGAATTGGTTCATATTTTCGTATTTTACAATGGATAATAAACTTGAACATGTACGACATTTAGCTATGAGTTGTGCATATTTACATATTTTTTTTTATGGTGAGAAACAAAACTTTAAATAAAACTTTAAATAACCAGCTTGGCAGTTTTGATTTGGAAGATGTAAATACGGAAATAGTAACACCAGGATCTTGTCGAATTAATGAAGACAACCTTGTTGCTCTACAACGTGCATGAAGAAATTCAATTGCAACAGCGAAAGAAGTTAAGGACTAGTTTATGAAATATTTCATGACTGAGCACATAAGATATGGCAAGATGTTTATCTAAATTGTCTAAAGTTGTATTTTTTTACTGATGTATATAATTTCATAGAAAAAATATATAACATTTATGTACACATTAAATTTATTGAGGGTATTCAATGTCTGTTGAAATTTTACCAGTTTCACTGGCAACTCCAATATCTGGAGAATCATCAAGCAAAATAAAAAAATGGCTTCATACGCAAACCATCTACTATATTTTCCTCCTGCACTACCACTTTTCTCATTTTTCTGCTCATTTTTTGAGTAAGTAAGCACGCGTTGTATTTTTGGTTGCATGTATTATAAGCTTGATCATTGGCTATATCAAATTTATTAGTTTTTTAGCCTGAGGTCCAAGGACTGAGGTCCAACCATCCTTTCCAAGATTTCTATCTTTATATTCCGGTGACTCCACGTCCCATAACGCAGGTTTTAAATGTATTTCATTTATGAAATCTACTGTTTTTTTCATTTGTCCAATTATTTATAAAGGACAGGAGTTGAAATCTTTCTAGTATCTTCGTACTGAGAAACATATAGTTGAACTGATTGTTCTATATATTTTCAAAAGCAGGAAAACTCGTTAATTAACGTCAATTTTGACTAGTGGTCGCTCCGGCAGCAATATCAAAAGCAAAATGCCAGCCAGTAGTGACAATACGGGCCATATTGCCGGCAACACGAATATATTGCCGATACATACGTACATATTGCCGGAAATGTTGCTAAATATTGAGTAATGTTGCCCAGCGATTATTGTCGGCCTCACAATTCCCGTTAAAATATTGTTCGTGTACAAGCCCTTTTAGGTTATGGGATATGGAAAATTTAAAAAAAAATCTGAACATATCAATCACATCCTTTCAAAATTTGTGTTTGTTTTGTTACTCCAAGGATTGCCGAGAAGATTTTAAATATTTTTATAAACCAATTACACGAGTATGAAATTGATACTACATACAAAATGGTTTGGAAGTACCGATTTGGTGATTAGATAGTAAAAAAGAGAATAAAAATAATTATTTGGATCAATTTATTGAAAATCGTTTTATCAATTAGCGTTTGTAATATATACATGTGAAACAAAAAATATCTTATTTTGTGCTTTCATAAAGAAGTTGAATATATCCAACAAGATATTTACATTTCTCTTTTAACTATTATTGACAGAAAAACTTCAATTGTGGCAATTTCCAGTTCATAAAGGTCCAAGTTAATTTCCTATTTATTACAGCTGATTGTTTAAGTGTTAAACGGTTCTTCATGACAAGTTCTAAATAAAAACAAAAAGAAGTAATAACTTATTAGCCATAATTTTAACTGTGTAATATTCAGTGAACCTTCAATTTTTTTTGAAAATGGAGCGGCGACCGATAGGACAATGGATTGCTTGCCTGAAGGATTTTATTAGAACGAATTTCTTTATTCACTATATATTACTCGGAGGTGGTTTCAACAGTTTAATTTTCTAGCGTCGCCCAATTGGAGGATAATCAAAGATGTGTCGAAAAATATCGTCGAACAAGTTCGCTTGAGGATACTAAACTTGCATAGATGAAAAAAAAACTGCTACAACAGAAGTGAATACTTTGCAAGTTAGGAACAGAATTGACGAAAATTCCAATCAATATGTGCGACGTTTATCGAACCAAGTAGGAATTTCACGTGAGTCGTTAAGAACAATTTTAAAGAAAAAATTACTCTTTCTACCTTACAAATGGCAAAAACTCACTTTTAGAATGCAGTCGATGGATTTCGGGCAGAGAGAATTATTTTGACAACAAAATAATTATGGGTGGCGACACACATTTTCAATTGCATGGGGAGATGAAGAAAGAAAATTTAAGTTACTGATCAGTTGAGAAGTTACTAATCTGTCCCTTAAGTTATATTCCAAGAAGAGCTGAATTTTCACAAGGTAACTGGTAACTGGTAAAAGGTATGGTGTAGAATATGCTCAGCTGAAGTATTGGTACGTATTTTTTTTAAATGAAATGGGAAAGGCAGTAGTTGTCAATAGAGAACTATATGGAAGGCTATATGGAGATGCTACAAACGTTCTTAATGGATGCCATCGCTTCACTGTGATTATCAATTATTACTAGTATTATATTATTACTATATTTGGTTTCAGAAAGTTACCAAAGATCGATTGTTACGCGATTTCATTCCTGGTCGACTGATTTGCAAGCTTGGGGATCAATTGTCATTGGTCATGTTAAAATCAGTGGTACATGCAATCGAAAGATGATGAAAGATTTTAAAAAGGAATGAAAATAAAGACAGGAATTATTACAAAAAAACGTTTTAAATTGCTATCCTGTCAGATAGCCAAGCAGCCATCAAGACTATTAGCTCATACACTTTCAGATCCAAACTGGTAGGACACTGATATAGGCGGAAACAAAGAAGCCGACCAACCAGCAAATAAGGGTTCCAGTAATTCCTTTATAAGTCCGGTACCCTTTTGAACACCGCATACATAGAAAACACTTCAAGGCCCTAAGCCTAGAGGAAGATGACAGATGACATGCAGATTCTGTGGCTGAGCAGATGAACCCTCTTCATCTATTCAAGAACTGCGGAGCACAGCTCCGCAAGAGACAACTGTGCCTTGAATCTCACCCAAATCATGATATTCCTAAAGGAAACAGGACTAGATGGAAAACGTTTGAAGGAAAAGGGTGGGATACAATAGATTTATAAAGGTAGAAGTGCTCCTAAAGGTAGAAGAACTCACCAACAAATCTACAATCTAATCTAATCTATGTGGTCACGTTAAATCTAAAGTTCAGATCAGAACTGACCTGAAACCCTGGAAGAGTAAACGAAATATTCGACAAGCTAATGGTGAGATTTCGACAAGCTAATGGTGATATTCCTAAAGGAAACAGGACCAGATGGAAAACGTTTGAAGGAAAAGGGTGGGATACAATAGATTTATAAAGGTAGAAGTGCTCCTAAAGGTAGAAGAACTCACCAACAAATCTACAATCTAATCTAATCTATGTGGTCACGTTAAATCTAAAGTTCAGATCAGAACTGACCTGAAACCCTGGAAGAGTAAACGAAATATTCGACAAGCTAATGGTGAGATATCGACAAGCTAATGGTGATATTCCTAAAGGAAACAGGACCAGATGGAAAACGTTTGAAGGAAAAGGGTGGGATACAATAGATTTATAAAGGTAGAAGTGCTCCTAAAGGTAGAAGAACTCACCAACAAATCTACAATCTAATCTAATATATGTGGTCATGTTAAATCTAAAGTTCAGATCAGAATTGTATCCAACTTGTTATTAAACTTTAGATTTTACTTTAACAATAAGATGATCAACAACAATTTGGTGCTCATCTTGTTTATTTTCTGATAATTGCAGTTTGATTAGGATTTAATTAGGATTTAATCAGGACAATCTAAATTTGTGACACCTTACTATATTCGCCAGAACGATTGATAACATCTTAAAAATAAAAAATAGGACAATAGACGACACAATATTTTGTCAGAAGTCACTTATATTAAATAATTTTAAAATGAACCCTTTGGTAGCTGTGTAATTACATAATCAATATGAAATTTTTTGAGTGTATGCAATGAGACAAATATTGTTAATACAGAAATTTTCATTAAAGTTACACAGATATTTAGATAAGTAACATTGATCAGTGAGATGTACCCATTTGGGAACGCAAACGGGAAAAAATCGGATTAATAAAACCGTCTGCTCTACTGAAACTTTTAGTATGCTTTTTATATTATCACTTGTTTGGTCAACTAATATAATCCAATCCACATGTCTATTTCTAACCGGTGTGACACTGGCAATAACTTTCAGCAATAAAAATTTTGCGTAAAATTTTTAATTCAAAAGACTATAACTTTCTTATTGATAGGGATTCTAGAAAATTTTCTTCACAGAACTGTTGTAGAGTAAGTCACCTCATAAAATATTCCAACAAAATTTAATTTTCTTTTTACACATAGGCATAATAATCATATTAAAGATCAACAAATATTCACATTTACTCACTTCTTAAACGCGGAACGTCAAAGTGTATTATTTTCCAAAATTTTCCAACATAATTTCCAACATCTATTAGGCCACAGTATTACTTTCATTTCTCAAGAAGGAATTTTTCCAAAATTCCTAATAATAAGCTCACAGCGATTATTTAAAAAAGTGCATTCCACGCAGTTGCCATTTAATAGAAAAATCCAAAGAGGTAGTAATTTTCAACATTTCTCAATTTTTCTTTCAAATATCACTAGAGAATGAATGTACCTAATAACGAAATAAAACATTTTTCGAAATATAAAGAAACAATTGAATAACGACCAAACTTAAAATGCAGCTGCTCCACGTAGCACCGTTTCATAGCCAGAACATCAAATTGCAGTACATTTTAACTTTTCTCAAATTTTCTTTCACACATCACTAGTGAATAAATGTACCTAGACATGTGTAAAAGCTTTTGCAAAAACTCGCAAAAGTAAATGTATTCCACCCCACTTTCGTTCGCCGGGCACTGTTTCATTGCAATAGGGGTAAATAGAAGTAAATTTTACATTTTCTCACATTTTCTTTCAATTCCCACTTGGGGATAAATTTATCTACATATCTATCGAAGCATTAAAAAAAATCGTACAAATAATAAAAGTTCACCAAGACTTAAAATACACCAGCTCGACGCAGCACTGTTATATTGCTGGACCGTCAAATTGCTCTAAATTTTAACTTTTCTAACATTTTCTTTCATTTCATACTAGGGTATGAATATATCTACTTAACTGTATAAGCATTTAAAAAAAATTGCAAAAATAATTGCATTTGACGATGACTTAAAATGCACTCACTCGACGCAGCACTGTGTTATTGCTCGACCGTCAAATTGCTCTAAATTTTAACTTTTCTCACATTTTCTTTCATTTCCTATTAGGGGATGAATATATCTACAAATTTAGAGCAATTTGACGGTCCAGCAATAAAACAGTGCTGCGTCGAGCTGGTGTATTTTAAGCCATGGTGAAATTTTATTATTTGTACGATTTTTCCTTAATGCTTCGATAGATAAGTAGATAAATTTATCCCGTAGTGGGAATTGAAAGAAAATGTGAGAAAACGTAAAATTTTCTTCTATTTACCCCTATTGGAATAAAACAGTGCCCGGCGAAAGAAAGTGGAGTGGAATACATTTACTTTTGCGAATTTTTGCAAAAGCTTTAACACATGTCTAGGTACATTTATTCACTAGTGATGTGTGAAAGAAAATTTGAAATTTACTGCAATTTGACGTTCTGGCTATGAAACGGTGCTACGTGGAGCAGCTGCATTTTAAGTTTGGTCGTTATTCAATTGTTTTTTTATATTTCGAAAAATGTTTTATTTCGTTGTTAGGTATATTTATTCTCTAGTGATGTTTGAAAGAAAAATTAAGAAATGTTGAAAATTACTACCTCTTTGGATTTTTCTATTAAATGGCAACTGCGTGGAATGTACTTTTTTAAATAATCGCTGTGCGCTTATTATTAGGTATTTTGGAAAAATTCCTGCTTGAGAAATGAAGGTAACACTGTGGCCTAATAGATGAAGAAATTATGTTGGAAAATTTTTGGAAAATAATACACTTTGACGTTCCGCGTTGAAGAAGTGAGTAAATGTGAATAATTGTTAATCTTTAATATGATTATTATGCCTATGTGTAAAAAGAAAATTAAATTTTGTTGGTATATTTTATGAGGTGACTTACTGTGCAACAGTTCTGTGAAGAAAATTTTGAAAAATCCCTATCAATGAGAAAGTTATAGCCTTTTGATATAAAAATTTTACGCAAAATTTTTATTGCTGAAAGTTATTGCCAGTTTCACACCGGTCTATTTCTATTATTTTTTTAATCTATTGTATATATTTTCTTATATTTACACTGTATATTATCTTCAATAAATATCTGACAATTTCATTTTCTTTATATAAGTACATTATTAGACATAATAAAGTTACGCTTATTTAACTAATTCGATGAATTCCTCATTTCTTATAACTATTGCGTGCGTATTTTAGTATACAGCAGACTTTCCAAATTATATATTTTTTGGTGAACTTATTTCTTCTTAAAAAACATTTTTTGTGTTTCAGCACCACTAACTATAATATACCCCATCTTCCAATTTTGATAGATTAATCTATTGTGACAATGTTATATTTTATCACTGTGAATTGTCACCAAAAAAGAGTTAGAACTGCGAGTACAGGTATAAATGACAGCACCAAATTGGTCTATTAAGTGGCTCGGCTGCAGGGCTGTTGATAATTCACGAAGGTGGTGTAATGATTACGTGTCAGTTTCAGCTACAGTATTACAGTTTTATAATTTCACTTTAACGAAACATGTAGAAAGAAACAACTATCGATTTCTCTTGTTAAGGATCAAAATGTCGTGTTCTCAATAAAATCTCAAGTATATATTGTACAACTCTAGTAAAAATATAAATATATAATATGGAACAAAAATATTAAAAGATCAACAAAAAAATTATGAAATCTACTAAGCATTCACTTTACCCTCTTCATTATGGATTAGAGCAGCAGTTACTTGTTAGTAAAGTCAGCTTTGTGTAACAAACATCTAAAGCCTCTCAAGGCAGACTCGTATATTTTTCGGTATAGCTTTTTCTTCCGCTTTCCGATGCACTAAAATCATCAGAGAGCCAACCGGAGAATATTTTTAACGCTCGCTCTCGGGGCAATAAGATCGCGAAAACAAAGCACGCTGTAAGCAGCTTGAATCTCTCACAATTTAAAATACGTTTCAATGAGAAAGATATTTTGAATTTATTTTAATTCGGCGCGTGTAGATGGAACAAATTTCTTGTTTTACCGAGCGATCTATTTATTTAGCTATTTTTAGGTTTTGTTTCCAGTTTTAACTCCAGAACTTTGACTTTCTCGTTTCCGTTCAATTCCAATCAAAAACTATGAGTTTTTTTCTTCGAATACATATTTACTCATTAAATTACGAGTGCTATGAAATGAAAAACAAACTACCTTAAATAAATATTCATTAGAGATTAAATTGATACCTATTGAAGCTTGCAGATTATACTGTTTAAATTTTAATTCTCGCTTAAAAGCTTCTTTGGTTGGAATAAAAGTGTTTATTGGTAAATGGTGATTGACTACCAATTGAAAAACCGGATTGGAAATATTGCAATATCCTCGAATATATCACAAAAACCATTTTTGTTGTATCAGACAGATAATAAATATGTCAACAACATTAATCAATAACAGACAATATATCATGCGTTTAATGAATTCATACTCCATCAAAATATTTACACAAACCACTTATTTACGATAATTATAGTTTATTTATGTTAAACAGAATTAATTGGTTTGAATTTCCTTGAGGTCGCGGGAATCTCAATGACTTCTTATAATAGAATTCTTAAATAAATATTCTCGTGTTTGGCTATAAATCTTATTAACTTTGTTATTCCATTTGTTAATTTGCGTAAATTAATGGCAATATTATAGATGCAACAATATAAATGGAATAATTTTAATTTTATTGTAAAATATGTATAAAAAAATTGGTTGACAAAGTTGTGAAAAACGGCGATATAAACCATAGACGTCGCATATCCTACGGATTGAATACAATGATGACATGTAATGACGCGCATACACAGATGATATGTAATGAGATCGTTAAGAACTCCAGTCCTTCAGGAATTACAAAAATAAAATAATGCGTGTTTTAGGTCATTTTAATCTCTGTTAGTAAATATTCCAAATATAATAATGAATATTGCACATACAAAGTGTAACAAAAATACAGAAAAGGCTCTACTTTCGGGTGTCCACATTACTTCCACATTAAGGCTAAAGTAAAAAATCTGACAGCGAAGAGGAATCTTAACAAAGTGGAGGATGAGGGGAAATTTAACTTTTCTTATTTATTTTTTATAATTGGAATTGGTGGCTAATTTTAGGAACTTTTAATGAACATATTAACCTGAGATTCAACTTACAACCCAAGTTACATAGACCATTCAAAAATTTGGAATGGTTATTTACAATGAAGTGCGGAACAGTACAACATTACGGTGCGGAATTTTAAAACGCAACAGCTCTTTTAGCTGGATTAGCTGTAGCGTTGTAAAATCATTTAAGCACGAAGATTTTTTGGACGACAATTATTATTTGAGGAACAAATAGATTTAGATTATTTACAATATTGGATGTTATTTAATTTTTTAATGTTGGGACTCACAAACTTTGACATTTTTACTAATTCAAATTTATTTTTAATATTACGGTAACAAATGTCAACAGAATTAATATTCAACAGAACTACATCAGTCAGCTCTCTGCAGACCATGATAACTCTAAGAGGTAAGTGAGAAGGGTATTAAAAAAGGGAAAGGTTTAAACAGTATAAAGCCCAATAATTTCGGGAATTATCTGAAGACGATTTTGATTGCATTGTTGAATTTTCAGAAATAAGGTCTCAACTAATAAATGATAACGATAAAATTATTACATTAAACGATTAAACATAGTGATGTCGGATGAAGTCACGTTCCAATTGAATGGTTGTGTGAATAGAAAGAACTGTAGATACTGGCATCAAGTAAATCCATACGTAAAAATTGATGTTCATTTTCAATATCCGCAAAAGACAAATATGTGGTCTGGGATATTAGATGCTATTATAATAGGTCCTTTTATTATAGATAGAACACTATCATCTGAAAAGTACCTGGGAATGTTAGTAAGCAAATCATTCCACGAAAAAAATAAATTCGACCCCACCCAGATAATAATGATCTCATCCACACAGATGTCTGGTTTCAGCAAGATGGTGCACCCGTACATTTTGGTAGGGAAGTTTAAATATTTAAATGTAACTTTTAAGCGAATATTTAAATGTAACTTTTCCTAGAAGATGGATTGGACGAAGAGGATATATTGAGTGGCCCCCACGCTGTCCCGACTTGACACGGTGGATTTTTTCTTTTGGGGACATTTAAAAGGCATTGTGTACGCAAATAAGCCAATAACATTGGATAACTTGGAAGCAAGAATACGTAACGAAATAGCACGATTTCCTAATGTAGGGTTGTGAAATTCTAATAAATAGTTATATAGTATATATATATATATATATATATATATATATATATATATATATATATATATATCACAAACTACAATTATTATTTGTTGATATAAACACTAAGATTATGCCTGCTCGGCACATAACATTTATCATGTATTTCATGCTTTAAAAATATTCGCAGGTGCACAAACGCAAAATGTGCAAAACGCGCTTAGTGCGCATTCTTCTTCTCTTTGTGAAGAAGTGTTCTTTCCTTATCTTATTTACCAACAATTTTGCAGGCAAATATATTAATCTGTTTTGCACATTTAGCGTTTGAGCACCTGCGAATATTTATAAAGTATGAAATACATGATAAAAGTTATGTGCCGAGCAGGCATAATCTTAGTATTTATGTCAACAAATAATAATGGTAGTTTGTGATAAAAATGTGTGAAGACCGGCTTTTGTGCATGAGTTCGTGATGAAATAAAAGCGTAAGACTTAATATATATATATATATATATATATATATATATATATATATATATATATATATGCGTCTAACGGTTGACCCGCACGGACGCATATATCTCTTGAGAATGGCGAATGTTAGTTCGCCGAAACGTCGAGAATCCGGTTCTTTACAGAGCCAACCCTCAGCATCAACGCGGAACCCCCGAGAAAACAATACAACACAGGTATCTATCCGCGAAAACCTCAAATACAACATATATATATATATATATATATATATATATATATATATATATATATATATATATATATATATATATATATATTTATATATATATATGTATATGTATATATAACTATTTATTAGAATAAAGATAAAGATAAAGCCAGTAAAAAAAAATAACAGTGCACAAGTGCGTAGCTGCTTAGCAATTGACAACGAGTATGCGCATCAGGCACATTGCCATTTAAAATAGCCCAGGCGTCCATTTATTCAACATTCTCTCCTGGACGCTGACGCTTTAAAGTTAAACCCATCGATGATGTGAAGTTTTCATGCTTCGGTCGATGGAGTCCTTTTGTCAAAATATCGGCGACCATCGGCAATCTTCTCTCGTGCGAAGTGGTAGCGGATGCCTATATGTTTACTACGTGCGTGGTAGATGGCATTTCCTGAAAGACTAATCGCACTTTGATTATCGCAGTAAAGGGTTATAGGTGTACCTTTAAGTTCGGGTTAAAACTCCTCTGCCAGCTGTTTCAACCAAAGAGCTTCCTGAATATTCGAAGCTAGAGCGAAGATGTATTTAGCCTCACTTGTAGAAAGGGCTATTGTTTGCTGTTTCTTCGAATTCCAGCTTATTGCGGCAGCTTGGAATAAAAATACGTATCCTGTGCAAGATCTCCTAGCTTCAATTTCATTTGCCCAGTCTAAATCGCTATAGCCTGAATTTTTTTCATCAACATTTCTTCTACAAACCAGTTTCATAGACCTTGTCGCTTTGACTATTGTACCTACTCAGAGAATTTACTATATAGGTAATGTCTGGTCGAGTCCCTTGGGATAAGTACAAGAAGCAGCCAATAATTTCTTGATATGGGATGTTCTTTAAATTTTCTTGTTGGCCTTTACCCTTCTTCAGTAGCATATCATTTTCATTTAAAATACCTATGGTAAACGCATGGATCTATGTTTGAACGAGTCATTCCAATTTCTAACAGAGCAGAATTTAATTTCTAGTTCCATTGCCTGCTGGCTTATTTAAGTCCGTATATTGACTTGTTCAGTCTACATACTTTATTTTTATCTTTGTAGCCTAGTGGTAAGGACATGTATATTTCTTCATCTATTTCACCCTGTAAGAATGCCGCGACAGCGTCCATTTGGTGTATTTTAAGTCCATGTTTGGCAGCAAGACCAATCAGGTATCTTATGTATGTATAACCGACCACTGGAGCGTATACCTCATTATAATCAATGCCTTTGACTTGTTTATATCCTTTGATCACCAGTCTAGCTTTATAGCATGTGACATATCCATTGCCATCCCTCTAGTTTTATAAACCCATCTGCTGGAAATTACTGATTTTCCTTCTTGTAAGTTGACCGGTGTCCACGTATTATTCTTTATCAACGACTGATATTCTTCAACCATAGCCCTTTTCCATCCATCTGCTTTTTCACTGTTCAGAGCTTTTTGAAGACCTTGTGGATCATTATTTAGTAAATTCATTGTTGATTCAACATTCTGATACATTAGTGATGAGGGACTTGGATGGACATCATTATTGTGGCTTCTCATTCTCCGCTGGTGTCTCAAAGTTATATTAAATTCCGGTAGAGAGTCAAGTGTTCTATCAGGAAAGTATGTCTCGTCATTGACATCTACAGATTGATCAGAATCATCTGAATATATATCTCATCATGAATCGCATCATCAATGTTTCTTTATTAAGCTAAAGGTCTTTTCCTTTTCATCATTACTTTCTTTTGTATTCTCATTTTTAGTTATTTCCTTTTCTTGTTTAGGTTTATCATTCACTTTATTTCTTTTAATTGAAGCTTCTAGGAATACAACATCCCTACTTACTACTCCCTTTTTTGTTTTCGGATCTATGAATCGGTAGCCTTTTGTACAGTCGCTGTAGCCAACAAATATTAACTCACTTGACTTCACATCAAGCTTAGTTCTATTTTCTTTAGGAATAAGCACCACTGCAGGACATCCAAAATTTCTTATATGACTTAGATTTGGCTTCTTTCCAGTCCATAATTCGTAAGGCGTTGCATCGGATAATGTGCAGATAGGAGATCGGTTCACAATGTTTGAAGCTGTAGCAACCGCTTCTGCCCAGTATGTAATGTGTAATTCAGCATTTAAAATCATACATCTACTACGCTCTATCAAAGTTCTATTCATTCTTTCACTGAGACCATTCTGCTCCGGAGTGTATGGATTAGATGTCTGGTACAGTATTCCATGTTTCTTTAAGTAGGCCTAAAAATTATTATTTTTGTATTCGGTTCCATTATCGCTTCTCAGAATTTTTATTTTTGTATTCTCATTCCCATTCTCTACTCTATTCTTAAATTCCACAATTTTTTCAAATACTTCAATTTTATTCTTAATAAAATATACATGTACTCGTCGAGAAAAATCATCAATAAAGGTAACATTTTGCTCTTCCTATAGAAGTTTGCTTCATCGGTCCACATACGTCACTGTGAATGAGCTCAAGTAAGCTGGTTGCACGTGTAGGAAACGGTTATCTCGTTTGCTTAACTTCAAGGCAGGTTACACAAATTGATTTTTCAGTATTTGGTGACAACTTTATGCCTTCTGTTCAGTTAGGTATTTTATTGAGTTTGGTGAAATTTAAGTGACCCATCCTCTGGTGCCACAGATAAGTATCATCATCAGTCTTAGCCAATATGCCTTGCTTTTCTTGATTTCTAAAATTATTTAACAGATATGTTTCATTGATTAATTCAGCATTTGCAACTAACTAATTACTCGGATTATAAATTTGACAGAAAAATTCATTAAATGTTACTCTGCATCCACTTTTAATTATTTTACTAACTGACAATGAATATGTTTTCAATTCTGGTACGTATAAAACATTTCTCACCTGTATTGAATCGGTACTACCATCTTTTGTATTTACCTTAATAAATACATTACAACAGCATTCAACTTTTAATACTTTGTTGTTAGCAATTCTTATGCTCGGTACAGATGAAGGAGTCATATCAGTGAGTCAGTCTCGGTGCATGGTCATGTGCATAGATGCCCCTGTGTCAACATACCAAAGATTGAAATTGTCATTTGCTGTGGATGCTGAAAAAGCTGCAACATATCCTGTTTTTTTATTTGTGTTTTTATCATTACTTGCCTTCTTATGCCAACATTTTTTACTGAGATGTCCATACTTATTTATTACAATTAAAGCATCTAGGGCCTTTCTTATTTTTGAGTTGATCACTTTTGGACTGATATTTTTTTGTGTTTGTATAAAGTGCCTGATATTTTTACTTCTTGTAGTAATTTATTTTTTGCTAAATCTGCACCAATCTTCATATCTGAACTTTCTAAGCCCATAATAATCGGCTTGTACATTTCTGGCAACCCTGCCAGAATTAATGTACCCAACCATTCATCGTCCACATCGAATTTTAAATTCCTTAACTTGTGCGCGGTTGTTATTATTTTATTTACATAATTTTCTACTAATTGACTACTTTCCAAATTGTTATTAATAAGTTCTTTAAATAAACCGACTTTTCGAGTCAATCCGCTGTGTTCAAAAGCCTTTGCTAAATTTTCCCATACACGTTTTGCATTCTGGGTTTCTTGTATGTGTAGATATAAAATCGGATAGAATCGGATTTGATTTGGCCTTCGTGTCTTGTTTAACTGAGTTAGGGTCAGTAGTCATATGTTGTAAGTATGCTTTAACTGCAAAACTCCAACTTGCCCAATTGTCTCGACCCGCTAGCTTCTCAATCGACGTTATTGAATTATTTCCAGCCATATTTATATAACATTCCATATGTGAATAGCTAAAAGGAGAAATCACTCACGTGCGCGGTGACTAAAAGTGAGGTTATACTCGCGATTTTTACTTTTACTTTTTTTAAATACTGTTCAAAACAAAAATAACTCTAAACGGCAGGCTTGGGATGGCCTATAACCTGATAAAATAAAAGCAAAGACGTAATAATATAAATAATATAAACGTAATAAACTATTTATTAGAATAAAGCGTCGCTGCGCCTGCCAAATTCCATATGTGCATTTTATCATTTTTTTGCACTAAAAATAATCTCCGTTTCGTTCTCGATCTGTTGATATAGTTCTTTTTGTGTTATTCGGACTAGAAACAATTCTAAGAAATTCCATATGTATTTTGACCGTTAAGAAAAATTCGTATGTTTAGAAATGCACATAAAAGAATTTGTGTTCCGTTTTTAGTTCGCTCGCCAACCGTGCTAGCTTTGTAAGCGTTGTGGTATATAAGCCAGCAAACCCAAGACAATTAATATCTAATTGTAAGTACCTTAAAGTGAGGAATATGAATGTGTGTGTGTTAATATTTTTTTGTATGCTAGATACCTATATCAGCTATAGGTATATGCATGAGAGGTACTTGCAAACTTACCTACACTCTTTGCCTACCTCTTTGCTCTTACTTTCTTCAGGCGATATGGCTCTGTTTGAAGAATTAAAAGATGTTACCTACGAAAAACATCTTGATCGTTTTGTAGATCAATCAGAAATCGATAATACCATTCCTGAGAGCTCAGATAATATTGAAAAAAGATATATTCTTGATGAAATCACTAGACAGTTAAGCGAGGATACTTAATTATTTGAGGAAAACAATAAAGATAACTACTACCTCGATGAAAAGACAGGTATACTAGAGAGAAATAATATTACGGTTTGCACATATGAAGACGATAGTATATTTGAATCTGAGTTTTCGAACAGTGATGAGGAAATAAATAAAAAACAAAAGGAGTTTAAAAAGTTACAGAGGGTATGTGGCAAAAAATATACAGGCAGAAAGAGGAAATGTGATGAAACAGGCGAGAAAGCGAGATATGAATTAGTATCGAAACCTAGAAAATATCTTAAAAAAAAATCATGCACCCATTCTTGTATATCCAAATCTGACAGAAGCTATTGAAGCGGTTTGATTTGTGAACTTAACTACAAGGGGTGAGAAAAAACCTTATTCAAAAAATCTTGTTCGGTTGCGTCCAGTATTATGATGCCTCTTCATAATACTGGACTAAAACTACGAGTAACTTGGAATATATGCTTCAAAGACAATTGGCCTATGACTTTTATTTATCCGATGATCAGATTGTTACTATAAAGGTGTGCAAAAGCTTTTTTGTCCGCACCTTTAATATAAATAGTGATACACTGTCAGAATGTCAGATAATACAGAGGAAGGAAAGGAATTAAGATCTAAACATGAAAAACGACAATCAAAAACTATAAAAAACCCTGTTTCGAAAACTATTAGAGCAACTACTGTTAAAGATTGGTTGAACTTAATAAATAAAGTACCAAGTCACTATTGCCGCTTTAGCAGTAACAGAGTTTTCATTGCAGACACTTTTGAATCAAACTCTCACATATTTCGAGTTTATACCGAGTGGTTCAAGGATAACCAAAAACTAAATATTGGTCGCTGACCAATAACTGTTTAATGAGATATTGGAAGAGGAAAAGATTTCTATTTATATGCCTAGGAAAGACCAGTGCGATGTATGTACAGCTAAAAAAGAAGAAAACATCGCAGAAGAGCAGTACACATTACACATTTGAAGAAAAAAATGAAGCCTACAACGCTCATATTGAAGCTCGCACTATGAGCTCATCCGATGTACTCGTCCTGACTGTTGATGTCCAATCTGTTCTCTTTTGTCCAAAGATTTTGGTGTCAGTTCAGTATTATAAACAAAAACTGTATGTTTGGCACGAAGGAGATGGAGGTGTTACGGATGGAGGTGTTTTTATGAATTTACAAGCTGCTTAATACATTTCATTAAGTCTCAATTAAACTATAAAAAAATAATTATTATCTCAGATGGGTGTGCTTACCAAAATAGAAATAAAGTTCTGTCATCAGCTATACTAAAGTTAACAAAAGAGACTGGCTTGGAGATCGAACAGATAATTTTAGAAAAAGGACATACTATGATGCAAGTAGACAGTGTCCACTCAACGTTGGAGAAAAAGTTTCGTCTTCCCATCTACGCACCAAGCGATTATATCAGTCGCATGAGGGAAGCAAGACCTAAGCAACCATATTCATCATGTTGATTATACTTTCTTTAAGAATTATGAGGATGATGTTTGCCTTTGTTCCATTCGTCCAGGAAAAGAGCTGGAGATACGACTGTAAATGACATAAGAGCACTTCTATATAAAAATGGTAGTATCTTCTACAAGTTACGGCATCCCGACGAATTGAAAATCCTACCTCAGCGACTTCGTGCCTACAACCCAACATTTGTTGTTACTCAACTGTACAACGAACCCCAAAAAATTGATAAAATCAAATACGATAGCTTCCTGTCTTTACGACCTTTTATGCATCGCGACTATCATGCACTTTATGATAACCTTCATTACAAACAGTAACTTTATAACACAATTATGTCCGATAAATTTAGAAAATAAGCGTTAATAAGTTATTTGATTAACTTAACGAAGTTATTTGATGTAGCACATGTTTGTTCGATAGGTTTTATAGAAGTTTTTTATTTGTTTTTTTTTTTTCTATAGAAGTTTTTCTTTTTCTATGGGTATTTTTAATATTAAATGCTGTGAAATGCTGTTTGTGATGTTAAAATTATAACTAAGAATTAACTGTCAAAAGGGGCTACAATAAGACTTCGTTCTATTTGATATTATAATTATTAGGACGACTGATTATTTTATAGTTCTGGTAATTCCTAATAATTTTATTGTATTTTATAACCTAAGAAAACATAAAGATAATATAGTCATAAACCTAATAACTAAAAGTGTCACATTGCCAATTCCTTCATGTGCAATGATGCACATAAGTCATTGTTTTAGACGGTTCTAAACTAGTTATGTGCACTTTTTGGTTAAAAAAAATCCAGCTCGTTAAATAAGAAATATTTATGGCAAACTGTGTATTTCTAATATGTCCCAAATACATGTATATCATATTGCATTAATAATTTTGCAGTGTTTCCGTTTGTTTATTCAATAACACATTTTTTGTTGTTTCCCAAAACCTTACAAATATCACATATGGAACTTGTCAAAGCCAGTAAAGAAAAATACCACTGCACAAGTGCGTAGCCGCTTAGCAATTGACAAAGAGTATGCGCATCATGCACATTTATATCTATTTATGTCCATTTATTCAATAGTTCCGAAGCTTAAAATCGCAATGAGCGAACAAAATCATTTCATACACGTGCATCATACATTATTTTATCTACGAAGCATGTTAAAATACTGTTGAATCAACAAAAAATAATCGTTTCTTACCGATAATATTGAAAAATTGTAATTTTGACAAAGTACCGTTCTGTTCGGCGCCTCCGTGGAAAAAAATGGTAACTAGTAAAAACGCACAGTAACGGGAACACCATTTTGTCGTTGACGATGTAATCTAGTTTAACTCAGATTTAATCTAGGTTAATACTTAGGTTATGGTTAGGTTAAGTTATATTAGAACCAAATAAATCCAGACTACAGGAAAATTAATTCAATTTTAATACGTCAGAAAATGTGTTTTTCTACATAGACGTAGTATGTTTTTTGTTTGTTGTCGCAAGTAGTTGTCATAGTAACAACAAACAGAAATCGTTTAATAATGAAGTTCTAATTGATTTACATTGGACTTTTACGCACGATTTGGATACTTTTCTACACGACTATATTAATGACATCCTTCACATACAATAATTTACTTATTAATGTGTTCATTTTGGTGTGCGAGTAGATAAAATATATTTATTGGATGGATCTTTAGCTTAACTGGGAACTTCTTTTTATGATAAACTTATTATTAAAACTTATTACTAATACATAAAGCAATTAAACAATAAAAACTGTTATTTTGATTGAACTGGTACAAATCTAAAATAAATTTCGATAGTCAATATTTTTTATTTATTATTTAAGTGTAGATTTAAAAACCGTATTGGATTATTTGAATCTTTAAATCCTGTAAAAAAATACTTTTTTTATATTTAAATACTATTTTTTGATGCTTTAAGTTTTTTGTATCAACTTGACTATAAATTACTACCTTCATCTATTTGGTTCTCATAAAAAAATGTTATCCGTTCCCTAGGTATCTCTTAAGTATTAGCCTAACATTTATTTTATATTTCTTAGAAATTCAAACTACACTCCGTAAAAAAATTGTCGCATCACCTACATTCTTCTATGAATAATAAACATAACAGTAGAATACAACGAATATTCCTTCGATTTTCTTGAATTTTTTAATTTAAATGGTTATTTATATGAAATTTCTAGTAGTTTTGATTTCAAAATGAACGTTGGAGCTCCTGCTCGCAATTCTAGAATTCTAACAAGAGACGAAATCGTTCGCGTCGTGTCCTTAGTTGACGATGGTCGAGATCAAAGATATTGCTGCAGCATTGGGAATTCAGCAGTCCACGGTTTCAAGAATAATAAGAGGATTCAGAGAAACTGGGGAATACACACGAAGATCTGGATAAGGTCGTAAGAGGGCAACAAGCGCAAGAGATTCTGGATGCGAATCTAGTCCGCCTCCTATTTCCACACTGACTGTACGATTGAAAATAATTTACAAAACGGCACTTCTCAGTGCTTACCCACCAAATATCTAGGACCAGCTGTCCGAATATGCCAGCTAAATATAGAAGGATCTAGCAAAGGTAAAAACTAATGCCTTTCCAAAATTCTGCTAAGCCAAAACATTGACATAGCAGCTGTTCAAAAACTCATGTCGCAACTGAAGCCGCTAATTCACGGCTATACATTTATTGGCGCCACCTATCACCATGCCCATGACATAACAACCTATGCTAGGTCAGACATAGAGAACGTCCAGTTAATTTCCGCCGAGGTGGTCAATGATATCTACCAAATAATAATCGACATAGCGGGAATTAAGGTCCTTAAGATATACAAGCCACCACCCAGTGGCAAAACGATTCTATACCTACTCTGCCCCACCCAGCAATTTATGCTGGAGAATTTAACAGCCATAACACACTCTGAGGCTATGCATCGAATGACAATGGGGTCGAAAATACATCGAATGGGGTAAAAATTTCAGAATAGGTAGATACCGCAAATGCTCACTTAATATTTAATGCCATGGACCGAAAATCTTTATATTCTGTTAGAAGGGGACGCAAATATAATCCTGACTTATGCTTCGTTTCTTCCGATGAATCTGATAGACCTCTCTACATTTCAAGTTTTGGAGGATTTCCCACATAGCCAACATCGCTCGATTTTGCTGGAGGTGCGCCATCAAATACCAATCATAAGATCTTCTCCACGTCCTCGATTGAACTTTGGTAAAGCCGATTGGGCATACTTTGCTAAGGAACTAGACAAATATATCAGATGGATTTCGCCTACCTCTGGGAACTATCGTCGGTTCACTGGAGCAGTGATTGCCGTAGGTAAGAAACACATACCAAGAGGTTTTTGGAAGGAATATATCTCAGGCTGTACAGAGGACAGCGAAAGACTGTACAAGGAATTTGTCGAATCTGGCGACACGGAGTTAGCCGCCGAACTAATCCAGAGTTTGAATAATGGATGATTGCAGAAATGGCGGGAGACCGTGGAAGAAACGGATTTTAAACATTCCAGCCGCAAGGCCTGGTCTCTCTTAGGGAAACTTGGTCGCAGCATCGCGTCACTAAACCCGAGGAAACAATCTCGCCCAGCAAAATCGTTGAATATATAGTCCACATATCTAGAGCACCATCAGTTACGGAAAGTCTCGCCGCGTAAAGCGCGAATACATAAAACTGAGGAAAACTGTCAACACCAATCCGTCTCTTGCTCAGTTCACACTGGATGAAATTAATGAGATCATCGGAAGTCTGAAGACGGGGAAAGGCTTTGACGCAATACACAATGAGTTCCTTGTCAATACCGGCCCCAATGACAGAAAATGGCTAAAAAGATTTCTCAACAGCATCTTGCTGTTGTAATAAAAACCAGGACTGGACATCTGTGACATTAGCGCACATTCCAAAACGTGCCCTTTGTCCCACGTTTTGGATAAATGCAATTGTTTTATAGTTTTATAGTTTGTCCAGAAACTAAGAGTTTTTATTACCACGCAAAAATCTACCTCCCCCAAACATATTAGAAAACGTGCGAAGACTTATAAAAACCTTCTTATAGAGAGTAACCAGAGGACCAGACATTTTCAGGTATTTAGAGAATTTAAGCCTCGTTTGTTCATGGGAAGAGCCAATAAAATTCAATCTCCCCCTTATTTAAATTAGAGGGATGATTTAACCCCTCTTACAGATATATTATACTATGAATGGTATAAATACCATTCCCCAGTTGTCAGTAAGAAGTAAGAGAAAAGAGAGTGTTAAAACCAACTCGACTATTATTCGACAAATTACGTGCCTGGGGAATCCCGGTGAACATTACATTGCAAGATCCCGAGTTATTTAGATATATCTCAGAGTCCGAAGAATTGTTGGCCAGCAGTCCTTCCCTCTGAACATTGAAGTCGGTGGTGGTTCACACCACAACCCCCTTTACAACATTGGTGGCAGTCCTACAACATTGCAATCCGAAACTCTCGTTCCCAAGTTCAAACTATCAACAATTATTGGACTCCTGAAACCAGGAAAACCAGATTCCAAATAGTTATCGTCCTATTGCTACCCTACTAGAACCCCACTGAAAGTGGGAAGTGGAAAGTGGAAAGACTTTTATATAACAGAATAAGCCAAACAATTCATTTGAGTGACATCCCCGTCGAGCCAGCTGGCTACATACCAGACCGCAGCTGCTGTGATCATGTCCTTGCTCTTACCAATTTTATCGAAAAGGGATTCCAAGAGGGCTTTAAAACTTCAGTGGTCTTCGTAGACCTTACAGCAGCCTATGATACCGTGTGGAGAGAGGGGTTGCTTCTGAAATGATTAACTGCCATAAGGTGCACATAACCGACCAGTATTATTAATAATATGCACGCAAAGAGACAGTTTATCGTGCACAAAGACAATCTGTGCAAAAAGAACACTCAACAACGGGTTACCCCAAGGATCTGTGTTGGCTCCTTTACTTTTCAACCTGTATATAGCGGATCTGTCTCGGATCCCCCCTTGTACGATTAACAAATGATTTTGCCACACTGGGAAGCTATTTTGGAGAATGGAGATTGAAGCCTAGCATGAGCAAAACTGAGTCTTGTTAGGCTTAATGTGAATTTCGACGACTTAATTACGGGTAAATTAAGGCTTAATGTGTATTTCGACGAAGCACTTCTACAATATAGCCCAACCGCAAAATATCTTGGTATAACCCTGGAGCGAACTTTAATTTACCAAAAACATCTCACCAACACGGCTGCAAAATTGAAAACGAGAAATAATATCCTACATAAGCTAGCAAGATGAACATGGGGTGCTGCTGCAGACACCTTGAGAATTACTGCGCGCCTGTATGGATCAATAGCAGTCACACCAAATTAGTGGTTGTACAGCTAAATGACTCTATGTGCAACATCTCGGGACGCCATAAAATCAACACCACTGTACTGGTTACCTGCCCTAAGTCATATCGAGCCCCCGGACCTTCCCATAAACGAAGACTTCCCAGCTGGGAGACAACGCCTGAAACATATATATGTACATATAATACATGATGGTTCTATGACAACTGATCGGTATATCCGGGATGTCCTCAGCACATGTAGCACCATATGCTCCATTCATCGGTCACAATTTCATGCATGATATTGTCCGCTCTCACACTGCACATATAGTGCAAGAGTACATGAATGAGGAAGGTTTGCGAATTTTTAATTGCAAGTTTAAGAGGTAAATTATTAGTGATGCAATATTTATTTTGCGGAGTGTATTTTGACGAATCCAAGTACACTTGGAATCTAACAGGATATCGAAGTACAGCAAATTCTAACAGAATTAAAAAAGAAGAACATCGAGAAAAGTCTAATAAATATTAGACCGTCATATTTATCAGAAATGGAGGTAATTCTAGAAGCAGAGTGAACTATTAAAACAATGAAAATAAACAGTGGTATCCACAGGGATCAGTACTGGCTCCAATCCAATGGAATATTTGACTGGCTCCAATCCAACAGAATATTTTCCAAGACGATCTCCTGATATCTGAAATGTCACAAAGAAACGCGGTAATAGGTTTTACAGATAACGTAGCGTTGATAGTGATCGCAAAAGAGGAAGAAACTAGGACAAAAAATTAATAGGACAAACACTTGACTGTAGCGACTTTTAAACTAGTTGGATGAAAAAAAAACTGTAACTGACACCCGAGAAAACTGAGGTAGTACTTCTTACAACTAAAGGGAAAATATCTACGATTACCTTTCACATACATGGTTTTACTATTACATCCCGCAGAGCTGTGCCCAGGGGTGTGGCTAGATCAAAAACTAACTTCTGCTGAACGCATTAGCAGATTCCTTCAGAAGCCAGAAAAGACGATATAGTTTTATGTCTCTAATCACCCAAGAGGACCCAAGGCACCCAAGAGGAGACTGTTTGCGAGTGTGATACACTTTCAACTCTTATGTGGTGCACCAGTTTGGCATTCTACATCAAACAACCGAACACTTCTACAGAGACTCGGAAGAAATATACGACTGATAGGTATTAGACTTTGCTCTGTATAGTGAACTATCTATTCCTATCTATTTGAAACTATCTATTTTCTATTTTACGAAGAGTATTACTCCTATAGAGTTACAAAAGAAGAGGCGGGAAAGATACAGCGAAGTCGAGAAAACAACAGCCAGAGAACAATTATTAGAAAAGTTGCAAGAAAAATGGAAAAACGGACAGAATCGCTAAGCGACCACCGATGAAAACACATGAAAGAACACCTTAAGAGTAAGATGAAAACCGAACTAAAGAACTAAACAAGCTCAAGTTAACACAGTTGAAACATTAATAGCAGCTGTAACTAAAGCATGTGAAGCTACGCATGACCGGAAGGAACAAAAACAACAGAAGAAAAAACGTCTACTGGTGGACTGAAGTCATTGCAACCAAAAGATAAACATGTGTATCAATAAGGAGAATGTACATTCGCTGCGCCCGAAATACAAAACATGATGAAACGGTAATACAGACACTGGACCTACTAATTTATTTCGGATAATTACAAGTGGATTAACAGTAGTCACGGAGAAATTGATTATTTCTTAACCCAAGCACGGTCAGGACATGGCTGCTTCCAAAAATACCTGTACGATAGAAAGATAGTGGATTCAAATGCAGTTTATGTGAAAACATCGACGATGCAAGATACTCTCTTCGCGTGCCCTAATTGGGACAATCTAAGGATAATATACATAAATAACACATGAAAATTATTTTATGTTAAGTATATGATGGACAGCCTGGTAGAGTCAGCGAGAACATATACAGTTATTCGACAAATTATGGAAAGAAAGCATGAAAAAAAAAAATTAAATAGAAACTGAAACAAACGGCCCTTACACCGAAGGAATGCGCGAGAGAATGCTAGTGTAATATGCGAGATAAAAACCTCCCCGGTTTAGTCGGTACGAATCCGACACTACCCATTTTGAATAATGGATGTCTTATGTAAGATTCCCCCTCCTCCCAAAAAAGTAGTTGTGGCGACAACTCTGAGAATTCCAAGATTATAAGCATTCATGTGCATCAATATGCAGTCGAGATTAAAGAAACAAGATTAGACTAAAAATTCAAGAGAGGTACAGTTATAGATAGCTAGAACAGAGATAAAAGACTAGACATGCAAGTGTAGACAGAAAGGACTAGACAGGTAAGAATATAAAGTCAAAACCAAACAGAGAAACCCAGAGAGACAAGTCTAGACAAACAAGACTAGATAGAATAGCTTAATTAGAGTCAAGACTACACATACAAGACTAGACAGACCAGAATAGACAAATCAGACTAGACAAATCATAATACACTCGTGAGACTGTCCTCCTCGGTGGTGTAGTTGACGACATACCCGCCTTTCAATCCGGAAGACCCGGGTTCGAATCCTGGTCAAGAAGTCTAACAACTACTAACCATTTTCACTAACCGTCTGGGCCCACCCTGAATGAATTCAAAATATGGGATACCAAAAACAAAGTGGAAAAGGGGGTTTAGTGAGAGTCGTGAGACTATGTAGACCAAACCAGATATATCAGATTATGCAGACCAATCTTAACCGAAAAGATTAAACTAAACAGCACGTCTCCACAGACAAGTCTTGATACCGAGATAATCAACACTAAACAGACACCGCTGGACAAATAGTAATAAATAGACTAGAGACTAGATAAAGAGACTAGATAAAAAAGACCCTATCGACTCAACGGTTAAGACTAAACAGACAAGATGTAGAAGAGAAAAGAGATTTGTACGTCCCAAACCTCATATCGGAGGCGTTATCGCGGTTCACAGGATTGTAGGTACATAAGCTAACATGACGTGATAATATTGTGTTGGTACCTTAAACCCCCCTACAAGCGTATTTTATATAGCGCCATGTTATGAGACATATGCTTTGTAAAATGTAAATCCTTTAAACGTATTTATTTAACTTAAGAATATGAAAAATATATATTAAAATGTGCATAGAGCTAGAAGGAAATACCCTGGGTATAATGTTTCTACCTAACATTGTTTATGAAATCACATTGTTTATCAAACCATTATAACCAGCAGTGTATCGCGAAACAAAGGTTTAGAACCGCTGTTGGGAAATCATAAAAGAAAGTAATCATTCTCTCGTCCTTTTTTGTAATAAAAAGTAAATGTAGCATAAAGTTTTCTTTATAAAGTACTAAAGATAATGATTCCTGTTAAATGGAAAATCCGGAGGACTTTTCGAGTGCTTCGACTGTTAATTTCTAAGTACAATTAGGCGTGCAGCTTATTTCCGGAAATAAAAATATACACACGCCGCCGCATTTTTTTACTGTATCCGCTCTCCACCGTATCGTGTTTTTTTTCGCTTAATTTATTATACCACGGCCACAATATTTCTCCGTCGTCGAGATTTCAACGTCGTCCTCTTTTTGCTGTTTGCCCCCCTCTTCTAGGAAATAAATAATGCAACTTTAATTAATAAAGTACGTTCTGTAATTTATTACACGGCAGCAGTTGTTCATCGAGTACCCTTAATAAACTAGCAACGAATGAACATTTATAATTTTTTGCTACACACTTCTCATTAGAATTGGTAATTATCGGTTCGAAACTTTTCCTCTACATTTATTATTTTAATTTATAGATGTTTTCCCAGTATTTTTATTGCTTCCATCCGTTTCCTTCAAAGATTATTCGCAACACATCATTTTACTTTCTAAATTAATACAGAAGTATTTTAAATTAATGAGGATATAACACCCTTTAGAAAATGTATGCATTATTTATCTGTTTAAAGAATGGATACATGGAACTTACGATGATTTATAATTGACGATTGCATGTCAATTCATGATAAAATTTGTATGTGAATATAAATATTTACAGATAAACATGTATTGATATAGATATCATTTTTCAACAACATTTTTTTAACAAAGATATTATTGCAGATTTATTCTACTGTAAATAATTTTGTCATAATTCAAATGATTGGAGTTCTATTTTATAGGAACATGAACAATGTATATGCATGGCTCTTCAGATCTGTCAGTTATCCGGATATAATTTCAGCAAACTTATTCTAGTCCTGAACTGTTTTTGGATAAATCTACCCGATCGGTTGTGGTACGTTCTTTGTGCATAACAAGCAATCCTCCCTTTAATTGTATAAGAGGTTAAAATTGGATCTTGTACGATAATCGCCAAAGTTTCGAACGGTAGTTAAACCTTGACCGTACGCCCTTGCTCCATGCCACTTTCACTGGACAATCTTCTAAGCTTAATTAACGAGACCATATAAAATCTAAAATCTATACAAAATCACAGGAAGTCCCGGACGACTATACAGACAACACTAGATAGGGGATACCAAACAAAAAGAATGAATAGAGAAAACTAGACTGACAAGATTGGATAGAAAACACTAGACAGACAAGACCAGACAGACAAGACTGGACATACAAGTCTGGACAAACAAGACTAGACAGACAAGACTAGACAGACAAGACTAGACAGACAAGACTAGACAGACAAGACTAGACAGACAAGACTAGACAGACAAGACTAGACAGACAAGACTAGACAGACAAGACTAGACACACAAAACTAGACAGACAAGACTAGACAGACAAGACTAGACAGACAAGACTAGACAGACAAGACTAGACAGACAAGACTAGACAGACAAGACTAGACAGACAAGACTAGACAGACAAGACTAGACAGACAAGACTAGACAGACAAGACTAGACAGACAAGACTAGACAGACAAGACTAGACAGACAAGACTAGACAGACAAGACTAGACAGACAAGACTAGACAGACAAGACTAGACAGACAAGACTAGACAGACAAGACTAGACAGACAAGACTAGACAGACAAGACTAGACAGACAAGACTAGACAGACAAGACTAGACAGACAAGACTAGACAGACAAGACTAGACAGACAAGACTAGACAGACAAGACTAGACAGACAAGACTAGACAGACAAGACTAGACAGACAAGACTAGACAGACAAGACTAGACAGACAAGACTAGACAGACAAGACTAGACAGACAAGACTAGACAGACAAGACTAGACAGACAAGACTAGACAGACAAGACTAGACAGACAAGACTAGACAGACAAGACTAGACAGACAAGACTAGACAGACAAGACTAGACAGACAAGACTAGACAGACAAGACTAGACAGACAAGACTAGACAGACAAGACTAGACAGACAAGACTAGACAGACAAGACTAGACAGACAAGACTAGACAGACAAGACTAGACAGACAAGACTAGGCATTCAAGACTATACAGATTAGACTACACAGACAAGACTAGAGAGATAAGACTAGATAGACAAGACTAGACAGACAACACTAAACAAAAAAGACGATACAGCAAGACTGAACAGAAAAGACTAGACACACAAGACAAGACAGACACGAATATACAGACAAGACTAGACAGAAAAGACTAGGCAGACAAGACTATACAGGGAGACTAGACAGACAAGACTAGATAGACAAGACAGGGCAGAGAAGTCTAGACCGACAAGCCTAGACAGACAAGACTAGGCATATCCAATTTTATATTCTATAATTACCTTTTGAGATACAACAATATCTATAGGTTAAGTTACAATACATTCTTAAAGCTAGTAGTGTTGAGTTTTACATTTAAAAAAATCATTTATATTATAGAACGGGGTTTGTTGTAATAAAAGTTTTTCACTTTTGATTTGAATTTCTTATATGATGTTTCTTCGCTCATTGGTTTTCCAATCCTTTGCTGCAAATGGTTAGATTTGTTTTTGAGGGGAATAAAAGATATTTCCATCTCTTATTATAGTTTTGGTTGTCCTTGTTTTTCTATATAAGACTAGATAAGACTAGACAGACAAAACTAAATGAACAAAAATGAACAATTTATTAAGCATTTTTATCTCTTTTAAAACCTGCAAAATTTGGAGCTCACTATTTACAGGTGGATTTAATTGATTTAAGACGTGATGGTATAGAAAGTAAGCAAACAGTCATTGTCAATATTTGTTCAATTAGGTATATTTTGTTTGTATAAATTTACCCTGAATAATTTAATACATTTTCGATGTTTAAGTATTTACGTTATCGGGTGATTCTCATTGACTCTAACCGCTTATATTGTGACTGCTATTACTACAACTTCTATTGTTTCAGTCTTCTTATTTCCTTGTTTGGACTTATTTAACTTTATTGAGAATTACGTTTTATGTCAAAAATTACCACAGGTAACTCTTTGCAATGTTTTGAAATGGTGACTTTGAGAATGTGAAACACGGGATAAAAATGCTTTAATTAGAAGTTACAGAAAAAATGACAGCAAGAAAAATAACAATGAAAAATTCGTAACTGAGTTTAAACACGGTTTATTTAATAATCCATTTAAGCAAAAAGGGTACAACTTGTATACTTGTTGTACAATATTGAAAACTGAAAAAAGTTCTGCCTAAAACATATGTTATAATTAAGCTGTACTCGCGACGTCGCAAATACGAATTGTATCCTTTGGTTTGAAAGGAATTATTAAATCATATAAGTAAAAATGTTTAAATATATTCAAACGTTGGTTTGAAGTAGAATTTTTCTTAGAATTAGTCAATTCCATTCATCTCGCATTATATTTATATTCTCTCTATGAAGATGGATTTGAAAATGGGCAATAAAATGAAAACGTTAAATAGCAAACTTAATAATAATATATTTATTCACTTAGCCACATGACAATATATAAATAAATAAACAAATGAAATAAATATTTGGATATAAATGACATGCTGTAGATTTGATGGTCAATGTTGCGTAATTAAATAAAACAGATTGAAAACACATGTAGGTAACAAAATAACAGATTAACCATTATAACTACACTAGAATTCAATAATTGAGTAGTATGCCCATAGAACTTATACTAATGGAATAGGAATACCGTATAACTTACGTGTACCGAAACTGTGTCCAACATCTGTGCGACAAGGAAAGATATAAAATTTCTTTTGTTCGCTATGCGCATGCTCGAAAAGAAATAAACAGTTACTTTCTAACCTTAATTTTAACCATAAATATGGTTGAACTTTAATTTAGAAATATTTTTATTGTTAATTATACAATTTTTATAACATTAGGTGCTTTTTATTTTTCAAGTGGTGTATTATTTAGTTCTATAATTTGAATCTGTTAAAAATATATTAAAGAAAAATTAAAAAAAGTTGTGTTTATTTTTTAAAAGAAAAATATTTTAACTTTACATAAAAAATAAGAGATTTATCAAAAGATAAAATTTTTTTTTTTTATTAGTATAAGTACTAGTATAGTACGATTTAATAACAATACAACTTGACACTGTAACAAGAAAACTACTTATCTTATTTTATTTAATATTACATTACAACTTTATTACAAATTTGCTTAATATATATTACAACTTTTACAAAATAAAAATAAATCTACCGTAAACCTAATAAAGTCGGAACACAGCCTGAATATATAAATATATTCAACCTTTCCAGAGCTCTATAACACTAATGAGTCTTTTTAGGACTACCAAAAACAAATCTCATGTGAAATTTGTCAGTTATTTTATAGCTTTCAGTCCACCTTCGAGGCACTCAACAAAAATCAGAAAAATAACATTGTTTTTTAAGATCATGTCATTCCGATACCTTGTTGATACATTATCTTGACAATGTTATTTTTCTGGTTTTTGTTGAGTGCCACGAAGGTGGACTGAAAGCTATAAAATAACTGACAAATTTCACATGAGATTTGTTTTTGGTAGTCCTAAAAAGACTCATTAGTATTATAGAGCTCCAGAAAGGTTGAATATATTTATATATTCTGACCGTGTCCCGACTTTATTAAGTTTATAATAATAATAAAGGCCTTTATTCGTAATAAACACAAAATATCAATAAAACATGCAATCCATTGGGCCAGGTTCAGTTCGCCCAATTTACAATAATAGTAGACAAAACGTCTGTTCAACTAACCCAAATAATTAAACTAAAAATAGCCAAAATAATGAAAATATTAACATTTAAAAGTTTGTAACAGAGAAAATGCTAACCACACCAAATAATTGCTACAACTTTCCTGAATTTCCGAAACGGTTTTATTACGAATGCCGCATTGCCAGCAATATACACCCATTTTGTTGATTAGCGATATTGATATTATCAAAAAATAAGTAATAAACTCTTAATAAACTGAATTAATAACATGCATCTAACAAGATGGCAACTGTAAACAACATCGAAAAATACGTGTAGACCGCGCATGAGCATTTCGACCCAAAGAAATAGAATGAGACCTTGCATCTCACTTCTTGGACACAATTTTATGATTTGTACTCCTGTTCCATAAGTATATGTTCTAATAGTATGCCCCCCGTAGAGAGAGAGAGAATGAAAGTAAAAGAAAAGAAATTATCTATATTTTACCAGCGCATAATCTAACGATCACTGAAAAAGGACCATATTACACCTGCTTGAAATTATACAATGCGTTGCCAATACGCTTAAAGGAAATCTGATCTGGTAAAACCTACAAAGAAGAACTACTCAAACATCTAACCAATATTGAACCTTACACGATAAAAGAATTCTACAGATCACAACATTATTCGAAAGATGCATTAGAAATGTAATGCTGATTTATTATAAACTCACTTTATTTTAAATCTGAATATTTTTTTGACAAATTTCCTTTAGCTGTACATATGTAAATATATTTATTGATATGACATGATTATGACAGACAAGACTAGACAGACAAGACTAGACAGACAAGACTAGACAGACAAGACTAGACAGACAAGACTAGACAGACAAGACTAGACAGACAAGACTAGACAGACAAGACTAGACAGACAAGACTAGACAGACAAGACTAGACAGACAAGACTAGACAGACAAGACTAGACAGACAAGACTAGACAGACAAGACTAGACAGACAAGACTAGACAGACAAGACTAGACAGACAAGACTAGACAGACAAGACTAGACAGACAAGACTAGACAGACAAGACTAGACAGACAAGACTAGACAGACAAGACTAGACAGACAAGACTAGACAGACAAGACTAGACAGACAAGACTAGACAGACAAGACTAGACAGACAAGACTAGACAGACAAGACTAGACAGACAAGACTAGACAGACAAGACTAGACAGACAAGACTAGACAGACAAGACTAGACAGACAAGACTAGACAGACAAGACTAGACAGACAAGACTAGACAGACAAGACTAGACAGACAAGACTAGACAGACAAGACTAGACAGACAAGACTAGACAGACAAGACTAGACAGACAAGACTAGACAGACAAGACTAGACAGACAAGACTAGACAGACAAGACTAGACAGACAAGACTAGACAGACAAGACTAGACAGACAAGACTAGACAGACAAGACTAGACAGACAAGACTAGACAGACAAGACTAGACAGACAAGACTAGACAGACAAGACTAGACAGACAAGACTAGACAGACAAGACTAGACAGACAAGACTAGACAGACAAGACTAGACAGACAAGACTAGACAGACAAGACTAGACAGACAAGACTAGACAGACAAGACTAGACAGACAAGACTAGACAGACAAGACTAGACAGACAAGACTAGACAGACAAGACTAGACAGACAAGACTAGACAGACAAGACTAGACAGACAAGACTAGACAGACAAGACTAGACAGACAAGACTAGACAGACAAGACTAGACAGACAAGACTAGACAGACAAGACTAGACAGACAAGACTAGACAGACAAGACTAGACAGACAAGACTAGACAGACAAGACTAGACAGACAAGACTAGACAGACAAGACTAGACAGACAAGACTAGACAGACAAGACTAGACAGACAAGACTAGACAGACAAGACTAGACAGACAAGACTAGACAGACAAGACTAGACAGACAAGACTAGACAGACAAGACTAGACAGACAAGACTAGACAGACAAGACTAGACAGACAAGACTAGACAGACAAGACTAGACAGACAAGACTAGACAGACAAGACTAGACAGACAAGACTAGACAGACAAGACTAGACAGACAAGACTAGACAGACAAGACTAGACAGACAAGACTAGACAGACAAGACTAGACAGACAAGACTAGACAGACAAGACTAGACAGACAAGACTAGACAGACAAGACTAGACAGACAAGACTAGACAGACAAGACTAGACAGACAAGACTAGACAGACAAGACTAGACAGACAAGACTAGACAGACAAGACTAGACAGACAAGACTAGACAGACAAGACTAGACAGACAAGACTAGACAGACAAGACTAGACAGACAAGACTAGACAGACAAGACTAGACAGACAAGACTAGACAGACAAGACTAGACAGACAAGACTAGACAGACAAGACTAGACAGACAAGACTAGACAGACAAGACTAGACAGACAAGACTAGACAGACAAGACTAGACAGACAAGACTAGACAGACAAGACTAGACAGACAAGACTAGACAGACAAGACTAGACAGACAAGACTAGACAGACAAGACTAGACAGACAAGACTAGACAGACAAGACTAGACAGACAAGACTAGACAGACAAGACTAGACAGACAAGACTAGACAGACAAGACTAGACAGACAAGACTAGACAGACAAGACTAGACAGACAAGACTAGACAGACAAGACTAGACAGACAAGACTAGACAGACAAGACTAGACAGACAAGACTAGACAGACAAGACTAGACAGACAAGACTAGACAGACAAGACTAGACAGACAAGACTAGACAGACAAGACTAGACAGACAAGACTAGACAGACAAGACTAGACAGACAAGACTAGACAGACAAGACTAGACAGACAAGACTAGACAGACAAGACTAGACAGACAAGACTAGACAGACAAGACTAGACAGACAAGACTAGACAGACAAGACTAGACAGACAAGACTAGACAGACAAGACTAGACAGACAAGACTAGACAGACAAGACTAGACAGACAAGACTAGACAGACAAGACTAGACAGACAAGACTAGACAGACAAGACTAGACAGACAAGACTAGACAGACAAGACTAGACAGACAAGACTAGACAAACAAGACTAGACAGACAAGACTAGACAGACAAGACTAGACAGACAAGACTAGACAGACAAGACTAGACAGACAAGACTAGACAGACAAGACTAGACAGACAAGACTAGACAGACAAGACTAGACAGACAAGACTAGACAGACAAAACTAGACAGACAAGACTAGACAGACAAGACTAGACAGACAAGACTAGACAGACAAGACTAGACAGACAAACATAGACAGACAAGTTTAGACATATTGAAATAGATAGATTTCATAATTCTAATACGTCGATTATTTTAAATATTCATATTCTATATATTAGGTAAAATTTAATGCAAATGGAACAATTTATTAAACATTTTTAACTCTTTTAAAACCTGCAAAATTTGCAGCTCACCATATACAGGTGGATTTAATTTATTTAAGACAGGTGATGGTATAGAAATTAAACAAACAGTCTTTGTAAATATTTGTTCATTTAGGGATATTTTGTTTGTATAAATTTACCCTGAATAATTTAATACATTTTCGATGTTTAAGTATTTACGTTATCGGGTGATTATTATTGAATCTAACCGCTTATAATGTGCCAGTATTACCACAACTTCTATTGTTTCAGCCTTCTTATTTCCTTGTTTGGACTTATTACAACTTTATTGAGAATTAAGTTTTGTGTCAAAAATTACCACAGATAACTGTCTGCAATGTTTTGATATGGTGACCTCGAGAATGTGAAACACGGGATAAAAATGTTTTAATAAGAAGTTACAGAAATAATAAAAACAAGAAAAATAACAATGAAAAATCCGTAACTGAGTTTAAACACGGTTTTTTTAATAATCCATTTAACCAAAAAGGGTAAAATCTGTACACTTGTACAATATGGAAAACAGAAAAAAGTTCTGCCTAAAACATATGTAATAATTAAGCTGTTTACATATGTAATAATTAAGCTCGCGAAGTCGCAAATACGTAGTTGTATCCTTTGGTTTGAAAGGAATTATTAAATGATGTAAGTAAAAATATTTAAATATATTCAAACGTTGGTTGGAAGTAGAATTTTTCTTATTGTTAGAATTAGTCACTTCCATTAAACTCTCATTATATTTATATTCTCTCTACCAAGATGGATTTGAAAATGGACAATAAAATGAAAACGTTAAATAACAAACTTAATAATAATATATTTATTCACTTAGCCACATGACAATATATAAATAAATAAACACAAGAAATAAATAGTTTTATATAAATAACATACTGTAGATGTGATGGTCAATGTTGCGTAATTAAATAAAACAGATTGAAAACACATGTAGGTAACAGAAATACATATTATGTAACAGAATAAAATATTACAAATTATAACTACACTAGAATTCAATAATTGAGGAGTATGCTCCCCGTAGTAGAGTATTTGCTTTAATTCACATTTAAATTGCTTATAGTTTTTGGTTTTTATTTTCGAATCTAACTTATTAAACAGTTTTATTTCAGTATAAATAAAGGATTTCTCATAAAGGGCAGTATTGTGCCTAGGATCGGATAAAGAGGCGCCAAATATAGTATTGTGGGAATGGGACTCCGCAAGTGTATCAAATTCTTGAATGTTTAGTTTTATGTAACCTAATGCTTTAAGTATATAAATTGCAGGTAGCGTTAATTTGCTCTTAACCCCAAAGCACCGTTTACAGCTAGTCCCGGTTTTAAGTCTGCAAATAAGAAGTAAAATCCTTTTTTGCATGATAAGCAGCGCTTTACATAAGGAGCCTGACCCCAGAGCAAAATGTGGAGGGATAAGTGAGAGTAGACAAGTAGCTAATTATGGTCCATTTAGTCGTGGTCCATTGATTTCATTAATTTCAGAATTGAAAAGTATGCACTAGATAATTTGTTACATAAAAGGTCTATATGGCTAGACCAGCTAAGTCAGGAGTCCATCCGTACTCCCAGAAAGTTAGTACATGCCGCAAGATTTTCCTCTTTGTCAGCAATATTTATTCTAAAAAAGGATGGAAGTTTCTTATGTTAAGAGAAATATATACAGATTGTTTTTTCGGAGTTTAATATTAGATGATTAATTCTACACCACCTCTTGACCTCCTCAACAACAATTCCAATCTTAACTACAAATTCATATAAATTGGTTGCAGATACCGCCACATTCATGTTATCTGCAAACAGAAATGTTTCCGAAATACATCCTTGCAGCTCGACTGAGTGTTATTAGCACGCACAATAAACTTCCTTCCTGTAGGAAATGATCGAATTAACTTCCAGAAAACCATAGCATTCCAATTTTGATAGTAGAAATTCGAGTAAATCAAGCAATCAAATAACTTAAAGAACGATACTGGGAAAACTTCTCTAAAGAAATGCAGCACCACCTATATGGAGGTCAGAAGAAGATCTGGAAAATACTCAGAATCAGAAAGAAACCAATAACAGAGGACATCCAAGTTACTACCATCAGCCACGATCAGTGGATACAATCTTTAAATAAATCTATAAAGACGAGACAGAAGCAGTAACTGAAGAAGCAGAATACATAACGCAGGCACCCATAGGCTAAATCGATGAACAACCAATTACAACAGATGATATCTTCAAGACAGTGAAAAATCTAAAAAATCGCAAAGCACCAGGCATTGATAATATCAGCAATGAAATGATCAAAAATGGGGGAAATACCATCATTAAAGAAATAATGCAGCTATTTCGAATAACCCTCCAAGAAGAACGTATTCCAGAAGAATGGGAGACCAGCATAAGAGTACCAATCTTCAAGAAAGGTGCAAAAAAAGACCCCAAGAACTACCATGGCATCACACTGCTCAGTGCAGTGCTCAGAATTTTCACAAAAATATTAGCCAAGAAAATCGAAGTTGCCGTGCAAAGCTGTGAATAACAGCAGGGATTTTCATAGTGCACAACTAGCGGAGAAAGGAATTGAGTTTGACAAGGCCGTCTACTTATGTATGGTGAACTTCAAACAAGCATTTGACCGAATACAATTAAACAGCATTAAAAATATTCTACATCAACATCGAGTGGATGACAGAGACATATACGTAATAAAAGCCTTAAACAAAAACAATAGCTCACGCATTAAAGCAGACCAAGCGCTAACTGTGAAAATTGACATCAAGACTAGAATTAGACAGGGGGACAGCTTAAGTCCAACCCTCTTTAACATCATGATAAACGAAATAATCAAAGAGGTCAAAAACACACAGGATACAGAATGACTAACAACTGCCTCAAGATAAAATGTTATGCAGATGATGCCACACTAATAACAGAGAACGAAGACGACCTACAAAGATTACTATTTTCATTAAAACCGCCAAAAAATTCAACATGATCATATGAACAGAAACTATTTTGCTCTTATTTAATTGATTACTTTAAAGATTAGTTTTGCACATAGAATGATTGTGCACTGCGCATAGAATACTTTTGCATTATACCTAGAACCGATACTAGCGTACCGATATTGGGATATATTTGTCCCACTAAGACATAAATATTTGATTAATAATAACGCATAAGTCATCGTAGATGGATGTGCTATATATATATATATATATATATATATATATATATATATATATATATAACGTGTTATTTTTCAGGATTCCAGTGTACATTAGCTCTTTCCTGAGTTAATCCATGAGTGTAATTAATTATGAGTCTAAATAATGAGTGTTTTTGCTAATTACATAATATTGGGTTGGTCAGTCCTTGCAGTGTTTGCCGTTCTTGAGAAATTCTAAAAATGAAACAAAAACACGAATGAAAAATCATTTTGAATGCGCTTGGAAAGTATATAGACTAAATATTTGAATTGCGCATCATCATAAAAAAGTTCATCTTGGTTAATCATAAGTCGAGAACAATGTGAATAAAGTAAAGCCATTATTAAAAAAGTCCAGAATAGGGAATATGCAAGAAATTAAATAATAACTTAAATTTACTTGATTTTTGTATCCCCGATACTTTATGATTTTGACATTACACCTATACCATTATTCTCATTTGGTTTGTATTGAATTCCCAAAAATTTCACCATTGGTCATATGTTATGTAACGTTCACGTTGACATTTATAGGCCTCGATATTCACAGATGTAGGTAGGGTGTATACACCTCGATAGGGACATTATCAAATACTTTATTAGGTGAACTTATAATAGTGTTTTTGCATCCCGGTACTATAAAATATCCATAAAACGGTTTTTTAACTTTCCCCATTATCGATATAGCAAATTTAAACTGAAAATTCTTAACTGTGTATGCAAATATGCTATGCAACACTAAATGTCATGTGTTATGCGACGTCATCCAAAGCGCGCGATAAATGGAACCGTTCAATCAGGTCAAATTTAATCGGTATTTTATATTTCTATTTTAATATATTATATATAAATAATTATATTTCTTAAATTAATTGAAACACTTTCAAGTATTTATATTCTTTACTATGTTAAAACGAAGTATATATACATATCGGGTTATAACGTTTTACGTCTTCCGATTCCTAACCGCAACTCCTCTCTGTTCATCCACAGCCCTTCTTCCAGGCCCGTCTCTCGAATTTTATTGTCCACTCGGTTTTCGGTTTCCTTGGGGGTTTCAGGTTAGTACTTTCCTTGGGATTCTGTGTTCTAAAATTCTTTGGACGCGTCCATACCATGATAGTTGTTTAGTTGTAATGTCATCAATAATGTCGTGTTGTATTTTCATTTCTTGTCTAATGGTTTTATTTGGGACTCTATCTCTCCTGGATTTTCCCGCCGCTCTTCTCCAGAAGTCCATTTCTGTGGCTTTTAGCTTTTTTTTGTTTTTTCTTTTATCGGCCATACCTCCGAGCTATATGCTATTATGATTTTCACGATGGAGTTGTAAATTCTTTTTTTATTTTCTTGTAATGGTTTTGTCCCAAAGAATACAGTTCAGCATGGAAGTAGCTCTTCTTCCCTGTGCGTTTCTGTCCGATATTGCTTCGTCTAGTGTCCCTTCCTTAGATATTTTCATTCCTAGGTATTTGTATATTTTGCATTGTTTGATTATCTGTCCCGTTGCTAGATGTAAGTCTTCTTGCTATCCTCCTATGCACATATACTCCGTTTTTTGTAATGTTGACATCCAGACCCCATTTTCCATACTCCTCGATGAGCTCATGAGATTTCGGCTCATATATTCCATGTCATCTATATCTTGTGCGATAACTACTTGGTCATCCGCGAAAGAGAGGGTATATACTATCGTGTCGTCATCCACTGTTTAGTTTATATATTTATTATTATTATTAGCGTATTCTTCCAAAAATGGAAGACGTTAAGCAAATAACTTAATCAAGTTTTCTGAATGCAATGGCATTCCCATGCCATTGCATTTCTGTTTCCATGTCTTCAGCGCGTGTTCCAAGTAGATTTTGAACAGTGTCGGAGATATACAGCAACCCTGTTTAAGACCTTTGGTTACTGTGAATCCAGATGTTAATCCTTCGTTGGTTTTGACTCTAGATGTAGAGCCCTCGTATAAAGACTTAACAGCTTTTATTATTTCTGTGTTTATATTGCTATGTTGGAGAGCCTCCAAAAGTTTTACTAAAGGTATACTGTCGTAGGCCTTTTTCAGATCTTTGTGCAGGAGATGTACTTCTTGATTTCGTGCGTTTTCTTTTCTAAAATATGAGTTAGCGTAAACAGACGGTCGACTGTGGATTTTCCTGCTCTGAAGCCTGCTTGTTCTTCTGCCTCCATATCGGCATATTCTTTTTCTATTCTTTTCTTTAAGATTTTTCCATAAACTTTACTTATAGTGCTTGTAACGGCTATTCCACGATAGTTGTCGATAGTTGTCAGCCTCCTGTCATACTTTTGAGGAGCCTCCAACTTTCTGTACTCTTTCTTCCTCCAATGTATGTATTGAGTCTTGAACACGTCCTTTTCCATTGATTGTTCTTCTTTTCCTATATTTTCTTCGGTACTCTCTTTTGTGATTCTTTGTATTTTATCTAATTTATCTTCCATAGTTTTCGAACTTAAATATACATGGTACCTTTTTCTTTTTTCTTCTATATCGTATTACCTCGTCCCACCAGTATGGCTTTTTCTGTTTTCCTTGTTTTTCTTCATAACCCAATGCTTCCTCTGCCGCTGAGTGTATGACCCTCTTTATATATTCGTATTCTTCCTCTATGTTTCTGAATTCTGTATTCTGAATTTTGCTGTCAAGTCTAGAGTTGTATAGTATTTTTGTACTTTCATGTTCGAGGCTGTTGACTTTAAATTTTTTTGGGGTTTCTCCGTTTGTTATTTTATCCATTCTTTTGGAATTGTCAGGTTCTTCTTTTGCTCTTATTGGTGACACTATTTTTCCTTTTAAGAGGTAGTGGTCACTTCCACATAAGGCACCTCTATGTACTCTTACATCTAGGAACTTCAGTCTGGATTTTTGTTTTATTATTATGTAGTCGATGACGCTTTTTAGATTCCTTGTTGGATGTGTCCATGTGTATTTATGGATTTCGCGGTGTTGAAAATGTCCATTATGAATGGTCAACTGATTTTGTTCGCATATTTCTATTAACCGTCTTCCATTATCGTTAACGACTTCTTCGCAATACTTTCCCACTACCAGGTCCTTTTCCTTTCTTTCTATTCTGCCGTTCAGGTCTCCTAGAAGTATTATTTCTCTTGACGTTCCTATTTCCTCATTTAGTTTTTCATAGAATTAGTCTTTATTGTGGACTAGTTCGTCATCATTAATGGCATATATTCCCAGTATAGTCACATTATATCCTAATATTTTTAGATTCATCTTTATCATCCTTTCATTGATCGGTTCCAATGTGGAGATATACTTTCTCATTCTCCTGTGGGCTATTATGGATACTCCCTGCTTAGCTCTGCTTTCCTTGGGTACTCCGCTGTAGAAGTGGTCGTAACTTCCCCAATTTTCCGATCCCTTTCCTTTCTTTTTCGTCTCTGTTAAAACTGCGATGTCTACTTGGAGATTATTCAATTCGTTGGCAACTTCGTTTATTTTATTGGAGAGGCCCTGTATATTCCATGTACCGCATATCGTTGTCCGTTTTCTTAGCTTGGTTCGTCCTTGTGTGTTTTCCGTCCTATTTCGAGGCGATTGATTAGGTTTTTTTAGCAGGTATGTTTTTTTTTTCGTGGGGCAGGGAGCTGGCCTACCGCCACAACCCTCCTCCTTTACCCGGGCTTGGGACCGGCAGTGACAACTGTCCAGCTACTCAATCCACCCGACAGCTGCCCCAGGCGGAGTTTAAAACGAAGTAAAAAGTTTTTTTGTTCAAAGTACTCATCGCGACAACGCCAGATCATATAAACCAGAAGTTAGTAACCTATGGTATACGTACCTGTAGGTATGTATATGGGGTTGTCCATTAATCACGTGATGTTTTTTAGCAACTTCTTTTTTCATTTACTTTTCAAGTACTTTTTTGGTACAAGACGCGCGCCGAATTTCGGTTTAAGAATCGCGCATACAACAAAAAAAATAGATATACGTGATATCTCACTACACCCCCTCTCCCATGTGATATTTCGTGATTCTTCACGACGACGAAAGAATTCGACTTGGTTAGACGAACTTCGAAAGGACATCAGAAATGCAAACATATGTACAACAGACATTTTAGAAAGAGACACCTTCAGACACAAAGTAATCAAATGGGAAGTTACATTAGAGCAACCAAAGCAGTACAGCCCGAAGTGGTGGGAAGAACGTAAACAAGCCTTTTCAGAAAGAATGAAAGCTTTTTGGAAAAACAAGAAGAACGCGAAGAAAACTTGATTAAGTTATTTGCTGAACGTCTTCCATTTTTGGAAGAATACGCTAATAATAATAAATATATAAACTAATATATACATTAATTTGATGATAGAAGACATCGCTAAATCCCAGTGTTTTGTCTGTCATTTTTCAATGGACCTCTTTTGGAACCGCTAAACCTCCTTGCGAACCTAGTCCAGTAGTGACTCGTAATGCTCGTAAAAGAAGCATATAACAATAGTTGCTTTAATCTTATCGAAGTAATCTTACTTCGTCTTTTTTCTTTACATTTCCGCTGTAAATTTTATTAGGAAAAATATATAGCCAAATGATTTTTTCAGACACCACAAGATGTCATATAAAGAGTCATATAAGAGCAAGAACCTGACGGACACAAAATGCAACTTAATATTCTTTGATAGAATTCAGTAAAAGCAGGAAATTCTTTAAGCATTTGTCCTAATATTCAAAGAAGTTCACAAAACATTTTAAAATTAATTTTTATTATTAATTATTTTGTTCTTTATTCACACAGTTTATGGCTCGTTAGTTATAACGGCCTTTTTATGGCAAGTACAAACAATATTATACTACTAGTTATTACTTTATATTTAACACTTTGTGAACAATATTAAAAGTGTAGAGGACACGATTCTCGGTTTTCTATAATAGAACTTGTTCTGCTTTATTCCAAATTTCTGAATTGACTCGTGCAGTATTTTTGGAATTTCTCTAGTGGCTCGCAGGTGTCTCCACTAGTAATACAATTACTTTTTCTTGTTACCATTTTCCGTTGATGTTGTTGGCCAAGGAATGTATTTTTCAATTTTTTATTTGTTTTTAGATTTGCAGGGAATGAAAAGGCATGTAAGTGTATTTTGTCTTTTGATATTCGATGTTTTTCAATATGTATTGTCCTGTCTATTACTATTGTATATTACTGTCTAGTATTGTCTATTATCGTATGTTATAGCTTGTGATATGTGTTTGTAGTACGGCACTTCTTCTATATGTATGACCCTCTAACACAATTTTGAGAGTATATTATTTATTTATATTATGTAATTACTTTATTATTTTATAAATATAATTTATATTTTACAAATAAAAAAAACTTTATTTGACAAATTTTATTATTGAGTATTTATAAAATGACTAATATAATACTAAAGGTATTCACTTTGTGTTTCTTCATTTTTCAACTGAATGGGTGTCAGTTTGGTTTGACACTCGTTCAGTTTGTCAGTTTGGTTTGAGTTTCAATTGTGAAAACAATATAAACATAAAACAATAACATTGAATTCACTTAGTAATTCCCATTGAATCAGTGATCAGTTTCTAATTAGAATGTATTTTTGCTTTGTGTAATTCGTTTTATACATCCTATCCCATTCAAAATAAATAAAAACGAAGTGTCTTTGTTTATCGACCAATTCTTTTAACGACCTAGTCGTAGGAACAAGACTCAGTCGTTAAGTGAGAAGAACCTGTATGTGTATTTTTCCAAAACCTCTTTATATAAATAACGTTCCAAGTTACTAAAGCGCAATATAGCTCAATATGTAAATCTATTCAACCTGTTCGTAACTCTATAATATTAAGTCTTATTGAAACAACTAGCGATTTTAAGAGATATTTTAAATAGAAAAAAAAATAATTAAAAAAACGATGTTATTCCTCTAGCTCTGTTATTGCCGTGAAAAAATGGACTGGTTCTAGGAATAGCATACAAATCTCTAGTTGTTTCAACGTGAGATTTGTTCACAGTCCTAATAATACTTAATATAGCTACGAACAGGTTAACTATATTTATATATTCAAACTAAATTTTCCTTTAGCAAGTTTTTATGATTGTATCTATAATTATTATGGTTTCATCCCTATATTCTAAAATAATGCTAATCGTTTTACGTAGTAGATTAAGAAAGTGTAAAATTGTCAAAAAGTTTATTTGTTAGCCATTTTAATTCTATTAAACAGACTACTAAAATACTAAGATAAGAGTTGCGAGTCTGTTAAAAACTACCGCCTCAGGCTTTGGGAGTCGTTTATTTTTATGTCGCCTGGCCATCCCTGCTATTAACACACACACAAAAAGTTTTAGGCAATTGAAAATCACTTTTACTTTTTCCCGTTTAGAAGTTCGAATTAAACTAATTGAAATAACTTACGCTTAACTCGACTTGCGAACTACTCGATGCGGACTACTCGATTCCGTATTAAAATTCAAAATAACATACCAATAACAACCATTTACAGCTGACACAATAAAATAATTATAACTGATAATGAAAACATCAAGGTGATGCTCTCTTCTTTGCTATTTAATATAGCACTGGAAAAGTTTATAAGACTATTGAGTTGAAATCGGGGGCACCATCTTCTACAATTCAAGTCAACCGCTCGAGTATATCGATGACATAGATATCAACTCGAAACCGCTAAGCGAAATGAAGTAAACATTTACCAAACTCGAAATTACGGCGAACAGGGTGGGATTAGAGATTAACTCCAGTAATAATAAATACATGCATGTAAGAAGAACCCCAAATACAACACCAGAGATCAGGACTCTAACCATAAATCGTAGAGAAATAGGAATCGTAGCTGCCAACAAGTACTTTATTATTGTATATAAAGATACCTACGATCGAGCCTTCTAACCCGCAAAACCAAGGTTCTAATAATGCATCAGAAACCTGACCAATGAGTAAAAATGAATATGACGCACTGCTCATTTTCGAAAGGAAAGTTCTGTCCAAGAAAGCAATCCAAGAAAGAGGCATATTGCGCATCCGTTACAACTATGAGCTATACGACCTCTATCCAGAACCCAAATATACTACAGTTAGCAAAAATAGGACTATTAAGATGCGCTTGACATGTAAACGGAATAAGCGAGGTGCGGGTACAGATACGACTGTTAAATGAAAAACCGGAAGAACGAAAAACATCAGGGAAACCGAAGCTCTGGGAGGATGAAGTCAATCAAGACCATTGAGTTCGAAAGTGGCGCGAATGTGTCACGAGATAGAGTACGATGTCGATGTCTTTTGGGGCACGCCGTCTTTTAGGTGCGATTTTGAGTAACTCAGATCTGTTTTCTGACGTAAATAGCGTTTAGTGAAGTCTATATTCTGCTTACAAAGTTTCTCTAATTATTGGAAGAGTGAGTTTTGAAGTAAAACTTCCTTAATGGTTGTGGAAGGTTAAACAGTTTAAATTTTCCTTGTATCTAGAAAGTGTATGGTATATATATATATATATATATATATATATATATATATATATATATATGTATATATATATATATAATATATATATATTATTATTATTACATCATTTTTGCCCATATGGACAGTGTTTGAACTTAAATATCTCATGATGACACTAGTTTCACTTCCTTCCCTTCTTTTTCTTCTCTTCCCAAAATCTCCTCATCCTTTGACTGTGCTCCTGTTTCCTTTGTTCTGTCCACATTGTTCCTATCTTCCTTTCGCTTACTAAAAATTTGGTATTCTTAATTTTGCTTCCGATTTTTTTCCTGTCTTCTATCATTTGCTGATTGATCTCCAATTGCTTTAAGTCATCTTCTATTTCATGAAACCAATTTGTTTTCCTACTTGAACTGTTTACTACATCAAATATTGCCATCTTCTGCTGCCGCTCTGTAATTTTTCATTTGTTGTATGATCTCCTCTATCTCCTCTATTGTAGGTGGAGTAGAATCAGGATTGGATGTGGTTTTTTGGAAAGTCATTTTTTCCGTGGGTTTTTTACAATTAAGTTTTACTAAAGTATTGTTTCAGAATTTTACAGTTTTCTTTAGTGTTCGTTTCCAAGGATCCATCTGTTCTTCTAAAACAGAAGCTAGGAGGTTGATAACCCTTAATATTTTCTTTGAATGTTCTGTAAAAATTTCTTGTACTATTTCTCTTAAAATCTTCTTCAATTTCTTTTAGCCTGTTGTTGTCGTGTGCTCGTTTTTCTGTTCTAATTTCCTTTGATGAATGTTTCTGAACTTCGTGAAATTCCTTCCATGTTTCGGATGTTCTGTTACTACTCAACTTCATCCACGCCTGTGTTCTTTTCTCAATGGCTTGATCACAAGTTGCATTCCACCACCTATATTTCCTTTTTCTGGGAGGTTGCGCCCAACGCATTGCCTTCTGAACTGTGGTCGCAAGATCTGTCCAAGTGTCTGTTGGATGCCTATTAATTTCTTCAATGATTTTGTCTCTGTTTATCCGCAAATATTCTGGATCAGAACTGACTATGACTATTTTGTTTTTTACTGTCTTTCTGTCTTGGAATTGGTCTAATCTTAACTTGTAACAAACAATGATCTGACTCGAAGAACCCTTTACGCGTTCTAACATTTAAAATTTCCTGCGTATTTTTGTAAGAAATGGCCACATGATCAATCTGGAATTCTCCCCATACGGTGTTAGGTGCTTTCCAGGTTGTAAGTTTTCGTCTTAGCTTTAGAAATTGTGTCGACATAATTTTGAGATTAAAATTTTGACAATATTTTATGAGGTGTTCTCCATTTTTGTTTGTGCGATAATGAGCTGAATAAGGGCCTGTGATTTGTCTGTATTTTCTCTCCTTGCCTAATAGCGCATTAAAGTCTCCCATTAAAATTTTAACATGCCTTTCTGGTATGCTGTTGGTTACTTCTTCCATGTCTTCCCAGAAGTCTTGAACTTCTTGTGGTTTTTTCTGTTATGCTCATTTGTAGGTGCGTGTGCATTGATAATCGTGTAACCTTTATTGCCTGATTTGAAGGAGAGTGTGCAGATCCTTTCTGATATTGAATTAAAGTCAACATTGTTATCCACGACTGATTTATGTACTGAAAATCCCGTCCCAAACAATGATGGTGTACCTCTTCTGACAGCAGGTTTACCTTTATAAACCCTATAATTTTCCGTGTTGAAATGATTTTCGTCTTGAAAACGTGTCTCCTGAATCGCAAGAATTACATATCTGTAAAACACATATCTGTAAGTTGTTTTAGTTTTCCAAGTTTGAAGAGCGTATTAACATTAAGAGTGCCAATGTAGTGCTTGAGATTTTGAAAAGCTCCGACTCTTCTCCTCATGATGTTCCTGGTCCCCCAGAATCCGATGACCAGGAAAGTCCAGCACGGCGACTGGGGCTTGGGGTAGCGGATTTTCCTTTTGTTCCATCATGATTACTTCAAGTTGAAAGTGGTTGTGGTGATCTTTAAGAAAGATCACGATGATTACAACTAAGGTATTGAGCCTTAGAGGTTGCCTCTTGATGTTTTTAGCTAAGAGCAGCATTTCCTCCTACTCTAAATATATAGGTTTGAGTTTGCGTTCCCGTCTGTTGTTTCAACCCTCTTTTACGGTGTATTAGGTCGAAAAATGACATTAAAAAGCAAACTATATATATATATATATATATATATATATATATACATATATATATATATATATATATATATATATATATATATATGAAATTTGCCCCGCAGAGTTTTCTCTTCGTACTTTGGGTATCCTTTCGGTACCCTTACGGTAAAAAAAATAGTTCTGACAAAATTTGAGCTCTTTATCTCAAGCCGTTATCAAGATTTACTAAAACTTATTTTCTCGATTTAATTTTTTTCCTATAGTAAAATTGAAATCTAATAAGTTCCGATTTGTTTTCGCAATACTTACGAATAAACGGCATGAAATAGTATATTGTGCAACAAGGGCGGTAAGTTGTCAATTGTTCACGAGAGCGAAATTGGGCGCACGTAAGAAGTGAGTGCTCGTGAGTGCTCATTCGCTCGAGAGGACAATTGTCAATACGGCACGAGTTGCAGATAATATTTTTTATTACTCATGCGAGGGAACGTATCTTACAAGCTTGGGGACCAGGGGCCATAAAAAAATAGAATCAAAAACCAAGAATTTGTTTTTTCAATTATCTTCGGTGGTGTGGATTCGTCATAGGAAGTCTCATCAGTTTCCGGTATCACCATTTACACTAATTTTAAAATGTTTTCTTTATTATTATTTTGTAATGAAAAGAAATATCTGTCACTTTCACATCACTTTTTTAATATTGAGGTTTTGATTGTGTTGATTTTATTTATTCAATTATTTTTCTTAATGTAACAGCGATTTTAATTCAATATTTGCGTGCGTTACCCAAGTTTTGTGGTAATAATTGAATTGACAAAAACAGCCATTTTTCGCACTAAAAAACGGGCACCAAGATAGTATTTATCCCGCATGAGTAATTAAAAAAAATGTATGAGTTTTACGCCAGGCTTTAGGAAAGGGTGATCATGCATCGAACAAATTGGGAACCTAAGAACAATATTGAATGCAATAATACCCAAACAAATCCTAAAAATATTTTGTCTTTTTGCCCAGATCGAAAGCCGATTTTTAAGAAAAAAAATATTTAGAACTGAAATTATTTTTATGATCGTATTTTTTAAAAATGTCATCCGCCAAATTTTGTAAGAAAATGTCTTCTGTACTCCTTTATAACCAGGATTTTTTTCAATTTTTTTGATGTGGTGGAACAATGTAACAAAAATTAAAAACGTTCTTACATTCTAATCAACATATTTTATAGTTTTTTTTTTATAATTATATTATTTTATAATTATATAAAGGACATATAGACAAATATGAATATGTTAGGATGAGAAAACATAACTCCGTTCCACCAAAACTTTATTGTCTAAGAAAAACTCATAAACTAACATTAAATTTAAGACCAGTAGTAAGTTGCATTAATAGTCCAGGTTATAATTTAAGTAAATTCATACATAACATAATAACGCAAGTCAATTCCACATCATATTACAATCTTAAAAACTCTAGAGAATTAGTTGAAATCATCAAAGACATGAGTATACCAGATAATTATATATTAGTGTCCTTAGATGTTGTTGCTTTATTCACAAAACTACCAAAAAATTTAATTTTAGAAATAATAATAAAAAAATGGAACTTTATAAAAACATTTTCAAATATTGATAAAAAATTATTTTTAGAGATTGTTAACTTTTGTTTCGAAAGTAGTTATTTTTCTTGGTCAAATGAATTTTATAAACAGAATATAGGCACACCCATGGGAGCACCAGCTAGCCCCTGTTTAGCCAATTTAGTTATGACTGACTTATTTGATAAATTAACAAAAGATATAAATTTTGATATACCTATAAAATATTTATATGTAGATGAAACAATTCTTTTTATTCCAAAAAAACAAAGTAGACTACATATATGAATATTTCAACAGTTATAATAGTAATTTAAAATATACCATTGAAATAGAAAGAGAAGGAAATTTACCATTTTTAGATATTAACATTATTAGAAAAAATAACAAAATTATAACAAATTGGTACAGTAAATCTAGAAATTCAAATAGGATCATTAACTTTTATTCTGTCCACAATATTAAACAAAAAAATAAATATTATTATGAACCTACTCAATAGAGCAATTAAATTGAGTAGTGATAATTTTCATAAGGATAACATTATAAAAGTAAAAAATATATTATTCAAAAATAATTATCCAAAATATCTAGTAGAAAAATCAATTTCAAAATTCTTTAAAGAAATACAACATAATAAAGAATAGAAGAGAGCAGCAAGCAACATAAATTAAACAAATTTTATAAATTCCCAAACATTCCAAATTTAAGTGAAAAAATCAATAAAATTACAAACAAATTAGGATGTAGTTTAGCTACATATAATATTTCAACAACCAGAAGGTTCTTCACAAAATTAAAGGATAAAACACCTAAAATGAATTGTTCTGAATTAATTTATAGTATTCCTTGTAGGGATTGTACAAAATTATATATTGGACAGACAGGACAATATTTAAAAAAATGAATTGAACAACATAAAAATGATTGTAAATCTAACACTATCTCAAATATTGGTAAAACAGCTTTAACAAAACATAAATTCACTCTTAAACATAGTCTAGATTTTGAGAACTACAAAATTATTGAATTCGAAACAAATAAATTTAAACGTAATATTAGTGAAATGTTAGCCATAAAAAAATACAAAACAATGAACTTTAGAGAAGATACTAATAACCTTAGTAAAATATATATTCAAATTATAAATAATATGATGACCGATAAAAGTTAAATAATATAAAATTTAGTAAAGTGTATAAATCAAAGAAATTTTTTAAGGAAAATGCAAAAAAGTGTCAAATATATGTATTTTGTAATTGATTTGTCAATTTAAACAAAATATATATATTTTTGTTTATAAAAGTTATTAACTTTTGTTAATTTGTTTATTTATTTAAACATCAAATTTGATTCAAAATTTATTTATTCATTTATAACATCATAATAATTTTATAACATCATAAAACATAATAATTTTTAATTTAATAGAAACAATTTAGAGGTATGTCTTATTAATGTTTTAATTATAATTTGTAAATAATTTTATTTTTGTAATTTTTAGCCTATGATTAAGATGTTAGTTTTCACATCGAAACTAGTAAGGCAAATAAATTATTAAAATTATATAAGAACTTTATTTCCCAGTACCAATAATATATAAAAAAATGATAAACAACAGGGATAAAAATAACCAACATTTAATATTTTATAGTTGCTAGAAAAACACATAAAAAGTTGATTTTGACTGAAAGAATACGTTAGTTAATCTTTGCCACTGTCTTCATTTACTACAACGTTAACAACGATTTTCTATAAACAGACGACTTACAATTTCGGCAGTTCTTATTATTTTAGTCAAATATCGTGCATGGGAAAGATAATATATAATCTTTGCAATGTGAGAGCAACATCCAATAGTACGCTTTCCATTAGCACAATCACAACAATATCGTCTAATATCCGAGATTTCATTCTTTTCTGACTGATAATCAGTGTATCATCTCACTTGTAATTATGTAATGTTAGGTGTGATTTTAACATGCAGAAGTTTTACTGTTTCGTCTTAATTCATCACCTCAGCTAAATACGATAGAGCTTGAGACATTTGATATGACCCTGTGAACAAAATTTTAAGTTGTTGTTCCGTTAACTCTGGAAAGTCTGTTAAATCGTTTGATGCAATGGTTGTAAAAGAATTTTTCGTCTTGCCCAACAATTTGTCTCTCTTATTATCTTGATCTTCTGTTGAATTCATCGCAGCAATAATTTCTTCAGAAAGCATTTGAATTAAGTCTCCTACCAAATTCATTGTGTATACAACAGGAAACTCGACAAAATAACTAGTTTTAGCGATTTTCATAATTTCAGATTCGTTCATATTAGCTGTGTAAGACCCAAGCATAGGTATCTATAACCAAACCATTTGTAATGCATATTGTAAATGGTTTGCACAGAGGTAATTTTTTTACCAGAATATGATCTCTGGTATTCATTATTTGTACTTCTTTGATGGCGAATATATGTTCCCTCACAAATAAATACCACTTGGTCATCTTTTAGTCCATATAATTTTCTCGCTATGTTTGAAGTATTAGAAAGTAAAGTTTCTCTAGTGACAGCTTTAATTCCAAAATTCAATGGCAAAACGTCTTTTTCAAATGAGTTAATCACTTTATCACAGCAGTCAGATACCATTTGTTTACGGGCCAAACCAAAAATGTAAGATATTGAATACGAATTATACGTTTTTAATTTAAATAAAAAAATGTCTATAGCTTGACATTACGATTTATTGAATTTTTCATAGACGTTAACATCTCAAGCAGTTTTAAGAGTTTTTTCCATGAAAGACCCGTAAATATCTCTAGTTGTTTTTCTAAAAATGAGTGGTCTCCAATTTTATCAATAATAGACGAATCGCTACTAATAGTCAGCTGCCCAAGTAACTTTTTCAATTCCCCAACTTCAAATACACTCGTATTCGAATGGATTCGAATACGAGTTCATATGTTCGTCATAGAATCGCTGTTTTATGATATGATCTTTACAACACCTATTTCCATCAGGAATAAAGATTCGTCTTGTAGTGAAAACTTGTTTGCGATCTTCAAATGGAACAAGTTTAATATTTTGTAAGTAAGCTGTAAATCAATGCAATCAAAGAAATAATAAATGTTATATTATTATTATTGTTAAATTAACCGAAATTTAGCAACATTAAAAAATAAATGAAAATAGTATTATTTTTACTCTCAAAACTAATTGCTCTATATTGATCTGCAAATAAATATTTGCTAGCATTTCTGATTGCAACTCCTCCGGCATTGATAGAGTTTTATTGATTTAATTTTTAAATGGGTTTATTAAAAGTTTATAAAAGTTTTTTAATTACAAAAGAAGTTTCAGAAAAAGTGATTGTTTTATACGTTAATATATCTGCAAATCGAAGGTTTAAGAATACATCATGAACATCCCTTTTTGGTATTTGAAAATAACATTTTACTATATAACTACTATTCTAAAGCACTCCTGTAATACCGACTCTACAATTGTATGCGTTTTCATACAGCAAAACCAGCTTTCTGAGCTTTGTGAGAAATACTGAATCTCGTCCATATTAATTAAAAATCGGCCCATATAAAACAAACCTAAAAATGGAAATGTGCTTTATTCAGAAAATGCCAAAGGAAACACAGAAGACTAAAAAAACAAAGGAAACAAAGAACAGGAACAACACTTTAATTACGTTTGTATACATTTAATTTCATAATTTAATAATACATTTCACCTAAAATATAAATATTCATTGAGCAATGATAGTATGATCATATGATCATACAAAGAATTGTAAAAAGAAACCCCAACCCCAATCTGTAACGACACTATTATTGTTAATCCAAAACAATAAATTATAATTGATTGATTGTGGAGTTACTTGTTGAAACTTCATTTTCAATAATAAAATTAAAAACACAACCGTTTTTAAACTATAAGTTTTTATTGTGGAATACTACATAATATCTTTCACTAACACTGGGGCTTCATCAGGTAAAGAAGAATAAAAAAAAATTAAACAAACATGCTACATGTTTGTTTAATTAACTATGCTACAAAAGTTGATAGGGTGTGTATTATAGGTTTAGATTGAGTAGGTGATAATTGTTTACATCTAGTCTTCTTCTCACGTCGTCTCCTTCCGAAGGTTTTGATCCAAATGACCATTATCGTTCTTGACACGGATGCTCGGAAGGCATCAGTGGCCGTACAGTTGAACGAACGCCGTAGATCTTTCAACCATGAGTTGTGTCGCCTGCCAATCGACGTATTTCCTCTGTATTTTCCCTTCAATAATTAATCGTAAGAGTTCGTAACGCTTCCCTCTCATAATGTGCCTTAGGTAATCCGGCCTTTCTTCATATCATAGTATGGTGTAGGTATATAAGTGACGGCACCTCAGTTCAAGCGAGTTGCAAAAGCCGCTCCAGAAAAAAACTGCCCCTAGCGCGCATGTACATCTTAACCTCGGTCTGCAGAAGATCCTAAATCTCTCTAAATTCAACTGTCGACAGGTAAAGATCTCTTTAGTTCGGTGCTCTAGACATTTATTTATTTTCACCTTGTTCTGAATCCTAAAAAATACAATCCACACTTTAGACATTTCTCAAACACGTAAAGTAATTCTTTTGACTTTTTCATACGGGTAAATACATCACCGTTAGTCACTCCTTGTACCCAAGATATTCTCAGTATCCTCCTGTACAGGTACATTTCAACGGTTTGGAACTTTTTTTCCATAGCGGGGCTTAGAGTCCAGCTTTCGCATCCGTACAGAAACACTGGAAACAGGTAGCATCTCAACATGCGGACCCTCATTTCCAGACTTAGGTCAGGTCTAATAAAGAAATTTAGCGTGGTTTTAAATGTTCTACGGGCTTGTTCTATCCTCGACTTTATTTCATTCGTCAAGTCACAGTGTTGGTTGACTTAGGCGCTCCGATTTTCGCCCCGAAGTTGCCAACCTGCTTTATGGATTCCCCGTTATAGAAACTTTTGTTTGTTGTTTGTGAAGATCATGGTATATGTCTTCAGTATTTTTATAAACAAACCTGCCCGTTCTCTATGATGCACCACGTATTTGATATGGTGAAGCGTGTCGTCAGCCTATCTCAAGTTATTTATTATTCGTCCATTTACCGTGATTCCGTTTGAAGTTTCATCAAGTGCTTCATTGAATATTACATCCGAGTGTAGATTGAATAGAAGAGGCGATAGGACACTTGTCGCACATATTTCTTTATATGTATAGCAGCTGTGAGCACATATACTGATACTTGAGTCGTGTGATTCTAGTATAATTCCGTGATAATCTGTATGTCTCTCCTATCTACGCCTGTTAATTTCAGTATATTTATCATTTTCTCATGTTGAACACAATAAAATACCTTTTGGTAGTAATACCTTTTGGTAGAAATATAGCAGGCGTACAGGTCACAATTCATATCTCAGCATCTTTAGGCCAAGACGTTCAGGGAGAATAGAGCTTCACGTGTACCGACTCGATTGCGAAACCCAAAATGTGTTTGGTCCGTCTGATTATATAAATTTTTGTAACACTAAATACTTATATAATACTTATATAAACACTTTTGATTAACACTAAATACTAATAGTAATTATTTGTTAGCTTATTTTTAAAGTTTGATGTTTGGTTAAAATTTCAGTAACCATATTTGTTGAATACCCATTATTCGAAGCTATCGTAATGATTCTGTTCTTATCGAAATTAAAATTTTCTAGAATAGCTTCGAATAATGGGTATTTAACAAATATGGTCTCAGTGACCACTGATGTCATGGTCATGGTCACTGAAATCTGTGACTGTCATGGTCACTGAAAAGTCAAACATTCTCTTTTCCATTTACCCCAAAATGCAATTTACAATACACATCAATTACAACCCTTTCACGTACAGTGGCAAAATTTCTGAAAAAATAGGAACGATCATTAAAAAATCTACGAATCAATCTACTGTCTTCAAAATCAACAACTACAAACAAAATCAAAAAAGGACAAAAAATCACAAAAGGACAAAACAGACAAGAAGTTGAACTCAGGGGTCTACTGTTAATCTGCTGTTAACTGGTAATCTACTGTCTTCAAAATCAACAACTACACACAAAATCAAAAAAGGACAAAACAGACAAGAAGTTGAACTCAGGGGTTTACAAGTAAACTTGAGAAAATTGCAGTAAAGTCTACATAGGACAAACAGGTAGGTATGATGATTTTGCAATGCAACAGCTCGTTTGGGGAACGAGCCTGAAGGGCGAGTTCCCCATTTGCTGGAGCATTTCCGCACGAAATTTGGTCAACAAAACCAGAATCCAGGAACATGAAAGAAGCTACAACTTCAAAAAACCAACCATACTTTTGCTAACCATTGTTTATATTACAATCATAAATACAAAAATAAATTAAAAAATAAATTAATTAAAAATAAATACAAAAAGAAATATTACATGTGGAGATGAAAAGTTAAAACTAAATTTATTGGAAAGTTTATGATATTGAAAAAATATAAATTTAAGGAAAAAGGTATTATTTTGAATGATCAATAAAATGTAAATAATTCTCCCCAACTCAATCTAAACCCATTATACACCCCCTCACAAATTTTGTAGTATCGTTCAAGTAGTATGTTTGTTTAATTGTATTTGTATTTCATTACATGATAAAGCCGCAGTGCTGGTGAAACATATGTAATATTTTACAATAATAACTTTGAAACTGAAAAGAATTAATTGTATCTTAATTAATATATAAAACACAGTCGAGTTTGAATTTTGGCTTTTAAAAACTCAAGAACGCTATTATAGTTAATATTAAAATTTTGAAAAAAATCACGAAAAAAGTAATAATAATGAAAATAATTGAATTTTCACATTTTTCTATGTAGCGCCACATATATTCTCACAATCGAAGCTACCTAAACTATAAGTTAAGCTAAATAACTTAAGCCAATAGATGGCGTTATTCATTCCCCATTCTTAAGTCACTGCCTATAGAAAGTTCCGCAATAAATATTGAACGTGTGCTACAGAGAGAAAGTAGAGTTTGTCCAAACAAGATAGATTTTTTGACAGTTAGTTGACATTGTTGACATCTCTGACAAGTTGAGTACAGCGTAATACACGTTTACTTCTTCTAGATTTGTTTTTGTATTGTGTGAAGGTGTTTTGGATAATTTTATTTGAGGATTTGAAACAATTTCAAAATCTGCGATAATAGCCTTGCGATGTATAGGCAACCCACTGTACGCATTATGCGCATGCGTATTGGGGGCAAAACACAAAGGCGTAGGGAATAGTTATTTACATTAGAGTGCAGAAACGATGATTTTACAATGCAACAGCTCGTTTGGGCCCCCCATTTGCTGGAGCATTGTAAAATCATTTCCGAACGAAAGTGCCGAAGATTTTTTGGCCGACAATTATTATTTAAGAAACAAATGGATATAGATTAATCACAATATTGGAAGTTATTTAATTTTTTAATGTTGGTACTCACAAACTTTGACATTTTCACTAATTCAAATTTATTAGGTACATAGGGTACATGTCGTTAGGTACATGTCATTTTTCCAAATGTCAGACGCACAATAAAATTTAAAAAATTACTCTTATTTTCTACATTATCGTGACACACATAGTGTAAAGTAGCGTTTTTGAAATTAGATTTTACTGTCTTATACTTACTTTATTTTGTAAGTGTCCCTGAAACGTTAAAATTTATTGGTCACTTTACCGCATCGTAGCCGTACTTTGCAACATTGTGTGTAAAAATCTAGTTTCGCTGGACGTATACACGATGTCAAAGCTAGCTTTACAATTCAGGAGGCAAAAAAGGGGGTATATAAAAATTGTTTATACTATTGAAATTTTTTTCTTATTTCTTATATAACTTAATCTAACCATAACCTTACCATCCATTTTGTTCAAATCTGTAGGTACGGTGGCGTTTTGTACACGCCACTGGAGGTTTTATTTCAATTTCCGTTAGTTTCAATTGTGACACGGAGGGCGCTGAATGGCTCATGACTCTTAACGCATCTTACCCAAAATAAGGAAGAAACGATCTTACATCGAGTTCTAACATTTCTCAGGTTAGTATTTAGAGAAATGGTTAAGTAAAGATGTAAGAAAAATTTTAGAAAATTTTTAAAATTTATAAAATAAGAAAAATTTTGAATCTGCTGTGTAGGTCCATTTCTTAGGGACTCAATTTGAGCAGAAGAGAGCTCTAAATCCTAATGAGTTTTGTAATTTGACTAACCCATCTGGGTTAATCTGATATATGGGGCATCATAAATATAGGCAACGCAATGTACGCATTGTGCGCATGCGCATTGGGGCAAGACAGAAAGGCGTAGGGAAAATAAATTTGAAGGTATATAAAAATTGTTTGAAATTGTTTAAACTATCGAAAATTTTGTGGCACAGGGGGCGCTGAACGATGGCCCATAAATCAGATTAACCGAAAGCTTATGGCCGGAAATTATTACGTCGTGATGCATTTCCTGATTTATTGTTAGTGAAGTCTGTCGAGATACCAGTAGGTGAAAAAATGATTATCCAGGAAGTTGTGAATCAAGTTTGTGAACCTGAGGAAAGGAGTGATAGCAAAGAGATTTTTTGAGACAAACTTGCATTTTGAACCTTCTTTGAAACATTGACGTGCACATCCTTTTCAGTCCCAGAATGTATGATCTCTGTACTACGCATAAGCAGACAGCAATGTTAATCCGGAATAAATGTTTCAATTTCCCGCTTGCTGGTTTCTCTACAATAGCCGCCCTCATTGCTGTACCGGACCCGGACGACTCGGCACTTCCAACTCGGCACCGGATAAGTCGGCCCCGGACAACTCGGCACCGGGAAAAGTCGACACCGGATAAGTCGGCACGGGACAAATCGGCACCGATATTTTTTGGTGCGGATCTTTGCATCATCTTTGAAATTTTCTTTTAACCTCTTATCCTTTTAACCCTTAATAAAGTTTTTTATGTTTTATTATTAGTTTTTAATTTAACGCTGTTTTCATGTCAACATGAATTCTACTGTTGGCTAGAAGGTGACTAAATAAATAGTTTACAATTTCCTTCATCTTTCAAGGGCGCACGCCCCTTACTTTTTGTAATTATAAAAAGATGTCTTTTGTTTTTGATATTACCAGAACCTATGTGATACTAGAAAATTTTTATATTGATGACTGGTGCCGATTTGCCCGGTGCCGACTTATCCGGTGCCGAGTTTTCCCCGTGCCGACTTGTCCGATGCCGAGTTGGAAGGGCCGAGTCGTCCGGTGCCGACATATCCAGTGCCGACTTATCATGTACCCTGCGGTACTTTGTATATCCAGTGACTTTACCCATCCATGAATGTCATCCACATGTTTTACATTTGGCGGTGCATCTAGAGAATGGTCAACGAGTTTATTTCAAAGCATCAAATGTTACTCAACGTGCTGCAACACCACCAGCGACAACATTGACAGGTTTCTTTTTTTATTTGCCAAAGCGATCCATTTGTACGAACGTTTCTCTACTCTCTAATGTTCGTGGGCCGACATCCTTTGAATCACTTCGAACTGTTAATGGTGCAGTGTGCCCAACATTTCGTGGTGCATGTCAATAGCTCAATTAGATTGAAAACGAAACTCATTGGGACATATCAGTAGCTAAATCAGATCTTTCAGCATCTCCAAATCAGATACGCACATTATTTGCAATCATTATTTCGACATGTATCCGAACTTTTGGATTTTGGGCATTTGTACTTATCGATTTTGGACTTTCGGATTTTTGGATTTATATTTTAAACTTTTGCAATTTTGGATTTTGGTCTTTTGGATTCTGCACTTTTGGGGTTTTAGATTTTGCACTTTTGGATTCTGGGCTTTTGAAGTTTTAGATTTTTGACTTTTGAATTTTGGGCTTTTGAACTTTTGGTTTTCGGGCTTTTGGATTTTAAACTTTTGAATTTGGCTTTTTCTTATACGTCGTACCTTATCCTAGGGAGAGGACAGACATAATTATATTCCCATCTATTATATTATTATTAGCATTTATTGTTCATTATAAATATAATACAGTAGACATAAGGTTTTAAGGTGTACGTACATATGTACGTACATACATATGTTTAAAAAACAATGAACAAAAGGGCTCGTTTAGTCATTATAAGGTTATAATGTCCTAGTCTTCCACGAGCCCCGATTTTCTGAAAAAAGACATTTTTTGTTTGTGTTCCATTCATATAACATTTTACTCTATTTTGCTTTTGGTGAGAGATATTTAGTGAACAAATTTGCATATATTCCAGCTTTGAGTTTCTTACAAATCAAGAGAAAGATTTAGATCGTTCATAGAGTTGATTAGCGCCTTGGGTTTACTTTCTTTAGCATCCTTTTAAACGGTTTAATATCCGCTAGCCGAAGAGTGTCGTTAAGTCCGTTAATTTTTTTTTGTTATTTGATATGTGAAACAGGATTTAAAGAGCTGTTTTTGTGAATTGGAGGTGTTAGTAAGCCTTTGCTGCGGACATTGAGATTATGTGCGTCTGTTCTGTATGTTATTTTATTATACAGATATATAATCGTGTACGATAATATCTAGAATATAATAGATAATAGCTGGAATATATGCAAATTTGTTCACTAAATATCTCTCACCAAACCAGATATATCGATACGCGAAATATTTGACTGACTTTAATTTAGCTAATAAGATATTTTTTAATGATTATAGACTCTGAGGCGATACGAAGTTCGCCGGGTCAGCTAGTTATCAATAAATAATAGTTAATCGTTTTCAGTATCTTATTTTATAACAAACCCTGTTCAGTCCTACAGCATCTTTGCCGAAATTGTATAATATTTAGCAAGTATTTCACGTAATTCTGAATTTTTTCATGTATTTTTATGCAACACAAATTGTAATTTTTACACTTAATCCTTATTATTAGTAATGTTTATTTTCAGAAACGTTCATAGTTTTCGGTTTCGGTTAAACCAGTTACTAGGCGAGAGATAAATGTATTCTAGGATAAATCAATCCATACCAGTCGAATTTTTGAATTTTGCAATAAAATAAAAGCTTCCTGAACATCGTTTATTCTTTATGTGGTTTATGTGGCTTGATGGGTTCCAGAGGTCTATAAAGCTAGCACCCCCGCCTCTTCAAAATTAAATTTGGTTAAACAAGAATTATGTGCTTTATTTGCTAATCATTTGCTGCAATCGCGATTTTTCCTGCTCAAGGCGTTCAATGAAAAAATCAAATTTTGCTAGTGAGGTTGCTAATTTACTGACAAGCCAGCACCCACCCATATGAAAAATTGGGATACCGATATTAAATAACCACTATAAGTATGTGCTTTTTATGTGCTTCGCAAGTACCCTGGAGCGAATTCGGTAACTCAACTCCTTGGGCGAAAAACTTACCCAGAAATCTATAATGACAATGTACAGAAATGTGCAATAATTATGTGCTCTCATGATAAGAGGTTATGTTACATCGCCATTTTTGAGCTCTTGTACAAAAATTCAGCTGAAACCGTGAGTAAAAGGCGAATCTATAATAATCGAGCGCAAACATTTTAATCGAAGCGAAATCGTTGGAATAATTAGGATCTCTATCTAAAAGACAAATCTTATAAACGAATACAATACTCATTTAAGACAGGCAGAATTGGCAAGAAAATCATTAAAAAAAGACCAGAATTTGGCATTACATAATGCTGGTCACTATTTCAGTTTCTCCTTCGATCTTCGGTAACAAAGCACTGCCCTACCCAAATTACTTCAGCTACATATTACAAGCGTAATTTGTACATATTAAATATGTGTTTTCACAACCTCCGTGATGTTCACATGTGGAGATCTTTTCCCGGATATTTTTTGTTCCAGAGGCTCGAAAGTGTATGTCTGGGATGAAACTATAGCATTCAGGGAGTCACAGGAAGTATAATGTTCCTGAAGCATCTAAAAACTCTTAGGTACGAGAGGCATATTATAGATTACAGCGATATGTGTTCAGGATATTAATACCAATGATACAATAAATCACAAGATGCTACTATATATACTGCACTATGTAGGGCTGTCCAAGCAGTCCATTCTGTTCTTCAGGAGTTACCTAACCAATAGACGGCAGATAGTTTTGTTGGAGATAGTCTATCTGAACCTGGCATTACTCTTAGCGGTGTCCCCCAGGGATCGGTTCTCTTTCCTCTGTTATTTTGCCTTTACGCGATTAGCCTCGGTAAATATGTCAAACAATGCAAATTCCACCAATACGCAGATGACACCCAGCTACTATGCACCTTCTCCCCCACTAATACTCTTGAAGCAGAAAAAGACATTACGGACGAATTGAGCTCAATAATTGAATTTTCTAAACACCACTCACTAAGCATCAATCCATCAAAAACTCAAATATAATCTTCGCCGGCAAACAGAGTCAACAAATCAAAGATAGCATAGAAATATACGTAGCAGAAGAAAAGTTAGCAACAAAAATGGAGGTCAGGAATCTCGGTGTTATTTTAGATAAGGATCCAAAATTCTCATCTCATGTATCGAAAACGAGCAACACAGCCTACCTCCGGTTAAAACAATTGTATTCCGCTGTAAGTTTCCTCACGAAATAGTTTAGACAAAGGCTAGTGGAAAGTTATATGCTTTCACTTTTCACTTATGCAGATACAGGCTAATAGCGGATACAAACGATTCAAAACACGATTTGTCCATGGCCTGAAGTCCAGAAGTAGAATACCAGCTGTAATAAAAACATTATGGAAAACGATGGAACAAGTCAGAAACTACCATGCCATATGTTGCTTCAAGAGTATTATAATAAACAAACAGCATACCTGTATAATAAAATAACATTCAGAACAGTCGTACATAATCTCAATGTCCGCAGCAAAGGCTTACTAACACCACCACTTTACAAAAAACAGCACTTTAAATCCTCTTTAACATATCAAATTACAAAAATAATCAACGGGCTAAACGATACTCTACGGCTAGCGGGCATTAAACCGTTTGAAAGGATACTAAGGAAAGCTAACCCAACATGCTAATCTACCTAAACTACCTAAACCTTTTTCTTGATTTGTAATAAAATCAAAGTTGAAATATATGCAAATTTGTTTACTAAATATCTCTCACCAAAAGCTATATATATTAAAATATTATCTGAATGGAATACAAACAAAAAACGTATTTTTTCAATAACTCTGTGCTCGTGAAAGACATTATAACCTCATAATGCCTAAACGAGTCCTTTTTTTGTTCTGTATACCTTATATCTACTGTATTGTATTTATAAAGAACAATAAATACCTTGAATGGAAGAAGGAAAGAATATTAATATGCTGTGACATGGTTGAAAATTGTTCAATTTGCCTAAAATAAGGTAGTTATCATTAACCTGCGTTTCTGCTATCAGGCCATTCCTACCTAATGATAAAGATTTTGATTAAAGAAGTTGTAGAAATAGAGTTAAGAAAAAGCAATTTATTATTTGTCACTCAGGAATTTTATGAAATCATAAAAAAATGTCGAAGGAATAAAACGTGAGTTCATTTCAACTAACAATAAGCCCCTAGAAAACGCGATTTTTAATACGCTGAAATATACTGATGATGTTGGATGAGATTTTTGAGAAGCGATCCATAAGATAGTTTACAAAACGTCAACGAACTAGGATGCATCATTAAAACATTGGAATTAAGGCTCATACGATTCGGGGTGAATTTTTCTTACAAGGGCAGAACACAAAAATGTAGAATAGGATATCAATGAGCACATAATTATTGGAATAATTTTGCGTCGGTTAAAATTTGTGTGCTCGATTATTACAGATTTTACCTCTAATGACTCATACGGTTAAGGGTGAATTTTATTGCAACGTTTCTGCGTCGATTTAAATTTTTGTACTGGATTATTATAGATTTATACTCTTATTGCTCATATAAGGCTTCGAACAAGAACATTGTGAATAGGATATCTCAAGAGTTAAAATTTTCAGTTAAAATTTTTGTACTTTGTCATTAAATATAGATTTCATATATTGTGGCTCATTTCATTCAAGGAGTTTTTCCCACAAGGGGTTGAGTTAGCGAATTCACGTTGAGTACTTATTTGATATCGGTATCTCATTTTTTTCAGATGGCAGATTGCTAAATGTGATATAATAATAATAAAAAAATTCTTCTAAAACACACACTATTTATAATTTTCGAATGCAAATTTAATACAAATATTAAAACTAGTTACTTTTACATTCTGTAATTTAACAATTGTAGATATTACGTATAATTAAAAAACTCAATTATTGACGTTTTCAGTTTATATACCCCAAACCAAATGTCGTGTTAGCAGTTTCTCTTGGTTGAGTTTGAGTTCCATGATTTTTTCGAAATGAAAAATGAGTGTGTAACCTTACACGCGGTTGAAGTAAAACTTTTGTAACGGTTGTGGCATGTATTACTGAAAAGATTAGAAAGAAACTTTAAATAAATATGTCATACTAAAATATAGTTTCATTTATTGATTAACATAATTTACAATGAGTAATAAAACACCGTATTTGCATCAAACATTACAAATAAAGATGCAGCCAGACTATGCAAGTAAAAGCGGCTTCAGAAAGTATTCCTAGCAACAGAGTATTTGAAATTGCTTTCACGAGCAATCAGACTATGCAAGTTTTACTTTCACAATGTAAACGCTTGCTTTCTGAAAGCGCTTGCATAGTCTAACTGCACCTTCAGTTAATTCAAATATTATATCATAATTTAAATATTAAACTAGGGGTTTCTTATAACTAAAATGAGACACGTAAACTATTGTTGATTGAAATGAACATTCATTTATTAAATTGATTTTTTTTCAAAAAATCAATTAATGGTTGAGATTCTTTTGAACGAAAATTAACATTGTAATCTCATTGATTATCTACATACAATTAAAATTTAATCTTTTTAATAATACCTACAACAAGCGTTAAAGAAGTTTTAATTTACACACACTTATTTTTTAGGATTAAACTTTATGAAAACAAACTAGAGACTTTGCAGAACGTTATTTCCGTCAGACAAAAAGATCAGAGTTATTCCAAATTGCGACTAAAGAAGTTTTAATTTTATTTAAAAAATTCATATTAGAAAACATATTTATATTTTAAGACATCTATTGATCTCTACAAATTTAAAAATTTTTAAAAACGAACACCGTGCAAGCAGACAATAAGGTCTGAGTTACTCTCAAGTCGCCCCTAAAGAAGTTTGACCTCAATTTTGTTGTGGGCATTATGACATTTATATAGGGTTACAGTGGTTGAGGTAGAGTATCCTTAAATTTTAAAATTTTGCAAAACGAACGCTGTGTAAGCAGACTATAAGGTCTTGAGTAACTCTCAAGTCGCGCCGAAAGAAGTTTGACCCCAATTTTGTTGTTGGAATAATGACATTTATTTATTTAGGGTTACGTTTTGGTAAGCACGTGTTGAGAAATGTCAAAAACTGTTATAGAGCGACATCTATGTGGATAAGACTTAATCTACCTCCATTTCCGTCAACTAACGTTATTTCCTTATCTGAGTTAATTCCCACAAATAAAATTAAACAAATGATCAACTGTAATTTATAGTAACTGTCAGTAGTTAATATATATTTATATCAGTCTTACTTAATTTTTTTAATTTAAACATGTTTACAAAAGAGCAGAAAACTGTTATTGTCGAAAGTTATTTTTGTAATAGTAGACGCCTGGAAAATGTTGAAAGGGAATACATTATCGACCCGTGCATTGAAGAATTTAGGCAACGTTTTCGTATTGCTGTGTTTAATAGGAATGAGTTTAGAAGGCAGGTATTGCGATCAGTTGATTGCTTTCGAAGTACTGGTAACATTAACAACAAATCAAGAAGTGGAAGGCCTCGTATTAATAATGAGAATATTATAAACAACATCAGAAATGCAGTCCAAGACGAACCTACCACTTCAGTTAGGACTCAACAGTTGAATTTAAGTCGTACTACCACTCACAGGATTATTCGTCAAGAAATTTACATAAAACCATATAAGTTTCAAATGTACCAAGAACTTTTATCACTCGATTATAATAAAAGACTGACCTACTGTCGGTGGTTCAATAAAAATATGAACGAAGTGTTAAATTTAACATTTTTCACTGATGCAGCCTGGTTTCAACTAAACGGATACATTAAGATATTACCTAACCTAACCCCACTGCATCCAATCAAAGTTGGTTTGTGGTGAGCAATGTCAAGATGCAGAATTATTGGTCCAATATTTTTCGATTGTAATTTAAACGCTGCCACTTATAGACCCATTATTTTGCGACAATTTATTAACGAACTTCATGATGATCAACTCCAAAATGGCTTCTTCCAACAAGATTCTGCTAAACCGCATATTGCCCGTGAAGCATTAAATTATCTTCATGAATTCTTCGACGATAGGCTAATAAGCAAAGACCGATTTCCACCACGTTCTTGTGATCTAACTCCTGGACTATTTTCTTTTTCCATATTTAAAAAATTCAGTATTCAGCAGTTCAGTGCATACAGTAGAAGATCTGCGAAACAATGTAATAAGAAAATGTGAAGAGGTGGTCAACACAGCATTACAAAATGTGTTCGATAACATAAAACGGCGAATTAATTTGTGTATTCGTGAAAATGGACGGTACATTCAACATCTTTTGTAATGTTCGTTCTCACAACACTGTAAAATAAATCAGTGTTAACTTTATGAGAAGGCGTTTTTTTTAGGTGGGGTTCCTACGGCCTCTGCCACTTCCCACATTTCGACCGCCAGCGATCTCTGTGTCACCAGTCTTTCTCCTCAATTGCTCTGTCTTCCATTATCTTCCGGATGTTATCTTCCCATGTCGTTTCTGGTCTTCCTCTTCTTATTCTATGATGGGGTATGTAATCTAATAAATGTTTTGGTAATCTTTCTAACCCCATTACTTTCATATGTCCGTACCATAGTAGTAGTCTAGTCTCAATTCTGTCTATAGTAGAATACATACTGGCTGTTCCTCTTCGTATTTCTTCGTTTCTAACCCGCTCTATTCTGGATATTCCACATGCTCTACGCAGATAATACATTTCTGTTATTTCAATTTTCCTTTTATCTTTCTGGGTCAGTTGCCAAGTTTCTGCCTCATAAGTCATGATAGGTTCCACATTTGCGTTATATATTGTCTTCTTTGTTTTTAAAATTATACTCTTTGACAATCTTTTTCAATTTCTTTGACAATTTCTTTATAATAAAGGATTTCAGTATGCGGACCACTCTTCTACCTTGCTGAGTTTTGTTTTCTATATCTCTCTTAGAATTCCCTTTTCCTGTTATTATGGAACCCAAATATTTATATTCTTTGGTTCTCTTTAGGCTTCTTATTTCGAAGTCCTATCCTTCTGAATCATTTCCTATTAAGAGGTATTCTGTCTTTGTCAAGTTCATGTTTAAACCCCACCTTTCATATTCTTTTTTCAGCTTTCTGAACATATAGTCTAGGTCTTCTTCCTCATTTGCTATTACCACTTGGTCATCTGCAAAGAATAAGGTTGTTAGGAATCTACCGTTATTTATATCAATTCCCATTCCCGACACTTGTCTTTTCCATTTTTCCAAAGCTGTTTGTATGTTTAAGACTGTTTAACCCTGTTTAAGACTTTTTGTTATAGGGAAGGATTCCGATAAGAAAGAACCTTGTTTGATTTAACTCCTGGTATTATTATAAATGTTTTTATAGCCCTCACATATACCCCATTTTGACCTATTTTCATCAGTGTTTGCAATAGTTTCTTCAAGGGTACCGTATCGTGTGCCTTTTCCAAATCCACAAAAAGTAGATAAGTTTATAGGTTCCGAGCTTTCCGTTTCGTGAGAATTTGTTGAATAACTTTTTTATTTATAACTAAAGAAATTGTTGAACTTTACACTGCGACATAAAACAATGCGACATAACCTCAAGGCCACTCCAAATAATTCATGGTTATGAATTTACATTAACAACAGCTGACAGCTACTTAAAAATGACATTTGATAATTTGTTTTATTTTATGTGTTTGAATTAAAAAATGAAATAAGACCTGGCTCTTCAAATTCATTATATATATATATATATATATATATATATATATATATATATATATATATATATATATATATAAATATATATATATATATATATATATATTTGTGTGTGTGTGTGTGTGTGTGTGTGTAAAAACACGTCAGTTTATTTTATTCAACGTCTTTTAACATAAGTCAAAAAAATAACACGTCAAATTTGTCAGTTATGACGTCAACAATATTTTTTTTAAATAAGAAGCTTTTTAAAAAGTTTTGTTTTACATTTTTTGATAATGCTTGATTTTCTGCATTATAAAAAAAAATTGAAAAATAAAACAAAATAAACTTAATTTTGAATTTATGAAAAAAAAACTAAATATTAAAAGAATTAAAACTTAAACTTACCTAGTAAGAACATCTGTTTTTTATCATTTTTTTCAATTGTTTTAATAAAACAACTGTTTGTCAGTGTCAGTCTTACAATTAGCGGTATACCAATTTTATTATGATGGCTCCTTTAACCGAAAGAGAAAGGATAGAAATTCTAATGATGGTAGGTTACGGCGATGGAGTTCGAAGTCATGAAGAAGCATGTGCTTTATTTAACGAAACACATTTTGAAAGACCTCCAATTGCTAGAAGCACAGTAAGCAGAATTGTTGCAAAATTTAATGAAACGGGAGCTCCAAAATCAGAAAGACCAGAAATAAGCGACGATGCAAAGTTAGATATTTTGCTGTCATTAGAAGACAAACCTCACGTAACTACAACAGCAATTGCCTTACAAGAAAATGTTGGTCAGTCGTTTGTAGTAAAGTTCTTAAAAAAAAAACTGCACCCGTACAAAGTTCAACTTGTTCACGAACTCTGAGGAGATGATCCAGAGAGACGTTCGGAATTTTGTGAAAACTTCACGAGGCATTGTGACGAAAATTAAAATTTGCTTAATAGTATTGTATTTTCAGACGAATTTTTGAGTGATTTTCAGACCACTTATTTAAGTGGTACAGTAAATCGACACGATTGTCGCTACTGGGCTCAGACAAACCACAATCAGCGCCCCCAAAAAATTAATGTTTGGGTAGGAATCGTCAGGGGAAGATTAATTGGTCCTTATTTCTTTAGCGGGAATTTAACAGCTGAGCGATATTTGGAACGTCTTCGTATGGCAATGCTTCCGGACCTAATTGCGTCATTTCCGGATCCAAATAATATGGAAAACTTGGATCCTATTAATGTTCGAAGGTTTCTGGATAACCAGTTTGAAGGAAGGTGGATTGGAAGACGTGGACCAATGGAGTGGCCACCCTGATCTTACCTCCACTTGATTTTTTTCTGTGGGGACATTTAAAAAGTCACCCGACTTTTAACCGACTTTTAACCGACTACGTTAACCGACCAGACAAGGTTTAAAGGCACAAGACTTAATGGAACAAATTAGACATGAAATGACTCGTATAACTGATGATCGCAGATGATCCAAAACTCTGTAAATCAGGTCTACCATCGTCTTGACCTATGTCAGATAGTGAAAGGGACACAGTTTGAACAATTCCTGTAAGAAATGGTTTGGTTTAATGGACTGTTTAGTTAATTTAAAAGTTTTTACTAAAATTAAGTTTATTTCGTTTTTTATTAATTTTCTCGTTTTTTTTTTTCTTATGTGGGACCCCTACTTCAATTATTTTTTTATTATGCAGAAAAACAAGCTTTATCAAATAATGTAAAAAATACTAGCTTCCTATTTAAAAGAAATATTGATGACGTCATAACTGACAAATTTGACGTTTTATTTTTTGACTTATGTTAAAAGACGGAGAATAAAATAAACTGTTTAACGTGTTCTTGCATTTTTTCAAAAATGAACATAGTGCGTTTTATGAATCTTGTGCATTACTTTATGATAACCCTGTATATATATTTGATCGCAGTTAAATGATTATGAAAAAGGATATTTGTTTTAATTATAAATTTCGAATTAGAAGAATTCCACATAAAAAAATCTTCATCACACTGTGACACAGGGGATGTTGCAGTTAACTTTGCGAAGAAGAAAATTTTAATTTTGTAGAGTAAACAATACATTTACTTTCCTAATAAATAAAAAATTTTTTAATAAAACTGAAATTTGTTGATATATTATTTTTGACTTACTCAATGAGTTATGAGAATTTTCACCGAGTGAAGAATGTTGTGATGTGTACAAACCCAGAGGGCAGACGATCACAAGGTGATCAACCAAAGTGGTGGTTGTAATGTGGTGTGTTAATAGGGATTCTTACATCTTTAATAACAACTGGAGAGCAATATTTTGAATTGCAATCCGGTGTCATTTTCAATCCGGCAGGATCCGGCCGAATTTCCGAAATTCGGTTGATCCGATCAGGATAATTTTCTCTTTTCGTTGAAAAATGGACTGTGTCCGGGATAATCGAATGAATGTATTATGTAGGTAGTTTACACACACACGCATTAATAATTGGACAAGCAATTAAAAATTTAGTACAGTATAAGTTAATACAGTTAAATTTCACAGACAGAATTTTAGTATTTAACTTTATTAAATCTAACATAATAAACTTTACCTAATCTACTGAGATCACTACAATTAGGCATTTGAACCTGCTAACAAGTCTTATTCTTATATTTATGACAGAAATCATGATGAATATGTCTAATGAATGGCACAATTATCACCATAATGAGATTATATGTATTTAGTTTAATCAACTTACTATAAATACCGTATTTGCCGGTGTATAAAGCGCAAAATTTAAGTTACTTTTTGTGCGTCTATAACGCGGGCCTGAATTTTAGAGGCAATTTTTTAGAAAAAAAAAGTGCGCGTTATACAGCGGCAAATACGAAAATTATTTTATCTACGACAACTATTGTAAATGCTCATTATTGCACATCATAACACACACGTATGTAACAGTCCGCTATTAATGATAAGTTATGATTAATTACACACACGTGCATTTGGTTTACGGTTCGTTGATTGGTTGAGAGCTACTACTACGTGATCATACGTTCAACGACCCCCGCGCCACAATTCAAACTAATGGACAAATTACAAATTCAAACTAATGGCCACAATTCAAACAAAATTGACATTGTGTGCATTGGGTTGCCTATATCTATGCGCACGCTTATTCCTGTTTAACCCAAATAAGTACTAAATTATAAGGTATGCAACCATAAAGAATGTATTTCTTTTCATTTCTTTCAAGTTAAATAATGTGGAGCAACAGTTATATAAGAAAATACAACTGTTTGTTTATTATAATGTTAAATAATGATAATTAAATAAACATAACCTAATAAAAAATAAATTTGTTACATCAAACATTTTTTCTTATTAAACAGAAACAAATTAGTGCTGGTAAACATAACTGGAGTTATTAATACGTACGAGCGGAACAGTTACGTACGATCCGCCTAGCGGGGAGAGCGTAATTCCGCCAGTAATATGCTTCCTACAATTGTCGTTACGTAATATACTATTAAATATACATTATTTATCACAAAATCAATTTTGGTTTTGAAAAAAACAAGTGGCGTCATGCGCACGGCGCATTTAAAGTACCTACTCATGCAAAAGCGCGATTATTGTAAGAAAAATTAGCGTCACCGGATCTGGTGATCGGATCTGGTAAACGTTGAGAGATGCGAGATCCACCGGATTACCGGATCCGATTTTCCAGATTTCAATCCCTACCAGGGATGTATTGCTGTAATGAAAAATAATGTGGTTTATAAAGATTCTTGTTAAAATTAATTATTCACAGCTAACAATTGTTAGTTCTACGTTATACAAAATCATAGTTTTATTTAGTGTAACAATACTATATATGAAGGTAAACTTTAAAGACTTCCTATATTTAGATTGAACTCATTAACAATGTAAGTTGTAGAAAAGAATAGTAGTAGAAATTTATAAATATATAGTACTTACCATATTGGTGGTAACATCTTTTTGGACAACCCTGTATAATATATTAGTTATATATATTCATATATGCATTTTAAAAGATAGTAGGATGGTAGGAATATATTACGAATTTTGTTTACGTCTACATTATTGACTTTATTATACACACTTTTCTAAGAAAAACAAACTAATAACAGAAATTGAAATTGATTATGTAAATACAATTTTTGTAGAAATTTATTTATCTTCTTTTTAATTACTTTTTTGTAAATGTTTCAAAAAGCTGTTGTATAAAACGCATAAACTAGAAATTATTAACAAATTGTGGAATCAGTTCAATCAAACCAGGGGTCACCAATTGGCTGACAGCGGTCCGGATCCGGACCGCCGACCTATTGGGCGGACCTTAAGAGAACAGTAAACTTGTATTACTGAGTACGTAAATTAATAATATGTATCCCGCGCTTTGTCTTTTCGGCCGTTTATGTATCCCGCGCTTTGCCATTTGACAACGGACGAGCGAAGTAACGTGCGAGAGAGAGAGAGAGAGTGACGTCGCGGTGGGGTACCAGCACCACGCTTCATCTGCTTACATTTGCGAGTATTTTTTTACAATGAAACCGAAAAAAGAAAGTTGGAAGTCGAAGATAGACAGTTTTTGTCAGAATGGGGGAATTTATATTGCTTTACGCTGCCAAATCGTGCTGGAGCAGTACCAATGTGCTTGATTTGAAAACAAATAGTGACGTTAATTAAAAGCTCGTATATTAAACGATATCATTATACTAACCATTAATCATTTGTCGAAAAATTTATACTTGGTAGTAACTTACTTAAATCTATAATTGCAAGTTGATTATTGAGATATGCATCTTCCACCCAGATCATGAGTCGTTCAATGACTGAGCAAGGAAAATGTGGCGAGGCATCTTTGCGTGTTTCTTGTACTCTTGCTAAGCGTATGAAACCATTTACTGGCAGGTAATGTTCTGTTTGAGAACAGAAAATATATTGTTGATACTATTCGTCAGATTCCATTCTCTGCGTCTACTAACACAAGAAATACACACGTTTTCTCAGATGAAAATCATTGTGATGTTAAAGGCAGTTAAATAATGCCAACTATTACGCCTTGGCTATGGATGAATCATGCGACGTGACTGATAAGGCACAACTGGTTATTTTTATACGCTTCCTGGACCAAATGAGAGAAACTTTTGTTAAGACTAGGAAGAACCCGAGGAGAAGACATGAACAACGCGTTGATGGATTATTTCGATAAAGATGATTTAGACCTGAGAAAGCTTCTAACAGTAACTACTGACGGTGCGCCAGCAATGGTTGGGATTAAAAAATGACTTGTTCACCTAATGAGAACCAATGCAAAATGTAATGAAAATTTGATTTCCTACCACTGTATTATACACTAGAGTTCCCCAAATGCCGGGTCGCGACCCGGTACTGGGCCACGGAAAAAATACCGGGTCGCAAATGAACTAAAAAAAAATTAGTTTATTTTTACGAAAATGAAAATTATATCTAAATAAAATTAAATCGACATTATTGAATAAATTAATTGTTGGCGAAAATACATTACATTATTAATACATACATACATTACAAGCTATTCTTGGAAGAAACTATTAAAAACAAATTACGTCCAACAATGCCGCGACTTGTGAGAGAACACAAACTAAAATTATTTTGAATTTAATTGTAAAAAACTGGTACTTATTCACTATTCTTTGCAAATTACGAGTTGCCTATTTCTTGCAAGTTAGAAGTTCTAACTTGCAAGAAACGTTTACAAGCAAACATTTACATGTTCTAACTTAGAACATGTAAAAGCATTTCTGATCTTATTTTCGCTTTTTTTTCTTATAAAATGTTCAACACGCCATTTTGAAATATATTTGAATTGTTATCACATGAATGCGCAAATAAACTACTGTGCACAACATTATCTACGGGTCACGACGGAAAAATATTAAAATAACCGGGTCACGAAGAAAAAAGTTTGGGAAACGCTGTTTGAAAACCAAACTGTGCTTGGCTGCAAACTTAATAATAATTTTGAATATTATGCAAGAAGTGAGTCAAATATTAAATTTTCTTCGTGAAAAATCATCACTGAAACATCGTGAATTGAAATCATTTCTTGAAGAAGTTGATGAACAATATGACGATCTGCTGTTGCATAATAATGTGAGATGGTTAAGCAAAGGCAGCGTTTTACAAAATTTGATCAGCATTCTAGAACATTTGAAGACATTTCTTTTCAACAGTGATCAGATTTCAGCAAATGTCTATCTAAGTTTTCTAAGCAAAAAGAAAATGTAGCTTCCATTCCATTCTTACCGGATATTTTTAAACATATTAATGAGTTAAACCTTAAACTTCAAGGCAAAGGAAAGCTTATATGGGAGCTCATGTCAGAAGTAAAAAGATTTTCCGCTAAAACTAGATGTTTTCTATAATGACCTTGATAATGAATGCCTGCAAAACCTAATTTTAATAAAATAATCAGAAGTGACAAGAAAATTGACGTCGGTCAATACAAGACGTTCATTAATGACGATCGAACAGATCGAACAGACGGCCTTAAATCGGAATTTGAAAACAGATTCCCAGATTTCAAGAAAATTGAGAATGTCGTCGGAATCCTCAGCAACAATTACTCTCAACATCCTGATGGCGAATGTAGCAACGAAGCCGCAAATGTTTACGGTAATAATAAAACTACTCAGCAGATGGAAATGACCGATTTCCAAGAAAACACACTATTAAACTACAAACATACGAAAGCTCCTTGTGGATAGTTCTGAATAAAATTTGTGTGTGGTAATAAATATCCAGAATTAAAAAAAATATCCTTAAAACTTCTTACTATGTTTGGGTCCACAAATTTTTGTGAAGCAGCATTTTCGAAGATGAACTTAAAAGATGAATTAAAAATAAATTTCGATCTCGATCTTACTCATGAACTTTTCGATCTTACTGATGAACATCTCCAGGATTTAATGACAATTGCTTGCACCACCTTTACTCGAAACTTCAGAGGTACTCCTTGAAGGCAAAAAAATGACAATTTTCACTTTGATATGTAAAAAAAAATCCTTGTTACTTCTGTACATTACATTTGCTTATTTAATAAACTCAAGGAGAATCAGACCGGGATGGTAATTTTATTTTAAAAACTGGACTCCTAAAGAAACTAATTGGTAATCCCTGGTTTAAGCAGTACAAACTTATTTTTGGAAATTAGTCCATGCGTCTATCGAAAAAGTTAATTTTTTTTTAATTTAAGTCTGTCAAATTTTCAACTTTTAATTTATAAGATTAGTATACGTACTTTGTACTACGTTCTTCTTCTTTAATCCATAGCCGGCGCATGGAGAGGTGGTCGACCTCGTAGCCAGTACGCTGCTGTTGGTGCCGCTAGATTCCGTGCTCCATTCACTATACGCTTCCATGCTAATCGATCAGTTGCAACGGTTCTTGCCTCAGCTGTTGTTATTCGCTGGTTTTTTAAATCGTTCTCTACGTGTTTCAACCATGTGGTCTTCGGTGCTTGTTTTTGTGTTCTCCAATCAAGAGGTCGTTTTTTCCATAGGAGTTTGTGCGGTACTCGATTGTCGCCCATCCTACAGATGTGGCCGAACCATCGTAATCGGCGTTTTTGAATTTCCTCAACAATCGGTGTCTGTTGGTCGCACCTTTCTCTGATTGTCTCATTTCGGAGGTGGTTGAGGAGTGAGACGCAGAGAATCTGTCTCAGGCATCGCATTTGGAAGGCCTCGAGCTTGTTAAGGTCTGGTTTGAGTAATGTCCATGTTTCCGATCCATAAAGAAGAATTGGGAGGATCAGCGTCCGGTATAGGCGTATTTTGGTTTTGATGGTAATATTCGTCAGCTTCCATATGCACCACTTGAGTGAAGCAAACGTTGCTGTTGCCTGGCCTATCCGGTTGTGAACTTCGGCTGTCGAAGCTACTTTCTTCTCCACAACCAGTGATCCCAAATATTTGAACTGTGGTACCTGCTCGATTGTGGTTCCATCGAGGTAAACTGTGGCTTCAGATCCATCCGTTGTAAGCACTTTGGTCTTATCCGCATTGATTCTCAGTCCGTATGACTGGGCAATGCGGGAAATGTCATACAAGGTGTCTGTTGCTTCGGCATCTGTGTTGGCGAAAACCGCACTGTCATCGGCGAACATTAGATCGGTTAGGAAGTTTTTGTCATCATATCGAACTCCGCGTCGCCCATCAAACGCTTTTCGCATAATCGTGTCGATCACAATGTTAAAAAGTAGCGGCGAGGCCACGTCTCCTTGCCGGACTCCGGTTCGAATCGGGAATTCCTCAGACATTACTACGTAATTCGTACATCAGTCTCTCCGGTCTATTTTGTTTGAATTAACACGCAAATCACAGTAAACCAACGGAAACAAACAAAAAAAACGCTGTTGGTGTGGATACTGCCCCAGAGCTTACGATGCAAAACTAATTTCCAAGTAAGGAAAAAAATTACCAAAACTTAATTACGAAAATTCAAATATAGGGTCTTCCAATAGGGACTTCCGGACTTTGACAGTTTCTGTTCGGTTTGTTTTGCCAAATCATAACAATAAACAACCATGAACTTGTAGATTGTAGATTTTGGTGGTGGCTTGTACTGCGACCTTCATAGATCCCCACCCTCTTGCTCTAATTGTTAGTATACTTAAAACCTATAAATACTTAAAAACCCATTTAGAGCGCCTCATCTAGTCCTGATTCCTTTAAGAATTTTAGGATCTGGGTGGGATTCAAGGACTGCAACTTTTCTGCGTTCAAGCAGTGGGCCCCAAGATACAACTGTCTCTCGCGGAGCAGTACACTGCAGTCTTTGAGCAGATGTATGCGGGTTTCCTCTGATGAGCCTCAGAATCTGCATCTCTGATTTTCCTCTAGACTTATAGCCTTGAGGTGTTTTCTAATTCTGTAGTGTCCCGTCAGGACTCCTGTCACAAGTCTAAGCTTGTTCCTGTTTAGTGTCAGACAAGCTTTTGTTCTTTTTTGGTTAAAGGATCCCAGCATTACTTTGGATTGTCTTAGCCCTGGAAGTTCTTTCCAGCTTTTCATAAATTGTTCTCTTATTTTTCATTTAATCATTTTTTCATCTAAGCTTTTGCCGATGGTGGATCCCTTGTTTGCTAGGTTATGGGCTTCGTTTTCATCTATACCAGTGTGTCCTGGTACCCTGTATAGCGTTTCTTTATTTTCTCCGTCAAGCTTGTTTAGTTTTCCCACACAGTCCCATACTAGTTTGGTTCTGATGGCGTATGAGCTATCATACACTTGGCTATCTGACAGGATAGCATTTGTTTTTTTGCGATAGTTCCTGTGGAGGTTAATTTGTGCACATCTTTCGAGTGCACCATAGACAGCGACGTGTGTTCCATGAATGGGCCCTGGAGCAATTGGAAACTGACCCCAATTTTTATCAAAAAATCATCTTCAGCAGTGAGGCCCATTTCTTGATGAATCAATTATGTACGGGTACGTCAATATACAAAATTGTCGAATTTTGGTTGATAGCAACCTGTTCGGACCGTGTCTCACGAAATTCCAAAATTTTCAAGTAAAACACAGGCTGGTCAAATCACTTACCTGTGAGGGCTGCTCGCGTCTCCTCCACGTGGGATCGTCCTTCCGGTGCCTCTTTTAAGGGAGGAAATGGGGATAGTAGGGATTCCCTTAAAATCGTTGTCTTCAGGACGTTCGGTTCCGCTTCAACCCTTTGGGCTCGTGATCACCCCCTGGTTGATTTGGCTTGAAAACTAAAGAACGCGTGCATGTGCCGGTCGAAGTGGCCTTCACGTTTTGCTCTCGCTCTCCACGCTTTGCACCTTCCGAGCGTACTTAGTCGACTGATCTATCAATTCGCGAAATGATAATTAAATCGCGCTATTTCGGCACAGATCGATACACCTTTCCCCTTATATTGATCGGTGCTGATATAAATTCAAATATTAAATTTAAAAACCTGGATGCGCTAAAATTGGCGCGAACATCCCGCCGCCCCTGAAGTAACCCACTTCAGCACAAAACTGAACAATAATAGGCCAGGATGGGCCAAAATCAAATCCAGAAAGAGAAAAAAATAAACAAACTTCTACCAATAAAATAACTGAAAATGAAGTCAACTTCGACAAAATCGAAATAAGTGACATAAAATCAACTTCTACAAAATAGAATGCGCTAAAAATGACAGGGTCGAAATTTTAGAAAAAATAAATGAGACCACTGAGACAATTTTCACCCTCGGGGTGTTCAAAACAAAACAGTCAACAATTCAAAACAAACAAAAGAAATTCCGAACGACCAACGAATGGGACTGTAACAGACATAATTTGAACAGAAGAGTCCCTAGGACAGCTCAGTTATGTCCGGCACACAGTCGTTAAATTCTGAAACAGCACCAAGGATGCTAAAGTGCAATAAATAACAAGATCAGCCAATCACTTACGCTATTGACCTTGACCGCTACGTTGACAACAATAACAGCGGAGATGCGTTTACACTGACAACATCTTTTATTTATCGGATTCAGAATAATGATCTCGGGCAGGGAGGTGAACGAAACAAAGACAATCAACCTCACTCGCCGAGATACGGAAATCTGATGAGACTTTGCGCTCACTAGACCATTGAATTACGTCCCGAGTGAGCTTACGTCACGAGTACAAGTGATCGCGACAAAGACAAAAGCAAACAAACACAAAAACAAAGTGTTTGTCCTTATTAAGAGAATCGCGACAAGGATCAAAGAAAGCAAACACGACAAAGTGTTTGTCCTTGGACAAGATGATCATGACAAGGACCAAAGAAAGCAAAACAACGACAAGTCCTTGTCCTTTGACAAGATGATCACAACAAGGACCAAAGAACAAACAAACACAATGACAAGTGTTTGTCCTTGGACAAGATGATCACGACAAGGACCAAAAAAAGCAAACACAACAACAGAGTGTTTGTCCTTGGACAAGATGATCGCTATAAGGACCAATGAAAACAAAAACAACAACAAGTGTTTGTCCTTCAACAAGATGATCACGACAAGGACCACAGAAAACAAACTCAACGACAAGTGTTTGTCCTTTAACAAGTTGATCACAACAAGGGCCAATGAAAACAAACAGAATACCAAAGTGTTTGTCGAAGGAGCAAAGCGAACATACGAACAATAATAGAATGTTATTAAATGCTAAATCCTTTCAAAACGGCACCATCCATCCACATCCGAAACAAAGCAAATAAACAGGTCAGCAAGCTCGAACCCTACAATATCGCAAGACGAAATCGAGACCCCTATTTAACTATTCACCGATTGTAATACGGTGAGTTATGGCGAAATATCACGACACAACCTATTTTTATTGCAGCAGACTAGGGACCGCGGGGTCAGAGGAAAGCTCAAGCGCTACACGTGACAAGGGGGGTGCAGTTATATCCTACCGCTAACAATAACCCTGCAACACGAGACCTTGGAACATAATACTTGACAATACTTGACCTCTGACCTAAACGGATCTGAAACAAACGTAGACGATGCATTTGGTAAATAGGTTACACATGACAAGGAGATGCAGTTATAGCCTACCGCTAACAATAACCCTGCAACATGAGACCTTGTAAAATATGTCGTTTCAGGTCTAGGGGACCGCGGGTGCCAAAGCGGTACTCATCAACGACAAGGCACTTAAGCCAAGTAAATATTTGAAGGACTATTCTTTCTACAAGCTCAAGCGAAGAAAGGAACTTATTCATCAAAATTCTGAAACAAACACACGAGGTGTAAAAAGTGTTATTATCGCCTAACTCCCAGCGTCTTATGCGATGCGCTGGCCATGGTTAGGACAGGGTGACGCCCCGCTCGGATACACAGTGATCCAATAAATCAACAACGACGAAGACTGTGTTCCGACAATAATCGATTCAGACAAGCGCAAGCGAAGAAAGGCACTTATGCATCAAAATTCTGAAACAAACACACGAGGTGTAAAAAGTGTTATTATCGCCTAAGTCCCAGCGTCTTATGCGATGCGCTGGCCATGGTTAGGGCAGGGTTGCGCCCCGCTCGGATACACAGTGATCCAATAAATCAACAACGACGAAGACTGTGTTCCGACAATAATCGATTCAGACAAGCGCAAGCGAAGAAAGGCACTCATGCATGAAAATTCTGAAACAAACACACGAGGTGTAAAAGTGTTATTATCGCCTAACTCCCAGCGTCTTATGCGATGCGCTGGCCATGGTTAGGGCAGGGTTGCGCCCCGCTCGGATACACAGTGATCCAATAAATCAACAACGACGAAAACGGTGTTCCGACAATAATCGATTCAGATTGAGAGGGCACGAATACAAACGGAAATCTTCAGTAACATTGGATCTGCCGGTGCCAAACAATTACGCACACAATAAACAGAAGCCTACTTGACGACAAGTAAACAACGACAAAATGATTAACTAGATAACCAATTAATTATTACGACGAAACTGGATAACCAGATGAAAATTGAATAATCAACGACAAAATGATTAAGTAGATAACCAATTAATTATTACGACGAAACTGGTCAACCAGATAAAATTAATAATGAACGACAAAATGATTAACTAGATAACCAATTAATTATTACGACGAAATTAGGCCGAGACCGGAAACAAATTACGCCGAGACCGGAAACAAGATGGCGAATCCAACAGCGCCCGAGCACATACACGTCATAGACTAACTGACCCCGATCCGGTTCGAAGGACCAATGTTCGGACCGTGTCTCACGAAATTCCAAAATTTTCAAGTAAAACACAGGCTGGTCAAATCACTTACCTGTGAGGGCTGCTCGCGTCTCCTCCACGTGGGATCGTCCTTCCGACGCCTCTTTTAAGGGAGGAAATGGGGATAGTGGGTATAGGGATTCCCTAAAAATCGTTGACTTCAGGACGTTCGGTTCCGCTTCAGCCCTTTGGGCTAGTGATCACCCCCTTGTTTATTTTGGCTTGAAAACTAAAGAACGCGTGCATGTTCCGGTCGAAGTGGCCTTCACGTTTAGCTCTCGCTCTCCACGCTTTGCACCTGGATGCGCTAAAATTGGCGCAAACACAACCCATTTGAGATCCAAGAGCGTCCAATGCATCCCAAAAAAGTCACTGTTTGGTTTTTGGGCTGGTGGCATCGGTCCATATTCTTTAAGAACGGCGTTGGCCATGCGAACACCGTCAACGGCGAGAGCTATATGTCAATGATTAACAACTTCTTTTGGCCTGAATTGGATAATATGGACACCAACGATATGTAGTTTCAACAGGACGGCGCTACGTGCCACACAGCTCTTACCACATTGGACATTATGCACGAACAATTTCCGAATCTGGCCTTGTTGGGTTTTCTTAAGTCGCATGTCTATGTGAATAAGCAACAAACCATAGTGGCTCTCAAAGCCAACATAACTATGCCATCGTTCAAATTCAGCCTGATTTATGAGCCAGAGTCATGAAAAATTGGACATTTTGGATGCGCGCCAACCAGCGAAGCCGCGGCGGACACTTACTGGATGTTAAATTCCATACATAATTGCATCTATAGATCTTTCAAATGAATAAAAAAATCGATGATATCACACACACACACACTGTTTGTTATTCAAATTTAAAGATAGGAGGCGCTTAATGAAAGACCCTATATAAAACACGAGAAAAATATCAAAATTGGAAACGATATCATAACATCAAATTCTAAAACGAGAAATTAAACATTTAAAATATGGATTGTTCCGTTATAAACAGTACCTATGATACCTAGGACAGTTTTTTATATACTTTTTTTGTAATTTGACATAATGTACACAAACCATATTATTTACTTATTTTGGGTAAAGGTAAATTATTTGAATAACATATTAGAAATGCGTAATTTATACGTACAAGTGGTTAAAATGTTTAAAAGAAAATCGTAAATTAGTCTAAAGTACAACACATCCTATGTACATCGACCAGTACCACATTGTACCTAGGACACATTGAGGATTGGGGGTTAAACATAGATATTTAAGCAAATTATTAACTTTTCTCTACTAAAATCGTTTTATTAGGTTTAGTAAAATATTTAAATTACAAATTCTTAAAAGAACCAACATACCAACTTTTTAATCACTGTGTTGTCACATGGTAGTATTTAAGACTAGTAGGTACCTAGACATAGCATTTACCTCTTTAGTTTTTAATTAGTTATTAGAACTAGCTTTCAAAAGATTATTAGCAATATATTGGTAGAAATTCCAGTAGGTACTTCTGTATCAATAGAACATGATAAATTTCTATTATAAATTATTTTTTGAGGCATTTTCATTTTATTTAAATACTATTTATGAGATACAGATTTAAATCCTCTTTATCGGGCCATTTTTGACTAGGTTTTTTAAGGACTTTTGCACCGATTTCAGCAGTACAGCATCTTCAGATATTGATTCTATCTTTCCAACAAAATAAGAACATTCATGTACAAATATAGTCTCCAATTGTAATTTTCGTTATTAATATGTTCAATCTGAAAAATTGTATTCTTATTTTTCAATCTCACTGTTATTTCCGGTTCTCTATCTCACTGTCATTTCCAGAGATCTTCAGATGTACGACTCAATCTCTCCGCTTCTGATTTCTTCTTTTGATTTCATTTGTAACCTTGGATTTCTTTTTAGTATTTATTTTTCGCTAGATTTTTTAGATTTTGCTTCATAAGATTTTGTTCCTACCATAAGAGGAAAAATGTCTCTGAACCTGAAACCTCGACAGAACCATTCTCAAAGATGCTTCAATAACGAAATTCTCCGACACCCAGATCAGAATTTTGCCTAATAAGTTGCATAATAAGTTGCAGTTTTTATCGTGAGTAGTACCTTTTAATCGAAAATTTATAGTTGTTTAAAATTGTGAAAGTAATTTTTTAAAAGGTCCGTCAAAGGAATTTCGAGTGTGCAACGGTAAATACACATTACGAAGGACACCAATTTTTTTGTTATTTTCTTTAGCGTCCAGGCTTCCAAGCCATAATATCATTCCGAGACTGCGATGTAACATTCAAATATGCAAGGTTAGGCCCAGGTAATAATTATTGCAATAGCAACTTAATATAGATATGTAATAACATGGTTCAATAAAATTAAAAGCAATTTAACGGATTTTTTTATGAAAATTTATAAAACTCTAAATTTAGAACAAAAAAATAGTAATAATAGGTATATTAAACCTGAAATGTAGGTATATAAGGTATATTAAATCTGAAAATATACTTATCCATATTTTACTGATAAAATATTAATACCAACAGAAGTATTAAATTTATAGTAATTGGTGCATATATGCTATAAAAAAAAACAGGAGTCTTTGCAATTTGTCGACTTGTCTTCTATTGATTCACACGTTGTTAGTGATAATAAAAATGATACGATAAAAAGAGTAATGTCTTGTAATCAAATGAGATTCACATAAATGGGGTAATGATCTATATAAATGCACAATTTCCGCCTTTAAGTACATCAAATGTGATATAATAAACTTGTGTAATAGCACCAAATTGAAATTTTACCTTATTTGACAGTTTGGTTCGAATAAAATTTAAGTTTACCTAAATAAATCCACAGATCTTTGCAAAATGTAGTATTCGTTATTATATATAAAATTTATATTAAATGTAGTATTCGTAAAATGAAGTTCAGAAAATGTAAATTGCATTTATTTAATTCAAATGTTAAAAATGTGCTTTTGGCGCATAAACAAGTTTCATAACGATTTGGCAGATCTTTGCATATATTGATAGAGTCGTTGCTGCAGTTGCTGAAATCTTTTATCGTAGTTCTCCAATATTTGCTTGAAGACCGAAATACTGACTTCAACATGCTTTAAATATATCAGATATCAAGTGGCAGTAGATCAGATGAATAAAAGGGTACTGGAAGTCTATTACGCGAGAAATTCTTCTCTTTAAAATGTCCATATAGTAAGGCTAAGGAGCGTCTGAATATATGGTTCGTTGCGCCATCGTTTTGAAAGCAGTTGCCTCTGCACCTGCAGATTTCGTGCTCGAAAAAAGTTTCTTAAATCTCTCACAAAATTGGTTGTAATGTTTTGTATATAACGCTCTTGATTAACAGTAATTGGATGCTCGACCTCAATAAAATAAGAACTAATTATCTCTTGTATAACTTACCAAATGACAACTCTAACAAAAAAAAACTTTAAAAATTAAGCTAAGGATACAATACACCAAATGGCAAATCCAGCACCCGTGAATCCGTGTTGTCTGTCGATTGTTATCACCGTTGAGGTGAATGTGACATTCATAAAAAAATCTGACGTCTGTTAAGAAATCAGAACCTTCGTACACTTGGTTTAACACTCGTCCACTAAACTTCTTTGGCACGTTTCACAGTGGTTCAAAAGACCAAATTAGGTGAACAAAAACAACCCTTTAATTCGCGGAATATAATTATCACAAATCACAGAAAACACTTAGGTAACGACAATTCCAGATTTTTTCCTAATTACTTCTTAATGACAAGCTATAAAAAATATGTATATAAGAAAACAGATTTTTTCATTCATTCAGAAACATTCTTACCATTTAATTTTATTGTGTGTTTTCAAAAAGTTCTAAGGTATGAAGGTAAGTACTATATTTTAAGCATATTTTTATTCATTAAATATAATATAAACCATTTTTTTGTTTCTTAAAGTACTCAGATTTTTTTTAAACCTTGCCAGAAAAAAAGGCACATACCCCCTCGTCGTCCCCCTCTAGAATTATTATATAATATAGTTGCATTCATCTACTTTATAATGATATGAAACATGCTTGCGCTATATTTGCACAACTAATTATTTTTAATTTTTTACCAGATGTAGTATTCGCCATACCGAAAATTGATTTATTTGAGGAATGGCTGAAACATGGAAAGGAAACAAGAACTGAAGCTTTATTTCGATATATCAGTACAAGACAGGATATTAGCGACACAAATAAACAATCTTTAAAGAACATGAAGGCCATCATATGGCGATTTTCGTCCAGAATTTTTGAAACGTGGAGGAGCTGTGGAAGGAACAAAAATCAGTTTCTACAGAAGAACTCGGAGTGGCTAGTGGGTTCAAATATGTCTTTTGAAATGTCTATTGCCAAAGTGTTGCCAACTACTTCTAATGAACGCTTGCCACGCCCTGGGAGGCCTATGAAAGAGTTCTCGGAATCAAGCCTTAAAACAAAACGAAGATGGATTGATGATCTTATTCGGACCAGAAATACTAGTGAGCTAACCTACGCTGCTGAGGTGTCATCGCGATTGTCAGGTAGTAGAGATATGGCAAAATGGATAAAAATTATGACGAACGATCCTATACAGCTACGACTAGTGACGAAGCTTTGGCCTACTATGTTGAAAGTAAATTGACAAGTCATGCCTACAAGTAGACACGGAAGTGGAGAATTAAACTTGGGCATAAGGTATTTACGTCACTGCATAGTCTTAGGAAAGCTAAATTAGCTTGTTATCCTCGGGAGGAACAAATTGTTGTGATTGAAACGCGAGTCTATATCAAAGTTCAAGGAGTTTTAGATAAAACTGCAGAACGTTTGTTATTGGCACAGCAAGAGGTTGTCAACAGCCTTTCTCCTTGCTCATCATTTACCCTGATGAGTATGTGGTTAGATGAGTAAGCTGATGAGTTCCGGTCACCGCACATACAAACAAAAATTTAAGAACCATATGATCACGAACAGTGATGATTTTTTGTTTGTTTTTTCATTCGTTCCCCTTCAATTAAAGGATGAAAGTGGCAACATAGTCTGGCAGAATCCTCGACCATCTTCTACTATGCATTGTCGACCAATAAAGTTCATCTTGTGCAAAAAAACTAAAGCCTTTGCTGTGGAAGAAAGTAACAATGTTTTGGAAGAGCTAAATCATTTATTGCCGACAATATGCAAAGTAAAAGAAGGTGAGGTTTCAGTCAGGCATGAAATGCTTCTGACCAGGATTCATGGGAAAGTCTGTAATGCGTTACCCGAAACTTCCTCATCACAGTGGAGCAACCCCAAAAATTATAAATGACGAATCAAGGGAGTTTGTAGCCAACAAAGACTATCTTGACTTAGTTTTATGTATATTGCATGGCTAGATTAGGTGTTTGAATGCTTGCTTCATTTTAGCTATCGTCTTGATCAGTGGCGGCTCGCCCATAAGGGCTGCAGTGGTGCAGCCCTCCCGCCAAAATGAAAATATTTTTTTAATTATTATAAACTATTACAATAGTGTACAATTATTTTACAAAAACATATTTTTCCGTTCGTAGTATATTTATTTTTTGATTTGTAGGTAATAAATACCTCGATAGGCGCTCTGTATGTGTGGTTGTATACTCATCCGGACTGCCGTCATTGCAGACCGAGTCTCGCCGCGTAGTTAGTGTATTGACCTGGTTACCCCCACCCGCAATATACGTTACAATATGTATATCGTGGGCTGCAAACATTGCAGTCCGCACTCTATATTTTATGCATTTTATGAGTTTGTTTCTAAGAACTCGAGTTTCGGCAACGGCAAAGAACCTTAAGTGGACAAGAATTTACTAAATTTATTAAAAAAATTAGAAATAACCTCCCTTCGGTCAATCACCAAGAGGATTTTCTATCTGCAAAAAGGCCAAGATTTTCAAAAGAAGCAACAAATTTAGCAACAAAAGAAGTTTGCGATTATATAATATTTCAAGCAAAAGAACGATTTGCTTTTACGAAACACTTATCTGCAGCTAGATTATTTTCCCCGTATATTTTTTCATATAATACGAATCAAATTCCTATCATCAAACTACGATAATCTGAATGCATATCCAAGTTTAGATAAAGAGAGGCTTAACACAGAATTACAAGTTTTATATGATCGACTAGAATTTCAAAATTTAAAAGGACACAAAAATATTTATGATCAGAATATAACTCAGAAATTCATGAATCCTTTGTAGAAGTTTTTAATTTACTTGAAATAATAATTACCACACCTATGACAACAGCAGAACCTGAAAGATGCTTTTCCGCTCTTAAGAGAATAAAGACCTTTTTAAGAAATACAATGGAACAAAAAAGACTAACAATATTAGCTATGATTAGCATAGAGAAAAACATAATCTCAAATATACCAAAAGGTTATTGATGGTTTTGTTAATCTAGAGCAGCGGTCTCCAAACTACGGCCCGAGGGCCACATCCGGCCCGCGGACAGATTTTGTCCGGCCCGCGGAGAGCTAGCATACTTGAAAACTCCTTTTAGAGAACATATTTTTTATAGCAAATTAAATTTAGTTTACTGAAGTATTCTAATTTTATGTTGAATAATTACTAATATGACATCTACATTGATATGGTCATGGGCTAACTACTCATAACATTGTTGTAGGCTTATTGTTATTGTTTTTGTGATAAGTTGGATAAAGAAACACAGAATTGTAATGAGTAAAGACATGTATAATATGCAGAAAATTTAACTTCAGTATATAATAACTAACAAATTATTGAAATGAATTCAACTAACATTTTATACATTTTAAATAAAAACATAACTTATAACAAGCATAATGACATATGAAATACTAATGAGATTTATGTAATTGAGATTTTCCACTGACAATAGTTTGTAGTTGTGGACTAATTTTACTTGTACCAATTATTAAAAGAGATTTAAGATGCTCATCAGTTAATTTAGATCTGTTAACATTTTTTGTGTACTTCATTTTGGAGAAGGTATTCTCACACAAATAAGTAGTACCAAAAACAGAAAACAGCCCACGAGCAAATTTATGCAAATTATCAAATTGTGTCAGTGGAAGACTCTTATAAAATTCCAACAAAGATGAGTTTTGATATTTGTTCTTAATTATATCACTGCACTGTAGATCAATCATTTCCATTTGTCAAGTTCCGGGACTAGGGTTTCAATGTCAGTATCAAAAGGATTCTGAAAAATCTTAATTTGATTCGCAATGGCATCAAAGTCCGAGAAACGAGTATCAAAATTTATTTTCAAAGCACTCAAAGTTTCGATTGCAAAATCGATAGGAAACTCAGTCTCAGTGGTGTGGCTGAATATTTCACATGTTTTAAAATGTGAAAAACATTTACTTCGTAGTTGTGATTGAAACAGTATCAATTTCTTCCGGAATGATTTGATATTAGTGTATAAATCAGGAAGATGCAGGTTTTCTCCTTGCAATCTCAAATTCAGTTCGTTCACATGTTTTGTCAAATCAACAAAGAATGCTAACTTCCACAGCCATGCGTTGTTTTATAATTCAGTAAGAGGGCGATGCTTTTCATTCAAAAAAATTTCGATCACTGCTCGAAGTTCAAAAAAGCGCTGAAGGACTTTCCCACAACTAAGCCAACGTACGGCAGTATGATAAGGTAAGTCATTTTCTCCAATCTCTTCAATAAATTGTCGGAATTGTCGGTGATTCAACCCAAAAGATCTGATAAAATTAACAGTTCAAGTTTTTCCATCGAAGGTTTTTTTGATTAATGGCCATTTCAACTCCTTTAAAAATATCTGTACCAGTAGTTGTGCCACGAATACTATGCATATCAAGAAGTTCTTCATGCACTTCATAGCTTTTATCTACTCCTCGAATATAAATCAACACCTGAGCAGTATCTGACACATCCGTTGACTCATCCAAGGCCAAAGAAAACCACTCAACATGTCCATTTTTGTCGAACAGTTACATTATTGTACGAACAGAGGATACATTTTCAGCGATGTTTTCTACCCTTCGAGCCACAGTGTTTGCTGACATACTGACAGTTTTTAATAAATTTACCTTTTCAGGGCACATTTCTTCGGCTACATTCTTTGATCATTTCTCCATCGGTGAATGGTTTTCCACGTTTTGCAATTTCAAGAGCCACACGAAAGCTGGCACGAGTTGCAGCCTCTTGTTCAGTTTTGAGTTTTGTAAATGAAGATTGCTGCGATTTCAATCCGCGCTTCATAGCTTCGAATTTTTCTGTCCACAAACTTCCTGTATATTTTGAGTAATTTTGAAAATGGTTTATTTCATAATGACGTTTAATGTTATATTCCTTGAGAACGGCTATGCTTTCATTGCAAATCAAACATAGCGCCTTGTTACTGGACTCAATTACGAAATACTGAATGTTCCACTGATCTTTGAATTTTCTGCATTCACTATCAATTTTTCGCTTCTTTTCCATACTACTAAATCACACACAAAAGCAACAATTCAAATCAAAATACTGTTACAAAGATGTCTTAAACTTAAACACGCACAAACACGTTTTAAGGAGGTACGCACTATTTTGCTTCACAACAGTGTCATAGGAACTGACTTGTGGTTGCGCCACTAGCCTTCTTATATATTCCAATTACTGCGATCTAGAAGTGAGTGGAAGACACCAGAACTTTCTCGAACCAACGAGATTATTCTGTACGTGCTATTAGCGCCATCTGTTAGCGATAGAAGGTACTACCTATTTCCGCTTGTGTCCACCAGATGCCGTGTCACGTTACTCCTCATGGCTCGTACTCTTCGACTAATCTAGAAATTACAGATAATGACAGGAAAATTAATAATATGCAGTGTTGCCGTTTTGCGGACTTTGGTCCGATTTGCAGCCTTTTTTAAAAGGTTCCGTACTTTTTCGGACTTTTTTTTCATCAGTGGACTATTTCACTTTTTACCACCGGCAACAATGATAATATGGTTTTGGCCCTCGGAACTTACTGGAGTAATCAGTATGGCCCTAAGGCTGGAAAGTTTGGAGACCCCTGATCTAGAGGAACGTAGAATGGAATTTGATTAAAAATAATTGTTACTGGTATTACACTGAATTAAAAAATCAATATGTTTCTGTATGTGTCAATAAAAATGCGGTTTCTTCAACTTTTTATTATAATTTTTTCCAGCCCTCCCACAAACATCATCCACGAGCCGCCACTGGTCTTGATATTAGGAAATGGAAAATTAGATCTGAATCTGAAAACGTTTCAGCAACGTACTGAAGAAATAAAAATCCGTGTTAAAGCCGAAATGGGGCGAATTGTAGATAAGCCGAAACCAGGGTATGGCAATACAAATGCTGGAAATACCGCTTGAAAGTTTTTTGAAAATCCAGAATTACTTAGATCCAGATTATCCAGATTACAGGATCAATTATTACATTAATATCAAAAAACAGAAACAAAGAAACTGTGTAATCGATTAATAATACTGTCCAAATGCTAAATCCGTCTTTAACGTGATTCCCAAATAAATTACTACCACATAACGTAAAAATAATGTTGATTTAATTTCTGACCTGGTAACTATACGTTCAAAAAAGATTAATTAATTACATGTTAACTAATCAGTCCTAAATAATAAAATCATATTCCTAAATCTTCCCAAACGATTCTCAATTGAATAAAAATAGTTATAATTAAAATTAAAATTTTTATATGTCAAGTATATAGCCGTTCGGAAATCAACTGCATGCGGTGTGCAATCGGTCTCGAATGGGTTAAGCTATAACCACAGAAATATATACTAACTGGAACGAGCGCTGGCTTCTAAGAGAAAGAGGTTCCAAGGGGAGCCCTCCCTCCTTGTTTAGCCAACAGTGAATTCGAGAATGGGAGGATGTGATACAGTCAGAGCGAAAAGCTAGTTGTATCAAATCAAATCAAGTATTATGCACACTATGTAAATACTAAATATTAAAACTAATAATATTTTGTCATGTGCTACTAGTATTATATATATATATATATATATATATATATATATATATATATATATATATATATATAATAATTTTCTTTATGTATTACATCTATACATCTATATTAGATGTAATATAGATATATTTATACTTTACATTAGGTTTTTTACTAAGACTGTCCTAGACGAAGACAGAGCGATACGAGGGCTCCCATTGGGACCTCTCTCTCTACCCGCACAAACTTAGAAACCAAAGCTCGTTCTAGTTAGTATATATTTCAGTCATCATCATCATTAAACAGCCCTTTGCGTCCACTGCTGGACCTAGGCCTCCCCAATTTCCGCCCATTTCCTCCTATCCTGAGCCTCTCGCATCCAGGCTCCTCTTGTTCTTTTTATATCGTCTGTCCATCTTGTGGGGGGCCTCCCCCTGCTTCGTATATCTGCTCTTGGCCTCCACTCCAGTAGTCTCTTGGTCCATCTTCCATCTGACATTCGGGCCACGTGTCCAGCCCAGTTCCACTTTAGCCTCGCCATACGCACAACCACATCTGTGACACCTGTTGTTCGGCGTAGGTCTTCGTTTGTGATATGGTCTCGTAGCGACACGCCGAGCATCGATCTTTCCATCTTTCGTTGTGCAATTTGGAGCTTTTTTGCAGTGGCGACGGTTTCAGTGCCGTAGGTCATAACTGGCAATACACATTGATCAAACACTTTCCTTTTCAAGCAGACTGGCAGATCGCTTTTGAATACGTCCCGAAGTTTTCCATATGCGGCCCAAGAGAGGATTATTCTTCTTTTAAATTCGCATGTTTGGTTGTCTCTAGTTATGCGTATTTCGTGACCTAAATAGGTGTATTTGTCTACGAAATCAATATCTCTATCGCCTACATCTATCTGTCTGCTCGGGACCAAGTTTGTCATACATTTTGTTTTGGAATAGTTTATTCTTAGGCCTACGGTATTACATGCTTCCTGGAGTTCTAATAGCATTGTTTTTATATCGTTAAGATCGTCAGCAAGCAGCACTATGTCATCTGCAAATCGCAGATTTGATAGATTTTTGCCATCTATGGTTAAGCCTTTTCTTTCCCAGTTGAGCTTTTTGAAAGCGAGTTCCAAAACCGCGGTGAACAATTTAGGCGATATCGTATCCCCCTGTCTCACGCCTCTACCAATTGGAATGGGTTTGGTGTTCTCATGGAGTTGAACCGTCATACTGGCGTTTTTGTAGATGTTATAAATGGTTCTCGTGTAGCGATGGTCGACACGGCATTCCTGTAGTGATTCCATAACTGCTATATTTCAGTGGCTATTACTAAACTAAACTATTACTAACTTAAACTATTTTCTATAACTCGAATTTTCTATAATTCGAATTTTCTATAATTCGAATTTACTATAATTTGAATTTTCTATAATTTGAATTTTCTATAATTCGAATTTTCTGTAATTCGAATTTTTTATAACTCGAATTTTTTATATTTCAAATTTTCTATAATTCGAATTTTCCATAAATCAAATTTGGTATAATTCGAATTTTGTATAATTCGAATTTTCTATAATGCAAATTTTCTATAATTCGAAATTTTTATAATTCGAATTTTCTATAATTCGAATTTTCTATAATTCGAATTTGCTATAATTTGAATTTTCTATAATTCGAATTTTGTATAATTCGAATTTTCTATAATGCAAATTTTCTATAATTCGAAATTTTTATAATTCGAATTTTCTATTATTCATATTTTCTATAATTCGAATTTTCTATAATTCGAATTTTTTATAATTTGAATTTTTTATATTTCGTATTTTCTATAATTCAAATTTTCTATAATTCGAATTTTCTATAATTCGAATTTTGTATAACGCCACAAAAAATTTGTTTTCCTGTACTTCACAGATTTTATTTGTTCAAGAAAAATCTTATTTCGACGACTAGTTTACTAAGGGCCGAATTTTCAATCCTAAAATAAATCGTCGAATAACTATCTGGAGTATAATATTTTTATATATAATATGTTTATCTGACGAATAAATATTTTCAATTTTTCAATCGTATAATATCTAGCGAATAGCTATCAATGATGTGTACTAGCGAACTTCACACTTATCATGTGGAAGCGAGATGCATAGATACAGTATTCAAGGTGTTAGACAAGAATAGCAACAAAACGTCTATTTAACATATTTACGTCGAAGGCCGGCGTGGTGTAGTGGTACCGTTCTAGATTACAAATCCGGCGATCGTGGGTTCGATCCCCACACCAAGCCAAATTTATCAGCAATTATTCAGCCAAGGTTGACTCATTGTCAGCCTTTGAAAATGAGGAGCTGGTGTTAAACCTGGCGTAATTATTATTACGTCTGGCGTAATTATTATTACGTCTGGCGTAATTATTATTACGTCTGGCGTAATTATTATTACACCTATTGGCGGCCACCCTATCTCTAACAAAAAGTCGAGGCTAACAAAATAGCTACCCTTGCTTAGCTATACCCCTAGCTATACGCATGTAAATGCTATGAAAAAGGACACTATTATTATTATTATATTATGGTTTTAACCCCCAGATTGGTGTCAACAAATAATTATTCAAAAAGTAACTGCTATCACCAAGTACAATCCCATTACCAAAAGCACCATAAATAAGCACACTGATATTTGGCAGTTGAATGAAGTGTGGCAGCAAAACTGGATGAATTAAGTGCAGCATGACTGGAGCTGGTGCAGCTCCAAATAGAAATTGCGAAGAAAGAGCATTTATTTGTAGAGAACAAATACAAAAAAGAAATGGCACATCTTGACAATGAAGAAGCAAGGAAAGAGCAATTACATCACTTGAAGCTCTAGAAAATGCAGAACAAAGATTAAATTATAAAAATACTTTATTTACATGATAATATATGTTTTTTATTAATAACCAAAAAAAGATATTTTTATATGTAGGTAATATATTATTTAATTATTTATATAAGGTTCTTGAGGTATGGGGAATAAGTTATTAAAAAAATGTTGTTAATGCAACATATAATTAATAATAATAACATATAATTCAATAATTAGTTAATTCCATTAACAACATTTTTTGAAAACTTTTTCCCCATACCTTAAGAACCTTATATAAATAATTATAATATTGGTATATGAATAAGATGATTAATTTAATATTATTTAATAATAACTGTTTATTATATTTTGTTACAAAATCAGATTGTGAGTGATTCAAAATATTCTAGCGTAGTATCCCTTGTGCTATATTTCTGCTATGTGTTATATTGTGTAATACAGCAGTGGCCACAATAATATCTTGGGCAAGGAGCTTACAACTCAATCCAATACTAAGCACTGGGAATCTTCTTTTCCAGACACCAAAGCATCTTTCAATGACATTTTTTGTCCTAATATAAGATTCATTGTACAATTGTTGGACTTCTGTTTGGGGATTGCTGAGTGGTGTCGACAAATAATTATTCAAAAAATATCCGCTATCACCAAGTACGATCCCATTACTGAAAGCACCTGGCCCCCCTGTAACAATGTTGACAAATTGTAAATCTGAATTGCACATAGGTTGAACATTTAAGAGAAGTATCCTTTGCGGTTCCTGAAATTTTCTGCAGTATCCCCACCTGAAATAATAGTTAAATACTTACTGTAAATTGATAAAGTAAATAGTTAATAGGATAACCTGGTGAAATTATTTTGATGCGAGTACAATCCAAAGCTGCAAGTACAATCCAAAACTCTTGGGGATCACTCCACTCACAGCCCACGTTAGACTACAGCGCCACTGTCAAACATTTTTTGACAGTAAAAACGTAAACAAACCAGTGGCGTAAAAATGTCGTAAGAAGGACGACTATAACCGGACAATGCGCATGATTTTTAAGACGACCGGAAATTTCAAAACGACCGTTGACGTTTTGAACTAACAACCCAGATCGAAGCGTACTACGAAGATGGAAGCCTACAACAGACAAAATAAGAAAAGCCACAGAGACGAATGAATTGGCCATTGAGTGGCTAATGGATTTAGGCTTGACATCTAACCAGTATATTTGTTTTAGGTGTGGAAGTAATATGAAACTAAAATCAATAGCATGGATGGCTACGAATGGAGATGTAGGAAAGGTGCTGGAGTTGAGACACATTGTGTATTGAGGAGCATAAGAAAGGGAAGTTGGTTTGAGAAAAGCAAGCTTTCCTTTTAACAAGTCATGCTTGTTACCCTTGGATGGATAGGGAAAGTACCAACCAAATTTGCTAGTTCAGAGTCAAAAGTCTCCGTTAATGCAATTACAAACTGGAATCACTTCTGTCGGGAAGTGTGCACAGAGATTTGTTGCAGAGAGAATGAGATGATTGGGGATTGACCTGGAACCATTGTCGAAATCGATGAAAGTAAATTTGGGAAGAGGAAGTACCATCGAGGGAAGTATGTATATGGTAGATGGTTTTTGGAGGAATCGAGAGACACACAGAGAAGTGTTTCATGGAAGTGATCCCAGAGCGGAGCAAAGCCGTGCTGCTGACAATCATCAAGCAGTTCATTCATCCTGGAACAACAATTGTGTCAGATTGTTGGAGGGCATATGACTGCCTGGAAGATGAGGGCTTCCAACACCTGACTGTCAATCATTCAATTGAGTTTAGGAATCCAATGTCTGGTGCTCACACAAATTCCATAGAGGGTACCTGGAGTGCAATAAAGAGGAATCTGCCAACGTCCACTGTACACGGTGACTTTGATAGCTACCTCTTTGAGTACATCTGGAGGAGGAAACACAAGGCATCCCTGATGGCCAATTTTATTGAAGCCATCAAAGAAATATACCCACCAAAAGAATGTGATCTTCCTCAATAGGTAATTGTAAATTATTAATTTTTGTCTCAAGATAAATTATTAACAATTGTATGTTTTAAATTTGAGGAATTGGTCTTTGCCTTGGAAGATGAGCACAAAAAACAATGTAAATTTTAAATGTTAAGATGTTTAAATGTTCGTTTTTAAATATAATTTATTAATAGTTTTATTTTTTAGTTTTTACCCAATTGATGAATGAATTGGTTGCAGTCAGGAAAGGACTACAATTTAATTCTAAAATGGTTTGTCAATTTTAAACGTTTATTTCAATTTAAGTTACTATTTTCATTTTTCAGTTTTTCAAACAAGCTCCCAAGATTTCGCTTTTGACAGGAGAGGACACTACATTTACAACCATAGATTATAAATAGTTTGTCAATTTAAAATGTTAATTTGATTTTAAATTACTAATAGTTTTAATTTTTCAGTTCAAAACTCCCAATATTTCGTTCTCTACAGGAGAGGACTAAAACTTAAAACCATAAATTCTCAAGGGTTTACTAATTTTAATTGTTCATTTCATTTTAAATTATTTAGGGCCGATTTTTCAATCCTCAGATAAATCGTCGACTAACTATCTGGAGTATAATATTATCTTTCTGTTTACTCGACGAATAAATATTTTCAATTTTTCAACCGTATAATATCTAGTGAATATACTAGCAGTGGTGTATGGTAGCGAACTTCACACTTATCATGTGCAAGCGAGATGCACAGATGCAGTATTCAAGGTGTTAGACAAGAATAGGAACAAAACGTCCATTTAACATTTACCAGAGACAAGTATCTAAGGGCCGATTTTTCAATCCTCAGATAAATCGTCGAATAACTATCTGCAGTATAATATTATCTGTCTGTTTATCCGACGAATAAATATTTTCAATTTTTCAATCGTATAATATTTAGCGAATAGCTATCAGTGGTGTATACTAGCCAACCACCAAAGAGGATAGGATAGAGGGGAATGTCTCCATAAGAGACAATGTTAAAATAGAGTATACGGTTTTTAGCGCTCCTAGTGTTTCTCCTGCAGACTAAAAAGAGAAAACGCGGTAGAATTCCGTTCAATTCAAATTTTAAATAATATATTTCATATTAATATTTAGTACAGTATAGAAAAAAAACATTAACGAAGTTGATAAATCCAACCCAAAATCGAAGTAAGCATAAATATCTGTAAATAGTATAAATAAATAATAATGCTAATATAAATTATTATTTCAAGAATTTATTTCAATAAAATGTGATAATTGGTAAACTATATAATAACCAATATTATAATATAATCAAAATAAAAAAACAGTTATAATAATTTAAAATATGAAATGTCTATTCTAATATTAGAAACATCCCATAACAAATTGACCACTTTGAAACTTTTTGATTCTTTTGAGATTTTAATAAATTATTTTGCCTAATGAGAGAAGCCTTTATTTTTTTTTTTGTCAAACTACAAATTAATTATACAGGGTGCTTCAAAAAAATGTATACACACTTTGAACTTCCATAGAAAATTTATTTACTGTTCTACAAAGTTAAATTTCAGGAAAATAGAAAGCTGAAAGTCCAATGTAAATGAAACATAAATAACAAATGTTAATACTGTTCAAATTGGTGACCTGCAGCATCAATACAATTCTGAGTACGAGTCACCACTGATTCTGTACATCGTATCAAAACGTCCAATGAGATTTCTCTACACACTGCTTGAATCTCATTCCAAAGAATGTCTAGGTTACGTGGTTTACGTTTGTACACCTCATCTTTTACTGTGCCCCACAAGAAGAAATCCAGTGGTGTAAGGTCTGGAGAGCGTGCTGGAAACTCGATTGGCCCCCTGCGTCCTATCCACTGTCCCGACAAATTTTGATCCAGGTAAGCTCGTACGTCCCTGTGATAGTGCGGCGGAGCACCATCTTGTTGAAAATAAAAATCATCATTACCGTATAATGCACGAATGGCAGGAAATATGGAATCAGCAAGCATTGTTAGGTAATTAATACCAGTTACAGTCCCTTCAAATCGAAAAGGTCCAATGAGTCCCCTTGAAGACAAACCGCACCACACATTTACACCAGGCAAATTTACAGCTTTTTCAATTGTAATGTGAGGATTTTCTTCACCCCAGTAAACACAATTGTGCCTATTGACAGTTCTATTAAGTTTGAATTGGGCTTCATCCGACCAAATGATGCTACCCATAAATCCCGGTTCACGTATCACCATCTCCTGAATCCATTCACAAAATTGCAACCTTCGATCTGGATCGTCGTCATTTAGCTGTTGCACCAGCCTTGGAATGTAAACACGATACTTGCCTCTCTTCAGAATGCGTAGCACGCTGCTAGCACTTACATCACTTTCACGTGCCCCTTGCCTTGAAGATTTGTTAGGAGAGCGTTGAAACAGTTCCAAGACTGCCGTTGATGACTCATCACTTGTAGCTGTTCGAGGCCGACCTGAATGACCTTTATGCACATCACACACTGTTCCATGAACTTCGAATTTGTCTCGTATGCGTGTAATTGTTAATCTTGAAGGTGGTTCTGTATCATACTCCCTTCTCCACTGTCTTTGAACTTCATTTACATTCTCAAACTTCCAGTACCACTTAATAACCTGCTTACGTTCTTCAAAACTCAAACGTACGTCCCCCATGTTGATATTACAAATTCCAACTGATAATATAACATAGAGGGACGATTATGCTGGCACCTGGCGAAGAAATATAACATTAGCCTTGTAGAGCGGGAAAACTACAATAGTTTAAAGTGTGTATACATTTTTTTGAAGCACCCTGTATATTTTTCAGAAAAAAAAACAATTTTTTGTCTTGAAAAGCCGGCCATAAAACACAAATTGAGCAAGTAACAAGTCTGGTTGTTCTTTTTTTAAATATTTTTTTATAAAAAATTTAGAGATATTTACAATATAATTTTTAGGTAGAAAATGTAAATTTCGTCGCTATTTACTTGTTTTTATTTGGTTTTCTATTTTATTAAAAATGAATTGCTTGTTTGCTGAAAAATTTCAAAAGTTTTAGAGTGGTTGGTGAGGCATGGAATGTTCTATAAATTACTAATATTTCGACAAAATCGAAATTGATTTTTCAAGAGTAGTAACAGACAACTTTTAAATTAAATATTTAATAAACAACAATTAAATATTTCTGACAAATATATATGAAAAAAAGTTTGGCAAATCTAAATATCATCTTATCAATAATTTTTGGTCTTCATTATTGGTCTAATAATAATTGGTCTTTCAATCAATATCTTCTTAATGGTCTTCTTTTTCTTGAGGTTCTTCGCTGATGGCCCTTCTGAAGTCAATTTCACAAATTTTTACATTTTCTTTTTCTTTTTTTTTCAATTGATGTCTAATGAACCTAGCTTCCCAGAAACAACGTGATTTTATAAATATTTTTAAAAATAAATCAGTTGATTCCAAAGAACACAATCGAAAATCTGAACACTCATTCGATAATTCTTAATGTAAATGAACTGATACATTTTTTCTGATACATCAATGATCTGTTTAAATTGTTTATCCCACCTCAACACAGCTGTGAAAAGCATTTCAGGAAAATAATGAAGTCCATTTTTATCTTTCATTATTGTAAATAATTTATATTCATGATACGTAGAGTCACTTTTTGGTAAGATTAACAAATCAACACATTTTGGGTGCACGTCGAAAGTGTAAACTTTCTTAAAAACATCTTATTTCTTCTCGGTGTACTACATTGAGCAGGGGTCTGCAGCTGTAATGACTGCTCAACTTCTTTTTCTTTGAATATGATACCTCTGTCATTATGTGAGGAATCACCTACAAATGCAATATAAATATTAGTATTATTCTCAAGTATTAAGTTATTAGTAAAATTCTTTATATTTTTCTATATTTCTATAAATAACTCAAACACAATACCTTTCAAAGTCGGACGTTCAAATATATTTCCTTGGTCATTTGAATGCATGACAAAAATTTCTGTACTTGTTTGGGGAATATTTGGCACAACTTTAGGCATCTGGAAAGTCTTTCGAAGTGGAACTGTAGTTGGATCACCTTCTGACCCCTCCAAAGTCTTAATAGGTGGAAGTAAAGTTGGCACAGCTTTTGGAACTAATAATCGCCTTAGTGGAGTATTTTTTTTAATATACTTGCTTTCAAAATGATCTGAACAGATTAATAAATTTTTTGCAGGTCCCTCGTACTGAGCAAACTCTTTCCATTATTGGTGTCTATATAAATATATTTATATATTAATTAAAGTATTATCTTAATGTCTCTGATTAAAAAAAAATGATTGAAAACTATTAAAAAAATGCAGTGCATGTTGGGAATAGAAGTGGCAACGTGGCTTGTGTGAGTGCGCATGTGTAACAAGACACTCTCCTCTGCAACAAGACGAAAGCATGTAACGAAGTTTTGAGTAAATCAATATATTATTTGTGTAAAGTGTTAAACCCTCATTGAACCCACCCTAAAATCCCTAAGAGGTTATGGGCCCAGGGGAGAGACAAAAAGTTTTTTGAAAAATCGCTTTATTTGATAAAATAAGGGTAAATTTAAAAAAGTGCAAAAAACGTGTTTAGCAGAACAAAGAAAAATGGCGACAGCGACCGGTGAAGGGATCGTGGTGTACCCGTAACTGAAAGAGGGAACAAATTTTACACATTGGAAATTCAGAGTATATCTTATACTAGAAGAAAAAGGAGTAAAAGAAGCAATCGAACCTTTACAACCTGGAAAGGAACTGAACAAAGAAAAAGATGCTAAAGCTAGATCAACTATTGTAAAATGTATAACCGACAAATACATCTCATATGTGCAGAAAGCAAGAAATGCTAAAGAAATGTTGACTTGCTTAGAAAACATTTTCGAAAGAAAAAGCGCAGTAAACAAATTACATCTGAAAAGACAACTTTTAACGCTAAAATGCAAAGTAAGTGACAAATTACAAGATCATTTCCTAAAATATGATGCATTAATAAATAGCATAGAATCATCAGGCACTAAAATGGATGAGTCTGATAAAGTGTGTCATCTATTACTAACATTACCATCGTCGTATGATAATGTAGTTACTGCCATAGAAACAATGAGTGCGGAAAAAGACTTGACTGTTGATTTTGTAAAAACGTGTTTGTTAGACGACGAATTAAAGAGAGGTGAAAAGACATCAACAAATAGAAGTAAAGCAGCATTTAGTGCAAGATACGAATGTTTCAAATGTGGGCGTACTGGACATATAGAGTCAGAGTGTTTTAGCAACACAAATAATGGCAAACAGAGAGGAAATTTTCGTGGTCGTGGACGTGCACAATCCAACTTCAGTCGTGGAAGATTCCAGTATAATCGAGGTCGAGGACAGCATAGAGGAAATTCAAATCAAAATCAGACACACATGAGCAAGACAGAAGAAAACTACAATTTCGTAGCAACGACGCAGCTAGAATGTTATCAGGCAACAGTGAACACAGACAATATTGATTGGATAATTGATTCAGGTGCAACAGAACACTTAATACAACAAGAATATGAAAAATACATGACCAATGTTATTGTCATGGAAACGTGTACAAGAATAAAAATCGCAAGCGGCGATGCATTAATTGCAAAGAAACAAGGTAAAATTTGTATGTTATCATGCGGAAGGGAAGTAACTATTGATGCATTAATTGTTCCGGGTTTATTTCATAATATTTTGTCAGTAAAAGGGTTAATAGATAAAGGTATTGAAGTTATATTTAAACCATTAAAGGTAACGTTAATTAAAAATGATGCAGTGTGGCATTGCAAAGAAAGGTGCGGTTTATTTTATTTGAATGGATTACTTAAAGATAATTCTAAGTTTGAAGAAGCAAATGTATGCTCAAACAATAATATATGGCATTTGAGATTGGGTCATTTAAATAAAAAGGGGTTATCAACAATGAAACTACCCATGTCCGACACAAAATGTAATTCATGCATGAAAAACAAAAGCGTAAGGAAGCCATTTATTAAACAAGAACTACCAAGAAGCAGACAAATAGGTGAGTTAATACACACAGACATAGCTGGTCCGGTGACACCTATGTCAAATGAAGGTCAAAAATATTTTCAAACTATAACGGACGATTATTCTCATTTTGTAAAACTGTATGTACTTAAAAATAAGAGTGAAGCTGAAAATAACCTTATACATTATATTAAAGAAATTCAAACGCAAAAAGATGTAAATGTAAAAAGGATAAGATGTGACAATGGCGGCGAATTCATTTCAAATTTATTCAGAAAATTTTGTTACGAAAACGGAATTATTATTCAGTATACTAGACCTTATTCACCACAACAAAACGGTGTAGCAGAAAGACTTAATAGAGCTTTGTACAATAAAGCTAGAACAATGATAAATGAAACAGGGTTACCAAAATACTTATGGACAGAAGCATTTATGTGCGCAGCTTATCAGTTAAACAGATGTCCATCTGCAGCAATAAATTTTAAAATTCCAGCCGAAATGTATTACGGAAAATTAGATTTAAAAAGGTTAAGAGTATTTGGTTCAAAAGCGTGGGCGGTAATTTTACCACGTAAATTTAAACTTGACGAAAGAAGTATTGAAACTCGAATGGTAGGTTATAGTAGCAATGGGTATCGTTTGTGGAACCCTCAAACAGAAGAGATAATAATCTCCAGAGATGTAGAATTTGATGAAAGTGATTATAAGTTTGTAAACGATAAAAATAGAAATGAGTTATCAGAGCAATTCATATTAAATGAAAGCGATGTATTAAGCGAAAATAATAAGTCAAGTGAGAACGAAGTAAATAACGAAAATAATAGTGAAACCGAAAAAAGTAATGAATCAAGTGATAGTGAAGTAGAAAACGAGAATAGTAGTGATGATAGTAGTATTGATAAAAGAAATGTTATTAATGAAGAACGAAAGACTAGAACACGAACAATTAAAGTACCGGAAAGATATAAAAAAGATTTTGAATACGAATTGCATACTGCATATTGTTTATTTTTAAGAAAAGATCCAATAACATATGATGAAGCAATAAACTTAAATGATGGGTGGCAAGAAGCTATAAATAAAGAAATAAATGCTCATACAAATATGAACACATGGACAGTAGTTCCTAAACCAAAAGATAAGAAAATTATAGACTCTAAATGGATTTTTAAAACCAAAGATGACGGTGTAAAGAAAGCGAGAATTGTCGCAAGAGGTTTTCAAGAAAATGTAAATTATAGCGCAAATAACTATGCCCCAGTGGCTAGATTGCAAACAATTAGATTGTTAATTTCTCAGGCTATTCAAAAAGGGTGGCAATTGAAGCAGTTGGATATCCCAACGGCATTTTTGAACAGTAACTTAAAATCTGAAATTTATGTAAATCCACCACAAGGAATAAATATTGAAAGGAATAAAGTTTTTAAAATGAATAAAGGTTTGTACGGACTAAAGGAAAGCCCAAAATGTTGGAACGAAACATTTAATAGTTTTGCAAGTAGTATCAAGTTAAAAAGATCTAAAAATGATTGTTGTTTTTATATTGGCGAGAATGTATGGTTAATTGTGTTTGTAGACGATATACTTATAACTGGAAGTGACGAGAATGTAAAGTTTATTATATCTGAACTAAAGAAAGAATATAATGCGAAAGATTTAGGCAATGTAAAAAACTTCTTAGGTATGGAAATAGAAAGATCAAAAGAAAAATTAAAGTTATCTCAAAGTAAACACATAAGAAAAATGGTTGAAAGATTTAGAATGATAGAGAGTAAAGGAGCAAAGATTCCAATAACAAAAGGTTATCAAATAGATTCAAGCGAAGAGATTGTTAATGTTCCATATAGGGAATTAATCGGAGGATTAATGTATATAAGTACAGGCACTAGGCCAGATATATCCTATGCAACAAGCTATTTGAGTCAATGTCTAGATAAACCAACGCAATCAGCATGGTTAGAAGCAAAAAGAGTGTTAAAATATTTATACACTACTATAGATTTGTCATTAACATATGTAAAGTCAAATCAAATGTCAATTGAAACTTACTCAGATGCAGATTATGCAAACGACAAAAAAGATAGGAGGAGCATAAGTGGATCAGTAACAATGTATTGTAAAAATGCTATATCATGGTTATCCAGAAAACAAGGATGTGTTTCTTTATCAACTGCAGAAGCAGAATATATAGCTGCCACTGTCAGCGTATGTGAACAAATAAATATTAAACGATTAAGCGAAGATTTGAACGAAAATGTAAAAACTGTATTGTATGTAGATAATAAGGGTGCGATTGATATGGCGAATAGTTACGAAAATAGTAAACGATCAAAGCACATTGATATTAGATATCACTTTATTAAAGACAAAGTAAACTCAAAGGAGATAGATATAAAATATGTAAGTTCTACTGAGAACCTGGCGGATATGTTTACTAAAGCACTAAGCAATTCAGTTACTACAGAAATATCCTAAATATTTGTTAAAAAAAAAAAAGGTTTTATTTGTATTATGAACTAGATTGTAAGAGAAACGATTTTTATGTTTTGTAATGTTAAAAAAGGGTTAATATGTAAAAATCGAGGAGGAGTGTTGGGAATAGAAGTGGCAACGTGGCTTGTGTGAGTGCGCATGTGCAACAAGACACTCTCCTCTGCAACAAGACGAAAGCATGTAACGAAGTTCTGAGTAAATCAATATATTATTTGTGTAAAGTGTTAAACCCTCATTGAACCCACCCTAAAATCCCTAAGAAAATTTATCGGCAATTTTTCGGCCAAAGTTCACTCATTCTCAGCTTTTGAAAATGATGAGCTGGGGTTAAACCTGGCGTAATAATAGGCGGCGTAGGAGCGTAAGGCCAGCCACCCTATCTCCAACAAAAAGCCGAGGCTAACAAATAGCTACCCTTGCTTAGCTATACCCCCAATGCATGTAAATGCTAGGAAAATGGGACTATTATTATTATATAATGTTTTTAACCCTCAGATTGGTGTCAACAAATAATTATTCAAAACGTAACCGCTATCACCAAGTACAATCCCATTACCAAAAGCACCATAAATAAGCACACTGATATTTGGCAGTTGAATTTGAAAATATTAGACTGTCGTGAATTGAACCTGGCCATTGTGTGACAGCGAAACTGGATGAATTAAGTGCAGCATGACTGGAGCTGGTACAGCTCCAAATAGAAATTTCGAAGTGCATTTATTTGTAGAGAACAAATACAAAAAAGAAATGGCACATCTTGACAATGAAGAAGTAAGGAAAGAGCAATTACATCACTTGAAGCTCTGGAAAATGCAGAACAAAGATTTAATTATAAAAATACTTTATTTATATGATAATATATTGTCGGTCCAGATGAACAGGGTATTAACTCAAAAAAGCCTGGAGAGCGATTTCAAGTTTTCAAATCAATATAACTTCCATTTCTGTAAATAATTGGATAACCTCTCTTATAATATCTTTTAAACTATTGATTAACGTTTATTGATAACGTTTTTGGTCACTTCATGACTTTTTCAATTTTGCTATTACTGAGAAAAAAAAAGAAATTCTGCAGGCAAGAACATAATGAGTTCATCCAAATGAACGATATATTTTTTATTAATAACCAAAAAAAAGATATTTTTATATGTAATACATTATTTAATAATAACTGTTTACTATATGAGCCATTTATTTTGAAAGTGGCCTAACTCCATTTTTCAAAAATATTGAGTTAGCTACCTTAATAGTTAGATTTTTATTTGATCTTTTTATACTGAAGTAACTTGTTACTAATATATTTAAAATCATTAAGGTTTTGTAAAATCAAAATTTGCTGGGTTAATGAAGTGATGAAAAAGTTTATTTTGAAAGTGGCTTAAGTCCCATTGAGAGAGTTTCAAACCGATGTCGAAAATATGCAATTAAAGTTTATGTGTTATCTCGTAAGCTTTATGTTTAATTATTAAAGTAGCAGTTGAATTATCAATGTGCAATGAATTTATTATAAACAATTTAATTTCAAATTTCAATTTCGTTTGCTATGGGTTTCTTGATATACCATTGAAATTTTCAGTAATTTTTGTTAATAATTTGTTTATAACAAAGTAAATTGCAAAAAAACTGTATGAGAATATGAATATATTAAAATATTCCAGAGAAAATTTATGAATCTTCGAATATGAATTTCAATGTAAAAATAAAAAAACTACAAAAAAATACGAGACCACTCACAAACCTCAAATACAAGGAATTTTGGTATACCACCTTTGTATACCACCTGCCCACAATAATTATTTTATATCCTTCCTGCATACACAAACTGGAGAAGACTGAATAATAATTAATAAAACAATATTAATGTAAAAATTATTTAACAACTGTTAAAATATATTTATCATTCTTGATTTTATAACATAAAAGTGTATACATTTTTATTTCAAGGAAAGTTTATTTTATGTATGGATGGACTTGTGCTTTCTTAAGAGTTGGAAACGTGATTTAATTGATTTTGAAAGTGGCCCAAGTCCATTTACAGCCATGAAAAACATATTATTTCTTAAGTAACGTTAAATATGCTAATTGGGGTAATAAATTTAACTCCCTTAGAAACACTAGAACATTATTCTACTATGTTATCTGTTACCCATATTTTTAAATTTAATCCAATGCAAACCCTTTAATATCTCGATTCGAACATAAATGGAGTTAGGTCACTTTCAAAATAAATGGTTATTTTGTTACAAAATCAAATTGTGAGCGATTCAATATATGCTAGCATAGTATCCCTTGTGTTTCTTCGTGTCTCGCTGTGTTCAGTAAGTAAAGGTGGAAATACTGGATGAGATGCTATCTGAACCTCAGGGTCTATTGATGGCTCACCTTCATTTATGCTAAGTGCTTTATTGTGTAATACAGCACTCGCCACAATAATAACTTGGGCAAGGGGCAACTTACACCTCAATCCAGTACTAAGCACTGGGAATCTTCTTTTCTAGACACCGGAGCATCTTTCAATGACATTTCTGGTCCTAATATGAAATTCATTGTACAATTGTTTGGCTTCTGTTTGGGGATTGCTGAGTGGTGTCAACAAATAATTATTCAAAAAATATCCGCTATCACCAAGTACCAAGATCCCATTACCAAAAGCACCTGGCCATCGTGTAACAATGTTGACAAATTGTAAATCTGCATTGCACATAGCTTGAACATTTAAAGAGAAGTATCCTTTGCAGTTAATGAAATTTTGTGCAGTATCCCCACCTGAAATAATTGTTAAATATTTAATATAAATTGATAAAGTAAATAGTTAATAAAATAACCTGGAGTTATATTGATGTGAGTACAATCACCTGCAATGACTCTTGGAAATTGTGTTATACTATAGAAATATTCTTGTGTGGACAAGATTTCAACACAGCTTTTAGGTAATGAAACAAAATTTTGTTGCATTGAAGAAATAGCTTCAGTCACTCTTTTTACAATTATACATAGTGTCGAATTATGCAGTCCTCCAAAGGATTTCACGATCTTCCTCGATTGCTAATTGTAAGTCGTCAATTGTTTCAAACACATCCATCATAACAAATCGACGTAGGTACACAACTATTTCGTTTTACCAAAATGCACAACACGAAACGAAACTGTCAAACATAACCTAAAACATGACAATTATCGGACTGATAAAACCCTAACTGCGCTTGAAGCAGCAGATAACTTTATTTCTCCGATAGAGGGTTTATTCGACAGTTAACGACTTGAAAAACCAAGAATATTGATATTCATCGAATATAGGTTATCTGGTTGTTTATCTGACGATTGAAAAATCGGCCCTAAGTCAGTTTTCTATTTCAGTTTTTCATAGAAGCGCCAAGATTTCTGTTTTTAGAATTGATATTTATTATTTTTGTTTTTATTTCTTTCTTTTGTCTTGTTGAGTTATAGAATTGATTTTTTATTTTGCTTTGTTGGAATATAGTATTTATATTTTGTTATTTTAATTTTTATTCTATGTATTGGTTTTTTTATTTGTTATAGTTTATATATGTTATGGTTTCCTTTTTTAATGTGGATCAATCGTAATTACTATATTATATTACTTCATTTTAAAGTTGACAGTAGCATTCTTATTTATGGCAAATATAAAATAATATTGTATAAAATACGATTTATCCAGGGGGTAAAACCCACGTGGTTTACCCTGGGTAATGCTAACGCTGAACGTAATAGTATATTACGTAATGAGAGTTGTAAGAAGCATATTACGTACGAGCGGAACAATTACGCGCGACCCGCGTAGCGCGTAATTCCGCGAGTACGTAATTGCCTTACAACTTGAATTATGTACTTTACTTTATCTACGACCACACTATTTTTTTTCTATTTAATAAGAAAATTATGTTTGATGTAACTGATATAGTGATTCATCGATATAGGCAACACAATGTACGCAGTGTCAGTGTCAAATGAAATAATTTATATTTACTTAATAATTTATAATCTGTTTAATTTCATTAATACCTATTAATACCTACTGTGTTGTAGCAGTATCGTTTTGATTTTTCATGGAGCAGTCTATATAGCCTTCTGCTACTGCAGACGAACGCCAGCCACCATGCCTTTTTAGTGACAATAAATCACCACCGGAATCCACAAGAATGGTGGCTGACGAACGTCTGTAACAATGTCCTGTATAAAGAAAGATTTTCTTCCAGCAAATGAAGATAATTGGCAATTTGTTTAGGAATAGAGCCAATTTTATTTATTCCATTGCTTAGTGCATTTCTCATTTTGATAATTTAGAAAAAAAAGACTCAGTTTTGTCCATATTTTATGGGCGTAGGTTAATATATTTTTTACAGGTTTCGTAAAATTCTTTCGGTAGCACAAAAGATCTTTAAGTTTTTGTTTTGGAATCAGGAATTTTAATGATCAGAGATGTTCCGGTGTCTTCTATATGGCAGGGTTTGACATTTCGTAGTTCTTGTTTTCTGCAGGCACCACTAATGCCAATGATAATAATCTAAAATTATATAAAAAAATATGTCGTTATGCCCATTAGAGAGCATTATAAGATAAAAAAGTAATGAATACCTTCATCAATAAATATTTGTTATCCGGCGAATTATTGAGGAAACTTTTGAATTTCTTGAATGGTTAAAATTTTTGATTTGTTGCTTTTAAATCCATCAGATTTTCTCTTTAGTAAAGCTATTAACTTTGAATGTTTTGAAATGTCGATGTTGTGCTTTATATTAATTGATGTCCGAACCATTCAATAAATTGCCCAAGTGAAGATCACTGTTTGAGATAACTCATCAAAGTATAATAAAACATTTTCTGAAAAGGATTTAACTTTATGCTTCATTCTCCGGTCCATAAATTTTCTATATGCATCCTCGTATCAATCCCGAGATTTAATCCGTAGCAAATTATGGGCAGCTTGTTTTGCTTTTTCAACAATTTCGGGCGGAGTAGCATTTTCTATTTCGCTATCACTGGACATCACTGGACTGAAAAAAAAATATAGTGTTTATGTATTAGTTTGACGTTTATTTTTTTTGACAAATAACGGAATGTATTGGGTTGCCTATATTAATGATAGTAGCAGCTCTCAACCAATCAACGAATTGTAAACCAAACGCACTAGTGTGTTATTGAATCATTAAATAACATTAATCGCGGACTGTTACATACATGTGTTGTAAGATGTATTTACATAATCCACGATCTGTACAATATTGGGCAATTATAATAGTGGTCGTAGATAAAATATTTTGTTCGTTCATTCATTAATTTTCTGTATTTATTATATAAATTTATCAATTTAATGAAAATGTATAATAAATTTCATATAGGAACATAAATTTCTTTATATTACCAGCACAGTTGATTCTGCTGGAAACTATTCCAGCCAAATCAAAATTTCTCCAACGATTAAAAATATTTCTTAGCATTTCAACAAATTTACTTGATTCAAAAAAACATTCAGAAACAACAACAAAAAAACAGAATAAAATTTAAAGATTCAGCTGTAGGCACCAGGTGTAGATTATAAAACAATAATAAATAATGGACACTAGGTATAAGTTTCACAAATTGATTTATTTATCACTTTATCGATTTCGGGTTTTAGGCCTTCTTCAGAAGATTATGTTTGCGCCTTGATGTTTCATAGGCCTTTCATTATGAAAGGCGCAAACATCGTAAACTACAGGGTAGATTTAATCCATTCCAACGTCTGCCAAATCCTAATTAGGATCCCGATTAGGATCTGTGAGGGAGACGGGATCTCTATCACAGATGATAAAAATTGTACATAATCTTCTGAAGAAGGCCTAAGAAGCCGAAATTGTAACTAATAAAAACGCACTAATAAAGACGCATAGTTGCGGGAGCACTATTTTACCTCTATATATAATTGTCAAAACAATAGTCAAAATTCATTAAACATTAATACCACATTCTTGCACAGAATATAATTTTATAATGCTTTCTCAACTTTAGACTATTTCTTAAAACCAATTTTAAATTTTTATTACAATTTCAGTACGCATGCGTAACTCTTATTATGAGACAACAAATTTGACTCTTTTGTTACCACTGTTGTAAAGGTTTATTGCGCATGCGCAAGTTTAAATTCTGAAACTGCCACCCAACGTGGGCTATTCATTGACTTTACCACTCTGGGAAATCGTGCTAATCTATAGAAACCTTCTTGTGTGGACAAGATTTCAACACGACTTTAGGCAGCATAGACTAATTTGTAACTCTGTGCTGCTTCCGTTACTTTCTTTGTTCTCTTAGTATGCTGAAACTTGGGCGCTTGGCGGCGCCAAGAATTTAGGCGCGGAATTAAAATACTTAGTTGAAATAATTTAATTCTAACAAGAGGAAATTCTTGAATTTTAAAGTGTTTTCTAGAATGATTAACTTCTTTTATTTTTAAGAAATATTTTTTGTTGTTGGGAGTAATTGTCGATTTGGGTGGAATAGTTGTTAAAAAGAAATTTATATTCGTATAAGAAATTTATTATCTGGGAGCACAGTGCTCCCGCCAAGTCGAGCACAACCGTACTATCCAATCTTTTCTCGAAGCGAGAAACGGCACTTATGACCCCCTGTAACTTCGTTGTGGATAAAGCTGGATAAAGTTTGAATTTTTAGATATCAATAGACATACTATAACTGGCTATATTGCCAATACACCTAATAATTATACCTTATAGTTTACGAATTATCGCCAGTCAAATTTCGTAATTTTGTAAGTGACACACTCACCTACGATCAAAATTCTAAGGTACTTGTAGCAATCTTACAAACCTCTAATTTTGAATTTTAGTTAGCCTTTAGCCTATAACGGAAGGAAAAAATCAAAAATTCCGAAATTTCATTATCCATTAAATCAGCGTTTCTCAACCTTTTTTTGCCCACGGACCAGTACATTTTTTTTTAAAATTCGCGAACCAGTGATTTTTTTTTACAACAAAATTTGATTAGGTATTAAAGAGCTACTAAATAAGTTAATTGTAACATTTCTAAAAGTACACTTCTTAAAAGTAAATTTTTTCGCGGATAGAAAAATTTGTCCGCGGACTAGTAAAATTTCTCCGCGGACCACTGGTGGTCCGCCGGACCAGCGGTTGAGAATAGCTGCATTAAATGACAAATAATGATTATTAAAAAATTCTTAATTTTGTCAGCGATCATCAAAATTTCTAAGGTTCTTCTAGCAATGTTACGAACTCCAGATTTTGAATTTTAGTTAGTCTTTAGCCTATAAAGGAAGGGAAAAATGAAAAATCCGGAAATGTAAGATTGCTAGAAGTACCTTAGAATTTTGATGAACAATGACAAAATTAATAAATTTTTAATAATCATTATTTTTCATTTAATGGCTAATTATATTTCGGGATTTTCCATTTTTTCCTTCCTTTATAGGCTAAAGGCTAACTAAAATTCAATATTTGAAATTTGTAAGATAGCTAGAAGTACCTTAGAATTTTGATGATCGTTGACAAAGTTAAGAAATTTTTAAATATTTATTATTTTTCATTTAATGGATAATTAAATTTCGGGATTTTTTATTTTTTCCTTCCTTTATACGCCAAAGGCTAACTAAAATTAAAAATTTAGAGTTTGTAAAATTGCTAGAAGTACCTTAGAATTTTGATGATCGGCGACAAAATTAACAATTTTTTAATAATCATTTTTTGTCATTTAATGGATAATGAAATTTCGGGATTTTTTCCTTCCGTTATAGGCTAAGGGCTACCGAAAATTCAAAATTTTAAGTTTATAAGATTGCTAGAAGTACCTTAGAATTTTGATGATCAGTGACAAAATTAAGAATTTTTTAAATAATCATTATTTTTCATATAATGGATAATGAAATTTCGGGATTTTTGATAATAGATAAAGTAAAAATACTCTTAGCAAAATAAAGAGCATTTTCTCTAATAAGTGGTCCAGGTATTGGCACATTTTTATCCCGCGCAATTTTAAACCATTCTAAAGTAGCTTCGTCAATGTCTTCAGTTGCACCATTTCATGATCATTAGTTGCACCATTTTTTGGCATTGCTCAGAATTTCAACGCGGTTTCTTATAATTGAAGAAAGTGTACTTCAAGGAATCCCAAAGTCTTTAGCAATCTTTTTTTTTCTTCTTTTTAATACCTTTGTCAACTTCACTTATTAAGCTCACTTTATCAGAAAACGAAACGACATAGTATTGAGTTTTCATCTCCGGCCACTCATATTTGCAATTGCAACTGCAGAGGTAACAAGAAATAGTGAGCTTTATCTCTCAAATTTCACTGATATATGGCACCTTCAAGGCCGATTCTCATATACGCGACACTCAGCTAGGCGATGTTACGCGATATCGCCTGTCAAATAATGATTACATTGTTTTAAATGGGCACGTACTCACTATGGCTACGCGACAGTTACGCGACGTGCCCATTTAAAACAATGTAATCATTATTTGACAGGCGTATCGCACGACGTCGCGTAGCTGAGTGTCGCGCATATGGGAATCGACCTTCACTATAACAAACAGGATACGGTTTATGATAAGCAATATCCGGCACCATAAATTGGAGTTATAGTGATTATTTTCTATGTAAAATTTTACCATTGTACAAATTTTTACTACGAGTTTTGGAAAAATTTGAGTTAAGGAAAATTTGAGTTATGGAAGTTAATTTATATGTAAAATGCTATCTAAACGTATGAATTTCTAAAAAAGTTCGAGTTATAAAAAAATTGGAGTTATAGAAGTTCGAGTTATGGAAGTTCGACTGTATTTAGTTATACGTCAAAAAGTTCTTGCATTTTTTGACGTATAACATGGCAGAAATTGACACATTTAAAAACAAAAAATTTAAAAACTATGAAAAGGTCTATTGAGTTACACGAAGCAATTATCCGATTTCGCAATTCGTCCAAATTCTCAACTGGAGTAACGTAACCAAATGACTTCAGATAGCCCTATAAGAAATAATACAAGGGGTTTAAGTCTGGGGATCGAGCAGGCCATGCGTGTGGCACACTTCGGCCAATCTAGCGATCTGCTATGTTGCTGTTCAAAAATCACGAGCAACCAAACTGAAATATGGCGGTGCACCATCGTGCATAAACCACATTGCAATTGTTCTCGCCAATGGTACATCCTGCAGAAACTCGGTTTCAGTGTTTCAGGAAACAGTGTTTCTTCCAAAAAGTTGCGATACATCTCGCCAGTCTTGCTGATAGAAATACCGGTCCAATTAGATAGTCATTCACAATTCCAACCCAAACATTCAAGGGGAACTGTTGACGTATTTCTAGGGGAAACATTCAAGGGGAACTGTTGATACTGTTGTATGTACTGTATGCAAACACGTTGGGAGAACACTCAAAACGGAAGCTGGACCAGGAATTTCATCCAATCGATCAAAGAGTGGATGGAAATGGACCTGGCCCTATCACACCAAGCGCTCCAATTCATCACGGGACACGGGAACTTCAATTCCTACCTCCATCGGATTGGAAGGAGGGAATCGCCGGACTGCAACTGTGGTGAGGTGGACTCCGTTGCCCACGTATTATTCAGCTGCCCGATGACCAGAAAATGGAGACAAGACCGAGATCACGATGCTCAACGCCGGATGTACTTGGCCCAGAAGAGAAGAGGAAATAAAGGATTCAGAGCTACATAAGACCTGGTGGAAGACTTTCAACACCTGCGCCATACGCCTCAATCGACTAGACCACGACCTGTTCTGACACCCCTCGCCCCAAACCATTTCGGAGAGCGGAGAGCCGGTAATGTATTCTTTCACACATAATAAATAAATACGATGTATGTACTGTACGATACTGTTGATGAAATCGACCTGCACATACCTCATGCGATTTTCATCTGGTTCTTATGAAAATTCCTTAATGCATTTCTTGAGAAACTGGCTTTCTCGGTGAAAAGAATCTGTGTCAGGAGTTGAGGGATTAGAACTAATGTTTGCAAAAGCCATTGACATAACGCAATACGTGGACGATAATCAGCAGGTTAGGTTAGGTTTTTTAGTTTAGGTTTTAGGTTGAATGTAGTATGGATACAACAGATTGCCCTTAAGAATTTTCCAAACTGTCCAATGACACATTCAAAATATTGGCACCTTATCGCTTAGAAGTATTTCATGTCCAGCACATCATGTCAGCACATTCTGTTCTAGTTGTACCGTTCTTACTGACATTAATCTTCCTGGCTCTCTATTTCGTTTCAATGTGCATGTTTCACGAAGACGTCGATGAATGTTTTCGAAGATCTTAGGTCGAGGATATTACGGGTAGGAAACCGTTCAATGTACAATCGCCTAGCTTGCAAGGAATTACCATCAGCAAGTCCATACATGAAATGCATGTCCATCATCTCAGCGTTCGTATACATGGTAGAGGACTTCACTAACTATTAAAGACACGTTAAACAGCCAAACGCCACTCAATGTAAACAACTGCGATCGATACAGGTGATCACTGACGAGACGTATTCAAATGAAATCCACTTGTACGTTAGTAGGTAAAACAGCCGTTCCAAGTTATCGTCAACAAATGTTTGTACTTGATAAACTCATTAATTTTTTGTACTTGATTAACTCATTGGCGTTCGCTATACTTTTATTTACATAAATGATTTCAACAAATATCGAATATTGTTGTCCCAAATTTTGTTCCTCCTGTATCTGCGAAACAAAGGATTTTTCAGAAATCATCATAAGACAAAATATTCTTATATAAATAATCTTGAATTTTTGTTGCATGTTAACCTAACACCTTGTATAAATATAGCATATTCATTTTTTAGATTTGTTTTGTCTAAAACGAGCTTGGAATTGACTGAAACTAATTAGTCTATCCTTTATCTATTCCTATTTTTTCCTTCCGTTATAGGCTAAAGGGTAACTAAAATTCAAAATTAGAGGTTTGTAAGATTGCTACAAGTACCTTAGAATTTTGATCGTAGGTGAGTGTGTCACTTACAAAATTACGAAATTTGACTGGCGATAATTCGTAAACTATAAAGTATAATTATTAGATATATTTGCAATATAGCCAGCTATAGTATGTCTCTTGATATCTAAAAATTCAAACTTCCAGCTTTATCCACAACAAAGTTACAGGGGGTCAAAAGTGCCGTTTCTCGCTTCGAGAAAATATAGTACGGTTGTGCTCGACTTCGCGGGAGCACTACCGTGCTCCCAGATAATACATTTCTTATAAGAATATAAATTTCTTTTCAACAACTGTTCCACACAAATTGACAATTACTCCCAACAACAAAAAATTTATAAGTTAATCATTCTTAAAAATACCTTCAAATTCAAGAATTTCCTCGTGTTAGAATTAAATTATTTCGACTAAGTATTTTAATTCCGCCCAAATTCTTGGCGCCGCCAAGCGCCCAAGTTTCACCATACAAAGAGAACAAAGAAAGTAACGGAAACAGCACAGAGCGCGCGTAAACTGCGCGCGCAGATTGAAGCAGGCGCCGCCAAGCGGCCATTATTTCAACTAGGCACGGGTGCAAATTAGTCTATGCGTTGAAGAAATAGCTTGGGTCACTCTTTTTACAATTTTACATAGTGCGGTATTATGCAGTCCTCCAAAGGATTTCACGATTCTCCTAGATTGCTAAGTCGTCAATTGTTTCAAACATCCATAATAACAAATCGACGTAGGTACACAACTATTTCACAACAACACGAAACGAAACTGTCAAACATAACCTAAAACATCATACTTATGGGACAGATAAAACTCTAACTGGCACTTGAAGCAGCAGATATGTTTATTCCTCCGATGGAGGGTTTATTCGACAGCTTATCTGGTTGTTTATCTGACGATTGAGAAATCGGCCCTAAGAATAATTAATAATTGCAAATTACTATTATTGCAGACACGGTGTGCGGGTCTTAAGCCCCCCATACACGTTCGAACAATTTGCGCAAATTCGGTGTTTGTACAAACGCCTGTTTGTACATACGCTAGCACCTACACTTTTAGCAACCTATTGCGCAAACATCATTTCGATTTGTGGTGTTGTTCGTTTAACATGTCAGGTATGGACGATTGCTGTGCCGCCATTATTCTGGCCCTAGTGGCTGAGAAACGAATAGTTAAAAGAAAGCGAAGAGTGTGGGCCAAGAGTTGGTTCCAGAAGTGGAACGAATTCAGTCATGAACCGAGCTACTCGAAATGGTGACACCCCTCATAGTGAAAAACAACATGGCGATGAGAGACGCAATATCTCATAACTGAGATTGTTGGCCACTTTGAGATACCTAATAAGTGGTGCCTCCTTTGAAGATCTGAAATTTCAAACTGTCATAAAAAACAAACACTTGGAAAAATAATAGTGGAAACTTGTTACGCTCTCATCCACATTTTGAAAGGGTTAATAAAGGTGAGTAAATAAAATAGTTAGGTGTAAGTAAAAGGTGAGTAAATAATTAGTTATTCATCATGAATAAGGTCATGAATTGATGAATATTGAACTGGTTGCTGTGTTGATTAATGTATCTAATCCACTTCTTGTCTTGAGGCACGCATGTTGAGGTATTGCGATGAGTCAGAATGAGTGGAAACGTTTGAAGGTGATGGTGATATAATCGGGGGGTACGAGTTGAATGGAGTTGATTGGGCTGAATGGGCATGTGAGAATGGAATGTAGCCAGGTGGATGAATGTATTGAGGATGATTGGGGGTGGCGAATGACTGAGGTGGATTATTTATGGTGATTGAATGGCTATGAAGGTTGCCCACTCGTCCTTCGAAAAGAATGTCATCAATGAATTTTTTAGCGTAAAGTTGCTGACTTGCAGACATTTCTCATACTCTACACCCCACCCTTTTGCTATGATATGAGAGTCTGAGGAGGGTTTTTCAAGACATTCGCAGGCCATAGACAATAGTTTAGTCCTTTTACTTTCTTCACTGTCCTCATTTTTCCTCGATCTTTTAAGTGTAGGTGTATGCTCGGGTTGGGATGTTTCAGAACTGTCTTCTGCGACCTAAAACAAAATAAATGGAAATATCTATGTAGTCGTGAAAGTACTTATCAATTGAAATTATTGAAGTTATTGTAATGAAATTAAATTAAATAGTAATAAAAATTGAATTATTGCAGATTCCAGCAAGTGAGAATGAATGGAAGGTTATTGCCGGACAGTTTGAGAGAAGGTGAAATTTTCCCTACTGCATCGGAGCCATCGACGGGAAGCATATCAGCATCCGCAAACCACCAGGAAGTGGCTTCTACTATTTCAACTACAAGAATTCGTTCAGTATTGTGTTGATGGCTGTGGTTAATGCCAATTACGAATTTATAATGGTCCGTGTAGGAACCAATGGAAGAGTTTCTGATGGGGGTGTGTTCTCCGATACAGAATTTTATAGGCGACTCGTGAATAACAAACTTCATATTCCTCAACCTGATAATTTACCTGACAGTGAAATGAAACAGTCATACGTTTTGGTGGGAGATGATGCATTTCATCTTACGGACAACCTAATGAAACCATTCAGTCGAAAAAAACTGACCAGAGAACAAGCAATATTTAATTACAGGCTATCTCGCGCTCGTCGCATTGTGGAGAATGCCTTCGGAATACTAGCATCTTGATTCAGAATATTTTTTAGAGAAATCAATATGTGCCCGGAAAAAGCAAGCTTGATAGTTCTTGCGTGTACTCATTTACATAATTTTCTAAGAATGAACAAAGATGACTTGTACAACCAAGGTGGTTTTGAAATTGAGAACACAACTACAGGTCAGATCATAAATGCTGATTGGCATTCAGATGGACAATTTCTTCCATTGCAACAGCTCCCAGGCAGAAATACCCCAGTATCTTCCAAACAAGTACATCTTAACTTCTCACATTACTTCAATAGCGAGCAAGGTGCTGTCACTTGGCAGGACAAGATATTCAAATTGTTTGTATGAAATATTATGATTTTGCATAATAATGAATTTGTATTTGAATGTATGAAAAAACAATAGAAAATATGAAAAAAAATTGTACATACCTTCGTTTCCTTATTTCCTTCAACAAATTCAGTTTCGTCCATTGTCGAAGTTCCTTGAATTTGAGTTTCCTGATCACTCAAGAAGTCAAGCTCGTCGAAGTACCACAAACTTGGCACGTACACGTCGTCTGTTCCTTCACCTGATTTTATGCTTTCCTTCACTTTCTTCATTTCTCTTCTGTAGGCAGTGCGGAATGAATTGATTTTAGCGCGTACACTTCCCTATCTGCACAGGGTTCAATTTCCTTCATTTTATCGAAGAGTATTTTATACGCCGCTGTTCATCACCTTCCCGCTGTTCATCACCTGTGTCTTATTCGCTTTATTTGAGAGGTAAATACCAACAAACTAAAAACAAAATTACCGAAACTACGTTTTCAACCACGAAATAGAAAGGAAACTGCCTGACAGAGTCTAGGAGCAGGAGTTGACTAACCCAAATCTTGCACAAACCAGAGCACAAACCGTACCCTGCACGTCAAACATGTACTCGAACACGGAGTATTTGTACAAATTATTTCGATCCTGACCGATTTTACTCAAACAGTTTGCGCAACCATTCAAACAGCCTCATAGACGGTCAAACTGTTTGCAGAAACACCGAATTTGCACAAATTAAATTTTCTATAAATAGAATTTTCTATAATTCGAATTTACTATAATTCGAATTTTTTATAATTCGAATTTTCAATAATTAAAATTTTCTATAATTCGAATTTCCTATAATTCGAATAATCTATAATTCGAATTTTCTATAATTCGAATTTTCTGTAATTCGAATTTTCTGTAATTCGAATTTTCTATAATTCGAATTTTCTGTAATTCGAAATTTTCTATAATTCGAATTTTCTATAATTCGAATTTTCTATAATTCGAATTTCCTATAATTCGAATGTTCTATAACTCGAATTTTCTGTATATATCTTATCTTAATATATAAAACACAGTCGGGTGTTTTATATATTTTTTTTTATATATATAAACGGACAGAGTTTTTGTCTTTTAAAAACTCAAGAAGGGTTGCAGCGATTTTTATGATTTTTGATTTGTTGCATTTGCATATAAAATATGGGGTATATTTTATATGCACCCCTGCTGAAAAAATCACGAGAAACGGTAATAATAATAAAAATAATTCATTTTCTCATTTTTTTTTATGGAAAGCCACATATATTCGCACATTCGAAGCTACTTAAGCTATAACTTAAGCTATGCCAGTAGATGGCGTTTTTCATTCCCCATTCATAAACGTCATCCACGTGTTTTACATTTGGCACGGCCACTGAAATATATACTAACTGGAACGACCCTGGCTTCTAAGCTTGTGCGGGTAGAGAGAGAGGTCCCAAGGGGAGCCCGCGTATCGCTCTGTATTCGTCTAGTACAGTCTTAGTAAAAAACCTAATGTATAGTATATTATATATATATATATATATATATATATATATATATATATATATATATATATATATATATATATTTATGATTGATCAAAAATCAAAATCTTAAAACTCAACAAAATATATTTAAATAAATATATATATATATATATATATATATATATATATATATATATATATATATATATATATATATATATGTATATATATATATATACATATATATATATTCTGTCGCTATATATTCTTCCCCCCAAATTTAGGGGGTAAATAAGTGGGATGGGATTTTTTTAGGGTTTTATATTTTTAGGGGTATTTTTAGGGTTTTTTACGTTTATTAATATTTTTTTGAAAAATAAATGTGTGAAAATATATGCACTAGCATAACTCAAGCTAGCCAATCTTAATTATATAATTGTTGACCTGGCGACTTAGCGAGATCTAGTACAGTTTCTCGTTACTAAGATTTCGCAATTAAATGAAAAACATAATGATTGTGATGGAGCTTTTGTCACGGTACCAATTTCAAACGCAAGGGTCGAACGCGCATTTTCCATCTACACAAATCACATCTGTGAAAAATAAGTTGCAGAATAGACGGCAACGAAAAGGTGAATTTTGCACAACATTTAATCCATCCCCTAACATGTTAAGTTTATTTAATGTCAACATGTATGATTTCAAAAAGTCAGAACCAGATGAAAACGAAATTATATTTGAAGCATTAAGTAATTTATAAATAAAGACTATTAAAAAAATATTACAGAATATCAATTATTAATTTATTATTTTTTTACAGAATATTATTTTTTTAGGGGGGATTTTCAAGTTATTGTGGCAATTTTAGGGGTTTTTGACTTTGGCTTTAGGGGTAAATATTTTTTGGAGTTGCTTACACTGGACTTTTCATAGACTGTATAACCAAAAGAAAAATGGCTCCTGATTATTGTTCGTAAAAACTGCTCTTCGTCGACCCGAAGAGCCCTAGCGCAGACACAACACAATAACAATGCCAAGAAAACTCTTAAAAATTACACTTTGTTGGGGGACACTGTTGAACTCTTGTCGATATTTTCTATCTTTCATTCTTAAGACTTAATTTAAATGTGGACCATTATGCCATCCATTTCCGTACGAACTGCAATAACACCCTCCTATAAACACATTTCTTAGTTGTGAGAACCATTTTAAAACAAATATGAACAATGCGTATTGTGCGAGCAATTCCATTACACTTACTCTGAATAGAAAAATTCACTCCTATTATTTTTTTATAATTCACTGTTATTACACTTGAACAGTCATCACATGAAAATGACCTTCAACAGTCAAAACTCCAGTCATGTTAAGTGTGTGGATTTATATCTTTTAAACTCCACAAGTTATATAATATTTTCACCAAGTTAGTGCTAAAACATATATAGTAAGAGTGAGTATGGATTACCATGTATAACGATCGCAATTATCCTTTCCATTGCACTTTATTTTTGGAACTTAATCTTGAATTTCTTGAAAATAATCTTGAACAATTGCAAAACCAATATAAACCAAGATCGCAAGATGTGACTAATTACAATATTTACTATCTGTAACTAACTGGAGCTATAAAACTTGAAACATTCGAAATTATACCAAACACTAGAATTAGCATTCGACACCATTATTATTGCCAATCCATTTAATAATCCCATAAAAATTTTATTACTCAAATATTGGTCAATTCTATCGCTCGCCCTAACGCTCTGTGCAATCTAATTGACAATTTTGTTTTTCTTGTTGCATAGTACATTTTAAAATAGGAGAGGGAACCTCTCCCTCTCCTATTTTAAACTGTACTACAAATGCTGTAACTGTCGGTAAATTCTGATTAGGAAACCGCAACGACTGTGGAGATAGACTGGTTGAATTCTGCTAAAAGAAGAAATTGTAATAACACCTTTTACCAACTTCCTTCACGCCGACTTTACACAGACGGAATATCGCATTGTTAGAAACAGAGACAAATATCTAAAGAGAGATGCGACACTCACTAAGGAATTTCTGTGACAGAAGTTTGCGCCAACTGTGAACTCGTCATGGAACTAATTATGAAATGCGGGCTATATGAATGTTTTATTAAATATATGCGATAATATAATTTATTTAAAATAGGGTGAAAATTAAAAAAAATTGTTAAATATGTTGTAAATATTTACATGTACTAATAATATATTAAATAAGTATTTACATTAAAAAATATAAATATAAAACTTTGTAGAGGGTCATCCTTCATATTACTTTCACAACCAGGAACAAGACATCGGAAATATATGGAATCCATTGTCTGAAAGTAAGGGATATGATGGTAATAAACCAATCATGTTTTATATAGTAAAAACATGCTCTCTTACCTTTCAATTTAGATTATAACTAATGTACGGAGAATTATTTTCAAGTCTTGCACTAATAATATCTTGCAGAGACGATATCCTTTAGACGAGTCCTTTGTTTTGGGTTTTTATATCTTCTTAAATTGTTAACACATGTTCCAATCCCTCTCATAATGAGACTTTTAGGGTCATATATCAAAGTAGTTGTAGGAATGGTCAAATTTATATTGCAACCTTTTTTGTGAAATTCCTTGACCGTATACTACTAACACTTGCAAATCGACAAAAACGAAAAACTTATATATCCAAAATAACGAATGAATACCTGAAACATTATCGACATAATCTTTAGACATTTCTCACTGGGTGACATTTTGCTAATGTAAATATAAACACCAGTTATTTATTTGAGATTTCAGGTGCTCAGTACCATCTATCGATTAGTTTAAGCGACCAAGCCATCTATATTTTCGTCATTGAATTAAAACTTCTGTCACAAGGTCACCCATAAGAGTGCCCACCCCCTGGTTAAAAATCAAATCGACTACATAATGATTCGCAGGAGATTCAGAATCACCATCAAGTCAGTCAAAACATTTCCGGGGCGGACATAAAATCTGATAATAACCCGGTAGTTTCCACGTTGCATGTACGATTGAAAAGAACTATACCTAGTACTACCAAGGAAATTTTGGACCCAAAAAGCTGAAAGACAGCGCTGTATGTAAAAAGGTTAAAAGAGACATAAACCACAAGATGAAACAACAAAAAGATAGAGGAATTAACCAAAACATTCAAAACGCTCAGAGCAACACCATGGATGAACAGTGGCAGAACATAAAGAAGACAGTAAAACAGGTAGGGATTGAAGAACTAAAACTTATAAGACAGACAGACAAATAATGGATGACACGGGAGATATTGGACATGATGAGTCTGCGCCAGCAATGCAAAGACAATGATATGCGTAGACGAGAAAATAAGACGAGCCAAAGCAATGTGATTTATTTAATATTCATAAAAAGATTAAAAGAGAAAGAACTGTGTGGAAGGACTAAAACCCGCCAATATGATATATGTACTACTAAACAAGAACGGCAATATGATCATAGAACCAACAGTAAAATTAGCAAGATGGTGCGAATATATTCAAGAAGTATTCAACGATAATCGAACAATGTTGACACAAGCAGACTGAAAATACAGGCTCTAAAATTCCATAGGAAGTACTCAAAAAAATCCGGAAAAACAACTGGCCCTGACGAGATACCAGCCGAGTTGATAAAACTATTAACGAAGATTCCATTGACGTTCTACTGAATCTGTTTAATAACATATACGGGACGGGTGTTATTCAGACCACAGGATTATTGCCCTGATGAGCCACACCCTGAAGATTTGCCTAAAGGTAATACACAACCGAATATACAAAAAACTAGAAGAAGACATTAGCGACACGCAGGTGGGATTTAGGAAATGTATGGGAACCGGAGAAGCACTCATTGGATTGAATGTGTTGCGACAAAGATGTCTAGACATGAACCACGAAGCTTTTGACAGGGTCCAACATACCAAACTACTAGAGATACTAAAAAGGAAAAAAACATCGATAGTAGAGATATAAGAATAAACTCTAACCTCTACTGGAACCAAGCAGCTAAAGTAAAAGTCGGAAAAGACCTAAGCGAAGAGGTTAAAATATGCTGTGGGGTAAGACAGGTATGTATACTGTCGCCTCTCTTATTCAATGTATATAGTGAATGTATCTTCGAAAAGGCATTGTCAGAAGAGATGGGAGGCATCGTCATAAATGGCGAGACAATTAACAACATACAATGTGCAGATGACACTAACATTATAACTGACATAGAACATCAACATAGAAGACCTACAGCGCCTAGTAGATTCAGTAAACACCCACTGTAAAAGGTACGGACAAGACAAACGCAAACAAAACAAAAGCTATGGCTACTACAAAGTACCTAAACATTAATCATAATAGACCACCTACCTATAGTCATTAACAACGAAACTATAGATTAGGTATCCTCCCACAAGTACCCAGAGCAAACCAAGGAAATCATCTGCAGAATAGAACTCATAGTGCCCTTTCTAAAATGGGAAAATTCTCTGTATCTGCAGCATTAAATTAGAGATTAGAAACCGAATGCTAAAGTAGTGAGTAAAGTGAATGCTAAAGATCTTTCCTACCCTGATGTATGGAATGGAGGCCTGGATATTATAGGCGGAAAACATCAAAAAATTAGAGGCTTTTGAAATGTGGTGTTACAGGAGAATCCTTAACATTTCATGGTCCGACAAAATTACCAACGAAGGAGTACTGCACAAATTCGATAAAACCAGAGAGATCCATAAAACCAAAAAACTTGAGTACCTGGGACACATTCTAAGAGGAGAAAGATACAACATTCTCAAACTAATTATCCAGGGTAAAATTAGAGGAAAAAGAACTGTTGGCAGAAGGAGGATATCGTGGCTTCGCAACCTGAGAGAGTGGTTTGAGTGTACGTCTACCGAGCTATTCAGGGCGGCTGTCAACAAGATACTTGTCGTTATGATGGTTTCCAATCTACGATACACGGGAACTCAAAGAAGAAGTAAATTTTAATTACTCCTGAGTACAATTACGTCGACTTATTTAAGTTTTTCTCGAAAAACTATTTTCAAATTCAGCTTATAACTAGCTTACAACAATTCACGTTAGTTTTGTGTATTTTTTGCAAAATATTCGAATTGAATAGAAGTCTACAATGCTTATTTTGCGGAAATATGGAAAAGAAATTCATCGAACTTTTTTTTGAGAAACTACGCTTCAGAAATTATTTTCCATATTTTCATACCTATTGTGCTTTTTCTCCTCTTTCCTCAAAATTAAACAGGATACATACAGAAATCGAGATTTTTTATTGATTAATTAAGCAATAATCAGAGATGTACAAGATACCTCAAAAAAAGTATCTGAATACAAGATACTTTTAAGTAATGTATTTGAAATAACAGATACAATATACTTTTGGAAATAGTATTTGAAATACAAGATACAAAATACGTATTTATTAAATACTTTTTAAAGATATAAAATATTTTTTTGAAATAAAACATACATTTATTTATGGTTTATTTAGCTTATTTAATTATGAACAGTGATCAAGTGATTAATCGCGTAAATATCAAGAAAATATTATATTTTTAAGGTTGTATTTGAGACTTAAGTAAGAGCAGTTCTTCAAACAATTTATCACTCATTTTTCTTCTATGAGGTCTCATTATCATCCCACCAAAAGAGAAAAGTCGCTCCATAGGGGCGGAACTCAGCAAACAGGTGTTATATTAAAAAAAAAATTAAGCTTTTAAACTCTGTAGACGGGTGTCTTTATTATAAAAGTATTGTAACGTTTCTAAGTCAGCTGTGTTGCTAGACCCTGTGTTGTTGTCGCCACTTGCAATAGAGGAATCAGAATCCTCTAAAAATATAATAAGATTCATCTTTTCCTTTTTTTATGTCTTCTTCATTTTTGTTCAAAGTCTCCGATTTTTGTTTTTCATATCAATTAATTTTACGTGTTTCAGCCAAGATCAGTTCTTTAACATGTTCTTTAAGTACTTTTGGTACCCATTTCATTTTAAAAAATGGATGTGAAACTGTGGCTAAAATAGCATCAATTGCAGCAGGCTCTAACTGCAAAAACTTGTTATAACGTCTGTATAAGTTTTCTTCAATCACATCTAGCAAAGTGCCACAATATTTAAGATTTTCCATTTAAAGATTTTTAATAATATATTGGATTTGTGTAAGTTCTGGTAATAGACAACTATAGTAGGTGTCTTTATCCCCTTGCAAACTTTGAATAGCTTCTGCTACTGACTTTGAACAGTCCACATATTCATTTAAAAAATATATTGCATTTTCCTAAAATGGTAATTTCAAGATTTTCATGGTTTCATTTAGACACTCCTGCTAAAAGACCACTGCTAAAAGGTTTTTTAAGGAATTATAATAAGAATTAACGAGTTGCACATGGAGAAGTTGGTGATTTCCCTGTCAAATCTAAATATGTTTCACATGCTTTTGGTGACCTAGAACATCAATTCCTGGCACTTTGCTAAGGCCGCATCATGCAGTTTTTTATAAAAAGTGTTTTTCAATATTGCTTGTTTAAAATCAGTAGTGGCAATCAAATGCAAAGTGTGTGTAGCACATCTTTCATGTCCAGGCAGTAGGCAATCACCTTCTAATTGTGATGAGGAATCTGGAAAAGGTTCTGGTAACAAATCATCATCTTCATTATTTTTGTCAAGTGGTGTTCTTTCAAGATCTTCTTCGTGCAATATATATTCAAGATGTGCAACTGTCTCTGAATCAGATTTACCAAATACTTCAAAGGCCTTAACCATATTTGATCCATTATCTGTTACTGTTTTAACAATTTTGGATAGCTTTAAATAATTTTCTGACTGTATATCAGCTATTATTTCAACAACTTCTGCATGCAATGGCAGCACTTTTCCTCACAAGAGCCACTTTCAATCTAATGGACTGTAACCCCCAAATAACTTCTTTTAGAGGAAGACCAAACATCAGCTGTGCTGCACACTTATTCTACAGACTTCAAAGCAATCTTTATTTTTACCTAGAATTCATTGTATTCATTACTAATCTTACTTTTGATGGAACGACGGCATAAAACTTACATTTCTACGTTGTCTTCGATTATTATGATCTTTTCTTTAGAAAATATTGTAAGCATTAAGCAATAATTTATTTAACTTAGGACTTTGGTAGTTTGACACACACGAAACGACTTAAATCTTGAAATCACATGTCAGCACAATAAAATACAGCGCGACAACAAAATTAACTAGACCATACTGCCTTTTGGTAAGTTGATAAAAGTATTTTGCCAAACGTAGTATTTACAAAATACTAAGATACAAAAAGACTGTATCTAAATGCAAGATACAAAATTAAAATTTAAAAAAGTATTTAGATATAAGATGAAAATACTTATTTTGTATCTTGTATCTGTATTTCAAATACTTGTATCTAAGATAAGTCACATCTCCGGCAATAATAATAAATCAAATAAAATTCTAATAGGTATTTCTTTATTTAAAAAAAATAATTTACGGTAATTATTCTATACAATCTTCAAATTTCTAGGACTTCCCCCTTACAATGCTTACAGCAAGTTGCATGGCTATTAGGATGTTGCAAATACATCTGTCCTGAACTTCTACTAGCTGCTCCTTTTAGTGCATCACATATTGCATCAGGTTTAGAAGTAAGGCTGACCGGATTCTTCATCAACCTAATAGCTATATTCTCTCCTGGTGTATTACTAGATAACTTTAGTAAATCTTCTTTGAAACTTGTTTCTTTGACTAATTCTTTTGCAATGTTTTCTACAAGTTTATAGTTATTGAGGGAAAGATCTATTATGTTAGCACTTCTTATAGTACAGTTGGTAATATTGGGAAGAGTCTCGTTTATTTGCAAAAGGAGATTATAAGATTTTAGGGAGTGGTTACGTACTTTCGTTCGTTCATCTATTAGTATTTTCATATTTTCTTGTAACTCATTTATTCGATTACTTAAGGCTGATTTCCATCTTGCCAATTCTTCCACCATTAAACTAAACAAATATATTATTACTTAAAAAAAATGTATTAAATACTTCTATATAAAAACGGTATTACCTTGATGCCAAAAATTTGCTTCTCCAAACTTCACATTGACCAGACAGCCACTCAGTTTGTTCCTGATGTGAAGTTAAATGATTTGCAGAATTGAGTAATGCTCTTGCTAATTGCAGTTTATCTTCTGTTAAATGCTGGACGCGACTTTCTAAATCCTCACCAACTGCAGCAACTAGAAGAGTTTTTAATTCACTATTTACCTAAAAGTAGAAAATTTCGTTAATAAGCAATAATTATTGTAGTATAGAAGTTTTTCAGTTTACTAGGTAGCACAAAAATTGTTACAAAATGTGAACAGACCTTAATTTTATCATATGAAGGTTTAAGTCTGTGGTACTTTATATGCACAAAAATTATAGTAGTAAGTATACCACTCAAAAATGCAGTAAAATCCACTTAATTGGGAATACTAAATACCTATGATCAATGGCAGTGGATATTCAAACTGCATGAACTTAGTAGTCATATTGTGACAAACCAGACCTGTAAAGTCGTAGTCGGTAGACTAATATTAATTAAGGATAGGTTACTATTAATTATACAACTCTTTCATATTGTTTAAGAATAACTTTAATTGGCTAGACACATAACACACTACTAAGATACTATTTGTAAAATCTGCGCCATACTGCCAATATAACTCAACTAGCATTAACATTTGGAATTACTTATTAATAGGTGGGGTCGACTATAGTTTAAATTCTAAATATTAACAAATTTAACCTTTTAACAAATAAGTTCCTAATATATAGTAAACCTGGTAAGGAACCTGAAAGAGAGTATGAAGACTGAGGAAAGAATAGAGACAAAACAAAACCCGGCAAAGAAATAAACTGTTTGTCAAAATGCTTAAAACCCTACAATGTAACACAGAAGTGGAACAGCACAAGAACTTCTCCGAAAAACTGTCCTGGACCACAATATTAACATAGTGATTGTCTCGGAACCAAACACCAAACTGCTAAAAAATGGACCATGTTTCACAGATGATAAATGCAGTGTAGCAATTAAAGCAACAGCCAACAAATGGGGCAAAGGAAAAGGACACATGTGGATTAAAACTAGACACATAATCATCTACAGGTGCTACATCTCCCCAAACATACACATTACCAAATTAGAAGAAAACCTAAAAGAACTACGAGACAGCATGAAGAGTCACACTGGAAAACAAATTATCATGGGATGAGACAACTCAAATCACCCGAATGGGGCTCACCTTTTGAAGATGCTAGGGGAGCAATTCTGACTGAATGGCTAGCGGAACAAGATGTTGAAATATTAAATAAGAGTAATATACCTACTTTCCGGCGGGGACAATCCTCATCTTACATCGTTATACTTTCTGCACAACAAACCTAGTGAGACAGTTCAGAAACTGGGAGGTGAGGGATGATGAGAACCTAAGCAATCACCGAAACATCAGATATAGTATAAAGCTACAAAACCCAAGAGATCTAAGAAAACGGAATCAAACCAAAAAAGCACCGCAGAACAGGTGGATAATAAACCAGAACCGATTGCAACTTTTCTCTACAAAATTAAAAGAAAATATAGGCGACCCTAATATAGAGGCTGAACCAAGCGAATGAATGAAAGTAGTTACACAAACATGCGATCAAATATTTCGAAGAAATGGCTGAAGAAGCAGATGAGCATCTGTGTACTGGTGGACGAGAGAAGTGGCGGAACAAAGGATGTCTGAATAAAAGAAGGGCAAAGGCCAGAGCAAAACAAGTATGTGCAGAAGTTGATAACGATATGTGGGGTCTGGGCTATAAAATAGGACGGAAAAAATTAAACCAGCGTCCTAAAGTAGAGCTGCTGGATAAACAAAGGCTAAATCAAGTGGAGGAATTATTTCCATGCGACCGAGATATGGACTGGAGACAGCTTATGCAAAAGGAGGATCAGGTAAACTGTCCACTATTCACAAAGAACGAAATGAGAGAGGCGGCCGGAAAAAATGAAAAACAGAAAGGCCCCAGGACTAGACGGTGTGTGGACATGGGGACGGTGGATACCGGTGGAGGTCGTGAAGGCTTTAATGGACGGGAGCCCCCAATACTGTTTAAAGATGTTTAACAGATTGCTACAGAGAGGAGAATTCACTAGGATATGGAAAAACAGCGAGACTAGTGCTAATACCTAAGGAAAAGAAATAAGAAAATGCGGAACTAACATATAGGCCACTATGTATTCTAAACACAATGGGGAAAATGCTGGAGCATCTACTAAGCAACAGAACCAAGGAAAGTATCGAAAAACCAGGGAATTTATCAGAAAGGCAATTCAGCTTCTGGAAAGGAAGATCTACAATCGATGCCATGGGCGTAGTACAGGAGATAGCAACCAAAGCGAATACGGGATGCTACAAACGCAGAGATTTCTGCGTTATGGTGACTCTCGACGTACAAAATGCATTCAATTCTGTTCCATGGATGGAAACTGTCAAAGAACTAGTCAGGCGTAAGATACCACCGTACCTAGTACAGATAGTATGTAGTTTCCTTAGTGAACGAGACCTAATGATAGGAAAAACTGCCAAGATAAATATAACAAGAGTCGCCCTCAGGGATCTATACTAGGACCGTTACTTTGGAATATCTTCTACGATCAGGTACTAGCGCTGCGCACGCCAGCAGGAATAACCCTAATAGGTTGTAATGATCGTAAGAGGCAAGAAAGAAGAGGAGCTGTGTATTAAAATAAACAAAGCTATACATAGAGTGAGCCGGCGGATGAACTCCAAAAGCCTAAAACTGGCACTGACTAAAACAGAAGCTATAATATTAACAGGAAGGAGAAACCTCTCAAAAATGGAAATGAAAGTAGAAGGTGCAAAAATAACGACATCAGAGACATTGAGGTATCTTGGAGTCATATTCAAGAGAAATATGAATATGACTCAGCACGTGATACAAATAGCTATGAAAGCCGAGGCCGTGGCGTTCAATCTAGGACGACTAATGCCAAACATCGGAGGACGATGTAGCAAACGATGGCTGATCGCATCGGTAGTTTACTGCATCATACTCTATGGTGCACCTATATGGCGAAAGGTCATGGCAAGGAAAAAATATAATAAAATTTTAGAACGTAACCAGCGAAAAATACTGCTTACAGTCTGTTACGCATACCGGACAGTATTTAGCGATGCACTGTGAGTTGTGGCAAGAAGCCCACCCATCGATCTAATTATAGAAGGAAGATGTAGAAGGCTGGAAGGCACAACCAAGAAACCATCCGCATCAGAGAGCAGAACAGATGAACAGAAAAGATGGGAGAACTTGAAGGGTAGGTGGAATGTACGCGAAGGCTTATAACAAATGTAAAATATTGGATAAACCAGTATGCTAAAGTGGACTATTACCTGACACAAGTATTGACGGGGCATGGATGTTTTGGCCACTACCTTAAAAGGTTCAAACTAGCAGAAACGGCGGACTGTTACTACTGTGGGGAGGACGATACCGCGGAACTTACTGGTCTTCGATTGTCCAAGACGGGAAGCGCAAAGAAAAAAAAAATGACGGAAAGCATAGGCAAAAGAGTAACTGCGGAAAATGTTACTGGGTATATGCTGGAGAGTGAGGAAACATGGAGAACTATAACAAGAAATTTAACAGAAATAATGAAACGAAAGAAAAGGACGAAAGAGGTGAACGGAACAAATAGACGACACAACTTTTCCCTGAATTAATACTAAGGTGGTTTCCAGGGGAAAGTGGGAGGAAAATGTGTTTGGTTATACTGTGTCTTTTATATTGTAACAAACCCTTTTCTCAAAAAAAAAAAAAATTCTTCTGGACCTGGTTGAGTGGATTATAATTTTGTGTAGGTGCTAAAGAATCATTTAATAAAGACTGTACGTTGTACTCTTCATTTCATTGTGGAGATACAAATTCCGAAAGAAACTGTTCCTTAGGAGCTTTTCTCTTAGGAGTTGTGCAGGCGATTTCAAATTATTTTCCCGTTTCCTTTCAGTCCAAGTTCGTGGGCTTATTCGAGTTTTCATTCTGTTGATACAAATGTATATGCTTTCTGTTTCATTCTATTATGTTTCCTAGCGGCAACTCAAGCTCGTAAGAACTTGGACAATTACCAACCTTCGTCTCTTTCGCGTGATCCAGGGGTTTTCCCATTTCCTTCGAACAACCACTTGATCATATACATCTAGAGGCACCTCTATGTGTGCGTGTTTCTGTCATGGTAGGACTTTTGTGTTATTTGTCGTTTTTCGAATTTTTCTTTAACCTACATGTTTTCCTATCTTTGATCTTCTCGAATTTTTTTTGGGAATATGCCAAAATTTACCAAAACATTAATTATCTCATTGCGAGACTTTATTTCATTATAGATTAAAGTATTTTTGTATTAGGGAAAAGCAATTTCAGGATCTAAGTTACTTTTCTGTATTTCCTTGAACATATTTTTTATTCAAACTTAAAACAAACGGAACACAGCCTGAATATATATTATTATTATTACATCATTTTTGCCCATATGGACAGTGTTTGAACTTAAATATCTCATGATGACACAAGTTTCACTTTTCTCCCTTCTTTTTCTTCTCTTCCCAAAATCTCTTCATCCTTTGACTGTGCTCCTGTTTCCTTTGTTCTGTCCACAATGTTCCTATCTTCCTTTCGCTTACTAAAAATTTGGTATTCTTAATTTTGCTTCTGAATTTTTTCCTGTCTTCTATCATTTTATTATAAATTAATTGTTATTCATTACTCATTAATTGCTTTAAGTCATCTTCTTACTCCGCAAGAGACAGATGTACCTTGGGGCTCACTGCTTAAACACAAAGGAGCTGCAGGTCTTGAATCCCACCCAGATCCTGAAATTCCTAAAGGAATCAGGATTAGAGGAGGCGCTCTAAATGGGTAAGTACACCAACACTTGGTGGAGGAGGGTGGGTTACAATAGATCTATAAAGGTCGCAGTACAAGTCGTCACCACCATATCTACAAGTCATCTTCTATTTCATGAAACCAATTTGTTTTCCTACTTGAACTGTTTACTGCATAAAAGATTTTGTTTGTAAGTCGTTTATTGTTCATTCTCTGTATGTGCTCATAGAAAGTTAGTCTTCGTTTTCTAATGATATCCGTTAGTCTGTCTGTGTGTTCATATAGCTCTTTGGTAGGTCTTTTCATCCATATCCAATCTCTGTGTACTGCCCCAAATATTTTTTTAAGAATTTTGTGTTCAATTTTTTCTGTTTCTATGATGCCAGATGGTCCAATTGTGGTCGTTTCTGACGCATACAATGCTTCAGGCAATACAACTGTTTTGTAATGTCTAAGTTTGGCCTGCCTTGATATGCTTTTCTTATTATAATGTGACCATGTAAGTTTGTATGGTTTCTGGAGTTTTTCCGTTCGTTTAATGTTAGACATCTTGTTTGATCCTCCTATTTGTATATATTCGCCTAAGTATTTAAATTCTTCTACTCTTTGTATAGATCCATAAGTCGTATGTATGGTATGTACATTGTTGGTATGTCGTTCCATGTATTCGGTCTTCTCATACGATATCTGTAAACCTGTATTAGCGGCTATTTCATGTAATCGCTCCAGTGCTTCCTTTGCCTCCTGTGTGTTATTGCTGGTTATGGCAAAGTCATCTGTATATGAATATATATATATATATATATATATATATATATATATATATATATATATATATATTTATATATATATAAATAGCCTTTCTGGAGCTCTAAAACAATTATTGAGTCTTTTTAGGACTAGCAAAACAAATCTCAGTGAAATTTGTAAGTTATTTTATAGCTTTCAGTCCACCTTCATGGCACTCAACAAAAACCATAAAAATAACATTGTTTTTAAGATCATGTCTTTCCGATACCTTAAGTGGATAGCCATCTTTGGACGCGTTTCGGGATTTATCTCTCATCAGCACAGTTTTGCAAACCATACACTTGAAAACCCATCTGGTGATTAGGGTAAGATGTTTTTAATTTTGACATTTTGTGAGAGACATGAACTTGCAATGGGGTTTGGAAATCATTTGAGAGCTCTATTATGCTCGTCAATGGGTCGGTACATCCATGGTTTGGACGAAACCCTGCCTGTTATTGCATAAGTATTGGATCAATCACGCCCAATACTCTGAGCTTCATGACTGTCATTATGATTTTGTTTAAAATGTTTAATAGGGTTATTCCACGCCAGTACTTGCATCTCCCTTTGAAAGCTTAATAACTAGTCCTTCCTTGATTGAGGTTGGAAACTGCTCCTCCTCCCAAGTCTTGGTAATAATTGGATACAGTATGTTGGCAATTTTAGCAGGAAATTGTTTAAATAGCTTCTCCTAGCTTTTCCTGATTTAAGATGTCGCATCGCTCTTACTATTTGCGTCTTGCTTGAGATCTTGCGCTCAATCATGGCGTTGTTTGGGATAGTTCCTTCTTTTGTACATGCTTCTGGTACTAACTTCTTCTATTGGTAGGGCTTCTAGTTTTTCAGTAAAATGTTCAGACCATCGATTTAGTTGTTCTTCAACAGTTTTGTTCAAGAGTTGTTGCAGTTTGCAGTTGTTTGTTCAAACAGGTTTTTATACTTATTTATACTTAATTCTTACTTTTATACTACCAACTGTGCCATGTAAATGTCTGGTCAACTAATATTAATTAAGGATAGGTTACTATTAATTATACAAATATTTTATAAGGTTTAAGAATTACTTTTATCTAGTCTTTAGTCTAGACACTGCTTGTAAAATACTACTCATAAAATATGTGCCTTAACTCACCTAGCATTAACATTTTTGGTTGAGTTAACTTTAGTTTAAATCATAGGTTCCCAACCTGGGGTACATGTACCCCTGGTGGTACATTACGTTGTTCAAGGGGGTACAATATAAATTTCAAGAGTGTAATTTTTCAAAATGTAAATTAAAACTAAATAACGACCATGCATCGCGGAGGTACGTTCTGTCTTCTGCCCCCACCACTTCTCAATGATAACATTCAACGTGCCGCGCCGCCTCCCAATTCGTTTCTATGCGGCGCGATGCACCTAATGTTTTGATTGTGGTTATGAAAATATGTGCTTTTGTATAAATTTTCAGTCATTATCTTTTAAATCAATTAAGAGATAAGTTGTAAGTTTCAGTACATACTTGAAAGTTATAAATATATAAACTTAAAACAATCGGAACAAAGCCTGAATATATAAATATATTCAACCTTTCCGGAGCTCTATAACAATTAGTCTTAGATTAGTCTAATCTTAGAGTCTTTTTAGGACTACCAAAACAAATCTCATGTGAAATTTGTCAGTTAAACTGTCAGTCTAAAACTGCGTGTGCGTATATTCTAAGCACGTGCAATGGTAGGTTGTTATGGAATGTTTTCCACATCACATTGTATACATCGTGAAGCGTTTGCCCGCGGAATTAAAGGCTGTGTTGGATCAATCAGTAAGCATAGTTAACTCTATTACATCCAGAGCTCTTAATTCAAGACTTTTTACTATTTTGTGTAATGAAATGGGTAGCGACCACAATAAGCTTCTTCTACATACAGAAGTTAGATAGTTGTCGAGAGGAAAAATTCTAACTCGACTTTTTGAAGTGCAGATCTTCCTATCAGAATACAAAGTGGAACTCTCTCATTAGTTTAGTGATGAACTCTGGTTGGCACGATTAGCATATTTGGCTGATATTTTTGGACACTTAAATGATCTGAATTCCATTTTACAAGGCCAAAATGTAACACCTTTTACTATATCTGACAAAAAGGCAGCTATCTATCACTAAACTGGAGTTTATAATCAAGGATATAAGAAAAACCAAGTTTGCGGCATTACCTACATTACCACTTTATTTTCCAAAATGAACTAACAATAAATAAAATATTGATTAAAGCCATTGAAAAACATTGCATGGGTCTTGTTGAGAATTTCCGATCATTCTTCTTCTTCTTCTTCTGACTCTACAGCCCAGGGTGAGCTTTGGCCTCCTTAACAATCCCCTTCCACCTTTGACGGTCTTCAGCGACACGTGTCCAGTTTCCTACTTGTAGAGTTTCTACATTTTCCTCTACCTTATCTTTCCACCTGGTTCTGGGTCTACCTCTGCTTCTTGAGGTGTTGCGCTTTATGGATGGATCTGGGTGCTCTTGCACTCGGCATTCTAATCATGTGGCCCGCCCATCGAAGTCTCTGTGCCTTAATGAATCTTACTATGTCTTCACCTTCTATTAGTTCTTGAAGTTCGTAGTTCATGCGAATTCTGTATCCTTCTTCCTCTCTCACTGGTCCAAAGATCTTCCGTAAAATCCGTCTTTCAAAAATACGAAGAGAGTTTTTGTCTGCTTCCGACATACTCCAGGATTCAGCTCCATAAGTTAGCACGGGTCTGATCAGGGTTTTATATATTCGCAGTTTTGCTTTACGTGAGATGATTTTTGATTTGAAGAGCTTCAGATGTGAATAATAGCATCGATTCGCAGCTTGGATTCCATCTTGTACCCTCAGTGATAGATTATTTGTGTTATTGAAAGTTACTCCAAGATATTTGACATTTTGAACTTCTTCAAACCGATGATCATTTATAATGAAGTTCTGAGGAGCCCTTCTTGGGTTATCACGTGACAGTTTTAGGTATTTTGTTTTATCTGCTTGTATTTTCAGGCCGACTTTGCTCGCTTCCTCTTCTATTTTTAAAAACAATTCTTCTGTTGTCCCTAGCCATGATCAGTATGTCGTCCGCATACGCACATATTTGGTATGATTTTGTTATGATATTTCCCTTTCGAGATTTTCGAGGTTTCCAATTGCATTTTGTAGCGCAAGGTTAAAAAGAACAGCTGACAAGGTATCTCCCTGCCTAACACCGGTTCTTATTTCAAATTCCTTTGATGTTTTGTTTTGGACTGTTACTCTGGCCTTGGATCCATCCATTGTCATCATGGCTAGTTTGGCAAGTTTATGTGCGATACCCATTAGAGCAAGTGCACTTCCTAGTTTTGCTCTTTTAATACTGTCGAATACTTTTTTAAAATCGATTAACAGACAGTGCAGGTCGATGTTGTATTCATAACATTTTTCCATTGCTTGACTTAGCACAAATACCTGATCCAGAGTTGATCTACTTTCTCGGAAGCCACATTGATATTCTCCTAATATTTCTTCTGCATATGGTCTTATCCTGTCGAATATCACATTGGAGAGTACCACATATAATTTCCGATCATACTCTCCTGAAAATTTAGATAGTGAAAGTTGGATAAGAGATCCATTTACATCCATTTCGGAAATCATGTTGGATCAATTTTCAGTGGAAAAGAAAGACCAATTAATTAAAATTTCATGTGACGGAAGTCTAAAAAATCTATTTAAAAAAGACAGCTTGTGTAATTTTTGGTTAAACAGAAGCGCTGAATATGAAAGTATTTCGGACAAAGTATTAAAGTTTTTAATGTTCTTTAACACATTATATTTGTGTAAAACTGGGTTTACCGCCATGCTGAATATTAAAAATAAGTATAGGACGCAATTGAAATTTGAGCATGACTTACATTTGAAGGTAAACAAGGATATATCAATGATTATTTCAACAAAACAAGCCCAACCAACACATTAGTAAGAGTATTAGTTATTAATAGTACTTCTTAATAATAAACATCTATAGGTACTTCTTACCTAATTATTTTCTTTTGTACTATGTATTATAAATTATAATTATAATAAAACTATGTTTAATCATACATTTTTTTTTTTGTCTAAAAATACTAAAACTTTTTTCCCTTGCCTCTAAAAAAGGGGAGGGGTACAGAATTTTAGCAGTTTATCTTGGGAGGTACAATTTTTCAAAAGGTTGGGAACCACTGGTTTAAATTCAAAATATTACAAGACCCTATTTTTTTATATTTTAATTTAACTACCCGAGACTTATTTCTTGGTATTTTAATGCATTTGAATATATGGAACTAAAAACTACTAATATTACACAAAATCATACATCTCAGAAAAGTGGTAGACATTTATTTCTTACTTTAATTTTAAAATAAAAATTTTGTTTTTCATCAAACTAAAAAATTAAGAAAATTGGATTACAACTTTTGGGCCATTTATTGTATATATGGCCATATATTGGGCCAGTAGTAATTTAAAAGATATTTACCTGAACTTGGAATTTAAGTTGATTTTCTAAATGTGAATTTGTTTCTGACAAATTCTTAATATCCGTTTCATAACTCTGCTTTTCCTTTTCCCATTCCTTCACTGGTATTACGGTTTCATTATTTTTTAAAGCCTCAATCTTCACTTTGTTTAACTCTAAACTTCTCATTTCAGACATTTGACATACCAAATCTTGGATATCTACATTATTCTTACTGCATGGTGGACCATCTATTTTAATTAATTTCTTTCTTGGAATAATAGGATCCACTGCAGCTTTAAATGGCTCGAAAGGTACAAATTTAGGTTCTTTGGGTTTTTTAATTAAATATCTTGGTTTTTTTCTCTCTTTAGGAATGTATTTTGGTATGGTTTTAATTATGGGACCTTCAGGAATGACTGGACGTAAGGCTTGAGTCATTCTTGATAATTTCATTTTGCTCGCATTTTTGTTGATGAAATCTGCAAGGGAAATTAAAGAGTTGTCCATTCCATCTCCTAGAGTTCTCAATGAAACATCTGGTTTCTCCATTATAGCTGTAAAAAAATTATTCAATTCGAAACTTTAATAAATTAATTAGATTAAATAATACTTTCTAGAAACTTTTTGTTGGTTAATAATAGGTAAGAAAATTGAATATATATTATATAACTTACCTCAATAAAAATTAATCCTTCTTTATGTTTAATAAAAACATAAAATCCTGTTTGTTTGGGAAACATGGGATTCTATTAAAATAAAATGTTTTTTTAAACTAAACATAAAAACACGTCAGTTGTGACAGTAGACCAATATTAAACTAACCATTTGAACTATTTTAGTGACTTTTAAAAATTGTATTCACAAAAGTAAATGGAGTCAATGTCTATAAGCATATTGAGAATAAAAATTGTGAATTTATATAAATGTTTGTAACTTAAAAATGAATTATTGCGATTTCTTTTGAGATACAAGTGTTTGAAATCTACTTTTAACAGATGGCAGCAGGGGATGGGCACTCATGAGTGACCTTGTGACAGAAGTTTTAATTCAATGATGAAAATATAGATGGCTTGGTCGCTAAAACTAATCGATAGATGGCACTGAGCACCTGAAATCTCAAATAAATAACGTATTTATATTTATCTACGACCACTATTATAATTGCCCAATATTGTACAGTTTGTGGATTATGTAAATACATCTTACAACACACGTATGTAACAGTCGGCGATTAATGTTATTTAATGATTCAATAACACACTAGTGCGTTTGGTTTACGATTCGTTGATTGGTTGAGAGCTGCTACTATCGTCTAGTATAGGCAACCCTATACATTCCGTTATTTGTCAAAATAAAAAATATTAAACGTCAAACTAATACATAAACACTATATTTTTTTCAATTAAATCAATTAAAATACTGTCCAGTGATAGTGAAATAGAAAATGCTACTCCGCCCGAAATTGTTGAAAAATCGAAACAAGCTGCCCATAATTTGCTACCGATAAAATCTCGGGATCGATACGAGGATTCATATAGAAAATTTATGAACTGGAGAATGAAGCATAAAGTTAAATCGTTTTCAGAAAAAAAATTGTTAAATTGTTTTCAAACAATGATCAATCTTCACTTTGGGCAATTTATTCAATGGTTCGGACAACAATTAATATAAAGCACAACATCGACATTTCAAAACATACAAAGTTAATAGATTTACTAAAGATAAAATCTGATGGATTTAAAAGCAAGAAATCAAAAATTTGAACCATTCAAGAAATTAACAGTTTCCTCAATAATTCGCCGGATAACAAATATTTATTGATAAAGGTATTTGTTACTTTTTTTTTCTTATAATGATCTCTGATGGGCATAACGACATATTTTTTATATAATTTTAGGTTATTCTTATCATTGGCATTAGTGGTGCTTGCAGAAAACAAAAACTACAAAATATCAAACCCTGCCATATAGAAGACACCGGAACATCATCTCTGATCGTTAAAATTCCTGATTCTAAAACAAAAACTCAAAGATCTTTTGTGGTACCGAAAGAATTTTACCAAACCTGTAAAAAATATATTAACCTACTCCCACAAAAAATGGACAATGATCAGCCTTTTTTGCTAAATCATCAAAATGAGAAATGCACTAAGCAATGTGTTGCAATAAATAAAATTGGCTCTATTCCTAAACAAATTGCTAATTATCTTCATTTGCCAGAAGCAAATCTTTATACAGGACATTGTTTCAGACGTTCATCAGCCACCATTCTTGTGGATTCCGGTGGTAATTTATTGTCACTAAAAAGGCATGGTTGCTGGCGTTCGTCTGCAGTAGCAGAAGGCTATATAGACTGCTCCATGAAAAATCAAAATGATACTGCTACAAAAATTTCTATTGCGATAAACTGTAATTTCACTTCCACAAATGCAAGTACATCATGCGAATATGACTTCAAGTACTCATGCAACCAATCTAATCACTAATGATGTAGATAACAAACCAACACTAATATTCAACAATTGTTAAGTTATTATATACTAAAATAAAAAAATTAAATAAATAATTATAAATATATCTTAAGATCTTATCATTTTTATTATATTTTAGTTTATTCTTGGGAAAAGGAATTTATTTTAATAAAACAACTGATGTCGATATTTTGCCAACGTTTAGGTCTTTTTTATTCTGACCTTCTTTAGAGCTTATATCTATTTAGTAGGTATTAATGAAATTAAACATAGAAAATATAAATTATTAGGTAAATATAAATTATTTCATTTGACACTGACACTGCGTACATTGTGTTGCCTATATCGATGAATTACTATAGCATATACATCTAACATATTTTTCTTACTAAATTGAAAAGAAAAAGTGTGGTCGTAGATAAAGTATAGTACATAATTCGAGTTGTAAGGCAATTACGTACTCGCGGAATTACGCGCTCCCCGCTACGCGGGTCGCTCGTAACTGTTCCGCTCGTTTGTAATATGCTTCTTACTACTCTCATTACGTAATATACTATTATATTAGCCCCATATTCATAGTCCCTCCTTGAGGAACAAGGCCTCCTTGTTCCTTATTTCGCGTTTCATAGACCTTCCTTGACAGCTGAAGGCTCCTTATTCGGCTCCTTATCTTAAGGAAGGTTTCGAGCTTCCTTGGAAGCCTTCAGCACTGTGATTGGCTGTTCCGTTGCGATGACGCTTGTCGTCGACGTATTTTTGACCATAGAACTTATACTAATGGAATAGGAATACCGTATAACTTACGTGTACCGAAACTGTGTCCAACATCTGTGCGACAAGGAAAGATATAACATTTCTTTTGTTCGCTATGCGCATGCTCCAAATGAAATAAATATTTATTTTCTAACCTTAATTTTAACCATAAATATGGTTGAACTTTAATTTTAAAATATTATTATTGTTACTTATACAATTTTTATAACATTAGGTGCTTTTTATTTTTTAGGTGGTGTATTATTTAGTTCTATAATTTGTATCTGTTAAAAATATAAAAGAAAAATTAAAAAAAGTTAAAAAGTGTTTATTTTTTAAAAGAAAAATATTTAAGTTTACATAAAAAATAAGAGATTTATCAAAAGATAATAAGTATTTTTTTTTATTAGTATATGTGCTAGTATAGTACGATTTAATAACAATACAACTTGACACTGTAACAAGAAAACTAACTACTACTCTTATTTCATTTAATATTAGATTACTACTTTATTTATTACAAATTTAGTTAATATATATTACAACTTTTACAAAATAAAAATAAATCTACTGTAAAATTAATTAATAAAGTCGGAACACAACCTGAAAATATAAATATATTCAACCTTTCCGGAACTCTGTAACACTAATGAGTCTTTTTAGGACTACCAAAAACAAATCTCATGTGAAATATGTCAGTTATTTTTTAGCTTACAGGCCACCTTCGTTGCACTCAACAAAAACCAGAAGAATAACATTGTTTTTTAAGATCATGTCATTCCGATACCTTGTTGATATATGATCTTAACAAACAATGTTATTTTTCTGGTTTTTGTTGAGTGCAACGAAGGTGGCCTGAAAGCTAAAAAATAACTGACATATTTCACATGAGATTTGTTTTTGGTAGTCCTAAAAAGACTCATTAGTGTTATAGAGCTCCGGAAAGGTTGAATATATTTATATTTTCAGGTTGTGTTCCGACTTTATTAATTAATTTTACAGTAGATTTATTTTTATTTTGTAAAAGTTGTAATATATATTAACTAAATTTGTAATAAATAAAGTTGTAATGTAATATTAAATAAAATAAGAGTAGTAGTTAGTTTTCTTGTTACAGTGTTAAGTTGTATTGTTATTAAATCGTACTATACTAGTACATATACTAATAAAAAAAAATACTTATTATTTTTTGATAAATCTCTTATTTTTTATGTAAACTTAAATATTTTTCTTTTCTTCTTCTTCTCGCGGATGGGTCACTTAGGACCACGCGGAATCAACGTATGCTGAGCCTTCCTCCTTGCCCAAAAGCTTTTCATCTTCATGGATTGTTGTACTTTCTGTTCCTCCGACCATGCACGTCGTGTTGGTTTCTTCAGATCTTCCTCAAATCCCCTTGTATGAACAATATTCCTGATCACATTTCTATTCATGAGATCTGGCGATCCCATCTCCACTAGGTCCCTTTCCACTTGTTTGTACCACTTTGGTCTTGTTCGTTTGTTCTGTAGAAATTTGTGGATTCGGTAAGTAAGCCTCGTATGATTCATTCTTTCCAAATGACCCAAAAATTGAATTCGTCTCATTCTCATGTTATCGGTAATTTTTGAATTTTTTCTATATATTTCAGAATTGGGTTTGGGATAGTGTATGCCATTCTTAATTCTGGGCCCTAAGATCTTTCTCATAATTTTCCTTTCCTTATTATTTAATTGTACCATTAATGTTTTAATTTGTAAATTTAGTGTTTCTGAAGCATAAAGAGCTTGCGGTTTAATCACTGTTAAATAATGACGAATTTTACTATTCCATGACAGGCATTGCTTGTTATAAACATTTTTGTGTATTGAAATGCTACCTCCATTTTCTGGATTCTTGATGTTACAGATTTATTTTCATTGCCATTTTCTGTAACCCATTCGCCTAAGTATTTATATTCCTTTACTCTAGCAATTTTGTTAACGTTAATATAAATTTCATATGGCGCATTTTTTATGTTAGTCATAAATTTAGTTTTTTCATAAGAGATATGAACCCTATTTTTGCTGCTTGTTCTTCCAAGATAGTAATATGCTTCTGTGCATCAGAGATGCCTTCAGCAATTAGTGCCATATCATCAGCAAATGCTAGGCAGTCTATTTGAATACCCTTAATCTTTGGCCCTAGTCGGTGAGATGGTGCCCCTGCTTTTCTCCATTCCCTAATAACTTTTTCCAGGGCACAATTGAAAAGTAGTGGAGAAATTCCATCACCTTGACGGACGCCTGTATTTATTTCAAACTCTTCACCTAATCCACCCATAAATTTTACTTTAGCGTTTGTCTCCGTAAGTGTGTCTTTGATAATATTTCTTGTTTTTTGGTCAAGTCCAAATTCTGTTAAAACACTAAAGAGTGATAAGCGATCTATACTGTCGTATGCTTTCCGGAAATCCACAAACGTTATGACATATTTTTTGTTAGTTGTGTTGCGAAAATATTATAATATGATATGAATAATATGACGTTTTTCAAATTCAAAATTTGCTCTGCACAGGACCGTCCCTTCCTGAATCCACCTTGATATTCACCGATTTGATTATCTACTTGCAGCTCTGCACGGTTTAGTAACACTTTTGAAAGAATTTTGTATGTGACCTGAAGAAGGGATATACCTCGATAATTGTTTGGGTCAGTTTTATTTCCTTTTTTGTGTATAGGATGGATTATCGCCAACTTCCAATCCGAGGGGATTTTTTCCGTTTCCCAAATGTCCAACATAATTTCGTGCAATTTTGTGATACAATTTTCTCCTGCATTTTTCCACAATTCTGCAGTTATTTGATCCCCTGAAGCTTTGTTATTTTTTAGTGATTGAATAATTTCTTTAATCTCTTGTACAGTCGGTGGGGTTGAACCTTGATTAATTTTATAAGAATTAATGAACTTAAATTTTTCTTGTGGTAAATCACTGTTAAGTAATTTAGAAAAGTATACTGCAAGGATTGTACAGTTTGCATCTATAGTATAAGCCAATTCTCCATTTTCATTAACAAAATGAAGCGATGGCGAAGAATACTTTGTCAACTTTTGCTTGAACGTTCTATAATAGTTTCGTGATTTATGTTGCTTAAAGTCCTCTTCTATTGATTGTAATTTAAAATTTTCACTTTGTTTACGAATCCTCCTTATTTTTCTTTTAAAAATAAACACTTTTTAATTTTTCTTTAATATATTTTAATTAATGTAATAAACTCTTAATAAAGTGGATTAATGTGCATGCATCTAACATGCATCTAACAAGATGGCAACTGCAAATAACATCGAAAAATACGTGTAGGCCGCGCATGACAATTTCGACCCAAAGAAATAGAATGAGACTTTGCATCTCACTTCTTGGACACAATTTTATGATTTGTATTCCTGTTCCATAAGTATTATTCCATAAGTATTGTTAGTATTTATAGAATTTGTATTCCTGTTCTAAGGGAGTTCATTGATGAAACAAGTGTAAATATTGATGTGAAAATTGATTGTCCATTTGACAGCACAGTAGCATTTGAAGAACATTGTAAATATTATAAAAAGGAAAAATTTATTAGCATTCTTTTACCATTTTCTTTTAACTTTTTCAGGTGACATGGGGTCAACCTCAGGTCTACAGCAATTTTTTGCAATTGCTTTTCATAATATTTCCAATGAAAAGGTACTGAGGCTGATACGACTGCCAGAAGTGATTGAACAGCAGCAAGAGTTTCATTAAAAAAAAGAAAAGAAAATTGCCGAAGCAGAAGAGAAGCTAGACTACTAAAGATTCTACAATAAATTGTACAATAAAAAATATTCCGTATCATATAAATATAAACATATTTAGAGCAAAGTATATTTATTTCATATATTTACATATACACAATTATTAACTCATTTAAGTTGGTAAACTGGGTTTAATGACAATTTTTCAATAAAAGACTGTCATTAAACCCAGTTTACCAATAAGAAGGCAATGTTAATAGGAGTTGTATTAACACATTCACTGCCGCGCCTGATTTTATGACTTTCCTGTATCTCCGATTTAAACCACTTTACAAAATCGATAATTATAATGATATGGTATTTATTTTCTTTCTCTAGGGGAAATCTCTATAGAACTATTTTAGGTGATTTTCACGAAATGGGTCACTAGTGACGTGCTGGTCTGTAATACGCAAAAAAGTATGCAAACACCGCCGGGTCACAGGTGTCACAGCGGCAGTGAATGTGTTAACAGAGACACGGGCAGCCCACGATTATCTCCTTAATTGGGCATTTACCAACGGCAACAGAAGTTCGACCACGTCTCCTTTGTTGAACCGATATCTTCCTCGAAAAGGAACATCATTGTACATTTCGATAGGATTATGAAAGTATCGAATGTACCTTCTGGCGAGCCGCCTTCGAAATTTATTTCCATTTCATATTGGATTTTCCTCAAAACCATTACCAACTCACTATCATAATTATTTAAAAAATTGTTGTTCATTATACTGTTTCTTAAGTTAACTAACATGTCAAAACTCCACGGCCGCCTTGGCGGTTGAGTAATTTGAGTTAGTGTTGCCATCATAAGCAATCAAATATCCCTAAATGTCCCTAAACAAGGCTTCCTTCTGGAAGGAAGTCTTATTTCACGACTATGAAACGAGGACGCCTCAGAGATTTAAGGAAGCCTTCATCAAGGCGTCCTTATTCCTTAAGTTAAGGAGCGACTATGAATACGGGGGTTAGTAAAATGTCACGCAGAGAGAAATGTCTAAAGATTATGTCGACAATGTGTCAGATATTCATTCCTTATATTGGATATATGTTTTTCGTTTTTGTCCATTTGCAAGTGTTATGGACACTAAAATGTATATATACGGTCAAGGAATTTCACAACCAAGGAAGCAATATAAATTTGACCATTCCTACAACTACCTAGGGTGATATCGGACCCTAAAAGTGCTGCGCGGGTGTCTCAATATGAGAGGGATTGGAATATGTATTATCAATTTAACAAGGTAAAAACCCAAAACAAAGGACTTTAAAGGACCCGTAAACTCGATAAATTCCTTCTTTTCCTGCCACCAGCATTCAAGAATATATCGTCTCTACAAAATATGATTAGTGCAAGACTTGAAAATAAATCTCCGTACATTAGTTATAATATAAATTGAAAGGTAAGTGTGCATGTTTTTACTATATTAACATGATTGGTTTATCACCATCATATCCCTTACTTTCAGACAATGGATTCCATATATTTCCGATGTGTTGTTCCTGGTTTAGAAAGTAATATGAAGGATGACCCTCCACAAAGTTTTATATATATTTTTTTAATCTAAATACATATTTAATATATTATTAGTACATGTAAATAACATATTTAACAAATTGTTTCTAATTTTCACCCTATTTTAAATAAATTATATTATCACATATATTTAATAAATCATTCATATAGCCCGCGTTTGATAAGTAGTTCCATGATGAGTTCACAGTTGGCGCAAACTTCTGTCACATAAATTCCTTAGTGTGTCGCATCTCTCTTTAGATATTTGTCTCTGGATGGCAGCACGACTTCTAAATTGGATATTTAAACCACTGAAATATATACTAACTGGAACGAGCGCTTACCTCTAAGCTTGTGCGGGCCGAGAGAAAGGTCCCAAGGGGATCCCTTCATCCTTGTCTAGCCAACAGTGAATTCGAGAGTGGGAGGATGTGATACAGTCAGAGCGAAAAGCTAGTTGTATTGAGTTGTATCAAGATAGAGAGTGAGATCGTTCAATTAGTGAGCTTATTATAAAACATATTATAATGAGACTTACATAAAAATAAAAAAGGACCCGACACACAAAAGAGTTTCTAAAAAATCATGAAGAACTATACATAGGAACATCAGACAAGAGAAATTCGACTACTATTATCCTCCTGAATCTCCTGAATATGAAAAAGAAGTGTATGCTGGAAGACAATGAGACAGACTTACATAAAAATAAAAAAGGACCCGACACACAAACTACAAGATAAGGCTAACACAATAATAAAGAAACTATTGGATGAAAGACATATATAGACAAATATGAATATGTTAAGATGAGAAAACATAACTCCGTTCCACCAAAACTCTATTGCCTAAGAAAAACTCATAAACTAACAGTTTAGGCCTAACCTAACTCGCTGGCGCTCGTGAGAAAACTCTCACCTCACCAAAAAAACGCTTTCATCACTTGTTGTAAAATATACTATTCTTCTAACATACTGGATTACTGGACATGCTTCTTACATAGACAAAAAATAGATTATTTAAATAATGAATAAATTATTGTTTAGAAATTAGATTGTAGATTGTAGATTGTAGATATGGTGGTGACGACTTGTACTGCGACCTTTATAGATCTATTGTACCCCACCCTCTCCTCCAAGTGTTGGTGTGCTTGCCCATTTAGAGCGCCTCCTCTAATCCTGACTCCTTTAGGAATCTCAGGATCTGGGTGGGATTCAAGGCCTGCAGCTCCTCTGTGTTTAAGCAGTGAGCCCCAAGGTACAGCTGTCTCTTGCGGAGTAATGCTCCGCAGTCTTTGAGCAGATGTATGGGGGTTTCCTCTGCTGAGCCACAGAATCTGCATCCATCATCCTCCTCTAGGCCTAGGGCCTTGAGATGTTTCCTAAGTCTGCAGTGTCCCGTCAGGGCTCCTGTCAGAATTCTGAGCTTGTTCCTGCTTAGTTTCAGGCAAGCTTTAGTTCTCTTCTGGTTGAAAGATCCCAGCATCACTTTGGATTGCCTTAGCCCTGGAAGTTCTTCCCAGGTTTTCATCCATTTTTCTCTTATTTCTTCATCTAAACTTTTGCGGATGGTGTTCACGCTCATACCGCAAAAGGGTTCCGGACCTATAAAGGGGCTACTGGATCCCTTGTTTGCTAGGTGATCGGCTTCTTCGTTTCCGTCTATACCAGTGTGTCCTGGTACCCAGTATAGCGTTACTTTATTATCCCTGCCAAGTTTGTTCAGCTTCCCCACACAGTCCCATACCAGTTTGGATCTGATGGTGTATGAGCTAATGGCCTTGATGGCTGCTTGGCTATCTGACAGGATAGCAATTCGTTTTTTGCGGTACTTCCTGTCGAGGTTAAACTGTGCACATCTTTCGATTGCGTGTACCTCCGCTTGGAAGATACTTGGGGATGTTCCCATGGATTCGGAGTATCTGGTACGAGGTCCAAACACTCCTGCACCAGTTCCTTCCTTTGTCTTCGAACCATCTGTATACCACTTGATGGCATTTTGCTCTATGTGGTATGCTGAGGATTCGTCGCTCCAATCGGCTTTACTACTACACATTGCTGTGTAGTTTTTCTCGAAGTGGTATTTGCATACCATTTCGTCCTTTGGTATTTCCAGCCAGGGGATCTTGGCAGCGAGGCTGTTTCGGTCTCTGCTCCCGATTATTGTACCTCTGCCCATTCCTTCCTTGCTGAACCTTACGATCGCCGATCTGGCGGCGCTCTCCACCACAAGGTGTAGCGGAGTCAGATCCAGCAGCAGCTCCAATGCTGCTGTCGGACACGACCCCATCGCTCCCGTGATGCAGACACACGCCAGTCTTTGAGTCTTCTCTAGCTGTTTCCTCATAGAGGCCAGCTTGATTCTACTTCCCCACGCAACCGCCCCATAAGTGATTGCAGGTCTCACTATCATGGTGTACATCCATCGCAGGATAGTGGGGTTACAACCCCACGTTTTTCCTGCTAAATTTCTGCACACCATTAGGGCGCGTTTGGCTTTACCTACCACTGTCTCAGCGTGTCTATTCCAGAGGAGTTTGCTATCTAGTGTGATACCCAGATACCTTATCTCCTGTTGGTATTCTACTGCCTTCCCATCTATGAGTATGGGATGCAGGCAGTTTAGTTTTCTCCTTCTAGTAAATGGTATCACCGTGGTTTTGCTCGGGTTGAGCCTCAATCCCACTGTTTGACACCACTTACTAGTTACTTTGAGGCCTCTCTGAACAATTTCACAGAGCGTTCCCTCAAATTTTCCTCTGGCCATTATGACTATGTCATCGGCGTAACCTTGACATTTGATGTCTAGGTTGTTTAGCCTAACCAGTAGTTCATCAACTACCAGGCTCCACATCAGCGGCGATAGTACACCTCCCTGTGGGCACCCTCGAGTTGTGGAGATCTTAATGGTATCTCTTCCCACTTGTGTCTCCGCCACTCTAGTTCTCAGCATTTCTCCCATCCACTTTGAGATAGTGCTGTCGATACTCCTTCTCTCGAGGGCCGCCTTGACAGCCTCGTGTGAGGTGTTGTCAAAAGCTCCCTCTATATCCAAGAAGGCACATATCGCTACTTCCTTTGTCTCTAGTGCTGCTTCTATTTCATTTGTCAGCTGATACAGGGCGGTTTCTGTGGATTTCCCTGCTCTGTAAGCATGCTGACTCTTGTGTAGTGGTGTACCTACCAGCACCATAGTCCTAAGGTAATTATCAATCACCTTCTCCATTGTCTTTAACATAAAAGATGTTAGACTAATGGGTCTAAAAGACTTCGGTTGAGTGGTGTCTTTCTTTCCCACCTTCGGTATAAATACCACCTTAGCCCTTCTCCATAGCTCCGGTATATATCCGAGCGCTAAACTACTTCTAAAAATATTTAGAAGATACGGCATTAGTTCTCTCTCTCCCTTTTGTAGGAAGGCAGGAACTAGTCCGTCCACACCTGGGGCCTTAAAAGGCTGGAAAGTGCCGATAGCCCATCTGATTCGGTTTTCCGTACAGATGGACGCTGCCCTCTTCCAGTCGGCCCGACTTGGTTTCCGTGGTTGCATCAAGCCCTCGGTCTCCCTGTATCTTCTGCATCCCGGAAAATGGGTTTCTAGTAGGAGGAGAGCTCTTTGCTCTTCATCCTCCGTGAAGGTCCCATCCGGTTTCTTGAGAGTGGTTGTCATTTCCACTCTATCCTTCGCTAGTGCTTTGTGCAGTCTAGCTGCCACCGGCGTGGATTCTATGTTTTCACAGAAGGTTCTAAAGTTTTCCCTTTTTGCCCTTCTGATCTCTTTATTGTAGGTGGTAAGCACCTCAGAGTATTCTAGCCAATTTCCGTATTGCTTGGCTTTGTTGAAAAGCCTACGTACTTTTGCTCTTAATGTAGACAAATTTTTGTTCCACCATTTTTCGTCCTTATGCTCCTTCACGGTTTTTACCGGGCAGCTGGATTCAAATGCCGTGGTGATTGCTACATTTAATTCTCCTACAGCCTGCTCCAGCACGGTGTAGTGTTTGATACCACCCCGCACTGTCACCTGCTCTAGGTTTTCTTTTAGTTGTGAACTAAACATAGGCCACACAGTTTGTCTGGGGTTTCGGATGGGGGTACTTTCCTCACTCGCTCCTTCCAGCTCAAACTCTATGATCCTATGATCTGACATTGAGGGTTCACTTGAAACCCTCCACTTTTTAATTAGTTTACTTACGTTAGCGCTACCTACCGTAATATCCAGTACCTCATTTCTGGCCTTAGTGACAAAAGTTGGTGTGTTCCCGACGTTGTACACAATTAAGTTCTCTTTAATGAGGTATTCTAAAAGGTACTCACCTCTCTTATTAGTGTCCGTGCTGCCCCACATCTCGTTGTGGGCGTTCGCGTCACATCCCAAGATGAGTGGCAGCCTTCTCCTAATACAGTGCTCGACCAGCCTTTGTACCTCCATGGGTGGTATGTTATTACCATCGCCAGGGAAGTATGCTGATGCGATCACTACTTCGCGGTGGAGGCCCTCGGTCTTGATGAGGACCTGTATAGGAACTAAGTCCCGCGTTAAGAATTCTGAAAGACATAAGTAATTAATGTCCTTTCTTACCATAATGCAAGTTCTAGGGGAAGCCTCACGGCTGTCCCATACCAACTTACATTCCCTGTTGCTGAGGCCTTTGATGTTACCTCCGTAGGTCCAGGGTTCTTGCAGTAGCGCTAGCCCTAGGTGTTGTTTGGTGAACATCCTAGCCATCACAGCCGAGGCTGCTCTGGCATGGTGGATGTTCACCTGGGCTACTTTGGTGCGCCTGCTGGTCATTCTTGGTTTATGACAGGAGGCGGCAAGTCCTTCTCTGTCTCCACCAGAACAACTTCTACCTCTTCCTCTGTAGACATAGCTTGACTGCTCATGTCTACGAGTGTGAGGTCGAGGTCGTCTTCCCGGTAGTCCGGGCTGACTTCCTCGTTCACAGCGTTTGTCGTTAAAGGTTCAGCAGAGGGAGCTGCCGCCACCGCTATTCCTTCCACCTCTGAAGTGGCCGTTGTTGCGGTCGTAACTTCCGAGGGAGGGGCCGCTGTGGCTGTCGCTACCTCTACATCCGCTTTTTGTGTGGCGTCGTTCTTCCGCCCATGGACTTTGATCCGCCCGAACCTAAAGTAGAGGCTATGGTTGGCCTTCGCTATGGCTCCAGCGGACTCTTCGTCAATTCCCACCGTTAGGAGTTGACCCCCACTTTCCTCCCGGCACCCAAGGACCTTCCATTCGGAAATGTTAAGTCCTTTGTTTTGGGCCCTAAGGTAGTTGATGGAGGCCTCCGGGGTTTGGTCCCCGCTCCTAGGTAGGAACATGGTGATGACATGTGGCTTGGGGATATCATCGCCCAATTTCGCCACCAGAGCCCCCCCTTCCCAATGTCTTAGGATGGGTGCTCTTGTCATCAGCCATTTTGCCGTCTGTTCGTTCGCACAGTCGACAATGACTAGTCCTGGTTTGAAGTGTATGCCTTCAAACTGTATCTCATGAGACCAGTCTACGACTGTCTCTTTCATAATTGCTTGCTCAAGAGCAGGCATGTCCTTCTTACTCAGGGGATTCCTTGGGTAGTCTCTGGACATAACACCAACCCTCACCACCTTGACGGCGGTGGCGTAGCTGGTGCTCGGCCCAGAAGTCTTGGGAGGGCAGCTGGGGTAGCTGACCACTCCCGTTGCCCCACTTTGGATATTCCCCTTCTGTCTTTTAGCTGCTTTGTTTTGGGGCGTGATAGAATCAGCCCCTCTTTTGGCAGCTCCTTGTGTTTGTGGTGTAGTTCCCACCTTTTTCTGTACTGCTCTCTTCTTAGCTTCCTCGGGTTGTAGCCCGTTTGCTAAGAAGCGCAGATACCATCTCACCCCGGCACCGCTGAGGCCCTTTCTCAGTGGGTCATCGAGTCCGCCTGGACTACCTAGGGGTGGCAAGGGATGTGCCCATCTCGTCTTCTTCTTACCTGCCTTGGGCTTTGTCTCCTCTTGCTTAGTCGCGGGCTTGGTGGGAGTAACGGTGTTACCGGTCACCTTGCCCTGACTTTTAGAAGCCATTTTGGGAGCGGGTCTCCCTTGGCTTGCTGGCTTGGTGGTAGTAACGATGTTACTGACCATCTTGCCTTTGCTTTTTGGCGACAGTCTGGGAGTTGGTCTCTCTAGACTGGTGCGCTCACTCGGATCGTGGGGCTCATGCTCCATCTGATCCGCCAATTGTGTGGCGGTTATGTCCCGCACACACGGATTGAATTTTTGTTTTTGTTTTTGTTTTTTCTCCATTCGAATCCCACGAGTCGCAAGGGAACTAAAGGTCCGCCACATCAGAGCCCCGCTTGATAGTGGTAAGGCTGGATACCCTCTGAGGTCGCCAGGTGTCAGAGGGGCTCCGTAAGCGATGGCCGGTTGCCCTTGGCCATCAACCAGTCCCTTCGGCACGGGTCGCATGACACCTTGGGATTAAGGGTTTGGAAGTTCTTGGTTGTTCGCCCTCCGCCGAGCGCCCCAACCGGGGTTATTCCAGTCGTGACGTCCGACGGTACGCGAAACTAAGCCCTCACACCGCGACAAGGTGACTTCCACGTGAGGGGTTTAGAAATTAAGAAAATGTTTCCCAGAGAACAAATGGAAAAAATTGGTGGCCATGGCCATAATTGTAAGATTAATAACAAAAAAAGATGACAATAATACATAACTATATTTTTTGGCCCCCAAAATTGTAAAGCTAGCTAGCTATCGTGCATACGTCAAGCGAACTTAGATTTTTACATACAATGTTGCAAAGTACGGCTACTATACGGTAAAGTGACTTTACCGCATAGTAGCCGTACTTTGCAATATTGTGTAAAAACAAAATTAAATAATGTATATCTATTTAGTAGAATTGATAAAACCATCCTACGTTATAGATAATCATACAAACTTAAAACAAACTGAACACAGCCTGAATATATAAATATATTTCCTAGCTCTATAACAATTACTGAGTCTTTTTAGGACTACCAAAACAAATCTCATGTTAAATTTGTCAGTTATTTAATAGCTTTCAGTCCACCCTCGTGGAACTCAACGAAAACCATAAAAATAACATTGTTTTTAAGATCATGTCTTTCCGATAACTTAAATAAGTAGCTATCTGCAGACGCGTTTCGAGATTTATCTCTCATCAGTGCAGCTTTGCTTTTATTAATAACAATTTGTAAAATACTCACCTGAAAACCACATGGTGATGGGTTAGATATTTTTAATTTGCCATTTCATGAGAGAGACATGAACTTAGCAGATTATTGATTTAAATGATAAGATAAGAATTGGTAAAACTATCCTACGTTATAGATAATCATATAATCTTAAAAGAAACGGAACACAGCCTGAATATCTACTTACTTAAGTTATCGGAAAGACATGATGTTATTTCTTGGTTTTTGTTCAGTGCCACGAAGGTGGACTGAAAGCTATTAAATAACTGACAAATTTCACATGAGATTTGTTTTGGTAGTCCTAAAAAGACTCAGTAATTGTTATAGAGCTCTGGCAAGGTTGAATATATTTATATATTCAGGCATTTCATTTATATTTATGTGTTCCGTTTGTTTTAAGTTTGTAAATTTATTTGTCTCTTAAATAATAATTGTCGGCCAAAAAAAAAAATATACAAACGTTCGTATCTAAGGTATGTATGTACAAGTGGCTGTAGCAAACACAAGGTCTCACACGAAAACTCCAACGATAACTCAGAAAGTATAAACATTCTCAATAAATCATAAAACGAATTCAAGACAGCAATTATGCAGCAAAACGAGCTCTTAAAAACCATCGTTAAACCTACGGACAGCAGTATTAACAAAGTTTGCGGACAAATAATTCATCTTGTACCGTAGTACCCTGTGGACCCCAGTGGTTTGACCCAACATCGCCAAGAACTAGCCATATTCCTATGCGCCAATAAAGTCGACATAATGCTGATTGCTGAGACCCACTTTAGGAGCTACATCAAAATCCAAGTCAAAATCCTGACTTCTATAGCACTGAGGATCCCCTGAAGGCACGGCGCATGGGGGTATCTTCATAAAAAAATCGATAAAACATCACCAACTGTTACCTTTCTATAAAGAATGCATCCAGGCGACAAGCAGAGCTATCGAACACGAGAAGTTTGGGCCTATTGGGGTAGCGGAAGTCTACTATCCTCCGAGACACAACATCAAAGACGATCAATTCGCAAATTTTTACCGGAGACTAGGACCTCGATTTTTGCAAGAGGCGACTACAATATTTGGATCTAGACTAACTACAACGCTAGGTCGTGAACTTCTAAAAGCAATGACACCACTAAACTGCGTACCATTCTCTGCAGGACAACTGGCCAACCGATAGAAACAAAACCCCAGATATACTCGACTTTTTAGTAGCCAAGGGTGTGGCTAGAAATTATGTTAACGTTACCACTACCAGCTAAGATTTGTCATCCGATCATACCCCCGTTACGCTAACCCTAAATAGTAACATAACTAACAAACACAAAATACCATCCCTCCACAATAAAAAACAGATTGGTCGATATTCCAAGACAAAGTGGACAGAAATATCAATCTAAAAGTCCCCTTGAAAAACGGGTACTATATAGATGACGCAACGGAATACCTCACTAAACTGATCCAGGACGCGGCATCGGGGGCTACACCAGACAGCTATACTAGCTCCACTGGGAATAAACATCCTGATGAAATAAGACAAAAAATTGAAAAAAGAAGAACCAGACGGAAATGTCAGACAAGTAGATACCAAACCGACCAAAGAATATACAAAGATTAATTCGTGGGCTCAAAAAAATAATCTCTTACTACAATAACTACTATATCGAACAGCACCTGACTAACCTGAAAAAATACCGCGAATACTGACTATTCGCTCTCGAAGGCTACCAAACACATCAATCACGTCCAAAGCCATATCCCACCTATCAAAAAAATCCAACGGAGAATAGGCACAAACTTACAGCGAAAAAGCGCAGACATTCGCAGTACACCTGGCCCAAGTTTTTACGCCACTACCTGCACAGCAGAACGATACGGAAATTCATGATTTTCTAGAGAGTCCACTACCATTGGCACTACCCATTATACATTTCTCTTCCCCGGAAGTAGAATAAACTATCCGCAAAAACCTGGCCCCAAGGAACGCCTGATTATGTTCTAATCACCTGAATTATACTAAAAAAACTACCGAGAAAAGGAGTTGTGTATCACACAAATTTATTCAATACCATCGTCCGCGTTTCCTATATACCCAGCCAGTGGAAAACTGTGCAAATTATTATGATTCTAAAACCCCAAAACTCTGTTACCTCCTATAGACCAATAAGTTTGCTGCCTATCGCATCCAATCTGTTCGAGAACTGCTCTTCAAGAATCAGAAACTCAATATACGAACAAGGTATTATACTTGATAACCAATTTGGATTCAGAACTAATGATTCAACGGTGGAGCAAGTTAACAGAGTCTATAACGTAATAGCCAACACACCTGAAGGGAGAAAGTACTGCTCTGCAGTCTCTATGGATATCCAACAAGCCTTCAACAAAATTTGGCATCCAGGACTGCTGTACAAAATCACAATACTCATACCGCAGTACTTTCTACTCTTGAAGTCGTACCTAAGTGATGGGCGCTTCCAAACGAAGTACGGTATAGAACAATCACAACCCTTTCACCCAGTTCTGTACACCAGCTTTACATCCAATCTTCCCGTAGACCCCATCATAATCGTAGCGACATTCGCTGATGCCATCAGCCATCCTATCTCTTCACGAAAATCCGGATTCAGCTTCGAGAATACTCCAAAAAGAGGTCAACAATGTTCAAAGATGGTGTTAATGGATGAAGAGATGGAGAATCAAAGCCAGCGACAACAACTCAGTCCACATCAACTTCACAATGAACAAAAAAGACTGCACGACAGTCTCATTAAATGGCCAGCTATTACTACGAGTCGACGAAGTCAAATATCGCGGTTTATACCTTGATCGCTGACTGGGTCAAGCCACATTAAAAAGAAACGAAAGAAACTAGATCTATGACTAAAAAAAATGTATTGGCCCTTAAGAAGAAGGTCAAAACTACCACCACACAATAAAATTATTGTATATAAGGCTTTACTTAAACCAATCTGGACATATATGGTATCCAGATTTGGAGTACGACCTGCAACTTTAACATCGCGGTCTTGCAACCTCACATCAATAATATCAATCATAACTTACGCTGATGCTGGTACATCACGAACGCTCGTCTACATAAAGAACTCAACATACATGCGGACAAAACTACAGCCCAAAAGCTGTGCACAAATTACAAGATGAGACTTGACAGCCACCCAAACGCGCTAAGTAGCACCTCTATTGGACAAGACCACCATCGCAAGAAGACTGAAAAAGTAAAAACCACTAGACCTACGACAACGTTTTTGTGATAAATAAACTATACGACCAAAAATATCTGAAGACACATAGAGCAGTGCCTATCATAGGAAAAACCCTCTACGCACCAACACTGTTACTGCTTTCAACATAACCAACAAAACTATTTATTGTTATGTTACATAACGGATTGTAGTTATTAAAAAATAATGTGACAAAAAAAATTCGTGCGTAAATGATTTTACGCCCTCCGGGTTCGTTCCTAAACGAGCTGGTGCGTTGTTAAATCAGCTTTTCCGCACTCTAATGTAAATAACTATTTCATAAAATTTTTCATAAAGAAAAAGCAAAAAAACGAATCAATTTTATATATTCTACTGCTATTTTCATATCTAATTTAAGTAGTTATTTTTAATTATTACAGTTATTTATATATTGTTGAGTTTGAAGATTGTGATATTATTAAATAGTAATTTGTATCTTTTCTTCAAAGGTTATAATTTCTAGGAAATCATTGTATACATATCGTCAACAAAGTTCATCATTAGTGTAACTAATCTTTCTATAAAAGATGTTTCTTAAAAACAACTACTTCACTGGCAAACACCACGACTGACATTTAATTACATTAAGAAAGTTTTTGGGTTCTATATAACACTGTAATTTTCATAAAAAACTATATTCTGATCAATTACAAAAGATAATTATCAATTAATGAGTTTGTTGTTAATGATAAAGCCATACTGATGTAGCCAAAAGGCAGAAACGCGTCTATGGATGTTTATTAATTAATTAATAATTATCTTTTGTATTTGATCAGGATATAGTTTTTTATGAAAATTACAGTGTGATATAGAACCCAAAAACTTTCTTAATGTAATTAAATGTCAATCGTGGTGTTTGCCAGTGAAGTAGTTGTTTTTAAGAAATGTTTTTTATGGTAAGGTTAGTTATATTAATTATGTCAACTTTGTTAACGATATGTATAAAATGATTTCATTTAATTATTACAGATTGAAAATTGATATTTGATACATTATACCAGGGGTTTCTAAAGTGTGTGCTGCTCCCTGCTTCGCCGTGTAGAGTAAAGATTTTGTTCGTTTTGTTTGAGTTTTCGTCGTAAGTCTCACGCAAAAAGGGCAGATTTTTATTAAATAAGCAAGTCGGTAGTCCATGTGACAGTGATCAAGCATCTACAAGTGGTGGGTAAAAAAGCAGAAATATCGCAAATACGATGCTTTTCGGAAGTTGGTTTTATTCCAATAGAAGTAAACAATGAAGGAAGACTGCAGTGTGACCTCTGCTTGAAAATCTATTGTCCGAAACTATACTCAAAGTAAGCTAAAGTGACATCTCGAGACCATTCACCCTCAGTACCTGTCTATGCACTGTTAGCATTATCCGAGGTGACATACAGGATGACACAGGGTGGCACATAGAAGAGTTTATTTCACTTGGTGCTCTCGACGTTACTACTTTATTATACCTTTATACAGCACTATTAGTCGAAGAATTCATGGCATGAATGAGGATCTCATTAAAAAACTGACGACTTTATATTAAAAACAACACATATCCAAAAATGACGAAATCGAGTTAGTAACTGTGTGAGATATTGTTTTTTGTAAAAAGTGCACAGGTGCGATAATATAGATTATAGAAAACTAGACGTTTCTTTCTCAAATAACGCATGTACATAAAGTTTCATGCAAAAACTACACATGTCCTGGAATTGTGTTGTTTTTAGAGGAAATTAAATACCATGTTTTCTATCCTATAAATATAGTTGTGTATGTACCTGTTGCATTTACGATGAACAATTTTAATTGCTATGATAATACAAATGAAGTGCAGTGGCCGGAAAAGAAAGCAAAACAAGAGCCTATGGCAAAAGAAATTAGACTTTCAAAAGAAAGTGGAGAAGAGCATATTAATCATGAGGGGAGGCTAATTCCGGGATGAATGGCGGGAAATACATGCAGGTAAATATAAAGAAAATACTATCTAATGCACAGGTAAAACTACCCACATTTAGATGTAAAAAAAAATGGAGAAAACGCAAAGAAAACTATATTTCAGCAATATTAAGGCATGCAGAATAAAAACGAACAAGATGCCCATTTATCTGGTTTAATGGTAATGAAACCCATCAATAGAAGACGTGACACAGAGATACATAGAGATGGCTGAGGTACTAATGCAAAACGGAAAACAAGATATGCTGTATTTTTCTACAAAGTTAGGTCAAATGGAAAGGAGTACCAACTATGTCAAGACATTTTTTTTAATATATGCTGTAACACCTGGCCAAGTAAGAAGACTCCAAAACAGTGTAGTAACTAACTGATAATTACCTAGAGACCCCTTGCAGCCTCTAGGTGATTATCCATTAGTTACTGCACTGTTTTGGAGTCTTCTTACTTGGCCAGGTGTTACAGCATGTATTAAAAAATTGTGTCTTGACATAGTTGGTACTCTTTTCCATTTGACCTAACTTTGTAGGAAAATACAGCATATCTTTGTTCACATTCCAACAGACCACGAAAATTTCCACCAGAAATATTTACTGTATTCAAAATCCATATTATGACGTTTCAACCTAGGCAATCTCACTACTCTAGACCAGAGGCGTCCAAACTTTTTGCTGCGAGGGCCAGTTTGGTATTTAAATTCATTAGCGGGGGCCAAGCATTGTAAATATGTGAATTAAAAAACCTTATTACAAGTAAAGCAGCATTGAATTTTATTTTTTATAGTAAATTACAGATATAACAATACTAAATAAACATGTCTAAATTATATTATTATAAAATTATTTCATGCAATTTTTAATGGGAATGGTGGAACTGGGTTTTTTCCTGGAGAGTTTCTTCAAAGTTGGGGTTCAAATCGGAAACACCAATTATTAGCAATGATTGCAAATGATCATCCGATAAATTTGCCCTATATTTAGATTTCAGATACTTCATCCTGGAAAAAGTTTGTTCGCACATATAGGTAGTGCCATACATAGAAATAAATTTACCAACCAATTGCTTTAAATTTGGAAACTCTTTTGCGTCCAAAAATTTGTAAAAATCGATCAAGTTTCCTTCCTTGTATTTGTTCTTGATTTGATAGCTAGCTTGAAGATCAATTATTTCCATTTGAAACTGACTTGAAACGTCGCCAACATTGCAGCCATATGGATTTTGAAACAGCCGAACTTCCCTTGAATTTATGTCAAGATCAGAAAAACGCTTTTGAAATTCTAGTCTTAAATCCGAGATTACTTTTACTGCAAATATGGTGGGAAATCTTTCGTCAGTTTCTGTACTAAATTTTTCACAGCACGTGAAATGGGAAACATTACATTCATTTATATGACTTTCGAGCAATATCAGCTTGGCTCCGAATGCTTTGATTTGCTCGAATAAATCACAAATTAAGTTGTTTTTACCTTGGAGCTTTAAATTCAAGTTATTCACGTGTGTCACGACATCTGCAAAAATTGCCAACTTCCAGAGCAACTCTGCATCCGATAAAAGCGGTTTAGGGTGATTCTTTTCCGCAAGAAAAATTTTAATTTCCTTTCTGGGCTTGAAGAACTGCAATAACACTTTTCCACAGCTAAGCCATCGAACTGCTGTATAATACGGCAAGTCAACAGACTCAGATTCAATTTCTTCGAGGAAAGATCGAAATTGGCGATGATTGACTGCACGTGATCGAATAAAGTTTACGACAGAAACAACTGGTTTCAAAACGCAGCTCATGTTGACATGTTTTACACATAGGGCTTGTTGATGGATGATACAGTGCAGAAAAATTGGTACTGTTGCTCCTGCGCTTTCACAAGCTTTCCTTATTAGCCCAACCACCCCAATATTTGCACCAGCCATGTTTCTTCCTCCGTCAATTGTCACACCTTGGAGTCGATTCCAGTCCAAGTTATATTTGGTCAACGTCTGTTGTAGTTCCTTAAAAATATCTGCTCTAGTTGTAGTGCCATGAATGCTGTTAACCGATGCTAATTCTTGGATGACATTAAGATCGTCGTCAACTCCACGAACAAATACTAAAAGTTGTGAGGTGTCACTAACGTCGGTCGATTCATCCATCGCGATAGAATAGTGAGTGAAACGCTGTGCTTTCCCAGAAATCTGGTGGAGTATATTATTGCCAATATCGTCAATTCGACGAGCAACAGTATTGCGGGAAAGACTTATCGTTTTGAAAAGTTTCACCTTTTCCGGACATAATACCCCAACAGCTTCCATCATACACTCTTTAACGATGTTTCCATCCATAAAGGGTTTCGCTTTTTTCGCCAACAAATAAGCAACTTTCATGCTAACTAAAGTCAATGATTCATTTTCCGAGTTTGCCTTCCTAAATAAATTGTGCTGAGAAGACAAACTACGACTCATCTTTTCAAATTTTTCAGTACGCTGCTTGTCCTTAAATTGTGAGTAAGCTGAAGCATGTTTTGTTTCATAATGTCGACGTAAAGACTGCGATTGCACGAAGAAATATTTGAATCCCCATTCTTCTTTTAAAACGCGGCACTCGTCATCTACTTTTCTTCTTTTTGTTTCCATGTTCAACTTTAAAAAATAATATTAACATAATAATTAAGTTATTATATATATTAAATATAAATCTAAACATACCAATTTATAATATATCAACTGTAAAGAATGTAAATAAGCTCCGCGGCGGACGAATTTTTGGTTTCTCGTGGACAATCTCGTAGCTTTGCAGGCACTGCAGTTGAGTGCAGTCTGCCGCTCCGCGCCGCCTACGTATAGTCAGAGTACAAAATCATTCATGTAGTCAAGCGGCCGAGTCGCATCGCCGACTACCGAAAAAACTTGAATACCAGACTGTACTTTTTCGAGCGTGATACCGTGCTCATTCTAACCAAATGCGCTCTTCATCTGCGCGAGATCTAATACCGACGCGCCACGCTACATTTATATTTTACGAAATTTTTCAAAATCCTTGGCGGGCCGGATAAAATCGCCTGCCGGGCCGGGTTTGGCCCGCGGGCCGTAGTTTGGACACCTCTGCTCTAGACCAAAGAAATCCAAATTTCTCTTATTTGCCTGAGTTTAACAGTTAAAGACATGCATTCTATGTTTGTAGCCTTGCATCCCATTGCCACACATTCCAACAAACCCTGTATTTTATCCGCGCCAATTGTGATATTATTTGTTTGCACGTACCATGAAGTACCATACGTACCATTAAGCTATAACAAAAAAGTAGCAATAATTTCATCTCAAGGATCCTTCACTATATAAAAAAAACAAGAATTGAGTTCACGAACGCTAGTTCTCATTAGCGACGGGTCTCCTTGCAATAATAAAAATTATGTAATGGTTCATTTTATATACTTTTTGGTTCATGTCTTCAAGCTCTTTGAAGAAGTTCGTTATATATTTCCAGTAAGAGGTCATTCATCCCTTCCAAATGACCAAGACTTTGCTTTGATCGAAAAGAAAAAAAGACGTGCAGAACGAGTGGAGGTTCCTACAGAATGGGATAATTTAATACTGAAAGCCAGAGGAAAAGCATCCCAATTTGAATTAGTGAAGATGAACAAGAAAAACTTCTTTGACATTAAGTCCGCTACAGATAGATTTTTATTAAAAGCTGCAAAATCCCCCATACAAATAAAAAACAAAGAAATGTATATTTAAGAAAATGTGCCTACTATAAATGTTGGCGATAACTACAGTGGTTACTGGAGATCCTGTATAGTCAGCAATTAAATCCGGTTGCCTGAGACAATAACTCTTAAATGTTCATTGGTTCTCTTATATGTTCATGGTAATTCAGTCCAGATTACACCTTTGAAGATACATAATCTGCAAACCTTCCTGGGACACCTACATTGAGTTGTTCTATAACGATTTATTTTGCCACAATAACACTGAAAGTTGTTCTTAGAATGTCACTTATATGCCTGAACTGGACGAAGATGATTACAGAAGTGGTTGCGATGAAGCTTATTAATAAAATTAAATATTCTTTTTTTTTTCTAATGTTATAATAAACTGAAAAATGAAGTTAGTTTCTACTCATTTTTTAAACATGTCCTTTATTTTTTACACATGTCCGTATTTTTTCCAAATAATTCCGCAAAAACAACACATTTTTTTGACATTCTGGACAAATTAAAAAAAAAAACAATGAAAAATTAAGAAGATAATAAGAACTGTTAATTTAAATCTCTAAAAAATTAACGGTTTAAAACGTTGGCCTACAATGAATTGTTTTTAAAATAATGGCTTCGATTAAATTAATTGAAAAAATGAAAGGTAAGGAATTTTGTGAGCAACTTGATGAGACTACTGGCAGTACTACAGATGCACATATTATTTTTACGTACACTTTCTTAATGACAATATTTTCCTTGATGACCTTTTTTTTCTATAAAAGCATAACCGAAAACACAAAGGCTCAACAATTGTTTTGTTGAAATTCTGTGAAAGTTTTTAACAGAAAGTGTATGGTGTATGTGCTGACGGTGCTCAATCAATGTCCGGTAGGTTTAGAACTATAGAGGAATACAAGCGCTTATTCGTAAAAAAGCGCTTATTCGCATGCTATGTGGACCCATTGATTCAGGGTAGCGCCTGCGTCGAAGTCAATGAGCTTTGAATTGAATCAGCTATTAGAACGTGTCATTGACGTAGTAAACTACATAAAAAGTAGGTCCCTAAAAGCCAGAATTTGAATAAAACTTTGCATGAATATGAACACGGCCTATACTGCATATTACTGCATTTCACGATGGCACGTAGAAATTTCTTCATTTTTACACGTTTTTATAAGAAAAAGGTCAAGGAAACTCCAGATACTTTTCCAAATCAAACTTTTTGCTAAAGCTAGCATATTTGTGCGACATATTTGACAAACTGAATTATTTGAATCTGTCTCTGAAAAGTACGTTTTGAAACTGGAGCAGTTTGCGGCTGTTAAGAAAAAAGTGCAGTTGTGGATAAATAAAATTAATGAAGATGGCAGTCAAGATTGTTTCCCGCAACTGCATAAATATGCGGCCTATAATGAGCTTGTTGTCACACAAGACTTAAAGTCCGGTATCACGGAACACATATCGAAGCTGACTAAATGGTTTTGGTAATACCTTGCCGAAGACGATGTCGAAAAAATTGCCTAGATTGTCTCCACAAGAATTCACATTGCAACAAGAAGAGAGTCCCAATGAACCCTCTTGTGACATCAGCTTTAGAACAATATTCGCGAGTTCTGATTTGGTATGAGATATTTGGATATCGGTTCAAAATGAATATCCAACTTTAAGTTCAAACGCTCTAAGAATTCTCATTCCCTCTGCAACATCTTATTTATGTGAAGCCTGATTTTCAGTTGTAGCTGTAATAAAGAGCAAATATCGCTCCAAGATCAATGTGGAGCAAGAAGTTATAGTAGCGATGTCAAGCCTTATCCCACGCTTTGAAGAAATGTGTGGTCATCTTTCACGTCACATTGACTAAGTTGCCATTGTATTTTATTTCATATTTTTCTTAAACAATAAATATATTCGTTTGTGTTAATATAAATATAAAAACTCAGTTTATTATTAAATGAAAAGAAAGGTGGCGACCGTTACTACGTTGTAATCCATACTTAATTGAATTGAAACATTCACTTTGTCTTAAACACTAATTTTTGTGAAAATATAACATTTTGAGTTATATAACTATACAGATGGAATTTATATTAAGAGTTTTGGTGGGGAGGGAGGCAGTGGCGTAGCGAGTATAACTGGCGCCCGGGGCACGATACTTCATTGGCGCCCCCCTCCCACCCTCCAGTAACAAATATAATAACACAGTAAATAGACAACTATTTATAACAGTCACAAAGACAATGCCTACTCAAATTTGAAAAGTTTTGATAACATCCACTTTGGGACAGCTTTATTAATTAAATCAAGGGAGGGACACGGAAATCTTCTGTTACTCTTTAGCACACAGCGCGCAAGATCTTGCGCGCTGTGTGCTAAAGAGTAACAGAAGATTTCCGTGTCCCTCCCTTGATTTAATTAGTAAAGCTGTCCCAAAGTGGATGTTATTAAAACTTTTCAAATCACAGTAAATATAATTTAGAATTTTTTTTTGATTTTTAGAATTTACTAAATCAAGCCAAATATTGGGTTCGGAAATGTGCCCGTGTCAGTGGAAATATTATTTCAATATTATACTATAATATATTAATACAATTAAGTACTATGTATACATTTTTCTTGCTTTAGATGAAGCAAATTTATCAATAACTTCATCAAAGTCGATCATTTCTAATTTTTTTCTCTTTCCATACATAAAAATGCGTAAATAAATTTGTGTAAATCGTGTACTTATTTCTTGCTGCAGACGATCAAGAACACTTTATATCACGAGAAATTTCTCTTTCTGCGGAAAGGTCAAAATTACTACCCAATTCTCCTGGAATTTTTCGGCGTCTTCTAAAACGGATTTTTATATCAATATCTCATTTTTCACAAAAATATTCAGCCTTTTCTATTGCCTGTTCGCCGATCTCTTCTCGAATTGACGCAAGTTCAGTATATAATGATTCAAGATCATGGAACGCCTCTTCAAAATTTATTTTAGGATCTTGTAATCTCAACTAAACTCGATCAATTCTCCTCAAGATTTTATGCCAGATTTCATGAACGAAAGTTATAAAATTTAAATTCAATATATTTTGTAATAAAATTGTAGCTTCACTTCTGGTGTCACTTGTAGTAGTACCGTCCTCTGCTAATTTGCCTAATACTTCTACTAACCCAGCCCATCGACAATAATGCTAACCGCTTGTGCTCTGGCACTCCATAGTGTTCCAGATGCACGTTTTCTTTAAAGATTTTTTTAATAATTCACATCGTAATGTGGAACGTGAGAAAAAGAGATATATGCTTTCAATTATCCCAAAACATGTTACAACGATTGGTTCTTGCTTAGCTGCAGTAACTCCTACTAAATGTATGGAGTGCTTTTCACAATTTACAAATAATGCTATATTATTTTTTTCCAAAATTCTTTGTTGAACGCCAGATATGTGACCTGACATTGTATTTTCAATGAAGGATGCGTTTTTGGCATGCATTGCAATAAATCCCAAGAAAGATTCTTTGATAGAGACTTTTCTATTGGTAAAATCAATATCTACATACTTAAAGACTTGCGACATTTGTTCTCGATGAGCGATATCAGGAGTCGAATCAAATAAAAGTCCATAATATTTATATCTTTCTTCGAAGATGATTTGCTAGTAGTGGATCAATCTGAGCATTTCCGACATTGGTACCATCTTGAAGCGTTAGATTTTCAACATGACCACGTAGAGGAAGATTTTGTATAATCAGATACTTTATGCACGCTAATATTCGTTGCAATATATCGTCGGTCCAGATGAACAGGGTATTAATTAAAAAAAGACTGAAGAGCGATTTGAAGTTTTCAAGCCAATATATTTCCATTTCTGTAAATAATTGGTTAACCTCTCTTATAATATCTTTTAAACTATTGATTAACGTCTAGTGATAACGTTTTTGTTCACTTCATGACGTCAATTTTGCTATTACTGAGCAAAAAAAAAAGAATTTCTGCAAGCAAGAACATGAGTTAATACCCTGTTCATCCAAACGAACGATATTTCGCCACCGTTCTTTTTCGGACTGTATATGTGTTTCTAATGATGCATCGATTCCCGTTTTATTAATCAATCTTCTTTCTGTTTATTTCCACATTGTAAACGATTTTCGATGATTTGTACTTGTTTCATGGCTAATCAATTTATCTTTTTTGCTCCATTTATTAAAGCCAAATGTAGTTATGATGATTGTGAAGCGAAATTTGATGTAATAAACAGTAAGCAACAAAAACATTACGCTACATTATTTGCTGGTGAGTATAATAACCAAGATCGGTTAATTTGAATTCCTTCTTTTTCATAACCGACTCGCTGATAAAACCAAGATTTTGGCATTAGACGATTAGCTGTTGTTGCTAATGCATTTAGACTGCATTCATTCTGAAATATGCGGGATCCACGAATAATCATTTCTGTGCGCAGTTGATTCGATATTATTGGAAGATTAATATTGTATTTTAAATAAGCAACATCTCTGAACTCCAAAACGTCTGGACCTACAGTAAGTGTTTCTGTTTCATTTTCTGTACTTTTTATTAGATATGGACGCGGATTTGGAACTTCAGATGAACTTGGGCTCCCATATTCATCTTCAAAATCTTGTATTGGTTGTGATGTGTAGGAGTACATGATGTGATGTGTAGTAGCAGGAGTACAACCTGAATCTGATTCTGGGATTTGCTCCAGAATTTTTGAAACTTAGTGTTGCGGAGTTTTTACCTGGTGTAACTCTTGTTAATCGTCTTTGGTACTGTTTAAATAAGATCGGAAAGCAAAAATGAAGCTTCTACGTTGCCTGGTTCAATTCGTGTATTTGTTGTCCTACAAATTGACATTCGGCGCAACGGCTGGTAAATTTCTGGCCACATGAGAAAAAGTGTGCGCATGCAATCATCTCGGCGTTGCCACTTTAACATCTTTTATTACAAGAAACCGAAAAATGTGTTGCGGAATTAGTTGCAAGTTTACTAGTTTTTTATATATCCTAAACAAAGTATGGATATTTTGATATGCATATGGGGTAATATTTAAAAAAAAAAAAAAAAACGTGGCAACGTCGAGGTAGTTGTGAGCGCATCCACCATCTGTTACGTTGAAAATGTTAATTTTTAGGACGACAAAAACACGAATATTTATTGAACCAGGCAGCGTAGTAGCTTCATTTCTGCTTTCCGATCTTATTTAAACAGTACCACCGCCGATTAACAAGAGTTACACCAGGCAAAAAGTTTGCAACACTAAGTTAAAAAAAAACCGTATTCTGGACCTAACCCTAATTCTGGATTTCTCAGTTTGTTTTTCTTCCTTTAGTTTTCTTTTTTAAGTTTTTTCCAGGCATTAACATGGTTTAAATAAAAAATAAATTTTTATTATATTAATTAAGATATTAGTTTTGAACAACTTAGAGTATAACGCAAAACTGTTATTTGCTAGACCTGAAGAAGCTACTATGTCGGAAAAACTGAAAGGAGAAAATATTTCATTGGTTCAAAAAGATGCGGGAAACATAAAGTTGCATATCGAACAGTTATCGCTTTAAAATAAGAAGAGTGTAAAAATATAGGTATTACTATTTTAGCAAAATAAAGTGTTCAGAAAGAAAGAACGTTTTGTATACGGTGATGTTTGATAGATTTACAGCAAATTAATTATGTTACTATGATGATTATAAAATAACAATACAAAATTTCCGGAAAATCTTGGTCTTTGAACACCGTTTGGCGACCCTCTGGAAGTGGCGCTCGGGGCATGATACAACCCCTTGCACCCCCCTCGCTTCGCCTCTGGAAGGAGGTGTCTTAGTTGGGGATTTATCTGGATACGATTGCGTTAGATTAACACTTATGTCAATACCCAGTCGTTACAACGTTGTTCAATACCCGGAGTACCCGGGTACCCGGATGGGTTTTTTCATTCAATAATATAATTTTAATACTCGGAGACTTTCATATTACAACTCGGGATCACCCATAGAGTATTCCACTACGCGAAAAAAATGTACACAGACAAAATAACAACTGGCCGTGAAATAAATCAATGTGAAAGAGTAGTAAAAGATTTAGATGCAAAATATAAAGGATCCGGAAGAAATATTACAATGGATAATTTTTTCACTCCTTTACCTTTAGCAAAGCATTTATTGTCATGGACCCTAACGATTGTAGGAACATTGAAAAAAAAAAATACATTCCAGTAGACATGCTAGCATCTAAAGATCGTGAAAAATTCTCTTCCCTATTTGGGTTTCATGAAAAAGTTACTCTATGCTCTTATGTTCATAAAAAAAGGTAAGTTGTTATACTTCTATCTACGAAGCACTCAGATGCAGCAATTTGCAGCGATGACAAAAAAAAAAACAGAAATTGTCCAGTATCATAATAAAACAAAATTTATTTTTGGTGTGGATATAATGGATCAGATGTTGGGTCGTTACACAACCCACAGACGGACTAACCGATGGCCCCTCGCATTATTTTTGAATATTTTGGATATCGCCAGGATATCGTCTTGGATATCGTCTTGCCAGCTATATCATTTATCATCTAATTAACAAAATGATTACGAGAATTAAGTGAAGAATTATGTATGTATTATTATTATTATTAGCATTTATTGTTCATTATAAATATAATACAGTAGACATAAGGTGTACGTACATACATATGTTTAAAAAACAATGTACAAAAGGGCTCGTTTAGTCATTATAAGGTTATAATGTCCTAGTCTTCCACGAGCCCCGATTTACTGAAAAAACAATTCTTTTGTTTGTGTTCCATTCATATAACATTTTACTATATTTTGCTTTTGGTGAGAGATACTTAGTGAACAAATTTGCATATATTCCAGCTTTGAGTTTCTTACAAATCAAGAGAAAGATTTAGATCGTTCATAGAGTTGATTAGCACGCTGGGTTTACTTTCTTTAGCATCCTTTTAAACGGTTTAATATCCGCTAGCCGAAGAGTGTCGTTTAGTCCGTTGATTTTTTTTGTTATTTGATATGTGAAACAGGATTTCAAACTGCGGACATTGAGATTATGTACGTCTGTTCTGTATGTTATTTTATTATACAGGTATGCTGGCTGTTTGTTTATTATAATACTCTAGAAGTTTTGATTCAAGATGGCAGACAATAAAGACGTTAGTGAAATGCTCTGTAACCATTGTGGCAAGAAAGTGCGAGATGCAGTGTTTTGTTTGAAATGCAAGAAAAAATTCCACCCTGGATGCCTTACATGCAAACAAAACAAAATGTTTGCATGAAATAGGTGAGGAAGTAAACATAATTGAAAATAATATCTCAGAAGAACTGGAGGAGACAGACATTAAAATTCTCCAAAAAGAAGTCTTATTATTAAGAAAATTAGTAATAGAAATGGAGGATAAAAATAGAATTTTGTGTAATTACCTGTCGATTCTGCAAGAAAAAGTCGATGATTTGCAGAATAAACATACACCAAAACAAAGTAATGCTAGTACACACTCATTGGCAAATGGTAACAACGCCCCACATCGACAAAACGCAAAATCAATCACTGTAGGAAATATTTCAAATAACTCTATTTCTAAAAATTCTGCAACGGTTGAGGAGGCAACCAAAAATTTACGTGACGAAAAGGACAAAAACAAACCATCAACACCAACTGAAAGAACAGCCGGCACACAAATAGCCAGAGGAAGAAGATCTCGCGCATCTTTTGGTAATGCAAAAGTTGACGATAATGGTAGCGTTAACAGTTTCTAAGGACGGTAAAGGCAGCCGAAGAAGTTATGGCTCTTTGTTTCGCGGGCGAGGGATCACGTTATCGAAGAGATTATCCTTAATTATCTAGAAAAGGAAACAGGACTGGAAAAAGATAAATTTTCAGTAGAAAAAATAATTCAAAAAATAACATCCGTTGACAACAAGAGCTTTAAAGTAGGTGTGGATCCCAGCTTACGAAATATACGACACATACGACGTAATATACGACAGAACTTTCTGGCCTGAAGGGATATTATTTGAAAGATTAAATTTTCGTCGAGTCGATCGATCCCGGATAAATATTCAAAATTTTCAAATAGCAGAAGATTATGCACCGATAAATTTATTCAGAAACCAGGAAGTAATGAAATGTTTAAGTTAATAAATAAGAATGCTCAATCAATAGGTAACAGTATAGACAAAATTGAATACATGCTAGAAACAAATGAAGATTGTAAGTTGATGCTCATAACAGAACACTGGAAAAGCGCAGACCAATTACAAATTTTTCAAATAAATAATTTCAAGTTGGCCTGGCCTCATCGTTCTGTAGGCAAGCAGGAGCTCATGGGGGAGTAGCTATATTCTGTAAAAATGAAATACCATGGACACCAAGATATGATATTAATAATTTAGCAGAAGAAGCATTATTTGAAATAACAGCTATACAAAGTTCAATAAACAACAGAAAATTTAATATTGTAGCTCTTTATCGTCCACCCCAGGCTAGTTTTCTACTTTTTCTTAATAAACTACATCAACTCCTAATTGCTTTGAATGGTAAAAACATCGATTACGTCATTGCGGGCGACTTCAACGTTGACATCATAAAAAAAGGTAAAAAACAAACCAACTTATTTCCTTGCTCAAGTCATTTGATGCAGTATTGACTTTTAAAGAACCAAGTCGTCTAACTGCCATGCATTGATAATATAATAAAAACTAAGTTAGATTATGTCACACAGGCAGATGAATTCCATATATCTGACCATCGGACTCAAATAATAACCCTATTTGAGACTAAACATAGAACTAACGAATATAAGATTTTCAGAGAAAATTCGATAGAAAATTTATCAAAATTTAAACAGGCGTTAAAAAAAGAATCGTGGATGGAAATCTATTCATTGAGATTAAGTGAAGTAAATACGCAATGGAATTCATTCATGGATTCGTTCCTTATGGTTTTTAATACTTGCTATCCAAAAATCATAGGTAATAAAAAATCAAAAAATAAACATATCTACAAAGACTTAAAAATAACATCAATGAGAAAACATATGGAAATTTTACAAATAATATCACGCTACCATAAAAATAGTAAAAAACAATATAACAAGATCCGTAGAAATTATGACTTACTACTCAAAAAGATAACAAGAAACCATTTAGAAAAACAGATAAAGATATCACAAAACAAAATGGCCACAACCTGGAATGTTGTTAAACAAATAATTAATTAAAAAAAAAAAGATACAACGTATCCCATCGAAAAGACTAATATACAAGAAAAAGCAAATCATTTTAATGAGTTCTATTTAAAAAATCCAATTGAATTAACAAAAAAATACCTAATATCAGTTATAGAGACAATATAAACATGAATCACTATTCTTTTTATGTGGAACCCGTATCTGCTGAAGAAATATTCAATGTGATAATAAATTTTAAAACCAAAAAAAGTAATGGAGATGATGATATATCACTTAATCTGATAATGGAGATTCACGCAGAAATTTCTGAACCGTTAATATTTATTATAAATAACTCACTCGAATTTGGAATATTCCCGGATAGTTTAAAGCATTCAGTTATTTCGCCCATTTTAAAAAAAGGAGACAGAAAATTGCTACAAAATTACCGTCCAATTAGCATACTATCTTCATTCTCCAAGATCATTGAAAAAGTAATTGCGAATAGAACTCTGTCGTTCTTTAATAAACATAATTTATTTTGTGAAACCCAGCATGGCTATACAATTGGGAAAAGCGTAGAAACTGCTTGCTTTTGTTTCATAGAAAATGTTTTAAAAAGTCTGGATGATCAAAAAATTCTGTATGGTATATTTATTGACCTTTCAAAGGCGTACGATACAGTCGATCACAACATACTTCTTCAAAAGTTGGAGAAGTATGGTGTAAGTGGAGTTGCTCTCAAATTATTTAGATCCTATCTCTCACATAGAACTCAGCAAACAAAACTATGTAGCACAGAATATGGCTCCGTGAAATCGAATTCATCTACCATAACAGTGGGTATACCGCAAGGTAGTATACTAGGTCCGATTTTATTTTCAATTTATTTAAATGACATACAACTCGGTAAGTAAATTTTGCAGATGACACTACATTGCTGGTGACTGGGAATAATATGGAAGAAGTTATTTTGCGTGACTGGACTGGTAACTGGGAGTAATATGGAAGAAGTTATTATGCGTGCTAATGCTGCTTTTAGACTAGTAAAGACTTGGTTCCACACGAATAGATTATCGATCAATGCGAAAAAAACAAATTTAGTAATCTTCAGAACAAAAAGGTCAACAAAAAATTATCCAAGCCAAGTCGCCATAGCCGAAAACATGATAGATGTTAGTGAAAACGCAAAACTCCTAGGCATAGATTTAGATATGTATTTATGCTGGGATACGCATACACAAAATCTAGCTCTAAAATTGAATAGAACGACATATGCCCTGCGTATCCTGCAAAAAAATGTAAGCGTAGATGTTCTAAAAATGGTTTACTATGCAAATTTCTACTCTCATCTACGGTTTGGCATAATTTTATGGGGAAATGGAAAAGGCAACACAGATATTTTTAGATTACAAAAGCAGGCAATTCGCATAATTTTTCAACTTAAATACAAGGAATCATGTAGAGGAACTTTAAAAAAACACAACATATTAACCCTAGCAGGAGCCTATATATAAGAAGCACTCGTTTTTATAATCAAACATAAAAAATACTTTGACAGTTATGAAAACAGAAATACACTTACACGAAGAAAAAAAGTAGACTACATACTGCCAATGCATAGGCTATCACTAATAGAACAAGGATCGTACTATAATTGTATAAAATTATACAATCATCTTCCCCGACATCTTAAAACACTGAAGAACATCAAAATATATAAGCATCAAATCTTTAAACATATAAATGTTATTGAACCTTATACAATAGAAGAGTTTTATACAACATAAATTTTGTTATAAGTTAAAATGTATTTAAGTTTGTTGACATATTTCTTTTAGCGTATATTTTGTAACAATGTATATTTTATAGATGTATGGCTAAAGTAGAGAAATAAATTTAATTTGTATTTGAATTTGAAGCAACATAAGGCATGGTAGTTTCTGACCTGTTCCATCGTTTTCCATAATGTTTTTATTATAGCTGGTATTCTACTTCTGATTTTCATGGACAAACCGCATGCACTTATTTTAAACCCTTTGTATCCGCTGTTTATTTTCGAACCCGATATAACTACAATATACTGTATCTGCATAAATGAAAAGTGAAAGGATATAACTTTCCACTTGCCTTTTTCTAAGGTGTTTCGTAAGGTAACTTCTCGCAGAGTACAGTAGTTTTAACCGGAGGTTTTTGAGAATTTTAGATCCTCATCTAAAATAACACCGAGATTACTAACCTCCATTTTTATTGCTAACTTTTTTTCTGCTACGTATATTTCCATGCTATCTTTAATTTGTCGACTCTGTTTGCCGGCGAAGATTATGATTTGAGTTTTTGATGGATTGATGCATAGTGAGTGGTGTTTAGAAAATTCAATGATTGAGCTCAAGTCGTCCGTAATGTCTTTTCCTGCTTAAAGAGTATTAGTGGACGAGAAGGTATATAGTAGCTGGGTATCATCTGCGTATTGGTGGAATTTGCATCTTATATAGGATTTGCATAGGATTGCCATAGAAAGCATCTATGGAAAACCAATAGATGCTACAAGCAGGGCAACAACATCAAGTGAGTCAGGCGGGTCTACTGAACAGACAGATTCCAGTGGACGATAAATTGTTGTAGGATCATGTCATATTTGTTACCAGGGTGTCTATAAAAAACGGAGATTAACGCGAAAATCGTGAAAAGAATGTTACAAATCAGTTTGCGATGAACATTTGCAATTGTAAAATGTGACTCATGTTTCCAATAATAAATTGAATATAAAAATATTTTATGTATAATTTATAATAAGTTTTACAATAAAATTGATTAGAAGTAAAATAAATTAATTATAATAAATATCTATAAATAAAATTTATATATTAAGTAATATTTTTTATCCCTAGAAATATGTTTAATTATTTATTTATATATGGGTACCCGGGTACCCCGGGTATTGAACAACGGGGTATTTGACGTCCAAAAAGTTTATATATTTTTTGGCATATTTTATTATTAATGTATATGAATCGATGTATCGATAACGCTCCTTAACGTAACATACAAAGTTCTAACAGGCGTTCTTTATAACAGACTCGCTGTCTACTACGAAGAAATATTAGGACAATATCAGAGCATATCAGAGCACAACATATACACCATTAGGCAAATGCTGGAGAAAGCATACGAGTTTAATATATCTCTGCACAACCTATACATAGACTTTCAGCAGGCATTCGATACCGTCAAAAGAAACACGATCCTTGACAATATACTGATGCTAGGAATACCCCGTAAATAGGTAAAACTAATAAAAGCTACATTGTCCGGTTCGAAAGCCTCGGTTAGAGTAGACAATCAACTTACATCCGCCTTTAAAATCGAAATCGGTGTGAGGCAGGGAGATGCCCTGAGCGCCATGATATTCAACCTAACATTAGAGGCATGCATGAGAAAACTGAATATAACATATACATTGGATACATTGGCAACCAATCAACACAGGTTGCTGCATATGCAGATGATGTCAGTTTGACATGTAGAAGCAAAGATGCGCAATACATGCAAGTTGGAAGAGAACGTCACGATAATAATGACCTTAACTTGGGCGAGTATCGCTTTCAGCAGGTTGAAAGTTGTGTCTACTTGGGAACAGAAATCAACAGAACAAACGTAATAGCTAAAGAAACAAGCTCGCGAATACTTAGTGGAAACCGATGCTACTAAGGATACCAAAAACTGATGAAGTCCAAGTTATTGAGTCACAAAATCAAACTTATACCGAACACTCATAAGACCAGTAGTAACGTACGGATGCGAGGCCTGGACCCTAACCACCGCAGAGGAGGACGCGCTACGCATCTTTGAAAGAAAGATCCTCAGAAAGATCTACGGACCGATCCTAAATGAGCATGGAATTTGGAGGATACGAATGAACCATGAACTTAGCAGGTTAATAAACGAATCGGACATAGTGAGATATGTAAAAGCTCAAAGAATAGCATGGCTGGGACAGCTGTACAGAATGCATGACGACAGACCAGCCAAGAAAATGTACAACTGGCGGCCAGTAAGAAGAAGGAAAAGAGGCAGGCCAAGGAAAAAATGGATGGAAGACGTGGAGGAAAGTCTTAGAAAGATGGGAGTAAGGGATTGGAGAGAGAAAGCCGGTGAAAGGACAGAATGAAAGAAGATTGTTGTACAGGCAAAAACCCACCGCGGGTTATAAAGCCAACAGAAGAAGAAGATATAAATCGATGTGAATAGACTCAAATAACGAGGATCTGAAAGGATTTAATCATTTTTCGTTAAATACAAAAGATATGTAAATAGGAACATGCAAAAGGGTACCCGGGTATTGACATAAGTATTAAAAAGTTAATAAAAGATCCTGTAGATCCTTTGTTTGAAAATTTCTAGTGACTCCATTTTATTGGATTAAGCTTAGGGCCTTGGCTGCAATTATACAAGATTTTTAGATTGTCTATTTCGGGGAATTTATGATAACATTCAGGACAATGATTAGAAAATGAACTGGTGTCTTTTTTAAGACGAAAGGCACGAAAATGTTCTGAAAAAAAATTATCTCAAAATGAACTGAAAATATCCCACATATTATTTAATACTAAAGACAAAATCGACCCCTTCAAAAAATCCGGCGTATATGAAATTCATTGAATGTATTTTCAAATATTTCAACTCGAAGAGTTGAGTTGACACTTGACACTTGAGTTGACAGTAGAGACCGTAAGACCTAAATTTTCAGGAGCTGAGTTAAAAAATGAAATAATTTTTATTATTATTATTCCTAAACAAAACGATAAACCTCACATTTGTCCATGAGTTCTTCACATTTCTCGACTTCAGTAGATTCAAAAGGTAACTAGGTAATACGTGGAACATAACCACATCGTAAGATGCGCACATTGGAAAATCGATTGCTTATCATAATACCACCCTTGAAAGGCATTGTTAGTGGAATTTAATAATATCGTTAATAATCATTTTATCTATTTGCATGCCATTAATGAACACATTAATAAAAAAATTATTGTATATGAAGGATGCTATTATTATAATCGTGTGTAAAAGTGTCCAAATCGTAAGTAAAGATTCAATGTAACTCAAATGGAGTTTCATTCTTAAACAATTTCTGTTTGTTATTACTATGCCAACGACTCGCGTTACTAAACAGGAAACTAGATGTAGTGAAAATAAAATTTCTGGCGGATATTAATTGAATCGTTTTTTCTTATTTTGAATCAAGAAGTCTCGGACTCTCAGTCTGGATTTATCTGGCTCTAATATAACTTAAGCTAACTATAACCTAATCTAAATTTAATCTAGGTTAACCTAGGTTATATCGAAAACGACTAAATAGTGTTCTCGTCACTGAGTTTTTACTAGTTAGCAATTTTTGTCGCGGAGGCGCTGACCGTTCTAACATTATTGTGTCAGTGATTTGAAGTATTTTATCTGTCAAAATTACAATTCTTTACTATTATCGGTAAGAAACAATTATTTTCTTGTAGATTCAACACAATTTTGACCTGCTTCGTAGATAATGTGCGATTAAAACTTAAAACTACTCATTGCGATTAAAACTTCGCAATTCATGCACAAAGGCCATTCTTCACACATGACGTCACCGAATTGTCATCTGTTTTTCTTCATCAAGCGAAGTGTCATCTGCTTTGTGTGTTTAATGTTATAAGTAATTGGCTCTATGCTATTTTAAGACAAACATTACGTGTCTAATAATAGAAATAACACATTTATTGTTTTACTCAAACTCACACAATATATGACAAGCTGAAATTATAAGGTTGGATTAAAATAAATAAGAATTATCATTCATTAAAAGTAAAACGGAATATGTATACTCCTAAAATTACTAAATACCCTGTGATAAACTAAAATAATTGGTGCGCAATATATTTTAAGTCTTGCGGTCTTCTGTAGGTTCTCAATCCATTCATAATTTGTCATGCTGTTTTGTTTAATTAACCTTCCAAAGTTTAATGAATTTAGTTTCGCCCAATTTTTCCAATAATTTCCATTTTTGAATTTTATTGTCTATTTTAAAGGTATCCTAAAAATAGTTTCATTGAATTGAATTGGTTATAGTATTGGTTTTATAAATTCGTATATTAAGTAGATATTGAATAACAACAGCGTCTATTGCACCATATACCAATTCGACGGACAAATTTCTTGATTTCTTTTCCGATTGCTAGTTCCTGACCTACTAATAAGTGTCATTCAACTTTATGAATTTGATATTTCCCAAATTGATATGTGTGTCTGCTTGTCAGAGAATATATGCGAGAATGAATTTTCGCACGTTCTTATTTTAATCCTCTAAAATCTTGACCAATCAATTATTTATTAAATAATGCTTACATAATTTGGGAAACAAAGTACCTATCATTATTTCTCCGTTAACTTTTTAGCAGATAATAAAGCATTTTATAATTAGCGTTAATGAAAAACTAAAATGCATCGTTCTTGACAATCTTATTCGACGTTTTGTAGTAACGTAATGTCAGGGACGCATAAAAAGTATTGCATAAGGCCCACAGTTTGCCTTTTACGAAGACATGTGTAATTATGTAATATTGCTCTCTTAGGAGTAATACGGAAACATTTATATGAGTATCGTAATATATAGGACAGAATTAATAAATCACTATCAAATAATAACTACATCAAAGGAGTATATATATATATATATATATATATATATATATATATATAAAGTAATAAATTTTAATTAATTTATTTAAGTTAATGCAAATATAATGAAATCAATTAATGGTAGAAATACAACTTTGAAATCGAAAGCGAGCTGTAGCTATGTTTAATTAAAAGCATTTTATTTTTCTCATTATAAGTAATTACATTATAAAGAAGAAATAAATATATTAATTCTAGAATAAATTAATCTAAAAGTACAACTGTTCGGTTCGGTTATCTTTACAAACCATACATATTTGAACTATAGTGTAAATATACATATTTGCAATACATATGTATAATTTTGAATAAAAAATATCTTTTCATACTAACCTTATATATACAGAAGATATTGGTAAAATCCGAACATTATATTCTCATAGTGTATGTGTGTATGCATTCAAAAATATAATAGATGCTTCCAATTTTTATTCTCACAGTTTATACTACCAGAAGCACAAAAAAATTACTAAACATTTCAAGACTCAAGAAAAAAACGTTTGTCATCGTTTTTTAATTTATAGAACCGAAAATTTGCAATATGATACCCTTAAAGACAGAACATATAAAAAATCATAAAGCATTCACGAGAATAAAAAATATACCCAATTATCCAATTGCTGCCCTCTGATATTCTAACTATACTTTCTCTTGCCTGGAATAAATGTTAGATATTGTAGCGACATGTCACTATCTTCAATTAAGAAAATGGTTTGCCTTATATATCGTTTGTTTCCACACCCAGACAGCATAAAAACTATATTTAAAAACAGATTATATGACTACCTTTTTCAATGGCCACTCAGTAAATTCAATCAAATCTAAATTAAATTTATTTCATAAACGATGTGCACTAATATATATATATATATATATATATATATATATATATATATATATATATATATATATATATATGATAAAGTAAAAAAAGAAATTAATGTAACACAAAGGAAATATTCAAAGGAGAAATCAAAAAGGTACATTCAAAAATTCTTGGAGGGAATAAATAGTATTTTTAATACAACGGATTTCAATTTCTTCTTGAAGTTTTTCCACGAAACTTCATGTCATAATACTATTTGGTAGCTGGTTGTAGATGGAAACTCCAAGTATAGTTTACTGCAGCATTGTAAGTTACACTTACACAAGGAGTATATAGTTTCGTACTTCCTCTTGTAAAGTAATGGTGTATATCCATGTTTCCGTTCAACCGTAACTTCATTTTGTGGATGAAGCTTCCACCAAGATGTAAAGGCTAGTAACTGTTAATACTTTTAGCCTTCGGAAATGCGGTCTGCAGATGACTGTAGACGGAATACCTACCAGAGAGCGTATGGCATTTTTTGGTGCCTAGAGGTTCCTCACATTAAAATTCCGTAAGTTAAAATTGACTCAAGCATAGTAGAAATTAATTATCTTATTAATTATATATCTTATTAATTATCTAAATTAACTCTAAAATCTCAGCATTTTAGAAATTAAGAAGTTGACAATTGCCATGTGAGTTGACAATTTTTCATAACGCTCGAATTAAGAAAGATTTACTATTAATTTTCTTTTATAAGGTATCCACTGCCATGCCCCATCAGGAACTCGTCAAAATAGAGTCCCAGGAATCTTGTTGTTTTCGCTCTCTGGAGGTTAAAACCATCGATATTTTATGTTCAAATTCTCAGAATACTGTCTTCGTTGTGTTTGGAAAATGAATCGACAATTCCGCATAAATGAAACTAGGTGCGCTGTATATAATAAGAACAAGGTGGGAGCCAGTACTCTTTCTTGTGGAACACTTATGTTAATATTCAGCGGCTCCGATATACCAGTTTCAACATTTAGGTGACTTTTACTTTACTTTTTGTTGTTTCCTGTTTAATAGGTGGGACTGTTACCTGATACTAAACTTGCGTGCATAGAAATCGGCCTATTGTAGACTTTTAACTTTAACTATTTTTTTAGAAACTATTTATGAGATGAAATAAAAAAATAAATAAGCCATTTGAAAGACAATATTAAGCTTTAATATTTAGCATATTAAGCTTTAATATGAGATTAAATTTATTAAAATTTATTTGTTTCTTGTAATTAACATAATTAAATTAACTCATGCAACAAATTAACTTTTTTTATTACTGGTGAAAAGAAATATGGTTATTGACAATTATCTAAATTAACACTTAATTTATAATAATGGGTACGACCCCCTCTTGCCTTAATAATATCTTTTTACGATTAGCCATAGATCTTATCAAGTTCGCTTTTGTTTCTTGTTGGATGTTCACTCTTCTTCTACTGCAACAATCAGCTCAGGCATTGATATTGGCGCACGAAACCTAGTTCGAATTATGCGTTTAAGCTCATCCCATAAATATTCTATCGGATTTAGGTTGGGACCCGAAAACCGATTTATGTAATGTAATCTTCAACGATTCTTGCGGGGTGCGACTTCACATTGTTATGCGTGAAGATAAATTCTTCTTAAACTGCTAAAACCTCCTCGATGCACGGTTTTTTTTTAAATTTTTTATTGAGACAAAAATTATTTGTGATATTGACATGCATTGTGCGCTGTCAGATTGAGGAACTGTAGAAGTTTCGATAGTACAGTTGGTAGTACTGCGTAAGCATAATTGGTTACATACAATACAATGGCTGCAAACTCTACTGAGAAAGCAAATTATGTGTTTGAATTTGCCAAAACGAACTCCGTAACAGTTGTCCAACGAACACGACGATAATGACGAACATGATTTTCGTACACGTTTTGGAGAATCACCTCCTACTAGACAGTCGATATACGATTGGTACAATAAATTTGAAACTACAGGGTGTTTATGTAAAGGCAAAAGTCCAGGAAGACCTCGTTTGTCAGAAGAAACAGTGGAATGTGTTCGTGCTGTTTACTAACGAAGTCTACAAAAGTCAACAATACGTGCAAGTTGCAAATTCCGCAACCAACTGTGTGGAAAATTTGACGTAAACGACTAAAAGTGACGCCTTACAGATTGCAGTAGGTACAGCATCTACGCATGACAAGCTTAAACGTAAATATGTCCGCAATGAAATGCTGCAACGTAATGAAGAAAATGAGTTTTGGTGAGGCAAGGTGAATAAACCCAGCGTCCGAATATGGGGGACTGAACCTCCGAGAGTGTTGGTGGAACATTTGCGTGAGTCTATAAAAGTGAATGTATTATGTGCTATATCTCGCATAAAGGTGGTCCTTTCTTTTTTGAAGAAAACATAGTAACGGGAGCCACATATAATCAATTGTTGATCAATTGGTTGATGCCTCAACTGCATGAGGACGCGGGGAACTTTATCTTCCAACAAGTTGGAGCGCCTCCTCATTGGCACCGTGTCGTTAGAAATTATCTGATAACGAAACATTTCCACAGCACTGGATAGGCCATGCAACAGACGACAACCGCGTTCTTGTACGGTGGTCACGAAGGAGCCCCGATCTTATACCGCGCGATTTTTTTCAATGGGGATTTTTGAAAGGCCTGGTTTACGTCCCTCCGCTTCCTAATGATTTAGATGAGTTAAAACAAAGCATCACGAAAGCTGTGGAAAGTGCTTATGCATATATGTTACACCGGGTTTGGAATGAACTAGACCAGGGGTCTCCAAACTTTCCAGCCTTAGGGCCATACTGATTATCCAGTAAGTTCCGAGGGCCAAAACCATATTATCATTGTTGCCGGTGGTAAAAAGTGAAATAGTCCACTGATGAAAAAAAAAGTCCAAAAAAGTACGCAACGTTTAAAAAAGGCTGCAAATCGGACTAAAGTCCGCAAAACGGCAACACTACATATTATTAATTTTCCTGTCATTATCTGTAATTTCTAGATTAGTCGTAGAGTACGAGCCATGAGGAGTAACGTGGGACGACATCTGGTGGACACAAGCGGAAATAGGTAGTACCTTCTATCGCTAACAGATGGCGCTAATAGCACGTAGAGAATAATCTCGTTGGTTCGAGAAAGTTCTGGTGTCTTCCACTCACTTCTAGATGGCAGTAATTGGAATATATAAGAAGGCTAGTGACGCAACCATAAGTCAGTTCCTATGACACTGTTGTGAAATAAAATAGTGCGTACCTCCTTAAAACGTGTTTGTGCGTGTTTAAGTTTAAGACATCTTTGTAACAGTATTTTGATTTGAATTTTTGCTTTTGTGTGTGATTTAGTAGTATGGAAAAGAAGTGAAAAATTGATAGTGAATGCAGAAAATTCAAAGATCAGTGGAACATTCAGTATTTCGTAATTGAGTCCAGTAACAAGGCGCTATGTTTGATTTGCAATGAAAGCATAGCCGTTCTCAAGGAATATATACATACATTAAACGTCATTATGAAACAAAACATTTTCAAAATTACTCAAAATATACAGGAAGTTTGCGGACAGAAAAATTCGAAGCTATGAAGCGCGGATTGAAATCGCAGCAATCTTCATTTACAAAACTCAAAACTGAACAAGAGGCTGCAAGTCGTGCCAGCTTTCGTGTGGCTCCTGAAATTGTAAAACGTGGAAAACCATTCACCGATGGAGAAATGATCAAAGAATGCATAATTGCAGTAGCCGAAGAAATGTGCGCTGAAAAGGTAAATTTATTAAAAATTGTCAGTATGGCAGCAAACACTGTGGCTCGAAGGGTAGAAAACATCGCTGAAAATATATCCTCTCAACTGTTCGACAAAAATGGACATGTTGAGTGGTTTTCTTTGGCCTTGGATGAGTCAACGGATGTGTCAGATACTGCTCAGGTGTTGATTTATATTCGAGGAGTAGATAAAAGCTATGAAGTATGAAGAACTTCATGATATGTATAGTATTCATGGCACAACTACTGTTACAGATATTTTTAAAGGAGTTGAAATGGCCATAAATCAAAAGAACATTCGATGGAAAAACTTGAAATGTATTACAACTGATGGAGGCAAAAACATGAGTGGGAAAGATAAAGGAGTGGTCGCTCCTGTGTCAAAGGCTGTAGAAAATGAAGGTGGTTCAAAACCATTAGTCTTACATTGTATCATTCATCAACAGTCTTTGTGCGGAAAATGTTTGGATATGTCTGAAGTTCTGAAACCAGTCATATCAACTGTTAATTTTATCAGATCTTTTGGGCTGAATCACCGACAATTCCGACAATTTATTGAAGAGATTGGAGAAAATGTCTTCGTTAGTCCTTCAGCGCTTTTTTGAACTTCGAGCAGTGATCGAAATTTTTTTGAATGAAAAGCATCGCCCTCTTACTGAATTACAAAACAACGCATGGCTGTGGAAGTTAGCATTCTATGTTGATTTGACAAAACATGTGAACGAACTGAATTTGAGATTGCAAGGAGAAAACCAGCATCTTCCTGATTTATACACTAATATCAAATCATTCCGGAAGAAATTGATAATGTTTCAATCACAACTACGAAGTAAATGTTTTTCACATTTTAAAACATGTGAAATATTCAGCCACACCACTGAGACTGAGTTTCCTATCGATTTTGCAATCGAAACTTTGAGTGCTTTGAAAATAAATTTTGATACTCGTTTCTCGGACTTTGATGCCATTGCGAATCAAATTAAGATTTTTCAGAATCCTTTTGATACTGACATTGAAACCCTAGCCCCGGAACTTCAAATGGAAATGATTGATCTACAGTGCAGTGATATAATTAAGAACAAATATCAAAACTCATCTTTGTTGGAATTTTATAAGAGTCTTCCACTGACACAATTTGATAATTTGCGTAAATTTGCTCATGGGCTGTTTTCGGTTTTTGGTACTACTTATTTGTGTGAGAAGACCTTCTCCAAAATGAAGTACACAAAAAATGTTTGCAGATCTAAATTAACTGATGAGCATCTTAAATCTCTTTTAATAATTGGTACAAGTAAAATTAGTCAACAACTACAAACTATTGTCAGTGGAAAATCTCAATTACATAAATCTCATTAGTATTTCATATGTCATTATGCTTGTTATAAGTTATGTTTTTATTTAAAATGTATAAAATGTTAGTTGGATTCATTTCAATAATTTGTTAGTTATTATATACTGAAGTTAAATTTTCTGCATATTATACATGTCTTCTTTACTCATTACAATTCTGTGTTTCTTTATCCAACTTATCACAAAAGCAATAACAATAAGTCTACAACAATGTTATGAGTAGTTAGCCCATGACCATATCAATGTAGATGTCATATTAATAATTATTTAACATAAAATTAGAATACTTCAGTAAACTAAATTTAATTTGCTATAAAAAATATGTTCTCTAAAAGGAGTTTTCAAGTATGCTAGCTCTCCGCGGGCCGGACAAAATCTGTCCGCGGGCCGTATGTGGCCCTCGGGCCGTAGTTTGGAGACCCCTGAACTAGACTACAAAATGTTTAAACAAATTCATAATAACGTTATTAGTTTCAGTTTAATAAAACATTGAAAGTTTCTATTTCTTTTGTAGTAGGTAACCCTGTATAATAATAATAAGGAATATACAACAAGACACACCGGGCCCACCTTCTGTATTACTGCAGGGTTTATGTCCTATTCTACCCAGTGGGTATGTTCAGATACCTTCTCTCAGGCGGCTTCTCTTCACTTATCGTCTTCCTCCTTTTGGGTCATTATGTCTTTTATCGCTTTGTTCAAGTTGTCACAGTTTTTTTGTATTCTTAACATGTGACCTATTATTGTTCATGGTTCTAGCAGTCCATCCTTCAAAATCGTTGCTTGTTCGCATTCCCATGTGTCTCAAGGGAATAGTGTGTCCTCTTCGGTTCATTGTACCCACTCTGTTGGCTCCCATTTTTTGCCATTCCTTACGCGTATTTTACGTGGCTGTTTCTTTTTCTTTTTTGCTGTTTCCTGCAATGTAGCAAGACTTGCGTTCTTGCGCAGTCAGCTCGATGGGGACGGTTACGTCTCTAGATATGTTCTTGTATTCACTGCAAACCCGCCGTGCGATTTTTCTTTAAAACCTGGCCAGTTGCTGCTTCTTTTTCTCTGTCAGTGCATTGGCCCACACAGGAGCCCCGTACAGCAAGAATGCACCTCAATGCACCTAGCAACCGTTAAACTTCCTCTCCCGTGACCACAGGCTCACCTAATGATGAAAGTAGGGTCGGTTCGTGTTCCCATAGAAATTGCTCCCCAGATCATGCAGTAACCACCTCCATATGCAGTCCGTTCTCAAAGCAGAATTCTGCAAATCGCTCTGTTGGTCTCCAGTACACTTTTCTTTTTCGGTTGCTATCATAAATGCATATTCTTGTCTCATCTGAGAACAGCCCCCATTGTTCCAACGTCCAATTTAAATGATCCCTTGTAAAACGCAGACGTCTTTGACGATTTGATGGGGTATGGTTTTGACAAACTGCTAACTAAGATGTCTTAGGGGTCAAGTTCTTTTCCTGCTATTTTCGTCATACTGTGGTCCACTGTGGCTGACTGGCCATTCTTCGTACTTCACGGAGCTGTTGCTGCAATTGAACAGCATTAAGGCTACGCTTTCCTAATGATGTTGACACAATAAGGTGGTCATCCCGAGCTGTTCTCGGTCTCCTTCTGTCTGTACCAGGTCGCCTATGAAAGGATCCAGTATCCCCATAAAGTTGGAACGCTCTTCGAACCGCGGCGCGTTCCTTATCCAGTTGTCGAGCAACAGCTCGCTGGCTAAGTCCATTTTCGATTGGATCAAAAACTTGGTCGGCTTTTTGCGGTGTAGTATGCATTAAACTAGTGCTCTTGACCACTAATCAAATTATGAAAAACGAATAATTTGCAAATTTTAATTGAAAAGGAAATAATTACAATCTTTCACTAGTTTGTTATTCTTGTTGTAACCACCACATAAATACTTTCGTTTCTTTTTACCGTTTGCTACGCCTACGATAAGCATTCTAAATAAATTAAACTCATATTACACCATATTCAATTGTTTTTCAAGCGGCATATTTCTTTATTTCATCTCATAAGTAGTTTATGTACTAGTTTATGTAACAAAATCAAATCAATATTTGTATTTTTAATAATATTTGCCGTTCTGAACGATGAAATTGTTTTATTTTTTTAATTTGTGTGTGCCATCCCATCCCGGTATAAATTAATAACTGGTTGTGAATAATATCGATAGTTGTTCCTTGGATTGGTAATTAACAAAAAAAAAGCTGTGTGTAGGTGTATATTTTAAAATGTTGTAATATTGTATAATACTCCTTCTATCCCGAAATAAGTGACCAGTTTGAGATTTTCAATTTTGTTTCATACTGGTAGGATTCGTTTTACAACCCGGTAAATTACACTCCAATCAACAAATTGCACAATTAGAGCAATTATTATAGAAATAACTTGTGTTCAATTAACATATATAATTATATTGTCTTTTTATATAAAAATTATATAAAATGGTCAGCGGGAAACGGTACATTAACATTTTAATCTTTTATAATTTTTATGAGTAAATATCTGACAAATTTGCATTTATAAATCTTGGTTCAAGCGGGTTAAATGATTAATTAAATCTATTGTATCCAGAAAACTTTAAAAGTATATGGCTGTTTTCATAAAAACGTCCTAAATTTTTAACGTTATCTCATTCCACATCAAATATTATCATTGAAAAATCTGACAATAACACAACGTATGTTAGAGTTTACTAGAGCTGCATACTCAGTCCTTCGCTCTTGAACATCTATGGTAAATGGATTATACCGAAAGCTATTGAAAGTTGGAACGGAGGAATAACTCGGCAATCAACGGCATTCAAATTAATAACCACCGATACGCCGACGACACCACAATAATTACGGCTTCGGAAGAAGAGCTGGGTAAGTCTGTTCCCGCGAATCGAAGAGGCGAGTAATTAAATCGTCCTGCAAATTAAAAAAGAACAAAACCATGGTTATAGACTGCTAAAACAACAAAGACCCCATCTAAGACAAATAAATAAAATCGAGACAATAGACAATTTCATATATCTTGGCTAATCATTCAACAAAGGCCGATGTAGTCAGAAATTCAAGACGTAATAGCAGAAAATATTATATCTAAACTGAGTAATATCTGGAAAAGCCATTAAATTAGAGCTAGCAAGACTAGACAAAACAAGGCAAGACCAGACAAGACGAGACAAGACGAAACAGGATCAGACAATACCTGGCACGACCAAACAAGATCAGACAATACCAGGCAAGACCAGACAAGACCAGACAAGACAAGACAAAACCAGAGAAGACCAGACAAGACCAGACAAAACCAGTCAAGACCGGACAAGACATGATAATACCAGAAAAGACCAGTCAAGAGACCAGAAAGACCAGAAAAGACCAGACAAGACCAGACACGATTAGACAAAATCAGAAAACACCAGACAAGACAGACAAGACCAGACAAGACCATACAAGACCAGACAAGGCCAGATAAGACCGGACAAAACCAGACTTCACCAAAGAAGACCATACAAGACCATCGAAGAACAAAGAAGACCAGACAAGACCAAACAAAACTAAACAAGATCAGACAAGACTAGACAAGACTTTCCAAGACCAGACAAGACCAGACAAGACCAGACAAGACCAGACAAGACCAGACAAGCCAAGACAAGACCAGACAAGACCAAACGAGACCAGACAAGACCAGACAACACCAGACGAGATCAGACAAGAAAAGACAATAACAGACAAGACCAGGCAGGACCAGACAGGACTAGACAGAATCAGACAAGACCAGACAAAACTAGACAAGACCAGATAAGGCTACACAAAACCGACAGGATCAGTCAACTCTAAACAAAACCAGACAAGGTCATACAAGATCATACAAGACCAGCCGCTTCCATATATCTTTGCTCCTTATCATTCAACAAAAGCGGATGTAGGTTTTGCTGATTTTTTTTTTAAATTTTTCTATATGGGTGAGAATATTGGACTAACTCACACAGAAATAGAATTGCTACCTTAGGATAGGTATTACTGGGGTAGGATGCTGAAAATATAGCCTCACTACTGGTAGCCTCAGTAGTAAGAATAACTAATCTGTTTATCTGAGAACATATAAGAAATATGGTAAAGGCTCCATGGTTGCTAAAAAAATAATAAAAATTGGGTTGGAAGACTCAGTTTGGTGGGCACAGTTGTCGGCTTCAAGTTAGTTTTGATATTTACTTACTTAACAGAATTAACATTTTTTGGTAATTTTAGATACGACGTTAACTACATCGTTTGTTTGGTGTTGTATTTTGCTATACTTTGAGGGCTTTTGAGCGTCATTTAATGTTATTTAGTGCGTTTGAGTGTCTTTTTGAAGCTATTCAGTGCGTTAACAACAAAAACTTTTCAATGCCTCGCAAATGTCTTAAACGTCGCCTGTTAAAAAAAAACTGCCAAATCAGTAATTTGTAATGTGCTACCAAACAAGTCGACAAAGCATTTATTTAATAAAGTGTGACAAATTAAGGGTGCCCTGATTTTAAACTGCAATTATCTAAAAACGAAATAAGCTGGACACCATTTAAAACAAATCTAAAGTTTTATAACAAGTTAAATGCTTTATCCTAAATTAATAATAGATACTTAAAAAATACATCGATTAGATAATCTCCGTTTGCTTCGATCCAGTACTGAGATCGAAACAACAATGAACACATTACGCACATTTCTGGCGAAATCGTACCAATAGCTTGTCGAATGTTTCGATTTAAGTCTTTCAGGATTTCACGTCGATTCTGAAAAACTTTATATTTAACATGTCCCCATAAGGAATAATCTAAAGCCTACAAATCCGGAGAGCGATGAGGCCACAACTGATCCACACGCTGGGAAATGAGACGACCAGGAAAGAACTCTCGTAATACTGTCATGGACATCTTGGTTACATGAAGCCTTGCACTATCTTGCTGATACCAAATATGGTTTATTGGTAATCAGAGTTAAGCGATGGCATCCATTAAAAACGTTTGTAGCATCTCCACATAAAGTTCACTATTGACAAGTAACTACTGCGCTTTCCAGTTAATCTTAACAAAATACGGTCCCATTGCTCCAGCTACAATTACCTTATCAGACTCTTCTTCTAATATAAGTTGAGGGTTTTCGGTAGAAGAGTAAGGTAAATTTTGTTTGTTCCTCTGCCCATGCAATTGAAAATGTGCTTCGTCACTCATAATTATTTTTCTGACAAAATTATCCCCTCTGCCCAAAACTCATCGACTGAATTCTAAACGTGAGTTTCAGTCTATTGAAAGAACTTTTTGGGATTTTTGCTTTTTAAACGTCGCACGGATTGATTGAAATTTTTCGATCCATCTTTTGTCCTGCAACTTGGCGGCGCTAGAAAATTAAACTGTTGTTCCAAGCTCCAAGGAACCAGCTCTGAGTTTGGAGTTGGTTCTAATAAAATGTTCAGTTTACAGGCTATCCTTTGTCAATCGGTCACCGCTCCACTTTAAAAAAAAACTTGAAGGTTTCCTGAATATTAGACAGTTAAAATTATGGCAAATAAGTTATTACTTACTTTTGGAGGAGTTCATTACCTCCTGGACTGCGGAGATAGAAATAGAAAAAATGGTTCAAGGCTTAGCCGATAAAATAAACAACAAAAATTACAGGTATTTAAGATTACAAGGTTGCATAATATCTCATATAATATAATTTACAAGACATGGTTATGTATGCAGCTTGTGTGAGTCTAGTATCTGACTAGTATTTGCAGGAAAAACTGTCCTTTTCATTTAAAAGGTTAAATGATATTTTATATCACTAAAATTTACACAACATCTTGTATACAATTTGTTTGAGTTTTGATGGACGTACAAGGCTAGTGACTCTTGCAGGTAGGGAGCAATAACGACTAGTGCTGTGAATCTTCATTTGGAATTATCAGGAAAAAAATGCCCTTTTCGTTTCAAAGGTTAAATTATATTTTATATCATTCATATTTAAAGTAAATCTTTGTACTCAATTAGTATGAGTCTTGATGGGCGTACAAGGCTAGTGACTTTTGTATGAAGGAAGCAATAACTACTAGTGCTGTGAACCTTAATCTGACATTATCAGGAAAAAAATTTCTTTTCATTTGTAGATGATGTTCAAAACTCAGAAAACATAGATATTGACAAACAACTCCCGAAACCCCCTTTCGGGAGTTAAGAGAGATCAACAGTTCGTTGCTGAACAAAATCTCTATCTGGTTCAGTCTTGTCTGCCTTGAGTCAGAGCATTATAATGGTTCTAAATGATGAGGAACAACCATTAGATCTCTAAGAAAAGCTGGCCGATACAGGAAAACTTGTATCACAATTTCATTATCATATCTCTTCAGCTAGAGGGGCATTTATTTTTCCAGTGATTTCTAAGCATATGAAAGACTTACTGCAGGGAATGGAGAAAGATCACTAGTGATGCATTTATTTTAAATAGCATAATGGTTTATTAAATTCCTTTTCATACCTACATTCTCTGAGCTATACCAGGGATATACAATTTTCATTGGAAGATGAAAGATTATTAAAGTTTGAATTTGAGAAATTATTAGCTATGGACGAATGTGAACCCGTAGTATGACAATTTTTATCACCCTTATACTTCCTTGTTTCTAAACCTGACGGAGCTAAAAGATTTATATTAAATCTTAAACATTTAAACCAGTTCATTGAAACTCATTAAAAAAACGCATTAAAATTGAAGATTTGTGGGTAGCCTTAAAGTTAATTTACCCAAAATTTTGTTTATGCAATTTAGACCTGAAAGATGCCTATCTCTTACAATTAGTAAAAGAAAAAATGTATTGCTATTGGATAAAAATAGTTGGAATTAAGCTCGTTGTTATAAAAGGATTTAAATGTTGTAATTATAATATATCGAATTATAGAGACAATATGCTCTAAACATCTACAATGTAAAGAACGTCTCGAAGAACGAGACTCGAAATATAATTTAAAATCAAACGAACTTACCTTAAGTGAAGTTCAATTGTAATTATATGAGAGTCTCGTTCGAGATGATTACATCCCTCCCTCCTTTTCTTCTCGTAAAAGATTTCCCAACCCGATTAAGGAGTTTTGCGTATACGAGCTAAATTCCTTAATATTAAAATAAGCTTTAAACTATATGAAGTGTGACCGGTCATGGAGGGTGCGGGGGCCGGAGCCCAAAAAATTGGAACTCTGAACTTGTGGTTGACTCTAGTGGAAAGTAGCGGTACTACAATGTAATCTTCTTGAACGAGACTCTCATATAATTACAAGCCAACTTCACTTAAGGTAAGTTCGCATGATTTTAAATTATCGTTAAAAAGGAGTCATTTTATTGCTGCATTGGTTATCAAATTAAGGTTTTTCTGTTTCGCCCGTTATATTCTCAGAAATGTTAAACACTAGGTGCTTTTATTAAAAGCTCTATATTAATGTTTGTTTCATGTTTAAACAAATCTATATTTAAATTCACAATATTATTTGAAAAATAATAAGAAGCCTTAAGTTACAGTTAAATTAGTTACGATACTTACAAGAAATGCAGGTTTTTCTTTTGAGCAGTAATAGGAAATGAACTTAAAAAAATGCTTAAATATGTTGCCCTGCTCAAACATTATCTCAATACACTCGTGGCAACCAATAACATACGCAATTTCAGCCTTTGTAAAAGCAATGCTTATCCCTTAAATACGGAAATAGTATATTTTGTAACTAGGACGGAAAGTTATACTTTTTTTTCGCACATTCGCTCGAAATGCAAATTGACAATTCCGCCCGTGTTACAAAAAATATTTTTATTACTAATGCGAGGGGATGTATCTTACAAGTTTGGGATCCAGGAGCCATAAAAAAATGGAAATAAAAATGAAGAATTTGCTTTTTTAACTGTCTCCGGGGTGGTGTGGATTCGTCATAAGAACTCTCCTCAGTCTCCGGTATCGCCATAGAATTTACCCTCACTTTAAAACGTTTTATGTAATTTTTATTATTATTTTATTATGAAAAAAAAATTCTGACACTTAACGTCACTTTTTTAATATCGAGGTCTTGAGTTGTTCATTTTATTTTTATTTGTTTGTTTTCTTTAATGTAACCTAGCGATATTGAAAATTTGCGTGCGTTGCCTTAGTTACGTGGAAATACAACTAAAAGAGGCATTTCTAAAAGAGGCAAGTTAGTAATAAAAATACAGAAAATTTAATTTATTCTTATAGAAAAATTATTAATAAAAAAAGAAATGTTAATAAAGAATTTCTAGACTCTAATATGTCAGTCTTGAATTTTTATTGTTATAACCTATTTTCCAGTTTATGGGCAATAAAATTTGTATAGCTTTTTTAACTAATTTTGATTTTATTTGCAATTTCTCCGAGAAACATGGAGGTTGCTAAAACTATTTTTTTTTAAACAATATATTTATCTCTAAGATAATTGAATATTGGGGTAAAAACAAATTAATTATAGATACAATCATACCAACTTATTAAAGCGGAATATAGCTTGAATATATAAAAATATTTAACCTTTCCGCATCTCTATAACCTTACTATTAAGTATTTTTAAGACTACAAAACAAATCTCATGTTGAAACACAACAGTATGTTATTTACTAGCCCTCACTTTCGTAGCACTAAACAATAACTGCATAGATAACATTGTTTTTAAGATCAAATCTTTCTATTTAACCCAAGTGAATAGCCATCTGCAGACGCGTTTAATGAGATATAGATCTCTAAACAACTGAAGGCTAGTAAACAGCAAACACAAACAATAGCAAACACGTCTGTTGTGTTTCAACATGAGATTCGTTTTGTAGCCTTAAAAAACTAAATAATACATAGAGCTACGGGAAGCTATATTCCGCTTTAATAAGTTGGTATTTACCTCTAGCTCTGGTTCTAATATCTGATTTTATTCGTCCGAAAACAACATACACTATTTGTTTACTAAATTATTTATTATGTGTAACACATATTCTCATATCATCGTCATATAACATGGCGTAAAATATATGTATAAATCCCGCATTAAGGGATTCACAAGCATTAACCTGTCGCCATAAGTTTCAACGCTTTGGTAAAGAACAATTTAATATACCTGTATATTATTCCATTTTGTGGCAGATGTTAATATAAGTTAGATATAAGAAAGTTTCATAAGTAAACGATATTAGTATGTCAATGAACTAAATACTAAATGGGATGAAGGAATCTATTATACTTCAGTCGCATACATATTTTAAATTTATAGTACACGAAACATGGGTTGCAACGGTATTATAAAGATATATAAATACTTGAAGATAGATGGTTAGAAAGATATAATAATAATATAGGGGCACATAAGACCAGACAAGACTAGACTAGACCAGATAAGTCCATACAAGACCAGACAAGACCCGACCAGACAAAACAGACAAGACTAGACAGAACCAGACAGGATCCGACAAGACAAGATAAAACCAGACAAGACGAAACAAGACCAGACATGACCAGACTTGGCCAGACAAGACCACTCGAGTCCAGTCGAGACCAGACATCAACACACAAGAACAGACAAGACCAGAGAAGGTAAGACAAGACGAAAAAAAGGTGAGACAGGTCAGAGACAGGTTAGGTCAGAAGGTCAGAAGACCTTTCAAGGTCAGGCATGACCAGAGAAGATCAGGTAAGATCAGACAGCATCATAGAAAACCAGCCAAAATCTGACAAAACCAGACAAGACCAAACAAAATCAAACAAGACTAGGCAAGAACAGACAAGATCAGTCAAGACCAGGCAAGATCGGACAAGACCAGACAAGACCAGGTAAGACCAGACAAGACCAGGTAAGACCAGACAAGACCAACAGGACCAAACAAGACCACACAGGACCATACAAGACCAGACAAGAACACACAAGACCAGACAAGACCAGACAAGACCAGATAAGACCAAACAAGACCAGACAAGACCAGACAAGACCACACAAGACCAGACAAGACCAGACAAGACAAGACAAAACCAGAAAAGACCAGACAAGACCAGACAAAACCAGACAAGACCAGACAAGACCAGACAAGACCAGACAAGACCATACAATACCAGACAAGACCAGACAAGACCAGAGAAGACCAGAGAAGACCAGACAAGACCAGACAAGACCAGACAGGAGATGACGAGAGAAGATAATACCAGACAAGACCAGACAAGACCATACAAGATCAGGCAAGACCAGAGAAGACCAGGCAAGCCCAAGCAAGACCCGACATTATCAGACTGTACCAGACAGGGCCAGACGAGACCAGACAAGACCAGTCAAGGCCTGACAAAACCAGAGAAGACTAGACAAGACCAGACAAGACCAGACAAGACCAGACAAGACCAGACCAGACCAGACTAGACAATACCAGACAAGATCGGACAAAACCAGACAAGACCAGACAAGACCAGACAAGACCAGACAAGACCAGACAATATCAGACAAGACCAGACAAGACCAGACAAGACCATACAAGATCAGGCAAGACCAGAGAAGACCAGGCAAGCCCAAGCAAGACCCGACATTATCAGACTGTACCAGACAGGGCCAGACGAGACCAGACAAGACCAGTCAAGGCCTGACAAAACCAGAGAAGACTAGACAAGACCAGATAAGACCAAACAAGACCAGACAAGACCAGACAAGACCACACAAGACCAGACAAGACAAGACAAAACCAGAAAAGACCAGACAAGACCAGACAAAACCAGACAAGACCAGACAAGACCAGACAAGACCAGACAATATCAGACAAGACCAGACAAGACCAGACAAGACCATACAAGACCAGACAAGACCAGACAAGACCAGAGAAGACCAGACAAGACCAGACAAGACTAGACAAGAACAGACAAGACCAGACAAGACAATTCTGGACAAGCAGAGACAATACCATACAATACCAGACAAGACCGAACATGGTGAGACAAAACGAGACAAGACCAGACTACACTATAGTAAGCAGAACAAGGTTTTACAAGATCAGATAGTTCTAAGTTATATCACAGAAGGCCAGACTTATATCGACTTATGAAGACTTTAAAGAAAACTATAGGTGTCAAATAATAGTTTTGTTATTGGGCTTGCGTATCATCAGCAGTAACTGGTTTCTGCGCATGAAGCGATAACTTTGGGAGGCCTTTTGTCAATGTAGGATTTCTTTCAAATTAAATATAGAAATGGGATTAACATCTAACTTTCCATAAACAATTTTTTAGTTAGTTTGTAAATGTTTTTTTGTAGAAATACCTGATATATTTGGTCTGCTGGGCAATATTGGATATATATAACTAAAAAGAAATTTGGAAAGGCTGTAATAGTGATAACTGTTTATATTTAAAAAAATTGATGATAAAAATGATACAAAATTGCCAATGCCATATAGGGTGTGAAGTAATTAACGCCTTACAATCGAAAAACTTTCAATATTACTTGTTTATTGGTTTATTTTTAAATAAATTTTTGCATCTCAATATATTTTTCAATTCCGGCGTAAGAGTTCTTCTTCTTCTTCCTAGCGTTTGTTCCGCCAATGGCAGGGTCCGCTGTGAGGAGACATTTCTCCATTTCTTTCGGTTTTGAGAAATATCTGGGTGTAGACGTGCAGTCTTCGGGTCATTATGGATCGTATCAACCCACCTCTGCCTGGGTCGTCCCTGGGCCTCTTTCCCGTGACTTCCAGGGCATATGGTCCAGCCGTCGCCGCCCACGCGACGGCAACCCTTGCACACTTTTTATGTTGACCAGGCCGCGCGAACACGCGTCGCTTTCAGGGGACGCTCCAACCTTACTTCCGAATCCATGAGATAACATTTCCATACGGACGTGACGTTGAGTGTCACGGTCGGCTTGTCACAAAGCCTGTCACCAAGCATTTTCGAGCTACTGCCAGCACATAATTCGGCCGCCCCGAACATGGAGTACAGACGCCGTACGTAGACGCACGTTCCGGGGAAAAACCTTCAAAATTTTGGCGGTTCTAACATGTAAAAATTTGTTCAAATTCAATCCAAATAATTGAATCCGGCGTAAGAGTTAATTTTATAATACAAAATACCAAGAATGCAAGAAACTACCAAAAATAACCAAGTAAATACCAAGAAACAAAGTTCTTTTCTGTGATATTGAATATAAATCTTCGACAAAAAGTACAACTGTTCATAAGTTATAGATAGTATATAATACAAGCCATCTCGTACACATGGTATAGAAAAGTAGCGTATGATCCTGCTATAGTTTGACTATAGTTGTGTGACCGTTTCGTATAGTCCAAAAACTATTCGTATAGTTGATCTATAGAAAGCCGTTGATCTATGGTTTCAGCAATAATTTATTGCTCAAAATCGGTTCAGTCGTCTGGGTTCTGTGGTGGTAATAATCAATCGCCATATCGTAAACTTGCGTGGATAAAAGTCGTAAACTCTTGACTTTACTATTTTCTTAGTTGATGTGTTGTAGTTGGCCGTGCACCAGTGGTTGCACATATAGAAATGAAGATAAAAAAATAAGAATTCAGCGGGATATAGTGAAATGATTTCATGTACATAAGTTGGTTTCGTGTTCTGCGCATCTATTTCGAGCACCAACGCATGCACTGTATTTATGGATCCATCGCAACAATTTTTTTCATCTCAGTGTTCTCGTCCATTGTTTTTCTTGTTAATTTCTAAAGAAAACTCGTAAGAAACTCGGCACAAAAAGGTATAAATATATAGTATTTAATTACTCTTTTTAAGGTAAGTGCATTTATTAACTATATTGCTAAGAACTTATAATACTTATAATTTAGAATTTAAAAGTATTGAATTTTGCTTTGATATGAAAGTGTGGGGGTGGTCAACTACTAGCTCATATTAAAAAAAATAGTAAATGGTCGATGTGCCAACTACTGGCTATATTATTTGTCATTCATTTTTGTCTAAAAACTTATATTTATGGTTGAGATACAAAATTAAAGAAATGGCTTAAGAATTATTACGTTTGGTCGCTTTATTCTAGTAGTGGGCCGAGTGGCCAACTACTAGTCTTTAGGTTGGCTAACTACTAAAAGCATTAGTAATATTAATTATCATTATTTTTATTAAATAAATTCCTTTCCTCTTTAGATGCCTGGGAAAAAAGGTTCTTTTCTGAACTACGCAGAGACAGCCATGTCACTAGCAGTGGAAGAGGTCCGTATGCATCACATCTCCATCCGTAAAGCCGCTATAAAATTTGGTGTTCCTAGGCAAACTCTAAAAAACAAATTGGACGGAAAATCCCCTATGGAACGAAAAATGGGACCAGCTACTGTCCTCACTCCCGAAGAGGAAACACTAATCTGCAATTGGATTCATGAGAGCGCATTGGCTGGTTTTCCAGTGACAACTGAACAATTACTTGTCAGCGTGGAAAAATACCTCAAGGAAATTAAACGTCCATGTCCAATGTTTAAAGAGGGGAAACCCGGTAAGACGTTTCTAAAATTATTCATGTGGTGGAACCCTTCCATTTCTTGTCGAATTTCTAAAAATTTGACATCATCCAGAGCCTCTGCACCAGAAGCCGGTCTTCTTGAGTGGTCCAATCGCTTACTGAAAGAACTGAAGGATAAGGGACATGCTGGCATTCTCAAGGGACCTTCTCGTGTTTTAAACTCTGACGAAACCGCATTTTTGTTGGCTCCGGAAATAACTAAAGTTCTTGCCAAGAAAGGAGAAAAAACGTTTACCAACAAGTCAATCCAGATGACAAGGAATGCCTTACGGTACTAATAACAGGGAGCGCCAGTTGCTCATTAGCTCCTACAACGGTGCTTTTTAGTTAAGAACGGATCCCTATAGATATCGCAGAGAACTTTACTTCAGATTGGGCCCTCGGGAAGACCGATTCGGGTTGGATGAACTGCGAAGCTTTCTTTGAATTCATAGCTGATTTGTTTTATCCGTGGCTAATTACAAAGAAAACAGTTTTTCCCATAATATTATTTGTTGACGAACATTCATCCCATTTATCATTTCAAACAAGTGAATTTTGCCATGAAAGGGGGATAATCTTAGTGGCTCTGCATCCAAATGCTACACACTTAATCCAGCCCTTGGATGTGGCAGTTTTCAAGCCGTTAAAAGATGCCTGGAGGAAGAGAGTGCATAGTTGGTGGTTGGAGAAAATTGGAAATGGTGAAGGCCACGTGCTTAAAAAAAGGACTTCGCCAAATTTTTACACGAGGTTATCAACACTACTGTAACAGATTTTATGTTGATAAATGGGTTCCGAAAATACGGTTTGGTCCCATGGAATCCTCAGGCAGTTATGATTCCAGGTGGAGAAGGCAAGAAAAAGAACAACTCTAAACGGATGCGAAATTTTGAAACAGTATTGCAATATCTAAATGACAACATAAATACTGAAACGTTCTATCTTTTCTATCTTCAAGTGACACATGGTTGGGAGATTTTAAAAATTCTTCACTTTTCTATTTATGGAGGAGAACAAAAAGTGAACTAGAAAGCCTTCAAAGTATGAATGAGAGAGAGGAGGAAGACGCTTTCCTGCCATCATGATAGCCTACCGTCTGGTTTTTTCATTTCACCAGTGTCTGATAGATGATGATACGTCTTACCCTGAGCAGCAGCCTTCAGAACCGTCATTCCTGGCTGCTGCCGACAGTCTGCCTCATCTCCAACAAATGATAAGCCTTCGATTAACGTTCCAAGTCCATTCAAAAAGCATTTATTTTACAAGAACACAGTTAATGATAAATCAAAATCTCGCCAAAATGATAAATTGCCAGCCGTTGTTTCGGGAAAGCAGTACCAAGAATATCTCAAAAAAAAAATTGAAAAAAAAAACAAAAAAACGAGCATATGAGGTTGGAAAAAGCCAGAGAAAGGGAATTAAAGAAAGTGGAAAGAGAAACGAGCAAGCGCCGCAAGCAGAAGAAAAAAAAAATACGAAGGTGAAGAAATTTAAGAAAAGGGCCAGCTTCTCTTCAACCAGTTCTAACTCAATGGTAGATGTTTCTTCTGGAGAAAGTGTATGTAGAGGAGAAAGTCGAAAACACTGATGATAATTCTTGGACACATCCAAGAAAAATCAATGGGGAATTCGTCATTGTTAAGCATGACACCAAATACAGTCCCGGAGTGGTCGTGAAGGCGTCCTCAACAACAGCTACAATTTCTATAATGCAATTAACAGGTAGACTATGGAAATGGCGGGAGCGTCCAGAAGAATTGGAATTCCCGTGCGAAGCAGCTGTGGTTGGCATAAAGGAGCCGAAAAAATCAAGCAAAACAAGAAGTTTGTACAACGTGCCAGAATTGTCTTTTTTTGAATAAAATACTATTTTTGCTCTTCATTACTTATTATAATACTAATATTTCTTACCCTCTTCTTCATGAAACCTCGGGAAAATAATTTTTTGGTAAAGATGATCTTAGATTTCGGTGGCCTATTACTGGTTCAAGTATGGCAAATTATGGATTTTTCATTATTTGCAAGTGGCCAACTACTAGCTAAATAATTCCATGTTGTTTTTTTTTAATTTTTTTCTTTAATTTATGCATTAATCGGTCATTAGTCATAACTTTAATTAACTATAGTGTTTAAACCGAGCATATAATGCTCCATCCAGTAAATTTGGTACGAAACTTTGCGCCCAGCACTGAAAAACATTATGATATAACCTTATGTGTCCATCTACTGGAGTATTTACCTTAAGATGAAATAAAGAAATACATCACTTCAAAGACAATTTAATTTGCTTTAATATGAGTTTAAATTTATCAAAAATGCTTATCGTTGATAGGCGTAACAACCGGTAAACAAAAACGAACTTATTTATTTGGTGGTTATAACAAATAACAAACTTAAGTAGTAGTAAAGATTGTTATTATTGCCCTTGCAATTGAAATTTGCACATTATGGGCAATATATATATATATATATATATATATATATATATATAAATATATATATATATATATATATATATATATATATATATATATATATATATATATATGTATATATATATATATATATATATATATATATATATATATATATATATGTTGTATTTGGGTTTTTCGCGGATAGATACCGGTGTTGTATTGTTTTCTCGGGGATTCCGCGTTGATGCTGAGGGTTGACTCTGAAAAGAACCGGATTCTCGACGTTTCGGCGAACTAACATTCGTCATTCTCAAACATAATTCATATATATATATATATATATATATATATATATATATATATATATATATATAAATATATATATATAGGCTATAAGCTGTTGCTCGACAATTGGATATATTCATATATATATATATATATACATATATATATATATATATATATATATATATATATATATATATGTATATATATATATATATATATATATATATAGGCTATAGGCTGTTGCTCGACAATTGGATATAATAAGCACTGCGGTTAGAGAAGTGTTCCAACGCTATGAGGAGGCTTGATCCGTTCATTGACGAACTGGTACACACAGAAAATGATTTACAACAGGTAAGTTAGGTTAGGTTAGATGATCTATAACCACTAGTCAAACATCATTGAAATCGTCACCCTTATGCTGTTCAATTGTAACAACAGCTCCGTGAAGTACGAAGAGTGTCTATTAGTGCACAGTAAGACGAAGACTGCATGAAAGTAACTTGAACTCTAAGACACCTGCAGTTTGTTAAAAACCTACCCCAGCTCATCGTCAAGCATGCTTGCGACTTGCAAGGGATCATTTAAAATGGAGGTTGGAACAAAGGGGGTCTGATCTGTTCTTCTATGGTAGCGACCGAGGAAGAAAAGTGTACCGGAGACCGATAGAGCGATTTCAAGATTGCTGCATTGAAGATCTGATAGCTTATGGAGGTGGTTCCTACATGACCTGCCCATTGGAGAAGAATTTATTTTTATGCATGACAATGCGAAGCCTATCAACGCAAGAATCGTGCAAGATTACATTACAGAAATAGGTTTTCGTGTTATTGAATGGTCAGTATGCAGTCCCGACCTTAGTCCGATAGAACATTTATAAGCTGATTGTGAGCTCAAACGAAGCTGAATTCGAGCTAGGCTTCATGCCAAGATGTAGAGTGGCTCAACATCCCACAAGAAACAATAGCTAACTTTATTAGATGTATGTCTAATCGTATGAGATATGTTATTAGGGCAAGAGGGGATCATACCCATTATAAAAAATTAAGTGTTAATTTAGATAATTATCAATAATACTATTTCTGTAAGTAATAAAAAAGTTTATTTGTTTCATAAGTTAGTTAACTATGTTAAATACAAGAAACCGAAATAAATTTTAATAAATTTAAGCTCATATGAAAGAACATTAAATTGTTACCGTAAACGACATATTTATTTATTTCATCTGATAAATAGTTTTTAAATAAAAAAAAGTTAAAAGTTTACAATGAGCCGATTTCCATGCACGCAAGGTGCGGTATATACCAATTTCTAACCACACACAAATCTACTCTTTGTTAACTTTGACTAATCCAGTAATAATATGGTAACCATCAACTTCAATTAACTTCTAACAAGCTAACAAACTTCTAATATAGAATTTTTCCAAGATGAAAGCAGAATGAGAGTTTCATTTTATTTCTACATAGAAAAATATGTATGTTATAACTATTTTAATATAAAACTAATTTATTTTAGAACTATATAAACCAAGAAACAATAAAATTATACTAGTTTTTTTTCCGTTAATGCATAGGTTGACCGAATTTGGGTTAATATTTTATTAATATTTAGTTATAATTGTTGGGTATCCGTCCCTTTCGAAATGCAGCAAGACTTATAATCCATATCCCGACCATACAATTAAAATATTACAACACCTCTTTGTTACTCAATAAATATCAAGATAAATACGTTACCATATATCAAGCCAAACCCATTCTGGACACGATAACTGAAACGCGTATCCAATAAAAGAAAGAAAGAACAAATAGAAATCTCTTGTTACCTTACATCGGTACCTAATAACCAGTCAATCATTTATCCCAAATACACATTATATCATCGCATTAGGTGAAAGTGGTTTTAATCCTGTCCAAGTCGGTAAGCCTCCGTTTCTCTGAGTGATACAGAAACAGTTCTCGTGAAGTATTATCTCAGACAAGATGAGCCGCGGAGCATTGGTGGTTGTCATGCTAGGGTTGGTGGCTAGCAGCGTCGGTTTCCCGGACGGTGCCCCAGTGGACGCCTGCGTCAAAGACAGAGTCAACCAACCAAACCATGGACGTGCTAGATCTCAACCACTCTCAACTAACCCTTATCAAGTCATTGCTAGTAGTGACACATATGGTCCTGGCACACAAATCGCAGGTAAAGAATTATATATTTTTTTCGAGCCCTTCGTTTCTTTCGGAGATATTTTCTTAGTCTTTGTAAGGTCTTTCAGGTGTCTTAACGGTAGATAAATATGTATTTACATGTATATGTTTAGAAAAGACGACTTTCAGGCTAGAAATTATATTTTTAGTTTTATATATTTTACAAGAAACTTTATTCACAATATATATATATATATATATATATATATATATATATATATATGTATATATATATATATATATATATAAATATATATATATAAATGAAATGAATATTTTATATTTTTTTAGAAAAATTGCATAAGATTATATCTGATGACCCAAAAAGCTACATGCGCAACAAAACCAGTATATTCAAGACTGACCCAAAATTTCAAAACAAAAAGAAACTTAATAAAACGAGTCTGTACAGGCATATAGTTCATTAAACTTTAATTGAGGGAGTATTGCGCAACGTCAATTAACGACTTGACAATATTGCAATATTTTCAATTAGTTGGTCATTACTCATTACGTGGTGTTGCCGTATTTCAACATAATTTATAACAATTATGGATTTTTATTTTAATGCAGTCTGTTGTAGATTTTATCGTTTATTTGTATTTCGAATTAATAAATAACGTATCTCGGTAATCTAAAAATTATATAAAGACTTTCACTCTTAAATTGCTTAAGCAACCGTCTTATTTTTAGAATAGTTGGCCCTTATAAGGTGTGTTATAATAATTATTTATATATTTAAATATGCATTTGTTCTGAATATTACTCAGTGAAGATTTGAAATAAATTATCCCTAGATGCTTCTAATTTGAGGCAACACAAATCATGACGAAAAACATTTTACACGAAAATATATAAAATATTTTTCACGAAATATTTTATTTGACCATACATTTAATGAGATTTTTGAATACTTTTCAGTTACTATTAAGGGTCAAGATTCCTTCAAAGGATTCTTAATTCAAGCCAGAGACGCTGCAAGTGATGCGTGGATAGGATCATGGTCGGTAGGATCAAACACGAAAACTCATCCGGAATGTAGTGCTGTAACTCACTCTGATCCAAAAGATAAACTGTCCGCTACATTCTTCTGGAACGCTCCACATAATGCGCAAGGAGGACATGTATATTTCACGTATGTTTTATTAATGTATAATAATAATCATAAACCACCGCTATTTAAAAAAATGTTTTATTATTATGCAGTACTAACATTACCAATTTAAACATTTTTTATATCTTATTGCTGGTTTTACATGCAACTCAGAAAACAAATCTAATATTGGTGCGAGACAAATGTGAGATTAAAAATTATAGTATATTATAAATCATACCTCAATAATTTTCAATGAACGAAAATATTCTTGTTATAACTATAAATTCAGCCGGTAAAATTATTAACACGTTGACGGCCATTGTATTTTAGCTGCCACAGCAAACTACGAGTTATCTCTTTATTTGGCAGTCAATGTGTTAAAATAATATGGTGTTTAACACCTAAACACCTGATATACGTCTCTCAGACCCAAAGTAGCAGTAATTTTCTCACCTGAGACGTATGGCAGGTGGTTAAGGGTTAATATAAATGTCTCACTTTTAACTAGGGTTAAGTTAATACTTTTACAATGCAGGTGTAAAAATTATCTTAAATTATCTAGAGTAACACTATCTTAAATTGTCAGCGAGTCATGTAATTGTTTAAATAAATAACCAACTAGAAAATAAAATTGTTTTATATTTGTATTTTTTTGTTTGTTTCAGTGGGACGGTATTAAAAGAATACAGCACTTTCTGGTCCGATGTGGTGAATGTAGTTGGACAATAAATTCTAGATGTAATAATGTCCTATTATCTTTTAATTTGTAAAATTTGTAAGTATATACTGTTGTTTTGTAATGGCTATCCGAAAAGTTTTGTAATCAAGTTGTAAAACCGAGAGTTGCAAATGATGTTTCAGTTTAAACAAGTGAATTTGGATGAAATTGTTTCATGGATGAACAGCCTCAGTAATGAGTTCGTCGGAGTAAAATTGTGATTAATTAATCTTGGTACATATGCCTAGTAGAATATTTGCAAAACTCTACTTTAGTAATTTACACAACCAAATTGTATTAGGTAGGTTAATATATTTTTGTACAATTTTTGATAAATAAAAAAGTTCCTTTCAATTGTGTGTTTACATTTTGCATGCTTAATATTCGATAGATATTAAATTGGTCTGTAATAAATTATTTAAATATAATCACAACAGACTATTATAACAACGAGTTTCTCACATAATATGAAATATGACAATTTAAGAAATTAAGTTTATTTAAGCAGGGAAGAAACAAACAAGTTATCAATAAATTAAAATAGATAAGGCCATGTAAAAACAGGTAAATAAATGAATAAGCTAATAAGAAGATAAACAGACAATCATAAAGCAGGTAGGCAGTAAGTTATTAAGCAAATAAAACTGAACTGTAATAGATTTAACCTTTTCTATTTTTAAAACGTTTCGAACCCCGTTTTTAACAATGGTTGCAATCTTTTAAAAAAAACCTGTTACTTGTGGCAAATATTGTATGTTTCTGACCTAATTTACTTGCTGTTCTCTTATTTTATTTTGTGGCCTGATGATGGCGAAATTTTCTGAATAAATCGCAGAAACTAGTATCTAGTAACAAATTTAAACAGTTTGTCCTTTCATTGTCCTATAGTCACCAGTTAATTACAATAATAATAAATAATAAACACTAGGTATAAGCTTCACAAATGTATTTATTTAACTCTTTATCGATTTGGGCTTTTTAGGCCTTCTTCAGAAGATTATGTACAATACATCATCATGCGTCCTGTGCTGATTTGGCGGTTTTGAGCTTTCGCCCAGCTATCCCGCCGTCTTGGGGTTTGGTTGTCGTTGGGTTTTTTTTTTAGTCTGTTTGTTTGTCAGTGTCGTCTGTTGTTTGTCTTTCGTTGGGTTTAGGTTTCGTTGCCTTTACTTGATTACAGTTGGGTCCTGTTGTCTTGGTGTGGTTTTCGGTTTTCTTCGTTGCTTCTTCTGTGTTTCATCTTCTGTGGTTGTTCTCCAGTGGCCTGTGGTTCTGATGTGCTTGGTCTTGTCGTTGATGGTGATGGTTTCTTCTTCTTCTTGGTTCGGTTTACGCTTGGGGGTGGCTTCGGTGGCGCTGTGTGTGTGTCCATCGGTGTGGTTCTTCTCAGTGGGGCGGCTTCAGTTGCTCTTTTGGAGGCGGCCTCGTTTGTCTTCTCGGGGCGGCTTCAGTTATCTTTTCGGGGGCGGCTTCAGTTATCTTTTCGGGGGCGGCTTCGGTTTTCGTTTCGGCGGCGGCTTCGTTTGTTTTCTCGGGGGCGGCATCAGTTGTCTTCTTTGGGGCGGCTTCGGTTGTCTTTTCGGCAGTGGCTTCGGTAGTCTTCTTGGCGGCGGCTTCGTTTGTTTTTTCGGCGGCGGCTTCGTTAGTCATCTAGGGGGCGGCTTCGTTTGTCTTCTCGGGGACGGCATCAGTTGTCTTTTCGGCGGCGGTTTCCTGGGGTTTGTCGTTGGCCGTTTGGTTCTTCATTAGCTTCGTTATGTAATCCATCATTTGGACGAGGACGCTGTCGTCCACGGTGTCCAAGTAATCGGGGTCGAAATACTTTGCCGCGAGGGCTTCGTTGGGTGTTATCGGAATAAACGTGTTCATTGTTTGACAGCGGAGGAACGAGTAACACATGTACAATACAAAGACCTTACATGTTTATATACACTTTTTTATCATATGTGAGGGAGAAGGGATTATTTATTCCTAATTAAGATTTTGCAGACTGGAATGGATTAAATCTACCTGGTCGTTTAGGATGTTTGCGCCTTTCATAATCGCTTTTTGAATTTCATAAGATTTTAGGAAATCCATTTTCGGGCCTTTATCTACGATATGTAAAATTTCTAGATTTTCTTTATAGCAGGTATGATTAGGCTCATTCAAATTTTTGGCTAGATTTGAATCTGATTATTTATTTTTGTAGGATCTCATGTGGTCATTAAACCTAATATTAAAAGTCCTGCCTGTTTGACCTATATATGATGCATTGCAATCGTTACATTTTATTCGGTAAATTCCACTTCTGATCTAAAATTTAGATCATAACTATTCTTCGACTGCTGTTACCTATGTAGCTTAATCTACGATATTGTTTAATTTCTTCGTTTTATGATTTTTTGAAAATTTTGTTTAAGATCCGTTTCTTTTTTTCCGTTTCTTTCTGAATATAAGTTTATCTATGATACCAGGATCATAACCATTATTTGCGGCAATTTGTTTAATGGTTTTTAATTCTAGATTATAATTTGCTTTGGATAGTGAGGTATTTAATAGTCTGTGAATATGGCTGTGAACATAAAAATGGCTGCCTTTCACAGCCATATTCACAGACTATTAAATACCCCACTATCCAAAGCAAATTATAATCTAGAATTAAAAACCATTAAACATTTATTTATTTTATCATTTATTTAGGTTATGATCCTGGTATCATAGATAAACTTATATTCAGAAAGGAAAAGAAATGGATCTTAAACAAAATTTTCAAAAAATCAGAAAACGAAGAAATTAAACAATATCGTAGATTAAGCTACATAGGTAACAGCAGTCGAAGAATAAGTTATGCTCTAAATCAATGCAATATATCTTCAGCATTTTATAATAATTACACAACTAAAAACATATTAGTTAACAATAAACTAAATTCTATAGACCAAAATGAACGAAGTGGAATTTACCGAATAAAATGTAACGATTGCATATCATATATAGGTCAAAAAGGCAGGAAATTTAATATTAGGTTTAATGACCACATGAGATCCTACAAAAATAAAAAATCAGATTCAAATCTAGCCAAACATTTGAATGAGTCTAATCATACCTGCTATAAAGAAAATCTACAAATTTTACATATCGTAGATAAAGGCCCGAAAATGGATTTCCTAGAATCTTATGAAATTCAAAATGCGATTATGAAAGGCGCAAACATCCTAAACGACCAGGTAGATTTAATCCATTCCAACGTCTGCAAAATCTTAATTAGGAATTTCCTAAAATAATCCCTTCTCCCTCACAGATGATAAAAAAGCGTATATAAACATGTAACATCTTTGGATTGTACATAATCTTCTGAAGAAGGCCTAAAAAGCCGAAATCGATAAAGAGTTAAATAAATTCATTTGTGAAACTTATCCCTAGTGTTTATTATTTATTATTATTTTAATAATGTTTCACCTAGTGCCTACAGCTGAAACTTTAAATTTTATAGTTAATTACACACTTGAATAAGCAAATGAACAACTAAGCAAAAAAACTAATAAACAAATATGTAAATAAGAAAATAAGCAAGTAAGCTAATAAGTAAATAATCAAACAAGTAAATAAAGAATTAGATCACCAAAATGCAAATCTATAAGAACATTAATAAAAATGTTAAGAAATAAAAAATTACCTATTTAACTCCTAATAAATTCAGATTTTAAATAGTGCGGTATACTTTACGAACATTCAAACTTTTGAAAATTATGAGAACATAAAAACACAGGAAAATTAAAACTGCTTTATTGCATTGACTTTGCAATAATCCAAATTTAGTGACCCATACATTTTGCTCATTTTTATCTGTTATAATTCAAGCAGGCTGTTGTAAATTTGAATCAACTAATCGATTTATGCGTTTTGAAGTTATAATCAGTCTAGGATAGGGGCGGGCAAATCTTTTGATGGTCAGGCCACCTTACGTATGAAAATTTGACCGCGGACCGTATTAAAGAAATCTAAATTTTTATAATCGAAGACCTTGCTGCAAGAAGAGGATAACTCCATTTTTTTACGAAAATGACTTTTGTATGCCAAACAATAAAGTCGACTATTCTTCATCGTTTGGTACAAGAACGACACAAATCCATCCAATACCACTCTTACTAGAGCGTTTAAATGTAGTATAGTTTGGAAAAAATTTATCATATTATAATATTATATTATTATATTTATTATATTATAAAAATATATTATTTATATTTATTATATTATAAAAGATTTATCTCCTTTTTGCTCCAAACATAGTATACGGCTGGTTGGTACTAGAAAAACACGCGCTTGTGCACAAAGCGGCAGCGGCGGTACCTAATGTTTATTGAGCAGTTTCAAGAGCAAATTTTGTGTAAACAATAGTAAAGATGAGTAATTTAAGTGAAGTAAATGAGCCCTTTAGTTCCGGTTCTTCAGACAACTATGAACCTGGCGAAAATAGTGAAACTGCAGATAGCGAAACAGAAAGTAAGGTTACCTTTCCATTGAATCAAAGTACATCTAGTATAAAGAAACAGAAAACGAGAAATGAACGTAACTGGAAAAGAAATATTCGGAAAAGAATGCTGGCATCAGGTTTGACACAAAAATATTTCTCTCGCTCTCTCTATATTTATATAATCAATTTCCTTATTTAGGTTTGGTACATGCTGACTATAAAAATCAACCTAAAAGCGCTAGAGGCGTAAGAGCCCTCTGTCAATGCAGTAAAAAGTGTTTCCAAAAAGTTGATAGTGGTATGCGGGACATAGTTTTAGCAAAATTTAATGCTATTGCTGATAAAATTGCACAGGACCGTTATCTACTTGGTAATATCTCATGTCATGCTCCGGTTCGTTTACGTCCAACAAGTAATAGATACCGACCTCGCGTTGATGTATATAAATATAGAATTCGAATTGGAAACTACTATAGATGTTTGTAAAATAGCTTTTTGTGCCATTCATGGCGCTTCAAAAAAAAGGGTGGAGCTTCTGGCAAGAAAATTATCAGTTTCAAATGAAATAACGTCACCTAACGAGCGTCGAGGAAAGCCAAATCATAATCGACCAAATGCAATACCAGAAGAAATTGTTTCACAAGTGGAGCTTCACATCAAAAGTTTCCCACGCCGTGGTTCTCATTACAGCAGAAATAAAAATTACAAAACGTACTACCTTTCTCCTGAACTCAATGTGAAAAAAATGTACGAGTTATACCTTGAAAGTTTTGAACCTGACATGAAAAAAATAGTAGACGAGAGGAAAGAGAAATCATCAGAATTTAAACCAAAAGTAACATACGACTTTTATTTCCGTTATTTTAAGGCGAATTTTAAATATAGATTTGGTCATCCCAGGACAGATACTTGTCAACTTTGTGATTAATTTGAAAATGAGTCCAAATCTACCTCACTTTCAGAAGAGCGACTCCAGCAAATTCAAACGGATAAAGCACTGCATCAACTAAAAGCACAATCATTTTTTACGGATCTATCTCAAAAAACTAAACTTGCCAAGGAAAACAAGAACATAGTGCTATCTTTCGACTACCAGCAAAGCCTTCCGCTACCGAAAGTTCCATCTGGGGATGCATTCTATTTAAGACAGCTATGGCTATTCAATTTTTGTATTCACGCAAAAATGATGTGGCTTACTTCTACGTTTTCGATGAAACTGAAGGCAAAAAAACACAAAAAAAAACCGTCCTCAGGAATATATACAAATTATGGGAAAGTCATCACGTTCATTTTCTATCACCAGGGTTACACAAAATCAAATAGAAAATTTTGTGGAACTACTTCAACCTCATTTTAAACGAGTCACAATGAACGCTAACAGAGAACGATTCAACATAAGCCAGTACAAGGTCTTCGTTTACAGTTCTGATCTTCCTGCCATACAGTGCAGTAAGTCTACTAACCTAAAGATAAAGGTAAATCTTGATACTTTCAGGTTTCGTTATCCAAAAATCAGCTGTACTGCCGGTATTATCTGAAGCCCGTCCCGCTTATGGTGCAAAATTACCTGTCAAGAAGGTAAAATATGACAATGTAATGAAATTAGCTAAGAAATATGTACCACCAAACGATGTATGGTATTATCAGCAGTTGAAATCAGATTCCAACGAAAATCAAAATACCGACGTCACAGATGATGATGCCAACGTTTAGTGAAAACTACGGAGGACGTTAAAACTGTTTTTTAGTATAAATTGGTAATCTTCCGTTTTTATTTTGTTAAGAAATATAATATAATTTTGATTTCTATTACATTTCAAGTAAAGTTTATTAAAATTATAATATTTTGGTCTTTTTTTGTGAAGTCTGATATCAAAAACTATAACTTTGGGACAAAAAAGGGATAACTCCAAATTTTTTTTTTAAGTGACACCTAAATATTTTATTAGTAATTATACGTCTACACTAGCTAACTGGTATCCTAGTACTGTAGGAAAAAATAGAAACTGTTACCTTCGAAACAAAAAGATTTAAACGTTTTTTTTAAATTACTTGAAAACTCCTTTAGTGGAGTAATCCCCTTTTTGCAGCGGGGTTTTGTAACATTACTTGTAACACCACGACTGTTGCATATCGTAGCAACGGCCTAGAAAATATATAAGTGAGATCGTTATACCATTGTTGTGGATACGCGGTGGAATAATGTATCACTCACGGTTTGCAGAGGAATTTATTTACATTTACGATATATATATATATATATATATATATATATATATATATATATATATATATATATATATATATATATATATATATATATATATATATATATATATATATATATATATATATATATATACAAATGTGCAAGGGATACAAACAGCGTTGAGGGAATGAGTGGAGCTGGACTCTCTGAACTTGACTCGACTGGTCAAAAAAAAGTTGACTGCTGGTTGAGTCTGGTTGAACTGGATGCTGGCTGAGTCCGGTTGAACTGGCTGGACTGAACTGAACTAGTGTCACTCGCTGGCTGTGTGAACTTATAGTTGGGTCTGGTTTTCATTCACATTATTTATGTTTTTCCATTAGCTGGACCGGTGTCATTTCGCTGACTGGGTCCACTGGCTGGACTGGTGTGACTGAGTCCGCTGGATAGGCTGAACTGGACTCGTTGGTTGGTTGCGCCTGACTGTTGAACTGAATTTTAGTCGACTTGCTGACTGGTTGCGCCTAAATGTCCTGGTTGACTGTCTGTTTATTCGGGGGTCCAGGTATTTATATTATGTCTAGGTAAACTAGTCCATCATCTGGGGGTGATTGTTTTCTATATTCGGCAATTTGTTGTTTTGGCGATTACCGATTCTCGGGAAAAACATCTTGTCGTAATTTCCGCGGGGATTACACAATTGGCCCTAATAAAATATTTTCGGAAATTCGTCCAAAAATATTTAGGTAATCTAATGTAATAATCTAATCGTAATGCCCTCGTAAAACTAAAAATACAAATATTGCTTTATCAGCTCGAGGATTACATTACCGACCCTAATAAAATATTTTCGGAAATTGTCCGAAAATATTTTGTTAATTTTTCTAATGCCCTCGTAAACTAAGAAATAAAAATGGAACGGCTCGTTGCCGCTACACCATATATTGCCCAGAGTCTGATCTCTACAATGCTGAATCCTCGTAACTCTATAAAAATTCTGCAATACATTAGGAAATTACAAGAAAACATCGTAACTCCATCATGAAAATCTTGACAACGATAAGCTCGTAGCTCCACCAGTCTCTGCACTGTCACAATGTGTATATCTTGATTCTTCCGTATCTGGTAATCAAACCCTTATCGAAGATTGGCCTAACAGTTATTTAGCAGAACAAAATGTTGCCTGGTTTTGTCTGTTCTTGTCTGCTTTTGTCTGGGCTTGTCTGGTCTTGTCTTGGTTATCCGGTCTTGTCTAGGCTTGTCTAGTCTTCTTTGGGGTTTCTGGTCTTGTCTGGTCTTGTCTGATCTAGTCTGGTCTTGTCTTGACTTTTCTGGTCTTGTCTAATCTTGTCTTTCCTAGTCTTGTCTTGTCTAGTCTTGCCAAGTCTAGTCAAGTCTTGTCCAGTTTTGTCCAGTCTGGTCAAATCTTGTCCAGTCTTGTCCAGTCTTGTCCATTCTTGTACAGTCTTGTCCTGTCTTGTCCAATCTTGTCCAGTCTTGTCCAGTCTTGTCCAGTGTTTTCTAGTCTTGTCTAGTCTTATCTGTCTAGTCTGTCTAGTCTTTTCTGTTTAGTTCCTTCCTTCTAGTTTTGTCCGTCTAGTATTGTCGGTCTAATCTTCACTGTCTATTTTTTTATAAATTGTTTTTAATTTTCTAAAAATACGATATTTCCTTATAATTCCGAAATTTTAGTATTTTTTTTTGTTCAATAAAGTAAATAAACCTTACATTTAACAAAAATTTTCAAACGTATTGGCAATTACCCTGATTGAAGCACAGCAGAGAAATCTTGGGATATTCTTGAGCACTTGAATTAAATCAATGAAATTGTTCATCACTCTCCAAACCGAACCAAGTTTTTATGGACTGCTATGAAAAATCAAGTGGAATTTGCGAAATAAAACATCTCGGTTTATAATATTCATTCGACAAAAAAACTGATCAGCTTGTAATTGTTTATTAAATAAATATTTGTTACTTGCTTTGAAGTAGCCCGCGTGATTTTACTTTTGCAAATTCGAATCAGGAAAATTAATTTTAAAAACTGTTACTAATTCAAATATGATATTCTATCGAAAACGTATTAATTAACAGAGCTGTGCAAGATTTACTTATTTTTTGTACACATTAAACTGCAAAATTTATAAATGAAATCATGATTATAAATGGACGCGAAACAATATACCTTTTCATAGTTGAATTTTTTTTATGCGCATGTGTCAATTTCCGCCATTATTATATAACTAAATATGTGCCCGAAACTTTAATATTCCCGCCTTTGAAACTTGACGAATGCGCATGCGCTTAACTAACCGTAAAATGGTCTATTAACATTCGCCATATTGCTGGCTTATGTCAAAATTAACAGATACACCTCCGGCCGATTGTCACCGCCACCCGAAATCTCTATTGAACTCATTAGGCGGGTATAGACTTTTGACCTAGATTGTATACAGAAATCGCTATGAAAATCTTCTCGATTAATTAGCCAATAGGCACGAGACAGGTGGCAAATCTTCAGCAAGCACGAATATTAAAACAAACAATTACGTTTATGTAGACACAAAAACTATCGCATTAAGAAAATAAAATTAAAAACATTTTTTGTTTGTAAATTTCGTATTAAGAATACATGTCAAAGAAATGCAACGATGTCTGTAAATAAATGTGGTTCGGGCGTAATTTTGGGTAGTTTTTGTGATTCTACACGGCAAAAAAACATTTTTTTGTTCTCGTAATCCGAACGTCGCGACGAGTTGATAAAAAATCGCCTGGAATTAAAAGCATTCAATTTTTTTTGTGGACGGAGAGAAAATTAGGTCAGTAGTGTGTGGGCTGTAGTGGGGTGAAGTGAGAGGATTCTTCTTGATCAAGGTAAGAGACAAGGTAAAACTAATTACCTATAAATAGTAATCAATCATTTGATAACATGCAAGTAAATGCAAATAACCAATTTAAACAAGTTTTATTACTACATAAAACCTGCAATTCCTTTTTATTATTTATTATGTTTCTTGTTTCAAATTTAATGAACTGATATGGATTGAATTGAAATGGATTCATCCACATAAATGTTAGAAATTATGAATATTCTTCTTGATCCAGGTAATATTGTTAATTGGAATTATGTTAACTTACCTACTTAGAATTGCACCCGTCATTTCGAAAAGGGCGCGAGTCACACTTTTTTGAAATACCACTTTTTGGTGCCATTTTATTCATTAAAGCGTTTTGCATGTTCCCTGCGTAAAGCACACGTGTATACACCACAAGTCAACTTAAAAAGCAATTGAAAACTAAAGTCTCTTTGGAAAGGTCACGGTCCTGGACTTGCACCCCTTTCAAGTGAAACGAAACGCATGTGTCAGATGTAATTCAAACTGTATAGAATCAATAAATGAAGATTATGAATAAAGTACTATCAATTTTGTTAACAATTTTGATAGTAAAATGCCCAGGACATATACTTGCAGGCATTAATTGAAAAAAAAAGAAATACAGAGAAAGCGACCCAGGTATGAAGAATCTAAGAAAAGAGAATTCACTTTCATATATGGTGTTATTCATTTATCATTGGTAGATGAACAAAATAACAATATAAAGGATATATAGGGAGGGAGAAAAATTTTGTTTGTTTGTTTGTTTAAAGTGTAGTTTTAAGTTTGAGTATTTGGGGAATTTTTGGGTCGGGTTATTAGTGCTGTTCTGGTATCTGTTTTTTTTGTTTTTGTTTTGTTTTTTGATTGTGTTTTCTTTCTTTTTGTTTTGTTTTGTTGTATTGTTATAACTAAGTGTTTTAAATATGTAAATATGCCAATAAAGGTAAATGATAATAAAAAAAAAAATAAAAAAACATAAAGGATATACAAAATTACCATACCTACCTACAAGAGGTCATTCATTCCTGCCAAACGATATAATGTTTGTGACAGCAAAGAGGCATATTCGAAAAGATGACAGGATTTACACACAAGCTGTCTAAGAAAATCTTATACCCTAGGGAGGAGTACACAAGGAGAAAAAATAACTTTTGCTATTTCTAAGGTGTCACATTTCACCTTTTTTAAGTCCAGACCGGGTCTTATAAAAACTAGTGAAGCCATAGACAACTTAGTAAGTTTTGAATTTCAACATTTAAAGAGGATGGGCACCAGGCCACGTTTACCATAAAATAATACTACTGCATATGCTGGTAAAGTAAAATACAGGAAAAGAAAATGATTGATTTAAAAAAATATATCCCAGCAGAGTACTAATGTTTCTTTGAAGAGGTTTTTGCATGGTCAACAACTTCAGCAAACTATGAATACCAAGGAAATGATGATTATCTAACTAAAAATTTTGGTCTAATGCTTTTTGGAAATTTCTTTGGAAATTGAAAATTAGAATAAAAAATTTTTATTCTAATTATCTAAATTCTTCTTCTCTAAATCTTCTAAATATGAAAATTGTTTGTATTTTAATAAATAAATATTCCAAAAATCGTGTTTGTTTTTTATTTAGCAACCTATATATATATATATATATATATATATATATATATATATATATATATATATATATATATATATTCAATTTCTTCAGCACCAATGACTTTTTTTACTACATATTTTTGTTAATTCTGAATAGCTTTAATTCATTGACATGCTCTTTTCGAAATGACGGGTTTAATTATAATAACTCATAATTATAATTACTTAGAATTATATATTCTTTAACACTAGATTGCATAATGAAGCCATTTAGATTGCTTTTCAATTTTAATTAGAAAAACAATTATGTATATAATGACACAGCTTCTCATAATTTTGTGACTTTTTGTACAGCATATAAATGCGTTTATTAATCATTGTAGTTGCCTCCCCATCTTCATTTCCGGTATATAAATATGTGTTATACATACCTACATTGCCCAAAAGCAGTCATTTTGACTGCTTGGAAAATTTTAAATAATCAAATGACTTTTATTATTGAATTAAGTAAATTTCTTATATGGCCAGTTCGGCTCTGGTTTGGAATAACAGTTTATATTTTTTATTATTACCTTCACATGATAACATATATGTTCATGATAAATTGTCGATTTGGGCATATACTTGATAAGTTGCAGTTCTTCAATAACTAAAGTAGTTCTTGTTATTCGAATCTTTATGCCAGGCCTGCCCGCGCGCCTCGTTCCCCTTGAACGAGCTATTATAGCGTAGTTCAGGGGGGAAGGAGGATCACCGACTGTAGGATCACATACTGTAATCGATACGCTTTGACAGAACGGGAGAAGCGCGAGCTGCGCACGTATTGACTTTGGACAGGCCTGCTTTATGCACAGACAGTCGTTCAGAAAAGGTGTAGGGTACTAAGTAGTTCAGACTGATGAAGAAACTGAAAACACCTTTCAGGAGATCTTAACCGCTGCCGATGGTAAAAGTACGTTTTGAATGGATTTTCTTACTTGGGGAAAGATGAACAACGACCATCGTCAATGCTTCTCAGTGAACATGTTGTTCTGAAACTTATCGAGCCATATACAAGCTGTGGCAGGAATATCACGACCGACAACTTTTTCACTAGCATGTCACTCGCGACGAAATTATTGTCCAAAAAAGCAAAAATAATTGGAACTATTAGAAGAAATAAAAGAGAACTACCCAAAGCAGCCAAACAAACGAAGGATAACATGCCTCGCTCTTCCACTCTCCTATGCAAATCAGAAAATTGTGTCCTTACAATATATAAAAGCAAACCGAATAAAAAAGTAGTTGTTCTAAGTTCCAGGCATAAATTTGTGAAAATTGATAAAAGTAATAAAAAAAAACTTACCGTACTCTATTCAATTTTATAAGAAATCAAAATTTGGAGTTGATGTGGCGGATCAAATGGCCAGAAAATATCCAGTAAAATTTATATCCTATGGATGGCCCAGACACAATTTTTTCAATATTTTAGATTTGGCTGCTATAAATACTTGGATCCTTTACAAAGAAGCGACAGGAATACAATTACAACGAAAACAGTTCTTGTTTCAATTAGCAGAACAACTTTCCACAAAGATTACAAAGTTGCAAGACAGAAAATTCATCAGAACATGTGAACCCACAAAGATCAACTGCAACATCATCAAATACGAGATATTCTAACAAACAAAAAATTTGTCAAGCACGACTTTGTCACAATAACAAAAAAAATAATATATGTGAAAAATGTCAAAAGTATGTTTGCGGAATATGTACGCATGAAAAGATTTCCACTTTCATTTGCTTAAAATTTACAAATAATGCATACATGTTTTTTTCCAAGTGAAGTAATTTTTTTTTATTGTTAATACTTACTAATAACTTGTTGTATGACTGCAAATAATATAAAATTATTAAAAAATAATTTTAAACAAATTTCTTTACACATAAGTTATTCTTTCACAATGCAGTCATTTTGAATGCTTTGTGGAAATATAGGTATATACAATGTTTCAGTCTTTCTAGTGTTAATACCTGAAAAGTAAATGTAAATACTCAACTTAAACGAGATGTCACCGTAAATTGAAAAAAAAATGCTATTCCATATTACTCCTTAATTATGTTTCTAGTTTCCACTCTGATAACATAATCACAAAACTTATTTTGAAAGTTTGCTTAAGAGAAAAGTGGACTAACATGTTTTGAATAAATAAATTGATAGACCAATGGTCTAGACTGGGCAAGACTGGACAAAACAGGACAAAACTAGACAAGACTGGTGAAGACTGAACAAGAATGGACAAGACTAGAGAACGCTGGACTGGACTTGACAAAGCTTGAATAGACTTCACGAGAATAGACAAGAGCAGACAAGATCAGACAAGACCAGGCAAGACCGGAGGAGACCAGAGAAGACCAGACAAAATCAGACAATAACACACAAGACCAGTCAAGACCAGACAAGACCAGGCAAGACCAGAGACAAGACCTGACAAGACCAGTCAAGACTTTACAAGACCAGACAAGTCCAGACAAGACCAGACAAGACCAGACAAGACAAGACAAAACCAGACAAGATGAGACAAGACCAGACAAGACCAGACAAGACCAGGCAAGACCAGACAGGACTAGACAAGACCAGACAAGACCAGACAAGGCCAGACAAGACCAGACAATAGCAGACAAGACCAGACAAGATCAGACAAAACCAGACAAGTGTAGGCAAAATCCGACAAGACCAGACAAGACCAGACAAAATCAGGCAATACCAGGTAAGGCCAGAAAAGGTTAGACAAGAGTAGACAAATCACACAAGACCAGGCAAGACCAGACAAATGTAGACAAGACCAGGCAAGACCAGCTAAGGCCATACAAGACCAGACAAGACCAGATAAGACCAGACAAGACCAGACTAGATCAGACAAGATCAGAAAGGCCAGACAAGAACATTCAAGACCAGACAAGAAAAGACAAGACCAGACAAGACCAGACAAGACTTGACAAGACCAGACAAGACCAGACAGGACCAGACAAGACCAGACAAGACCAGACAAGACTAGAAAAGACCATACAAGACCAGACAAGATCAGACAAGACCAGACAAGACCAGACAAGACCAGACAAGACCAGACAAGACCAGACAAGACCAGTCAAGTCCAGACAAGACTAGATAAGACCATACAAGACCAGACTAGAAGAGACATGACCAGACAAGACCAGGCAAGGCCAGACAAGTGTAGACAAGATCAGGCAAGAACCTACAAAACCTCATCTTTAAGGTAATTTATATTTTTTTAATTATTTTTTTGTATTAATACAATCGAATAAAACATTTTGTTTTTTAAGTTAATAAAATAGAAATTGAAATTTTGAATCTTTAAGTTGTTGGTATTATAGTAATTGTAATTAATACTAGATTTACCACACCAGTCAAAATGACTGGTTTTACAATTTTAAGTTTAAAATCGTACATCACCGTATTTTTTTTTGGAAACGAATGTCATGACATTTGTAGTGATAATTAAATGAATGATTTTAGGGGATTAGTTTTATATTTTTATTAAAAATCATAAAGTTTTTTATTATTATCGTTACTTATACCATACCAGTCAAAATGACTGGTGCATTTTTGTATTTAATTTTTATGAAATGACCCGATATTGTTACTTTTTAAAGCAATACTAAATTTGACGTCGAAGTGACTGACCAAATGCTCGACAATATGGTTTCAAATCAGGTTTCAGATGATGGCTACTTCAAGTTATTTTCAATATTCTAGATTAAGCTGGAAGAAATGTCTGGATATTGTATACAAACACGACAGGTGGAAATATTTCAAGAACAGAGTGTTTATTTCGTCTATTTGAATAACTTGCTTCTGAATACGAGATTTCAAGAAAAATACCACACGAAGCTGATATACCAGCAGCTGATACATTAGGTTCAAGTAGCACCCTTCACACTTAAATGGAGTCAAATAGGACATTGTAATAATAATAAGACCACGACTATTTATAATGCATGCAACAAATATGTATAAGAAAAATTTGTGGTAAATTCAATACTCAGAATTGAAAAAAAAATCGAATTGCTTGGTATGGTATGTTGTGGATATGGAATCACATGGCAATTAATTTATGTTAATGGAATCTGAAAATTTTTCTGTTTCGATTATCTAATGAATAAATTTATAAACAATATAACATATTACAATTCACCTAATTGAAGTAATTTATTATTTATAAAAAAAAAATATAAATACTTAGAATGGTTTTGGTAGAAATAGGTATATTTAAATATCTGGTAAATCTAGTGTTAATAAAATTTCGATCATAAATTATTTTCCTGGAAACCTCGTATCTCCACTAATCAAGATCCCTGTAAAAGTACGTAAAACTCGTAACTCCAATTTTTCTAGTTGATGTGCGGCTCTGTTAAGCAATATCTAAAAATCCGGGTATTATCAATTCGTTACATCATCCTTTTGACAAGAAACACGTTTTATGGTTGTTATTTTCTTTCGATTATTAATAATAAACATATGAAAGACAAACAGTTGTATTCTGTAAAAGTTAACCTACTGGAGTTAGGTCGCCGACGATATATTGTCGCCTAGAAACATCAATATTGTAAGGTTTTCTCATAGTCGACAATATATACTGCTTGTAAAAGGAAACATTTTCAGAGAACGCCCTTAAATGTGCAGTGTATATAAAATAGTGGCAGGTAGATAATAAAGTAAACATCAGAGCTGCTAAACATAATAAGCATGTCATAGTCATGCTTTCAAAATTTTATTTACATTTGTTTAAGTTAGAATATGAATCATTGTGGGTGCTATGTATAGATAAATTTGTAATTGCTTTCTCTGTGAAGTAATATTTTGGTAGGACACAATCACAAATCAACATATTTTTTTTAATCCTAATAAGACTCAAAAATATTATAGAGCACCGGAATGGTTGAATATATTTATATATTCAGGCTGTGTTCCCACTTCCGACAAACGCGTCTGAGGATTCACCTTAGTTAAAGTTTTTTTAGGAAATTATTAAGAGATACCTATAGAGATACCCAAGAGATACCCATACTACTTTTGCACCTATTATTTACATACATATTTTCTTAAATTACGTAAGATGAAATAACATACGTATATATGTACGTTTATAGTTTCATTTGTTTACAATACCTGCTTGATAATTTTCATTTGGTAATCATGAAATAAAATATTTAGTTAAATTTGGGTTAAAATATTGGGTAATTCTCATTGGACGTAAGCCACATTTTCTCTTCTCCGCATTTCCTGCTGTTCGTTTGCCAGCAATTACTGTCACAAATTAGCAATTCTTCGATGATCAGCATCATATTCCTGGACTCTTTCTATCTTGAACATTAACTCATTTATATCCTCCAAAATAAGATCATCCGTAATTGTTCGCGCCAATTTAACGCATCCAGATTTTAAAATTGTTATATTTGAATTAACTTCGGCTCCAATCAATTGAAGAGGCAAAGGTGTATCGATCGGTGTCGAAGTCGCGCGAATTAATAATCTTTTTCGCGAATTGATTAAATAAATCAGTTCGCTGCGTAGAGTCGACTAAGCACGCTCGGAGAGTGCGAACGAAAAACGTGAAACCCACGCCGACTGGCACATGTGCGTAGTTTAGAATTTCCCAACCAAATTAACCAGGGGTGATCACGAGCCCCAAGGGCTGAAGCGGAGCCGGACGTCCCAAAAACGCCGATTTAAGGGGAATCCATCTACCTTTTATTCCCATTTCCTCCCTTAGAAGAAGCGCCGGAAGGACGATTCTACGTGATCTAACCAGTGATCTCCTAAGTGATCTAACCAGCCTGTGTTTTGTTTGGAAAATGTGGAATTTGGAGAGACACGGTCCGAACACTGGTCCTTCGAACCGGATCGGGGTCAGTTAGTTGAATACGTCTATGTGCTCGGGCGCTGTGGGATTCGCCATATTATTTCCGGTCCCGGCGGAAACCTACCGGGTGTACTCCATTTGTTGTAATAATTAACTGATTATATAGTTAATCATTTCGTTGTTGATTATTAAGTTTGCGTGGATAATCCGATTTGTTGTAATAATTAACTGATTATATAATTGATTGTCTAGTTAATCAATTTCGTTAATTATTAATTTTCATCTGGTTATCCAGTTTTGTCGGGATAATTACTTGATTGTCTAATTAATCAATTTCTTTAATTATTAATTTCATCTGGTTTAGCAATTTCGTTGGAATAATTAGCTGTTGTCTGGTTATTCATTTGTCGTAGATTATTTAATTTTATCGGGTTATCCAGTTTTGTCGGGATAATTACTTGATTGTCTAGTTAATCAATTTCTTTAATTATTAATTTTCATCTGGTTTAGCAATTTCGTTGAAATAATCAGCTGTTGTCTGGTTATTCATTTGTCGTAGCTTATTCAATTTCGTTGATAATTGAACTTTGTCTGGGTGTAGCTCTCGTTTGTGAATATTCGATTTTGGCTATTTTCAGCTTTCGTTTGAATATTCGATTTTGTGAATATTCGATTTTGGCTGTTTGCAGCTCTTGGTTGAATATTCGATTTTGTGTATATTCGATTTGTGAATATCCGATTCTGTATGAGTCTACAGTTTTCCTTTGAATGTTCGATTTTGGTTTGTTTATTCAATTATTGTTTGAATGTTCAGTTCTTTGGGATGGCCGATTTTGTTTGAATTATTTTGTCAATTTTCGTTTTTTTCATACTTTCCTTAGTATTTTCATATTGCTCATCGCCTTGAGATCCCTTTCTCATCATCGCGTATCCACTCCAGATTCCAGCCGAGCTTCTGTCGGTGTCTTTCCGTAATAGTTCCCGTCAGAAGATCCCCGGTGCGTTCCTACCTTATTTATATATGTTGTGGCAGCTCCAGGACTCTCTCCATCACGCTTTCTATCTGATGGTACCGCCTCCAGCGCTCGTTTCCCTGTAACTTTCCATTGGTTTGTACCAAGTAGGCTTCTGTTTGTTCTGTCCTTGCTTCTGTTTATTGTGTGCGTAATTGTTTGGCACCGGCAGATCCAATGTTACTGAAGATTTCCGTTTGTATTCGTGCCCTTCCAATTTGAATCGATTATTGTCGGAACACAGTCTTCGTCGTTGTTGATTTATTACATCACTGTGTATCCGAGCGGGGCGCAACCCTGCCCTAACCATGGCCAGCGTATCGCATAAGACGCTGGGAGTTAGGCGATAATAACACTTTTACACCTCGTGTGTTTGTTTCAGAATTTTCATGCATGAGTGCGCTTCTTCGCTTGCGCTTGTCTGAATCGATTATTGTTGGAACATAGTTGTTGATTAATTGGATCACTGTGTATCCGAGCGGGGCGCAACCCTGCCCTAACCATGGCCAGCTCATTGCATAAGACGCTGGGAGTTAGGCGATAATAAGACTTTTTACACCTCGTGTGTTTGTTTCAGAATTTTCATTCATAAGTGCCTTTCTTCGCTTGAGCTGGTCGATAGAATAGTTCCTCGAATATTTCCTTGGGGTATAAGTGCCTTGTCGTTGATGAGTACCTCTTTGGCACCCGCGGTTCCCTAGATCTGAATCGACATATGTTACAAGGTCTCATGTTGCAGGGTTATTGGTAGCGGTAGGCTATAACTGCATCTCCTTGTCATGTGTAACCTATTTACCAAATGCCTCGTCTACGTTTGTTTCAGATCTGTTTAGGTCAGAGGTCAAGTATTATCAAGTATTATGTTCCAAGGTCTTGTGTTGCAGGGTTATTGTTAGCGGTAGGCTATAACTGCACCCCCCTTGTCCCGTGTAGCGCTTGAGCTTTCCTCTGACCCCGCGGTCCCTAGTCTGCTGCAATAAAAATAGGTTGTGTCGTGATATTTCGCAATAACTCACCGTCTTACAAACGGTGAATAGTTAAGTAGGGGTCTCGATTTCGTCTTGCGATATTGTAGGGTTCGAGCTTGCTGACCTGTTTATTTGCTTTGTTTCGGATGTGGATGGATGATGCCGTTTTGAAAGGATTTAGCATTTACTAGCATTCCATTATTGTTCGTATGTTCGCTTTGGTCCTTTGACAAACACTAGTTGTGTTTGTTTTCTTTGGTCTTGTCGTGATCATCTTGTTCAAGGACAAACACTTTGTCGTTGTGTTTGTTTGTTCTTTGATTTTTGTTGCGATCACTTTGTCCAAGGTAAAACACTTGTAGTTGTGTTTGTTCTCTTTGGTTCTTATAGCGATCATTTTGTACAGGACAAACACTTGTTGTTGTGTTTGTTTGTTCTTTGATCTTTGTTGCGATCACTTTGTCCAAGGTCAAACACTTGTCGTTGTGTTGACCTTTTTTGGTCCTTGTCGTGATCATCTGGTCCAAGGACAAACACTTTGGTATTCTGTTTGTTTTCTTTGGTCCTTGTTGTGATCATCTTGTTAAAGGACAAAGACTTGTCGTTGTTTCGCTTGTTGGTCCTTGTTGTGATCATCTTGTTAAACGACAAACACTTTTTGTTGTGTTTGTTTGTTCTCTGATCTATGTTGCGATCATTTTGTCGCGATTCTCTTACTGAGGACAAACACTTTGTTTTTGTGTTTGTTTGCTTTTTAGGGTTCCGTACCGAAAACGGAACCCTTATAGGATCACTTTGTTGTCCGTCTGTCTGTCTGTCTGTCTGTCTGTCTGTCTGTCTGTCTGTCTGTCTGTCTGTCTGTCTGTCTGTCTGTCTGTCTGTCTGTCTGTCTGTCCGTCTGTCTGTCTGTCAAGTCCTTTTTCTCAGGAACGCGTAGAGGTAACAAGTTAAAATTTGTATCAAATACTCGAGTCTGCGGTCTCTTTCAGCTGTGAAAAAATCAAACTTGTAAGTCAACGCGATCAAAAGATATGACCGTTTATGTCGCATATTTTGCGATTTCACGAGGGAATCAAAACCTATAGGGTACTTCCCGTTGACCTAGAATCATGAAATTTGGCAAGAAGCTGTGTCTTACAGCACATGTCAAGGGAAAATTCTGAAAACCGTAAATATGTAGTTTAATTACAAGAAAAATGCGAATTTACTATTTGAAACTTATGAAAATTCACTAATGTTGTCGTAGTGGTATTGTCAGGCTCCAGAAGCATATGGGTTGCATACAGTTAGGTCCTATTCTATGTTTATTCTGAATTTTCTTTGTTTATATTCGTTATACATTTCATCACGTACGCTTTATATACATAATATATACAGGGTATATATTATGTCTAAATTTTGCTTTTTTATAACCGACATGCGACATACTCAAGTCCCGTAACATCCTGTATATATTATATTTCGTCAAATTTTTCTTTATAATCTACATAATATGTTGATAATCTACATAATACTACTATACTATACAAGTTTGTACGGAACCCTCGGTGCGCGAGTCACAACTCGCACTTGGCCGTTTTTTTTTTTGTCGCGGCCACTTGTACTCGTGACGTAAGCTCATTCGGGACGTAATTCATTGGTCTAGTGAGCGCAAAGTCTAATAAGATTTCCGTATCTCGGCGAGTGAGGTTAATTGTCCTTGTTTCGTTCACCTTTCTGCCCGCGATCATTATTCTGAATCCGAAAAATAAAAGATGTTATCAGTGTAAACGCATCTCCGCTGTTATTGTTGTCAACGTAGCGGTCAAGATCAATAGCATAAGTGATTAGCTGATCTTGCTATTTATTGCACTTTAACATCCTTGGTGCTGTTTCAGAATTGAGCGACTGTATGCCGGACATAGCTGAGCTGTCCTCGTGACTCTTCTGTTCAAATTATGTCTACTACAGCCCCATTCGTTGGTCGTTCGGAATTTCTTTTGTTTGTTTTTGAATTGTTGACTGTTTGTTTTGAACACCCAGAGGGCGAAAATTGTCTCAGTGGTCTCATTTATTTTTATTTTGTCTAAAATTTGGGACCCTGTCGTTTGCTTCAATTTGTAGAAGTTGATTTTGTGTCACTTATTTCGATTTAGTCGAAGTTGACTTCATTTTCCTTTATTTTCTTGGTGGAAGTTTGTTTATTTTCTTTTCTATCTGGATTTGATTTGGCCCATCCTGGGTTATTATTGCTCAGTTTTGTTCTGAAGTGGGTTACTTCAGGGGCGGCGGGATGTTCGCGCCAATTTAATGCATCCAGATTTTAAAATTGTTATATTTGAATTAACTTCGGCTCCAATCAATCGAAGAGGCAAAGGTGTAATGATCGGTGTCGAAGTCGCGCGAATTAATAATCTTTTTCGCGAATTGATTAAATTAATCAGTTCGCTGCGTAGAGTCGACTAAGCACGCTCGGCGAGTGCGAACGAAAAACGTGAAACCCACGCCGACTGGCACATGTGCGTAGTTTAGAATTTCCCATCCAAATTAATCAGGGGTGATCACGAGCCCCAAGGGCTGAAGCGGAGCCGGACGTCCCGAAAATGCCGATTTAAGGGGATTCCATCTACCTTTTATTCCCATTTCCTCCCTTAGAAGAAGCGCCGGAAGGACGATTCCACGTGGCAGAGACGCTGGCAGCCCACACAGGTAAGTGATCTAACCAGCCTGTGCTTTGTTTGGAAATTGTGAAATTTGGAGAGACACGGTCCGAACAGTATTGGTTATTGAATTTTCGTTCTCCCGTTTTAGTACTCTGTTCCAAGCTTTGTTCAAAGTCTTCTTTTTAATTAAAACATCTATAACCATGTAACAACCATGTAATAACTTTATTCATTTCCTTGAGGGATGATAAAACGACTTATACGTTATCTTTATCAAAAGATAACAATCCACGTAAAAGTTGTTTCTATAAAGTAGTTTCAATAATACATTAGGAGGCAAAAATTTTACTTTAACGTTTTCCCTCTTTAGCAGTTCGGCCGAAGGATGGGTTGGTGCATTATTCAGTAAAAGTACATTTCATTGCTTTTTTACTTAAGGGATGAATGTATTATCATACCAGTCAATGAATACTTCGGAGTTCATCCATTTTTATTTTATTTTTATAAATTACGGGTACCCTGATATTTTTGAAACATCGGGGAGTTTTGATGAAAACCAGTCCTACGGTCCCGGTAGCGTTAGCGCAAACTAATATTGTTACCCGCTCTTACTCAAGAAGCTAAAGATTTTGAAGGTAATGATTTTCAGTTTAATCCGGTTTCATCAGGATTATAAACAAATTCCAAGTCGTAGATATTTTTGTCCAATTTCTTCTTAAAACCATCTTTATAAAAGTTTGCTGCATCTACTGACATTTTTTCACCTTGTATTTCCAAATCGCGAATTACGAGGAACTTAAAGACTGAACAAGACTTCATTTTGCACAAGACAAAGTTCGGGCAAAGTGGGAAAGAAACAGAAAAAAAACTGCGGATACGACACACAACGATTAATAAGAAGCTGGTGGTAAGTGCCGCAAGTCAGTGGGGTCAAACAGGCCAACAAAAAGACCCACTATTTCTAACACAATCCCTGCAAAAGACGAACCCTATTACAGCCAAATTTTATAAGGCAGATGAAGATGAAAAATGTCATAGTGGTGGACACATGAAATAGCCAAGGAAATAGAAAATTGCAAGGCTGCACGACGAAAGTGATAAACGAAACAAATGGCTGGAACTGTGTATAAACCTAGACAATGACAGATTTGGAGACGCGTACCAGACAATAAGACAACAAATGCACGTCACGTACCTAAATACAACTCAAAAACAGACCAAAAAGCAATAATTTGATAAATGTTAAGCATGACTTTTTAATAAATTAATCAATGAAACGTAAAAATTTCAATCGCAAATTGTTATGACATTTTTTCTATTTTGCGTCTGTAATGATGAGTCCATTACAGATGGACAGCACTCATATGCGTGCGGTTATGGCTCGCCGAGTGCTATTATGAGTTAATTTTTTCAAGGTTGGCACTGTAATTCAGAGCGAGCTGTCAGTGTCAAATTTTCGGCGAGATAGTTTTGAGAATACTCAAATCGCGAATACAAACATTTAATTAATTAATGGTAATAAACAATATAACACATATTTAACCTGAATTCTGTCCATCAATGGTACTATCATTAAAAACGTTTATAGTGATATTGGATGTTTCTGGTCCATTAGAACCTCCTCGCTACGCTCGTCGTTTTCTAAACTTGAAAAATCGCGCCTACTGAACTCGTCCTTTAACATACTATTATTACCTCCATTCGCTGTCAATGCGGTAAAGTATTTAATTTCCTAACTCATGTCAATGTCGTACTTTGTTATAATACATTGTGATTGTAGGTAAACAATACAATAGGAAATATTATTAAATACTTAATTAATTTTAATAAAATACAAAATGTAAGTTTTTATGGATACTTTAACCTAGTTGCACATAATTCATAATAACTTTTTTCTACATTTCATCTTAGCAAACTTATATATAATGTATATATATATATATATATATATATATATATATATATATATATATATATATATATATATATATATATATATATATATATATATATATATATATATATATATTATACAATAACATCATTCAAATCACATTTCGTTGTTTCAACTGTTTGTTTTCGTTAATATCTTCTTTATATGCAGATAACAGTTCATTAATCATTAAATTTAGTTCGTCATGAGAAAAATCATTATTAATAAAAAATAATCCATTTTTTTTATTATTCTCCTTATAGTTTTTCATTCTGCTATCAAGTTCTAGTTTGAATGTATCACAAATAATATTGACACTATTTACAACAATATTTTCTCTTCCAGTTAAAATAATTTCATTTTCCCTATTTTCATCGTAAAACGACTTACGCATATTTCGTCAATGTTCGTCTTGGTAAGTACATTTATCATCAATTAGTACTACAGCTTCCTCTTCTATGGTGTTGAAACGTTATCTGGCTTCATAATTTATGAAAGACTTTAGAGACTGCAAAAGGTTCACCCCAAAAGGTGCAAAAGGTTCAACTAACATAATTGTGTACTTTGAAGTGATTTATTTGTAAAATTTATGCTGTAGTATTTAAATGTAGTAGATGTAGTGTGTTCCACAAGACCGGCATTAGAGCGATCTCGTACGGGTCCATTTTTTTCCATTTTATTAGTCCATCCAGACTTTTTTAGTCCATCCAGACTTTTAGATTCTGTTTTTGTTATAACCTTTTGTTGTGGATCATCACCTATTTCAATCAAAGTACATTTAATATCTCTGTAACTTTTATACAATGCAAAAACCGCTACTGCGCGAGCTGACCATCTTGTATCTGAAAGCTTTTTTATTGTGCAAGCATTTTTGCAAAGATATTTATCCAGAATATTCGACCTATACGTTAATGCAAAAAACCACACATATACAGATTGAATAAAATCAAAATATAAAGTCACAGTAAGTGATGATTCTGCTGCAGTATTAGCAACCAAATTTATACTGTGACTGGCACAAGGAATGTGTTCTGCATAAGGGCTATGTTGCTTATTCGATATTGTAAACCGGAATATTTTTCCGACATATTAGATGCATTGTCATTACTTTGTCCACAACATTTTTTAAGGTCTATTTCCCACCTATTGAAATTTTCAACAATGACTTCTTTCAAATTCCCGGAAGCATAAGAATAAATGTCAATAATGGAAAAAAATATCTCCTTGATTTGACCATCGGAAGTAAGTATCTCAAAACTAAAAAAGCTTGATCGACGTGACTAATATTAGGTGTGGAATCAACAATCAAAGGGAAATATGTCATTTCACTTTCTCGATAAAGGTATTTCTTATTTTGTCAGCCATTATATTAAGAAATTCATCACATATTGTGTTTGACAAATAGCTCACAGATTCTTGTGATTAGCTATAAATGGGTCAAATTCTGCAAAATACTCAAAACCAGGGATCTCCAAACTTTCCAGCCTTAGGGCCATACTGATTACTCCAGTAAGTTCCGAGGGCCAAAACCATATTATCATTGTTGCCGGTGGTAAAAAGTGAAATAGTCCACTGATGCAAAAAAAGTCCGAAAAAGTACGCAACGTTTAAAAAAGGCTGCAAAGCGGTCTAAAGTCCGCAAAACGGCAACACTGCATATTATTAATTTTGATGTCATTATCTGTAATTTCTAGATTAGTCGTAGAGTACGAGCCATGAGGAGTAACGTGACACGACATCTGGTGGAAACAAGCGGAAACAGGTAGTACCTTCAATCGCTAACAGATGGCGCTAATAGCAGGTACAGTATAATCTCGTTGGTTCGAGAAAGTTCTGGTGTCTTCCACTCACTTCTAGATGGCTGTAATTGGAATATATAAGAAGGCTAGTGGCGCAACCACAAGTCAGTTCCTATGACACTGTTGTGAAATAAAATAGTGCGTACCTCCTTAAAACGTGTTTGTGCGTGTTTAAGTTTAAGACATCTTTGTAACAGTATTTTGATTTGAATTGTTGCTTTTGTGTGTGATTTAGTAGTATGGAAAAGAAGCGAAAAATTGATAGTGAATGCAGAAAATTCAAAGATCATTGGAACATTCAGAATTTCGTAATTGAGTCTAGTAACAAGGCGCTATGTTTGATTTGCAATGAAAGCATAGCCGTTCTCAAGGAATATAAATTAAACGTTATTATGAAACAAAACATTTTCAAAATTACTCAAAATATACAGGAAGTTTGCGGACAGAAAAATTCGAAGCTATGAAGCGCGGATTGAAATCGCAGCAATCTTCATTTACAAAACTCAAAACTGAACAAGAGGCTGCAACTCGTGCCAGCTTTCGTGTGGCTCTTGAAATTGCAAAACGTGGAAAACCATTCACCGATGGAGAAATGATCAAAGAATGCATAATTGCAGTAGCCGAAGAAATGTGCCCTGAAAAGGTAAATTTATTAAAAACTGTCAGTATGTCAGCAAACACTGTGGCTCGAAGGGTAGAAAACATCGCTGAAAATATATCCTCTCAACTGTTCGACAAAAATGGACATGTTGAGTGGTTTTCTTTGGCCTTGGATGAGTCAACGGATGTGTCAGATACTGCTCAGGTGTTGATTTATATTCGAGGAGTAGATAAAAGCTATGAAGTGCATGAAGAACTTCTTGATATGTATAGTATTCATGGCACAACTACTGGTACAGATATTTTTAAAGGAGTTGAAATGGCCATTAATCAAAAGAGCCTTCGATGGAAAAACTTGAAATGTATTACAACTGATGGAGGCAAAAACATGAGTAAGAAAGATAAAGGAGTGGTCGCTCTTGTGTCAAAGGTTGTAGAAAATGACGGTGGTTCAAAATCATTAGTCTTACATTGTATCATTCATCAACAGTCTTTGTGCGGAAAATGTTTAGATATGTCTGAAGTTCTGAAACCAGTCATATCAACTGTTAATTTTATCAGATCTTTTGTGCTGAATCACCGACAATTCCGACAATTTATTGAAGAGATTGGAGAAAATGACTTACCTTATCATACTGCCGTACGTTGGCTTAGTTGTGGCAAAGTCCTTCAGCGCTTTTTTGAACTTGAGCAGTGATCGAAATTTTTTTGAATGAAAAGCATCGCCCTCTTACTGAATTACAAAACAAGGCATGGCTGTGGAAGTTAGCATTCTATGTTGATTTGACAAAACATGTGAACGAACTGAATTTGGGATTGCAAGGAGAAAACCAGCATATTCCTGATTTATACACTAATATCAAATCAGAAAGAAGAAATTGATACTGTTTCAATCACAACTACGAAGCAAATGTTTTTCACATTTTAAAACATGTGAAATATTCAGCCACACCACTGAGACTGAGTTTCCTATAGATTTTGCAATCGAAACTTTGAGTGCTTTGAAAATAAATTTTGATACTCGTTTCTCGGACTTTGATGCCATTGCGAATCAAATTAAGATTTTTCAGAATCCTTTTGATACTGACATTGAAACCCTAGCCCCGGAACTTCAAATGGAAATGATTGATCTACAGTGCAGTGATATAATTAAGAACAAATATCAAAACTCATCTTTGTTGGAATTTTATAAGAGTCTTCCACTGACACAATTTGATAATTTGCATAAATTTGCTCGTGGGCTGTTTTCTGTTTTTGGTACTACTTATTTGTGTGAGAAGACCTACTCCAAAATGAAGTACACAAAAAATGTTTACAGATCTAAATTAACTGATGAGCATCTTAAATCTCTTTTAATAATTGGTACAAGTAAAATTAGTCCACAACTACAAACTATTGTCAGTGGAAAATCTCAATTACATAAATCTCATTAGTATTTCATATATCATTATGCTTGTTATAAGTTATTTTTATTTAAAATGTATAAAATGTTAGTTGAATTCATTTCAATAATTTGTTAGTTATTATATACTGAAGTTAAATTTTCTGCATATTATACATGTCTTTACTCATTACAATTCTGTGTTTCTTTATCCAACTTATCACAAAAACAATAACAATAAGCCTACAACAATGTTATGAGTAGTTAGCCCATGACTTATCAATGTAGATGTCATATTAATAATTATTCAACATAAAATTAGAATACTTCAATAAACTAAATTTAATTTGCTATAAAAAATATGTTCTCTAAAAGGAGTTTTCAAGTATGCTAGCTCTCCGCGGGCCGGACAAAATCTGTCCGCGGGCCGGATGTGGCCCTCGGGCCGTAGTTTGGAGCCTCCTGCTCTAAACAACCAAAATAATTCCCGTTGCTTTCAAGATGTCCACGAAATGCCAATTCGTTGGTAGAAAGAAATTTCATGGTTGCAACCACCCTTTTGAGAACATTTCTCCAATATACTGTTTTTCATTTTCAATTTATTCAACCATTTCAGTATCAATCCGGCCTTCAATCTCTGAACGTTTGGAGAAAATGCTCATGAAATACCCATGATCATTTGAATTTTCATGCTCGGAAATTTTGATAGATATTTTGTTTGAAATTGGGTTTTTTTTTTAGAAAACATATTGCAAATCTAGCAATAAACACTAGAACTTGATTGGCTAAAAATAAGCCATACGCGTTTTTTTTTTTTAGAACCATTAGATTTAAATCTATAAAAGTAATTTTCTGTCAAGTGACGAATAGACGTTCTATCCCGATCCATAACTAAACTTCCTGTTTTGCAGGATAACCAATATTTTTTGGTTTTTCGTTATTAATTTGATTTTGCATTCTTTCTGTACGGATTTCTGGCCATAAAGCTATCTCCAATAAATTATTGTACACTTGAAGAGATCGTTCCGCCTCGTCAGCTACATTTATAATATTCGTAATAGATTCCTTCATTCATGAAGTAGATGTAGTAGTTGTCTGATCTTCATCTGCGGCAATTATATTGGACTCTGATGGTGGTGGAAAGGACATGAACTACATTCTTTGGGTTTGAATCCTCTGTAAGATTCTGTGGTGTCCTTTAGTAAAAAGAGCCATGCGATTAATTTTCTTTTATTTGATTAATTAATTTTCGATAACAATACAAAAAATAACAACAATACCATGATACTTCTTTATTTTTTGTTCTGAATATTTTTTTCACTATTAAACACCGCAAAGTTCAATTTCATTCAACGCACTTTGTCAAATTTTGCCGCTTATTGTCGTCAACCGCCAGTTGATTTTACCTTGCTTAGTTGGCAATTTGTGGCCCCCTAAAATCGGAGGCCCTAGGCGCGCGCCTATGCCTAAAAGCGCCGCTGGGTAGAATGTTGTACATTTTCCTATTGCTGTAAGATGGATTTTTTTCTGTAAGCGTCAATCTCCTTACTGAATCTTGTTATTCTTCCGTTAGGCCTGTTAAAACTCAGGAATAAGTGCCTATGTCTTGCAATGAAAATTATAGGTTCATGTATATACATATATATATATATATATATATATATATATATATATATATATATATATATATAAATATATATATATATATATATAAATAAATATATATATATATATATATATATATATAAATATATATATATATATATATATAAACAAGGTAGATTCTTGCAAGGTATAATAATAAATTAGACTCTTTTTTCTTGAATTCGAGCTTTCGAGAATGTTTAATATTTAAGAGAGAATTAAACATTCTCGAAAGCTCGAATTCAAGAAAAAAGAGTCTAATTTATTATTATACCTGACTGCAATCCCGCATATATATATATATATATATATATATATATATATATATATATATATATATATATATATATATATATATATATGTTGCAGTGGTAGGTAAAATGATGGCTGCTTTGAACTGACCTCTACAAGAATTCTATATTGTAAATTATTCAGAATATGAATAATTTGTTTCTGAATTCTAAAGACATTCTTTATGTGGATGCTAGCTGCCCGGAAAATTTTACCAAATCTTAAATGGGAGTGGAATGTGGCGAAATACACCATCCTGGAGAGCTCCTGTGTCTATATAGCTCTGAAGTAATCTCATCGCAAAAACTGCCTTGCTCAGACTTTTTGTGACACGATGAATATGAGTAGTCCAAACGAGCGATTGATCTATATAAAGTCCAAGGAGCCTATCTGAATTGCACTTCGAGGTTTTCTTCATCAATTCGTATTGTCGGAAGGTATTAGTTTGTATCTCTTTAGGTTTGAAATTATAATTTTAGTTTTAGTCTTGTTGATAATGAGTAAGGATGTGTCGTCTGCATATTTAACCATCAAATGTTCTTGAGCAATCGGTAATTGGTGTAGATCATTAATGAATATTGTAAATAACAGAAGCCCAATCGTACTTCCTTGAGGGATGACCATGTTGGCATTTCTTGAAGAAGAATAAACAAATCCGTGCGGAGTATGAAGCTTGATTATCTGTTCTCTATCAAGTAGAAATGATTTTACCCAATCAAGAGCAACGCCCCTTATTCTATATTTATACAGTTTGCCTGACAGTAGGTTAGTGTTCACTAAATCATATGCCTTTGATAGGTCGATCAACATACCGAAAGAAATATTACACTCTTCTAGATTCATTGATATTGCATTTATGAATTGATAGCATGCAGTTTCTATGCTCCGACCTTTAATCAAGCCATGTTGCTGGAAGTTTATTATATGATGTTTATCTAAAAACGATATTATTCTCGAGCAAACATTTTTTTCAAAAATTTAAGAGAAGATAGATAAAATGCTTATAGGTCTACAGTTTTCTATAGTACTTTTGTCTCCGGCCTTAAATATTGGGGTGATGAGTGCAAGTTTCAATTTTTCAGGAAATATACCAGCCATTAAAGAGTTAATTATTTAAACTAATTATATAAACTGCAAGGGGCTTAATATAGAAGCTAACACATTCTTTAGAACAATAGGGGGATGTCGTCAATGCCCGCACTTTTTTTATTTTTAGGGTTCCGTACCGAAAACGGAACCCTTATAGGATCACTTTGTTGTCCGTCTGTCTGTCTGTCTGTCTGTCTGTCTGTCTGTCTGTCTGTCTGTCTGTCTGTCCGTCTGTCTGTCTGTCAAAACATTTTTCTCAGGAACGCGTAGAGGTAACAAATTGAAATTTGTATCAAATACTCGAGTCTGCGGTCTCTTTCAGCTGTGAAAAAATCAAACTTGTAAGTCAACGCGATCAAAAGATATGACCGTTTATGTCGCATATTTTGCGATTTAACGAGGGAATCAAAACCTATAGGGTACTTCCCGTTGACCTAGAATCATGAAATTTGGCAAGAAGCGGTGTCTTACAGCACATGTCAAGGGAAAAATCTGAAAACCGTAAATATGTAGTTTAATTACAAGAAAAATGCGAATTTACTATTTGAAACTTATGAAAATTCACTAATGTTGTCGTAGTGGTATTGTCAGGCTCCAGAAGCATATGGATTGCATACAGTTAGGTCCTATTCTATGTTTATTCTGAATTTTCTTTGTTTATATTCGTTATGCATTCCATCACGTACGCTTTATATACATAATATATACAGGGTATATATTATGTCTAAATTTTGCTTTTTTATAACCGACATGCGACATACTCAAGTCCCGTAACATCCTGTATATATTATATTTCGTCTAATTTTTATTTATAATCTACATAATATGTTGATAAACTACATAATAATACTATACTATACAAGTTTGTACGGAACCCTCGGTGCGCGAGTCACAACTCGCACTTGGCCGGTTTTTAAGATTAACAATTATATTAAACAGTTCACCTTCACTAATGGGCATTAAAATTATGGAATTTTTATTTATCCGGATATTGTCATAATAATGAGTAGTTGGTTGAGATTCAGATAGTATTCTTGCTCTGTTCACAAAGACATTATTAATGTTTATGCCAGTACTGCGTGGTTCATTAGGGTTAAAATATGAATTATTTTACTTATAATTCTCAAAGTCTCTTATAATTTTCCTCATCTCTTATAATTTTCGAAGTTGTTCTTTGTTGGTTAGTTAGAATTTCAATTTGACGTTTAAATATCTCTTCCTAGCAATTTTTTAAAACCTTGATGAATTTCCTACGTTGATTATTGTACAAATTTTTAAACAATCGACTATAGTAACATATTGTATGGTAGAGTTTCAAGTTCTACTCAAACAATATAAGTTGAGGGTTCGTAAAGAGCCTTACAGTTGTACATTTCTTTCGTCTAGGGACTTTGGGAAAGGCTTCATTAAAATTCCTCATGAAAATGTTCTCGAACAGATTCCATTGCTTGTTAATGTTATAACAGTCAACATCAATTTATTCATTCCATTCTACGCTTTCCATTAGTTGGGTATGGTGTTTCAATTTCACTTCATTATACAATTGGCCTATTCTTCAGCCTTGCACATGGACTTCATCTAGTCTGTGAACAAATTCGAGACATGTATACTAACGTCGATCGTTTATTAGTCGGTGTAACAAAGTTTTTTTTTAAACCACAGCCAAGGGTAGCTATTTTTATTGATTTGGCACCTGACCTCGCACTTTCTCCGCAACCAATAATACTCGATCGGGAACGTGGATTGATGCACCAGTGTAGATACTATGCCACCAACTTTGAAATAATAGTGAAAGCGTTTAATGTATAGGACGAAAAAAAGGCCGCTTCAATACAAATTTCAAAGGAGCTAATTCACGGTGAAATAAAATTTGATTTTGCCTCAATTTATGGCTTCCTTAGCGCATCCATACATTTTCTTGAAACGTCTGGGTAAGCGTGCTAAGCATATTGTGGTAGTAGCACATACTCAGGATGCAAATAATGGCGTAAGCGGTAAAGCAACTAACTTGTTAAAAAAAAAACTTGCAACGGTCATTTAAAAAATTCATTGTTTTTCCATTATGCAGAAAATTTCGATAAATTTGACCAGAGGCTCTACAACAATGGACAATAAATATAGTATTATTGAAGCAATGGCAATTCAATTTGCGCCTAAAACTTCGGTTGGTGAGTTTTTCCATGTGCAAAAATGTCCCACGATTAAGCAGGCATAGTTTTCTTTTTGAGAACTTAAATGAAATGTTTCTTATTTGTTGTAATAAAAATTTAAAATACATTCTGTGTTCTGTATGTAAAATACATTATCTGATGTAATATCAATCTTAATCCAAAACTCTTTTGGAATTTGTATCTCTAATTTGTATTTCTCATTTTGTATTTGTATCTTTAACTGTTTTGTAATGTTGAAGCTGTATTTTTCATTGTATTTATGTTATTTTCCTATATGTTGGCTGTTTTTGTTTGTATAAAAAAAGATCGTAGTAATAAAATTTATGTCATAAATATTTTATTTTAAATTTAACATGTTTTCATATAATTTATTTAAGATTTAAGAGAGTACAGGATGTTAGGTAAACATGCGGCAAAAATTCAAGGGGTTATTCCTTGGCCTATTCTAAGAATATTTTGTCGTATGGCGATTTCTGAATGATGATTTCCTTTTGTTTCGAAGATACAGGGTGAACGAAATTTGCGACAACCATATATTTGTTGAAATCATTAATTTAAATAAAGGTATGGTACGCCAATGAGTTTATCAAGTACAAAAATTTTTGACGATAACTTGGAACGGCTGTTTTATCTACTAATGTACAAGTGGATCACCTTTTGGTCGCAGTTGTTTACATTGAGTGACGTTTGGCTGTTTGACGTGTATTTAATAGTTAGTGAAGTCCTTTACCATGTATACAAACGCCGAGATGACTGGCATACATTTTATGTAAGAACTTGCTAATGGCAATTCATTACAAGCTAGACGATTGTATATTGAACGGTTTCCTAGCCGTAAAATCCCCGACCGAAAAAATTTCCAAAACATTCATCGACGTCTTCGTGAAACAGGCACACTGAAACGAAATGTAGGGCCAGGAAGATTAATAACAGTAAGAACTGTACAACTGGAACAGAATGTGCTGGGCATGCTAGAGGAAGATCCAAGTACTTCCACCCGACAAATTGCCAATACTTTGAATGTAAGTCATTGAGCGGTTAGGATAATTCTTAAGGGCAATTTGTTGTATCCATACCTCATTCAAGGTGTTCAGACACTACAACCTGCTGATTATCGTCCACATGCTGCGTTATGTCAAGGGCTTTTGCAAATATTATCTATAATACCTAAATTCCTGATACAGATTCTTGTCAATTATGAAGCAGTAAGGATTTTTTGACTGATTTTTGAGGAAACAATCATGTGTGGGCAGATGAATCCGCATGAAATCCGCATGAGGTATGTGATGATCGATTTCAACATCAGTTCTCCTCAAATGTTTGGGTTGAAACTGTGGGTACCAGCAAAACTTACTGGCCAGATGTATCGCCACTTTTTGGAAGAAACACTGCCCGAGTTTCTGCAGGATGTACCATTGGCGGCAAGAACTGTAATGTGATTTATGGTGCACCACTACATTTCAGTTTGGTTGATGGTGATTGTTTAACAGCAACATACGGAGATCTCTGGATTGGTCGAGGTGGGTCACATGCATGACCTGCTCGATCGAGCAGACTTTAAGAGCAACTTTACATGTACTTTTTGAAAATAAAATGTTGTTGCTGTTGAAAATTTTGTTGACCCTGTATATTTGAAAAGAAAGGGTTTTTCAGAAATCATCATGAGACAAAATATTCTTAAAATAGGCCAAGGATTAACCTCTTGATTTTTTTCCGCATGTTTATGATTTTTTTTTCGGCATGTTTACCTTACACCCTTGGGGTGATGGGTGGCTCAGTTAGTCAAGTACTTGGCTCTCGAGCCAGACAGCGTGGCTTCGAATCCCACACGGAACTAAAGCAGTTTAATTAAAAACTAGGCTTAGGCAACCGTGGGGTCTCAACTGCCTAAACCCTTCCCTTAAAAGATGGAGGCAGGGCCGGCGCTATATTTTGCGGTACCCTGTGCAAAATAATGAAGCGGGGCCCTGCGCAAAATAATGAAAACTTCTCTCATATAAAAGGTGCTCCAAAAATTCACATTTTTTTTTATACATTAATTTTAATAAATAGTTCATTATAGAAATAGTTATTCCAGCGTAAAAATGTTTGAAATAAATTAATTAGGGAATCATCATCACCATGGCCTTTTGGTGATCCAATATATACTTCCACTCTTGGCGATCTTGTGCCTGTCTCATCTAGTCTCGACCTCCGTGCCGTCGACCATCCAGCGCTGCGGTGGTCTGCCGGACCCTCGCGAATCCGGTCTGGGTCTCCATTCAAGGACTCGTCTCGTCCAGCGACTCTCGTTCATTATCGCAATGTGTCCTGCCCATGTCCACTTTTTCCTTGCTATGACAGCCATGATGTCTTTCACCTTGGTCTTATTCCGGATCTATTCGTTACGTTTCTGGTCACGAAAGGTGGTCCCGAGCATCGCGCTCTCCATGTCCCTCTCCGCGACCCGGAACTTTTCGGCGTATTTCAGTGTAAGGTTCATGGTCTCTGAATCGTAGGTAAGCACGGGCATGACACATTGCTCGAAGACTTTCACTTTGAGATCCAGGGATATTTTGCCTTGTAGAATGCTTATTGGTACCGAACTCTGCCCAGGCCTGCGCGATACGCCTTTCCATTTCCGCTACCTGGTTCTCAAAGCCAAGTGTAACCTTATGCCCCAAATATATGTATTCGGTTACTTTCTTCACTGGAAGCTGGTAGTCTGTGATTTCGTGAATGTTGGTCATAATCTTGGTTTTCCCCATGTTTATTTTAAGACCCGTCTTCTCGGATTCTACTCTCAAATCTTCCAGCATCGTCATCATCTCCCCGATGCTCTCTGAGACCAGAACCAGGTCATCAGCAAACCTCAGATTGGTCATTCTCTCTCCATCAATCATCAGACTCTTCCCTGTTGAAATATACATTCTAGTGCTAGGGTATACAGCTTCGGTGATGTTGTGTTCCCTTGCTTAACACCTCTCTCTAGATGAAATTTGTTGTTTTTCTTGCGCAGGGAGACACAGGCAGTTGCGTTCTGATGCAGGTGGTTGAGGATCTGTATCTACCTTTCATCGATACGGCATTTAACTAGAGCTTACTCTATAGCCCACCACTCTATGGAGTCGAACGCTTTCTCGTAGTCGATGAAGGCTAGGATAAGTGGTTTCCTGTACTAATTGCATTTCTCCACTATTTCTTTCTGACTGTTTTGAGAGTTTGAAGGTCATTGGTGCTGAAGCCTGAGCTAAAGCCTACCTGTTCTCTGGATTGAAAGAATTCTAGCTTCCTGTCAAGTATGTTAACTAGAACCCGAGAGAAGAGCTTGTAGACATGCGATAGTAGATTGATAGGTCTGTAGTTTTCAGCCTCTCGATGTCCCCCTTTTTTTGGATTAGGGTGATTACTGCGTTATGCCATGATTAGGGTTTGGGAATACCCGGTCTTTTTAGACTCGCGTCCGAGTCGAGTCCGGGCCCGATCTTTCGGGTCCGGGTCCGGGTCTAATCTCTCTCGCAATTTAAACAAAAACACGAAAGGATTTTTCATGTTCACGCATATGGTAAAGCAAGCGATACTGTACGAACTTGCCGATTAAGTTAAGTGGGACTACGATAAACAAGGGATTTGGAGAATGTTATTGGTGAATAGGCAAATAAAACAAAACTCCACAAGAGGCAAAGAGCGGAACGCAAATGGATGAATTCCCATCTAAATTGTCTAAAGTTAATTCAACTTGTCCGAATTCTTCCACATCATAGATGCTCTCGTCAGAATAATAATTTTCATCTTGATCGTCATCAATACCATCTAGACCATGGTCATCTTCAACTTGCAAGCCGGTAATATTTTTATTTTTATATACTACATCACAAACAGATAAGTGTATAGTGTGATTCAAACGAGAATTCTAAAGACTGGAAGATACTCGTCCAAATTTCGTCATTACACTTGCACCGTCGCTTTTTTAACCAACTATATATTCTTGAAATTTTATATTAAATGTGTTTAAGAGTTGTTATACTTTTTCGACTAATTTTATAACATGAAATAAAAACATGAGTTAAAAATTCTCAATAAACCCAGATTATACATTTCCGAGTAAATTCCAGTGCAAATTGATATTCAAATGTATTCGAATTTTCATACTCGTTCATAAAGTGTAATGCTAAATCGTCGATCTTCTTTACGACGCGGTGTACTAGACAATGCCAAACATTCAAGAGCCGAGACTCGTCGAGTCTTAAATTGGGTATCGGGTACCGAGTATTTACCCTTGGATTCATCGAGTACGGGTCCGGGTACTCGGACCCGAAAAACCCTAGCCATGATACTTTACCTTCCAGGATGCACTTTGTGAATAGGATTGCCAGCACTTCACTAAGTACCTTGTCGTTGCTTTTGATCATTACTGGTAATATGTCCCCATGGGCTATCTTCCTCATGGGCTCTTCTATTCTTAAGTTGTTGTATAGGGAGCATTATTTCCTCTGGAATGAGATCCGGAATTTCTTCGGATCCGATGTTTTCGACAGGTGGTCGTGTTTGTCCTAGAGCTGTCAGTGGTTCACTCGGTGATTTGATTTCGTAGAGTGTTTCATAGAAGTCCTGTACAAATGCAATAGTAAATTAGGGAATAGTAGCAAGTATATAAATGTGATTTAATCCACCTCGCTTATTAATAAAGTTATTTATAACATCGTCTTAAATCATCGTCATTAATATGTCTTAAAACATTATGAAATCTATGTGTTCCATGATTTATAAGCTTTAGCCGAGACTGTATTGGTCATCTTTAAATTGCATAACATTTGTGTCCAAGGATGCATTTAATATGTACGGTGGATCCTACATGATACTTTAATCGTTCACATTCGTGCCCCCAATCGGAAAACCCATTATCTGCTAAAAAAATGTGATCAGAGGCAAATAATTTCAGAAACAAAAGCAAAATATGTTGAGAGAAGTTTTGGAATATACAAGCCATCTTCTATCTCACATAATGTGTAGCGGAAAAACATCTCTTATTAGCATTCTTTGTGAAATCATTTGTAGTTAAAGTAGAAGGCGGACCACATTGAACAATTATTGTTCTCGTAGCATGGTTTAATATTGTTGACCACGTGGCTGGGTCATCAGTATTAAATAATTCATCTATTTCATTCTTCTTTTGTGATTCACTTTCATGTTTTCTAGATGTGAATGTTTGGCATTCATGAGATGATGTATCAGGTTCTTCGTGTTCTCTAATTATTTCGACAGAAACTGCTTTGTTTCGTGTTGTTGTGGAATTCCCGTTATCAACTTCAACATGATTGCTCACGGAAATAGGTGAAATAATTGAAGATTTCTTTATAAATTTATTTAAAGCATCTTTTTGATGATCTTTTGGCCGCTTGTAACGCTCATTGTAACGTTTTCTTTTACGTTTTTGACACCCACTAATACATTTTCTTCCGCAGTCTCTTTCAGGGCTAGACATTCAAAGGTTATATTGCGGGTGGATTAAAAAATAATTTGCTAGACTTGAAATAACAGGTTTAGATACGAGTACTACGGTCGACGTATTCAAAGTAGCAACTCAATTAAGCGGCTAAATGTGTCCGTCGCAGCTGACTGCGCACGACAATAGATGCCTATCCCAGACCTACAGACAAAATATCAACTCAACTCTCTGAAAGTGCGGGGCCTCTGCCAAGCGCGGGGCCCTGTGCCGTCGCACAGCTCGCCTACCCTTCACGCCGGACCTGGATGGAGGCTTAGACCCAATAGGGTAGAAAACAGCTAAAATGTGAAAATGTGATACCTAACACCCTGTATATTGTTTTAAAGGCATATTTTTATTTTTTATACTGCAGATTAGATTTGTGCAGATCAGAGTTAAAAAGATATATTTTTTAAATTATTTTAAACAAAATTATTTGTAAAAGCAGCTAAGCATATATGTAATTAAACATCAATTTGGTTAATAATACGTTGCACAGTCTCTTTGACATATTTTTGGTTTATGGTAAATTAGCATTAGTTAAAAATTTTGACACCCAAAATAAAGTTTCACAGAATTTTTTTTTTTGTAAAAAATTAAACTTTTAAAGTTAAAAGTTTGAATTGTCAGTTATTTAACAGTCACACAGTCATATAAAAAAGGGCTTATAAGTTAAAACTTTGAAATCTCAGTCATTTTACACTATTACTACCATGACCGGTCAAATGAACGTTTTTAAACTTTAGTTTAAAAATGAATGTAGTCAACTTCATTGTATCGTCAAATTCACGACTTTTCCTTAAATATACGTGTAAATAACAACTTGTCGGTATTCAAACCTTATTTTGTTTGCCATTTGCCACAATGTGTGTAGTTGTACTTATCCACCGCCACCGGTCATTTGACCTCATTGCGCCAGTTAGTATGCGCAATCGCAGTCAGGGGATTCGCTTCACACAAAATGCATGTAGTGGTGTGATAGGCTCCAAATAACTATTTATTAGAAGATCTGCCTTCTAAATTTCATTTTTTCATTACTCGTGTCGAATTTTTATTTTTTTGTTTGATGGAGACAAACAGCAACTCACGTTGCATGGATGCATGGATTTTGTATAATGAGACAACTGGAGAGAAACTATCGAGGCAGCAATTTTAATTTCAACTTGCAGAAGAGCTTACTACTGATTATCTGATTATACATCTGAAGGTACATCTGAGGATGTACCAGAAACTGCAACAAATAAAAGCATTGTTTCATCTTAAAAAAAACTTGCAATATTATCAAATAGAGGCCATTTGACCGGTTGCGGGATGTATAGGTGTATATAAATCGTCGGTAATAGTAATAGTCTTAACTATATAATGACAATTTTGTATAAAAGAAAGAAGTGATAAAAAACGGAGTCTCGGAATAAACCCATACATACACATTGTCATTTGCTTTCATTTTATATTTGTTGTATTTATAACCGATTCGATTTAGTCTTGTCCAGTTTTTCTGGCACAAAAACGTTTTTAATTGAATTTCAATTTAAAGTCCATCCCTTATCTGCATTCGAAGCGATGAATATAGTAGCGTATATTCACGTAGATTATTGTCATTTAAATCGAAGGTAGATTAAATCGTTTAGTTTCCAATATAGCGTTGAGTAGAGAGAGACTGGCATTCAGTAGACAGTGTGGACGCCCCTTCAGAAATATTGAAATGTTCATTTAATAATTGATTTTACTCGTTGTAGTCGGATGTTTTGTATACATCTAGTATTTGCAGTTTTAGTAAAGACATTATTTCAATGTAAATGATAGAAGATAATTCTATTAATAACTCTAATTTCATACTTTTATAACACGGTTTACACTTAATACAATTTTAACTATAAAAAAAGTATAATCAATCGCTCTATCACATTCAGTTTACTCTTCGTATTTGTAAGAGTCTATCAGAAGATCAGGTGATAAAACTATTGTTTTTGCGATTTTAAGTCGTTGACTAATTGGAAAAGCATTAATAAAACTAGGTTATACCCAGGCTTTAGGCCTTACCAACGATTGGTTTTGCAATTGTTTAGTCCTTGTTGTGAAAAGCAATATTATGAAAATTAAATATATTTCACGTGATTATTGTTTATTATGGTTATGGCGTTGTATGGCAGTTCCTTAGAATTAAATACTAGGGGTAAACAGTACAGTGATCGGTCCTCAGAAATTAAACAAACAAAATAATAGATTGCATGCTTGTACAAAATGAATTTATGTATTATTATATTGCTAGTCATTGTAAAAAACGATACTTTTCTATTTAGATAATAATTCGAATCACAAATTAAAATTTTTATAGAAAATAAGAAGATTAATGTTATATAAATGTTATTATAGTTATCGGTCATATAAATATAGTGACTGTTCAGTGGATTTACAGTAATTGGTCAATGCTTTATAATGAATAAAAATAATTAATAAATATTTAGTTAACAGTTTAAGGGAACAGGATAAGGAATTCATAAGGGAGAAACAAAATTATAGAGAGGTGACGAGAAGGTGGAGAGGGTACCGGTGACAAGGAACTGTGGTTAAGTACGAGAGCGGACTTACGAAACCTGGAAAGGAGAAAGAAAGAAATGTGGGAGAGAAGAGGGCGACAACGAATACTGGAGATTAAAACTGAAGCGCAGCTGTGGAAATATTTAAAGGAGATGAGCGGGAAGAAGGAGCGAATTCCAGGCAGTATACCTAAGGAAACCTGGTTAAGGCACTATATGGTTCTATTGGAAGGAGTGGAGTGGAGTGGTAATTGCAGCCTTAAAGCAGAAGAAAGCGGCGGGACCGGACGGAGTTGGAAATGAAGCGTGGAAGTTTACCAGATAAATGTATCGACAAGCTTACGGAGGAGTTCAACATGATATGGAAAGGAACAAAGGGTATCCCAGAGAGCTGGAAAGAGGGGATAATTCAGCCAATCCACAAAAATGGGGACAAGGAAAGGATGGAGAATTACAGGGGGATCATTCTGATGAACTCGTCCTACAAAATGTTCGCCAAGATTCTAGAAGGGCGGTTGAGAAAAGAGGCAGAGGAAAAGCAATTAATACCAGAGGTGCAAGCAGGATTCAGAGAGGAAAGAGGCACAGTCGAGCAACTCATAACGCTTAGATTTATAATTGATCAAGAAATTAGATCTGGAAGCCTTTTTTCTCTTTTTATCGACCTGAAAGCAGCTTATGATTCCGTAGTTAGAGGGAAATTGTATGAATGTTTGGTTAAAAAGGGTATTTTGGAGAGCGTTAGGAGGAATGTGAGGGAGGTATATAGGGAAACGGTGTGTAAGATCAGGGTGAATGAGTGTGTAACGGAATATTTCGAGAAAAAAAAGGACCTGAGGCAAGGATGTCCACTGAGCCCCACACTTTTCAATCTCTATGTGGCTGATTTGGAAAGAGTTTTGGCAGACGGGCAAGCTGGAGGAGTGGTGGTAGGGAGAGCAACGGTGTGGAGTTTAGCATACGCTGATGATGTAGTTGTATTTGCCAATACAGTTGGGGAATTGAGAGAGGTGATTGAAAGGGCCTAAAAAAAAACACTTGAAAAACCCTCTCAGGTTTTTTGAAAGGAGAGATTTGAGGGTGAATGTGGGAAAAACTAAATGGATGCGGTTCAAAAGATGTGGGAAGTTCAAGAAAGAGAGGTATGAAGAGAGAATGAGGAGGTGCAAAGGTTTAAGTATCTGGGGTATGTATTTGGAAATGGAGGTAGCAATAGAGATAATAACATCCACTTTGGGATATGTCCCAAAGTGGATGTTATTAAAACTTTTCAAATTTCCTCATAGTTTTCCTGAAAAGGCTTTGTTTGAAGGCTCCTAGGTGATTTATGGTAGACGCATATTGTATACTTACAATTAGATGAATTCCAAAAACATCCGGCGCATTGCCGCATATAGTCGTCCTTGTTTGAGGCGTAGCTACTTGTAAACAAGTTAGGGTGTAATGGTCATGTTTATCCTTATTTTTGGTTATTTGAAATTTGTTTTTATGATTATTTTATGAATATAGCTCATTGTTTCTAATATGTACAGACTGGGAACTGTAAGGACATCAAGTTCAATGAAGTGCCGTCTGCCCGAAGCAAATGTTGGGAGACCAAGCATGGCTCGTATGATCCTTATTTGGGTCTTTAAGACATTTGTTAATTCCGGGGATGAGCCCCATGCAATGACTCCATACAATAAAACTGACTGAACTTCTGAAAAGTAGAAGCTTAAAATTTCCTGCAAGGTTTAGAATTTTTATAAATGTCTAATACAATAGACTTTCTTGGAGAGCGACCTACATATTTTATCAATTGTAATATGCCACGATAAGTGTTTTTCGATGTAGATGCCTAGAATTTTGGTCAAAGTTGATCGTTGTAAATTAAATTTATCCGTCTGAATAAAAATGTTCTTATCATATTCAGTTCTCATAGTTTGAAATGTCAAAAATTCAGTTTTCTCCGTATTAAGGTACAGTTTGTTTGCTGAGAACCAGTTTATTAGAGCCTGTAAAAGTCCATTTGCCTCTAACTGCGAATCTTCTACTGTATTTTGAGATATTAGGCAAGGCATCATTAACATGTAAAGTGCAGTAGGCTTTATTTGCGTACAGGACTAAATCAGCAATTGAGGGACACTCGTAGGCGATACCATTTTTAAGTATTCGATATTAGCAGAATTTAAGCGTATTTGTACGTATTCTGTTCGACTTTTTACGTAGGATTGTAGCCACACACCCGCTTTTCCTGTAATTCCAAATCTATATAGTTTATCGACTAGGTGGGTATGATCGACACAGTCGAAAGGTTTGCTTAGATCGCAGAATATGCCAATAGGAAATTTTCCCTTATCAACTTCTGCCAGAATTTTATTATACAGACCAAGAATAGCTGTGGTGGTTGATTTACCACTTTGAACACCATGTTGCTCGTTTGGAATTATTTTATGCTTCTCAATGAATGGTGCTCATCGGAACGACATCTTTCTCCATTTCATTCTATAATCAATGTTAAAGAAGTCACGGTAAACTTTAATTTGTCGTTCACAATGGTAGACAGGAAAGTGGGTAATACAGTTACGAATGTATCTTTAAGTTTTCGCTGTTATCTTTACCACTTCGAAAGAATTTAACGAATTTCAAGAACTTCTAAAGACTTCTAAAGAATTTAATAAAATAGTCTGCTTTCGGAAAGATATTAATAACTATCATTGCTATTACAACAACAGCTCCATAAATAAAGCTGATGGCGTTATATTGAACGGTAAAAAATCTGTACAGTCTAATACAGTTATTGAGGTAATTGGTAACCTAAAAATTGTTTCTACTACTTTAAAATTAAAAAATAATAAATCCATTAAAATATCAGGTGTTTATAGATGTCATGATGTTAATAAAGAAGCCTTCATCAAACAAATTTCTGAATACTTACATAATACAAATCACGGAAAAAAATCACGTAATAGCTGGTGATTTTAACTACAATCTTCAAAATTCTGAAACTATAGTAAATCAATTCCTCAACTTTTCTTGACGTTGGTTACCTCCCATATTTTAATGTAATTACCAGACCTAGTGAAACGGGAGGCTCTTGTATTGGTAACATTTTTATTAAATCAAAATTTAATGATATTAAATACTTTACTTTCAACAACGTCTTCACCGATCACTATCCAATTTTTTGATCTCTCGGCGTTACTACTGATAACATTAGCAAAAACAAGGAGGTTTCTGTGTTAGACTGTACACTTTTAGCAAATCTGAGCTCGCAGACTAACTGGTCATCTCTGCAAGCCATCCAAGATCCTGATTATTTTTTTGATATTTTTATTGATAAAAACAAAATTATTAATTAAGGATTCAACTTTTATAACCAAAAAGAAAAGCTGCAATAATAAACCCCGCTCCAATTGTATTACCAAGGGTATTATGAAGTCATGTAAAACTAAAGAACGGTTATATAATATTTGGAAGCGTGATAAAAGTAACACTGGTTTGAAAAATGAATATAATACTTTCTGTAAAATCTTAAATAAATTAATTAAATCTGCTAAAAATAGTTATGAAAGTGCGTGTGCTAAAAAATGTGTGTTAAAAAATGATGGCGTTTTGTTAATAGCAAATTGGGTAAAAAGTTGTCTGCCAATAAAGAAATTGATTTTATTGTATGTGATGAAGAGATTATAAACGGTAAGAATGCCATTGCAGATAGTTTTGTAGAATCTGAAGACAATTTGAAATTCGGAATTTCATCGCTCCATGCCTGGATAAGATTCTTTGAGCGTTGCCTACATTTATCTTACCGACTTGAAACGTAGAAATGGCAACATCGTGGGACACATGACAAAGAAATCGTCGAAAATAGAAAAAAAAACTTATTCAGAAAGGTTTTCGAGAACAAATGGGATTGATCGTCGACCAACCAATGCAAGGATATGGAAGCACGAATGACGGGAATACGGCAAGAGGTTTTTTTGGAAATTACAATATTTCTTTTAGTATAAGAAGTTTTTGTTTATTAGATTTTTATTTATTGAAGTTTTGATAAAAAGATTTCATGTTATTTTACAAGTAATTTCTTGCGGTTTAGAAGTAAATATAGAGGAATTTAAGAAGTTTGCCTTACATACGGCTCGACTTTTTGTAAAGGTGTACTCGTGGTTTACATGCCGAAAACTGTTCATAAAATCCTTATACACGGGCACGTTATTATCGATTCTGCATTACTCAATTTATTAAAAGATACCGCGAAATTTTTGCCCGCAAATGCAGAAGGCAAAAAAAATAGAAGATGTTTTTAAAATGCTTTTGGTAGCAACGGATCCACGGATCTCTAGTTTACGAAAAACACCCACGAGAAAATGGAAATCATTATCACCAGAAGCAATACAATTATTGGTCCCACCTTCAATTGTAGAAGTCAAAAATAAAATCTAATCTGTAGAAAGTGACTATGATGGAAGCGACAGCAATTGTGGTGATGATGTTTCCGAGAACGAATAACTTCTAATGTGTTGGCTGTAATAAAAGTTTTTTATATCTAAAATTATTTCCTGAAATTATTGAATTCAAAAATATATTTTATATCCTAATACCCGTTCCTATCAAATTGTCAAGATATGAAAACATTTTCTGAGGAAAATGTTCGCCATATTGGATCCGCCATTTTGTTTTTGGAAAAATGGAACTCAAATTCCTAATCAGCGACACAAATACCCTTGCATACCAAATTTGGAGTGGATAGAAAGAAACTTTCTATGGCTAGTTTTTTTTCTCCCTTTGTGCGGCGTAATTAACGCAATGAGTCTGTAATTGTTGAGTTCTGTCTTAGCCACTTTTTTATATATGAGCAGGATGGTGGTTAATTTTAGAATCTCTGGGAAATCTTCAGATTCGAAAGAACAATTTACTATATCCAGCAACGATTTTAACAAGTGCTGGTGGCTATTCTCTTTTATCAGACGGTCAGATATCCCGTCTGGTCCATAGGAGTATTTGTTTTTTAGGTTTTCTTGAATTATGCTATTCAGTTCAGACTCCGAAATTGCATCCAAGTATATTGTATCTTTCATAAATGCGATGTGCTTATTCCCTATAATTGTTTGGATTGATGTTTTCCTGTATATCTGCGGGTGCATCGACAAAGAACTGATTAAAAGGCAATGCAATTTTGTGCGGATCCTAGATTAAAGAATGATTTACTTCGATTTCTATTGGCTTCTGTTTACTTACTTTATTAGTTTGCTGTTTGATTAATTCCCAAAGAGTTTTCTGTTTATTTTCTGCATTATTAATCATATTCATAAGAAAAAATCTTTTACAGTTGTTCAATAATTTTAAATGGATTTTTTTAGTTTTAAGGTAATTCGATTTCATATAGGGATATTTCTTTTGTAGAATAAATAAATCCCTTAGTTTTCCGCTAGAAACTCTGACTTCCATCGTTATCCAGTTTTTATAGTGTTTTACTTTCAACAAGAGGGAAACCGACATTATGGTGATATTGTATAATATTAACAAATGCTCGAGTCTTCTCAAAGATATTGTCAGTATTCAGTACATCTGTCCATCTTTCACACTTTAGTAGATTTTCAAAATGTATTTTGTTTGGCTTACTAAAATTTCTCAGAAAACGTTTTTGGTTATTAGGATTTAAATTATGATTTAAGCAGAATAATATAATTAGCCTATGGTCGGAATTCTTCCTCTGGATATGAAGATATCCTCTGGAATATTCCTCTGGATATTTAGGCCTAAATTTCTTGCATATTTCTTTTTGAATTTCTTCTTATTTAAGTAATTAATAATGTCAATCTCTACTAATCAGGGATCCAATTTTAAAACATGTAGCTGGGCAAATTTAATTGCCGCTTTTACACTTGAATTCGTGTTATCAACATTGGTACTAACACTAATAATAGATTTTCTATTAGTTCTTTTTTTGGTTTAACTTTTATCATAAATTTTCGGTTCCGATGAGCGTGCCAAGAATTAATTTTCAGATATAACTTTATCTGCTTGAGAACGATGTAGAGATTCTTAGGGTTCTCCTTTGCCTTTAGATGTACTCGGTACTGATAAGATATTTGCAGAATCGTCCGCGGGCAAGTGTTTTTTAATTCCTTCGATATTTGCAGAACATATATCAATGGTCGATTTAGATATATTCAACGAGTTAGTCAAATATTCAAAATTTGTTTTTAGTGATTTAACTTCTTCACATAGTTGATTTACTGTGACTTTAATTGGTTCCAATTCCTCTCTAATAATTCCTCTTATCAGCTTATTAAAAATTGGACTGCAGAAGAATTTGCTTCAGAAGTTTTTTCAGAATTTGCTTAATAAGTTCCTCACCAGGTTTATTTAATGCAGAATTAGATCTTAGTTCTTTTGCCATATTTGAAAAAACGATATAAATAAAGAATCACAAAAAACTTAAAACTTTAAGATTATTTAACTTTATTTCGAACGGACACGTATACACTCTCTGAACGCCAGAACGCGAATAGTCTCGTCTGTCTAGTCTTGTCTGTCTAGTCTTCTCTGTCCAATCTTGTCTGTCTAGTCTTCTCTGTCTATTCTCGTCGGTCTAGTCTTATGTCTCTAGTGTTGAATGTATAGTCATGTCTGTCTAGTCTTGTCATTTTAGTCTTGCCTCGTCTTGTCTTGTCTGTTTAGTTTTGTTTGTCTAGTCTTTCCTGTCTAGTCTTGTCTGTCTGCCCTTGTTTATCTAGTCCTTGTCTGTCTATTATTGTCTCTCTAGTCTTATCTGTCTAATCTTGTCTTTTATAAATTAATAGGATATAAATATAAATCCATATTTTAATCAAAACCATTATCGTTAGCTTCTTATACTCCTATTTATAAGTTGAAACTTACTGCCACATAGTTATTCTGAATAGTAATATTTGTAATTGAACAATCACTATTTTTACCGTTTATCGTGTAATATTTATTGATCTATCAAATTTTTCACAATCAGTACTTTATTTTTATTAAAATACTTTTTTTTCTATAATTTAAACTTATATTGTTTTACAAATGGTAACAATCCGCACAAAAATCATGTTGTAATCAGGAAAATATCTAGATATTTAGATTTCTGTCTAAAACACAGTAAATTTGAAAGATCTCGGTCTTGTAATTTTACTAATTAATCGTAAATTAACACACGAAATTTTAAATTATAAGAAAGTTATAGGTTGTATCCATCACAGAAAAGATTATAGATTTTTTTTCTGTAAATAAACAATTATGTCACGAAAAGATTGTTTTATAGTTATATAGATTTCAAAATATGACCAACCACTCTCGACTGACCAACAACTGTACTATTTACTACTACAATTTGATTTTTTTTAATTCTTTCTAACATCTTGACTACAACTTCACAACTTAGTACTACGAACATCGTCAATTGTTCAAATAGTTTGCAGCAGCGCGAGTCAGGAGGATAACAAATGTTTTCTCGCGCATCTCGGTAACCAGATGGCTCGAGGAGCATCGCTTCCAGCCGATTGAGAAGGTGCTGTACGACGTTGAGGTACAAACGGTAGGTATGGCGCGCAAGGAGTCAGCACCCAAACGGAGGCTGAATGTAGTATCACCAGTGCGTTGAAGCTGGGCATGAATGTGCAGGAGTGCATGTCCCTGGCGTGGGAGAGGTGGTCCGAGGACGCCTTCACCGTGGTGAAGATGGCTAAGGGCTCTCCTCTGGCCAGGAGCGAGGATGTACTCCTGTTGTTTGCAGGAGAACAAGGGGATAACTATGAACAGCTGGGCTGGGGGATGCTCGACCAGTTCTCCCAGGCCAAGCGAGTGTCTGAAGGCTTGAATGCGGGCTCCGTGGCCTACATCAAGAACGAGGATGTCGTGTGTATAGGAGGCGATGAGTCGTTGGACTCTGAGAGGAAGTATCACTTCATCGACCGTCTGATGATAATAAGGTCGAGGGCGCTGAAGAAAAGACGCTCGGGACCTTATTAAGGATGAGAGGTCTTTGTGGGAAGACTGAGAGAAAGAGGTTCGCTATCGGTGTGGTTGGTAACCTTAATATGAGGCTGGTACGAAAGATGGCTGAATGCGTGTGGCGTGGCACAGGAGTTGAGATAACCCTGTGCTGGATGAATGCGGAGGGCCAAAAGCCCAGAGTGGAAGGGGCCGGAGGCACCAGAAAGGCAGAAACCTTTCTGGTGAGGAGGGTAGAGGGTGTTTCTTGCGCCCATGTAGTGGATGTCCTTAAGAAGGAAGTTGATATGGAGGATATAAATGTCAGGTCCATGAAGAAAACCCACGCTGGGGACCTCATCGTCAGAGTGAATGAAAATTCACTCACAATAAAAATGATAAAAGAAGCGACTAGCAGTGCGAATGGCCCTAGTGACTGAGGATGTAAGGGATGTGAGGAGAGAGGTGGGGCTCAGAAGTGTCCTTGTTTGGGGCATGTATGAGGCTGACACCACCAATGAGGTGAAAGGGGCCATTCACAAGGCGGCTGACTGTAGGGTGTGTGTGGTTAAGCATCTTCACACAGTGCGCGCAGGGACCAGTATGGTCCCTAGTATGGGACCCTAGTATGGGACCAGTATGGTAGAAGTCACTCTTCCAGTAAGAGCGACACAAACCGTACTGGAGAAAGGAAGAATAAAAGTTGGCTGGATCATGTGCCGAGTGACCGAAGATAATAAGCCTATCTGGTGCTACAGATGCCTTGGCTTCGGGCACCTGGCGGTAGCATGCTAGGGAATAGAGAGTAGAAATGCGTGTTCGCGATCCGATGAAAGAGGGCATAAAGCACACGAGTGCACGGAAAAAGAGGCTAAGTGCTTCGTGTGCGGAGTGGGTGGGCAGAGGTCGTACTCTATGAACTGCCTTGCGTACAGGAAACTGTGCAGCAAAAGTATGAAAGGGACGTCCCAAAGAAACAAAATATGATAGTATTGCAAACGAAATCAAATAGGAGTGCAGCTGCAACGGAAGGCGGTGCATGATGAGAGAGTGGAATCTTCTGACTATTGTAAGAATGTTGCTGTGAGGATTTTCCAATCGGAATATCGTATGGTTAAGTGTGAATGTGGAAATGGATATGTGTGGGTAGAATGGTAAAACTGGGTTCTGTATGGGTCCTATATCTCGCCTAACATAACGTTAGAGCAGTTTGTAGCTTTTATGGATGAGCAAAGGACTAGTCTGAGAAGCTGGTCTAAAGAGATTGTTGTCGGGGGATTTCAACGACAAGTCCGCTTGGTGGGGATCGCCTAGAGAAGATGAGAGAGGGAGAATGATGGAAGAGTGGCCGGCAGAGGAGGACCTGGTGGTTTACAACCGTGGGAATGTACCAACCTTTGTGCGGGGCGAAAGTATGTCTTTCATAGACATCACTTTTAGCACCTCACGGATTGCAGGCAGAGTGAAAGAGTGGCGTGTCAGAGAGGGAGAGAATCTGAGTAATCACCAGGATATCACCAGGATTCTCTTCGATGTACGAGATAATGTTTCTGAGGGACCGCTTGCAATTGGAACGAATGGATGGAAAGTGGACAAGAGTCTACTAGAAAGATTGGGAGACATGCGAAGCAGTTTTTCACGGGGCCTGTGATGCGGTGTTTCGGAGAAAACGGAGGGGCGTTAGAGGCAGGATTCCAGTTTACTGGTGGAATGAGCAGGTAGCTGAAAAGCGAAAAACCTCTTTACGTGAGTGGAGATGCATTGTGAAGAGTAATTGGCGAGAAAATGAAGAAGTGCGTGAGGAGTGCAGAAGGAGGTATAACCTGGCGCGCAGGGAACTTCGCAGAGCTATCGCAAACTCTCGTTAATACTCTCCGGGGAATATCCTAATGACGGAAGTCAAGAAGCTGTTTCCAGTACATGAGCGAATGAAATGGCTGGAACCCGTGGGATGGAGATCGGCACCCCTTTTCACCCCGGCCGAGCTGCAGAGAGCAGTTGGCCGGATGAAGGAGGGAATTGCCCGGTCCTGATGGTGTTCCACCCGAAGCGTGCAAGGTGTTTGGGCATGTGTGCGAGGACATGTGCTTGAGCATGATGAATGAATTGTTGATGAATGACAGTTTCCCCAAAGAGTGGAATTAGAGCGAGAATGGTGATGATGGAAAAAAGCGAAAGGAAGGAGGGGAAGCCAAATACAGGCCAATCTGCCTACTAAATGGGATAGCGAAGATGTTTGAGAGTATGATCGGAGTTAGGATAAATGACATCGATCTCGAGAGGGCAAGGGGTCTTCCAGAGGAACAGTATGGGTTCAGAGGCGGCCGCACTACAGCGAACACAGTGATGCTTGTGATAGAGAGAGCAAGGTTAACCAATACGGGTCCATGGCGTACCCGTAGCTACTGCGTGCTTGTAACCCTGGACGTGAAAAATGCTTTCAATTCGATCCCATGGGGCGGAATCATGTAGGCTTTGGAAGTAATGGGGGTAGCTCCCTACCTTCGAAAGATGGTGGGAAGCTACTTGAATGATAGGGAGATAGTGACTGTGGAAGGTAAAATCTTCAAAATGTGTGCGGGTGTTCCACAGGGTTCGGTTCTTGGGCCGAAATTGTGGAACATATTTTATGATGAGGTTTTGAAATTGAGACTGCCAGACGGGGTTACACTCGTCGGGTACGCGGATGACTTAGCGGTGGTCGCTGTCGCAAGAACGGAGGAAAGTCTGAAAGCGATAAGGAATGAGGTAATTAGTGAGATTAATCGGTGGATGGGGGAAACAAGGCTTACTCTGGCTCCTTACAAAACCGAGGCGGTCCTGCTAATAGGGAGAAGAAAGCTGCATAAACTGACCGTGCGAATGGGGACAGTTTACGTACCGACTCGGGAATCTGTAAGATACCTTGGGGTAGAGCTTAAGCGAAATCTCAGGGTGTCCGATCAGGTCACCTGGGTGGTGAGCAAGGCTACAGTATGTGTGAGAGCCTTTGGACGGCTGAAGCCCAACATAGGTGGGCCGTTGGCCTCCAAGAAGAGGGTTATGAAAGCGGTCGTGCACTCCATTCTCTTGTATGGGGTGCCTGCATGGATAATAGCGTTCTGGATTGAATGTTATAGAGCGAGACTGATGAGAGTGCAAAGGTGTATGCTGCTGTGTGTGTGCAGCGCATACAGGACTGTTTCTGGCGACGCCGTGGCAGTCCTGCTGGAGTTATCCCGTTAGTTATATAGCTTGTTTAAAACGTGTAATGTTGATTTCAAATTTTTCCTATGCTGCAAATTTGAAATTTGAGTGTGGGACATATATGTCTTAACAGTGTTTTCTAACGGGACATATACGTCCCAACAGTGTTTTATAGAAAATCAAACTATTATAGAAAAATAAGAAAAAAGTTTAATCTAAATGTTACAAGGTACATTTTTATACATGAAATGGTATATGGTGTAAACAGCTATCGCATAATGGGAGATCGCATTAGGTGCACATCGTTTTCGTACGATGTTCCATTTTCTTTTCGGCACAACTGAAACACCTCCTGCGTGTTTTTCCTTGGACTGGTAAATGATCCCCAAAGTTGTATAGATGTCTTGCTGACGTTGATGGCCGCCCACTTGTACGTTTTCTCTTAATTTTTGCACTTTCCCTTCCCTTACCTATTAGCTCTTCAGCCAAGTCTACCAAGAATGGTAGAGTCTTCTCCTTTTTGTGATTTATTTCGCTGTACAAAATACATGCATTGCTGATGTCATTAATAATTTGTAAAACACCTTACGCCACCACTTGGAAGATTTTCTGTCGAAATCACGACGGTGGTCTGACAGATCTACACCACCCATAAACTTATTATAGTCAGCTATAGATTTTTGACAAGAATATGTCACTTTGTCGCCAGTTTTTAACTTTCTATTTACTCACACTATCTCATTTGAGTGGCAGTTGCTCAAGACAAGTACTTCTTTTGTATCTTGCCAAAAACTCGCAGTGAGTCCCGAATCTGTCGCAATGATTTTGTATTCGCCTCTGGCTAGTTTCATCTTCATGTCTGGTACATTTTTCCTATTCCTGATACATGTTCCTGATGCGGCAAATGGTAAGTCGTAAAGTAGTCTCACTGAAGTAAAAAATCAGTTAAAGCAGATATATATATATATATATATATATATATATATATATATATATATATATATATATATATATATATATATATATATATATAAGCAGATAGTATAGACCATCGATTCCCAAACGATGGTTCGCGAACCCCTTCGCGGGGTGTACAAAGGGGGTTCGCGAAAATAATATTGTAATGGAGGCATTTTAAATTGCCGAAGAAAAATGAAAGCAAGACAAACAAAAACATACCTAATGCAATACCCGACAAACAAAAAATACTAGTTCTTTTTTTATCGCTTGATGTCGCATTATATATTTACTCCCAGATGGCTCTCCCGTGGCAAAGTATTGACACGCTTGTTTGAATTGAGATCTAAAGTACAAGCATTTTTTATTGATCATCCGTTTCATTTGTCCTCTTGTGTCTTCGATAATCTTTGGCTGCAAAAGCTTGCATACTTAGCTGACATTTTCTGTAAATTAAATGAATTAAATCTGTCATTACAGGGCACGGGTGTCACCATTTTCAGTGTACATGATAAAATTGACGCCATGCTAAAAAAGTTCAACTTTTGGATCCAATGCCTGCAAATGAATGAGTACGAATGTTTTGGTTCTCTCTACACTTTTTTATAAGAAAATTCAATAAAACTTGATGAAAACATTAAAATAAATATATCTGAACATCTTCAATTAACTTTCGATGACTATTTTCCCAATAGATGCAACATATCCCTCTCAAACAACTGGATACGTAGTCCTTTTCAAGGAGATGTAAATTTAGAAACCTCTCTAACTTTAATGGAAAAAGAAAAACTCATAGAGTTATCCTGTGACAGTTCTCTAAAAGCTATTTTTAAAGATCACTCTTTAATTGACTTCTGGCTCAATATTAAAAATGAATATCCTGATCTCTCAAAAGAAGCTATAGAAATTCTATTACCCTTTTGCACAACATATCTATGTGAGAAAGGATTTTTAACATATACATATCTGAAAGATAAATATAGAAACAGGTTAAATGCAGAACCTGATCTGAGATTTAAATTGTCAGATACTGAGCCAAATTTTGAAGTGCTTTGCTCCATCAAACAACCACAGGTATCCCATTAGGAGTATTTTTTTTAATTAGCCATTTTCCTCTGAAGATTTAAAAAGAAATCCGCCAGAGGCAGCACTAGTAGAGGTACATAAGTTTTGATTTCCCTATGACAGTAATGTAAAAGAACATTATAAAAATGGAATATATAAAACAGAAGATGTTGTACCTGGAGCAAAATTGTAATTTGCAAAAATTCAAGATCATCTCATCCGGGATTTCAAACGATGTCTTGCTTGCCGTGGTTTATCTGTTTTAGGCAATAAAAATGTACTTGTATGTTAGTATATCGTTAGAAAGGTTAGTTATCGTTGACAGTTTGTCAGAGATTTAAATATTTCATCTACATATTTTTGTTAATGTTTCTTTTTTGAAGTGAAATTTCTATAGGCGCGGTAGAGTAAAATGGTTACACAAAATATTCTACTTCAAAAAGGAAACATTAACAAAAATATGTAGGTACATGAAATATTTAATATCTGACAATAAACAAAACGAACTGTCATGGACACTTTCTACGAGTACCTTTTTTTTGCCTAAAACGGATAAACCACGACAAGCAAGCCATCGTTTTAAATCCCGGATGAGACGATCTTGAATTTTTGCAAATTTTAATTTTGCTCCAAGTACATCATCTTCTGTTAATTCCATTTTTATAATGTATGTTTTACATTACTGTCATTGGGAAATCAAAACTTATGTACCTCCACTAGTGCTGCATTAGGCGTTTTTTTTTAATCTTCAGAGGAAAATGGCTAATTTAACGTATGATTAACTAATTATAAGACTGGTTCTTGATTTGTTGAATTGATGTTGAATTGATTTTTTTTATAACTATCATAATGGTTTTATTTATGTTTGTACTTGCAATATGGAAAATAAATGTTCTGCCAAATTTTATTGCTTTTTACCTGCCAGTATAAGGGGTTCGCCAAATTCTTTCGGATTTTAAAGGGGTTCGCGAAGAGAAAAAGGTTGGGAAACACTGGTATATACGAAACTATAATACGAGACTATAATACTATAAACACGAGTGGGACAAGCAGACAGAATAAGGCATCTATATTTTGTTTTAAATTTGACTGGCACATATATGTCCCGACAGTGGTCAAGGGTTAAATGAGAGATTAAACCAAAAACTAGTTAATAAAATCTGATGCAAAATAAATGAAAATGACAAAAAAAAAGCATGGACAACTACAGCACATAATTGTGTAAAAAACAAAAATGAAACGGAGCACACTGTCACTGGATACGCACCAAATAATCTACTAAATTGCACAGATGTTAAAATTTTACCAAAAGAACTAAAACTCAAAAAGAATAAACATGATTTAATTAAAGATAGGGATAAGGCTCTGAAAAACACAATAAGTTCACATAATTACAACAAGATAATTTACGATAAAAACCGAAAGCTCTTTGACTTTAAGGTTGGTGATACCGTTTTTGTGGACAATGGAAACAAACTAAATAGAAAGAAGCTCGACGAAGTAAGAATAGGACCCTACAAAATCCCAGTAAAAATGCCAAACACAATTTATAAGATAAACACTGGCCGACAAAGAGCAGAGTCAAACTTTTTCCATATCTCAAAATTAATCCAGTGCAGGTACCCCAGCTCATGCGTTTATGAACCCTGAAGAGGATACATTATAGATATTTTTTCCCTGAGGGAGGGAGATGTCAAGAAAATACTATATTTTACAGCAAGAGGTGAAAGTGGCGTTTTTTTGGTGAGATGGAAGTTTGTTCACGAGCGCCAGCGAGTTAACAAACACACGGAACCAAAAAAAAGACAGTTTTTAAAAAGACATTTTTTCTACTGATTTCGGTTGTAGAATCCATAATTCTACTTTAATAAATCCAATTCGAAGCGAACTGTCAGAACTTTCAATACAAATGTAATTATCGGTTTGATCGTTTCCATGGTAACATATTGCATTCTCATAGAAGATATTTGATACTTTTCTAGTCAAATGTCCTAATTTTATTTTGGTTTTTTAAATAGTTTCAGGCTCGCTCGTTTGTACATAACATATTTCATTGAAATTGATGTAATTAATAAGAAAGTCTATGTAAATTTGGTTAGTTTAGTGTTTAATCGAGAAAATCATAAATTTAAAATGCTCATTTTCGTCTCTAGATATGAAAATATTTTCATCTCTAGAATGAAAAAATGTCACTTTCATGTAGGGTAAGCCGTGGAAAAAAATGCCATTAGAAAAATATAATTTTTATTAATATTACTCTGCTTAAAAGCAGCATCAGAGTAGTCCGAGACAACGGACAACGGATAACCTAGACAACGGATAATATTTGTTTATTTATTTATGTTATAATTTTGTAAAACTAGTTAAGTAAATTGGGAATCGACATTACAATTAAAAACATTAATTGTCGCCTATTTTTTTACAGGTAAGATTTTGTTATTAGAATTTATATTATTGTTTTTAAAATTTGTTTAATATTGTTCATAAAAAAATTCTTTTCTTATAGAACTCAACAGTGTTTTAAATTGACTGTTGGAGGGTGTATGGAGGTCCTGGTCATGGTTAACCTATGTCTTGGTAAGTTGTAGCTTACATTTTTGTTTCTTGTCTCTCTGTTTGTCTTATTTTCGTAGGCCTCAAATAAGTGTTTGTTTTTAAATGTGAATATTAGCGTTTCATATATATACGTCCCTGTCGTTAAAATTTCTGCTTCAATAAAACTGCCTCTACAGTTTACACTAAGTTTCTTTGTATTTTAGGTCTAGCATTATTCTGATTGCGATTTTTTTGTATTTTGAATAGTGTTTCCTCCGCCCCAAATCATTATTCCAAATTTTAAGTTACTATGGAAAGTCGCGAAATATACGTTCATGAAACTATTCGTCGTTATGTCATCATCATCATCACGTAGCGCTACAACCCTGGGTGGGTCTTGGCTGACTGTACAACTTTTTTCCAATTTGTTCGGTCTTTCATCAACCTAGGGTCAAATGGAATGTTCATTTTCCGGAGAACTGCTTGGATGTTATCTCTCCATCGCATTCTGGGATGTCCGAGCGGTCTCTTGCTTGTGGGAATCTCCTCCCATACCAGTTTTACAAGTCTTTCGTTATGCAGTCTGTGCACGTGGCCTGCTTATCTTAGTCGCTGTGATTTAATTTCTTGGACAATATCGGTGTCGTTGTAGAGTGCTTTTAATTCGATATTGGTTCTGATCTTATACTGGTATACTGTGGTGATGTCATGGTGAGGTCCGAAAATTTAATTCGTCGTTATGTAGCGTTTTAATATTCTTAGGGCGAATATTGTTTTGTTTAATTTTGTAGCTAGTTTGTTAATGTGATATGTCTAGTCTAGGTGTTCATCTAAATTCAGCCCTAACAGTTTCACTTGTTTCTGGTACTGTATAGCCTCGTTGTTGATAGTTGCCTCCATTGGGCATATATCGTTGAACTTTTTGTTTTAAAAACAATTATTTTGGTTTTCTCTTTATTCAGAATTAGTTTGTTTTCCGTGAACCAGTGTATTAAAATGTTCATTGTGTCGTTTAAGTTATTTGGTATGTCCGCTGTCTTTCTGTTTATTGTTAATAAACTGGTATCGTCTGCGTAGTTTACCATGTTATGCGGTGTCATATGTATTTGGTTCGGTAGGTCGTTTACATATAATGTAATAGTATCGGTCCGAGGATACTTCCTTGTGGTATTTCGATGTCGACTGTTCTAGTGTTTCATTTGATTTTGCCTTGTTCTGTGTTGATTTGCGTTATTTGTCTTCTCTTGTTTAGATACGATTGTTTGTTCGCGTTTTTTAGTGTTTGGTTCGCTTGTTATATTGTCCTTGTATTTCTTGCTAGGTATTGGTTTTAGTAACATCGAGGCTCTTTCGGCAGAGTTAGTTGATGTTTCCACTGATTTATCATGATCGAGTTTCTCTAGTGACGTGGGTTGATCATGATTTTTATCGTTTCTTTTTGTTATTTCTTTTATAACATCCCATGTAGTTTTCATTATGTTCTTGCTATGCGTTATTCTTTTTTCAAAATATTTTGTTCTCTCGGTTTTCAATGATGCTTTGATTTTCTTTGTGTCCTTCTAAATCGCTGTTTAAAGTTTGGGTGGAACTTTACTAAGATCTGCATTATCTCTAGTTCCGTTTTTGATTTCCCAATAGGTGGATTCGAAAGGATGAGTGTTTCCTTTTCTTTATTTTGTTTTGATGTCCGATGGAAATTTAAAACATAAAAGTGTTCCATTGGTTATTTACTTCACTCTCCTTGTTTCTGTACAGGACGTGCCACGTGTGTGTCTGGAGGTATTCTCTAAAATGTTTCCTATTTTCATCTGAGAAAAACCTTTGCAAATTACAGTGTGCTTTAGGTTTTCTTATTTGCATTGTGATTTGCTGAGCGCAGTGATCAGATATATGCTAGTTTGCTATATTTACTGATTATTTCCATGGAATATTTGTTGCAATGTTGTCTATACACGTTCCTGATGATGGATTACTTTCAGTGTTCATGGTTAGCCTTGTATTAAAAGTTTGCAGCAAGTGCTCTAGTTCTTGACTCTCTGTTGTTCTTTTTAATATGTTTATGTCAAAATCCCTTGCAATGATTACATTTTTGTCCTCTTGTGTTATTTTGGATAGTATTTTGTGGAGTTTATCCATAAATGTCTTCACGCTTGAAAGTGGTGCTCTATATATTCCAATTATTACTACTGACTCTGTATCTAACGTAGTTTCCACGGCGACACATTCAAAAACCGTGGATTCTGCTAGTTCATTAATGTTATTTCTGGGTCTGCTTTCAATACTTTTGTCACAATAAATTGCCACTCCTCCATGTCTGCCTTCTTTCCTACAAAAACAAGAAACTAAATTAAAATTTATTATTTTATACGCCTCTATTTGAGTTATGCTTTTCCAATGTTCCGTAGTCACCAGAAATTTACATTGCCTCTTGTTTTGCAACTTATATTCTTGTCTGTCTAGTCTTGTTTGTCTTGTCTTCTCTGCCTAGTCTTGTCTATCTAGTCTTGTCTGTCCAGTCTTGTCTGTCTACTCTTGTCTGTCTAGTCTTTTCTGTCTAGTCTTGTCTGTCTAGTCTTGTCTATCTAGTCTTTTCTGTCTAGTCTTATCTGTCTAGTCTTTCTGTCTAGTCCTGTCTGCCTAGTCTTGTCTGTCTACTCTTGTCTGTCTAGTCTTATCTGTCTAGTCCTATCTGTCTAGTCTTGTCTATCTAGTCTTGTCTGTCCAGTCTTGTCTGTCTACTCTTATCTGTACTCTTGTCTGTCTAGTCTTGTCTGTCTAGACTTGTCATCTAGTCTTCTCTGTCTAGTCTTGTCTGTCTAGTCTTGTCTGTCTAATCTTGTCTGTCTAGTCTCGTCTGTCTAGTCTTGTCTGTCTAGTATTGTCTGTCTAGTCTTGTAGTACAGATAATCTTCAGTCACTTTTGGCACATGAGCTCAAAATGCTCCATCTGAGCCCTTTCGCTGCGTCAAAGCAAGCGACTATGAAACGGTCAAGATCTATAGTGCCAGGGGCTGAAGGCCTGCAGTCTTACAAAAAACTAAAAAGCGACTAAAAACTGGATGGTAATTAACTTAACTAATGGTAGATTATCCCGGCACGTCTGATTCAATTGAATTGTGTGCCAAAGCTTCTATGCTTGATGATTCGGAGATGTTTGTAGATACAGCGCTAGACAAACCAATGGTTTTGTGTCAAAAAAAGTAACGTTTGAAAAATTCTGACACAAAACCATTTGTTTGGTTTGCGCTGTATCTACAAACATCTTCGAATCATCAAGCATAGAAGCTTTGGCACATAATTCAATTGAATTGGACGTACCGGGATAATCTACCAATAGTTAAGTTAACATCCAGTTTTTAGTCGCTTTTTAGTTTGTCCGTACTATTGTTAGATATCATTAGATCGTGCTCTTTGTCTTTTAGATATTAATCGCTCCGTATATATATATATATATATATATATATATATATATATATATATATATATATATGTATATATATATATAATATATATATATATATATATATATGTATATATATATATATATATATATATATATATATATATGTTGTATTTGAGGTTTTCGCGGATAGATACCTGTGTTGTATTGTTTTCTCGGGGATTCCGCATATATCTCTTGAGAATGGCGAATGTTAGTTCGCCGAAACGTCGAGAATCCGGTTCTTTTCAGAGCCAACCCTCAGCATCAACGCGGAATCCCCAAGAAAACAATACAACACACACATATATATATATTTATATATATATATATATATATATATATATATATATATATATATATATATATATAAAACTCCAGTCGAAATTTTGTGAGATCCGTTTGTATTTCACCTCCAAAACCTCAACACACACCAGTAATCATGTCAGAACAACGGGAAATAATCCACTACCCTAGGCCCCAGTCCGAAACGCTGGATAATAGACCTGATCATCGGATTCCAGGGGATCAGGCATGTCATGAAGAGAAGAATCGGAGCCTCTCAAAAACACTCAAGACTAAGAGAATGTTTTACATGGGAACACTCAACACGAACACACTACTGAAAGTAGGTAAATTGAAACAACTGACGAATGCCATGGATACATTCAATATAAAAATACTGGCAATACAGGAAACACGATTCTCAGATGAGAACTACTTTGACTCGGAAAACTACAGAATATACAAAGGGGAGTCAGCCATAACCATTTCAAAAAGAAACCTTAAACTCTTCGGAACAGGATTTGTAGTACACAAATCGATACTGGATTCTGTAATGGATTTCACCTCAAAATCAGAAAAAATATCAACACTAACGATTCACAATCTGGAAACAAAGCTTATGCACTGATCAACGCACGTGTCCCAAGGAATAACTGCAACAAGAAAAACCCGCAGATAATAGAAGAATTCTGGGAAGATCTGGAAGAAACCACGAACAAAATCCCCACGAAGCAGGTAAAAGTGTTACTAGGAGATTTTAATGCCCAATTAGGCAGGGAAAGAAAATTCAGAGACACAACAGGAAAACACACGGCCCACAAGAGGACAAATAAGAATGGAGAGAACTTAATAAACTTCTGCAGAAATTTCGACCTCAAAATCATGTCAACGCAATTCCAGAAACCACACAACAAACTACGGACTTGGAAATCTCCCAACAACGCCCTAGGAGAATTTCAGATTGCCCACATAACGATATCCAACAAAAACACCAGAGAAATTATGAATGTTAGGACAAGGAAAGGATTTTTCGAATCCGATTATCATCTCCTACAAATTAAAATGAAATTTATACCCTACAGACCAATCAAGAGAACCAACAGAACTTTCAGAACAGACCCAGAGTACCTACAATAAAACAAGAAAGAAATTACAGAAAAAATTAAGAAAATTGAGAGTAACAATTAGACAGAACTGTCAGGAAAAATGAAAGAATTGTTAAAATTGGGGCAACCACCGAGAAAAAGGAAACACAGATGGTGGAACATGGCATGCGACAGAGTTATAGAAGACAGAAGACAAGCCTGGAAAAAAATTTACAGCCACAGAACACCCGAAAAATGGGAAGAATTTAAGAAGATACAGAAGGCCTCCTCCAAAATAATCCGCAGAGAAAAAAGAGGTTATGAAAACAACATGTTGAAGGAGTTAGAAGAGGACTTCAACAAACACAACACACGAAATTTTTACAGAATATTCAGGGAAAGTATGACAGGATATCAACCACCGAGCTTATGCTTTAAAAGACAAGACGGATCATTGGAGACAAACCCTAAAAAGAACTGACTTCCCTTTGTATATTATGTAGTTTTCCGAGTCAAAGTGGTTGTCATCTGAGAATCGTGTTTCCTGTATTGCCAGTATTTTTATATTGAATGTATCCATGGCATTCGTCAGTTGTTTCAATTTACCTACTTTCAGGAGTGTGTTCGTGTTCCCATATAAAATATTCTCTTAGTCTTGAGTGTTTTTGAGAGGCTCCGATTCTTCTCTTCATGACATGCCTGATCCCCTGGAATCCGATGATCAGGTCTATTAACCAGCGTTTCGGACTGGGGCCCAGGGTAGTGGATTATTTCCCGTTGTTCTGACATTTTATGATTACTGGTGTGTGTTGAGGTTTTGGAGGTGAAATACAAACGGATCTCATAAAATTTGGACTGGAGTTTTATATATATATATATATATATATATATATATATATATATATATATATATACTGAGCGATTAATATCTAAAAGACAAAGAGCACGATCTAATGATGTCTAACAATAGTACGGACAATTAAAAACGGACAAACTAAAATGCGACTAAAAACTGGATGTTAACTTAACTATTGGTAGATTATCCCGGTACGTCCGATTCAATTGAATTATGTGCCAAAGCTTCTATGCTTGATGATTCGGAGATGTTTGTAGATACAGCGCAAACCAAACAAATGGTTTTGTGTCAGAATTTTTCAAACGTTACTTTTTTTGACACAAAACCATTGGTTTGTCTAGCGCTGTATCTACAAACATCTCCGAATCATCAAGCATAGAAGCTTTGGCACACAATTCAATTGAATCAGACGTGCCGGGATAATCTACCAATAGTTAAGTTAATTAACATCCAGTTTTTAGTCGCTTTTTAGTTTTTTGTAAGACTGCAGGCCTTCAGCCCCTGGCACTATAGATCTTGACCGTTTCATAGTCGCTTGCTTTGACGCAGCGAAACGGCTCAGATGGAGCATTTTGAGCTCATGTGCCAAAAGTGACTGAAGATTATCTGTACTACAAGACTAGACAGACAATACTAGACAGACAAGACTAGACAGACGAGACTAGACAGACAAGATTAGACAGACAAGACTAGACAGACAAGACAAGACAGCGAAGACTAGATAGACAAGACTAGACAGACAAGACTAGACAGACAAGAGTACAGACAAGAGTAGACAGACAAGACTGGACAGACAAGACTAGATAGACAAGACTAGACAGAGAAGACAAGACAAACAAGACTAGACAGACAAGAATATAAGTTGGAAAACAAGAGGCAATGTAAATTTCAGGTGACTACGGAACATTGGAAAAGCATAACTCAAATAGAGATAATAACATATATATATATATATATATATATATATATATATATATATATATATATATATATATATATTCTGTCTAGTCTTGTCTGTCTAGTCTTGTCTATCTAGTCTTTTCTGTCTAGTCTTATCTGTCTAGTCTTGTCTGTCTAGTCTTGTCTGTCTAGTCTTGTCTGCCTAGTCTTGTCTGTCTACTCTTGTCTGTCTAGTCTTATCTGTCTAGTCCTATCTGTTTAGTCTTGTCTATCTAGTCTTGTCTGTCCAGTCTTGTCTGTCTACTCTTGTCTGTCTAGTCTTGTCTGTCTAGTCTTGTCTATCTTGTCTTCTCTGTCTAGTCTTGTCTGTCTAGTCTTGTCTGTCTAATCTTGTCTGTCTAGTCTCGTCTGTCTAGTCGTGTCGTTGAAGTTTCCTATAGGAAAAACTTTTTTAATATAAATTTTAGGAGAAAATCTTATGCTTCATATAAAGTTTTGCATGTATCGAAACCCCTCATAGTCAAAGAAAAATCGAGTAATCACTTAAGATAAGATCAAAAACTTGAAATAATGTCGAGTTGTTGATTTTAAATATGACTAAGTCCGAACGTTGCATTTGTATCGCGTTACCCATGTATTACTCGTTAACAAGTGACATTTATTGACAGTTCAGCGAGCTTAATATGAAAACACTGTTAACGTTAGGGCAGCGAACCTACCTAGTGAAATGTTATGGTTTAGGAGAAGTCAGTGTGAAAAGTGATGAGGTTTCCTACGGAGAAAACTTTTTTAATATGAGTTTTAGGAGAAAATCTTATTCTTTATAAAGTTTTGCTTGTATCGAAACCCGTTATATTCAAATAAAAATCTAGTAATCACTTAAGATAAGATCAAAAACTTAAAATTAAAATGTCGAGTTGTTGATTTTAAATATGACTTTCTGTTTGTAAACAAGGATGGCCACGAAACTCAAAAATGTATCTTATTATTTTCTGAACAAAAAAAAAAAGAATATTTTTGATACAATAATTTAATTTTTAATTGTACAATTATTCCACATAGTCTCCTCCATGTCCAGCGCAATCTTCAACTCTTTTTCTAAATTGTTTGTAAACGTTGTTTAACATTCCTACATCAATTTCTCGAACAGCCTCCTCAATCTGCATTTTTAGGTAATTTGCATCGTTTCCCATTGGATTCCTGTAAACTTTTTGCGTTAGGTAACCCTAAAGAAAGAAATCCATGGGAGCTAAGTCCGGTGACCGACAACAATCAAGGTACCATCAGCTGGACACCTATCTTGTTGGAAGTAGATGCGTCGCAATTCCTATTGCTCAAGAAATGGCAATAAAAAATTCTGAAGCATTTCCAAGTAATTATGTTGATTTAAATTTCAATTAAAAAAATAGGGACCAATTATTCTGTTAAACAGCATTCCGCACCAAACATTGACTTTTTGATATCGCTGATTCCTAGTGTTAATTTTAAAATTTGGATTATCCTTTGACCAATATCTACAATTTTGTGAGGAAACAGTACCATTTGTCGAAAACGTTGCTTCATCACTAAACATTAAATTTTAATAAAATAGGCGATGTTCCATAGTATTCTCACCAATCCATAAACAAAACTCGACTCTAAAAGCGTGATCTGCAATTTCTAAGGTGTGTCTGAATCTAGGTTTATGTGGGTAAATTTTATTCGCTTTATAAATTTTCTGCAATAATGTATGACTAACATTGAGTTCAGTTGCTCGCTGGCGTAAAGAAATCCTAGGATGTTCCGCAACTGATTCGATAGCCACAATGGTCACAGCATCATGACCATTGTACGCTATGCGAGACTTCTTTTTGTCGACAACGGATCCCGTTTCTTCAAACTTTTTAATTAATTTTGTTAAGGCTGTTCTGCTTACACTAACATTTGGATATTTTTCATAAAATAACTGAATTGCATATTTATACGAGACCTCCTAAACCATAACATTTCACTAGGTAGATTCGCTGCTCTAACGTTAACATTGTTTTCATATTAACCTCGCTGAACTGTCAATAAATGTCACTTGTTAACGAATAATACATGGGTAACGCGATACAAATGCAACGTTCGGACAGTCATATTTAAAATCAACAACTCGATATTATTTCAAGTTTTTGATCTTATCTTAAGTGATTACTCGATTTTTCTTTGACTATGAGGGGTTTCGATACAAGCAAAACTTTTTATGAAGAATAAGATTTTCTCCTAAAAGTTATATTAAAAAAGTTTTTCCTATGGGAAACCTCATCGCTTTACACACTGTATATATATAAATATATATATATATATATATATATATATATATAAAATCAAAATGACAATGATTTCATCAATGGCCTCTGCATCAACTAGTGAACTCTGCAGACACTGACGACATTGGCATAATTCTTTCAGACCAATATCCGGGTCTCAATTTTAGAGAATTCAAAACATTTTTAAATGAAATAAATATTCCAATCATTTTTACTGCAGTGAACTCACCTTTCTCAAATGGCTTAAATGAGAGATTAAACCAAATACTAGTTATTAAAATCAGATGCAAAATAAATGAAAATGACAAAAAAGGAGCATGGACGACTACAGCACATAATTGTGTAAAAAACTATAATGAAACGGGGCACACTGTCACTGGATATGCACCAAATTATCTACTAAATTGCACAGATGTTACAATTTTACCAAAAGAACTAAAAAGGTTGGTGATACCGTTTTTGTGGACAATGGAAATAAACTAAATACGAAGAAGCTGGACGTAAGAATCGGACCCGACAAATCGCAGAAAAAATGTCAAATTCAATTTATAAGATAAACACTTGCCGAAAAAGAGCAGAGTCAAACTTTTTCCATATTTCAAAATTAACCCCAGCTCATGCGTTTATGAACCCTGAAAAGGATACATTATAGATATTTTTTTTATGAGGGAGGGCGATGTAAAGAAAATAGAATATTTTACAGCAAAGTATTTTACGCCACTTTCACGCGTTTTGTTGTAAGGTGGAAGCTGTGGTGGTGGTTGCTCACAAGCGCCAGCGAGTTAGCAATCACACTGAACCAAAAAAAAAACACTTTCATCTCGAGTAGTAAATGAATTTTTTCTACTTACTTCGGTTGTAGAATCAATAATTCGACTTTAAAAAATCCAATTAGAAGCGAACTGTCAATACAAATTTAATTATTGGTTTGGTCGTTTCCATGGTAACATATTGCATTCTCAAAGAAGGTGATACTTTTCAAGTCAAATGCCCTAATTTTATTTCTGTTTTTTAAATAGTTTCAGGCTCGTTTTACGTTTGTACAAAAGATATTTCATTGAAATTGATGTACTTAATAAGAAAGTCTATGCAAATTTGGTTAGTTTAGTATTTTAATCGAGAAAATCATAAATTTAAAATGCAAATTTTCGTATCTAGATGTGAAAATATTTTCATCTCTAGAATGAAATAATGTCACTTTTATCTAGGGTAAGCCGTGGAAAAATTGCCATTTTCACAAATATCAGTAGAAAAATATAATTTTCTTTAATATTACTCTGCTTAAAAACAGCATCATAGTAGTCCGAGACAACGAACAACGGATAACCTAGACAACGGATAGTACTTGTTTTTTTATTTGTGTTATAATTTTGTAAAACTAGTTAAGTGAATTGGGAATCGACATTACAATTAAAAACATTAATTGTCGCTTCTTTTTTTATAGGTAAGATTTTGTTATTAGAATTTATATTATTGTTTTTAAAATTTGTTTAATATTGTTCATAAATAAATTCTATTCTTATAGAGCAACTCAAGAGTGTTTTAAATTGACTGTGTCGACCCAATCAGTAGAAAATATCATTATATATATATATATATATATATATATATATATATATATATATATATATACACGTGCGTCTTACTTATGTTATCTTCTTTATCCTCTCATAGTATTCCTCCATATTTTAAGGTTCAATACCTAAAATTTAATTGCGAACTTGTTTTTTAAAAGTTTTTTAAAAGATTTATTGCTTCTGGAAGTGTGTTCTACAATTTCATATTGGTGTATTAATGTTCTCTTTCTATCATGGTTAACCTATGTATTGGTAAGTTGTAGCTTACATTTTTGTTTCTTGTCCCTATGTTAGTCTTATTTTCATAGGCCTCAAATAAGGGTTTGTTTTGTCTTGTTTGTTTATGTGAATATTGGCGTTTCATATATATATATATATATATATATATATATATATATATATATATATATATATATATATATATATATACGTCCATGTCGTTAAAATTTCTGCTTCAATAAAACTGCCTCTACAGTTTACACTAAGTTTCTTTGTATTTTAGGTCATGTATTATTCTGATTGCCATTTTTTTGTATTTGGAATATTGTAGAGATATTCTTTCCTCCGCCCCAAATCATTATTCTAAATTTTAAGTTACTATGGAAAGTCGCGAAATATACGTTCATGAGACTATACGTCGTTATGTAGCGTTTTAATTTTCTTAGGGCGAATATTGTTTTGTTTAATTTTGTTGCTAGTTTGTTAATGTGATATGTCCAGTCTAGGTGTTCATTTAAATTCAGCCCTAACAGTCTCACTTGTTTCTGGTACTATATAGTCTCGTTGTTGATAGTTGCCTCCATTGGGCATATATCGTTGGACTTTTTGTTTTAAAAATAATTATTTTGTGTTTCTCTTTATTCAGAATTAGTTTGTTTTCGTGAACTAGTCTATTAAAATGTTCATTGTGTCGTGTAAGTTATTTGGTATGTCCTTCTTTCTGTTTATTGTTAATAAACTGGTATCGTCTTCTTCTGTGTTGATTTGCGTTATTTGTCTTCTCTGGTTTAGATGCGATTGTTGGTTCGCGTTTTTTAGTGTTTGGTTAGTTTGTTATATTGTCCTTGTATTCCCTGCTAGGTATTTGTTTTAGTAACATCGAAGCTCTTTCGGCATAGAATTTGTTGATATTTCCACTGATTTATCATGACCGAGTTTCTTGAGTGACGTGGGTTAATCATGATTTTTATCGTTTATTTTTGTTATTTCAACATCCCATGTAGTTTTCATTATATTCTTTATTCTTTTTTCAAAATATTTTCTTTTTTCGGTTTTTAATGATGCTTTATATTTTCTTTGTGTTATTTTAAATTGCTGGTTTAAGTTTGGGTGGAACTTTACTAAGATCTGCATTATGTCTTGTTCCGTTTTTGATTTCCCAATAAGTGGATTCGAAAAAATTAGTGTTTTCCTTTCTTTATTTCGTTTTGAAGTCCGACGGAAATTCTCATTATATCCTGTCATAAATATTTCCATAAAATTGTTCCATTGGTTATTTACGCCACTCTCCTTGTTTCTGTATAGGACGACCCACAATTGTGTCTGGAGGTATTCTCTAAAATGTTTCCTATTTTCTTGTGAGAAAAACCTTTGAAAATTAGAGTGTGCTTTAGGCTTTCTTATTTGCATTGTGATTTGCTGAGCGCAATGATCAGATATATGGTAGTATGCTGTGTTTACTGAGTATTTCCATGGAATATTTGTTGCGATGTTGTCTATACACGTTCCTGACGATGAAATGCTTGCAGTGTTCATGTTTAGCCTTGTATTCAAAGTTTGGAGCAAGTGCTCTAGTTCTTGGCTCTTTTAGTTCTTTTAATATGTTTATATCATCACCTGCAATGATTACCATTTTATCCTCTTGTGTGATTTTGGATAGTTTTTTTGTGAAGTTTATTCATAATTTATCCATAAATGTCTTCACGATTGAAAGTGGTGCTCTATATATTCCAATTATTACTACTGACTCTGTATTTCACGTAGTTTCCACGACGGCGGCGGCACATTAAAAAAACCGTGGATTCTGCTAGTTCATTAATGTCATTTCTGGGTCGGCTGGCAATACTTTTGTCATATTAAATTGCCACTTCTCCACGTCTGCCTTCTATTCTACAAAAACAAGAAATTAAATTAAAATTTTAAATTAATTAATTAAATTATTTTATACGCCTCTATTTGAGTTATGCTTTTCCAATGTTCCGTAATCACCAGAAATTTACATTGCCTATTGTTTTCCAACATATTTTCTTGTCTGCCTAGTCTTGTTTGTCTTGTCTTCTCTGCCTAGTCTTGTCTGTGTAGTCCTGTCTGCCTACTCTTGTCTCTCTAGTCTTTTCTGTCTAGTCTTGTCTTTCTAGTCTTGTCTATCTAGTCCTAACTGCCTAGACTTCTCTGTCTAGTCTTGTCTGTCTAGTCTTGTCTGTCTAGTCTTGTCTGTCTAGTCTTGTCTGTCTAGTCTTGTCTGTCTAGTCTTGTCTGTCTAGTCTTGTCTGTCTAGTCTTGTCTGTGTAGTCTTGTCTGTCTAGTCTTGTCTGTCTAGTCTTGTCTGTCTAGTCTTGTCTGTCTAGTCTTGTCTGTCTAGTCTTGTCTTTCTAGTCTTGTCTGTCTAGTCTTGTCTGTCTAGTCTTGTCTGTCTAGTCTTGTCTGTCTAGTCTTGTCTGTCTAGTCTTGTCTGTCTAGTCTTGTCTGTCTAGTCTTGTCTGTCTAGTCTTGTCTGTCTAGTCTTGTCTGTCTAGTCTTGTCTGTCTAGTTTTGTCTGCCCAGTCTTGTCTTGTCTGTCTAGTCTTGTCTGTCTAGTCTTGTCCATCTAGTCTTGTCCATCTAGTCTTGTCTGTCCAGTCTTGTTTGTCTAGTCTTGTCTGTCTAGTCTTGCTTGTCTAGTCTTGTCTGCCTACTCTTGTCTGTCTAGTCTTGTCTGTCTAGTCTTGTCTGTCTACTCTTGTCTGTCTAGTCTTGTCTGTCTAGTCTCGTCTGTCTAGTCTTGTCTGTCTAGTCTTGTCTGTCTAGTCTGTCTAGTCTTGTCTGTCTAGTATTGTCTGTCTAGTCTTGTCTGTCTAGTCTTGTCTGTCTAGTCTTGTCTGTCTAGTCTTGTCTGTCTAGTCTTGTCTGTCTAGTCTTGTCTGTCTAGTCTTGTCTGTCTAGTCTTGTCTGTCTAGTCTTGTCTGTCTAGCCTTGTCTGTCTAGTCTTGTCTGTCTTGTCTTGTCTGTCTAGTCTTGTCTGTCTAGTCTTGTCTGTCTAGTCTTGTCTGTCTAGTCTTGTCTGTCTAGTCTTGTCTGTCTAGTCTTGTCTCTCTAGTCTTGTCTGTCTAGTCTTGTCTGTCTAGTCTTGTCTGTCTAGTCTTGTCTGTCTAGTCTTGTCTGTCTAGTCTTGTCTGTCTAGTCTTGTCTGTCTAGTCTTGTCTGTCTAGTCTTGTCTGTCTAGTCTTGTCTGTCTAGTCCTGTCTGTCTAGTCTTGTCTGTCTAGTCTTGTCTGTCTAGTCTTGTCTGTCTAGTCTTGTCTGTCTAGTCTTGTCTGTCTAGTCTTGTCTGTCTAGTCTTGTCTGTCTAGTCTTGTCTCTCTAGTCCTGTCTGTCTAGTCTTGTCTGTCTAGTCTTGTCTGTCTAGTCTTGTCTGTCTAGTCTTGTCTGTCTAGTCTTGTCTGTCTAGTCTTGTCTGTCTATTCTTGTCTGTCTAGTCTTGTCTGTCTAGTCTTGTCTGTCTAGTCTTGTCTGTCTAGTCTTGTCTGTCTAGTCTTGTCTGTCTATTCTTGTCTGTCTAGTCTTGTCTGTCTAGTCTTGTCTGTATAGTCTTGTCTGTCTAGTCTTGTCTGTCTAGTCTTGTCTGTCTTGTCTGTCTTGTCTGTCTAGTCTTGTCTGTCTAGTCTTATCTGTCTAGTCTTGTCTGTCTAGTCTTGTCTGTCTAGTCTTGTCTGTCTAGTCTTGTCTGTCTAGTCTTGTCTGTCTAGTCTTGTCTGTCTTGTCTGTCTAGTCTTGTCTGTCTAGTCTTGTCTGTCTAGTCTTGTCTGTCTAGTCTTGTCTGTCTAGTCTTGTCTGTCTAGTCTTGTCTGTCTAGTCTTGTCTGTCTAGTCTTGTCTGTCTAGTCTTGTCTGTCTAGTCTTGTCTGTCTAGTCTTGTCTGTCTAGTCTTGTCTGTCTAGTCTTGTTTGTCTAGTCTTGTCTGTCTAGTCTTGTCTGTCTAGTCTTGTCTGTATAGTCTGTCTAGTCTTATCTGTCTAGTCTTGTCTGTCTAGTCTTGTCTGTCTAGTCTTGTCTGTCTAGTCTTGTCTGTCTAGTCTTGTTTGTCTAGTCTTGTCTGTCTAGTCTTGTCTGTCTAGTCTTGTCCGTCTAATCTTGTCCATCTAGCCTTGTCTGTCTAGTCTTGTCTGTCTAGTCTTGTCTGTCTAGTCTTGTGTGTCTAGTCTTGTCTATCTAGTCTTGTATGTCTAGTCTTGTCTCTCTAGTCTTCTCTGTCTATTCTTGTTTGTCTAGTCTGTCTAGTCTTGTCTGTCTAGTCCTGTCTGTCTAGTCTTGTCTGTCTAGTTTGTCTGTCTAGTCTTGTCTGTCTAGTCTTATCTGTGTAGTCTTGTCTGTCTTCTCTTGTCTGTCTGGTCTTGTCTGTCTAGTCTTGTCTCTTTAGTCAGTATCTTAGTGGGCCAGGGCTATCAGAGTGAAAGTCACCAAAGACAAGCTGGCAGCGGTCCAGAGAATGCTAGCAATCAGAACTAGTTGCGCTTACAGAACTATATCAAGGGAGGAGTCCTTGATAATAGCAGGCATTCCTCCAATAGAGTTACTCATGCAGGAGAGGCTTAGCATCTACTCAGCTAAACAAATCAAAGCAATTTCTGAAGAAGCCAAGATTATCGCAAGGACTGAACTACATGGCAGAAGGAGTGGGGAGCAAGCGATAAGGGACAATGGACAAAATGCTGTTAATAAAGCATGTCGAAAAATGGGTAACTCGGATATACGTAGAACTAAACTACCATCTAACACAATCACTCAGTGGACACGGATGCTTTCGAGATTACCTTCACAAGATAGGAGGCAGAGCTGTTGATGGCTGCTGCGAATACTGCAAGGAAGAGGACAGCGTGATGCACACCATCTACATATGTAGTAGGTGGGACACAGAGAGGGACATCCTTCCAAAGGACCCAGAACCTAGAACCAATATACCCTTCATGTTAAATACCCTTCATTTTTCGTGTCGGAAAACAACTGAAACTTAGCCCAAAAAAAAATAATCAATATCTGAAATCGAAAAACAAATTGTTAAAAGACTACGGCTAAACCATAACCCCTAATCAGCATGACTGGAAGTAAAATACATCATAGACAATATTGAAAAACAACCGGCATCTTGAACTTATGCGTGGAGAAGTGCCAAGATGTGTGGGTTTCAGGGGGACCACTTTCCAAGTTAACACGGCGGTGCTTGCATCTACCACTGCCCCAAAATATTACTCCAAATCTTAGAAGAGAATGAAAGTTAGCAAAGTATACTGTTCTAAGCGTTTCTATACCCACATATGGTTGTAATATCCTTAAAACGTATGTGATTCTATTTAGTTTTCGTCGCACACTATCAATGTGCGATGACCAATCCAGTAAATTGTCTATTTATATTCCTAGAAACCTCACAGTTTGCCTTATTTCAAAAAGTTCTCCGTCTATGTTTATGCTAGAAGGATATGGTTTTAAGCTTCTATTTGTATTGAATATAATCGCCTTAGTTTTACCCTTGTTCATAACCAACCTATTCATAGGTAGTGGGCAAGTTATTAATATAAATAGTAATTCGAAGACGGCTTAGAATGCTCCCTTGCGGTATCCCCATTTTGACCACTCTAGTCTTTTATATCGTGCTTCCATATGGTGTATCGACTTTTGTTCCTTGCTTTCTGTTGGGTAAATACGACTTAATCCAATGTAGAGCTATCGATATATATCGATCTTTCATCAATCTATAAAACTATAAATATCCCTAAGGGGGTACTTTGGCTTTCGAGTTGCATATAAATATTGTTTATGTATTGAAAGCATGCTGTTTCGATACTTCTACCTTTTATAAAGCCATGTTGAGAATCACAGATTATATTGTATTTTCATAGAATGGATTCCATCCTCACATAGAACACCTTCTCAACGATTTTTGAAAAGCAAGATAAAATGCTAATTGGCCTATAATTTTCTAAATCTGTCTTTTCTTGGTGCGATTGTGGAAATTTTCACTAAATCTGAAAAGATGCCAGAGACAATAGAGTTGTTATAATAAACTGTAGTTAAGATATAATAAGGTTAATAAGATTTAATAAGGCTAATAAGGTTCAGATATTTAAAAAAAAATCCTATATTCCTATATTCGATCGAAAGTTCGTGCTGCCCAACGTATGTTATCTTGATTTATCCACCCGGATCCTAATCTAACCGGGGTTAAACCAATGGTCCTTGCAACACTGTCTTATATTGGATCGAGAGTTCGCGCTGCCGCGCGTAGGTTGTCTCGATTTATCGGTCCGTTTCGCGGCGGGCAACCTAATCTAACCGGGGTTAAACCAACGGTCTTTGCAGCAATGTCCTATATTGGATCGATACTTCACGCTGCCGCCCATGTTTTCTTGATTTATCTGTCCGCTTCGCGGCGGGCAACCTAATCTAACCGGCGTTAAACCAACGGTCTTTACAACACTGTCCTATATTATGTTCTGTACTGTAGTATGTTGTGTATATATGTCCTATATTGGATAGTGAGATATCTGCCCGCTTCGCGGCGGACAACCTTATCTAACCAGGGTTAAACAAACAGTCCTTGCAATACTGTCCTATATTGGATCGAGAAATCGCGCTGCCGCGCGTATGTTGTCTTGAGTTATCTATCCGCCTCGCGGCGGGCAACCTAATCTAACCGGGGTTAAACCAACGGTCCTTGCAACACTGTCGAATATTGCATCGATAGTTCGCGCTTCCGCGCGTATGTTGTCTTTTTTATCTGTCCACTTCGCGGCGGGCAACCTAATGTAACCGGGGTTAAACCAACGGTTCTTTTTCACATTGACCTCTATTAAATCAAGAGCACGCGCTGCCGCGCGTCTTGGTCTTCATCAGATAAATCAAGACCGGATAAATCAAGTCTTGATCAGGTGAATCAAGACCAGATATATCAAGAACACATACGCGCTGCCGCGGGTGTTCATAACCAACCAACCTATTCATAGGTAGTGGGCAAGTTATTAATATAAATATTAATTCGAAGACGGCTTAGAATGCTCCCTTGCGGTATCCCCATTTTGACCACTCTAGTCTTTTATATCGTGCTTCCATATGGTGTATCGACTTTTGTTCCTTGCTTTCTGTTGGGTAAATACGACTTAATCCAATGTAGAGCTATCGATATATATCGATCTTTCATCAATCTATAAAACTATAAATATCCCTAAGGGGGTACTTTGGCTTTCGAGTTGCATATAAATATTGTTTATGTATTGAAAGCATGCTGTTTCGATACTTCTATCTTTTATAAAGCCATGTTGAGAATCACAGATTATATTGTATTTTCATAGAATGGATTCCATCCTCACATAGAATACCTTCTCAACGATTTTTGAAAAGCAAGATAAAATGCTAATTGGCCTATAATTTTCTAAATCTGTCTTTTCTTGGTGCGATTGTGGAAATTTTCACTAAATCTGAAAAGATGCCAGAGACAATAGAGTTGTTATAATAAACTGTAGTTAAGATATAATAAGGTTAATAAGATATAATAAGGCTAATAAGGTTCAGATATTTAAAAAAAATTGTTTTATAACAAATATCTCATCGTTTCCAGCATTATTTTTATTTTTGAAATTAATAATGATGTTGTGCAATTCTGTAAAAGTTAGTGGATCCCCAACCATTGACCTATCTATAATAGTTATGTAGTTATGGAAAGAGACATTTTGTTGTATGAGTTGCAAGATGTACAACTCCTACTGCACAAAATATTAACTAATAATTCATTTGTCTCAAATGATTTTACTGCTGTCAGGTTTGTAAAATAATATAATCAAACACGTTTGAGATGTACTTAATCATATAGCGTTGCCAATTTTCTGACATCAAAGTGACTTTAATTTAAGGAGTGATATTAGAAATTAAAAGCTCCCAACGTTCATAAAAAAGTTACTATATCTAACGATGTGATATTAGTTACTAAGGTGTACAACATGGACGATAAAAAATCAGCTGTGGTGTAAAAGTTACTGAAAATCTCACTAAAACATTCATAACCTTAATTAAGATTATTATTATTATTAATTAATTAAAATTAATTAAGTGACATTGATGTTGTCAACTTTGACGTTCAACATAACCAACATATTGTTTTATCAAGTTGGTATCTTGTGTTGTTGAGTTACCAACATACTCAACCATAATCACACCAACTATTTGTGGAAGTTACTTTGTTGATGCCAAGTTTAACATATAACATAACCACTGCTCCAATTATAATAAGTTTGCTTTTAGACAATTAGCAACACTTAACAAAATTATGTTACTAAACGTTGTCTTGATTTGTCTGTCCTCTTCGCGACGGGCAAACTAATCTAACCGGGGTTAAACCAACGGTCCTTGCAACACTGTCCTATATTCGATCGAAAGTTCGTGCTGCCCAACGTATGTTATCTTGATTTATCCACCCGGATCCTAATCTAACCGGGGTTAAACCAACGGTCCTTGCAACACTGTCTTATATTGGATCGAGAGTTCGCGCTGCCGCGCGTAGGTTGTCTCGATTTATCGGTCCGCTTTGCGGCGGGCAACCTAATCTAACCGGGGTTAAACCAACGGTCTTTGCAGCAATGTCCTATATTGGATCGATACTTCACGCTGCCGCGCATGTTTTCTTGATTTATCTGTCCGCTTCGCGGCGGGCAACCTAATCTAACCGGCGTTAAACCAACGGTCTTTACAACACTGTCCTATATTATGTTCTGTACTGTAGTATGTTGTGTATATATGTCCTATATTGGATAGTGAGATATCTGCCCGCTTCGCGGCGGACAACCTTATCTAACCAGGGTTAAACAAACAGTCCTTGCAACACTGTCCTATATTGGATCGAGAAATCGCGCTGCCGCGCGTATGTTGTCTTGAGTTATCTATCCGCTTCGCGGCGGGCAACCTAATCTAACCGGGGTTAAACCAACGGTCCTTGCAACACTGTCGTATATTGCATCGATAGTTCGCGCTTCCGCGCGTATGTTGTCTTTTTTATCTGTCCACTTCGCGGCGGGCAACCTAATGTAACCGGGGTTAAACCAACGGTTCTTTTTCACATTGATCTCTATTAAATCAAGAGCTCGCGCTGCCGCGCGTCTTGGTCTTCATCAGATAAATCAAGACCGGATAAATCAAGTCTTTATCAGGTGAATCAAGACCAGATATATCAAGAACACATACGCGCTGCCGCGGGTGTTTCAAGGACCGTTTAGTCGGAAAAAAAATTCTGTGTCAAGGCTGTCGGCCACGAAAATACCAAAATATAGATTTCAATAGAAAAATCTAGCTACGCCGAACTGAAAGAAGTTTGAATACAACTGTCGAAGTTTTCAAACTATAGTTATTTAAATGTCTGACCTCGTGTGCGACTTTAAGACAGATAAAATATTTTGCAAAACTAACTGAAGGTTATCATAGACCGACTAATTCTCTACAAATTTGTGAAATTTTATTGTTCAACGTTGCGTAAAATTTACTACAAAATTTTTTACGCAAATCCAGACATGTCAATCACGAATTCCGATCAAAACCGAACACGAAAATTTGAAAATATTAAAAACTTGCAAAAAAACATATTATTCCTTGAAGGATTTCAATGAAACTTTTACTGAATGTGGGTATCCACCAGAGATATCATTTGACAATATTTGAACGCTCCCACTCCAATGGAAACGTCGTGAGAAATGATTTTTTCCTCAAAGCCTATTTGCAAATATCTCGTCAACGATTAAAGATGCAATATTATGACCGGAATATCCATATGTAAGACGTCGGTGTCTACAAAAAAGTATTCTTTGCAAATTTTGCAAGAACCTTCGGTTTCGTCACAAAAGTCAAAAATATAAAATCCCAAAATGTATCAATAGAGAACGAAAGGGTCTATAAGGCGATAGTAACGACGCACCGCTCGATCTTTTTTTCAAAATTGAAACCTTCAATATTCGGTGAAATGTTTTAGAATCCTAAATGTATCTCTGAATTTCGTTTTTCAATTTACACAGGTTTAATTAAGCTCTTCCGCCAAAACGCTTCGCTTTGGAAAAATGAAAATGACACAACTTTTAGATGAAAACGTGCATGTTTTTTAGACTCCGGTAAATTGCACAAAAAAATATATTTGCAAGTATTTCTTTATTAAAAAAAATCCTGTGTCAAGGCAATCAACCACAAATATGTCAATTTCAATAGAAACATGTATAATCTATATAAAACTTATGTAAACTATATAAAACTTAAGGCGTTTGTTAAAAGAAAGGGCGTTCTATATATCTGTGTTAAAATTATTTCATGCAAACCCAAGGAAATGAGGCATAAGATTTTTCGAAGACGAAGCAGAAAAGTAGACGACATTTTTAAACACTCGTCATGTCGTGGCTATCAGCCGCAAAAAGTTTGCATGCAGCACATTTCAATAGGCCTCAATGAGCACTATTCGATTTTAAAAAGAAAATCCGGATAAATTTCGAGATGGCTTTTCCTTCAGCCGTCAAGTGGTAGAACTGACCGTTTTTCAACTATAACTCTTTTGCTATACACGCTAGGAAGTCGAGGAATACACTTTTAGATTTCAAATTAAATGTGTAATTTTACTATTCTTGGAGAAAACTCGTAATTCTCACCGTTTGGAAAATGGATTTTAAATTACCAGATGACCGAAAAACTTACATCGTCCCCAATGTAAAATTAGCCGAATCAAGAATCTCCAATCAGAAATTTGTAAAACAATAGTTTTCTTTTATAAAATCAGTAAATACTCTAATCAAATATGGCCGAGCTTACTTTTACTCACGTAAAAGTGAGAATTTGCTGGAATATTCAATTGTTTCTAATGTAGAATTTTCCAACTTTAACAAATCTGAGAAATAAAATTTTCCCGGACACCATTCACCACGGAAAATGGAAGGAAACTTCTGTGGGGCGGAGATGATTATGCAACCGTTGCTAGCCACCCCGAATCCTGGCAAATGAATTGCATTTAAAAAAAATCCTGGTAAACCGGTTTGCAAAGGAATGATCAAATTTGCTCCGCTGGTAGAGGAAAGTTTACTCTATCGATTGATTCATGCTAAAAGAATTTATTAGAAATGTAGGGAAAAGAAAAACACAAATGTTTGAAAATCAAGTAAACAGTTAAATGGCTGATTTCAAACGTCGGCTACTTATGGACCGTCAGCCGCAGAAAATTCATGCAACACATTTTAATAGAATTTGATGAGTTGTATTCGAATTTGAATCGAAAATGTCAATAAATATTGAAATGGCTGTTCCTTCCGCAGTTAAATATACATATACATTCGAGGAAGACGCGTGTTGTACCTTTGGAATCTAAACTCAATTTAAAAGCTCCAATTATTCTAAAAAAAAAACTCGTAAATATTGCGGTTTATGAAATAAATTTTAGAATTCCAATGTGAACGGAAGCAACTGTTTCTGATGTAAAATGGTCTGAAGTTTTCTTGTACAAATTTGTGAAAAATTGCGAATTTTGACGTTGCTATGTGTTGTTAATCAAGAGACAGAGTCGCCGAAATCAGCAATTTAGATATTTCAAGATATCTCTTTGAATTTGATTTGAATTTCAACCTTGACATTGAGCGAAAAATCAGAATTTTTATTGAAATTCTTTTTTTTAATTTTATCTTCTCACAAGCACACGAATAATCATAAGCAGATAAACTTCAACAATGACATTTCCACATAACCTGAGCGAAAATAGTGTCAAAATGATCAGCTGTAAGTGTAAATTGGCGATTAAGCGACAGGCAATGGTCGTAGTTTTTTTGACCTGAAGTGCGAATCCCTTGATGGATTTGAGAAATTCAAACGCCATACTGTTGGCCTTTTGCATGGGCATGCACTTGTCGGACTGGAAATGTGAAATTTCTTTTTTGCGTTTCCGTTTGAAGAGGTGAAAAAAAAGTGACTGCGAATTAGGGCCTGCGGAACGTCCACGGAGCTGTAATGCGCCGAGGGAGGTGTGGTTTGAAAGTAGACACGTGGGGCTATAATCCCTGAAAAGAGCAATACAATTCTAAAACATTTACCGAATATTGAAGGTTTCAATTTTGAAAAAAAGATCGAGCGGTGCGTCGTCACTAACGCCTTATAGACCCTTGCGTTCTCTATTTATAAACCGTTACCGCGACGTCCTGCTATTTAATTTAGCAAATCCCGGAGGATTCTCGCGTACGTCTGCAAAACATGGTTTTTCGTGCGTCCCGGAGCCATCCAGCGCGCAATCGCAAGTAAACTCCAAAACAAACTTAAAGGCACTATGCCGAATCGATTGGTGCCGGTCCGGTCCCGATCAGACTGTTGGGTATCCCAGGAGAGGGATCCCCGCAAATTAACACCGCGGTAAAAAAACACCGCGTTTTTCCGATTTTTGTGTTAAAATTGACCCAGAGCGGGAAAAGGATGCCGAAGGTACCAGATTCTTCCACTGCCGGTTGCGGGTAAATATATCGCATCGAACGAACCGGTTTGGAGACACGGCGCTCTTCTATCAAGAGAACGGCGTCCACAACAGTGATGGAACAAACGGTTTTTTTTTTCGCTTACATTTTCCGCCGCACCGGGTGAACCGACGGTCGCGTACTTTTGCGCATGACGTAAAGGAACGGAGTTTTTTAAGGAAAAGTAAAAAATTTAAAATGCACCTACAGCCGCCCACTGCGGCGGCGGATCTTTGTAAGGCTCGTCTAAAAAAACCTAATTTTTTGTTCAATTCACCTGAAAAAAATCAAGACGTAAGCCGCATTTTTACAAAAATTTTCTTAATTTTCAAAAATCTTGATTTTTTTACCCCTTTTTAGTTCAGGGAAGGTATCTTACTCGATTAGTATATTTTAATGAAGTACCTGTCTTTATAATGATGTCGTCAATGCAGGTCCCTCGCAACGGATGACTCATTTCCTCTATTGCCAAAGCACATTGGAAAGATTCTTAGAGCGATATAAATGGTTGACTCATCCTTGTTAGTTTAAAGTGTTGATATTAAAATCACCTAAAATAATATATAGTTTTTTTCGTGCGCATTCGAAGACATATTCCTCCGCTAACAAGGGGACCCCCCGGACGCGTCATCACCGATTCGGTCCAAATTTAAAGTATATGTAGGGCTTGACTATAAATGAAAGTGACGCAAGCAGGAGGGCCAGATAGCCAAGCGTTAAAAAAATAACTGACTTTTTACGCGAACCGGTAAGTTACCGACAACTCATAAGCCCGCTATGTTAGCGTAAATTTCAATGGCCGGTTAACGCATCGGTAAGAGCTCGGCTTAATAGTACGAGGATCGCAGGTTCGATTCCCCGTGGGGACGCTTTTTTTCTTACATTTTTTTAATGACTTATTATTATTATTTATTATTGTTTAACTTTTTAATTTTAATTATTAATTTGTCAATTTAATTATGTTATTAGTATTAATATTTATTATTTGTTTCTTTATAACTCCAACGGTTAATTCTTAAAATTGCTTTCTTTTATTTCCATTGAAGCGACCACGGGCTGAATGGATTCGGGCCATGAAAATGGATTGCCAACGTGCAGTATTAAAGTGATTCCCGCGAAATGCAATTCTCTAGTGCAACCCTGCGACGTGTATTTGTATCGTCAGGTAAAGAATGTATCAGAAAGATTCAAAACTGCTCTTATCTCATCGAGAGAGAACTAGAAATCACATCCCGAGAAGACTGCATCAAAATATATTCCATCCTGCATCACCAGCTATCCTCGCCAATATTCCGCGACATGTTGCATTATGCGTGGTTTGCTGCCAAACTCTGCAACGACAGAGAAACTTTTATTAATGTAAATCAAGCTTATTTTCTATGGATAATTTAAAAAAACCATGTAGCTGTGGAATGCGGCTTTTGTAACGTGTGCAAGGTGCCGACACAATTACTGTTTCCCTTGTTTTTACGATAATTATCACCCCAGCACATGTGATTCACCTGTACAATAATAAAAATATCTAATGTTATATACCAATTCCTCGTGTACGCTTTAATTACAATACCTCTGGAAATACCTTTGTAAAATTATAGGTAAGAATACTACATTATGAATGGTAACTACGGTTCATTTGTGGCGCAAGTATCGAAAAAATAAAATAAAGAATAATAACAATAATAGTTATAATAAAAGAAAGCAATTTTATGAATTAAGCGTTGAAGTTATAAAGAAACAAATAATAAATATTAATACTAATAAAATAATGAAATTGACAAATTAATAATTACAATTAAAAAGTTAAACAACAATAAACAATAATATTAATTAAAGAAAGTCATTTTAATCAATTGTAAGAAAAAAAGCGTCCCCACGGGGAATCGAACCAGCGATCCTCTTACTATAAAGCCGAGCTCTTACCGATGCGCTAACCTGCCATTGAAATTTATGCTAACATAGCGGGCTTATGAGTTGTCGGTAGTTTACCGGTCCGCGTAAAAAGTGAGTTATTTTTTTAACGCTTGGCTATCTGGCCCTCCTGCTTGCGTCACTTTCATTTATAGTCAAGCCCTACATATACTGTAAATTTGGGCCAAATCGGTGATGACGCGTCCAGGGGGTCCCCTTTAAGTTGTTTAAGTAGGCCCATCTTTTGGAATTTCTCTGCTCTTTGTGGAAAATAGCGACGCCTTCATGTCTTCGTCCATCGTCTTCTCTTCTCTACAATAAAAATTAGTTAATAAAATTTTTTTAATTTTGTATATTTGAAGTTGATCTCTTCCAATGTTCAGTAACAGCTAGTACATTGCAATATGGATATTGTTGGAGCATGTATTTTATTTTGTCAATAGAGTTCCCGATCGATTGAACACTTTGATTAATTATGCTGGTTTCCTCGTATCCATCTCGTACTTTGTTTGTTTTTTTCTTCTTTCTTTGGACGTTGTATAAGTTATTACTATTGTTATTAGTCGGTAATGTTACTAATTTTTCAATTAGTTTCTCTCCAGATTTAGAAAAAAAAACGGTTTATATATGTGTAACGGGGCCACATTTCAGGATCCTTTAACTCATCTAATTTATCCATCGGATAGTCCTGTCTCTCTAGTCTTGGCTGTCTAGTCTTGTCTGCCTAATCTTGTTTGTTAAGTCTTGTATGTTTAGTATTCTCTTGTAGTCTAGTCTTGTATGTCTAGAATTATCTCTCAATTCTTGTCTCTCTAGTGTGGTCGGTCTAGTCTTGTTTGTCTGGTCTGCTTAGTCCTGTTTTTCTAGTCTTCCATGCTTTTGTATCTAGGTTATAAAACGGTTTTGCAAGAAATTCAAATCTCATCCATTTTATGTACTGTTTTTTGCTAGTATGTTATTTATTTTATTCAAATTTATTTTAAAGTTGTTATCTAGTTGATTTATTATAAATTTATATTGTATGTATTTCATGTAATTTATAGAACGATCGGAAATAAATAAACAATATTTATAGCTTTTTCAAATAACGGGAATATGGATGTAAATCATCCATGCATAGGCATATGTGACTCCACTTAATTGATTTCAATTAGTTGAAATTGTTAAATTAAATATTTTAATATAGGTAAAATTGATACAAACAATTGTTAAATAAAAGTTTTAAACTAATGGTTAACTCTTAACTTGAGAGACAAATTGAATTCGAAAAAATCATTAGACCTAGTGTTAAATATTATATGTTTTTTATTTAAATAAGATGTATATTTTCCAAAATCTGTTATATATGTGCTATGTAGAATTTTGAAATAATAAAATATTCAGGTTCATTTTTATATCTAGAACACTTTTTGATATTCAAGGTAGAGACCCAATATTTGACACTGGATGGCGTAGTCAGCGTCGTTTTCGTCCGGCGCCGAATATTATCGACGGGGGGAATGGTGCCAAGCGTCGCGGCGCCTTCATTTACACACAGTCCGTCTATACGTGCGCACCGATTACAACAAACCGTTACTACCAAAACCTTTGAACGTCGAGCGAACGCGGTAAGTAAGAAACATATGTATATATACAAATATTGTTCACATTGATTATATAGGATTTTTTTTTAAGAAATTTTAGTAAGTAATAATTTTTTTTTTATTAAACAGTAACAATATTTGGTTTAGAAACGTTATTACTAAGCAAAATACCATTATTAAATTTTACGCGATGTATATTTACAACTTCTTGTTAAAATTTACAACCTATTGCTATATATGTTTTACATTAATACATGAACGTAATCGGCTTTTACCTCTCTGTGTAAACACGTTCTGTTGTATTATGGTTGTGTTAAATTCTAATTCATTATGAATTTTGGAAATTTTATTTTATGCATAAATTAGTTGACTGGAGTAAAGTGTAACTTGAAACTGGGTCAAAACGTTTTCAACTTATTTATTCGAAAATAAAAGGTTTCTTAGCGGCATGATAATGCCCATTAGTTTGGTAACAAGATTATTATTTAATTAATGATCGATTAGTATTCCTTTGGTTAAGTTAAATTCATATTAAATAAAACACAAAAATACATGATAATATATTCTATTCGCATTTACATAATGATTAATTATATTGGAAAATATTTTAAAATAAGTCTTTCGTTTCATTAAGTCATTCGTGAAACCAATTTTACAGATATTATTTACAGATATTTAGAGAAAATTATTAGAGACAAATGTTTAGCTACAATTACATTAAATAGAAACGTATATAAGCTTTTCTGTTCGTTTTTGTAACCGCATAACGTGTTCCGTCCGTGGTCACAGTCATGCGGAGGTTGGAAAAATAAATAGTTATCTCTCATTTATGAGAATAAACAAAAACTTCTCTCGAAATGAAATAATTTTATATATAACAATGAATATCAATTCTCCTAGTTATATGTATAAACATGGTATTAGAGGACATCCAATTGACTTGATAAACCACATAATATACACAAGACAGTAAAAATGGATAATACATTCAGTGTTTAGTCGGTTAAAATGGTACCGCTAGTAAAATTTTGGGTGTTCTGCTATTCACAACTTAGGTTAATAACATGTTAATTAATAGAACCATTATCTCATATGCTGAAGATGCTTGAAATATTGTCAGTGAGATAAATGTAGAATAATCTATCTATTGATTATACACATAGGTTAGGTAGAATAGCAAATGTTAGGCTTGGCCTCTTGTTTTTTTTTAGTCCAATTATTATTATATAAGTCCAATTATTATTATTGAACATGAGACTAACCAATTTCGAAAACATTTATCCCGTAATGAATTCTATTCTTCTCCGTTCTGTACTAAAGTCATCCAGTTGGTGCGGATGCACTTTTTTAGGTCATCTGACCATTGAGCGGGAGTCTCCCTCTGCTTCGGAATGCATCATTTCGCGGCCTCAATTCCGTTATTCTCCTGGTAAATCTGCTGACTTTTAATCTGACTATGTGACCTGCTCTTCACTTCGACTCCACTTCAGGTTTGTGATTCTTTCAATGGTGTTCGCAACACCGCTCCTTCTCTTGATATTTATGTTGAATACCTTGTTTCTTAGCGATATATCATGCATTGCCCTCGCCATGGCCCATAGCGCAGTTTGGATTCTGTTTTTTATCCTTTTTGTTAATGTTCTTGTATCACCTCCGTACGTCAATACAAACCACGTGGTTCTTCCTTTTAAGGCAGATAGAGATTTTTGATCTTTTGTCCATTCTTCTCGCAAGCTCGCAGGTCAGGTTATCTCTTCCAAGACGGATTTCTTGGTTAACATATTTCAAAAACATTAGACTATCATCATCATTATTATCAATCAGCTCTTAGAGTCGTCCACTGCTGGACATAAGCCGCCCGTAATGTACTTCATTCTTCTCTGTTCTGCACTACAGTCATCCAGTTGGTGCGGATGCACATTTTTAGGTCATATGACCGTTGAGCGTCTGTCTCCCTCTGCTTCGGAATGCCTCATTTCGCGGACCCCATTCCGTTATTCTCCTGGTTGATCTGTTGGCCTTTACTCATTTGTGATTCTTTCAATGGCGTCCGCAATACCGCTTCTTCTCATGATACTTATGTTGGATACTTTGGCCATTAGCATATATCAAGCATTGCTCTCTCCAAGGCCACTAGCGCAGTTGGGATTCTCGTTACTGTCCTTTGTTAATGTTAGTGTTTCAGCATCGTACGTCAATACAAAATGCACTGATTGAAGACGACGTATCTTCTCCTATCGACCCCTATCTTCTTTTTAAGGCAGATAGTGATTCGCAAGCTCGTAAGTTAGGTTATGTCTTCCTAGACGGATTTAGTGGCTAAGATATTTATATAGGTGGACTTGTTTTAGGTATTTTTAAGTTTTTCAGTCTTAGATTTTCATTCAGTACCAACTAGTCATGAGTTTGGTCTTACTTGTATTGATCTTTAAACCCACAATTTCAAAGGCTGATTCTAGTTCAAGTAACATGTTTTTGTTTCGTTTGTGCTATCGGTTAATTACTACGATGAGATCGGCAAAGCGTAGGTGGTTTACCTTTTCACCGTTGTTGATGTTGATTACAAGGTTTTCGATGTTAGTCTCTTTGAACATATATTCTAAGAGGGTAGCGAATAACTGGGGGGTATGACATCTCCTTGGCGTACCCCTCCTTTAATTGAGAACTCTGCGGTATCTTCGTGCAGTCTGATGCTTGCGCATGCGTTGTTGTATACGTGATTTATAATATTCGTATAGCGTTGGTCTATTGTGCATTTCTCGATAGATCTCGATAGATAGCATGGATTTGGAGTCCATCGTCATTAGTTTTGTCTTACTTGTGTTGATTTTTCAACCTACCATTTCAGAGGTTGATTCTAATGCAAGTAGCTTGTTTTTGCTTCGCCTGGGCTATCGATTATTAGTTCGAAGTTATCGGCAAAGCGTAGGTGGTTTAACTTTTCATCGTTGTTCATGTTGATTTCGAGGTTCTCGATGTTAGTCTCTTTGAATATATTCTAAGAGGGTAGTGAACAACTGGGGGGATATGACGTCTCTTTGGCGGACCCCTCCTACAATTGAGAACACTCTTCGTGCAGTATGTTGCTTGCGCTTGCGTTGTTGTATATTTGCTTTATGCTATTCGTATAGCGTTGCTCTGTTCTGCATTCCGCGAGGGATCTTAGATTGGCTGTGGAGTCAATCATGTCGAAAGTCTTTTTGTAGTCAATGAATATTAGCATAAAGGGCTTGTTATTCTCTTGCATTTCTCAAATGAGGATTTTGAAAATGTGTAGGTGGTTATTGAAACCTTACCCCACACGAAAGTCTGCCAGCTGTCTGATATATTTTGATATAATTCGCATGAACAATTTGCATATCTGCGAAAGCAGACTGATTGCCTTATAGTTTAGAATTTGTGTTATGTCTCCATTTTTATGTAATAGTATAACCAATGCTTTCTTCTTGCTTAATTAAATATATTAGACTGTAGACACTTGTTAGACTATAGACTATATAATTTTAACAATTAAGAGCAAAGATTTATTATTACTATGTTCAAATTCACCAAAGACTTACAACTGTGTAACCACAGTTGCAAGTACGGCTGGTTTTCTGCATTTTACTGCCACGAAAAACCAAATGTGGTTAACTAAGAAAATTAATATTTGATAAATAGCAACAATTAAACTCAACCATAGACCGGTTTCTACCTTACGGCTTCATCAGTATGGATTTTTCAAATAAACTTAAAAATTGAATCAAAAAACTTAATAACAAATTAAGACTTACTTGTGCAGCTGTTCCCAACGACAAAGAAGGAAACATTGCAAATCATTGCATTTATATTGAAAAGAACTTAGGCAACCCACAAGCTGTCGCTGTACGGCGAATAATATAAGATTACTAAAAATAATAATTATACTATGTGAATTATTATAAACAATTAAGAGCAAAGATTTATTATTACTATGTTCAAATTCACCAAAGACTTACAACTGTGTAACCACAGTTGCAAGTACGGCTGGTTTTCTGCATTTTACTGCCACGAAAAACCAAATGTGGTTAACTAAGAAAATTAATATTTGATAAATAGCAACAATTAAACTCAACCATAGACCGGTTTCTACCTTACGGCTTCATCAGTATGGATTTTTCAAATAAACTTAAAAATTGAATCAAAAAACTTAATAACAAATTAAGACTTACTTGTGCAGCTGTTCCCAACGACAAAGAAGGAAACATTGCAAATCATTGCATTTATATTGAAAAGAACTTAGGCAACCCACAAGCTGTCGCTGTACGGCGAATAATATAAGATTACTAAAAATAATAATTATACTATGTGAATTATTATAAACAATTAAGAGCAAAGATTTATTATTACTATGTTCAAATTCACCAAAGACTTACAACTGTGTAACCACAGTTGCAAGTACGGCTGGTTTTCTGCATTTTACTGCCACGAAAAACCAAATGTGGTTAACTAAGAAAATTAATATTTGATAAATAGCAACAATTAAACTCAACCATAGACCGGTTTCTACCTTACGGCTTCATCAGTATGGATTTTTCAAATAAACTTAAAAATTGAATCAAAAAACTTAATAACAAATTAAGACTTACTTGTGCAGCTGTTCCCAACGACAAAGAAGGAAACATTGCAAATCATTGCATTTATATTGAAAAGAACTTAGGCAACCCACAAGCTGTCGCTGTACGGCGAATAATATAAGATTACTAAAAATAATAATTATACTATGTGAATTATTATAAACAATTAAGAGCAAAGATTTATTATTACTATGTTCAAATTCACCAAAGACTTACAACTGTGTAACCACAGTTGCAAGTACGGCTGGTTTTCTGCATTTTACTGCCACGAAAAACCAAATGTGGTTAACTAAGAAAATTAATATTTGATAAATAGCAACAATTAAACTCAACCATAGACCGGTTTCTACCTTACGGCTTCATCAGTATGGATTTTTCAAATAAACTTAAAAATTGAATCAAAAAACTTAATAACAAATTAAGACTTACTTGTGCAGCTGTTCCCAACGACAAAGAAGGAAACATTGCAAATCATTGCATTTATATTGAAAAGAACTTAGGCAACCCACAAGCTGTCGCTGTACGGCGAATAATATAAGATTACTAAAAATAATAATTATACTATGTGAATTATTATAAACAATTAAGAGCAAAGATTTATTATTACTATGTTCAAATTCACCAAAGACTTACAACTGTGTAACCACAGTTGCAAGTACGGCTGGTTTTCTGCATTTTACTGCCACGAAAATCGAATTTATCAAATATTAATTTTCTTAGTTAACCACATTTGGTTTTTCGTGGCAGTAAAATGCAGAAAACCAGCCGTACTTGCAACTGTGGTTACACAGTTGTAAGTCTTTGGTGAATTTGAACATAGTAATAATAAATCTTTGCTCTTAATTGTTTATAATAATTCACATAGTATAATTATTATTTTTAGTAATCTTATATTATTCGCCGTACAGCGACAGCTTGTGGGTTGCCTAAGTTCTTTTCAATATAAATGCAATGATTTGCAATGTTTCCTTCTTTGTCGTTGGGAACAGCTGCACAAGTAAGTCTTAATTTGTTATTAAGTTTTTTGATTCAATTTTTAAGTTTATTTGAAAAATCCATACTGATGAAGCCGTAAGGTAGAAACCGGTCTATGGTTGAGTTTAATTGTTGCTATTTATCAAATATTAATTTTCTTAGTTAACCACATTTGGTTTTTCGTGGCAGTAAAATGCAGAAAACCAGCCGTACTTGCAACTGTGGTTACACAGTTGTAAGTCTTTGGTGAATTTGAACATAGTAATAATAAATCTTTGCTCTTAATTGTTTATAATAATTCACATAGTATAATTATTATTTTTAGTAATCTTATATTATTCGCCGTACAGCGACAGCTTGTGGGTTGCCTAAGTTCTTTTCAATATAAATGCAATGATTTGCAATGTTTCCTTCTTTGTCGTTGGGAACAGCTGCACAAGTAAGTCTTAATTTGTTATTAAGTTTTTTGATTCAATTTTTAAGTTTATTTGAAAAATCCATACTGATGAAGCCGTAAGGTAGAAACCGGTCTATGGTTGAGTTTAATTGTTGCTATTTATCAAATATTAATTTTCTTAGTTAACCACATTTGGTTTTTCGTGGCAGTAAAATGCAGAAAACCAGCCGTACTTGCAACTGTGGTTACACAGTTGTAAGTCTTTGGTGAATTTGAACATAGTAATAATAAATCTTTGCTCTTAATTGTTTATAATAATTCACATAGTATAATTATTATTTTTAGTAATCTTATATATAATTTTATATTACATACCATATGGACTATATAATTATAAGACATTTTCACAAACAAAAAATGTAACACAATGGAAAGTAAGACAACAAAATGGAAAAAAAGCCTCGGGGTTGCATAGAATAAACCTCTTTAAAATTATGCCGAAGGACTACAATAAGACAATATTTCAATGAGTATCTTAATAATTATGGAATAGATATGTGGAAATTTTATACATTGCATAATTGAATAGATATGTTGAACGTTAATTGTTAATGTATGAAGGTAATGTAAGGTATTCTAATTGACATGGTTATGGTAGAATGGAAAAAGGTACGTAGTAAGTACATAAATAAACAATAACATGAAAATTAATAAACGTATAAAGGTATAACCGTTAATTAATAAATTTGAAGTTTTAACCACACTTGTAATATGTAAAAAATATTATATAATTTATTATTTACAGTTATATAAATTTAGACACTTCTCTAAAATATGACCTTCAACAGTCGATACTCGTGTCGCGATAAGTGTTTAAATTTCGAATAACAAGTAATATAATGAACAACTTGCTCCACTAACTAATTTCAAATAACATGCGTGGTGGACGGAAGAGTGTGATAGTCTCATTGAACTAACAATAAGAAAGAAAGCAATAAGAAAGAGGAGAATCCTCAGGAAGATCCTAGGCCCGGTAAAGGAAGATGGAGAATTCCGAAGGCGACATAACTCTGAGCTCTACGAACATATTGAGATGCTCTCTGACTGTGCAAGAAAAAGAAGGGTAAGTCTGTTCACCTTCTGGCAAAACAAGAAGGTTCGTACCACTTAGTTGAGAGAAACCGAGAAGGATATCAAAGAACTGGGAATAACAGATCTTCAAAACAGACAGTCTGTGAGACGCACCCTTAAGGAAGTCGGTGGATTTCAGGAAAATCCCCGACGAAAAGGTACCCCCTGGACAGAAGGGAGAAAGGAGTTGCACCGGCAGAATTTGCGACAATACTGGGCATAGATCAAAGCCCAACAGTTGAACAGGCGTGATCCAAAATAGGCGTATTCGATATAAGAAGAAGAAGAAGAAAAACGACCATAACAGACAAAATTTCTTAAATGCTACAAAATTAGTGACTAAAAATCTCAAGAGAATAAAAAAGCTCGAAATCATCATATACTTGTACATGAAAATTAATGAAGATTTTCTCAGAAACAATGTAAGAAACTTTTATAAGAATTTTAAGAAGAAATTGAATTAGTACTATATAGGATAAAGAAGGAAATGTTGCTCATAAAAACAACGACAATTGCAACTCCAAGTATTAGCAGAATATTTCGAAAATCTCCTTAACTGTATAGAAAGGATCCCATAGAAAAGGTGGACATTAATATATCTACATCAACCAAACTTGACTCAGAACTTCCAACCATTAAGGAACACTCAATAATACCGAAGCTTAAGAATCATAAGGATTCGGGAGAAAATCAAATCAAAGCTGAATTTTTGAAGAATATTAACCAAAACGTTATACAGTCTTTCATAAATATCTTTGAAGAAATTTGGATACATGAAAGAATCCCAGATGACTGGAAAACAGCTCTTATACATCCACTTCATAAGAAAGGATCCAAAACAGACCCTAACAACTACAGAGGGATATCTCTCCTTGACGTAACATACAAGATATTCTCTACAGTCCTACTACACAGGGCAGAACATCAACTAGACCATCAACTTCGAATACCAAGCGTGTTTCAGGAAAGGTAGATGTCCGGAACAAATTATCAACCTCAAATATATCATGAACTACCAAAAATCACCGGCTTAATCGTATTTTATCATATTAATTGACTTCTCAAAGGCATACGACTCTATAGATAGGAAATCCTTGTTCTCGGTCCAGAAAGAACTAGACCTGGATAACAAAACTACAAACCTAATCAGAGAAACACTAGCTAATACATTCTCCAAAGTTAAATTCATGAGGGAACTCTCCACCCCTTTTGAGATTAAGACAGGCGTACGGCAAGGAGATGGACTTTCTCCACCGCTACTTACCTGTGCCTAGAAAAAGTAATCAGAGAGTGGAATGTGAAGACCCACAGTGGAATTAGAATAGGAACTAAAAACAAAGACCTAAATGTCAATTGTTTAGCTTTTGCTGATAACGTGGCCTTACTAGCTGACACATGGCAAGAAGCCAAGGAACGGATCCTCGAACTTGAGAGGCAAGTGTTAATAATGGGTTTCAAAGCCTCTGTTAAAAGACCAAAATAATGACGACCATAAAAAACCCACAAAAAAAGCATCAGGAAAGCAACCAATTCAAAGACATCATCAAAGAATTCGAATATCTTGGGGAATGGTTCACTTGGAATGAGCTAGAGAAAAATGCACTGTAATCTAGGAGAAATAAAGTTGATTTGGCCTTCCAATTTACGAAGGGCACTTGCAACAAGAAGTCTCTCTCCTGGAATACCAAGATAAGACATTATAACAAGGTAATTAAACCAGAAGCCTTATATACAGCCGAAACCATTGTCTCTCACCACCCAGGACCTCTTGAAAGGCTGCAGGTCAAGGCTAAGAAAGATATTATGCAAAATCTTAGGCCCCAAATTTCTTAACAACAAATTAATCCATGTCAGGAACGAAACACTTTGCCAAACCAAAAAACCAAAAAACTCGGACACAATAAAAAAACGTAGAATTGATTTTAATGTGCACATCCTCTGAATTAATTCAAATAGACTTTCGTAATAAAAAAACAAAACCTCTTTGGTTTAAGGAAAGACCTCGTAGAACTTTAAATTACAAGCACCATGCTCAAAGACAAAACAGCCAAAACCATCACCAAGAATAATGAGCAACGGTTCCAAGTTAAAATCAAACAAAAGATCTCAAAGGATGTGACAATACTGGGCTAAAAGGAAAGCTCAAAACAATAAAAAATGGTTAATTTCGTGTACTCTAAAGTTGTATGAAACAAATAAAGAAGAAGTAATAATAAAAATTTAACATATTAAAAGTGTGCTCAAAACAAAGTGAATTTATCAATTCGGTGTAGATATGGATTACCACGTAATTATGGTCGGAACCGTCCTATTCTTAATTAATTAAATTAAATTAATGCACATAATTAACTTACCTAAATGTATACTTTTGTTACATTTTCTGTTGCGACCGATTTTCTGTTGGACGAAGTTTAATTGGAAGAATTTAAAGGTAGAGTAATTATTTTTAATTGATTTAAAAGATTCAGTTCATTGTGTATTAATTAAATTCATAAATGTTTTTTTTTTAATGTATTGAAGGGACTTCTAAATATCATAGAACTGAAATAAATTCATTTTTAAAAATTAAAAAAGGCTTTTATGAATCCCATTAATATATAAGGAACTGAATCTGTAAAATCAATTAAAAATAAAGACAATATTAATATATAAAATAATAATATTCTGAAAAGCATTGTGTGTAGTGCACATTTAAAATTAATATCAATGTAAAGAAATCTTGTTATTTGTTTTCATAAAACAATATTTATATTAATTAAACTTGTATAATATATTCCAATATTTTTTTTTAGATAAAAATTACATGGATTGTAATTAATATTTAAGCATGAAGTATTACAAATAATGTATATATATATATATATATATATATATATATATATATATATATATATATAACTAAAGGATTAATATCTAAAAGACAAAGAGCACGATCTAATGATGTCTAACAATAGTACGGACAATCTTTGACAGACCGATTCAATTGAATTGTGTGCCAAAGCTTCTACGCTTGATGAGTCGGAGAGATTTGTAGATGAGCGCGAGACAAACCAAATAAATAGAAGTATAATAAGTAGAAGTATAATAAGTAGTAATAGAAGTAGAATAAGTAGAAGCTTTGGCACACAATTCAATTGAATCGGACGTACCGGGATAATCTAGCAATAGTTAAGTTAACATCCAGTTTTTAGTCGCTTTTTAGTTTTTTTGTAAGACTGCAGGCCTTCAGCCCCTGACAGTATAGGTCTTGACCGTTTCATAGTCGCTTGCTTTGACGCAGCGAAACGGCTCACATGGAGTATCTTGAACTCATGTGCTAAAAGTGACTGAAGATTGTCCGTACTATTGTTAGACATCATTAGATCGTGCTCTTTGTCTTTTAGATATTAATCCTTCAGTTATTTTATGTATGACCTACATCTTGTGCACTGACACATTAAATCGTAAATTCTTTTTACAATATATTGTATATATATATATATATATATATATATATATATATATATATATATATATATAAAAAATTATTCCATATCTGCAAATATGCCATTATTTGAAATTGTTTTCGTGGTTAAAAGTTTATATTTACGGTTCTCTATTGTAAATATTTTTATAAGCAATTATTGAAAATATATCCACGAATAAATGGATATTGGATTGAAAATATACATTTCATTGAATATCGATTGTCGATTTTCGAGTAAACAATATTCATTGTTCTTCCAATTAAACTTCGACAACAGAAAATGTAACAAAAGTAGTATATTTAGATTGGTTAATTTTGCGCATTATTCTAAATTAATTAATTTTAATAACCACCCATATGTTTATTTATTTGCTTGTTATTGTTTATTTATTTTCATGCTATTGTTTATTTATTTTCTTACATCGTACCTTTCTCCATTCAACAACAACCATATCAAATAGTAAACCTTATAACATATATTTCGTACATCAATAATTACTTTATTTCCACATATCTATTTCATAATTGTTAAGATACTTATTGAAACGTACTTTTGTTATAGTCCCTTGATGTAATTTTAAAGATAATTAATAAATACAACCTTGAGGATTTTCTTCACTTTGCTATTTAACTTTCTCATATTTCATTTTTCATTTGTGAAAATTTGGTTATATGTCTAGTTTAATGTTTTGGAAATTGTGTAGTCTTAGGTGATAGATCTTTCTATATTCATCTCCTTGACAATTTTTCAAGATGCTTCGGGCATATGAAGTAATGATTAAAATTATACCGTAGGATTGAAAATTACATGGGGATCCTAAGAAAAATAAATTCAGCTTGCACAATTGTTATTTTCATTAAACAATCCAAAGCAGTTTTTTTTTCTTGATTAAATAGGGTGTTTACGGTCTTTTGATTTTATTTTTATGGGGTGATTAAACATCTTAAAAGAAAGTCATTAATGTAAAAATTTTAACAAAAGTTGCATAATACGAGCGATATTACAGATTTAAATATTTTCTTGTTTTTTTAAGTGGCGATTAAGTATCTCAAATAAAACTTTATTTAAAATGTTTGATGGAAACCACTTTACAGTAGTTGTTCAAAGTTAGCGCCCTGTTGTTCAACGCAAAGTCTCACTCAACTTATCTATGAAATGGCATAATTTACTAGGCCTTGTTCTTGCTGTTGAATTGTCGCCGCAGCTGCCTCAATTTGGTTACGAGGATTATCTAAATCAATTATTTCGTTGTTGTATATCCTTGTCTTCATAACGTCCCATACGTGGAAATCAAGGGAGTTAAGTCGGTGATTGAGTCACCTCGACTAGTCCACTTATTTTCAAACACATTATCTAAATGTTGGCGAACGAAACGATTAAAATGCGGTGTTGTGCCATCTTGAAGAAGCTACATTTGTCGATGTAGGTACATTCAAAAGAACTTCATCCAATAGTTCTATCAACTAACTTTGCAAAAGGAAGTGATAATCTGTTGTAGTAAATCGGTTTGGCAACACATGGGGCAATATTTGGCAATACCTTCTTCTTCTTCGAGTGCCTTCTCTCCCCGGGGTTTGGTTATCATCAGGGCAATACACGTATTTTGGGTGTTGTGGATGCTGTGGCTCAATAAGCCGATCTCGTAGGTTTTTCAGTCAGAATATTCGTCTTCTTCCTATTGATCTCTTCCCGCTTATTTTCCCCTGTATTATCAGGCTCAATATTATATATTTTTGGCCGTGCATAATATGTCCTAGGTACCTTAGTTTTCTTTTCTGGATTGTGAACGTTAGTTCTGATTCCTTTTCCATTCGGTTTAATACTTCTATATTCGTTATATTATCGTTCAACTGGATCTTCAGCATTTGTCGGCATACCCAGAGCTAAAATATTTCAATATCCTTTATGTTTTGTTTTTTCAACTTCAACCTTGTTTTTAGATCTAAATTCTTGTTTGAAAGGAGTGGTCTCATTTTTATAAACGCTGTCCTTGCGATCTATATTCGTCTATTTATTACGAAAAAAAATTTTATTACGAAATATTTATTACGAATTTTTTTTCTGAGTATAAATTAAACAGTGTCGGTGATAGAATGCACTCTTGTCTGACTCCTCCCCAGATTTTTATTTCTTCTGAGGTTCGTTGTTCTATTGTGATTGTGGCTTTCTGATTCCAGTATAGTTTTTGTATTATATTTGTAATTTTATCGTCAATTCCTTTATCTTTAAGAATGCTGATGAGTTTATGGTGACGTACTTTATCGAACGCCAATCAATGAAACATATATGCATTTCTACGTTCACATCCCGCCATCTTTGTATGATTAAGTTAGCTTCAAAAATTGCCTCTCTAGTACCCATGCCATTTCTAAACCCAAATTGGGTTTCGCCAGTAATTTCCTGCAGCTTCATATATTCTTTTATGGATGTATCACTTTGAGGAATACTTTTAGGGTGTGTGGCTCATCAGCCTAAGTGTTCTGTGTTCTGAGCATTCTTTTACATGTTGTTTTTTTTGGGATCGCAATGAATGTGGAACGGAGCCATTCTTGCGGTGTGATTCCTGTATCGTAAATGGTATTGCATAGGTCAATCAGCGTTTTTAGGTCTTGTTTTTCGATCAACTCCAACGGTATTTGGTCTGGTCCTATTGCTTTATTGTTTATTCCATTGACCAGTCCGCCCAAAATTTTTATGGAAAAAATGTGCTTTAATTGATTACGACGAACAGCATGTGGATTTTCGACAGTCCAAATATGATTATTATGACTGTTTACTATTAAATAATATGACTATTATGGCTTCTACGGCATTCAAAATTCGGTTGTGTGGGCCACATCCATCATCTTGGTCCGAAGCAGGTCAAATTTGGAGTAGACCAGTTTCTCGTGCACGGATTACTGTAACGGTGAATTTTTGTGAATAGGTGTTGGCCTGTTAGGAAGCCGCTCAGCGTACAATCGACTTGCAGCAGCAGTATTCTGGATTACTTTCCCATAAATTAACAACATGTCGACGTATTCACTATTGGTGCAATGTAACATTTTTACTTTTACATTACTCCTAGTATTTATTCGGAAGAATAGACTTTAAATCACAGTGCAGTAAAAACTAATGAAACAGCTTCACAGATGTAAAAAGTTATCATCATCGCTCTGCTTAGTAAAACATTCACTGATAATTTATCGTTTGAATTTAGAAATGTTAACACTAATATATCTCTTATTATGCAACTTTTGTTAATGCATTGTAAGGTTAATGACCTTCTTTTAAGATATTTAATCACCCGATGTAAATAAAATCAAGGCCGTAAACACTCTGCATATTTAGAAACATTCAAAATAATTTTCATTATAATTCATAATAAGTTGTAGTCCTTTAATAAAATAATTTTAAAAATTCCATAAACACTGTTATCAATTAGAGCCCGAATTCGTCAAAATGTGGGACTCCGGGACTATGTCTGTAACACTTTCTGTAAGATTTTCTTAATTTTATTTACTAATAGTAAAACGATACTACATAACAGATAATCATAGCAACTTAATAAAGTTGGAACACAGCTTGAATATATAAACATATTCAACCTCTCCTCTATAATATTGTTGAGTCTTTTTAGGACTACCAAAAACAAATTGGTAATTTACTAATTTTTATTCTGAGAACTACTTACTAATATTATCATTCATAAAAGCAAAGCTGCACTGATGAGAGATAAATCTCGAAACGCGTCTGCAGATGGCTATTCACTTAGATAAAAGAAAGACATGATCTTTAAAAAAACAATGTTATTTTTCTGGTTTTTGTTGAGTCCCACGAAGGTAGACTGAAAAATAGTAAATAACTGGCAAATTTCATATGAGATTTGTTTTGGTAGTTCTAAGAACACTCAACAATATTATAGAGCTCCGGAAAGGTTGAATATATTTATATATTCAGGCTTTGCTCCAACTTTATTAAGTTTATCTTAATTTTATTGTGATACATTAAATAAAATACCTACCTACAATTTGGATACATTGCCTGTTTAGAATTTGAGTACATGATTTAATTTATTAGATACCGAGAGAACGAACTGCCACATAAAAAAACATTTAATAATTTATCGAAAGTCTGCTTAAGTCCTCCTATACATTAAATATTTTTTTAGAATATTAAATATTTTAATAGAATTATACCATATGTTGTTCCTTTGTCCAAATCATTTAAGAACTTTTAAAATACGCAAATAACAAAACGTATGTATCACGAGATAATTTTAAAGACAATCGTACAAATGTTAGAAATGTAGAAAAAAAATATAAGGGAAGTGGATCATAAAGGTCTATTCGCTTACGTTAGTGCTATAAACGGTCAGTTGCGTGATATTACATCTAAAGTAATTGATAAATCATATTATTTACTCGTCCGGCAGAGTACGGTTTATTATCCGTCATAGACCGTTCAGTATGCCTTCAGTAATATATAGTACTTCACAAGTGTGTTGCAATATTATTTAAGTCTACATGCAACAATGAATCGTGAACAATTATTCAATTTGATCGATACTGTATAATGTGTCCTGTACTAAATTATATTAAGAATATCTCTTTTCTATTTATCACTAAATTTGATTTTTACGGATATATGAATAGAAGTCAATGAAACGTCAAGGTTTTCACTTCGTATACAGCACCGAATTGATATATCACTGATTTATGACAGTTATGTAACTGAATAGATGTTAATAGCTCATAATATTTCTTTCTCACGCCAGAGATTTTTTAAGGAAATCGAAAGGAATCGGAATATTTTTCCATATTTCTATAATATAATAGGGTTTCAAGGTTTTCATCTATCCTTTTTGTAGTCGATGTTCGATTTACTTGATAGATTATCTATACAATGTTTAAAAAAATATATTTTGAAATAAATGTTTACTGCTATCTTAATAATCACCTTCTGTTTCACCTATTCTAATAAATCACTTAGTAACATATTTATAAAGAGAGTGTATACAGTGTTGTTAGGGGATCGGGATACGTTACTAGGAGTTGAAAGAACGATATATAGCGTGCAATTAGAAAATTCGGGAAATTTACTCCTTCCCAGTAAATTGTCAAATATACCCTTAGATTTTTCCCTGAAAATTCCTATTAAACGAAATATCTATATACAAAAAATTCTGTTTGTTTTTATAAGGATTTTAGAAAAAATCTCATGGATATAAAACTATAAATCGAGATATTTTGTAATGAAAAAGAATTAAAATTATTATTATATATATTCTCAGCTTATCGACTTAAAATCGACTTCGCCGGTGAAACAGAGTGCGGTGAAAATTTAAATTTATTTATGGTAGATGAATTAAGTAGCTAAATACATTTTTAAGCATTGAATTAAAAAAAAAACTATAAGATTTAGCATAAAGGAAAGAAGATTTCCTATTTATATGAATATTAAAAGATTTTAATTTAAATTTATGGGAGGAGGAGAACTACGAAATTTTTAATCTTAAACTAAAATTAAAGTTTATTTACATTTCAAATTAGTAATACATAAAGAAGTGGATAAAACTAAACTACTCGTTGGCTAATTTGGACCAATGGTGTCTTAAGATGGACCATTCATATTGTTAGCTGCAATTGTCACAAGAGTATTTTTTTATGGTTGTTACTGGTTACTATAACAGATGTCTGTTCAACGCGTCCGAAGAAGAATATGATGATATTGTCTCATTGTCAAAATTATCCACAGTTTCCGAAGGTCCAGGTTGAAGTAAAGTTGATGCTGCAAAGTGGTAATCTTCGAAGACATGGCTGTTAACTGGCCAAATCCCAGTAGCATGAAAAGCACTTTCAGCTGTTACAACTGTCCCCGCTTTACCACATGCTTCATTAAGCAATTTTGAAATATTTGCTTGATAAATTTTGTCCCCCTTGTATTGAAGCAGGAATGTTTCTTGTGCCCATATGAAATAAATGCGGAGAGGGCTGAAAAACGCAGCATCCAGTGGCGATGGGTTGTTTGTCTAGATAATTGCAGCAATACAATTTTCTTACAAGTTTCTACTGTGAGTAGTGTGACCATCTAGTAGCAAAAGGTCTTTCTTGTCTTTACTGCAGTTAAAGTGATTTTTGAAATGCTGTAACCAGGTGATAGAACTACCAGACTATAGAATAGTTCAGAGTTAATGCAACCTGTGTCGAATATAGTATCAATGTATGCAGGAGGTACTCCAATTTTGAGGCCATTGCTAAGTCTTTTTCTTTCGAAAATTATGATGAGCGGAATATAAACTCTAGCAGCATTGACTGCACACATCACTGTAATATCAATACCACGCTCGCCACTTGTTATCGCCACTTGTTATATTATATACCTGTCGTTTTCCTTTGTGGGAAACCACTTTCTGTGGCTCTTTTTGGACAGTGGTAAAACCGGACTCTATATTAAATATTGTTTCAGCAACAAATCCATATTTGTTGACAATATTTCTAAAATGTTAAAGAAATGACTTAGCGTTTTCTTTGTTAAATCCCTTAGCCCTTGCCATGGAAGTACCTTCGTAGTGATAGCGCTTTATTACGTCTCATGAAAGCATAAAATTAATTTTTCCTGCCATTTTTTTTCTTTATTAAATTATTATTTAAAGGATTTAAACCATATTTCTCTGCTACATCAAATGCTAGTTTCTTATGCTAGAAGAAGAATATGTTCTGATTTTTTCCATATTTCTATGAAATACAGCTGGTCTAGCAAAAACTCGATCCTAGTTGAATATTACGTTTTTCCGATCTGCATGCCTTTTAATAGTTTAATAGTTATAGCTTTTGGTATGTTATAAAAACGGCCGCACTGGTCTTATAAGCCTCAATAGCTAATATCATCTGCAGTCCAACGCTCGTAATATCCTCTTTTTGCCATGCCTTAATCAAATATTTCTTTCTTATGGATAATGTGTAAAATGCTCACAATACTCCCACAATACTCGGTCCAATTTAAGAAAATTACATTAATTAAAACTGGGACAAAATTATTTGAGAATATTTTAAATTCTAGTTTTAAATTAAAACATTAAAACCATTGAGTCTTAATTTATACATGGAAGATGAGTTAAGCAGCCGAAACACATTTTTAAGCATTGAAAAATAATTAAAAGCACAAAGGAAAGAAGAATTTCCTATTTATACGAATATTAACAGATTTTAATTTAAATTTATCGGAGGAGGAAAGCTACGATTTTTTTAATCTTAAATTAAAATTAAAGTTTATTATATTTCAAATTAGTAATACACTGCCGAGCATAAAATTTGGGTCGTTCCATAATTTGAAGTTATCTTAGAAATTTTTAGTTTTTTACGTGTTTTTTCGGTTGTAACAGTACACTAACTGATTGCTTGAATAAAACAAAAGGTTTTTCTTTTTCAAAGTTTACTGAAAGAAATAAAAATGAACAATTTTAACTGTATTAACTTATGAAAATTAACAAGTTTACTTTGATATGTTTTTGTTGAAACAAAAGAAAGATTAAGAACAGCATGGCTTCTGTTTCTGTGGTGTTATCTGTCTGTTGTAAATTGTTGTCATTGCTATTGTTCTGCAATGAGCATAAATCCTGTTGCTGCGGCACGAATTGTGGCGGCTTCAGAAACGGCCGCGGTCAGCGCGAAACTGCGAGAAACGTTGGTGTAAGTCTCTCGATTGTGCATCGAGTATGGCGGCTCCTCGAAAAGACTGGTCTGCTCACTCGAAGACCTTGTTCAGGCCGAGGCAAAACTACAACAGCTAGAGATGACCGCTTTCTCATTTCTAGTGCTTTGAGAAACCGAATGGTCAAGGCAGTTTCACTTCCAAATCATCTGCAGTAGTGAGAAATGTAAACATAAGTGAGTGGGCAGTTAGGAGACGACTTTATGCTGTTGGTTTATCTTCTCGAACTAGAGCTACTGGACGTGCACACTGCGTGCACACCAGAATGCGAGGTTGAATTTTGCACGAGAACACTTGCCCTGGACAATAGCGGATTGGAGTCGCGTATTGTTTTCCGATGAACTGCGATTCTGTCTTACGGGCTCAGATAGACATGTAAGAAAGTGGCGACGACAAGGCGAGAGATATGCTCAAGCGTGTATTGCCGTGCGACTACCATTTGGTGGAGGATCAGTTATGGCATGGGGAGGCATATCTTTTGACACACGCACGGAGTTAGTCTTTATTGAGAATGGGACGTTGACTGCGCATAGGTATCTGACAGAGGTTATCCGTACATTGTTATCCTTGGAGACGACGCAACATTTATGCATGATAACGCGCGGCCCCAAACTGCTCGGATAGTTACTGAGTATCTTGACGAGTGTGAAATCACGCGATTTGTTTGTCCTGCTCGTAGTCCAGATTTAAATCCAATTGAGCATATATGGGATGAGATGGTAAAACGTTTACGTTGACATGTACCGGCCCCCAGAAGTTCTAGAAAGCTCCGCGCCCCTACTGGTGCAAAAATGGGAGAATCTTCCGCAGAATGTGATCCAAATCTGATCCAGAGCATGCCACGTCGTTTGCAAGCAGTTGTCACTGCCAGAGGAGGGAATACTCACTACTGAAGTCCTTAAATTTTCTTTTGTTTCAACAAAAGCATATCAAAGTAAACTTGTTCATTTTCATTACTTAGCATATCAAATTAAAATTGTTCATTTTCATTACTTTTAAATAAACTTTGAACAATAAAAACCTTTTGTTTTATTCAAGCAATCACTTAGTAAACTGTTACAACCGAAAAAAAACACGTAAAAAAATTTAAAAATTCTAAAATAACATCAAACTATGGAGTGACCCTAATTTTATGCTCGGCAGTGTACATACAGAAGTGGACAAAACTAAACTACTAACCAAATTTTATTTTACATTCGATTTCCTTTTTCACCATATAGACAATTAGATTCCACTTAAAATACTTACAATATTGCATTGTTTTATGTAATGCGGTAACTTATTCTAACCAGACGAGCCATCATAAAATAACAATTTAAATTTTCTATTAGTTCTACAAAATTCTAATCAAAGATTTTTGTGTTTCTTAGTGTATAATTGAACGATAAAACGAGCCCGTCGAAGGCGGGTTCGAAGATGATAATTTGTAGATAATTTGTATTAATGCTCGCCATTGCTTACATTTCACACTTTTTAGAGTTTGAAATTTGGCGCCTAGGCTGGTGTGGACGGTACACGGTCGGCCCTGAACAGTCATATTTTTAGAAATTTTTGTAGTTGAGTTCTCCTTGCAAGATGACCTAGGGTATTATTAACGGGTACATGTAGGGCGAGAGATTCATCATCTTCGAACGAGACGTTTCGTATAATCACGATCAAACGAGCACGCCGAAGGCGGGCGCAGTTCGATTATACTACACGTCAATTACCGTTCAATTATACTACACGTCTCGTTCTCGATGATGATTTGTAGACTTTTAGCGTATAGGAAAACTCAATCATTTATCATGTTACGTGACTGGAAATCATAAAGAAAAGAGTTACCGTGCGTTAGATAATACAGATTATTATCTTGGATCGGGCGGTTGTAAAGTTTTACGAAGGTCGGTCACAGACCTCGAGGCCAACCAGCAGTACGTCTGGTTGTGTCTATATCCACTTCCAAAACCAGCCACTGATACTGCAGCATATTTTGTACTATGTGCTGTGAAGTGATTTGTATCAATGCTTGCTTTAGACAGCAAGAATTTTTCCCAATGACCAATCGTTTTACTTTTTTGTATGGATTGATGTTTGATATGACTAATTTGTTGTTTTGCTCATTTCTTGGTTCTTTTGTCATATTCAAGTAGTGAATTACAGCTGTAGCGACACATAGCCCATGTTTTATTTATAAAAATGGTAGTATAAGCTCTGGCTTTTGTTTTCACGGCTTGCACATTTTTATGTTCATGCATATGTTTTTTATATTAATCAGTGCGATAGTTTGCTGTGCTGTAGATAAAATAAGCATCGTTGATACTTTTTCTGCTGCACCCTTTAGCTGCTTTTAGCTACTTTTAGCTGATTTCATCAGGCCAAGTCCTTCAAAACTGGTGTTGTGTCCCCTGTACTTGCATATTTAAACCTTGTAGTCGTTCCTCAAACATTCCCCTGATGAATCGGGACAGCAGTTTATACTTACCGAGATCTTGAGTAGAGATGAGTTGTATAACTGATCTGTTGCAGTTCAAAGTCCCATAGCTTCCTCCGTTTTCGAACGGAGCTAACTAAACTTCTAACTTTCCGTTAGAAAGCGTATTATAGTATATTTCCTGCAATTGCGTTAAATATTGGAATATTGTTTGATGAAGAAAATTTTCGTCATAGCTTTAAAAGGTAACTTGGTATTGTTTGAGTGTTGATGGTGTTATGGCCTTGATTATGATTTCTGTTGATGCTTCATTTATTCCTTTACTTAGGAAGCTTTGCGGACAAGTTCCCTACCACCAATGAAAGTTTGTGTGCCGGTGGATGAATTTCTTGCTTGGAAGGAGACAATAATAAATTTTTGTGAGTTTTAAAAACTAAAGGCGGTTCGGTAAGTAGTGATTTAAAGAGCGGGTACCAGTGCTGGGTTGACCACAATGGTATCACGACTGTTCCCTCACTTTTATCGGTTATTATTTTACGCAAGTTCTAGGGGTAAGTGCGCAAGGAGGAAAAACCATAGATTTTTCATTGGTTCACTTAATAGTAAATACATCTACCGTCATCGCGTTTGTATCTGGGAAGCGAGAACAAAATCTAGGACATTTTCGATTCAACCTTGATGTTAAAAGGTCAATTGAGAAAATTACACACTTTATTGATTTTTTCAAATTATTCTTTACATAGCTCCCATTCGGTATCTATATTAGTGATTTTCGATACTAAATCAGCCTCTTTATTCATAACTGACGGCATGTATGACGCGTAAATCCAGATTTTTCTCCTCTCGCACCATTGCCAGACCTCTATTGCTAATGCATTTAAGTGGGGATATTGAATGCCGCCTGTCCAATATTGATATAGGAAATTGCAGACGTATTATGAATTCCTAAGATAATTTTTGCCGTCTAATACTTTGTTCGCGAAACATCTTATACCAAGGAATGCTGCTATTGGTTGTAGATAGTTTATGATAAACTTTATTTCCTCTTTCGTCCAGAAACCATGAGCCTTTACGTCATTACAGTGTGCACTCCACCCGTTCAGAGATGCATCTGAAGATATCTCAAATTTAAACTGAAGTGTTCTATTTAGGTTAGAACCTGTTGGTGTATTTTCCACCATTACAGTTCTTCCAGTATTAGTTCATTAACACAATTTCTACCGTCGTAGTCGTTGTCGTTGTCACTTAAAATTAAGGCCCATACTTTTGCCTTTCTAGTCTTTTACAGTGGATGGATCCACATGCCACCCCTGGGCAAGCTACCGTCTGTCAACACAAGTTAAAAATCTACTGAATTTATAATAAAACCAAAGTATTTGCATTTCTGACTAGGTGTTTGTGAAGTTTTTGGGTGGTTTATGACAAGGCCCAATTGTTCCAACATGTTTTTCACCAAATTTGATGAATTTTTACAGGATTCCTATGAATTTCCCACAATTAATAGATCATCAAGCTAAATAATTAATAAAGTACCTAGTTGTCTAATTTTTTTCATAACTGGTTTCATAATTTTTGTATAAACAAAAGGACTTGTGCATAAACCAAGGGAGAGGCATGAAAAACTGGAAGAACTGTCTCTTAAATTAAAATTTATAAAATATGAATAAAGTAGTATATATCTTTTAGATCTATCGAATACGTATATGATCCTATAGATATTAAATGTTTGGTGGACTTATTATGTTCCATTTTTAAAATGGATAGATAGTATCGATAAATATATTTAGATTTTTTAAATTAATAATAAATCTACTGGAGCCAGCTGGCTTGTCTACTAAGAAGAAAGAGGAAATGAATTCATTATCTTCATTTTGACAAGGCTCTATTACATTTTTAGCTAAGAGCTTATTTATTTCATGCTTACTTTTTATAATACCATTTTTAGCCTAATTTTGGTCTGTTAGTGGTTTTGTTTGATATGGATTTCTCTGAAATGTATTTAATAACACTTCAGAAAATCTGGGATAAATTTATCCTAGGTAATTTATACCCAGTTTTGCGTAAAGTATTTTAGACAGCCTGCTCACTCCTTCACCTCATCTACTTCCTTAGGGTTTGCTAGTGAATTGATGGCCGACTCGATGCTTCTGTCGTATTGTATCTCTTTCACTGGGGTTTTGTTTTTATTGGAATTTCCTTTTTAGAGTCAGAATGCTCTCCTAGCATTGGTTGCTTCTACGTCTTCAGTAAGAGCTATTTCTTGCTTTTGGAGGTTGTTGGATGAGATTACCTAAATCAACATTTTATCCAGATTTTCTTCTAAAAAAGGAAATTGTTTTATAATATGGATCTTTATTGTAAGTATTTTTGTAACTTCGTCTAAAGGACAGTTTGTCGTATGGACTGTTAGTCGTATGAACAGTTTGTTGTATGGGCAGTTTGTCGTACAGACAGTTTGTCATTTGGACAGTTTGTCGTTTGGACAGTTTGACGTATTGACAGTTTTCCATATGGGCAATTTTTCATATAAACAGTTTGTCGTATAGACAGCTCTTTGTACATTTTATTTCTGTACAAAGACATACTTAAGTGTGAATGAATCACCACACATAGAGATTTAGTAAGTATCCCAAGTAAGTATCTCATATGGAAGTCAAATACGTTTTTTTGTGATACCGGTTTCATATGGAAACATATATCTTTTTTGTTGTACAGACAGTTTGTCGTATAGACAGTTTGTCGTATAAACAGTTTGTCATATAGACAGTTTCTCGAATAGACAGTTTGTCATATAGACAGTTTTTGTACATGTTGTTTTTGTACAAAAAAACCTACTTAAGTGTGAGGCATTTTTTAAGTAAGTGTCCCGTATAGAGGCTAAATACTCTTTATGTGATACTGGTTTCATATGGAAACTCATATTTTTTTGTTCTACAGACAGTTTGTCGTATGGACAGTTTGTAGTATAAACAGTTTGTCATATAGTCAGTTTGTCGTATAGACGGTTTGTCATATAGACAGTTTTTTGTATAAAAACATACTTAAGTGTGAATGAATCACCATACTTAAGCATTTGTTAACTAAGTGTCTCGTATGGAGACTAAATACTTTTTATGTGATACTGGTTTCGTGTGGAAACTCATATAACTTTGTTATGCAGACAGTTTGTCGTATAAACAGTTTGTCGTCTGGACAATTTATCATATAGACAGTTTTTGCACATGTTGTTTTTGTGTAAAAACATACTTAAGTGTGAATGAATCAACACACTTCAGCATATTTTAAGTAAGTATCTCGTATGGAGGCTAAATACTTTTTATGTGATAATGTTTCGTACGGAAACTATATCTTTTTTGTTATACAGGCAGTTTGTCGTTTGGACAGTTTGTTGTATAAACAGTTTGTCGTGTATAAACGTGTTGTCGTTGTCGTGTTTGTTGTATAAACAGTTTGTCATATAGATGGTTTGTCGTATGGACAGTTTGTCATATAGACAGTTTTTGTACATGTTGCTTTTGTAGAAAGAAAAAATTAAAAACATATTTAAGTGTGAATGAGTACGCACTTAATTATTTTTTAATTGTCTCGTAAGGAGACAGTGATACCATGCATTTCCATTCTGATTTTTATCAGTGGTGTTATTTAATTCTGCCAGTTTACAAACTATGTTTTTGAGGTTATCGATCTGTCTTTTAATTTTTTCCAGTCTTCCATCCATTTTTTGTTTCTTCCTATCTCTTTTCGTGATCGTAAACATGATTTTCTCTTCTTATTATCTCCTGACATTATAAACCTTTTATTCTTATTTAGATTTGGTAATTTTTTTATACTTAGAGTACTCAGTTCGTGTGAAACGACAAACACAACGAACGAATATGACTGTACAGGGCCGGCCGTGCACCGTCCACACCAGCCTAGGCGCCAAATTTCAAACTCTAAAAAGTGTGAAATGTAAGCAATGAGGAGCATTACTACAAATGATCTACAAATTTTCAACGAGAAGTGTAGTATAATATCTCTCACATATATAGGTAATATTTTCATTAAAATATTCTGGCATCAAATTACATTTTATATTATGAACTTGAACTAGGCTGTTGAAAACAATTAGCTGAACAATAGACGTATAGACCAATAGATATTACTTCTAGTACGTGTAACATTGAGGTAATTGGCGAAAACATATTGCATTTCAGAATAGCACCAAAGCATATTTTCTCTATTTTGCGTCTACAATGAAGTCATTAAAGCACTCATATGGGTTCATTATTGGTTCGCCGAGTGCGATACAGTTTTCTCAATATGTATGGGCGATTTTTATATTTAGAAATAGTTCATAAGGCGTTTTCGCACTAGTCTATTAGAAAACTCCTTTGTTTTCTACGCTCGTTGTTTTCTAAACGTGAAAGCGTGCTAAAAAAACCGCGCTTATTGAACTCATTCTTCAATATACCATTAATATGATTTAAGATGTTTTTAACACATTGTAGTCCGTTGACGTATTAATACTTTTATTTGAAGCTTAGCAGGCTAAAAAACTAAAGAGGCGCCGCTGACATAATAACCATCTTTGGTTTTGTGGAAATTGGAGTTTTTCCTCGATTTTTGGGAAAACACTTTACTTTGAACAAAACCCTGGGCAACTAAAAACGTTTGTTTCTAGAGTTTCCCCTTGATTTTCGGAAAACGTGATAATTTTGAACAGAACAGATTTCAACGTTGAAAGAGAAATTGTTGAAACGTTCTTAATTCCTTCTTGATATTTGTAGAAATTACCGTTACGATTTTGGACCGAGCCTTACGGAGCTACAGAATTTCGCTTTTCTCCAATTAGCGTTTGGTCGGGAAATCGCAAAATCAAAAATAAATTGGGTTTTAAGAACAGTTAACGGTTGTATTTAAAATTTGAATCAGTGGGACCGAAAATTTGGACCCTCCGAAACACTCGAATTTAGAAAATTTTCTATTGATATTTTGTTTTCAGAAAAACTAGCCCCAGTAGTTTGTATTTTGAATCAAACAATTTGTGACTTTTTCGACTTTCCTTGCCTTGTTCTTATTTTGTATTTTTCTCAATAATGTACAAACATTTTTTATTGATTCTTAAAAAAGGGAGCAGCCCCTTGCAATGTTTCACTTTTTAATCGATTATTATTCAGTCTTCTCCAGTTTGTGTATGCGGGAGGGATTTAAAATAATTATTGTGTGCACGTGGTATACAATGTGGTGTACAAAGGTGGTATACAATAATTCCTTGTATTTGAGGTTTGTGAGTGGTCTCGTATTTTTTTGTAGTTTTTTAATTTTTACATTGAAATTCATATTCGAAGATTCATAAGTTTTCTCTTGGGATAATTTGATATATTCATATTCTCACAGTTTTTTTTTGTAATTTAATTTGTTATAAACAAATTATTAACGAATTGCTGAAAATTACAATGGTATATCAGGAGACCCATATGAATCCATTATCAAATCGAAACTTATATTTGAAATTAAAGTATTTATAATAAATTGCGCTTTGATAATTCAACTGCTACTTTAATAATTAAATATAAAGCTTACGAGATCACATAAACTTTAATTGCATATTTTCCATATCGGTTTGAAACTCTCACAATGGGACTTACGCCACTTTCAAAATAAATTTTTCATCACTTCATTAACCCAGCAAATTTTTTTGTTACAAAATCTTAATGATTTTAAATATATTAGTAACAAGTTACTTCACAATCAAAAGATCAAGTAAAAATCTAACTATTAAGGTAACCAACTCAATATTTTTTAAAAATGGACTTAGGCCACTTTCAAAATAAACGGCTCATATAATATGGTGCTGCAAAACATATCTTGTGGAAGAATCAACGATTTATAGAACAGCACTTTTGTATACATTTTCAGATTATTTCTTATTCTATTCAAAAAGTATCTTTTCTTAGACATCCTTTGTATAATCTGCATGTGAAATAACTATAATAACACATAATTTGCATGTGAAATAAAATTTAACTTGTTTTCTAAGATAACACCCAGATCTTTGATTTGATCTACTTGTTCTAAGATTATGTACACAGATATATATATATATATATATATATATATATATATTAAGACATATTTATATATTATTATTATAACATATATATATATATATATATATATATATATATATATATATATATATATATATATATATATATATAAATATATATATATACACTGCCGAGCATAAAATTAGGGTCACTCCATAATTTGAAGTTATTTTAGTAATTTTTAGTTCTTTATGTGTTTTTTCGGTTGTAACAGTTTACTAATTGTTTACTTGAATAAAACAAAAGGTTTTTGTTGTTCAAAGTTTACTGAAAGTAATGAAAATGAACAATTTTAATTTGATATGCTAAGTAATGAAAATGAACAACTTTACATGGATATGCTTTTGTTGAAACAAAAGAAAGTTTAAGGACTTCAGTAGTGAGTATTCCCTCCTTTGGCAGTGAAAACAGCTTACAAACGACGTGTCATGCTCTGGATTAGATTTTTGATCACGTTCTGCGGAAGATTGTCCCATTCTAGCACCAGTATGTCGCGAAGCTCTCTAGAGTTTCTGGGGGCCGGCACATGTCTCCGTAAAAGTTTTCCCATCTCATACCAAATATGGTCAATTAGATTTAAATCTGAACTGAGAGCTGTCCAAACAAATCACGTGATTTCACACTCGTAAAGATATTCAGTAACTATCCGAGCAGTATGGGGCTATGCGTTATCATGCATAAATGTTGCGTTGTCTCCAAGAATAACCATGAATGGTAAAACATGGTCTTCTAGAATCTCTGTCAGATACCTATGCGCAGTCGACGTCCCATTCTCGATAAAGACTAACTCAGTGCGAGTGTCAAAAGATGTGCCTCCCTATGCCATAACTGATCCTCCGCCAAATGGCAGTCGCTCGGCATTACACGCTTGAGCATATCTCTCGCCTTGTCGTCACCACACTCTTACATGTCTATCTGAGCCCGTAAGACAGAATCGCAGTTCATCGAAAAACAATACGCGTCTCCAATCCGATATTGTCCAAGTCAAGTATTCTCGTGCAAAATTCAACCTCGCAATCCGGTGTGCACGGGAAAGCGGCGGTCCAGTAGCTCTAGTTCGAGAAGATAATCCAGCGGCATAAAGTCGTCTCCTAACTGCCCACTCACTTTTGTTTACATTTCTCACTTCTTGCAGATGATTTCGAAGGGAAACTGCCGAGACCGTTCGGTTTCTCAAAGCACTAGAAAAGAGAAAGCGGTCATCCTTAGCTGTTGGAGTTTTGCCTCGGCCTGAACAAGGTCCTCGAGTGAGCAGACCTGTCTCTTCGAACCGCCGCCATACTCGTTGCACACTTGAGAGACTTACACCAACGTTTCTCGCAGTTTCGCGCTGACCGCGACCGTCTTCTAAAGCTGCCACAATTTGTGGATTTATGCTCATTGCAAAACACTAACAATGACAACAATTTACAACAGTCAGACGACACTACAGAAACAAATGCTATTCTGTCTTTAAACTTTCTTTTGTTTCAACAAAAACATATCAAAGTAAACTTGTTCATTTTCATTACTTAGCACATAAAATTAGAATTGTTCATTTTCATTACTTTCAATAAACTTTGAAAAAGAAAAACCTTTTGTTTTATTCAAGCAATCAGTTAGTAAACTGTTACAACCGAAAAAACACGAAAAAAACTAAAAAAATTTAAAATAACTTCAAATTACGGAGTGACCCTAATTTTATGCTCGGCAGTGTATATATATATATATATATATATATATATATATATATATATATATTTGCTTGCATTGTAAAACCACAAGAATAAAAATAATTACTGATACTGTTAATTCAAAGAAAAACAGACTCTGGCTATAGTAACGACTAAAGTATTTCGGTGCATAAACAAATTAAAACCACTTGAAAATGACTTTCAACAGTCGAAACTCGCGTCGTGTGAAATGCCAATGAATGCCAAGCTAAACCTACATTCTATAATACTTTTCGGGAGAAAAAATTTCATGTCCTTGTGTCGATTCTCACCCCTGTTTGACAAAATTGAAAAATATTTAACAACGGTTTACTGTTACCCTTGCTTTTCAAATTATGTTTGTAGCGTTTTGGTTTCAAGAAAATACGGTATAAATCTAGGCTCCGAGTAAGTCATTCAATATAATCAAATTTTGAGGACACTTAATCTTCATAGGTATATTAGTTTTTGTTTCAAAATGGCACATTGAGTCCTTTTACTTCTCTACGCTTTTCCTAGGCACTCCGGGCTAGTCGCACAGCATTCGGTCCCCGTAGAAGCTATTGCTTTATTGACAATTCTCTTCTCTTCCTTTAAAACTAAATTTATTCCGTATCATGGAATTGTGTCTCCCCTTTGCTAAACCGAGTCCCGGGAATTAGTTCTCCTATTCCCCCTATGTTATTGGATCAGCGCACAATGACCATTTTATCACTTTATTGAAATAATTCTAGTTCCTAGTCATTCTAGAGACTAGTGAAGAATTTTAAGTAACCAAAATGATGAGCACCATAGAGTCATTAGTGTAAGTGGAAATCTTCAGACCCTTTAATTTAAATACTTACGTAATCAGTTTATTTTCAGAACGTGATTGACTACGCACTAATTACGTGTTTAATTTAAAGTTAAATATGTCAATCTAGTTTAGCAAAAGGTTTAAGCCACCCCAAGGGTTTTGAGACTCTATAGTCTAAGTATATCTTACCATATATATGCCACTTAAAAGAAAATTATAAATATTATAAATTCGAAAAGGAGAGTTTTTGCTTAAAATTTGCTTCTTTTTACTTATATTCAATTATTAAATTAATTTTAGTATGCACGTCATTATTGTATTATTTATTATCAACATTTCCTTATTTAAAAATTTTCTTATTTATAATAAATTTGTTTAATTTGTAATAAGGAAAATACGGGCCGATTTTACAAGAGAAACCTTATTTTTATTATTTTTATAGATTACATTATTTTTCATATTCGCCAATTTATTAAAAATATTAAAAATAAGTAGATAAAATAATAAATAAATATCAAGATACTAGTGGTGACCTAGTATCTTGATATTTATTTATTTTTTTATTATTTGCGGAAAAATATTATACATATTGAATGAATTTTAGAGCAAATTAATATTTATGTAATGAATTATATGTTATTTGAATGAGTTATGGATATAGCTAACAAATACATATTTTATTTCAATACATCGATGAATCAAATATCCCTTGGTTTACTTCCCTATACTTTGAATAAACAATAAGAAGCAATTTAATGACTAGTTTACAGTGTAGGTAGATATATTTTTTATACTGAAAGCTCATAATCTATCTATAAAAAATTGGAGTTATCACAAAGGTATACACAACAAATTCCAAAATTGAAAGGCTATTTACCGTGATTGATTAGAAGTAGCTGTATTATATATGTTTTAAGAAACGTTTTTAATTTTAAATTTTAATTTGAAGATACATCATCTTAAGATATTTGTTTTTAATAAACATATATTATGTTGATGCTTAACTTTCCGGCGTTTTAAGAGACATTTGTAAGGAAAACAAATCTCGAGAATTGTGCCAAGGCTAGCTTGCCAGTGATCATCCGGAATGTAATCACCATCAATTTCAATTATTACTGTCCATTTGCACCAAGATCTTTATCGTGCTTGTAGGGGTTGTGTTCTGGACGGATCTTACTAAGACTAAGACTAAGCAGAGATTTGTATAGGTTTTCTCACTATTATAGATATCCATATTAAATGCCTGATCTGCTCTGGTTTAATAGCTTTATTGTAAGAAGCGTATTGTTTCTAATCATTTATTCGTACTATAATGCAGGTATGTCCAAACTTAAAAGTAAGCATAAGTAAATATAGCATTTTTTGCGATACACCATGACGTTACTTAAAAATCAGCGAAAATCTTCAAAACGCCCCACAGGCAATGTCCTTAAATTATTTAAAGTAAAACCTTCTTTAATTTATTAACTTTACTAACTAAAATTATTCTCATTATTTTACCAAGATAAAAGATATTAGCAATGTTCGATTTTATAAAATGGCTCCGCAAATTAATATTTAAAAAATGCTAAAAAATGCTTTCTATTATAAAATTCCAAAATAAAAGTTGTAACTGTCTAAAATTTAATTTTAATTTATACGTACTAACATTGAATTAAATAATGATAATATTGTTAATTTACTTTGAGGAAACTGTACAGCAGCGGTACGGTTGCCAAACTTTAGTTCGTACGAATTTATTGTAGTTCCTAAACAAGTTGCTAATTGCTGATCCGTTAGTCGTGGCCGATGTTTCGTTTTCATTGCATTCATAGAGATAAATACCGATCTCACAGAAACATTCCAGATGCTTAGATATCTATTTCATAGTGATGCCTTCGAGTTTACAAAATTTCACGAATCTTACCTCAAATTCATTCATAAATATTCATTCCAGACCCAAACTACAAAGGTATATATTTTTAAGTAAAACTTAAGTTTCGTAGTAAAGTAGAGTAAGTTTAAGCTGCTCCAAATATGGTGAGATATGGATAATATGGCTTGATAATACTTTCCGAACAATTTAATATTAGGAATTAAGATAATCCATGAAACTATTATCGTTAAATTTCATAAAAATGTATATTTTCAATTTATGGATATTAGAATCGTAGTTTAATGGAATAAAAAATCATATGACAATTCTACAATAAACGTCGATTTACTTCTAAACGAAGAAAGTAATTATTTTCTCAAATCAATTATATATATATATATATATATATATATATATATATATATATATATATATATATATATATATATATATAATTGATTTGAGAAAATAATTACTTTCTTCAAGTAATTATTTATAAGTTCAAAGTAATTATTTTCTCAAATCAATTATATATATATATATATATATATATATATATATATATATATATATATATAATTGATTTGAGAAAATAATTACTTTCTTCGTTTAGAAGTAAATCGACGTTTATTGTAGAATTGTCATATGATTTTTTATTCCATTAAACTACGATTCTAATATCCATAAATTGAAAATATACATTTTTATGAAGATATAAAATTTCTCCTGAAAATCTCCATATCTCCTGAAAATGGCTTAGTTCGCCGAAACGTCGAGAATGCAGTTCTTTTCAGTCCCAACCCCCAACATCAACGCGGAATCCCCGAGAAAACAAATTAACACATTTTGTGATATCCGCGAAAACGTGAAATACAACATATTTATATAAAGCTTAAAAGGTATGTTATGCAAAAATGAAAAGATGTCGTATCAACGTGGATGGATTTTTTTTGTTGAGTTGGGAGTTTGCTCACGAGCGCCAGCGAGTTAGCAATCACACCGAACCTAAAAAAACCCTTTCATCTCGAGTAGTAAATGCAATTTTTTCTACTGATTTCAGTTGTAGAATCCATAATTCTTCCATAAGACTTTAATAAATCCAATTCGAAGCGAACTGTCAGAACTGTCAATACAAATTTAATTGTTGGTTTGGTCGTTTCCATGGTAACATATTGCATTCTCATAGAAGGTGATACTAAATATTTAATTGAAATTGATTTAATTAATAAGAAAATCAATGCAAAATTGGTTAGTTTAGTGTTTTAATCGAGAAAATCATAAATTTAAAATGCTCATTTTCGTCTCTAGATGTGAAAATATTTTCATCTCTAGAAAAATGTCACTTTCATGTAGGGTAAGCCGTATCATCAGCCGTTCACGTATATCAGTAGAAAAAAAGATTTTTCAGTAATATTTCAGTAATAATTTGCATGCATTTATATATTAATGCGCACATTAAATCGTTTTTAATTATTGTCAACACAGTACATATACACTTCTTCACAATACAAAATCAAACAAACAAAACGTAAGAAGCAAAAAATAAGCAAGAGCATCAACCCAAAACAAAATAAAAATTAAAGCTTACAAAATAAACATTAAAAATTCCTCGTCCGTACTAATTTTTCTCAATCCCTAAACACTTTATTAAAATTTAATTAACATATTAAAAAAGAAAGATTAATTTTCTTACTTTCTTAACCCTGGAACGGCTCGGTACCCTACCAGCCATTCGTGCGATAGTCATTAGGGTGACTGTAGCTCTCAGGTAACAGACATTCACCTCCTACTCTCAGTTTTCTCGAGAGCTGTTTTAAAGATAGCGTGGGTAAAGATAGCTTATTCGTACGGTCGTACAAAATACGACTAAAAATAATTATTCGAAATTTTGTCTACAAAATTTCTTACAACTGTTTCGTACTTCTTACGTAGTTCTTGCTGAATTTCGTCGTCAGGAGGATGCTTTATGCCAAGAGGACAACGACCTGATGGAATCTGTCTCAGAATTGGAAGATGCCAGTCTCATCAACAGTGATATTGAAGAAGATGTTTTCGACTGTGCTGAAGAGAACGAAAGCTCAAAAAGTGATGGAAAAGAAACTTACGATAGATAGTTTGAATTAGGGAAGGAACTTAAAATACTCAAGAACCACAGTTTCGAACGTTCGAACTCACCTGCCTGGATCTAAAGGGAATGCACGAGGGATGACAGACGAAAAAACATTTATTTTTACTTTTTTTGACTGATGATGTGATGGGAAACATCGTTCGTAATACTAATAACGAAATAGAGTACACAAAGCTGAATTAAAATGACCACCTCTATTTATTTTTACGTCCAACATATGAGACTGAGATAAAAGCTCTTATTGGTATCTTCTTCATGAGTGGTATATTGATAGATTCTGGTTTGTGCCAAGATAATATCGTTTTCGAGATTCATGGAGCACCAATCTTTCGTTGTATTATGTCCCAGAAACGATTTTCATACCTTCTTCAAAATCTGAGATTTGTTGATTACAGTACTAGGGAGTCGAGAAAGGCTATAGATAAATTTTTCTTAGATAAATTGCTATATAGGATACTTTTGTAAGCCACCGTATGCATTAATATAGCCCTTCAGAATACTTGACGGTAGATGAAACATTACTTAATTTCGGAGGTCGACGCCCCTTCAAGGTGATACCATCAAAACCTGACAAGTATGGTCAAAACATAATTTTAATGTATGGCGGCAGGACGTTCTATTTTATTCTGGAATCTCATTTATTGGAAAAGAACAGACAAAGAAGGGTGATTTATCCATACCGACTCGGTAAGTCCTTAGACTCCCTGAATCAGTCACAGCGAGCAATCGAAATGTGACAACTAATAATTGGGTATTTGATTCAATTTTTTTTTGTCATAAATCGAAAGCTCATATATAAGTTTTATAGCTAAACTCTTCTTTTTGTTGTAATTAAAAAGTTATAACAAATTGAAAATATATTTTTAAACTCGGTACCGAAAAAAGGCCGGTCGCGTTGTGACGTAAAATGGGTAATTTCTACCCGCGCCTGACTTTGTTGATACAGTAGCTGTAGCATACATGTAAAATATGTCAAATAATTAAAGTCAAATATTAAAAGTTATCGTGCTTGTTTTGTACCATCCTGTAGGAGTACTACAAAAAGAACTCGAAAAATGTTTTTAAATGTTCCACATAGTTAAACGTCGAAACCAATGGTTTTAAACAGTGCGCCGAAAAAATCCTAAAACGACGATTTTATAAAGAATGTTTGAATGTTAGAATGAAGTTTCACCCTTTCAACGTCACAAACACATTATAGCGCGTTTGGAGTCACGTGATTATTTTCAAAATTTTATCACTTTTAAATTGATTATAATTAACTGAATTTTTTTTTTTAACTTTTTCGCATCGCATATATGAATTATTTATAATAAGGTTTTAAAATACATGAAAAAAATCTATTTTTTTTTTAATTCAACAGCCCTATTGTTTTACTTCATTTGAGTTGTGGGAGATAAACTATCTGAGAGAAAACTTACGTTAGTCGATACACTACGTATAAATATGGGAGAGATACCAGTATGTATGTTATCAGTAACCCTAGCTGGAACTGTTAAGTTCGTCTATCAATACAACAAATTGTTGGTTTCATGCAACCCTAAAAAGAATGAAAAGCTGCTAATGTCATCAATATACCACCAAGGAACAATAAGCGATGAGTCAAGTAAGCCAGAGATTATTGAATTTACAAAAGGTGGAGTGATCGTGTTAGACAAACTTTGCAAGGACTAGACTTCCAAAAGGCAATCAAGAAAGATGCCATTGAGGATAACTTCTTCGGAATGTTAGAAATCCCATTTGTACACAGTCTAGATTTATTCAAATTAAATATGAAACAAACGCTTTGGCTTTGACGAAACCCTTGATGGCAGGAATGCACAAAAAAATTATTGGGAGGGTTCTTCGTATGAAAATTGTCTTAGTATAAGAAAAAGAATTTATAGCTGCGAGTTTCAAAAACAAAACGAAGAAAATGTAAGTTGTCTCGTCCCTCGAAAGATAGAAAGGGAAATAAATTGTGTGCCAAACGCAATTCATGCATATGTGGTGAGCATAAAACAGTGTTATGCATTATGTGTGCAACTGATGATTCTAGTTAAGAAAATGAAATGCGATACAAGTTTTTTATTTATCGAAAAATTTCATTTTCTCCCAATATTATTGACTGAAATCATGAAGGCTTTAAAGCCTTCGATACTGTTGACCACAACATCGTACTTAGAAAACTGTATTGCCTTGGCTTTAGTGATGTACTACAGAAATGATTCCATAGTTTTTTGGCTGGGCGCAATCCGAGGGGCGCAATCATAGGCTCTTCTATATCTTATGAAATTGCAGGCACATCAGGGATTCCACAGGGTTCGCACTGTGCAACTCTTCAACTTGTTTAGGAACGATATAGGGAGTTGCTTCAGTCATAGTAAATATTTACTATTCGCTGACGATCTAAAAATTTTTAGGCCTATAAACTCTCACTCTGACCAATTGCTATTTCAAGATGATCTAGACGTTCCGCGGCCATGTATGTATATATATATATATATATATATATATATATATATATATATATATATATATATATATATACATATTGCAGCTGACATCTCGACATGGTTGGATTAGAACTAACCCAACCCAACACCAAACAACGCTTCACGTGTTTCCAGACCATTTCGGAATCCGAACTGAGTGTCGCCAATTTCCTTCTCTACTTTTTGGTGTATTCTTCCGTGAATTAGTCGAAGGAATATTGTTACAACATGGCTCATTAATCTGATTGTGCGATAGTCATTGCACTTCTTTGCCTTGATTTTTTTAGGGATCGTGACAAAAGTTGATGCTGGACAAAAGTAAAATGCTTCGCGAACCGCATAAAATTTTGACGCGGTTCGATCGACCCAGATTCGGTCTAGTTCATCCAAATTTCCAATTCAAATTCAAATTATTTTCTATGAAAGTGTACATTTATTGCCAATGTCAAACAACAATGATCAGATCCAATTCTTGTGGTAACTCGTCTCGGAAAACAAGCTTACAAGAAGATTTGTAAGTCGTACTAACTTCACTTGGAGATGAAAACACTTTAAATGCAATTAAATGCAGACCGAATGCATCTGCTATTAACTACCGAAATAAATTTCGTTGGTTTCGTGCCTTGCGTTTTCTTTAGAGGAATAATACAAAAACATAAAGGCCGCAATTTATTATAAATGTTCATAATCTTCTCTTATTTCGAAAGTGAATATTGTTCATTCTTTATCCAATTCGCCAAATATATTGAACAAAATTGTACTAAATTTGAGTTCCTGGTCATCTTTATACTTCCTCACAAAGACTTATGTGCAGAAATCTGGCAGGGAAAACGTAGGGTTGTAACCCCGCAATCCTGCGATGGATGTACACCATGATAGTGAGACCTGCGCTCACTTACGGGACAGTTGCGTGGGGAAGTAGAACCAAGCTTGAGAAGATTCAAAGCCTGGCTTATATCTGCATCGCGGGGCGATGGGTTCATATCGGATAGCAGCAATGGAGCTGCTGCTGGACCTGAGTATGTTGCACCTTGTCGTGGAGAGGGCCGCCCGACCGTCAATGGTAAGGTTCAGCAGGGAAGGAATAGACAGAGGTAAAATAATCGGGCGCAGAGACCGGAACAGCCTAGATGCCAAGATGCCCTGGATGGAAGTACCAAAAGACTAAATAGTATACAAATACCGAATAATTCGAGAAAAACTACACAGCAATGTGTAGTAATAAATACTATTTGAATGTAGCGACAAATCCTCAGAATACCACATAGAGCAAAGTGCAAAGTGTACAAAAGAAGGTACTGGTGGAGGAGTGTTTGGACCTAGTACCAAATACTTAGAATCCATGGGAATCTACCCAAGTATCTTCCAAGCAGAGGTAGATGCAATCGAAAGATGTGCACAATTCAACATCGCCAGGAGCTTATGCAAAAAAATGATTGCTATCCTGTCAGTTAGTCAAGCAGCCATCAAGGTAATTAGCTCATACATCATCAGATGTACATCATCAGATATGGGACTGTGTGGGAAAGCCAAACAAGTTCGGCAGAGAAAATAAAGTAGTGCCATACTGGTTACCAGGACACACTGGTATATATGGAAACGAAGAAGCCAATCACCTAACAAACAAGAGATCGAGTAATCCCTTTATAGGTCCAGAACCCTTTTGTAGTATGAGTATGAACACTATCCACAAAACTTTAGATGAAGAAATAAAAGAATTCCAGGGCTAAGACAATCCAAAGTAATGCTGGGATCTTTTAACCAGAAAAAAAGAAGTTTGTCTGAAACTAAACAGGAACAAGCTTAAAATTCTAACAGGAGTCCTGACGGCACACGGCAGACTTAGAAACAACTCAAGGCCCTAGGCCTAGAAGAAGATGACAAATGCAGATTTTGTGGCTCAGCAAACCCCCATAGATCTGTTCAAAGACTGCAGAGCACTGCTCCGCAAGAGACAAAAGTACCTTGGGGCCTACTGCTTGAACACAGAAGAGTTGCAATCCTTGAATACCTCCCAGATCCTGAAATTCCTAAAGGAATCAGAACTAGAGGAGGCGCTCTAAATGGGTAAATATACCAACGATTCGAGGAAGAGAGTGAGGTATAATAGATCCATGAAGGTCGCAGTACAAGTTAACACCGAAACCTAAAAAAAATCTAATCTAATCTACTTCCACATAATAAACGGGTAAGAAATGCAACCTAGTCGCATTTCCAGGGTTAATTATATATTGATGTATCTCGGATATTCCATATTTCGGATATGTATTCACCTAAATTTAATTCATATTTTATAATTATTTTTAAACGCAAAATTGATTCGTATGTTACAATTTGTTCTGCATAAATAGCAACAAAGGTAATTAAACGGGAAATAATAATAATGATAATAAAAACTCCATTCCAATATTCATTTCAATATATTTCAACAAATAATCTAGAAAATTATTACTACCACCCAATGAAATCTAAAAATACAATCAATGCATATTGTGTTAAAATGTTGTAATAATGGAACATGTGGAATAATTATGATTTAGGATTCTAATCACAAACTAACTGTATTCGAAACTAATCTAAAATATATAGCCTATACGCTTTGTACTATTGATTTCAATGAAGGCGCAATAGTTAAATTTTAACATAATACCTAGCAGTAAGTATTTTCGTTTAGCGATCAGTGATTGATTTATAATTTCCTATTTAAATTGAAAAACATACTGATTATATTAATAGACTAGAAGCCCTGCTTTCTTGTTAAACTTATGTGGTCCGAGGACCCACTTTTGAACACATTTTTATTTACGGAACTCCGCTTGAACAAATTTGTTTTTGCGGACCCCATCCCAACCTTAGGCATTTCACGTCGTTCTTGAGACTTAATTTCTGACTCAATAATGTCATATAGGCACATTAATGCAATTTTAAGCAATTAAATAAATGGACATTTTTATTCGGAAACAACAAACATTTTTCTTAGAATATAGAATAAAAAAACACAAAATGATTAGATATGGTAGCAAAAAGAACAAAAAATGTACAATAAATCATCGTCTTCTTGAACTGTTTCCACCCATTTTTTATATCGCGTGGTCTTGCAGACCATCAACAATGACTAAGAGGACCTCCAGGGGTCCGGGGACCCAAGTTTAAAAACCTGTGCAATGGAGGATACAGAAATGTTGATATATTACACTGGATATAATACACCAGATTGTTCCAACAAGAGCACACGATTTAATTTTTTATTAAAACACATTATTTAATATTTCCTTAAAGTGCTTTTATTTGTATAAACTATACTTTACTATAACCATTCTGCTCGAATTTCTTGATCGTATGGTTTAATAATCTATTATTCGAAAATTCTATATTATTAAAAACCCGAAAAACGTGATCCCCGCGTGAGGTTTTTATGGAACTTTGAAAATCTCAGGGCAAGACGCATTGGCCTGAAGTTACGGTCGAGATTTGGTTTGGCTTGGTTTTTGACTTCAAATTATGAGATAATTTCATTTAAAATCTTATCAGAAGAGCGAAAGTATGTCGGCATAAGATGTCGAGCTTCATTTGCTTGCAAACTTATACAAAAATATTAGAACTTTTGAAATAAATTTTGTGTTGTATTAGAGTATATTTATATTTTGAAACAAGAGTGGTAGGGAAGTTTACCGCTCCAAAAAAATGGTGCTTATACCTTTCTTCGTATGTTGTAGGTCAAAAATTATGATATTTTTCATGGGTACTTTTTTTCAAATTTCATAAATTCGTCAAGTGACGTGTTAACAGGGTTTTATAAGCAGTTTTAATCTGGGTTATAACTTCAAACTATTACTATGGAGTGCAAAATAATAAGAATTTCTTACCAATGAGTTAAAAGCAACAAAGTGAAATAATCAAACAATGTACGGTGTAACAATGTAATCAAAAATATTTCTGGGAAAAATCATGTTATGTGAATTTTAAAGGTAAATACTTGCCCTTATTTATAAGCAAACAGCCAATGCAATATATAGTACTGTCGAGGGACAATGCAAATAAACAACATAACTCAACCGTGCAGAAAAAATAAATCGTGACTTCTCGTTGAAACACCCTATTAAAACCAAGAAGTTTCGCAAACAAGAGGGATTCAAAACATTGTTATCTATGTCTTACTACTAAACTTACTAGTAAATCATATAACTGAGCAGTTTAGAAAGTTTAATTACATACTTCGACGAAAATAGAAACTCATAGAATAACAGTAAAACTGCAAAACTGCAGTAAAAATAAAATACGTTTTGATAATTATCTTCACATTACAAACAAACAATATATTTTCTATATATTAGATTCATTAAAGTAGAAGTTGTTTGTGTAAACCTTTCTGTATGTTCAGGAGAAGTTTCTTGGAGATAAAGCCAATTTGTAGCAATTTAAGGGAGAAGCTGAAGGATCCGCACTATTTCAGTATGAATTATTTTCTAGAAAACTATTTCGTTATGCAACGAGATCGCTATTATAATTACAATACGTATTCCATTGCAACACGGAATAGCGTATTATTTCAAATATTAAATGTATTTGCATATATCTATTTAATATTGTTATTTTAGGTACATGTCATTGTGCAATATGATTTATATAACTTACAGTACTTACACCTACAGCTTACGGCTTACTGGCCGTGTACCAGGGAATATCTCGTGCAATAATGCTATTGTTTTATGTGATATGTTGTGATTGTCATTTTTAAACCACATTTTTTCGAGATGCATATTATCTCATTGAGTCACACAAAAACTGGGTTATCATGTAGCGCTACCGTTCAACTGTTTTTTTCCAATGACCTCTCAGTTGCAGAAAATGGTTTGGCAGCAAATGTAAATGGTCCCCAGTCCAAAACCCACACCAAACAGTAACTCGTTGAATTTCTTTCTAATAAAACACATGCAATATTCTCGATTAATCTTTCGCTTGTGCGACAAGAATAGGCCGCGTAGATAGAGCGATTTAAAATTTTGTTCTGTAGATAAGTCAGAGTTTATGTTAACAAGCCATATGTAAAAGTTTATGACAAGAACCATCCTAGCCTTGAAAGAGAAGATGAGACACAAAGAAATGTAGCCACTGTTCTGGAAATCGTGTTTTCAAATTTCGTAAAATGAACGAAAATCAGCATAGGCGTACAATTATAGCATATAGTCGGCGACACAAGAAAACCTCGTAACTAACAGTGACTTTGTTATACCATATATTCACCAGAGTCAGATCTCTGCAATGCTAAATTCTCGTAAATCGTAACATAATAATCCTGCAATAGATTGGTAAATTACAAGAAAATATCATAATCAACATGAACACTGTTGACTACGATAACCTCAAAACTCCACCAGTCTCTGCACTGCGACAGTGTGCATGACTTGATTCTTCCGTATCTGGTAATGAAACCCTTGTCGAAGATCAGTCTATTCGAACAGATATTTAGCAGCACAAAATGTTGGTCTTTAGTCTGCTTTTGTTTGCTCTTGTCTGGTCTTATCTGACTGCGCTTTTGCCTGGGCTTGTAGGGTCTTGTCTGGGCTTGTCTGGCCTTGTGTAGGTTTGTCTGGTCTTCTCTGGGATTGTCTGATCTTGTCTGGTCTTGTCCGGTCTTGTCTGATCTTGTCCCAGGCAAGAATAGTATTGGTTAGTCAAAATGACTATACAAGTAGACTACTACTTATGTATATTTATTACCTCTACAGGTTTATAAATGGATTCCAAAATTTTATACATAAAACAATACATATATAAATAAACTAATATTGTATATAAATAAAAAAGAAACAAAAAGAAACGTATGCTAATAAAACTAAATAAATCACTAAAAACCTAAACTTGCTATTCCAATTCAGCTCTTGAGATCCTTTTCTGTAGTTCCCCCATGGATCTGTTCTGGGACCGATATTGTTTCTTATAGTGATGAATTTCGTTGTTGGGTGGATTGTCGGCTTCCCTCTCCACATATTGCTCTTCTTCTCTCCTCAACTTTCTTCATCCAATCTATCCCTCTTCCATCCTCGTTTAAAATCTCTTCTCTACCCTCGTCCCTTTCTCTCATTTCTGAACATTCGTTCAGCCAGTGTTCTATTGTCTCCTTGTTTTCTCCACACATCCTGCATACTCTATTCCTATCCTCCATCCAAAATTTATTATCTCTCTCTTCATTTCCACATCTGAATCTTGCTATTGTCACTCTCTCTTTTCTACTTTCTCTTCCTAGGTACTTTGGCAGTTCTTCCGTTATTATTTTTTCATATTTCCCATTGTACCTAGACTCCCTAATTCTTGCTCTCCTTTCTTGCCTTTGCACATCTCTCTCTCTGGACCAATTCCTCTGTCATTACTCTACCTCTCTCTCGCATTATTTCTATCTCCGCTCCTGCATACCCGTTTCTTTCTAGATATGCTTCCCTCTCTTTCCACACCCCCTTTCCTATTTCTTTTCTTTTTTCTTTGAGGCACTCTTGCAGAATTCTGCACTCTCCTCTCTCTATCACTCTCTCCTCAAAACTTATTGCTCTCTTTCCTGCTTCTATTCTTATTCCATCTCTCTTTGTTTCCTCCATCACTATATACCCCGGGGTCTCTCTACCTAGTCCTAGCACCCATTTCAAATATTTTTCTTGCACCCTTTCCAGTCCTTCTTGCTCTCTCCACCCCCATATTTCCGCTCCATACATCATCACACTTTTCACCAGGCTATCAAACATCATCACCCTCCTTCTATAGTCGTGTCCAAGTTTTCTCTCTCCTATTCCCCATACCACTCCTAGTATTTTATTGGCTTTCTTTACTAACTCTCTCACGTGTGCTGTTTCAGTATTTCTCTCATTAAACACGTACCCTAGGTATTTAAATTCTTTTACTTCTTCAATTTTCTCCTTCTCCCATCTCCACTCAATTACTCTTCTCCTGCCACCCCCTTTTCTAAACACTATCATCTTGGACTTCTCCACATTCACTGTCAGCTTTTTCCTCCTCATATATTTCTCCATGTTTCTTATCATTTCTTTCATCCCTTTCTCGTCTCTCGCTAGCACCACCAAATCATCCGCGTAGGCTAGGGACCACACTTTTTCTTTGCCCACCACGACCCCACCCGTCTGCGCCTTGCTGAACATCTCCTCTATGTCTCCAATAAATGCTGCAAACAGGCTGGGGCTTAGTGGGCAGCCTTGTCTCACTCCCTTATGCGTATTAAAACCTTCGCTCACCCTTTCCCCAACTCTCACTCTACTTATTGTTTCTTCATAAATCTCTTCTAATTTTGCTATCAGATGTTCCTTTATCCTCTTCTTTCTCAGGCATTCCCACAGTGCCTCTCTTGCTACATTATCAAAGGCCGCCTTCAGGTCCACAAATAATGCATACATCCTGCCGCCCTTCTTTTTTATCTCATTCCCTACTATGTGATTCAAGATGTATACATTATCCATGGTCCCTCTCCCTTTCCTAAATCCCGCCTGTCCGTCTGGTATCACACCTCGCTCCTTCAATTCCTTCGTCAATCTCTCTTCTACAATCATTGCATATATCTTATATGCTGTATTGAGCATGGTGATCCCCCTGTAATTGCTTGCTGTTTCCCTTTCTCCTTTCTTATATATGGGGCATATTATCCCCTCTTTCCACTCCTGTGGGAAGCCCTCTCCCTTCCACACTCCATTCATTATCTCCAACAGCCTGTCAGCTTCCCTTTCAGTTCCATATATCCACGATTCATTCTGTATACCGTCCCTCCCCGGTGCCTTTTTCTTTTTCAGTTTACTCAGTTGTTGTTCTAATTCTTCTCTTGTTATCTCTTCTATTTCTCCCACCCTGTGTTGACTCTTTTTCTTTTCCTGTCTGATTTCGTCACCACCCAGCAGCTGACTGAAGTACTTTCTCCATTCCTCCATAGTAATTCTATTACTCACTCTTTCTACTTTTTTCTTTCTTTCCCTATTTATGTATTTCCATACCTCTTCTTCCGTCTTTATGCCTTTCATCTTTAGTTCTTCTTCCATCCATTTCTTTTGCTTCTTCTCCTTGCATACTAATTTGTACCTCTTGCGTGCTCTCTTGTAATCCTCATTACTTGCTTTTCCTCTTTTCCAATTTCTTAATTTCTTTCTTACTGATTGCTTCCCTTCCCTGCATTCTTTATCCCACCACTCGTTTTTCCAAGCCCCCACCTTCACTCTTGTCTCTATCACTTTTTTTTCTGTTGCATTTTTTTACGTGATCACCCAGTTCTTTCACTTTTTCGTTTATCCCTTCCTCTTCGTATCTAGCCTCCCTAAGTCTTGTTCTATAATTTTCTATTGCTTCTTCCGTCCAGATATTCTTCACAATTTTTCTTCTAACATCCTTCTCACTTCTTCTATTTTTCTCTCTTCCTTTTGTCTTCACTTCCAATGGCATATGATCCGACTCGACTCTTTCTCCCACCTTGAATTGTTCTATTTCATCCCATGCTTCTTCATTCACCATAACATAGTCAATAACTGTCTCCCCTCTTGGTCCGATATATGTGTACTCTCCTTTCTCATCTCCTATACTGTTTCCATTAAGTATGTCCCACCCTCTTTCTTCTACTAGACTTATCAGTAGTCTCCCTTCGGCGTTTTCTGTTGTGTCTTTTGTTGGTCTTCTTTCTATTGTTGTTTGTTCTTCTTCTAGCCGTATTCCTTTTTCTCCAATTCTTGCGTTAAAGTCCCCCCCAATCACCAGAGTTCCCTCGTCTTGCTGTTTTACTCGCTCTTCTATCATTCTCTTCGTTTCTTTCATACTTCTGCTGTATATTGTTATAATTCTCCATTTTTTCTGTCTAATTTTCACCGTTCTTTCCATAATGCCTCTTTCTTCTTTTGCTTCGGTTCTGTTTTCTTCTTCCAAACCCTTTTTCACTCCCATTATTATCTCCCCTTTAGCTCTCCCTTTCCTGCTTACCCTCTCTGCAAATTGACACTTCCACTTAAACTCTTTCGGCATTATTTTTTCCAATTTTTCCCACCCCTTCTCTTCCACCCACGTTTCTACCAGTCCCACTACATCAAATTTTCCCAAATATTCCTAAAACTCATTGTCTTTGTTTTTTATCCCCGCCTTGTTGCAGTATACTATTCTTAACTGCTCCGTTTCTTCCTTATTCCTCTCCATGTTCGTTTTCCGTTTTCTGTCCTGTCGTCTTTTCCTTGTGCTCTTCATCAAAAATTTGTTGTGTTTAACTCCCCCTTTTCATCATCCCACTTAAAGCCTTTTCTGTCTATCCATATCTTTTTATAACCGACTTTCGCCCACCGTCCTTTTTGTCGCTCTTCTTTGGCTATCGCTCTTAATTCCTTCTGTATTTCTCTTTCCTTCTTTGTCAGATCGTCTTCTATGTATACTCTCTTTTCCCTTTTTTCTCTTAGTTTCCTCTTATTTTCCATAACTTTCCGCTTTTCACCCCAGGTCCCAAGTTCCGCCACTAACATTTTCCCTCCACTTACTTTATACATCTCTTTCACCGTCACTTCTACCTCTAATTCTGCCTTTATCCATTCTTCCAGATTCTTCTCGTTCTCACATTCCCCTTCGTCCAGTCCCGTCACAACAATATTCTTTTTTCTCATTATTTTTTCCTTCTCTTCCATTTTCTCCTCCAGTCTTTTAATTTTTTCATTTAGTTCTGTCTTTTCTCTTTCCCATTTTTCTTCCTTTTCACGCATCATATTTTTCAAGTATTCCATTTCCCGGCTCATCTTCCGATTCTCTTCCTTTATCTCCCCTATATCTTCCATAATTTTTTTCAGCATCTTCATTTCCTCACCCATTTCCTTTTTAGCCGGTGAACTTTCCAGTTTTTTACTTTTTTGAAAGGGGTTCAACCTTTCTTCTGACTCTCTTCCCTTTTCTCTTTTCCTTTTATAATCCTCGTCTCGGTCGCTTTCACTCTCACTTTTTTTAATTTTTTCTTTTTCTTCCTTTTTTTCTTCCTTATCGCGCACCGTTTTTACGCGTCACAAATAAAAAATAAAAAAAAAACTCAATCCGTAAAACTCGCTTCACAAAACACGTCCGCTCCGCTCAACCGCTCGAATTGGAATCCAAGTAGACTATACAAGTAGACTAAACAAGACTGTCTAGTAGACTAGTCTTGGATAGTCTTGTATAGTCTTGTCTGGTCTTGTATGGTCTTGTCCGGTCTTGTCTGATCTGGTATTGTCTGGTCTTGTCTTGTCTGGTTTTGTCCGGTCTTATACAGACTTGTCCGGTCCTGTCTGATCTTGCCCGGTCTTGTCCGGTGTTTTCCGATGTTGTCGGTCTTGTCCGGTCTTGTCTGGTCAAGTCTGGTCTTGTCTGGTCTTGTCTAGTCTTGTCTAGTATTGTCTAGTCTTGTCTAGTCTTACCTAGTCTTCTAGTCTTGTCTAGGTTTGTCTGACTAATCTTGTCTCGTCATGTCTGTTTAGTTCCTTCCTTTTAGTTTTGTCTCTCTAGTCTTGTCGGTCTAATCTTCACTGTCGAATTTTTTTATAAATTGTTTTTAATTTATATATAAGCAGGGTACAATATTTTATTAATAATAAATAAATTTTATTAATAGTAAATAAAGTTCATTATAGTAAATAAATATTAAATTTAACAGAAATTTGCAAACATATTGGCAACCTTGATTGAACCACAGCAGAGAAATCTTGGGATGTTCTTGAGCACTTGAATTAAATCACTGAAATTGTTCATCGCCATCCAAACCGAACCAAGTTTTTATGGACTGCAATGAAAAATCAAGTCAATTTGCAAAATAAAATATATCGGTTTATAAATATTCATGCGATAACATATTTGATTAGTTTGTAATTGTTTTTTTAAGCAAATATTTGTTTCTTGTTTTGATATAGCACGCGTGATTTTATTTTTGCAAATTCAAATCAAGAAGATTTGTTTTAAAAACGGTTACTAATTAAAATCTGATATTCTAGCGAAAACAATAATTAACAGAGCTGTGCAAAATTTACTGACTTTTTACATCACGTACATGAAACTGCAAAATTTAAAAATAGACTTGATCACAGTTGAAATTTTTTTGTTCGCATTTGTCAATTTCCGCCATGCTATACCTACGTCAAAAAATGCCCGAACTTTTTGACGTTTAACTAAATATGAACCAGAAAATTTCATATTCCCGCCTTCCAAAATTAGCAGATGCGCATGCGCTTAGCGAACCGTAAAAAGGTCTATTAATTCGCTTTATGAATCGACACGAAACAATAAAATTCGCCATATTGTTTGCTTATGTCAAAATCAACAGATACTCCGGCCGACAATCACCGCCACCCGATATCAGCGGGTACAGAGTTTTTACCTAGATTATATATAAAAATCGCTATAAAAATCTTCTCCATTAATTAGCCAATAGGAACGCGACTAGTGGCAAATCTTTAGCAAGCACGATTATTAAAACAAACAATTACGTTTATGTAGACACAAGAACTATCGCATTAAGAAAAGAAAATTAAAAACATTTATATTTATAAATAAATGTTTGTAAATATCGTATTAAGAATCAATGTTAAAGAAATGCAACGATGTTTTTAAATAAATGTGGTTCGGGCGTTCTTTCGGTGTAGTTTTTGTGACTCCACATGGCAAAAAAAAACATTTTTGGTTCTCGGAATCCGAACATTGGAGTGATTAAAAAATCGCGTGGAATTAAATGCATTCAAATTTATTGTGAACGGAGAGAAAATTAGGTCAGTAGTGTAGTGTTGCGAGGATTCTTCTCGATCAATGTAAGATTTTCAAAACTAGTTTCCTATAAATAGTAATCAATCATTTGATAACATGCAAGTAAATGCAAATAACAAATTTGAACGAGTTTTATGACTACATAAAACCTGCAATTCCATATTTATTGTTTGTTATGTTTCTTGTTTTAATTAACTGAAATGGATTGAATTGGAATGGATTCATCCACATAAATGTTTTAAAGAAAGTATGGAGATTCCTCTTGATCCAGATAAACATTGTTACTTAGAATTATGATAATTTAGTTACAATTAGAAATATATATTCTTTAATAACTGAAAAGTAAATGTAAATAGTCAACTTAAACAAGATGTCACAGTAAATTGAAAGAAAATGCTATTCCATATTTCTCCTTAATTATGTTTCTTGTTTTCACTCTGATGACATAACCATAAAACATATTTTAAAAGTATGCTTAAGAAGAGAATATTGGACTAACATGTTTTCAATAAACTGACAGACGAAATAACTTTCTACAATCTTTCTACAAGAAGGCAAATGTGCACATATACCGGTATATGTGCACATTTACCAATCTACGTACTTTTACCGTAACATATATAGCAGTGACACAGACAAGACTAGAGAGACATTTCGTAGAACTTTATAAGAGACTGTTCTAAATATTTTTTAATTATTTTTATTCGTTATAAAGCGTTGACCAATTACTGTTAATCCTCTGAACAACCACTATATGGATGTGACCGATAACTATGTTTTTGGATTAAACAAATATTTATATTCTTATTTTCTATAAAATTTTTAATTTCTGATTCGAATTTTTATTTAACTAGAAAAGTGTCGTTTTTTGCAATTACTAGCAACATAATAATACATAAATTCATTTTGTGCAAGCATGCAATTTATAATTTTCTTTGTTCCATTTCTAAAAGGACCGATCAATGTACTGCTTACCCCTATTTTGATTCTTTAAGTTGTAGCTATTAACCTCGAAAAAACTCGTATCTCCACTAATCAAGATCCCTGTAAAAGTACGTAAAACTCCAATTTTTCTAGTTGAAGTGCGGCTCCAGTAAGTAAGACCTATAAATCCGAATATTATCAATTCCTTACATAATATTTTTAACAAGAAACACGTTTCATGGATGTTATTTTCATTCAATTATTATTAATAAACATATGAAACACAAAAAGATATATTCTGTAAAAGTTAAGCTACTGGAGTTACAAGGTTTTCTTGTGTCGACGACAATATGTTATGTTCTATATTAAATCCAAATTTTGGTATTTTCACAAAAAAAAATTTTATTTAAAATTTAAATTTTTCACTCTTATTTTGACACCCATTATATAAATATATATATATATATATATATATATATATATATATATATATATATATATGTATGTATAAATATATATATATATTTATATATATATATATATATATATATATATATATATATATATATATATATATATATGTGTTGTATTGTTTTCTCGGGGATTCCGCGCTGATGCTGACCCGCACGGACGCATATATCTCTTGAGAATGGCGAATGTTAGTTCGCCGAAACGTCGAGAATCCGGTTCTTTTCAGAGCCAACCCTCAGCATCAACGCGGAATCCCCGAGAAAACAATACAACACAGGTATCTATCCGCGAAAACCTCAAATACAACATATATATATATATATATATATATATATATATATATATATATATATATGGTTATATATATATATATATATATATGGTTATATATATATATATATATATATATATATATATATATATATATATATATATATATATATATATATATATATATATATATATATGGTTCTTAACAATTTTTTCGTCTCAGAAATGTCCTCCCATAGTCAGAAAGTGTTCTAATTGATGAAAAAATATGACGGATAACGTGACCCGATGGTTCCCTTTTCAAAAACCCACTTCTAGAGCCCATAAACCGTTTTTCAGTTTAAAATTCAATTAAAATTCAGTTGAATATAATAAACGAAAACCAAAGATATGGTTTATTTAACAAAAATATGTAAAATGATTAAATAATTATTAATACAGCTTCTTTTGAAACGTTTGTGGCTTATCAATAACTAGTGTTACCACCTGTAGATATTTTTACAGCCTGACATCGCCGTGGTATACTTGCAATTAAAGATCTAATCGGATATCCGCGTATGGGGATATCTTCCCATACGCGGATAAGACTTTATCGCAGCTCGTCTAAGCTGTTAGGTGGTGGATCTTGACTTCTAACCCGGCGCTCCATTATGTCCTAAAGATGCTCTATTGGGTTCAGGTCTGGACAGCAGGCTGGCCACTCCAGTACTTGAATATTAATATGATTAAAGTATTCCGTAACAATATCTGACGCATGTGGCCTAGCATTATCCTGCATAAGAAGGAATCTATCCCCAATGTAAGATGCAAAATGTACCACAAAATGTTCTAAAATGTCTGTTATGTATCGTGCAGACGTCCACCATCAACAATCAAAAGCTCTATGCGAGCTGTTAAACATATTCTACCCCATATCATCACTAAGCCACCTCCGTATAAAGTGGTTTCTCGAATGTTACAAGCGGAATATCTTTCGTTTGGCCCTCTGTACACTCTTGGGCGGCGATCAGAACTTATAAGGCAAAACTTTGACTCATATTTAAACAATACCTGTTCCCAATCATGGATTTCCCAATCCACATGCCTCCTTGCAAAAGTCATTTTGTTTCTTCGTTGGTCTACAGACAAATCTGGGACCAGTAGCTTCTACCCGAAGTCGTAAATTTGAAGCACGAAGTTTTCTTCTTATGGTTATCCTGTCTAACAGCAGTGCCATGAAGCTCAGCAAGTTGTATTTGGAGACATTGTGCAGTAGTGAATCGTTCCCTCGGTGTTCGAAGCATTAAAAATCGGTCCTCCAGGGCATTTGTAGCTCGTGGTCTGCGTTGAACAGGTCGTCAGCGTGATTTTTCTTCTCTATAAATCTCTGCAGAACCCTACCGACCGTTGTATGAGCCCCATCACCCCATATCTTCTACCAAGTTAGCGATTTTTTAGTCCTTCATTGGACAAAGTTACATTTTCAACACATTCATCACGATTTAAATTTTGTATAGCACGTTACATTGCGAACAGATGTATTTCACAAATGACAATTATCGTATCTATTGATAAAACAAGTGAAAAGCAATTTTAAAAGCGAGGTTTAATTATTGGCATAACATACTACTTATGAAAAGCTATGCTATGTCTGCGAGATTAAATAAAGAGGACATCTAAAACCTACAAAAGGCGTAACAATAAACATTATGATTATACTTGTAATTTATGAATCGGAAAATACATATTATTTTTCGAAATAAATGAGAATGTATAAGTAGTGCGTTAATTTTGCGGTTGAGTGTATATACAGGGTTATGTATGATAAAGTAATGCACAAAATTCATAAAACGCACTATGTTCATTTTTGAAAAAAAAAAATGCAAAAACACGTCAAACAGTTTATTTTATCCCGCGTCTTTTAACATAAGTCAAAAAAATAAAACGTCAAATTTGTCAAAGTTATGACGACATCAATAATTTTTTTGAAATAGGAAGCTAGTTTTTTTTACATTTTTTTGATAAAGCTTGTTTTTTTCCATTATAAAAAAATAATTGAAGTAGGGGTCATATAAGAAAAAACTGAGAGAATTAATAAAAAACAAAATAAACTTGATTTTGGATTTATGAAAAAAAAAACTAAATATTAAAAGAATTAAAACTTAAAGTTACCTAGTAAGAACATCTGTTTTTATCAATTTTTTCAATTGTTTTAATAAAACAACTGTTTGTCAGTGTCAGTCTTACAATTAGCGTCATACCAATTTTATTATGATGGCTCCTTTAACCGAAAGAGAAAGGATAGAAATTCTAATGATAGTAGGTTACGGCGATATACTTCGAAGTCATGAAGAAGCATGTACTTTATTTAATGAAACACATTTTGAAAGACCTCCAATTGCTAGAAGCACAGTAAGCAGAATTGTTGCAAAATTTAATGAAACGGGAAGCGTGAAGGATGCTCCAAAATCTGGAAGACCATAAATAAGCGACGATGCAAAGTTAGCTATTTTGCTGTCATTGTGTCACATGTCAAAAATGGGATCATGCTGATTCCTGCTCGTGGTGGCCCTGCATAGTTACGTGTATTTGAATTCCAGTCCTGAATTGAGTACTCAAGTGCTGAAACTCACAAAGCATACTGAAGATGGGCTTGAAAGGAAAGATATCATATAAGCTGTATTTATAGATCTAACAGCAACCTATAACACAGTTGATCACAAAGAGTTTATCCGAAGAAGCATATGGAGATCACAGAAGAACGTATTACCCCAGGGTAGTGTGCTTGCTCCGGCGCTATTCAATATCTAGACCAACGATCAAACATTATCTGAGGGGACGAAGAGTTTTATTTATGCAGTTGACTGTGTCATGACTGTCCAAGCCAGTTGCTTTGATACTGCTGAACGGATGCTGACCAAAGCATTAATAAAACTATACTCATTGCTTTTCACTTTAAGAACAAGCAAGCAGTCTTAAAATGACTTGCGATGGAGTCATGCTAGACCACTGCATGTTTCTAAAATACCTAGGAGTCACCCTTGACCGCTCTCTAACTTACAGCAAACATTGCTAGAACACCAAACAAAAAGTGGCTGCCAGAAATAACATCACGAGGAAGCTAACTGGCACAACATGGGGAACATACCCTTGCACTGTCAGAAGCTCTTCCCTGGATATATGTTTCTCGGCTGGAGAATTTGCGTGCCCAGTATGGTCCAGATCTAGCCACGCCAAAATGATCGATGTGGCTCTCAATGATACTTGCCGTATCATCACCGGCTGTCTAAACCCCACTTCACTGGATAAGTTGTACAGCTTAGCTGGTATTGCACCACCGGACATTCGTCGATAAATTGCGGCCAATTATGAAAAAAGGAAGTCTCTAACATCTGAAACACAACCTCTATATGGATATCAGCCAGGAAATTCACGACTCAAATTAAGAAAAATCTTCCTTAAATCAACAGTAAATCTCGCCGGGACACAAAAGCAATCCCGTATGGATTTGTAGCGAGCAAGGTTTAATAGCTCTAAAGGCTGGCCGAAGTCCAGCGAAAAACTACATCCTGGCTACAGACAAAAATGGAGTACATGAAGATCACTCAACAGATTACGGTCAGGAGTAGCCAGATCTAAAACCACCTTGATAAAAAGGGGTTTCCAACTGGAGTCCTTGTTATCGGAATGTAGAGAAATCCAGACGACCCCCCATCTGTTCCTGTATAAACATTGTCCGACAACATGTACTGTCAATGACTTACTGCATGCCTCACCAAATACACTAGAGGTTGCCAACTTCTGGGCGCCAGTAACCTTAATGAACTATGTGTTATACATTTTTTTGCAAATGTATGTGTTTCTGACATAAATAAATAAATAAAATAGCAAAGAGATAGTGAAGTGCTGTCATAGACATTAAATGATCAGCAATAATTCCGGAAAAAATCTTATTATGTGAGTTTCACTGGCTAAACACTAAACAGTAAACTCTATTCACTAAACAGTAAGTGGATACTTACCCTTTTATTAAGCCTAACAAACGGCAAGTGCAACATTTTGTCGATGTCATAGCAAGGGGCATGGTAAATAAACAAAAGAGCTCGACCGTGAAAAACAATCGTTCTTGTTGAAACACCATATTTAAGAAAGTTTAGTAAACGAGAGAAATTCAATACAACAATGGTAAACTAGTCAACCTATTTTGTATTACAAAACTACAAGCTACAGCTGTGTAATGATATTTCGCTCCTCATAACAATTACAATTTATTAAATGAAACTATTATACTTATTTTGCTAATTCGATGCATTGAGTTGCTTCTGTATATCTTTCTATTTATTCAGAGGAAATTTCTTTTAAATAAAGCCAATTTATAGGAATATTAGGGAAAATATTGCTGTTTCGTTTGAATTTCTAGTGCAAAATGTCTGCCTTGTATTTTCCAGAAAATTACAAACATTTTCGTTATCTAACGAGATCGTTACAGTAATTACCGTACTCCTAGAGAATACTTACGTTATTAAAAAGAATATCTTACCATTTGAAATATATAATGTAGCTGTTTGTATTATTTATGTTAGTTTGTAATATTATCACCCTACTTGCAATATTAATACTACATATAGATACACATGTTTCCGTTTATAAGAAGAAATCGACGCAGCAATAATTTATACTTCCCTTTAACTTTTTTCTTTCAGTTTATACTAGTTTTTGTGGTAAAAACTACCCTTAACTTTAGTTCAACGATCTAAAATTCAATTGAGCCTTTTTCCCGAGAAAGGATTTAACCCTCTCAAGTTTTTTGTAAGGGTTTTTTAAACCCCTCCATAATCAATTCAAACAAAACACCCGAATAAGAAAGGTATACACCGTTTTATGGGCCACGCAGAGACTTGGGGTGTGTTTGTATATCGTTATTATGCACTCAAGTATTTGCGGAGGGATTTAATCGGTGAAATAGAAACAGTTTGGCGGAAGTTTATGATCGGAATATACAGTTTCGGGTTGATTCTGGGCGGACAGTGCGTAAAATTTATCGTTTTTTCAAGGCAGAATTTATTAGAAAAAAAAAACGGATTAGTTTCAATTAAATTAAATCTACCCTCTGCGGTGACGAAAAAAAACAGGTTGTTTGTAGTAATCCCGTTGATTGAATTAGTCTAAACACTGTATAGAAAACAAGGGAAGACCACTTTTATGACATAAATTTCCAGTGACAAATTCCGGTGGCAATTAAGGGAATAATTATTTTCACGGTGAAAAAAGACCAAGCATCGCCGACGCAAGTAATTATTAAACGTGAAGGTAACTCCAACCGTTTCTAATTAGCTATATGCAAACAATAACCCACGCAGGGCATTATATTCATGTGAGATTTCACCGCTTTAAGCCCTCCACCGAATGTCCCAAAGGACTTTAACACCCTCAGCTTTGTAGCCACACAGGAAATTTAAATCATATAAAGAAAACAAATATTTGATATGTATCTCCCTTACACATGAAAACTTTTTCCACTTTCCTCCACTTTAAATGATTTACGTTAAAAGGGTGTAGTTTAGATTTGTTATCGCTATTATTTAATATTGATAACAAGTTTTGGTTATGACCACAAAAGCGCTATAAATTAGTGTTTTAATTACCAAAGGGTTGTTTTATTATCGCACGTACTCGACGTGGATTATTTCAAATTAATAATGTTATGAACATTAATTGTTTCATTATTAAAAAGTATTTTTTTTCATTTTATTAAAAATATACACTTTATTATACGTATGTAGTTAAGTTAAAATAATTTAAATACAGAAATACTTATAGATTATTTCCTGTTCTTCTTCTTCTTTCAAATAGGCCTATTTTGGACCACGCTTGTTCAACTGTTGGGCATTGATCTTTGCCCAGTATTGTCACATCTTCTGCCGGTGTAACTCCCTTCTCTCTTCTGTCCAGGGGGACCTTTCTTTCGGGTTTTTTTACTGAAATCCACGGACTTCCTTCAGGGTGCGTCTCACAGAATGTCTGTTTTGGAGATCAGTTATTAAATAATACAATGAATTATTTTCTCTGTTATTTGGATCCCGTTAGTAGGCTTATCGGTCTGTAGCTTGAGGTCATGTTCCTGGGCTTGTTTGGTTTTGGAATTAGTATCGCTGTAGCGTATTTCCATTGGGACATGTTCCCTCTAATTCTTTCACTGACTGCGCGGCACAAAAGTATAATTGTGCAAAAAATTTTGAAAGGTTTTATAAATGTTTTTGCAATTTTTTACCGCTTCATCAGGAAATCTCATTTCCAAGTGATTACACACTCGTTCAATGAAACGGATTTTGGACACATTGTCATTATTGTCAACATCATTTCCAACCTTTGTTAAAATGTTTTTAACATAGTGACTCCAAAAAACATTTTTTCCCAGATACATTGTTTCCCAGATAATTTATATTTTGTGTATTTTTGGTTTTATGTAATTGGGTTGTTGAATAAAAAAAAAATTATCGATTTTTTTTTATGTGTTTTAAAACCTTATTAGAAATAATTTGGATGTGCGAAGCGAAAAAGTTAAAAAAAATTGTTCAATTAATTATAAAAAATTTAAAAGTGTTAAAATTTTGAAATTAATCACGTGACTCCAAACGCGCAATAATTTGTTTGTGAAGTCGAAAGGGTGAACATTCATTCTTACATTCAAACATAAACATTCTTTTTAAAATCGTCGTTTTAGATGTTTTTCGGCGCATTGTTTAAAACCATTGGTTTCGAAGTTTAACAATGTGGGACATTTAAAAACATTTTTTGAGTTCTTTTTATAGTACCCACTCCTACACGATGGTACGAAACAAGCACAATAACTTTTAATATTTTACTTTTTATATTTGACATATTTGACATGTCTACACAACTACTGTACCAACAAAGTCAGGAGCGGGTAGAAATTACATATTACGTCACAACGGTACATTTGTGTGTTTTCGGTACCGAGTTTAAAAATATATTTTCAATTTGTTATAACTTTTTAATTACAACGAAAAATATAAAACAAAAAAGAGTTTTGTCATAAAACTTATATATGAGCTTTCGATTTATGATGAAAAAAAAATTGATTCAAATAACCAATTGTGTGCATCAATAATTGATTATATAATTATTATTATAATTGATTATATAATCATTAAAATAATATAATTATTATATTCAAGCCACTTTTTTGTAAATATTCAGAACATTACAACATTATTAGAACAAACAGTTATTCTACAGTATACTGCGGAATATTTAAAATTTGCAAACAACATTTACTAATTGGATCATTACATTCATCGACTTATTCATTAGAATATTCTATCTTCTATTCAATCTTCTAGGTTTCCGTAATTTTTAATCAAAGCATCCACTGCAAGATAAACAGATAACCAACGCACCCCGTTTAATAGTTTAAATTTTACGAATCTCTATCCATAATAGCAGTTTATCCTTCCAATTTTCCCCGATCTACTGAACATAGTGTAAACTGTCCTAAGACGGTTCTCAACATCTTGCATAAAAGATACACAAACCAAACCAAAATCGTTTCGGTGCGCAACGCAATGTGGTTCAGTAAGATGAAGCGTTTCCTTTATGAAAAGTGCCGCCACTCCATTTTTTCGTCATAGCACTTCCTACGAAACGATGTAAACGTAACCATTTTTTGAATGCCTAGATGAAACTTTTTGTAAAAATAATGATTTTGTTCCAAAACAGAAGCAGACAGTGCTTCTATCTCTTATAAACTCTTCACGAGAATTATTTCTACACGACTTGAAAACAAATTAGATTTTTACCAACAAGTGGAACAGGCCGGGTTCCGCAGAGGATTTGGAACCAATGACCATCTTCAAGGCATCAAAACTGTAATCGAAAAATTAATCGAATACAATTAACCGCTTGGCATTGCCTTTGTGGACTTCAACAAGGCCTTTGACACCGTTGAGTTGAGTGCAGTCTTATACTCCTTACAAAAATGTCGTGTCGACTATCGTTACACTAAAATAATATATAACATATACAAAAATGATAAAATACCATGATGGTAAAACAGCAACAAAAGACCAACCCCATAAGAATCGGTAGAGGAGAACGACAGGGTGATACTATTTCACCCAAACTGTTTATTACCGTTCTGGAATACGCCTTCGGTATGCTTTAATGGAGCGGAAAGGGTTTAAATATAGATGGATTAAACCTAACAAATCTGCGCTTCGCGGATGATATTTTGTTGTCTGACAACCTACAAGATATGTGTGTCACACACAAGATATGTATGTATGAAAAGAAGTGTGTGCTCGGGTTGGGCCAACAATTAATATATAAAAAACGAAATTTGTGGCGAATTTGGTCCCTGTTGGAAATATTGCCATTGGTGACTGTGAGGTGGAGTTGGTGGATAGATACACGTATCTTGGTCATGAAATATGAATTTCGAGAGACAACCAACATGCGAATTAAAAAGAAGAAATACGGTAAATACGGGCTGCATATGGCAGACTTGGGGATTTGTTTAAGAGTAATCTCCCGATTTGTTTATAACAAAGGGTTTTTAATCAGTACATTCTACCGGTTATGACCTACGGCGCCCAAACTTTAACTCTGACAGTCAAATCTGCCAATAAGTTTAGAATAACACAACGCAAGACGCAAAGATCGATGCTCGGTGTATTACTTCGTGACCACGCTAGAAATGAGGACTTTCTGGCTAGAATAGGAGTCACGGATGTTATCTACCAAGTGGCTAAGCTCAAGTGGAGCTGGGCTGGACATGTGGCCCACATGGCAGATAGGCGATGGACAAAAAGGCTGCTCGAGTGGAGACCAAGAGCTGACAAGAGAAACAGGGGAAGACCTCCCACGCGATGGACAGACGATATCAAAAGAATAAACACAAACTGGATGCAGAGCGCTCAAAATAGGGGACAGTGGGCAGAAATCGGGGAGGCCTATATTCAGCAGTAGATGCAAAAGGCTGATTGATGATGACGAGTACTTCTATCAGTTTCAAAATCCTCCAAATTCTGATTGTAAATAATAATCTTTTAACTGATTTATCTGACCTATCATCTATTATTATTGTATGAAAAGCTGCTTATCGCAGATCATTTAAATAAAATTTGATGAGAATAGAATTAGTGCATTCAATAAATTCGAAAGCATAATTTTTACTCCTCCATCTTTTAGGTATACTTACATACTTTTCCGTATGTAGGTGAATGTCTTGCAAAGAATTCATTGATGAATTAATTTTTATAGGCAAAATAACATCGTATATTAAAACTTTAACACAATCAATTCACTTCAACACAAAAAAAAACACAATCGACATCCGATTTTAATCGTTCACTTCGTTCTATTTTCAAATTACGCTCTTCTTACCCGCAATGTAGCAGGCATTTCTTCCCCTTTCTTCAAATTACGTAATTTATTTACGGCGTCCAAAATATGCTTTTTGCTTCAAGTGACGTTCCAAATAATCCAATTTTCATTCAGCCCATTTTCATCCTGCACCAAATTTATTGGAAATAACCATTTGCTTAATTGTATTTCAAATTTTTTCCCTATTTAATATTTTCTTTTTCGTTTGAAGATGGTGTTTCAAATAATGCCAATTTTGAAAGGCATTCCATTTTAAATGAACCGTAAGTTTTTTTATTTGTAATATTTTCTTCATTGGTATCAATTTTCGTTTAGACATCTTTTATTTAAAATAATCTTCTATAATATATATATATATATATATATATATATATATATATATATATATATATATGTATATATATATATATATATATATATATATATATATGTATATATATATATATGTATATATATATATATATATATATATATATATAGAGAGAGAAATGTAATTAGAAAAAGTTGGAAAAACGTAGGCGATGTTTTGTCGACACCCGTTCTCTACAAAGTATACGAGGACTTAAGTCGATCCTCGCACACAATGTGTTAACATAAAGCAAACGCTCAATGACGTAGTGGATGTAATCAAAAGGGATTTCGTTTGACGTTTATTCCAAAAATGTATGGAATAAATAATGAATTCCAAAAAATTGTTTGACCCCCAAAGTCCATTGTGCGCGGAATACAAAAACTGTTGCGCGACTTTTTAAACATTAGAGCGCGACCTGAACGTTCTGAGTTTGAGTTTTGTTCACTATTTAATTCATACTATCAACAGCGAGCGGCGTTGGGTTCTTGAGTGTCACATTGTTTATATTATCACAACCGGGTACTTTCCTATTCTCGAGGTTTTTTATTATCTCGGATATTTCTTGATATCGTAGTTTTCTTCGCTGTTTATCGTTTGTTTGGGTCGTTGGGTGTGAAATGTTATTCGAGGGCGTTTGCGAAAGTCTATGTCTTGTTTAATTATTCTAATTTCAGAAGTCGCTGTGCTGACGGCAGTGTTTTTGAGTGTTGGTAATGCATTTCTCTTTTTGAGCTTTAGACTCTTGGCTAAATCCCACGGTTGGTCTATGGTTTCATTGGTTCGGTCTAGTCTTTTTTTCCCATTCTGCGTTGTGTTGTTATAGTAGTGCCTGTTTTACCTGATTTATCAGTCGGTTCAGGACGGTTTTGTCAATCTGCGCAATGGTTCGTTGGTACATCTTGTTTGCCTTACCCTTCGCGCGTATTAGGCTTGTTATTTCCTGTGGGTGTGTAGTTGTTTTGTTGAAGGCTTGTTTTCTTGTAGCGGTTTGGAGCGCTTGCTTTCTTTCGTTCTCGAATGTTTGTGCCGCCTATTCTAGGCTTAATGGATTTGTAATATCTGTGTAAGTTATATGTAGGATCTCTTTAAACTATTCCCAGTTTATAATCGTTTTCTCGCACGGGGTAGTCATCGGAGCTCAAGCCTTCAATACAGATTGTATCTATGTTTGCTGTGACGTTTTTCATTACCGCTATATCCAATATATCCGGAAGACGTACGTTGTTACCTGCAAAATGTGTTGGCTCGTTTGGTGCTAAAACTGTTAGCAGGCAGTTTTCTGTGTATCGTTTCAGTTCTTTTCCTTCTTAGTTTATTATTCTGTAGTTCCCCTGAATGTGTTTTGCATTAAAATCTCCTGTACCTATCGTTAGAATATTATTTCTAAATATTTTGACCAGCAGACTTGTGCAAGGAATCATCTCTCGTCTTGAGGTAGCAGTCTCGTTTTTCTATCTCTATGGCTTCTCTATACACCTGTGACATTTCGTGGCTAGAGTCTGTGCAAGAGTCCTTGAGTTTCAACGATCCATTCAGTGGCCGATGTTGGTGTGTAGGACAAGAGAGGATGAAACTTTCTCTTTGTTTCTGATTGCTAATCGATATTTTTTTATTGGTACTTCCAATACAGGTTCATTCACATGTTCCAACATGGAGGATATATTTTGGTTTGACTTGAAAATGGTGCCGATATTGTGCCTTTTTAGGATTCTGGCGATTTTGTCAGTTGATCCATGAATGTGGTAGGATATGAATGTCGTAGGTATGCTGTGCTGACGGGTTTCTGGCGCTCTTCAGTTCTTTAAAAGCTCTGGATATAAAGCTGTTTGGATATCCATTTGAAGAAAGAGCTTCCCGTAAGTTCTTCAATCCCTTTGGTAAGTTCAGCTGGTCAGCTAGTCGTTTGGAACAGGTGGTGAGACTGTTGACTACAGATGCTAGTTGTTTGAAGTGATTGAGAAAGAAGCGTTCAGATATCTGTCTGTATGCGTTGGTTTCCGTTACGCTGTGTACTGGAATTTAATTTAGTTCTTCGTCTAGAAAACCGGAAGTAAACATTTCAAATCGGATTTCACTTAACTTTATGTTTTTAAACTTTGATCTAAAAATTTAGCTTGCAGTATATAAATAAAATGTAAAGTTTTAGAATGGGATCTGCATTCCTTTTGGAGATAAACTAAAATGCGAACGCGCCGTACTGAGTGACGCAGTGGCGATGTCTTTAGTTGACTGGTATACAAGCCAACGGTTTAACAAACACTAAAACATCAATAATAATAATAAAACATATATTTATTGTGTACTATATACAAAGGGCTATCAACAACGAGGTCCGTCTGTGTCCATCTATTAATGTGTATTACAACTGTAATAGAAACGATTGTTTATTACTGCTCCAAAGATTTATCTGCAGACAGATTCATCTGCAACAACAATTTGAATGTGCCCAGACTATTCTGGCACTAAAAAGTATCACGTTCGTATACCAACAACCGAAGGCCTTACTGTTAAACTGTTTAACAAATTGCTTAAAAAAAGGATGAGGAAGAGCACTTTATTTAGGAATTGGGTTGCATTTGTAAATGGGGCTTTGTAAATGCCTATGATAATTGTAACTTTATTGTTTATTTGCAGCGTATATTTTTTATTCAACCCAGATATTCCATAATAATTAATGTCAGACCTAGTCTTGTATTTGTTTCGATGACAGTATTATTACTAGCTTTGTTTCAATTTGTTTGCGAAAGCATTTTAGGGCCAGGTTTCGGGTTTATTGATTTCCTCTATGTCTTTGATAAGCAAAGAAACCTTAAACGATGAGTACTCTTCCAGATGTTTCGCCTGATGTTTTTTTACATCTAACAATGTTAAATCTTTTATTTTATAAAAAAATTGTATTATCAGCTTCTATTAGTGATGGCTCTAAGCGATATGCATGTACGTGAGCGAATATTGTGACAGTCCATGTGCATGTCCAAGTGCATTCTCTGAGTTTGTCCCTATGATAACATTGGAATGCCTTATTCGCCTTTCCTGTTTGTTTTGAAATTCCCATGTACCTTCATTTATGGAATCATTTTCATTTTCAAACTAGGATTCTTGAGAATGTCTTTTGCCGGCGACGACTGAAGTTGTGAAGTTATCGGCACAACTTACCTACTATTCTATCGCGCCCATGTATATTTCCTATGCTTTGGTTTTTTCTCGGTTCGCTGAATACCTTTTGATCTATAATCACTGCATTCCTCAGCTCTGAGTTTTCTTCTTTTAGGGAAATTATTTGGGTACTTAATAAATTATTATAAATTAAATAATACTTGTTATATTTTAAAAGAACAAGAACAAAGTTCGAATAGTGCGAAAGATTTTATATAATTTATTTCACAGTTCCAATACTGTATAATTTGTTTTCATAATCATAACAATAACTCAATAGTAACAATAGGCTGCGGATTGAATTATAAAATAAAATTTTATATAAATTTGTTTAGCGTGTGCACATGTATAGCCGCGAATTTCGTTTTTCAAATATTAATACGTAGCTTAATTAATGAAGCTCCATAATTAACATTTAGGATTCAATTATAACTCGGTAATTACCGGAAGCAATTAGATTTTCATTTTATTAAATATGTTTTGTGAATTTTAATCTGTTTTCTATTCGTTAACAACAGTTTCAGATCAAACGAACACTTTGTCCATGTTTAAAATTTATTTTAAATAACTTTTATAACTTTTAAAACTAATTATAGAGGTAATAAATTGTATTGCTTCATGTTATAAATATACAGCGGAGGGGCCTATTAGATTTTGATTTAATTTACAATATGATAAACTCGATTAAAGCAAAATACAGTATACATTTTACCCTCTGGAATTTAATCGGGATCGTCGAGATATCAGTTTGAACATTCAAGCTGACACGTCGGTGTATCTTACAGCCTAAAGTTCGTTTTAATTTCTCAGTGTAAAGTTCAATACCGTAATTTTCCAACATTGCGTAGTAATAGATCAGGGGTTCTTAAACTTATGTGGTCCGGGGATTTCGTATTGAACAATTTTTATTTACACTATGTTTTTAATATATCATCTTCTTTAATTGTTTCCAACCATTTTATTTCTCGCGGTGTCGCGGACACCAATGATTACCCCACCAATGATTACGCAGACTCTAATTTAAGAGCTTGTGATATAGACTAGCTATTTAACGAAATACACAACTATAATCTATAGAATATTTATTTGATTATAACAACAAGAATGGTTTGATTTTTTTGGTGATAAGGGTTTGATTAACCAGAGATTTTTTTGCAACAATATAATAATATTAATAACAATAATATTTATTTCACCTTTAATAGTTACAAGGCATGTCATTTGATTTAACATGGAGTACATATAATACAATTTGAATAACACTATTTGTTTGTAGGTATATATCTTACACATTTTAACATTCTTAGCACAGGAATCACACAATACCCTGGTTATGTGAATCTTCCACCAGGAATTCCTCAATCGAGTAAAAAACTGACTCTAACATAAATGATTTTAGTATGCTTTTGAAGTTTTAGTTATTTAGATTTTGACAGGGAGTTTGTTGTGCAACTTGGTTCCCCAATAATTGTATGTATTTTGGCTGGTTTGCATCCTGGAGCGGGGTATGATTAAATTATCTCTTGTTCGCGTTTCATATCCATGATTATTTGAATGGATATTAAAGTTTGATAAGTTCTTGTGGACATAACATAAACAGATGGGCATATAGCATGCCGGTATGGGAAGTATTTTCAGTTTCTTGAATACCGGTCTGCAACTATCAGTTGTATGTGCAATCGCTCGAACAGCTCGCTTTTGTAAAAGAAATATTCTTCTTGATGCAGGGGAGACCCCACAGCATAAGTCCATATGTTGCCAGACTGTGGAAGTGTGCATAGTAGGTGAGCTTCGCAGCTGCTTCGTTTACTATATAACTAATCCTTCTAATGGAAAATATTGATGCCGAGAGTTTATAGCTCATGTAATGTATGAGTTGTTTCCATGTTAGTGAGCTGTCTAAATGGAATCTCAGAAGAGTAACTCTTAGAAGAGTAACGCTTTGGAGATTTTTAGTTTTGTTGGAAAGATTACTTCGTCATCGCATCTGTTTATTATGTTCCATGGAGGATATGCTATGTGGTAAATAATCGTTTGGAGTAGTTCCACTGAGAATTCATATATATATATATATATATATATATATATATATATATATATATATATATATATCTATATATATATATATATATATGAAACTTTGTTAATAGGTTTTTATGCTTCTTCTCGAGACTTCTTGATGCAAAGTTGCTTTATCCCGTTTGCGAGGTGTGTGAGGTTGATCTCTTGTGCACTCAAGCAGCCATTGACGTTTTTCTTTAGCTTTCTCGAATGGGTGTTCGGCGGTATGGGTGGATCTTTGTCTTACTGAATGTCGTTCGATTATATTCCATATCTCTTTACTTTTGTTTGTGATATTATTCATGCATTGTAGGTTTCTACTTCTGAAGTCGTTCTCTGTCTCTAGTTTGAATTTTCTTTTTAGGGTTAAATACATAACTTGCGATGGCTCGTCTTGTTTTGCGACTGTATAACGCGTTTATTTTTCAATCTGTTTAAGCCCTCACTAGCTGTGGGTTTTGATCTGGATTTAGCCATACTTTTCTTTATAAGGAAGGAAGAGGCATATTTGCACTGTAGCGTATTATGAAAATATTCGTAGCTACTTTCAGCGTCAAGTAGTGACGTAGGATTCCAGTTGATACTCCTTATTCAACTCCTTTTGTGCAAGGAGGTGGATATTTCCTGCGGTTATTTTCTGGACAAACACACAATTATTTGTTTCGGATGCATTTCGACTGATTATAGTTAGTTTTTTAGCCATATGCCATGTGAGGATTGATAGTGAATTTCTGGTAGTTTTCAGAATTTGTAAAGATGTTGTCAATGCAGGTTAAGGAGAAGGTAAACACGCGAGAAGGTTCTTGAAATACAGCATGCAAGTTATAACTGAGTAGCAAGTCCATTCGCTTTTGCTTGTCACTTGTATAATTTCAGAAATATATATTATAATCTCCCACTATTATAATGTTTCTGAGACTCATACTGATTATTTGGTTTAAAACCAAGACGAGTTGTGTTAGGAATGACGTCAGCTGGGAGTCTATATGCACAGATTACTACTAGCTACCTTTCTTGTAGATTGAGGGCCGCCATTTCCATGTGTTTTTCTACTGATAGTTGGATAATGCTGTCCAGTGGTTCAGAAATTACTCCATTTCTGACGAATATCGATCCAATGTGTGGAAGGAATTCTGAGAAAACAGCTTGTTAGTTCATAGTTTGGGAGAGTTTCACAATTTCATTAAGGAAGTAGTCAAGAATATCAATTTTATTTTTTATACACTGTATATTTAAGTTTATTATGGTAGAGAACTTGTTTACATCAGTTATCTTTGCTGAGGAAGTTGTTTGTTTCACGTTGGTCGTTCTTCTGTTCTCGAAAAAAGCAATAACGCCCTATTTTTACATTAGATTTTAAAATCTTTTGCTGAAATATTTTTTCTTGGCACATGTTTGCCTTTTCCGCACTTTATAGATGGTCCACGTACTACTGCTTATGTTGGAATCAGAGTACATTAGCTATCAACCAAAATCCAGCTTGTAAATAGGTTTCGTAAACGCTGATTTGATAAATTTACTATATTTTCACAGTCCTGTTAAGTGTCTTAATTAATATAACTGTGAATAACAATTTATATAATATTTTTACATATTATAAGTGGAGTTAAAACATATTGAATTTATCAATTCAGGGTATGGATTACCATGCAGTAACGGTCACAACCATCCTACTCAGGTTCCGGAAAGTATTTTTGAGACCATTTGCTTCTTAATGTGATTAATTATATGTGATTAAATCTAATTATTAATGATGATTAATGTGAACAAGTTGTACCGGTTGAGTGAAATATGGAGGAAGAGATTTGGGATCTGTGGTTGCGCGTGGTAGCTAAATTTACAAATATGTTTGTTATTATTTTAGCAATAACAACAGACGTGCAATTTAATATTTATTTATTATACAAGCTAATATAATTATTTTATTTCAAAGTTGAAGTACAATCCTCTTTTAATTTATAAAATTTAATTACAAAATCGAATATAAAATTTTATTGCTAACAAAGGTTAAAGGTTATAAAAGAAATTTCGGCAACCGCGTTTTAATGAACGAGAGCTCGTTTGATAGAAAGATCTAACATCACTTTGTCTTTGAAATTATTTATAAGCAAGAAACAAATACAAATTCTATAGGGAGCTGCTAAAATAATAAATGATGAAAAATATTAGGATTGCGCAAATGAAAAGTGGAGGAGTTGAATAAAAAGAAGAAATCGCCATGAGCGTTGTAACATAGGTACCATCGTTTCTATGCCTTTGCTCCAGATAGATGGTCGTTTATTCTTGAAGAAGTTCTGCACAGCTTGCTTCACTTCTTCGTCTGAATGGAAAGGTTTCGCCTCCAGTGCTCAAGTAGCCCAAGTAGCTCCCCTCAAGTAGCCCAAAGATCTGGAAGTCAGAAGGTGACAAATCAGGGCTGTACCATGTTCTATCACTTTCCTTTGTTTAAGGTCGTCTAGATTTCACGCTAAACGTGTGAGCGGACATTATCATGGAGAAGGATCACTTGTTGTGTAAGAAAGCCTAGCCGTTTGCTTTTGATTGCATTCCGTAGTTTCGTCAGAGTACTGTAAAATTATGTTGAATTGATAGTGAGTGCTCCCTTGATACACGAAATCAGTCGAGAGTTATACGCGGCAATCGAAGAGAATTGAAAGCATCAGTTTCCGTGTAGTCACTTTCGATTTTCTTGGTGGAAAAAAATGTTATGTGTCTCCACTGCAAGCTCGTTTTCTTGGAGTCGGATGTGTAGTGATTACACCGTCACCCTCAACTATACGTTTCAGAAAGACGGGATCCTCCTCATAACGGATCAAGTGCTGGAAACTGGGGCCCATTCGATGTTTCTTATGTTCATGAGTAATATATATTGATACACATTTCGTACATAATTTACTGTACTGTTGATGTTGGTGAATGATGGTCTGAACCCTTTCGTCCGCATTACGTGCACCTTAAACAATCAGAATCTTACTACCGCGCGTTGATGCGATGTGGACGGATTCATATCTTCAACTACTTTCGAGTAATTTCTTCTACCGCGAATAGGTATCACTGTTGAACACCGTATGCTCCGCATACCTACAGCTGTGAATTGTGCAGAATATGGATATCTAGCGATTGCATCCAAAAAACATTTCATGTTCACCGTTCTAAGAAATACTTCTTTTTCTTCCACTTTTAGTTTGACAGATATCCAGTTTCCTTCGATGTGAAGCTCTCCGATGTCCAGCTCTCGAACTAAAGTTAGGGCCATCTCACACTGGCTGAATTGTCGAAAATGTGGACAAACACATAATGCCTCGTCCTGTATATCTGAAATACTAGTTATAAGTATTATTTTTGTAGATGATTACGAATATGTTATCAAAAATGTCAAAACAAAATAGCGGATTTAATATGGCGGATGTATCTTCTAAATACTTCCAATTTTTCCAATTTAAAAAATAGGGTATATATGAGTTTTTACGTCGTTGATTACGAATCTATTATAAGAATTTCTAGAAACACGTGCTCCTCGTAACCGCTCTTAATTTTTCGTTGAAGTGTGTGATGTCAATTCTGCTTACTGAATGGTGTTCTTGAATGTTTTCACATTATTAAATAACAGTTTATATTTAATTAAGAAAAGGACTGCCAACTGTGAGGGGAAAGCTTATTCTAAAATGCGTATATGGTGCAGTGTCAATATTCCTTAGTGCCCATGTTTAAAAAAAAAATGTCCGACATATTGGACCCGCAATTTTGTTTTTTGGAATCCCGATAATTGACATCTGATCAACGGAATGAACATCTTTTAAATACGCAATTTCAATCTGATAATAGTTCGAATAATTATCCGACATATTTGGTCCGCCATTTTGTTTTATAAACTCATTCGTAATAAGCGAGATTATGTACACCTAGGTACGAGATTTTATATAAATTGAATGAGTTTTTCGAAAAATTGGCAGCCATATTAAATACGCCATTTTGTTCTTAAACATTTTAAAAACAGATTCGTAAACAGTAGCGTAATTAACACCAGCAACCAAATTTTCAAATGTATATGTAGACGCATTCTATTTTTGTCCACCTTTTCGACAATCCAGCCAATAGTGCACCAAAAGACTACCTCTTTTGGTGTTGCATTTTGTGCAAGCGGTCTTCTATCACTCGTTCCAAATGATCTCTTCACTCTCAACGTCTACCTCTCGCCAATTTAACAACATCTTGGACTGTGTACTCATTTCTTCCACTTCCTCTTTAGTCAAAACGGGGGTTTCCTGTAACGGATTTTAAGGTTCTCATTTCTGTGATGCAAAGGAGACGTTTTGTCTGAATTATATCTGCTCGTATTTCGACGGCATAGGTTGGTTTACTGTTGGTCTTATAGATTCGTACTTTGCTCACGTGTTTATTTATCCAAATAATGTCTTTCGTGTAATCGGATATCATGAGCGCTTTGAAAATTTGACTATGAATTTCTCCCCAAACTTTCTGCTGCTAGCAACTTTGATTCCATGGTCCTTAATGTTCATAACTTGCTCAATGCTTTCGTTGCAGACTTCGAACTTGTATCTTATGGGATCTTCAGCTGTTAACAACAATTCATGATCCATTTTTCACCTATGTAGCTTATCTTCGTTTTCCGATATTGCATATCCGCATCACCGGCGGAGCAGATTATCTTGACTTATATGTATCCCATTTTAAATCTTATACCTGAGACTTTTAGATCATTGATTACCTCCCCATTGTTAGGTTGAACAGTATTGCGCCGAGACTGTCTCCTAAAAACTTTTGGGTCCATATAAATTATTGTTGGTATTATTGTTAATTCATTTTTGTGAAACCATCATCTTGTGAAAGCATCATCGACAACATGATACTATTCACATTTAGTATAATCTATTATAATCTTATTGATAATCAGAAAGGATGTATCGTCCGCATAATTTTCCATAAAATACTCAGGAATGACAACCGTTGGGTATAGATGATTGGTAAATATTGTGAATAGGAGAGGTGCATTTTTGCCTCAGGGATACCCATATTAACAATCCTTAAAGAGGGACAAACAAATCAGTTTTCATTATAAAGCTTAGCTATGTGTTTTTATTATAAAAAAAAGATCACAACAAATCAATAGCGTACGGATGCTCTCAACTATATTTACAGAGCCCATTTGCATAACAATTCTATTCTGCATTCATTATTAAAAGATTTAGAAGTGTGAGTTAATTATAAGATAAAAACCTGTTAATTATAAGATATAATTACTCAATGGCCTAAAATTTTTCTAGGCATGGTAAACTTATGGCACGCGTTTCACAGGTGCTATGTTTGATATTACTTCTAACACGTGAACGATTTTCATAATATTTAACGCTAAACATGTTTTGTGTAAAATATAGTTATTGTAAATAGGTATTAAAAATATTCCATAAAAGGTTTGCAATAACATGTCTAGGTAAGATGGAGTTCAAAACAATAGTAGTATGTATGAATAATGAAAGAAGCTTAATGCTGATAAATTTATAATGTATTAGAGAGAAGGCTAAAATTACAGAAGGTAGGAGGATAATAAAAGTTGAGGAAAAATAATATAGTTTCTAAAGTTTGAAGAGTCGTTCTTAACGGGGTTCAGACGGGGAATGGTTATGATAGGTTAGATGAAGTTCGATAAACTTTCTTGTAATAAAGTATATTAATAGGTATATATTAGACAGGTTACTGGTAATTAAATATTAATAGGGATGAGTCTAATCATCCTTATATAGATAGTGTTTAATATATATGTATACTTTGAATATTTGTAATATTCAATTTGTAGTATATTTGGGAATTGAATATGTATGTCTGAATAATCCAGTTAAAACAAGAAATAAGGGAAGACATGACAGTCTTTTGAAGGAAATAAATTGGTGGTGAATGTACGGAAAACTAAGTGGATGATGTGTCAGCAAGGATGAAGGAACATTGAGTATAGGTAATATGAAACATTGTAGCAATATTAAAAGAGAACGGTTCAAACATTTCAAATATATTTGTTGAAATCATTATATTACAAAGAAAGACATATTTAAAGTGATAAATCTATAAATGAACTATGCTAGGATTGAAAAATAAATGTTATAGTACTATGAAGATCAATTTCATCGTGTATTGTTAGAATACATTAAAATGTAATCAAAGTGTTCCCGCTATTTTCTTCATCTGGAATATTTTCTTTCTTTAACTTATTGTTAGTATTTTAACAAAGATATTTTATCATTTTATTTTAGATTATTATTTTAGATATTAAATCTATTAAATATTTTGTAAAAAGGTATGAGTCAGCCGCAAGCACACCGTCTCCCCTAAATTTTGTTTGTTTATATTTGGCATATTTATAGCACGTGCGGCCTATAGGGTCGGCCAGTGTTAAGAGTATCGCTCACCTGTATTCGTTATAGAAATAGTTATATTAGTATTAGAAATGAATAAGTGTTTATTATTATCTTAACTTGTCGTTAGCTTTATATCTTAACTAGTTCGTTTTTACATAAAATTTAAGGAAATCGCGTAATTCGACGTTAACGTAACGCGTTCGCGTAACATAACACAAAACACAAAGAAAGGTTAAGGAACGTGCATAGTTAATAAGTTGGTAAGGCAACAACGGAAGGAGAATTATATCAATTAACCGGATAGTGAAACTTAACTATATAGTAAAAAAACTACTTCAGTGAGAAGGATTACCTACGTAGGATTAAATTATATGGTTAAGCTCATAATCGGATTGGTTACAAAAGATAGACTAAACTACAGGCATTTAGAGGTACTGAAAAAATAATGATTCGCCCATTACTTAAAATAGTATTTGTTTGGTCTCATAGGGCAGTGAGTACAAGATATGGAAAAAGATGACGAAAGCACAAAAGTATAAAGGAAACGGCGAAGATCCCATAAATATATGGGTGGATGGGAAACAGTTTAATAAACGAATGATAGGAGGGTGACGAGCGTACGAGTGTTTGTTTAGTTATCGATATTGAATACATTTCAGTATAATTGAATATATATTGAGTGTCTATAAAACTTAATAATAACAACTTGTTTAGAAAACTTAGCCAGGTTTTACATAACTTATTGTTTCCCTGAGAGCAAGGACAGTAGATACATCCATTGTACTATTGTGCAATATATGCTAATATAAATTCTACATGTACACTGTATGCATTTCAGATATTCCCTTGTGTTCAATGGTTGAAACTGCAGTCTCGTGTACTGAATGCCATCATATATATGGTCATATTGTCCCAAGAAGACGTTTTCTTATTTCAATATTTTCCAATAAAATAATTACATCTTCATTTTAATTTTAATAAAGTAATTCATAGGTTTTTTTTACATTTTTAATGTTGCGAAAGACAACGCACAGTTTGTTCATTAAAAATGTAAAGGCAAGTCTTTTCCGCTTAACTTTAAGCCGGACGCAACTTTAAATGTATCAGCGCTAAGTTCATTTTATACTCTATTATTATTCTGTGGAAAAATCAGATAATGAAACTTTAGATATATAATAGATTTGTAATATAACGTTGTTAGCTTTCATTGATTTTGGCAGAACAAAAGGATATTAAACAGTATCCAATCTAGCAATCACATTAGTATTATGTAAAATAAAATAAAGCTTTAGAAATTATATATTTTTAGATTTACAAGAAAGCGTAGGGAGTGTACAGTAGGTATATCTAAATAATCAGTAGATAGAAATCGCAACTAATATTAAATTTCTCTCACTCCGACGATCCTCCTCAATTTAAGAATTCAGTTTCCCAGAAGTTTCCGTATTTGCTTCTAGTTCTCTATCATATTCCCTTGCCCCCTCTCAACTCCGACGCAGAACAATTTCTAGCAATTATAATTGCACACTCATCAATTCTACATTTTTTCTATTCATAAGTTTGATTTCTTTCTTATACTTTACTTATACCACCATTGAAATCTTAATTGATTAAATTTAACGTGCAAACTTTCGGATGTTGAATTACTGCAGCTTTTCTTTTAATTTACTAATTTCGCATTATATTCTTTTGATTCGCATCACAGAGTTTCGTTTTCTTTCAATAATTTCGCGAACTTATTTCTGAAAGTTACAAGGCATAGTTTCTCATCTTCAACACATTCTTCAACTTCTTCATTGGTTCAACTATATAAGTTTTCAATGTATTTCTAATTCTTGTATTTCTCTATTTAAAACATCATTAAAAAATATATATTTAAAAAATGTTCTAATAAAAAAAACAGCTAACATCCACTTTTTTTAAACTTAATTTTTTAATTTTGAGTTACCGAGCTGATACAAAGAACGCCTTTATCAAACACAGCATACTGACTTTACCATCATGCTATATATTCCCTGATTCTCGCGAAGGAAAATTGTCATAGATATATGGTTCATAGTGACATCCACAATTATGGAACCAGGTACAGAGATAACCTAATGCCTGCTCAACTTAGATTGAATAAATTTTGGAACTCCAGTCTTCGCCAAGCTCCGGTATTTTTGAATAAACTGCCTCAAATTGTGCGTGATTTGCAAACAAAAAAATTCAAGGCTGTGATAAAACAGTACCTGGTAAGAGAGGCATTCTTTAATACAACTGATTTTTTAACTAGTGATGTAATTATAGGATACGTTTTTTTTTTGTAATTTGTACTAATACATACAATTATACTTTATCTATGTTTGACGTATGTAAAAATTTTGTAAATTTAATGCATGAATAAATGATTTGATTTGATTTGATAAAAGTCAGATAAAGTAACTCTCCAGAAAGACTGTCCAATTTCCCAGCTATATTTTTTTGTAACTTATTTTATCCATTTTTTATTTCAAAACTACCTATTGCTTATTTATTTTATGTTATGGTCTCTTGATGGTGTTTCTTGTCTTCCTCTTCATGACATTTCCTTCCCGCTAGCCTTGTCATTATCCGCTTCATTGTTCTTTTATTGAATCTCACTAATCTCACTAATATCCACAATCCAGTCCACATTAAAGATTTGATCTTACAAGGATTTGACGAGGAATATCATATCCACCCCTTGAATAATTTTTGGGCACCAGAATCTGTATCTATTTGAGTCTGAGGACAATATCCGGCGAAACAGCACTTCAAACATTTCAAATCCTAATCCTCAGTGGACGTGTGCGATTAATATGGCCGCACATATTAATATTAGTATGGATTAATAGATCCATAGTTGTCATTACTGTCCATTGTCTTAGATTTCACAGCTACGATATTCGCCTTCTTCCAGGACCTCTTTTGCCGTTAACCTTGCCCTGCATAATAAGCTGAAGTAGGTTATATTTCTGGTTTTGCCTAACATGTGCGAAGTATGAAAGTTTGCGTTCTTTGATTACGTTTTAAACCTCTTTTTGTTTTCTCATACGCTGTAGGACGGCTTCGTTGGTTACGTGGTAAATCCATGATATTATAAGCATGCGTCTGTAGCACCACATCTCAAGTGCTTCCAGACGTTTACATGCAGCATCGGTCAGAGTCCAAGCTTCCACCCCATATGTTAGTATTGAGAAAACGTAGCATATGAGAACTCGTCCACGGACACAGCCGTGGATTTCGAACAAATGTCTCTATCTCGTTAACCAGCTCGTCAACCAGTTAAATTAAACACGTCGATTTGGAGCAATATCGTCGATTGAGCAAAGAAGTACGACAGAAAATAAAATCGGAACGGAATGCGTACCGGAATAACGTCGCAGCCGAAATGGAAGAATACTAGGCGGCTAGGCCGCAAAGAACATCAACGAGCGGCAACATCAAGAAATAAGATGGAACCTTAGTGACCTCTCCCCACAAGCGCCTGCAGCAGTGGAGAGAATTCTTCCATCAGCTGTGTAACCACGATCATAAGGTCCAGCGCCCGAAACACCGATTATCAAGCAGCCTACGAATCAGTTCCCCGACACCAAACCGACAAATACCGAAGTGAAAACTGCAATAAAATCCCTGAAAATCGCGTGCAATTAGGAGATCAAGTAACGGCCGAGTTGATAAAAGCCGGAGAAGACGTCTTATTGCAACAACTTCACGTTCTCATAACGAATATATCGCATTCGGATCGTATCCCGTCGGCGTGGAAGAAAACGATCATTGTGCCTCTTCTAAAGAAAAGAGACAGTTGAGAATGCAAGAACTATCATGGTATTAGCCTCCTCTCGATAAAGCATTTATAAAGATCAGACAATCGAGGCTAAAGAAACATCAAGAGCAAACGAGCCGGGAAGAACAAGCTGGATTTAGACCATATCGAGGATGCGAGGATCAGATATTCGCTCTTCGTCAGCTAACGGAAGAAATAATTTGATGTGCCAAACGAACCATCATCGACTTCAAATCCGCCTTTGATTGCATCGACTGAGACAGTTTGTGGAGAGCCCTGGAGACCGAACACGTGCCGCTGAAAATCATTCTTCAAACTTCTTCAGGCATCGTATGATGGTACAACCAGCAGTGTCCGTACCCGAAATTACTTATCCGAGAAGTACGATTTGAACTGGAGTACGAAAAGGAGACGTCGAATCGGCACTACTTTTTAAAGTTGTAGTTAACGCGATTATACGGAAAGCATTCGATGAACAACGCGGAGTCCGATACGGTGACGGCGACGACAACTTCATAACCGATCTGATGTTCCCCGACGAGAGCGCTGTCTGCGCCGACACGGATGCCGAAGCAACATACATTTCGTACATTTCCCGCATCACCCAGTCATACAGGTTAAAGATCAATGCTAAAGTATGCTCAATGATCAAGTATTTGGGATCGCTTGTGAAGGAGAAGGAACAGATGTTCATAGCTGGATCGCTCAAGTAAAAAAACATTCGCCTAGCTCAAGTGTTGCACATGGAAGCGGACAAATATCACCATTAAAACCAAAATCCGCATGTACCGAACGTTGATCCTTTCAATTGTTCTTCATGGATCGGAAACGTGGATACTGCTCAAACCGCACCTGAACAAGCTCGAGGCCTTCCAAGTCCGATGCTTGATACAAATACTCCGTGTCTCTATCCGCTACCGACTCCGAAACGAGATAATTAGAAAAATCTGCGATCAACAAACATCGATCGAAGAAGAAATACAAAAACCAAGACTACGTTGGCTTGGCCACGTCTGCCGCATGAATAATACCCGGCTTCCACGCAAACTCCGTTGGCAGGAGAGACCGCCAGACTGGAGAATACAAAGAAACGCGTCAAAGAAGATATGGTGGAAACACGTGGAAAAAGATCTGAGAAACCAAAGACTAGATACCTATCAAGCCAAAGACATCGCGATTGATAGGAAAGAGTAGTAACGTATTGTGAATGGAGCAAGAAATCCTGCGGCACCGACAGCAGCGTATTGGTTGCGAGGGCTACCCCCTCCTCTATCGCCGGCTACGGATTAAAAAAAAAAACATTTTTGGTTTAAGTAAAAATTCAAAAGTCTCAGTTTTCTCAGGTTAGGCTTCCCCTCACCAAATGGAAGCAAGAACATTTCTCTAAAAGTTTACAATCACAGAAGCTTCCCTTATGACATTTACGGATTTGACAAACATTACAACTTCCCTTATGGCAAATCCAACAAATGTGACAACTTCCCTTGTGACATTAACATAAAATTTGATTTCGACATTTACTGACCATTTACTGATTTTGACCATTACAACAATATCAAGTTACTAATAATAGTTTATGATACAATGTGTGTGTGCAACAGGGCTTTTGTGCATGAATTGCGAAGTTTAAATTGCGAAGATTTAATCGCAATGAGTGCAAGTCTGTTAAAAGACTGTTGAATCTACTAAAAAATACTTGTTTCTTAGCGATTTTATTGTAAAATTGTAATTTTGACAGACGCAACAGTTGGTTACTTCAAATCGCTGACACAATAAGGTTAGAACGTTCAGCGCCTTCATGTCAAAAATTGCTAGCAAGTAAAAACGCTCAGTGACGGGAACACTATTTAATCGTTGTAGGTGTAATCGAGGTTAACTTAGATTCAATCTACATTAGGTTATGGTTAGGTAATGTAAAGTTAGGACCAGAGAAATGCAGACTGAGAGGCCGAGTCTTCTTGCTTCAAAATAAGAACAATTAATGCAATTCTAAAATCCGTCAGAAAATTTATTTTCACTACGTCAATGTTTTTTGTTTAGTGACGCGAGTTGTTGCTATAGTAAGAACAAGCAGAAATCGTTTAATAATGAAACTCGATTTGATCTACACTGACTATTACTTATTTATCGTCTAAAATGTATATAGCAGATTATATGTAGAAATTATATTACGTAAATTTTCATTGATAGAGAACCGCTGGTAGATACAGCATGCGACTCCAGTAAACAGAATGTATAATAAAATGACGATGTCTTAGCTTCGTTCGTATATAGTATACCGTTTTATTGTCATTTAAAATGTTTTCTAAAAATTAAAATTGGGCATAAATAATTGGTCTCAAAATTGTTCTTCTTAAGACTTTTAATAATATAGGAAAGATGAGTATACGCATCCATCCATCTTGCTAATTTATATACAGTAAATAAATATATATGTATGGTGTGCTTTCCTGTTCATAAAGCGTATTTATGTTCTAGTTTTAGTAAATAATTTGCTAATGGACAATGACACTGCCAACGAAATCTGCTTCCATTAAAAATACATTGATTGATTATCAAAAGGTATTATAAAAGTTACATCCAATAAGCCCATTCGCTAATATTGGAACACATCATTTCAAAATTTAATCTTTCATGTTGTATTATCGTGAAAATCGTATTGTGACTTTTAAAAATCTAAGAAATAATATATAAATATAACATTCACAAGTGACACAATTATGAAATTATAAATGGTTTATATAATGGTTTAGAATCAGAAAATTCTAAATAAATGATAGGATTATCTTATATTGAAATATCTCAGTATTAAAATATTTGAAATATTAATTTACCTTTGATTGGATTCGATACACACACTTCGGAGTTTGGACCACTAGTTTTATTAATAATTTTCCGTTAATTTTAAATAAATTCACAAGCATGTGCATATCTACTATTGGAGCTAATATGGCGACAGCTCCAGGGCGCCGATAACCAAAAGGCGGCGGAGCCGACGAGCTCTGAAATAGAAACGGAGCTGTTAAAGCTTTTCATTTAGTAATTGGTTTTCGTATGTAGTTTTCGATATAAATTGTAAAGTCGTAGTTTATACCTTTTTTTCAACGTTACCCTAAAAATTATTCAATGATATAAATGTTGGTTCTTATCATTCCTAATAGAAATTATTTATTTTGTTATTGGGAATGTAGAATTATTAAAGGAGAATGGGAATTTAATAATTTTTATAAAATAACTATTTATTTGCCTGAAAAGTTTCGGTGGTTTCTGTCACCTTCACCAGAGGCTCTAAATAAGTTATTTCTGAGTTTAAATTAGAAAGCACCGGTTTTAACGTAAAAAATATAAATAGTAACGTCATGAAAGCCTTTTAATAAACACCCATTCCCAATAACAAAACAAATAAATCATCGATAGTTTTATTATCCTTAAAACATTCAAATAATTATATAAAGAAACGAATGTATTCATTAAATAAATTCGTCAATAAACTCGTCAATCCATTAAAATTAGTTAAGTAAATAGATATATAATGACAATATATTCCATTGCTTTATTTGAATCATCTCAATTTGTAATTGTTGTAATTGATATAATTAATTAACGTATTCGAAACATGAAATTCTATACAGGGTATGACGGTTTTAAGGTCGAAATAATAGTCATCCTATTGTCACAAGTTGTCATTAATTCTTTTCATTTGAAGTCAAAGCAATGACTGCAAGATAATCTGTAATTTCAATAAAAACATGAAGTCTCTTTCAAAACGACAAACATAACCAGAATCCATAAAGTGGAATCTAGGCTTCGTCTGTAAACCCTCGAGCTAGCACGTAAGGTATTTTATACTCCCCTCATTCCAATTTCGTAAAGTTCGCAATATTATATCTAGCAGACTCAAATAGCTCAATAGCTTTCGAGGGTACGGTGTGACAGATTCAGTTATTGTGAGAACGTTTTTCCTAATCAGTTTTCTCGTTCAAAGTTCAAGAGTTCAAGTCCTGTGAAGCATCACGGTAGGTACACAGGTGAAAAAGTCATCGTTTGTAATAGCTGTACCGATCTAGAAGAATAATCATAACCAGAGAATGAAATAGATATATATATATATATATATATATATATATATATATATATATATATATGTGTGTATATATCAAGCATTTTTATTTTATCTATTCTCGTCATTATCTATCAATTATCAATCATTAAATTTAAGTATTTACATTTATTGTACACGTTGAAGTGGGAACAATTTAATAATATTAGATAGCCACTAATAGTATGTATACCTAAGATCAGCCCACATATACAGTACACTCATTACGCTTCATTGATTTAATACTGTATTTTGTTTTATATTATACTAGGTATATATTATTTATTATTCTTTTGTATTCTCGTACCAAAATTTAACAAAACACAAATTATGGCCCTTCGAATCCCTGTTTGAGTTATCTTTCTGTGCCTAAAGCGAGATTAATTGTAGCGATTTACGTGCTGACTAACCACCAAAAATATGGCACTTAAAAAAGAAACATATTAGCGATGAAATCAATTTTATCTACTCGCACACCAAAATGAACACATTAAAAGGTAAATTATTGTATGTGGATGATGGCATTATTACAATCGTGTGTAAATGTATCCAAATCGTGCGTATAATCCTGCTAAGTAGCAGAATATATATATATATATATATATATATATATATATATATATATATATTCTTTTACTGAACGATATTTTCATTTATATATATAGTTTTTTTATTTGAGTGTCCAGTGTATTTAAAATACAAGTAAAGTGTGAAGGCGTACAGTAACCAATTTGTAAGTTTTTACATGCTTAAACTTAAATAAAAAGCACCAGGTTGACTACATCTCTATTGATTTCATATGAGCCTTTGATTCAAACCACTCTATTAATATCGACAAACTTCATTCGCGTCGCCTTGACAGGAACTTAATCCATTTACTTAATTCCTAACATGATAGTCCTATATTATGTTGCACAATAGATGGATCAATCTCTGGTATTCCGCAAGGAATAAACCTGAATTCTTATTATAAAATGTATTTATAAATTATATTAGTCACTTTTTCTCCACGTTTCTTGTTACTTATGACCTGATCTATATTATTTACGACCAGGAAAACAAAAATATGCTCTTAAAAAAGTACATTAAGCGCTTAAAAATGCACTATAAAAATGGAAATATGCTCTATAAAAAAATTAAATATACTTTTAAAAAAATATGTGCTCTTAAATCTTAAATAAAATATATGAAAATTTTTAAAATTGCACGCATTTATAATATATATTTTATTACCATGATCTTTTTTTATACAAACAAGAACTACGATAAACATAACAACAGCAGAAAAACACAACTAAATTCCTAAAGAGTTTATAATTAAAACTGATATTGATCGAATGCACAGAATTTATTTTAAATTTCTGTTACAATAAATGACAGACATCAAATTTAAGTTCTCAAACAGAAAACTGTGCTTATTTAAGTGTAGGATATTTTTGTACATAGAAGAACTTTGTTCCACATCAACTAAAGTTATATTGATGCAATAAAACTATTATTGTCTATTGTTGTAGTTTCACTAAGTTCTTTTTTTTTAACAAAATTAGCTGCTTCACCGTTTACGCCATAAATTACAGCCTGAGCATATTCTACTACCTCAACCTGTTTAGCAAGCGATTGCCCAGACGTTTCAAATGAATGTATTGGTGCGCTAAGGAATCCATAATTTGAGATTAAAATTATAAGTAAACATAATCTTTTCCATTTTAATTGTATTGTTATAACTACTATTACGAACTGGGAATGCTTGTCAAACTGGGAACTGAGAACTGGGAATAGAAAATTGATCTTGCTGATTTGGAAAACTGTATGATTCTGCCCTTAATTTACTTTACCTCCACCTAATCATCTCGGTTCATCAAAAATATGCCGTTACAAATAGGGCTCTAAGTTCAGAATTTAGTCGGAAGCACATTTCTGGCTGGTTCATTCCTGCATAAGTAGAATGAGAACATAAGTATATTTTGTAACTAGGGCGAAAAGTTATTAATTTTTAGCGAGAGCGAAATTGTGCCCACGATCAAAGTGAGTTTAAGTTTTATTATTATTTTGCAATGAGCAAAATTTTGACATTTCGCATGCACTTTTTAATAATGCGATCTTGATTCTGTTCATTTTATTTGTTTTTATTTGTTCACTTTATTGTTAATTTTATTTGTTTATTTGATCTTAAAAACAATGTAATTTTTATGGTTTTTGTTGAGTGCCACGAATGTGGACAGAAAGCTATAAAATAACTTAAAAATTTCACTGAGATTTGTTTTGGTAGTCCTAAAAAGACTCAATAATTATTATAGAGCTCCGGAAAGGCGAATATATTTATATATTAAGGCTGTGTTTCGTTTGTTTTAGGTTTGCATTTTATTTGCATTTATTTACATTGAATTGAAAAATTCACTATGTTTTTACCACACTTAGACTATGTAAAAATGTTATACAACTTGTTAGTCACAGTAATATAAATTTCTACACATACAACGACTTAAGTTTCGACGTTTGACGGTCATTTTCAAGGTCATTTGCATTTATTTGTTTATTTTAATGTAACCTATCGATATTGTTTATTATAATGTAGCCTAGAGATGTGACATATTTCCTATTAAATAATCTACACCAAGAAGTACTTTCCGCGCATGAGTAATAAAAAATAAGTGTTTGCATATTTTTGGTTGCCCTATTTAAGACTAATAAGAATTCATTTATGTTCATTCATTTAAGATCATTCATTTAAGTTTACACGGTATTTACGTATTAACGCCAACAACGCTACATTTTTAAATGCCGCCAATCTACATCTAAAATTTTTATGATAAATCATAAAATGAAACATTTTATTTAAAATTAAAACAATTTTAAAACTCAAAATACTTATTACTATTATATATACTATTTTTTAACCCCAGTTAGATTAGGTTGCCCGCAACGAAGCGGAGAGATAAATGAAGACAATATACGCGAGGCAGGTGCTGGTGGCGTTAATACGTAAGCGCCGTTTACACATTCTATAAGTAAATACATTTAACTTTCTCCGAACATATCTTGTCAATAATTTTTAAGGAACTGAAGAAACTGATTAGGTCTAATAGGACTGAATGAAGAAACTGAATAGATCTAATTCTATCATATTTCCAATAATAATTGTAGCATTTTCCGCTATTTAGTACAAATAAAATAATAATTTAATAATAATAAATTGCAGCATTTTCATAATTTCTGAACATAAGAAACCTAAAATCCATTAAGAAGTTCCCAAAAATTTAGAAAGCAAATTTGAGATTCATTGTTACAGTTCTCTAAAATTATTTTTATGGAATACATTCTGGTAGTTTCCTTTCTGCTAGTCGGTGAATGTGCAGATTTATTAAACAAGGCGCTAAATTGTTAGCATTTCTTACAGGAAACAACCAAAATATAGAAAAAATTGAACGTGGTTTGATTCTGTAAGTTTCCATGCTTGTTTCAAATTTTAATAAACATCTCAGTTAAACAACATAATTCTTTTACTATAGCATTACCTAAAAATGTTAATGCATATACCGTGCGATCTAAAATAAGTGATATAAGGAAAACCGTGACAAATAAAATGTATATCTTAGCTTGACTCATACAAATAAATCACATAATTGTCAAAAGGCTATCAATCAATCGACGAGTTTTCTAATGGACAAGTGCGGAAAACGCCTTATAGATTAGTTTTTTATACAATTTTTTTTCAATTTTGCGCCCTTTTGTGCCATTTCTAAATAAAAAAATTGCCGATATATATTGAGAAAATTTTATCGCACTCGGCGAGCCATTAACGAACCCATATGAGTGTTCTAAGGACTCCATTATAGACGCAAAATAGAAAAAATTATTCATTCTTAATCACATTAACTAAGTGAAGACTATATTAATTTTCACAGCTTCTATTACATAATGTTTGAATAGCATAGTATGATATAGTTTTATATAGTTTTTGAGGACGATATGAAATGAAACAAAGATATCTAAAGATCCAGATGCATTTTCATTTTGAAGCACAAACTATTAAATTGCGTTATCAATAACAAATCAATTGAATAACCTTTGCTTTGTTCACAGAACTGAATTTGATTAACTGAAATTTCCATTGACCTTTCAATCGAAAGTAGTATTAGATATTTAATTTTAAATCAACAAGTGTCCACGGTTTATTATTTGCTGCATAGACCATTGATTTTCATTACTTCTATAATAAATAATCCAATAATTAGTGGTAATCATACCGTGCTTTTTGAAGAACCCTCAACATGTTTAATAAAAGTTTAATTACATTAAGACTAAAATAAGAATAAATGTTGAAAATGAAGGGGGCCTCACTATTTGTAGTTACATTTAAATAAACATAATAAGACGAAAAATAGCTTGAATATAAAATATTCAACCTGTTCGTAAATCTACAAAAATTAAGTCCTACTAGGACTTTGACAAATGTCATATAGAAACAACTACTTCCCTGGCTAATACCACGCTGGATTATATTGAATTACACAATAGACATTTGTTTGTTATTACGAGTACTACTAGTTAAATAACATTTAGATTTCAATCTACATAAATTAGGTGACTTAGCTACCTGCAGACGCGTTTCGAACTTTGCCTCTCATCAGTGCAGCTAGCTATTACTTAATTAGCAATTAAAAATTCATTACACACACTTACTTGGTCTTTTTCTAAATTGAGGTTAGGTCTGATTTTATAGTTGGCTGTGTAGAAAGGGTTGCGGCCAAACCGATTGACGGTTAAACAATAATTGAAAATTAAGGCGGCCTCACTATTTGTGATTATATTTAAATAAACATAATAAGACGAAAAATAGCTGGAATATAAAATATTCAAGCTAATCGTTAATCTACAAAAATTAAGTCAACAACTACTTCCCTGGCCAATACCACGCAAGATATTGAATTACACAATAGACATGTGTTTGTTATTACTAGTACTACTAGTTAATGAACATTAAGATTTCTTTCTACATAAATTAGGTGACTTAGCCATCTGCAGACGCATTTCGAGGTTTACCTCTCATCAGTGCAGCTTGCTATTATTTAATTAACAATTAAAAATTAATTAAACACAAATTCACTTTGTTTTAACCACACTTATAATTTGTAAAAATGTTATATAACTTATTATTCACAGTTATATAAATTTCTACATTTACATTCACGACTCGAGTTTCCACGTTTGACGGTCATTTTCTACTTGATTTCAACTTAATGTAAGTATGAATTACCACATTTCAAATTGTTTAACAATAAGTTAAATTTAACATTTTATCGATAGTAATTTTTCTTTTTGGTGATAATAAAGATTATTATTATTATCTGACGTTAATTACCGTAATTATGCTATCTTATATCACTAACTTTATACTTATATACTTTAATATATCGTTTTTAAAAGTGCATACGTACACGTATGCACTTTTAAAAACGATATATTAAAGTATACAATAATTTAGGAAATCTTCATTCCACAAAGGGAATAAAGCTTCATTGATTTAATAATACGATTGTATCTACTTTAATCTGAAAAATGCATATATTATGCAGAAAATGACTGAATATGCTATTTTTAACGTAATAACGTAATAATAGTAATAACGAAATATCGTGATTCACCCCTGTCAAGAAGAGTAGGAACAATCTGATTTTGCGAAAGTTATAAGTGACGTTTAGTTGTAGTTACTTTTAAATGTCAGCCCAAACATTACATTTTTGGGGTTTTTGAGTATAATCTTCTTGAATTCAATCGGGATTTTTTCTCCATTATCGGGGAGTTATGCCAATTAACCATACCATTTAAACAAGAAGTTGCCTCATCTGAAAATATTACATTATCCGTAAAATTTTTATCAATATTATAGTCATCCAAAATGTTTTGACAACATTCTAATCTTCGATGATAATGATCATATGACTATTGATTTTGATGGTGATTTGTACTACCACCTTTATAGATCTATTGTACCCCATCCCCTTACTCTAATAGTTTGTTTACTTACCCATTTAGAGCGCTTCAACTAGACCTGATTCCTTTTAGGAATTTCAGGATTTGGGTAGGATTCAACGATTGCAACTCCTGTTCCTTCAAGCAATGGGCCCCAAGTTACATTTGTCCGCAGTCTTTGAGCAGGTTTATGCAACTGTTATCTTCCTCTAGGCTTAGGCTCTTAAGGTGTTTTCTAAGTCTGCAATGTCCCGTCAGGGCTATTGGCAGAATTCATTGCCTGTTCCTGTTTAGTTTCAGGCAAGCGTTTGTTCCTTTCTTTTTACAAGATCCCAGCATTACGTTGGGTTGTCTGGAAGTTCTATCCAGGTCTTCATGGATTGTATTCTTATTTCTTCATCTACACTTTTGTGGATGGCTCATCATATGATAGTTTTTGATCAAACTGAAAAATGTATCTGGATGGTGTTGTGCTGTTAAAATATCTGACTTATTGATCGGCGAATTAATCTATGCATTAAAACAAGATGTGTAGTCGACGCTCGTTACTCTAGTAATATTATTACAATGTTTTGGATTCTCCATTAGTTGCAATCCTTGGACGTCCTGCTTTATGCGTATTATGAAGAATGTCACTTAACTAAAACCTCTTCAATGTTTGACTAACCATTGATTATGTGGTAGGACAAATTTCTTCGGCGGTTATTACAATAATTATCATTAATTTTAGATGCGTTTAGTTTCATTTAATTTAACCATTTCAACTCAAGGATTATACCGTCAATAGATATCGCGATATTCAAGATTCTGTTAATATTATTGATCTATAAATATGTCAGTAACGACATTAACATAAATTAGATTTTCATAAATATTCGTCAATATTTATTAATTGTTCCAACTTATTGCTGCGTTAATCCATCGGCGATCCGCGATGTATTGAACGGCGATCGGGCGCATAGTTCTAGGGTCTTCAAAAGATTTATAAGAACATTTGAGACACTGTCTGATTTGTTTTGTCGTAGTTTTGTCATCTATTAAGATAGGTGGGCATATCTGCCCGAGACTGCGAGCCGTCTAGTACTGAGAATATCTGACCCAATATATTATATTGATAATGTAATCGAAGATATAAGTTGATAAAAATTGATGCTGGAGTAATGATTGTCTGTCTAACGCTTGCTTTACAATAAATTAAGATTTTGACAGCTTATCAATACATTGCTTATCAAGTTTTTCGTATTTGTAGATTAAAATAGATATTTTCATGACATTTTTGTTAGCGTTCTGTTGTCAACAACGAACCCTTATCCCCTAAGAAAAACCCTTAGTTTCCATATCTGGGTCCGTTCGTTTGTCCGCAGTTTAGCTCAGAGACTATTAGAGAGACATTAGAGACTATTTGGCATGATTAGTCACGCCGACAAAGTGGTAAAATAAAATCCTGAAAAGGCTTTTTTTAGTGGGGACGTTTTTTTTTCTAGTCTACCTCATAGTATGGGGTGTCGTTGGATAGGTATTTCGAAAATATTACAGGTTAGTGAAAACAATATTTCGATTAAAAGATCCGTTTGTGAAATATTAAGCTTTAGAATGCTAATTTTTGTTAGAGTCAAGTGTCTCCTCCACTGCCAGTTAAATGGCTGTTTCTGGATATGTGAAAAAAATCACAATAGTAGTATACATAACGAAGTTAAAATGAAAAGTATCACAGCTAAGTAGGCTTTATTAGTTTACGAGTAATATTCGACCGACTTATAAAATGTAACAAATCGAGCGGCAGCCGTATAACAGCAATATATAACAGCAATATAGCAATATAAGTTATGTTGAACGTCAAACTCGACAACATCAACGTCAGCTGATTAAATTATTGCTTATGGAATTTTTTTGACATTGGAGTCTTGAGTCATAAGAGCAGTGTTCCCTCTAATTTTTGTTTGTGCTGCGCGGTCCAAAGTCGAGTGTGAGCAAAAAAATATAAACTAAAAATAAATTGCGCATTTTTTTTATCCTTTTATTTATTCAAACCATAATATCAAATAGCAAAGTAATAGTTGAATATTTCCAATAAAAATGTATTATTTTGTTGTCTTCTGACTTTCGTACTAATTGTTTATAAATTGTTTTTTATTATTTGACCATTTGATAAATGTAATTTTATTCTCATTAGATTACCTAGGTATTCATATTGCTGTCTGTTGGGATATTTTCTTCTAATGGAATTCATGACTGAAAATTCCCGTTCGCCATCCGCACTGGACGCTTGGAAGGTACCCATAATATTATAAAGAATAGCAAGATTAGAAAATTATGAATGGATTAGTAACAAACTTAACCTATCGACGAATGTTTTGAACAATCCAAGTTTACTTTTCTTCAGTATTGTACATTTCATTTCAGAATATACATCTCATATTTTATCAATGACAATATTGTGATATATTCATAATAATTATAGAATATTTTTCGGAAAGATTCATTATATCCCGTTTTAAATTTTTTAATTTTTTTCCTGAATTTATAATAATCTCATTATCAAGTGCATCCCATTGTTTTTGATCGTCATCGGGAAATCAGACACGTTAGACAAATTGCATTTTTTATATTTGAAGTATCAATATTATTTTGATCTTCTGATAAAAGTTTTTTACTTGACTGCTCCAGAGGATTTTGTCTCCCAGGTATTGAGATATAAATTTTCTTATTTTCGTCTTAACCCTTTGGGTACATTTGACGGCTGAGGCTCGTCATGCATATTGAGAATCCGTCACAATTTTTGCACAATATTTACAGATAGGATCATTTCGTTTTATAACTTGAAAATAGTCAATTAGAACATCGTAATTTTTGCACTATCTGCGAAATATCTGGTTAACTACCTTACTTCATTGATTAGTTTACAAGTCATGGCATCATGTGCAGTTGCTTGAGCTAAATCTTCAAATTTTCGCTTTTCATATTCGATAGGTGAAACATTGTGTAAACAGTTTAGACTAAATTTTCTGCATCACAGGTACATTTTGCAGCTACCCCATTTTTCTTTCTAAGCGTGACATTATCTCCAGTAAACATTATCATATTTTGATGTTTAAGTTATGTTCAACATAATTTTTTAATTTTTTTATTACAAATGCTGTCTTTTGCTGTACTTTTGTACATAAATATCGGTGCTTTCGTCTACAATTAATTTATGGAAGGTTAAATTTTTATTTCTTTAAAAACTTTTCTTTCCATGATATTGTTTATACATTCGGTGAATTCAAAAGCATAATTTTGATTTCGCCAATTTTGTGGCAACTTAATTTTTCCTTCCATATGCTTATGGATCTTAGGAACGGAATTCATTGATACGTATTCGTTATTCAGTTAATACGTATAGCCAATATTACATTTTAGATTAATACATTAACTTTCTCAAAATCAGATTTTGATCTTTCTTGATTTTCTCTTTTTTCCATGACGTTCTTCAGATGTTTCCATTATCATTTCTACATTTTTAAAATTAACATTTTTTCAATATTTGTGGTTTATTAACAGCTTCTCTATGCTGTTTTTGAATAATATGTCTTTTTAGGTCGATAGCCCTTTGTATAAAAGATACAATAAATATATTCTCTCTCTCTATGTCTTTTTAAATAATCTATTTATATACTTATTATATTAATTAATCTTTAATTCTTCCGAAATTTCCCCAATTTCGAAGACAAAATCAACGTCTCGTAATTTAAGTGCGCAGAAACTTAATTTATCTGCGCAGATTTTAAAATATCGCGAAAAGTGCTGCGCATCCGCGCACCCGCGCAGCTTAACGGGAACATTGTATAAGAGTATGAATGGAAACTAGGAACCCTACATTGTGTGGCCCGACACCCACTTGGCCGTTTTTTTTTTAATTTAATCCTATAGAAAATAAAATTAAATATATCAAAGCCACATCAATGAAAAAAAAAAATGTTGGAAACATGCGATATTTAAGACACATATAGAAAATTAAATAGGTGTAAAAGTTGTTCTATTTAAAATAGAAATTGTGGATAAATTTTCATCGAATCGGAATTTGTCAGAAATTATCATAGTCCATTGTTCTCTGCTTAATGGCTTACGATAACTATGTACAAAATTTAATAAAACGCTTGAGGCATGCGAAATATTTGTATTCACTATATTCCGTAATTTTGCAAAACCCGTTTATATATATATATATATATATATATATATATATATATATATATATATATATATATATATATATATATATATATATAAACGGTGGGCCATCGAACTATTGGAATGTGAATCACCTATAAACAAAACACCTGCGTTGCTGGGCCTATGAAGTGAAAAATTTGGGCAAAATAAAATAGGCCACATGGGAACAATGTCTGAAGGGTAGATAATGACCCGGTATCTACATAGGACAGTATTGAAAGATCCTTCGTTCTAGACCCACCGCCACCACTGCCATGCGCATGCGCGATGACCTTTGACCCCCTAACCTTGACCCTGACCTTGGAATTTCCGGTTGCTACTCCCGGTTGCTACTTCCGGTTGCTACACCCGGTTACTACTTCCGGTTGCTACTTCAGGTTGCTACTTCCTGTTTTACTTCCGGATTTGACTTCAGGCTTCGACTTCTGGTTTCCGGTTTCGACTTCCGTCCTCCATTTTCGGATGCGCGGGAAAATTCAGAAAATAGACGCGCGGCGGGGAAATTCAAAATTAGATCCTGTTGAGACAAATGAGGTGTGAAGTGGGTTGCATATATCAACGAGACTAAAGACATGAGACTAGACAGACGGGGCTAGATCCATGAGACTAAATACATGAGACTAGATAGACGGGACTAAATACATGAGACTAGATAGACGGGACTAAATACATGAGACTAGATAGATGGGGCTAGATACATGAGACTAGATAGACGAGGCTAGATACATGGGGCTAGATAGGCGTGGCTATATACATGAGACTAGACAGACGAGGCTAAATACATGTGGCTAGATAGACGGAGCTAGATACATGATACTAGACGACAGACGGGGCTAGATACATGAAACTAGATAAGACTGAACTAAAATATATAAGGGATTGTTTAATTCAACTAAAATATATTTTCGATTGTTTTTTCGTTTAACTTAATAAACATAATAAGGTTTTGATTTAAATAAAGATTCAGTAGTCGGTTAAGCAAAGCCGGATGTTTGTGTTTGTCAGTGTAATCAATTTCTTCGAATTGTTTTTCGTATTTGTTTTTCGTTTTTATTTTGATTTACTGCCCTGGCCGTCTAGCGCTGATTACAACTCCTGCTATCTTATCTGCGGTACTCGAGCGGAGAAAATAATAAATTATGAATCGTGGTCTAATCAATTCCTTAGGTTTATTTTTCGTTTTAATTTAATAAACATAATCACGTGAAACATCCAGCATTTCATTTATATAAACAAGAGTTCAATTTTCTGGGCATCCACTTTTCATCTACTTTCTATCTACTTGCATCCAGTTTTCATCTACTTGCATCCACTTTTCATCTACTTGCATCCACTTTTCACCTACTTGCATCCACTTTTCATCTACTTGCATCCACTTTTCATCACGTTAAACAGGGTGTGAGGCCTATGTAACCCCACGCTAAACAGGGTGTGAGGTATATGTGGTCCCACGATCAAAAGGGTGTGAGGCCTATGTGACCCCACGCTAAACAGGGTGTGAGGTCTATGTGACCCCACGCTAAACAGGGTGTGAGGTCTATGTGACCCCACGCTAAACAGGGTGTGAGGTCTATGTAACCCTACGCTTAACATGGTGTGAGGTCTATGTAACCCCACGCTTAACAGGGTGTGAGGTCTATGATGCCCCACGTTAAAGAAGGCGTGAGGTCTATTTTTAGTTAGCTTTCATCAGCTTTTAATCAGCTTTAATCCCATTGGGTTAGTTGTGTTAGCATTAGGTTAGGTTAGCATTAGGTTAGTCTACGTGAGGTTGGGCATGAAGCGCGCTTTATTCCTAATCAGACCAATTACAGTACATTTTCAGTACATTTTCGATTATTTGGGCTCCAAACGCATGATAGGCAACTTTGATTTCGTGTTTCATGTCATCAGACATCTCGGGATGACTAGCGTTGCACTTATCCTTAAGGGTGCCCCACAAAAAAATTTAACGGGGTCAAATTACAGCTCCTAAGCGGCCAATTGATATCAGAATTTCGGAATTATTCGATTCCAAAACTAGTGCGCAAATGATCGATGATTACATTGGCTGTATGTAGGGATGCAACATCACTCATAGAAACACGTCGATGTTAAAACATCGATATTTTCAAAAGTAAAATATCGATGTCGAAAATATGAATATAAGAAAATAAAAGATACCTATATCGATTTTTTTCGATGTTTTGAGAAAACAAGAACAAAGGAATATTAAAACTGTTTATTAGTTATTTATTTCGCAAAATAAAGTTTAAAAATATTAATTTTGACAATCTCGTGCCCTCGTTTTCTTTCTTGGATATCATCGGCAGTTTATACAACTCAGGAAATGAACCTTTCATGTCATCCTGCATCTCTAAATCATCTGCTTTTGTGGGAGTTACAGAGGTCATAAACATGTGAAATTCAGATTTTGCTTTTGTTTTATTTTTTATGTTGTTGTGCTTTAATTGTTTGTGGTAACTCCATTTTTCACGTTCGGATTCAATATTTCCAACCCTTTCAGATTTGTCAGAAGATTCAGTCTGCTGCTTGCATATTAGTTAAGTAATAGAGCGGCTGCGATAGCCATGTTCTATTTTATCAAATCGTTTTGATTCCATTTTTTTCAATGTCTGCTCTTAATGAAACTGTACTTTCAAATGCTGGTGAGAATATTTCTAAGATGCCCCGCAGACAGCTTTCAAGTTGAATAACCTTACTTACTGTAACATAACTTCTGTCACAAATTTCTTTAATCGTCAGTCTTTCAAAGGGCTGTAAAAGTTGTACCATTTGGCGCAAAGAGCCTACATCATTAGAAGTTATCATTGTTATAGCATCAGAACGGCATAACAATATTGCACCGATCGTTGAAATTACCTCCATAAAATGTTCCAACATATAATACGTTGAATTCCGTCCATTTTGAACGTCAAGTATCAACTTTTTTGTCTGGCCTTCCATCTCGCCATATGGCCTTCCTGTTTGCTTTTTACGCAATTCGTCACTGACATGGACACTACGTTTTATGAATTTTACAATGTCGCACACTTTGCTGATGATCGTTGATGCAGTTTTAGCTTCAGCCAACGAGTTTGTGAAAACTAAATTGAAAGCACGGTATTATTTTTTTTCAACAAACATGTTTCTATTTACCCTCATAGATTGTAGATTGTAGGGACTAATATGGGACTGTGTGGGAAAGCTGAACAAGCTTGGCAGAAAAAATAATGCAACGCTATACTGGGTACCAGGACTCACTGGTATAGACGGAAACGAAGAAGCCGATCACCTAGCAAACAAGGGATCCAGTAATCCCTTTATAGGTCCGGAATCCTTTTGCGTTATGAGTTTGAGCACTAACCACATATGTTTAGATGAAGGCATAAGAGAACAATGGATGAAAACCTGGAAAGAAATTCCAGGGTTCAGACAATCCAAAGTAATGCTGGGATATGTTAATCAGAATATAACAAAAGCTTACCTGAGACTAAACAGAAACAGGCTTAGAATTATGGCAGGAGTTCTGACGGAACACTGCAGACTTAGAAAAACCTCAAAACCCTAGGCCTGGAGGAAGATGACAGATGCAGATTCTATGGTTCGGCAGAGGAAACCCCCATACATCTTTCCGCGGAGCACTGCTCCACAAGAGACAGATGTATCTTGGGGCCCACTGCTTGAACGCACTTGAACGCAGTCCTCGAATCTCACCTAGATCCTGAAATTCCTAAAGGAGTCAGGACTAGAGGAGGCGCTCTAAATGGTTACGTATACCAACGTTTAGAGGCAGAGGGTGGGGTACAATAGATCTACGAAAGTCGCAGTACAAGTCGTCACCACTAATAGTACAATCTAGTCTCATAACGCTGCTATTCTTGTCAGTAGCTTCAGCAGTAACTGCATCTGTAGTATAATTCCATTCTTCGAAGATATCGGAAAGTCTGTTTTGTGTGTACTCTGCTGTATGTCTTTCGAGCAACTCAAAGACTCCCAAAGTTTCACTCATAAGTTTTGATTTTTCTAACAAATTAATGGTGACTCAAACAAACGACTTGCTCTGCATCGTATCTGCCTATATGTCATATGTAATACAGTAATGTTCTGCTACTTTTAAGTATTTTTAAAAAATATATATAAAAAACCTATTTTTCATCTATTCGCTTTTTAAACGTCTCCCTAGACGGAATTTTGTACCAGGGTACCAGTTCTTTTATTAACCGTGTAAATCTGTTTCCTTCCACAATTGATAATGATTTATGGGTCATCATAATGAAATTTACAATTGATTAGGTTTTTTTTTATGTTTGTTACCTTCAACAATAATAATAATGAATAATAATAACCTTTTTTGTCACCAAAAGCGAATTTGTTCCTCCTATGGTTCAGGTCCATAAATTCTTTCTGACAGGGAACACAATATTTTAGGTATACACTATTTGAAAAAAAGTATTAGGTGCTGTGTGATGATCCCTTCAACATTTGCTATACTTTTAAAATTACTAAACAATTCCTTCATATTTTGTTGTTGAGCATTTTGTTGAGTATCAGTTGATTTCAGTTAATCAACATCCATTCCATCAATAACAGGTTTGATCATTTTTACCCTCTTTGTTTCCCTCCTCCCTGATTTTTTTATTGGCTCCTCTTGCTACAAAAACTTTGAACAACACCTACTTGTAATTTATCCAGATGACCCCGAAGATTAGTGGCATTTCCTGATGTTTTCAGGCATTTATTGCAAAACTTACAAATTGTTTTTCTGTCTTTATCACTTTTATTTAAATAATTAAAATTTATTTTTTTTCTATTCGGTGGCATTTTATTTGAATAGAAAGAGTAATGGAAATTTTACTTCCGCTTTTCTAATACGAAAAGGCGAAAAGCCGTATAAAGAGCAGCCGTATTTGCTCCATGGCCAAAAAGACAACTTTGTCTCCTATTCAATTTTTTTTATCGGTGAACTGAAGATTTTGAGATCTGCAATGTCTTTGCTAAATTCTCAAATAAAGTCAGATTATAACATGGGCTTTCTGGATTTTTATTTCCAGCAAAATTAAAGCACAATTTCTACTCCGCTTATTCGGAATCCAAAATCGGCTAGGAAGGTGCTATTTGTATATTTACAACCAGCAGGGATAACATTTTCAGATACACTTTGAAATTTTCCATTCACTTGATAAATAATGATATCCAGGAAATACATTTTCTCACATATGAATTACATAGGAGGCTTTTAATTAAAAAATACCATCGAACCGAGAGGTCAAGATTGCGGAAACGGTAAAATGCAAGAAAATGGATTTTACTAAAATCGCTATTTTTTAAGTTACTGCAAATAAATACGTTATAATATAATATAAAAACGTTTCTGAAAGCATTTTATCTACGACCACTATTGTAAATGCCCATTATTGCACAGTTCGTGAACTATGTAAATACATCATAACACACACATATGTAACAATCCGCGATTAATGTTATGTAATAATTCAAAAACACCCATGAGCGTTTGGTTTACGATTCGTTGATGGGTTGAGACCTGCACGTTGATACTATTTTTAAATATAGTACTCCGTGATTTCCAAATAATTATTAAACGTCACATCATTCACATAGAAGCTGTCATTCATTTCGTTTTTTCACGTTTAAATCTAACGAAAATTACAAATAAGTACTAAATAAAAAGGTACCATTATGATTGTATATCTTTTCATTTCTATCAAGCTAAATTAGGTGTTACATCAAACATATTTTTCTTATTAAACAGAAACAAATTTGTGTTGTCGTAAATAAAGTATAGTACATGACTCGAGTTGTAATGCAATTACGTACTCGCGGAATTACGCTAAGTAACTGTTCCGCTCGTCCGTAATATGCTTCTTACAACTCTTATCACGTTATATATTATTTGCTGCTGATTACAAATATGCAAATTATATTTCGCTAGCCATCGTGAACGCAGAGGATCCTCTAAAATGGAGTAAAATTTACAGACATTTCGGCATTCGAGTAGAGATGTTTGAAACTAATGAATTTTCCGGGGATAATCTAAGATTTGTGATTAAATGACCTTCTTAACACATTTTGAGCGGGTATCCTAGGATATGAAACTGTGCTGCGTAGCGGGTGTAATTTTCGAGGCATTTTTTTATCAAAAGTTGGGTATTTGAACGATTGCACCTTGAGAAAGGACTTCTGATTGCACCCTGAGATACTTTTTTCTAAAAAAAAACCTGAAAGGGATGAAATAGGGGATGTATGAGGAACCGATCATTTTTCAAGTTAGGGAGATGAAAATAAATATTTAGGCTTTTGGTAAGAAATTTAAAAAAATACGTATTTCATCGTATTTTTGCAATATCATCCCTGAAGGGGGTAAAATAGGGGATGATTTAGGTTCTTTGTAAGCTACAATACACATTTTTGAAAAGCAAAGTTTGTGAAGGTAAAACTGGCTATATTTTCAAAATTTTTAAGACAAATTTTAGGAGGTTGAGTCTGGATCGCTGATCCTGATGGTGGATGCTTCGGATGGATTCGTAATGGTGGATGTGCAGGTGTACGTAATGTTGTTAACTGTTGACAGAAGGGCAAAAAATTTATAAACAAATAAAATGTTTCGTCGTTTTTAAACTTATGTAATAAAACCAGTCACTAATATTTTTCTAAAGTGTGGAATTTAAAAAACAATCTCCCTTTTGAAGAGGCACTTCGCAAAATTGGCACATATGACATGTCAAACTTTTCTTCTTATGCGCGTCACAAACGCGGCACTGTCTCTGGGGTTTAAGTTTTATGCCGCTTGTAATTAGTTTAACTAATTTATGCTTTCCTTTGACAACCTTCCTGGAGGGTCATCCCTTCTGGGTGTAGCTGATGTTCCAGGAACAGGATGCTTTTCATTCACATTTTCCGTAGTCGGTTCGCTTATCCACTCTTTTGCCACATTAAGTAAAAATATTTTGTATTATTTATTACAATGAGGATTTAATGTTGTATACACTCTAAAAGCATTAAATAGTGCACAGTTGACAATAAACATCACAGCTCTCTTTGTCCATTTCTTCGTACGACATACTATCGAATAATATGATAAATATTGATCGGCGCGATCTACACCTTTCATAAATTTCTTGTAATCCACTACGCATATTGGTTTCCAGATTTTTTCTTTTGCCGCCCAATCAATATTATGGCTTTCTACAATATCAGCTGAATGTATAGTCGAAATCATACGCACAGGCCTTTTTGAGTGCCAACATTGTAACAAAATGTTTTGTCGCCGACGAAACATAGATTCGCCCCTATTCAATTTCGCGTTTTTTAAACAGAGAGGAAGGCCTCTGTTTATGCGAATAGTGCCACAACTCCGAAATCTATATTTTTGAAGTATTTCACAAGTGTCCACACTATTGTAAAAATTGTCCATATATATGTGATGCCATAAGTTTACATATGGCTGAAGAAGATTCAAAATTTTGTGTTGCAGTCGATTTCCTTCACCACAGTATATTCGGAAATTACATATGTAGCCGGTTTTCGCTTCACAAACCATTCTTATGAGAATACCATATTTCGTTATTTTTAAAGCATTGTAGACTTTGAATGCTAGACGACCTCTCCATAGCATGATGCTTTCATCTAAGGACAATTCTCTCTTTGGTTTATAAACTTCTTGAAATTTGGGTAATATGTATGAAATATAATGGGGCGGATTTTTTTAAGGCGATCTCTATCATCTTTGTCATCGTTATTGGAAAAATGCCATGAATACCATATTTGCCTAAATCGATCCCTGCTCATTATTTGAGGAAAAATTGGAGTTTCAATTGTTTCATCTGTCGACCAGTATTCATCCATCGTATGCTTACGATCTCTTCCCATTAGTAGAAGCAATCCGAACATTTCTTTTAGTACTATCACAGATACATCTTTCCACTTTACGGATTTAGCACGATCTCTAAATAAATGTTCATTCTGTGCATGGTAGCGGTTTGTTTCTGTCGCCATATATTCAAATAAATCGTCTGCAATAAATAACTGAACCACATCAATTAGATTTTCTGAATTATTTGGCATCACGAAAACCCCACATTGTCCTAAGAAATCTTCGATAATTGGCACATTATCACTTTCCGACCAATCCAATACTTCCCCATCATTTTCTTCGTCGCTAGAAGGTATTGGCAAGGCTTTGTTTCTTCTTGGTCGAATCAATTCCTCCTCGTCACTTTCGCTATCAAATTCGGGAATCTCTGCATCGCTTGAAATTTGCGACAAATCATCTGCATAGACATCACTATCGTAATCCATTGCAAACAAAATTATTAAATTTGTATACATATATATATATATATATATATATATATATATATATGTATATATATATATATATGTATATATATATATATATATATATATATATATATATATATATATATATATGCATATGTGCTTTTTTAAAACTTTTAATGAAATATTGTTGCATTGAAATGGTGGTACTACAAACTGATTTATTTTGACGAGATAGGCCGTTTATATACAGATAAATATAGGGGAGGGTGAGAATAACAAATTGGTTTAAGACCCAAAATATGACAATAAACAATAAACCTTAAATACTGTGTAAGTTGTAAAATGAAATAATTTAACAAATGTTTATAAAACACAAAGAATGAGTGGTAACATTTTATTGCAGGGCGATATCCGGATTAAATATGCTAAATAATCAATAATCTCGAAAATAAATACTAAATTCATTACTCCTTTATCGCCATATGCCCTTTTTAAGCAGGTAATAATATCTTGTCCCGCTTTTAACGCACGTAGTTTTAAACGGGTACTAATACCCGGCCCGCTGATATACAGCAGTCGGCGAGACGGGTACTAATACCCGCACCCGCCTTTAATGTGTTAATACAATGCCGCAGTCCGTTTTGATTATCTACAATCATTTCTGCGATATCGACTTATCAAATCGACAATCGTAAAATTTCAGTTTGAAATTTCTCAAGGAAAAATTTAATGTTTCCGAATATATTACACATCGACTTGTTCGTATTGTCGAGTAGTTTCTGTGTGCCGAAAATGGTTCCATTGCTCTTTATCGTTTTTGTGAAAATTGAAAAAACCGAAAAAGCTTATTTTTTCGACCGTAATGATTGAAAAAAATTTGACGATTTTTTTTAAATTTTGTCGCCATTTTTTTTTGTTACCCGAAGGAAATCGAAGTGCTGAAAACTATTTTCAATACAAATAAGCAAAATATAGCTTATATGTTGGGTATTTTGAGCATTTGAACCGAATAAACTGGAAAATCGTGTTCAGTACTTCAATTTCCTTCAGATAAACTGATTAAGTGCCCTAAAATTTTCTGAAAAAATCGCCAAAAAAAAAATATCTATCGATTTGATCACAAAAAAAGCATTTTCGGTTCTCTACGATCCTCTCGGTAACAACAAATCCCAGCGAAATCTTTTTCAGTGCACAGAAATTAGACGACAAGAAGAAAAAATAGTTGTATAAATTGTTTGGAAAAATTCATTTTTTACAGCGAAATTCTGAAATTTTAATTTTACTGCCAAATATCGAGAAAGGTTGCAGATAATTAAGAACCGATTGCGGTATCTTTTTCAGGAGGTAATTTACGACTGCTTTTAGATTTCCTAAAAAATATGAAATAGCTTCCCAATTCTCTCCTCGGGCGACCAAATTTCGCGAAAATTCGCTCGATTTTGCCAATTTTATCAAGTCATATATCGCGAACGGAAGCTGCTAGTTATGCTGCTATGTTATTTATACATTCACAGCCAGCAGGGAAAACATCTTCAGACGCACTTTGAAATTTTCCATACACTTGATAAATAATGATTTTAAGGAAATATATTTTCTCGTATTTCGGTCTTGAATTTCTTAAAAGTGTGACCTTTTACACATCATCAGCTGTTTTATCCACTTATAAACAAAAAAGTGGAGCTTAGTTTTTTAGACATTTGGTGGGTGGGGGAATTGAGAGTGCGAGCGAGATGCTAAATACAAAAATGTACGCATGTGGCTGAGAAAGCAAACTATCAGCGAATATAATACAAAAGATGAGCCTAAGCGGCTAGGCATGACAAAATATCGTTTATAAAACAATGTTCATGCTTGGGGTTTTAACATCTATGTTTATGAACGATATATCGATGTTTTAAAACATCGATGTCTCGTTTGCATCCCTAGCTGTATGGCAAGTGGCCCCCTGTTGTCGAAACTAAATGTCATCCATGTTATACTCCTCAATTTTTGGAAGCATGAATTCGTTTATCATGGCACAGTAAAGTTCGCTGTAGACATAGAGCGCTATTGACGTTCGCCTAGGAGCTGTGATTTCACCACGTTCGATTTTTTTTTGTGCGAGCCCTTAAGATAAGTGTTACGCTAACCATCCACAGACTGTTGATGTCTTGACACAAGAAATCGAAGTTGTCATTCATGCGTTTGGAGCCCAAAAAATCGCAAATGTACTGAAAAATTGGGTTGATAAGATGGGGACCTGTCAAGTCAGCCGTGACAGTCATTTTAATGATGTGTTTAATATTTAAATGAAAATGTACTATAGTTTATATCAGCTGTTTTATTTACTCACAAACGAAAAAGTACGACATTTATTATTGTACAACAATATGTTACAATGTTTCTAATAAACTCTTAAATGTATTCGAAAGTTAATTCATTAGTTTTTTTTATAGTCGATTCAATTTTCGAAGGTTAGATGGCCCATCCTATATATATATATATATATATATATATATATATATATATATATATATATATATATATATAAATTAAACACATCATTCAAATGACTGTCACGGCTGACTTGACAGGTCCCATCTTATCAACCCAATTTTTTAAAATACAAACGCATGAATGACAACTTCGAAGTGTTAGCGTAACACTTATACTTAAGGACTCGCACAAAAAAAAAATCCAACGGGGTGAAATCACAGCTCCTAGGCGCTCCTTGTCTACAGCGAACTTTACTGTGCCATGATAAACGAATTCATGTTTCCAAAAATTGAGGAGTATAACAAGGATGACATTTACTTGCCATACAGCTAGGGATGCAAACGAGACATCGATGTTTTAAAACATCGATATATCGTTCATAAACATCGATGTTAAAACCCCAAGCATGAATGATGTATTATGAACGATATTTTGTCATGCCTAGCCGCTTAGGCTCATCTTTTGTATTATATTCGCTGCTAGTTCGCTTTCTCAGCCACATGCGTTCATTTTTGTATTTAGCATCTCGTTCCACTCTCAATTCCCCCACCCACCAAATGTATAAAAAACTAAGCTCCACTTTTTTGTTTGTGAGTGGATAAAACAGCTGATATAACTAAACTGCAAAACTATCAACTAAAAATATGTGTCTGTGTGTTCGTGCATGTATTTATTTATTATTCTACTACATAACTCGCTATTCGCTCCGAGCACAACAGCACTAGCGCCAAAGGTCACACTTTTAAGAAATTCATGACCGAAATACGAGAAAATATATTTCCTTAAAATCATTATTTATCAAGTGTATGGAAAATTTCAAAGTGCGTCTGAAGATGTTTTCCCTGCTGGTTATGTTAATATATAAATAACATATTGCTAGCAGCTTCCGTCAGAAAATAATATTTTGATTAAGATATCCGTTTGTGAAATATTAAGCTTTTAAGTGCTAATTTTTGTTAGAGTCAAGTGTCCCCTCCCACTCCCAGCTAAATGGCTGTTTCTGGATATGTGAAAAAATTCACAATAGTAGCCTATATAACGAAATTAAAAGAAAAAGTATCACGGATAAGTAGGCTTAATTAGTTTACGAGTAATAGTCAATCAACTTATAAAATGTAACAAATCGAGCGGCAGCCGCGTCATGTAAACAATATATTATTGGTTATGTTGAACGTCAAACTCGACAACATCAATGTCAGCTGATTAAGTTGGTTATGAAATTTTGGTCATTTGAGTCTTAAGTGATAAGAGTAAGAATGGCATCTACGGAACCCTACATTGCGCGTGGCCCGACACGCACTTAGCCGTTTTATTTTTTCATCATTACAGTCGAAAAAAAAGAAGCTTTTTCGGTTTTTTCAATTTTCTCAAAAACGGTAAACAACGACGGAATGTATATATATATATATATATATATATATATATATATATATATATATATATATATATATATATATATATATATATATTCCGTCGTTGTTTACCGTTTTTGAGAAAATTGAAAAAACCGAAAAAGCTTCCTTTTTTATATATAGCGTAACTATAAGTAACAGTGACCACGGATTCCTCAATAATATTAACCAAATTTAGATTATTTTCTGGTTCCGCCAGCAAATTTCTTGCAGCTAATTTAACTTTCGAAAAAACTTTTTCTATGGGATTTAATGTATGCTGGAACAAAAAATAGTCTATGGCTTGTTCCATTTATTTTATCACGAACTTCCTGAGTTTTATGGATTTTGGCATTGTCCAGAACCAGCCTAGCTTCTACGATGTTAATTTCAGCCATTTTATTAAATAAACCATCAAGAAATGAAATAAAAATGTTTCAATTTACTGATGAATTAGAAATTATTTCCAAATGAATAATACCATGTAAATTCATGGCTGCAATGAGTGAAACATTTCTGCCTCTTACTGTTGGAACTATTACATGGGCTATTCATGGGAGTATTTATCTTTGATCGAGCTTTATTTCGCCGGAGATGGTAATTGAAACCGTATTCATCAATGAAAATTATATTCTCCGTGTTTGTGGAGCAGTTTGTGAAAATAAAATTGCATAATTTTTGCGTTGTTCAATTGTTGACGTAGTGTTTAAACGGTCCAGACCAATTGCAAAGGTTTTCAATGTTATTTTTGAAGCTTTTAATGCATTAAATACAGATGTTGTGGTCAAGTTGACGTTTTTTCAAATATCTTCTATTTCATATCTTTTTAAAGTAATCGATGGATTTTCGTCAATAATTTGCTCTAATAAATTAAAATCTCATCAGATAATTTACTATTCCTTTTTCCACTACGATTTCGTCTAACCATCTCATATCCGTCATTCTTATAACGTCTAATTATAGATTTAGCGATGTTTTTATTAATACATGCTATTTCTGCAATTGTTTTACCTTCTTTATAACATTTTATAAAAATATCCTTTTTGTGTAAACTTGTTTAAGAATAATTTCCTGTGCGTTTTCTTTCACGACTAACAGGTAATTCATCTGCAAAAATCTGCAAAAAGTTTTTTCTAAAGTTAAATTAGTTGAAAGAAATTTGCTGGCGGAACCAGAAAATAATCTAAATTTGTTTAATATTATTGAGGAATCCGTGGCCACTGTTACTTCTGCTGATTGTAATAAATATTATGTAGATATGTCGATGAAATTACCATTGGCTGAGACAGGACAACCGTTACATTAACAATATTTTTATAATTTTTCATAATTGTTTTTATTATAATTTTTGATAATTAATTTGTTTTTTCTATATTAATTAATATTTAACTTAATTTAATAAAAGTTTAATTAGAAAAAGTTTAATTTGAATATAAAAAAAGGTTAATTTGAATTTAAAAAGGTTTAATTTGAATTTAAAAAGGTTTAATTTGAAATTGAAAAGGTTTAATTTGAAGTTTAAAACCTATATATATATATATATATATATATATATATATATATATATATATATATATATATATATATATATATATATATATATATATATATATATATATATATATATATATATACGATGTTATTGTTGTGTGCACAGACTAGCTCGAAATGTCTATTTAAGTTTAGATTTTGTCATATTCCAATTGGAGGGATGTATTATTTAATTGAAATTAATGGCCTCGGTATTAATTTACGTGTTAATATTTCAGGAGTTTGCGATGTAGCAAACTGTTTGACTGACTGTTTGTACACATCACTATGTAAACATCTACCTCGATACAATATTTTATCCGCAAATCGATACGCATATTGAATTAATATTTAATAGTATGCATCACAGTCGCTAATAAATTATTTCTAATACATTTCTATTTTGACAAAAAAAGCATGAATTATAGATTGGATTTATAATTGGAAACCTTTTCCAAATTTTTCGTAACCGTATTGCTTATAGCTTTTCCTATACTACAAGCATGTTGGAATTTATTTTATATCTGTTAGTATGAAACAATTTTTTTTAACATATATTTTACATATTAGTCAAAATACAGACCATGGTCTGGCACACATTTTTGCCAACTCAAGTTTTTATTCCTGTAAGAATTCTGAAATCCTGGAATTAACTAAGTATTTGCGATTCTTGATGTATAAAAGCCTTCCCTTGTAAGAAATAGCTCAAATGTTTAAAAAATGATAATCCGTCGGATTCAGATCCGCAGAAAAAATGGGTGAGGTAAGGTTTCATGGCACAGTTCTTTCATTTTCTAAGTTATTTGTGTGACGTGTGGGCCAGCGCTGACATGAAAAAGAATTGATCCTCTCCGATTCACTAAGACCGACCAAAATCGATGCAACTTTCTATTTGTTTTAAATTTGAACAATTTCTGATGATTTTTTTGTCATTACGATTTAGCTTGTAATGAACGATGTTTTGGTGTTACTTGTCAATCAGCAAATAGTGATGATAGTGTTTATTAGGTTTCAGTTCATTAAACTTTTTAAGTACTTCCTCTTCGTCTGGCCATTATAATGTACGTTTCTAATTGTCAAGAATCCTTCAACGCCCTTCGTTCTGTCTTAATTTTAAACAGTTTAAAATTAAAAAAAAACATAGAAAATTAAATTATTTCTAAAGTAGTCCTTAAAGCATAAAGCCTAATGTAAATTTTCCCAACACAATTGTTCTTAATTTTTGTTTATTTGACCACTATCATTATATTCACAATTTTTACCAGTTTCTTATTTATGTATCTGCCATAACACAATTTGAAGAATCTGGAACAGGCATTGGAGAAGTTTTTTTGCATATTGAATGTTCTCTATTTTGCATCTATCGTTCTCTTTATTCGTCCTATATCTAGTCTAGAACATAACTACTTTTTTTTTCGAAGATTTTTGAAGTAAAGTGTAGAAAATTAAGAGTGTCCTCTTTTATAATACACTTGACTAACAAAAATTTGCTCTTTAAAGCTTAATATTTCACAAACGGATGCCTTAATAAATAAATATTGTTACGGAAATATTGTTTTCACATACCTGCAATATTTTTAAAACACCTATTCAACGACACCCTACACAATGGAGTAGACGAGAAAAAAAGGTCCCCACTTCTTTAGGGTAAAGCAGGTACCCTAAAATTTTTTTTTGCAAGATTTTATGTTACCACTTTGTCGGCGTGACTAGTCCATGCCAAATTACAGCTTTATATTTCTAATAGTCACTGAGCTAAACTGCGGACGGACGGACGGACAGACGTATCGAAACTATAAGGTTCCGTGTTAATATCAACGCGGAACCCTAATAAAAACGAAAGGATATAAGACTTATTTGCCATAATTTTTACTTTCTAATATTCAGTAAACCTTCAAGTTTTTTTGAAAATGTTGCGGTAGCCGATTGAAAAAAGGGTTGCTTGTGCAAAGGATTTTATTAGAACGAATTCTATTATTCAAACTCAGAGGTGGTTTCGACTACAGTTTCATTTTCTAGCGCCGCCAAATTGCAGGACAGTTGCAAGATGGGTCGAAAAGTATTGCCGAAAAGGTTTTCTTAAGGACACTAAACTTGTTAAGAGGACAAACACTTCTAGAACAGAAGTGAATACTTTGCAAGTTAGGAAGAGAATTGAAGAAAATTCCAATCACTCCATGCCATGTTTATAGCAGCAAGCAGGGATTTGACGTGAGTCGGTATGAACAATTTTCAAATAAGATCCAGTGTTTTCGCTTTAATAATGACGAAAATGGAAAAAATCCATTTTCTCAGGATTTCTCAAAAATCCTGAGAAAACTCAGATTTAGTAGGTTGGCCTTTTTATGCTTTTCATTTTAAACTGGAGCAATACACATATTTAAATACATTTATTCTTAGACATTCATTTTTTAATAAAGAAAACAAAATTATAGTAACTACTGCCATGTTTATGTATGGCCATTGTTTTGATTCGTTTCGCAGCGTTTTCGAGGTAAATCTAAATTAGTTTTTGAAAATGCAAAATACTTGTAAAATGATGTATAAATGATGTACATGTAAATGATGGATTTATTTTCATTAAAATATTTATTTTTAGTGTTAAGTAGGTTTTAAGGTACACAATTAACCAATTTTTGCAAATCTAGTCAACTAGCCTATTCAAGAACATCTTTCGGAGCTATTAAATAGTTTTAAAGAGTACTTTCCGGATATTCCTTTAAATAATATGTGGATTAAAGATCCATTTTCTCTCGAAATTGTAAAGGAATAATCTTTATTTTTATTGAACAAGAAGTTGATAATTTAATTGAAATTTCATGCGACAGCGATCTTAAGAATGTACTTTCTTGACTGTACCACTACTAAATTTTTGGTTGCTGTTCTAAGGAGTATCCATACGTAATGGACTCAGCACTTATAGTTGTTCAGCACTTATAGTACTTATGCACTTTTATATTTACTACTATTATAGTACTTGGTGTACCTAGGAAATAATTATCGAACCTCATTTGAGAGTAAAATTAACATCTTTACCTCCTTATTTCAAGTTGTTATGTGATATGTCAAACAACATTATCCTTCGCTCTAAAGACAAATACATATGTAAAACAAAGTATACTACAAGTTTTAAATGCATGTTTATGCATGTTTGTTAATTTTTTAATTACTTATGTTTTTCTTATTTAATTATTTTGCAAATTTATTTGTCCTCACTGTAGTTTTGTCTTACTTACGCGAGTTGGAGCCACTTGATCCCCGCATGTTATTTTATGTCGTCCGTCCAAATGCCTGTGGTCCGTTCAAATGCCTGTTGTTTCAATTTCCATTGAATTAATCTCGGTGTGTAACTGTCTTGATGTTGTTTTGCCGAGTGTCCTGCCCATCCACTATCTTTGTTCTTCGTCTGATTTCCTAGCACCTAAGTTTGTCTCGCGGACTGTCTCCAAACCGTATGTGGTTACAGGTGTTACGCAGGAGTCGAAATTTTGCGCTTAAGATGTATTGGGATGTTCTTGATTCTGAGGATGTGGCTTAGTTTGCTAAAGGTAGACCACGTTAGTCTTCTGTTCTTTATTTCGACTGTCTGATTTCCCTACCCCAGCTTAAAGACATGTCTAACGCAGGTGTACTTTTCTATTACATCTATGGTCGTGTTATTTATCGTGATGCCCCTTTTTAGGTCACTCATTATATTTGTATTGGACAGGTTCATCTTAAGGCATAATTGGTTGGAACTAGCATGGCCTCTATTTCTTGCCTATCGCTGCTGATGAGAGCTATGTCATATTCAAATCTCAGGTGGTTCTCAAAGATGCCATCCATGTTTATACCCTTATTGTCCCAGTTAAGTATTTTAAAAACAGTTTCTAGCGCCGTGTTAAATAGTTTTGGAAATACGGGGTGTCCCTATGGTATCCCTTTTCAGATATTGATGCTATTTGTCGTCAGGTTCTCGTTTATTTTTACTTGCGTTTCTCAAGGGTTGCATTCTCGTATAGGTTTTTATAAGGTTTGAGTAGCGTGAGTCGATTCTGGCGACCCCCATTACTTGTATGATGGACCCATCTTGCAATTATTGTGTAAGAAATAAACAAACAAATAACCTGATTTTTATGAAAAAATAAATTAAAAAACTTCGTACCGGACCTGGACAGCATGAAATTATGTTAGCCACCTGTATATCTACCTTAATTTTAAGTAACAAATGTTAATATTATGTATATACATTTTGTTAATAGACAAATCAATCATATATTGATTATAATTATTTATTTGAATGTATGTTTTCTACGACTAGCATTTTATGTAGGTTTGATTTTGATTTATTCGTTTTTTCTGTTCCTATTTCTACATACATTGAAAAAACGATTGCTTTTTTCATAAGCTGGACATTGACTTATTAGATGATCACGATAAATTTATAGGAATTTTGAATTATTTAATTTATATTACTAGTGTATCGACCTGTATAAGCATTTATTTTGATGAAAGAAGCGTGAATATAATTAGTCCTGATAACATGTATATCATTTTCTAGTCTAGAGTAAGGCAAGTCTTCCATATCTTACAAGACGCAAATTTTGTTATGAATCTGTTTGTTATGTTTGATGTTAAAGCATCTTGTCTTAGTTTTTTAAAAGTTTTGCACGTAGCGCTTGCTTTATTTTTCAATATTTCCTCATTTTTGTTAAACATTTGTCTATGTTTCCTAGTTCTTGCCTTAATGTAGAAAATTCCTCATTCACCCGGCGCATTCGCCATCTCATCTAGAGATAAATAATCTACTCCCCATTTCACCGGTTAATAATGTTTACTATAATGCATTCCACGTTTTTGTGCATAATATATATGTTGTTTTGTTTTCTCGGGGATTCCGCGTTGATGTTGAGGGTTGGTTCTGAAAAGAACCGGGTTCTCGACGTTTCGGCGATCTGACATTCGCCATTTTCAAGAGATTTTTTCAAGCGTCCGTGCGGGTCAACCGTTAGACCGTCAGTATGCGTCTAACGGTTGACCCGCACGGACGCATATATCTCTTGAAAATGGCGAATGTCAGTTCGGCGAAACGTCGAGAATCCGGTTATTTTCAGAACAAACCCTCAACATCAACGCGGAATCCCCGAGAAAACAAAACAACATATATATTTTGCACAAAAACGTGGAATGCATTATAGTAAACATTATTAACCGGTGAAATGGGGAGTAGATTATTTTTCTCTTGATGAGATGGCGAATGGGCCGGGTTAGAAACAACGAAGTAACATTAGGGATAAGATATACTGTATTGAAATTTAATAAATGGAAAATCAAATAAAATTAATTTAGAAGATGTTGGAATTAATTGAAATTCTGAACAGTTTTCTCATCTACAACCAATTTTTCAGGTATTCATTTCATTGTAATCATGTTTGTTGAATTACAGCCAGCTATAAAACCCATTCATATTATATAAAGCAACGTTCTCTAAAATAGTATAAAATATTTTATTGTAAGTTTGTCTAATGAGAATTCAATTCCATTTAAATTTAAATTTGTTTGGCATCTTGTTATATAAAGCACGTCCTTTTCATTTCGATATTTATTCATCCAGACAAAACCTTTTCTGTTTTTTTTTCTTAGAAAAAGATAAATGACCACTTCTTTGCGCAGCGAAGAACGATAACATTAATACCATTCTCTGCACGAACATCCGCGCAGATCTTAATATCACGATAATAAATGTCAATTTTTACTTTATTTATAATAATATTCAGCGAGAGAATATACGCTGCGAAACAAAGTTATTTATGTTAATTTAATTATATTTTTGTTTAGCTGCTCTCTCGATGTAATTAGCATTTTATGTACATTTCCCGAAAATGAAAAACGTTTTCTTCTTAGTACTAATTGTTATCATCACATTCCCGAACGTGCGACGCATATGATGGTCACGCGGCTTCAGTTCTTGAATAAGCTGTATCTTGTGAGCTCGCAAACCGAGTTTTTTTCGCAAAATATTCCATAAAGTGAATGGACACAGCTCCAATTGCCATGCACGATGGCGAATCGACTCATTCGGGTCCTCCTCAACACTACGCTCCACAGCAACTTCTTCTCTCCGGATGCACATTATCAATCAAACTATGCGTAGTGCAAATACGATTCATAGCTTTCCGTATAACTAGCGCCGATGGACGATTACTTCGACCGTAAAATGGACGTAGCGCACGTTAAGTTTCGCGAACTGAACCACGACTTTCGAAGTAAATTCGCCAATTTGCAAGCGTTGTTCCGGCATAAGTCTATTCATGATGAAATGGCTAAACTTACCTACTAAGCAAACATCAGCTATCACCTACCAAATTAAACAATGAATTAGTAACACTAGAACCACTAGAAACAATGTTGCCAGGTCGATAAACATGTTCATATAACGGTGCGTCCGAAACCGCTTCCCAACTAAGGTAGAGTCTTTAAAAGGGGGTGGTACAACACACAACATTTTTGCTAATATCGCAAACGCTACTAATGATAATTGATTCAAATTTTATGCTTAGTCGTTACGGGTGCCGATCTACCGTTTGTGATTATTTTCATCTTGATAGCGAACCCGTGCATACGGGAAACGACCTTAATACTTTTTGCCATAAATCGCATATTTTGTTTTATTATTTGTATTTATAAATTATTCAATTAAATAGCATACCATATAAATATATCAACAGATCAAATATCTACTCAATAGACAGATTAGATATCATTTATAATTGAGAGATAATAAGAAAAACATATATTATTGGATATGTCGATGAATGAATGTAGATGAAGGGCATAGACGAGGGCAGATAAGAATACAGTAAAAAAACAAGACATTGCCTTATAATAATGTTATGTTTTTGCAAAAATAATGGCCGTTTTATGATCATGTAAATAATTAAGTAATTAAAACAAAAATGGAAACAAGAAGGCAACGGCTTGCAATTTATTCAGTCGCTACAGAATTGGACAGAAAAGATTAAAAAATACAACGTGTTCAATTTTCTTACAGATGCAATTGAATTTTTAATAAATTCTTCTTTTCGAAAAACCAAATCTATCAAATTTCAGCTCTTCAAATGTTGAAATAGTCAAAAATTGTTTTACGCTATAAAAGAATTTAACTTGAATGAGGAATTTTCTATTTATTAAATTTCAATACAGTATATCTTATCCCTAATGTTACTTCGTTGTTTCTAACCCGGCGCATTCGCCATCTCATCCAGAGAAAAATAATCTACTCCCCATTTCACCGGTTAATAATGTTTACTATAATGCATTCCACGTTTTTGTGCATAATATATATGTTGTTTTGTTTTCTCGGGGATTCCGAGTTGATGTTGAGGGTTTGTTCTGAAAAGAACCGGATTCTCGACGTTTCGGCGAACTGACATTCGCCATTTTCAAGAGATTTTTTCAAGCGTCCGTGCGGGTCAACCGTTAGGCCGTCAGTATGCGTCTAAAGGTTGACCCGCACAGACGCATATATCTCTTGAAAATGGCGAATGTCAGTTCGGCGAAACGTCGAGAATACAGTTCTTTTCAGAACCAACCCTCAACATCAACGCGGAATCCCCGAGGAAACAAAACAACACAGGTATCTATCCGCGAAAACCTCAAATTGAATATATATATATATATATATATATATATATATATATATATATATATATATATATATATATAGATATATATTTATATATATATATATATATATATATATATATATATATATATATATATATATATATATATATATATATAAAGAGTAAATTTTATAAAAATTACTACGCAAACGGTTGAATTCGGGTAATACGATTAACAGAAAAAACTCTAATTCTTCTTAAGTCGACGTTTCGATTTATTGATTAAATCTTTTTCAAGACCTACAAAAATATTACAGAAAATTACAAAAAACAAAGTAACAGATGTTATTGATTACTTACAAAGAAGGTAATGAACAATTAATTAAGACGTGTAACATCATATAACTTGACCAACAATGTGGGTTACATAATCGTTGCTGTAAAACGAGCCATGGTGAATTTTAATTTCGGTGTTTGAAATTTAATATTAAGTTTACAAAATGTCGGACACCAACCCATTCGGCACAGCACGAGGAAACCAACAAAACCTTTTCGTTCTCTTCAAATAAATTAAAGTTGAAAAAAAACCTAATTTTTTTCCATTGAGCTGCGAAGGTGCGCATTGGGAAAGATCGTGACATTAGAAGGACACAGGAGTCACAAGCACACAGGAAAAAGAATATTTAACTAATGTTTGAAGACATACGCCACTACGTCGCAGTTTCCCAGAAACCCAGGCAGTCTGGACGATCCCTAGATCTTCTTAGAAAAACAGGAGCTCAACGACCCCCTTTTAAGGAAATTGTTTAACAGTAGAACCGCTAGAGACCACGAAACCGCAACACAAATAGAAAATAAATAGCAAAACAGAAACCACCCATCAAGTTAACTGTGTCTAGACGTCGCCCAAGTCATGAGCCAAACATACATATTGCTCAACCCGTCCATGTCCTTCCTTGAGTTCATGGCTGCACCGGCGTTATGAATGAAACACATTTCCAAGAAAAGTCTCTTAGATAAGCTTGGCTTCCTTGCAAGAACTTTCAGGTCATCATAATTGACCCTATGGTCCTTGTCATTGCAATGTGTTGCTAAGGCGCAAGAGTGGGGTTTTAGTCTGCAATCACTACTGTGATTGGCCAGTCTGGATGACAATCTTTGGCCGGTATGACCAACGTACACAAGCTCACACTCGGCACACGGAATGCGATAGATTACATTTGATTGCATTAACGTGGGGATTGAACCTTTAAGGCGACTGAAAGATCTGCTGATGGTGTTATAACATTTATCCGCTATAATAGCTGGGCTCTTGTTCTTGAAAATTGATTTTATTCTGGGGGACAGTGATTCTACAAAGTGTAAGCTCTTGAATATTTTCGTGTTGTCCTCTGCGACTACCTCAGCGACAGGTTGTCTTGTAGGATTGGAGAGCAACAACTTCCTAAGTACTGTTGTGGGATAGTTGTTCTTCTTTAGGATATTAAACAATCTAAGTTTTTCTAAGAAGATCTAGGGATCGTCCAGATTGCCTGGGTTTCTGGGAAACTGCGACGTAGTGGCGGTTTCAAACAAAAAAAAAAATTTTTCGAACTGTATGTCTTCAAACATTAGTTAAATATTATTTTTCCTGTGTGCTTGTGACTCCTGTGTCCTTCTAATGTCACGATCTTTCCCAATGCGCACCTTCGCAGCTCAATGGAAAAAAAAATAGGTTTTTTTTCAACTTTAATTTATTTGAAGAGAACGAAAAGGTTTTGTTGGTTTCCTCGTGCTGTGCCGATCGGGTTGGTGTCCGACATTTTGTAAACTTAATATTAAATTTCAAACACCGAAATTAAAATTCACCATGGCTCGTTTTACAGCAACGATTATGTAACCCACATTGTTGGTCAAGTTATATGATGTTACACGTCTTAATTAATTGTTCATTACCTTCTTTGTAAGTAATCAATAACATCTGTTACTTTGTTTTTTGTAATTTTCTGTAATATTTTTGTAGGTCTTGAAAAAGATTTAATCAATAAATCGAAACCTCGACTTAAGAAGAATTTGAGTTTTTTCTGCTAATCGTATTACCCGAATTCTACCGTTTGCGTAGTAATTTTTATAAAATTTACTCTTTAACTAATAACGATTGTTATTACCCCCACTCTTTATATTTATATATATATATATATATATATATATATATATATATATATATATAGACTCTGTTTATAAAAAAACTGGATAAGTTAGAACTGGATATGTTAGAGATCATATCCAGTTTCAAAGATATAAATATCCCTCATTTACAGCCTCCTTAGCTGGATTTTTGGAAAGTGGTAAAATAGGTTTTTTTCTATTTTGCAAGAGGAATCTAACTGCCAATTTTTACTATTGTGGCATATTTGTTTCAGAGATAAAGGTTATACAAATATTTACCCCTCAATTTTACCCCCCAAATCAGCACCACTAATTACAGCCCCTTTTCAACCTTTTTAAAAGCGAGTGTCATAGAAGCAACGTCCTTTCCAAATTTCACTTTCGTTGGTAAATAGGATTGAGCTTTAGCAGTTGCTTAGTCAGTCAGTCAATCACGTTACGTTTTTGCTTACACCAATTGGTGTATGTATCGTCATTAAAAGGTTTAAATCCATTTCTTCGCACATGTTAGGGGATCAGAAAGTAGTGTCGTTTTTTTATCATTAAAATTAATGATGTAACTACATTCGTTATAAACAACTTTTGCCATCTAGTGTGCAAATTTTCATTGCTGGAATGATAAAAATCTTTTTTGTGCAAAATATCTGGAGATGGCATTTTGGACATCATCCAAATTTAAATTTTTTTTTGCCACTTAGAAAATGTTGTGGCGATCAGGTTGAATGGAAATCCGATGGCGCAATATCGGACGAGTATAGTAGGTGAGGCAATACCTCCCATCCCAATCCATTATTTTTTTTCCGGGTTCGCCTTGCAAAGTGAGGTCTTGCATTATCGTGTTGCAGAATAACACCGTTTCCGGTGACAATCGATGGCCATTTTTCAATTAAAAGTCATTTTTCACTTGATCCAATTGTTCACAGAAAAGGTCTGCATTCACAGTTTGTCCAGGTTTCAACACTTAAATCCAACGACCGCGCGAATACTCCACCAAACACATTATGCCAGACCCAAATACCTGCTCCATTCTGCTGCAAATGTTCTTGGTTGGTCGACCAAGGTTGGTGAAGAGTGTTTGACAGCTCCTCGTATATTTGACACGGATTTGCTTCCACTTAAGCCCCTCCACCAAACATGTCACTATCTAAAGTTGTTCGTCTTCCTGATCGATACTAGCCGGAAAGATCAAAGTTACCGGATTTGAACATAGAAAACTACCGTTGCCGCACAGTGGTCTAAATCTAAAAAAAGTTGTCCAAAAATCTAAAAAATGATAGTCAACAAATGAGTTTATTTCCCATATAAGAATCTTGTAAAGAATACTGTGGTGTGTGTTATTCTAAAAGAAAAGTTAGATATCTTTTTTCCCTGAGACGCTACGCTCCATCAAAGTTACCCTTGTCGGCATAGCGCGAGCACGTGTAGCGGCTCCGAAATATAATTGTTAATTCAAGTGCGTGTAACTTTTTACTAGAGTGTAATTTTTCATTTTTGTTTGATGGAGGGTGTTAAGGAAGGTATGTAGAATTTTTACATATATAACGTTTTCATTAATTTATACTTGCATGCAATTTTACCATTAAAGTGCGCGGATGCGCAGCAGTTTTCGTGAATTTTTAAAATCTGCGCAGATTAATTAAATTGCCGCGCACTTAAATTTCGAGACGTTGATTTTATCTTCGAAATTGGGTAAATTTCGAAAGAAAAAAGATTAATTAATATTTAAAATGAGATGTCATGGTTTGAACCAAATTAATAATAGAATTGAAAGTAGGAGATTATCACTACGATATCTTCAAATCTGTCAGTAGCTAGAATTACACGTATATCTTCTGTTACACTTGTAGAAGCGGGGTGTGCCAAAGAGTAACAGAAGACATCCGTGTAATTCTAGCTACTGACAGATTTGAAGATATCGTAGTGATAATCTCCTACTTCCAATTCTATTAATTAATATATTAAGTATATGAATAGATTATTTAATAAAAAGACATATTATTCAAAAACAGCATAGAGAAGCTATTAATAAACCACAAATATTGAAAAAATGTTAATTTTAAAAATGTAGAATTGTTATTGGAAACACCTGAAGAACGTCACGGAAAAAAGAGAAAAACAAGAACGGTGAAAATCTGATTTTGAGAAAGTTAATGTAATAATCTAAAATGTAATACTGGCTATACGTATTAACTAAATAACGAATACGTATCAATGAATCCCTTTCCTAAGATCCATAAGCATATGGAAGGAAAAATTAAGATGCCACAAAATTGGCGAAGTCAAAATTATGCTTTTGAATCCGGATGTTTTGAACACCGAATGTATAAACAATATCTTGGAAAAAAATGTTTTTAAAGAAATGAAAATTCAACCTTCGATACATTAATTGTAGACAAATGCAGCGATATTTCTGTAGAAAAGTACTAATTTTGGATTTTAAATATCGTAATAATGGTATAAATTACAAAACTGTATTTGTTGGTATTTTGAAAGTCGAACATTGTGACAGCATTTGTAACAAAAAATTTAAAAAGTAACTTAAAAACATAACTTAAACATCAAAATATGATGATGTTTACTGGAGATAATTTTTACTGGAGATAATCACGTCACGCTTGGAAAGAAAAATGTGGTAGCTGCAAAATGTACCTGTTATGCAGAACATTTAAAGAAAATTTACTCTGAACAGAAAATTTACTCTGAACTGTTTACACAATGTTTCACCGATTGAATATGAAAAGCGAAAATTTGAGGATTTAGCTCAAGTAACTGCACATGATGCCATATCATTTGAACTAATCAATGAAGTAAGGTAGTTTACTAGATATTTCGCAGATAGTGCAAAAATTACGATGTTCTAATTGACTATCGTCAAGTTATGGAACGAAATGGTCCTATCTGTAAATATTGTGCAAAAAAACGGATTCTCAATATCGGGTAGCATTTTTTGCTCTCAAAATCATATTAGAAGAGCTTTCATTTTTGTACAAATACCCACAGAAAAGTTGTTTTCTTAAACTATTATTGATGCACATCAGCATGTTAAGACGAAAATAAGAAAATTTAAATCTCAATACCTGGGAGACAAAATCCTTTGGAGCAGTAATGTAAAAAAGTATTATCAGAAGTTCAAAATAACATTGATACTTCAAATATATATAATGCAATTTGTCCAAAGTGTCTGATCTCCCGATGACGATCAAACCCAATGGTATGCACTTGATAATGAGATTATTATAAATTCAGGAAAAATTTAAATTTTGGAAAACAGAATATAAATTAATCTTTCTGAAAAATATTCTATAACTATGATAAATATATAAATAAAACTGTTACAAATAAAAGTATTGGCTTTGATAAAATATGAGATGAATATTCTGAAATGAAATTTACAATACTGAAGAAGAGTAAACTTGGATTGTTCAAAACATTCGTCGATACGTTAACTTTGTACTAACCCATTCATAATTTTCTAATCTTGCTATTCTTTACAATATTATGGGTACCTTCCTTAAGCATCTAGTGCGGATGGCGAACGGGGATTTTCAGTCATGAATTCCATTAAAGAAAATATCGCAACAGACAGCAATATGAACACCTAGCTGATCTAATGAGAATAAAATTACATTTATCAAATGGACAATTAATTAAAACAGAGTTTAATAAATTAAATTATATATATATATATATATATATATATATATATATATATATATATATATATATATATATATATATATATATATATGTATATATATATATATAGGGGAATTGTGCTTAAGATGACATACTCAGGTAAGATGACATAGTGCTTACATCTGTTAAACTATACGTGCCACAAGTACGTAGATGGATTTTACATGTCGGCTCACATACAGTGCCACCACTGAAAACTTTAGGGACGGCCCGCTTGCGTTGTTATGTGGTGTGTAATGTTTTGATTTGGTCACCCAAAATATTTTTGTAAGGAAAGTGTTCCTGCCCATAAATTTGTATTCGGTACTTTTTTTGTTGTATTGACTACTTTGTTATGAACTGCGATTAATATGGGCTAGGAATATCGAGGAATAATTTAAGTAACCTCAAAGCTTTAAGTCACAAAAGGCGGCAAATATTATTTACCATATCAATTCTGTCATTTTTTTTTGCGTCAAGATAATTGTGTGTGCTTCATAAATAAACGTTTTTAATATGTACCCTTAGATTTATTTTTTATCGCCTTTGACTAATCAAATATTGGCTTCCAAGCAAAAAGTATGTCATCTTAAGCACAATTCCCCTATTATTATTACATTATATATATATATATATATATATATATATATATATATATATATATATATATATATATATATATATTATATTCTATCTGAAATATAGTTGGCCTGGAGCTTACAATAAAACTAGTGTATTCTGCGCTAGATGTGATGGTTCTGATAAGAACTGTTTTATCAACATTCTAGCAAAATAACATACATCATTCGCCAACAAGATAAAAACAACCGCCGAGGTTGAGTATAAAACGTATATATATTGCGAAGAATGGCAGAGAAAAAATCTCAATATGAACGCAGAGATATGTCTAGAGTAGAGATTCCCAACCTTTTTCTACTTCGACTCTGTTTTTATTATTTATACTATTTTTTGTTTCTCAATTATTACAACGTTTATAATATGAATTTTATTATTATAAATATAATCCATACATAATAACATGTATCGTGTTCAAATATAACTGTTCCAGTTTGAATGAACATTGATATTTTTCTTTTTTTGTGCAGATTATTAACTAAATAATATGTGATAAATAGAAAATATGTTTATTTTATTCTATTAATTTTGTTGTCGCATGTTAATCAACCTCGAAATGGAACTCAATTACAGAATTAAAGATTGCAATGAAACTAATATTGATTTCAGCTATAATGAACTTGTTTCTGTTCGACTAATTTATTATAAAGTTTAATATTTCATACTCATAATTGCCCAAAAAGGCAAGGATCATTCAAAGCCTTATCTTGAATCGTGGTTCTTATTTTAATACTTTTTTTCTTAAACAATTTTATTAATTATTGTTTCAACTGCAATACCTACACATAGTGTACTGTCAGAATCACATCTGGAACTCTTTTTTTATAAACGTTAAAAATCCGCGATATTTTCTCACATTGTGGTGCACCATCAGAATATGCGAGAGTGATATTAGTTATAATAATTTCAATTTGTAGCTCTTATGTATGTTCAAAAGAAATTCCTCTATCATCTCTTAAGATCTGGACCCTGGACCTCTGGATATTGAATATATACCATAAAAGTAATAATTATATCACAAGGAAATTCATATAATTACGCATATTTATTGTACCCAATTCACTGATAAATGATCTTGTAGTATCTTCATCACATTTCATCTATACGACATTGTATGGAGTTCAAGGTCCATTCTCTTACCAGTTTTTATTATTTCTTGTAGTGCTGGTAATATAATTTTACCACCAGAGGTATGTGCATATCCGGCTTTTGCATTGACAATGAAATAGAAAAAACCCTTCTTATTCGCCAGAATGACAGAAGAACACGTATTAAGAAATTATATAATTAATTTTCACTTTATAACAATTCACTAATTATTCACTAAAGATTCTTGAAATAATGAAAATGTATATCTTAACATTCTTTCCTTTCATCTTCATGCATCATTGATGGTTTCATATTATTATAGCTGAATATGTGTGTGTATATATATATATATATATATATATATATATATATATATATATATATATATATATATATATTACTATTACTATCGTAAATCCCTTTAAAAAGAGCGTTTAAACTATGTTCTTTCTTCCGTTCGTCCGTCCACTTTTTTCCTGGTATTTTTGGGAGCAGTTCTTTATCAAATTTATGGTGCATTATGGTGTTTCTAAATTTAACCCGATCATTTATGTGGTGTATCGTGATGTTTAGCTGCTTGAGGTCTTCTTCAGTTTCCTGTATCCATTTGGACCTATTTTTACTGTTAAAGGTAATTTTGAAAATTTGTTTCGTAATTCTGTTCTGGTCCATTCTGTATATGTGACCAAAAAATTTAGCTCGTCTCTTTCTGAAAGTGTCAGTGATAGGTTCTGCGGTTTTATATATTTCTGACGATGATCTCTTAATCCATATTCCCTCTTTATTCACAGGCTCAAAAATTTTTCGGAGAATTTTACGTTCTTGTTTCTCTATTTCGTTAATTTTTGAGTGACCATGAATTAATGTTGTTTCTGCGGCATAAAGTGCTTCAAGAAGAACGACTGTTTTGTAGTGTTGTAATTTTGCATTAAGAGATATTGATTTTTTGTTATAATGATTCCAAGTTAGTCGGTAGGCTCTTTGTATTTTTTTTACTCGTTCTTGATTTGCTATTATATTTAGGCCGGACGGTTGCATAATTTCTCCTAAGTATTTAAACTGGGAAACTCTGGATACAGAACTATATTGTGTCTTGATGGGTAGATTGTCGGACGGGGATCGTTCTATATACTGTGTTTTTTCATAAGATATCAGGAGACCAGCCTTTTGTGAAATTTCGTGTAATTTTTCAAGTGCGTGCTTTGCTTCTTCTCTGGTATTCGATAATATTGCAAGATCGTCAGCAAACGCCAAACATTTGATATTAGCTCTATAATCTCCTCTCTTACCAATGTGTATTCCCTCAATCTCTTTTTCCCTAGTTCTGATTATTTTTTGCAGGACCATATTAAAAAGGATGGGTGAAATTCCATCTCCATGTCGAACACCCGTATGTATTTCAAAAGGTTGAGAAATTGCTCCACCAAACTTAACCTTTGATGTAGTATTAATGAGAATTTGTTGAATTAATGCCCTGGTTTTTCTATCAACTTTGAATTCCTCCAGAATGCTGAAGAGAGTTGGTCTGTCGACGGAGTCGTAGGCTTTTTTGATATCAACAAAGGTAACCACGGTGTTTCTACAAGATCGTATTTGTAAGATTGTCTTCAGATTCCAAATTTGTTCCGTGCATGAGCGCCCTTTACGGAAACCTGCCTGATATTCTCCTACCTGTGGGTCTACTTGACGTTCAAATCTATTCAAAAGAGCTTTCGAAAGAATTTTGTACGTTACTGGTAGAAGTGAAATGCCTCTATAATTGTTCGGGTCCATTTTTTCACCTTTTTTATGAAGCGGGTGTATAAGTGCACATTTCCATTCTGGGGGTATTTGTTCGGTCACCCATATATCACATATTATATTGTGTATTCTGTGAATGAGGTTGTCGTCAGCCAGTTTCCATAACTCGGCAATGATTCCATCTTCCCCAGGGGCTTTGTCGTTTTTCAATGAATGAATGATGTCAGTTATCTCCTGGAAGGAAGGCGGCACGGAATCTGGATAGGATTCAAATTGTTCAAAAATAATCTTACTAGATGGGGGGTCACAGTTGAAAAGATTGTTGAAGTACTCAGCTAAAATTAGACAATTCGCATTGGTGTTTGTCTTCATTGAACCATCACATCGACGAAAGCATAGACTGGATGGTCGATATCCCGTCAGGTTCTCTTTAAAAATTCTGTAAAAACCCCTAGTATTATTCTTTGTAAATTCTTGTTCTATTTCCGCCAGTCTTGTTTTTTCATAGCTACGTCTTTCTTTTCTAATTAGTTTTGATGATTGTTTCCGAATGTACAGGAACTCTCCTGCCATTTGTCTGGCGTTTTGTTGCTATGAAATTGTTTTCAAGCGTTAAGTCTGTCTTCTATTGCTTGGTCTCATATACTGTTCCACCATCTGTGCTTACGTTTACGTGGGGGCTGGCCTATCCTCATAGCGTTCCTGAGAACATCCGATAATTCTGTCCAGTTTAACGAGTTTGTTTCGTTGATTCCTTGTAAAATACTGTCCCTGTTTATTTTTAAATATTCAGAGTCAGGCTTAAAAATTCGTGGTTGTCTTGGTCTTCTCCTGTTGGGTTGCAGTTTAATTTTAATTTGTAACAAGTAGTGATCAGAATCGAAGAAACCTTTCTTTGTTTTTACATTAAGAACCTCCTGTTGGTTTGTATGAAAGATGGCAACATGGTCGATTTGAAATTTACCCATGTTGATGTTGGGTGCCCTCCACGTGCAAAGCTTTTGTCTGGGTTTTCTAAATTGTGTTGACATGATTTTAAGTTGGAAATTTTCACAAAAAATTATTAGTCTTTCACCATTTTTATTTGTTCTTTTATGTGCTGTGTGCATACCTGTTGTTTTCCTAAATTGTTTCTCTATACCCAACTGGGCGTTAAAAACGCCTAATAGAATCTTGACGTGGTGCGGTGGAATTTGGTTGGTGACCTCTTCTAACTGTTCCCAGAAGGTATCCGATGTTTTAGGATCTTTCTTATTATAGTCGTTTGTGGGAGCGTGTGCGTTGATGAGAGTATACGCTTTGTTCGCCGATTTCAGTGATAAAGTGGAGATGCGTTCCGATGTAGACGTAAAGTCAATGAGTGAGTCTACAATTGATTTGTGGATGGCAAACGCTGTACCAAATTGCCTGGGGCCCGTCCTAATTTTTATAGAGGGTTTCCCTTTGTATATTCGATAATCATCCGTGTCAAAGTGGTATTCATCAAGGAAACGAGTTTCTTGAATTGCAAGGATTTTTATATTAAATTTGTCCATTGTGTTTACAAGCTGTTTAATTTTACCATCTTTTAGAAGAGTGTTCGAGTTTAGCGTGCCAATAAAGTACTTACGCTTCAAGCGTAGAAGATTCGAGCAGCTCCGATCCTCCTCAACATGACGCTCCTGGTCCCCCGGAATCCGACTTCCAGGAGTAATCAGTCTATTGACTGATGCCCGGGGTAGTGGAATTGTACCTTCTGTTATCATCATGTTTGTTTCAAGTTGAAGTTAAAGATGAGGTGATCAACACGAAGAAGATCACAAGGTTTTTTAGACGCTGACCACTTTGTCGCTTAAAATAAAACAGTTGATGATATATATATATATATATATATATATATATATATATATATATATATATATATATATGTATATATATATATATATATATATATATATATATATAAATATATATATATATATATAATGATAAATGAAGAAGTCGCTCACTTTCGACGGTCTCCAATTTCTCTTGTATTCCCTGATTTGTAAGACGAGAAGTTACTTATAAAGTTCGCCAATATATTCTTTAAGAATAGAGCAATAAAGAAAGATGACATTTTCTTAGGATAACGTCTAACAAGATTACTTCAACTACGCTAATCAACAAGAAGAATTCATCTTCTGTTACTCTTTAGCACACGTTGCTCAATATGCGTTGTGTGAGCCTTTCGCTGCGTCAAAACAAGTAACAAGAACGGTCAAGACATAAATTATCAGGGGCTTAAGGTCAGCAATTGTTATAATAAAAAGCGCAGAAAATAGATTCACTCCTCACAAATTGAGGGATACTTCACAACGATCAATGAGTTCTTCATATTTCCCGTCTTTAAAGTCAGATAACTCGATGCGCCCAGATTTCAGAGGACGTTTAATAAAACGTTTCCCTATACGCGACACATTGATAACTCGTAGACACACACTGGAGAGGAATTTGCAAACGACTTTGATACGACATATAATAGATGTCACAAACAAAGCAATGTGATCTATGTAATGTAATATATATATATATATATATATATATATATATATATATATATATATATATATATATAAATAAAGGACGAATTTACTATGTTTTTTACCACAAAAAGTTTATTTGTTTACACAAACAGTTCACGACTTAAGTTTCGACTTATTAGGGTCATTGTCAAGTGAGTACAAACTAAAGAAAAATTGCGTTTATACACACAGATTCTACGGAACAATGAGTGGGAAAATACAGCCAATTACCTATAATTTACATGGATTTAAAAATGTTATTGATTTGTATTGCGGTAAATCCTTTTGCTCGTTCAATAGTTGAACGAGAGGATTACCTTGTGTTTTGTGAATTTCGGCCGCGTGAATTTCTAATAAGTCGCAACTTAAGTCGTGAACTTTTTGTGTAAACAAATAAAGTTTTTGTGGTAAAAACATAGTAATTTCGTCTTTTTATTATTAATATGGATAGTTACCACATAGTAAAGGTCTCATCCATCTTTTATATTATATATATATATATATATATATATATATATATATATATATATATATATATATATATATATATATATATATATATATATATATATATATATATATATATATATATAATAGGTTTTTAACTATTACCTTTTTTAATTTCAAATTAAAGCTTTTAAAATTAAAACATAATCTTTTTCAATTAAACTTCAATCTTTTTCAATTCAAATTTACCTTTTAGAGTTCCGTTATCATCAAGGAACTCTCATAGTTTCGAATTGTCTGTCCGTTCGTCCGTCTGTCCGCTGTTTAGCTCATTGTCAGAGACTATTAGAAATATAAAGCTGCAATTTGGCATGGATATACAGATTAGTTACGCCGACAAAGTGATAAAATAAAATTTAGTACAAAATAATTTTAGGGTACCTCCTTTTCCCTAAAGAAGTGGGTACTTTGTTTTGTCTACCCCATGGTGTAGGGTGTCGTTGGATAGATCTTTAAAAAATATTACAGGTTTGTAAAAACAATATTTCGATTAAGAGATCCGTTTGTGGAATGTTAAGCTTTAAAGTGGTAATTTGTGTTAGAGTCAAGTGTTCGCCAACCCCAATCCAACTAAATAGCTGTTTATGGATATGTGAAAAAGTATACAATAGTAGTATACAGGGTATCCCAACGAAAATTTGACCCCCCCTATAATTGGAAAACCGAATAATATTTCAAAATTCGCCGAGACCCGTCGATTTTTGTTCTTGGGGGGAGCTTTTTTGACAGTCAAGCCAACTCGATGTGTTCATCCCCATAATGCCTAGCAACCCCAACTTAAAAATTTCAAATGCAACTACCCCACTTGTGGCACATCATTTTAAAGCCGTTTTCATTGCGAATACAGTGACGTACCGTTTTTAGAAATCGGTTGAGATTTGACAGAATTAATGGTTACAAACGAAAAGATGACAAACCAACTTACGCGTAGTAATTTCTACACAAATGCCAACCACTAATAAGTTTTTCATCTACTACACATGACCGCATTACCTAATTGTTATTGATGTGTCTATCAGTTTACAAAAAAGTCAGAAATGAAATAAAAAAGCTGAAGCAAATAAAACTAGATACTAAAATAGTTATTAGTAGAAGATACTTAAGTTTATAGGAATTCAGACCTTTTCAAAATAACAAAAAATCAGTACTACAAAAAAGTCGGTGTTTTTTTGCTTGTGACCAAGAAATCGTAAGTTTCAGCCGTTATTGAAAGTATTAACGTGTGTTTGAAATGGTTTATACTATCGCGGAAAGAGTAGAAATTGTTGCAATTTATTATCGAAATCACTATTGCGCTAAAGCTACAGCACGAATTTTTAATGGCAATCATCCTGAAAAAAATGTAAGCCACCAGTACGTTAAACACCTGATTGACAAATTTGTTGTAACAGGTTCGCTTTTAAACAAGAAACGTGAAGTAATTGGGCCAGTTCGAAATGAAGCAGTTGAAGTGGCAGTTTTGGGTCATGTACAGATGGATAATAAGCAATCGATTACAACTGTGTCTCAAGCTTCTGGCGTATCCCGTTCCAGTGTTCATCGAATTTTGAAAAAACACAAGTTTCATCCATTTAAGATGACGCTGGTTCAAGAGTTACATGAAGATGACTTTGATTGCCGTAACCAATTTTGCGAATACTTTAGTGAACAACTTCTACTGAATCTATATCTTCTCTGCAATACATGTTTCTCCGACGAATGCACATTTATGTTGAATGGCGAAGTGAATACACACAATTGTCGTTATTGGAGTGATACTAATCAGCATTTAATTAGGGAATTTCAAACTCAGACACCACAAAAATTGAATGCTTGGGCAGGCATTTTGGGCGACCATCTTGTTGGACCATTTTTCATCCAAGGTAATCTCGATGGAAACACCTATCTAGAATTATTGGAAAGTACAATTGATCCTAGGATAACAGAGATTTTAGAAAGTGACGACAATTTACTAGAAAATGAAATAACCTTCCAACAAGATGGTGCGCCCCCGCACTATGCTGCTGCTGTGCGACAATTTTTGGATGACCATTTCCCGGGGCATTGAATTGGCAGAAGAGGTCCCGTCGAATGGCCACCAAGATCTCCGGATCTGTCCCCTTTGGAATTTTTTCTGTGGGGTTATTTAAAATCACGAGTGTACGCCACTCAGCCGGAAACATTGCAAGTGCTACGTCAGAGAATTGTAGAAAATTGCCGATTAATAACTGCGGATGTCTTTAATAATGTTCGAACAGAATTTGAAAACAGACTGTATTATTGTTTGGAAGTTAACGGGGGTCATTTTGAGCAATTCATCAAATAAATCTGATTTATTATTTGCTTCAGCTTTTTTATTTCATTTCTGACTTTTTTGTAAACTGATAGACACATCAATAACAATTAGGTAATGCGGTCATGTGTAGTAGATGAAAAACTTATTAGTGGTGGGCATTTGTGTAGAAATTACTACGCGTAAGTTGGTTGGTCATCTTTTCGTTTGTAACCAATAATTCTGTCAAATCTCAACCGATTTCTAAAAACGGCACGTCACTGTATTCGCATTGAAAAGGGCTTTAAAATGATGTGCCACAAGTGGGGTAGTTGCATTTGAAATTTTTAAGTTGGGGTTGCTAGGCATTATGCGGATGAACATATCGAGTTGGCTTGACTGTCAAAAAAGCTCCCCCCATGAACAAAAATCGACGGGTCTCGGCGAATTTTGAAATATTATTCGGTTTTCCAATTATAGGGGGGGTCAAATTTTCGTTGGGATACCTAATACCTAATATAACTAAGTTAAAAGGAAAAGTATCACAGCTAAGTACGCTTTATTAGTTTACGAGTAATAGTCGACCGACTTATAAAATGTAACAAATCGAGCGACAGCCGCATCATTTAAACTATAGATTATTGGTTATGTTGAACGTCAAACTCGATAACATCAATTTCAGCCGATTGAGTTATTGGTTATGATACTTTTTAGACATATGGGGTGACATATTAAGTCATAAGAGTAATGACCAGCGTGACCCGACACGCACTTGGCCGTATTATTTTAAATCCAAATTAAATTTCTCTAGGTTTTAACATGGGTGAATGTGTTGGAAGAAATCTAGTCCATGGCTTGTTTAATAGGCCTTTTTACGGTTAGTTAAGTGCATTCGCATCCACCAAGTTTGAAAGGCGGGAATATGCAAGTTTCGGGCACATATTTAGTTATACGTCAAAAAGTTCGGGCACTTTTTGACTTATAACTCGGCGGAATTTGACAAATGAGCACAAAATAATTTTAACTATAAAAAGGTATATTTATTTTATTATAACCTGCCTGAGTTTTATGGATTTTGGCGTTTTCCAGAACCAGCCAGGCTTCTACGATGTTACTTTCAGCCATTTTATATAATAATCCATCAAGAAACGTAATAAAAATGTTTGAATTTACTGAGGAATTAGAAATTATTTCAAAATTAATAATATCATGTAAATCATGGCTGCAGTGGGTGAATCATTGTGCCTCTTACTGTTGGAACTATGTTGGAACATGGACTAGAGTATTTATCTTCGATAGAGCTTTATTTCGCCGGAGATGGTAATTGAAACGGGATTCAACAATGAAAATTTTATTCTGTGTTTTTGGGGCATATTTTAAAAATAAAATTGCATAATTGCTACATTGCCAAATTGTTGATGTAGAGTTTAAACGGTTCAGAATAATCTTAAAGTTTTTCAATGTTATTTTTAAGGCTTTTAATGCATTAAATATAGATGTTAAAGTAAAGTTGACGTTTTTATTTTCAAATATCTTCAATTTAATATTTTTTAGTAATCGAACTAATCCTTTTTCCACCAGGATTTCGTCTAACCATCTCGGATCCATCCTTCTTATAACGTCTAATTATAGATTTAGCGTTGTTTTTATTAATACCTGCTCATTCTGTTGATTCTGCAATTGTTTTACATTCTTCATAATATTTTATAAAACCTCCTTTTTGTCTAAATTTGTTTTAGAATAATTACCGCTACAGGGCTCAATAACTCGATATTATTGAGAAGACCCATCGACATAGACAAAAACGATCGTCGCTGAAATAAAAACATTTTTGTATTCAAAACATTAGTTAAATATTTCTTTTAAGCTTTGTTTAAGTTTTTTCAATAACGTACAATAATAATTCGTACATTTTCCGAAGAAGAAATAAGAAATAAAACTAGTCATAATTATTGCAGGTTAAGACATGTCATAGAATAGGTACCCAGATGAATTACTTGTACGTTATTGAAAAAACTTAAACAAAGCTTAAAAGAAATATTTAACTAATGTTTTGAATACAAAAATGTTTTTATTTCAGCGACGATCGTTTTTGTCTATGTCGATGGGTCTTCTCAATAATCTCGAGTTATTGAGAAGTCCCATCGGCATCAACGGTATTTTTATTTAAAAAAATATTTTTGCCAATGTTATTATACAAAATATAATATATTTATTTCTTCAATTCGATTTTGAGATGTGTCTGAATGTGTGAAGCCGGGTTATTAAACTAATCTTATCTAAAAATATTAATTGTAATTATCTGTAAACCTCGACGACAAAATCAACATTTCCATTTATTAATAACCGATATAATTATTTTTTTCTTTGTTCCAGGTGAGTTTCAATCCCAATGCAAATCCCGCAAATTTTTTCAGGAAAATAATTGGCATAATTTTGTGAAAAGGTTTGTAAATTTTGTTAAATTCGAAAATTTTAATTAAGACTTCAACATATAATTAAAATAACTTACACCACCCAAATTTATATTAATTTGTGAAGAAAAAATATTATGGGTTGTGGTTAATTTAAGTTTAAAAAAGGTTAATTTGAAATTAAAAAAGTTTAATTTAAATTTTAAAAGTCTAATTTGATTTTAAAAAGGGTTAATTTGAAATTAAAAAAGATTAATTTGAAGTTAAAAACCTATATATAATCGTACTTAGTTTTAAAGATTTTAAAATGATGAACACTTATTATCTACGTACGTAAACTAATTAAATTGTTCTAAACGAGAAGCGAGCCGTCGCTGAAAAAAAGGGGTTCATGAAAAGCCAATATTTTAAAAATCAGGAAAGCTGAAACTAAAATGCAGTTTTCGTTTTCCGGATTTTTTTGATAGGAACCAGTTGAAGAGCGGCTGTAAGTTTTACAAATTTTCACATTTTCCCGCAAAAACTCCTTTCCCCTTGCACATCGAAACGGGGAAACATGATTTTCTGTTATAAAACTGTACGGTCTTTCAGCACTTGCCAATCCGTCCCACAAGAGTAACACGCCAAGTCCTTTTGGTGAAAAAACTGAAATTCGTTTTTCGGAACTTTGATGAGCAATTTTGATCCGAGGCTCAATTTTTTATTGCATCCACTGGCGGCGTCCTTTTCACATTTTTTAACTACTTCGAGTGGTACTACCGTCGTATAGTAGACTTGGAACCCCCTCTCACTGTCTACACTTGTGCTTGTGTCTAGATCTAGACACAAGTAAAGGGTCGGCATCGTAGCCTGGAGTCGGCATCGTAGCCTAGAGGTAGCTTATGATTCTAAGGTACCGAGTTCAATCGGAGCAAGTTCGAACGCATTTGTTCGAAATAAATAAATGTGACTTCTAACGTACCAACTTTACACAGAAACAAACTTATACAGACGACACAAGCATTTCAAACCTGACAATAATGGGGGATTATGTACTCTTTGGGACCATTTCATACACAATGAAGACTTTCTGGCAACTTTCAACAACCTTGGACTGGTACCATATCATTGACAAGAGGCAGTAATGGTACCATATCAAAAAAATTAAGGCGGGACTAGGGGGGAAAGTAAGCTACCAAACCTATCATTAGAAATGATAAATGGGGCAAAATTACTTTGAACCATGATTGCAAAGGGAGAATGCAACTGTCGTACTTCTCATACACTCTCTCTGTATAAGAACATTCAGGAAAAACTATAATTGGAAATAATCAAAGTTCAAAATGATTTGTATTTAAAATCCAACGATTGTATTTGGATATACACTAAAGAGAAATACCCAATCGTGACAAATTCGGCACAAAAAATGATGTCTTGCTTTGTCTCGACGTATTTGGTGGTACCCGCATTTTCTGATATGAATGTATGAAAATCAATAATAAGAAATTCTTTAACTGATGAACATCTTGATCAATGTTTTCTGTTGAATTAAGTATTTAAATGTCCCGCCTTACCAACTCGTGAAAAACTAATGTATATTGTCGATAATAATGAAAAATGTGTGTGTAATAAAGAATAAATATAACGACATTTTTTAAGAATCAACGAGTGTTAGTTAATTATTAATATATAGATATTCAAATTAATAGTGAATTAATTGGTAGGTCAACATTTACTATTATCTCTTTAATCGTATGATCCCCCCTTTGAAAATATTGCCAAATCCATGCAATGCCAACGATCTCATTCTCATCTTTTATATAAGATATTGTATAAATTTGAATACTTTTTGTTGCATGCAATGCCAACGATCTCATTAGTATTAGTTTATGTTAGTATTTACTATGTTCCTAATTTTGTTATTTTATCAGATATTATATAAATTTCAATACTTTTTGTTCCTGTTGAAATTTTTGGAAAATATATAATGGTTTATTTTTTTCATAAATTTCATCCTAAACGTATTAATGTATTAATATTAAACGTATTAATGTATTAATAAATGTATTAATTGGATAAAAGTGCCCTGAGAATAAGAATCTACAGAAAAAAAATAATTACGATTTTCATAGGTATCGTAGGTTATTTTTACATGAAAAACAGTTTCTAAATGGCAATATGTTATACACTCCATAATCCAGACCCCTCGGTGGCCTGCTACGCGTTTTGGTCGATCTTGACAACAATATATATAAAAAAGTAGATCGCCACTACAAAAAGGTTGGAGAGCCCTGATGTAGAGTATGTGAATTTTCTTCTTAGCTGCCGTTTTATAGGGACGAAAACGTAAATATTGCTGGAGAGTTAGTAGTGTTACAGAATAACGACGAGCTGAACGCCTTGGCTACGTAACATAGCCTGCCTTAAACGTTCCACGTTCTCCGGGGTTCGAACTGTGCGACGTGGTCCAGGTGGCTTCTTTTTCATTAAACCGCTTCCACCAGAAAGGGCACTAACCCTTCGCAAAATAGTGTTCCAACTCGGTATGTGTTCATAGCAAGAAACGTTAAGCCTTCGGCGAAAGAAACGTTGAACTTCCGTGACTGATTCGCCGCTCCTCACAAAACTGTCATACATGAAAACGCGATGCTCCTCCGTGCACTGCGGCATGATTGAAACTAAACAATAAGCATTCACAAATTCCTAGATCAGTCGAGCCCGCAGACGGTCTCGGCTCTCCTCTCCGACCCTTTCTAGTTTAGTAATACCTATCCCAAAAACGTCCGTTTCCCATGGAGCACCCTATATAAGCCTTATTTTAATCACTTATTGAACGAACTGTTTTTAATGAAAATATATTTAAATATCTATTTATATTATAAGTTAAATAATTACAATGATAAAAATCTGTTTGTTTTTTCAAACTCACACGTTAAAAACTAAAAAATCACTAACTTTAAAAAGTTCAGGGTTTTTCAAAGTTCATGGTTGCCAACCTAGCTTCGCATTCCCGTTGCCACCACAACAATGCAAATGTAATGTGTTTTATCAGATATGTTGACGAAGTCACCATACACGATTTTCTTTTGTTTTGTAAAAGGCCACCGACAACCGACCTCAGATGAGATTTTTAAATTTAGCAATGATTTTGTCTCTGGTCACGGTAATGATTAGATGATGTGTTGGTCTAAGTACCGACTGAGCACGTGCAATTCACGATAGCGTTAAAAAGGAAACGTTTTTAAACGTGTGTTTGGGCTAAAAGACGAATCTATCTAAGACATATTTGATGCATTCAATGAATTGTATTTAATTTTGTAAGGCTTTTTGATTTAAATATTTTCAGAGTAGCTGAAACAGTCACTGCGTTAATTAAAAAGAGACTCTGTGGAAACAACGACTTTCAAAAGGAAATCCTAAATATTTTAAAACATGAAATTGATACATCAAATGATACATAAAATTATTGTAACCTTTGCAAAATATGATTAAGAAGATTTACATCTAGAAACACTACCAGTTTCAATTCAATATCTATCAGATCCAATAAATAGTTTGAAAGACTCCTTTTCGGATATCCCGTCAAATAATATGTGGATTAAAGGTTCTTTTTCTGTCGAAATTGAAAGGGAAGAAATGTTTAATCTTGGTGAACAAGGATTTATATAAAATTTATTAGAAATTTCATGCGACGCCGTTTTTAAAAAAGTGTATGAAACTGTACCACTAATCAATTTTTGGTTGATCTGTCAAAAGGAGTATCCGTAAGCGAAAAAGCGATACCTTTTGCAACGATTTTCTTCACTATTTATACGTACCAAGATGCATTCTCAGCCTTGGTGCACTTAGAAAATAAGTATCGAAATAGATTGGATGTTGAACCTAATTTGAGAATAGAATTTACATCATTACCTCCTAATTTGAAATAGTTAAGTGATGACAATTTTTGTGTTTGAAATAAACAAATAAATAACTTTATTTTCGTTAAAAAATAAAAATTGTTTTATAAACAAATGGGGTTTTTCATAAGGTGGGTCCCGAAAAATTTTAAAACCTCGTACCAGGCCGCAGTCAAAAACGTTTGGGAAACGCTGCTCTATACTATTACGTCCTCATCAACTATTCCATTCTCTTCCACTATTCCATAAAAACAAATACTATCCACATGTACTAGTCACAAATACTGAACACATATTAAATAGTAGGAATTACAAACTCTAAGTTACAAACGATAGATAATGCGTTTCTACGTCGTGACTTTTATTTACTTCGTCGTAATTCTTATAAGCATTTATATGAACTTCTCTTGTAATTCTTTAATTAATAGGAGTACTTTTATCTTTTGTGATTCATGGGCGAATAGGGTAAAGATCAATCCCGTTAATTTTATTGTTTTTATTTTTTTAATATCTTTATGTTTTATAAAATTAAATTTAAAACCATGCAGGTGAAATATTCCCAGATAAATTTATCAAACAAATTGAACTTGTTTTACGAGCTATTTATATTTTGGCAAAGTTAGCAATTTATCGTTGACGTTTTCGCGCGGTTCTTTTATAATCCCTGTAAAACTTTACTACAGATGTATAATATGTACAAGATAAAACTGCGATTTATTTCTGCGGTTACACAACCGATACATTTTTACCCCGGAAATAAAAAACGAAAAACAAGGAATTGGTGTCTCTACATTTCTGAATTAATGTATAGCGAGTAAATGTAACGAAGCAATTAATTAAAATTAAATTATTTCCTGCAAATTGCAATTTTCTATTTAAGTCTATGAAATCTAATCAATCCCTCTATATCATAAGCTAAATTTGATCTTTATATTTATTACAAAATATATTTTATATATTATATATAATATATATTTATATATTATATATATATATATATAAATATTTTTTAAATGCTTGATAAATATCAAAACTTTTATTATGTATAAAATTAAAAATAAGTGCAAAAAGAGTAAGATTATAGTAAAACATGGTGTAAGATTAGGTGGCGAGGGAGGAGAGCTTTGTCAGAATAAATATTGACACAGCGAAGGGATTCTTGTTATGCTTTTTTAGGATTTATGACTCCCGAATGTCTGTGTATTTAAATTAGAGCTTTTCCTTAAGCTTTTTCACGAAAATGTATTTATTTTACGAATTATTTTAATTAATTAGAGCACTTATATTTCACTAATTCTTTAAATATTCTAGATCATATAATAGCTTACTATATTGTCCTTACATATTGTATAATTACAATTGCATAAAATGAATCAAAGTACAGTCTAGGAAACTATAATTTAATGGATATAATACAATTTTTATTTCATCAATCCAACAGTACTTCCTGATTATATAACTGTTATCTATAAATCAATAATAAATAAACATATGCCTCAACCTTGTGTTTATTTCCAAAAACATAATTCATTTTGATTATTCATTTCCTATGGAACACGTCCTGTCTAGCCCAGTCCTGTTCAGTCTTATCCAGTTGTGTCCCGCATTATACAGCTGAGACAGTGTTCTCTAGCCTTGTACAGTCATTTCTACGCTTCCTAAGTTTTCTAAATTTTTGTGTAATGTAGCCTAAATCCCATAGCCTTATTTTGTCTTGTCTAATTGCGATTTCTTATATCTATGTTTGTCTAATCTTACCCAATGATGCCTAGTCTTATGTAGTCTCGTCTAGTTAGGCCTTACCTTGTCTAATTTTGTCTGATATTTTCTACTCACATCTGCTCTTGTCAGTCTTGTCCTGTTTTATATCATCTCGCCAAATATTATCTAGAGTTTACTGCTTTTATTTGGTTTCAACTGAATAATTTAGTCTGTTCTACTCCTGTTTGAACTTGTCTATAGTCCATTTTTTTTAAGAATACAGTAACTAGAAACCTGATTTACACTATGACAAATGTTCAATCTAGTTGGCGCTAAATAATACCAAAAATATTATTAAAATAATAACAAAATTTGGCGCTAAATTAAAATATAGTTACCTGAATACAAAAATGGTAATTTATCAATGGTTTGATTGAATATCTTATTATTTATTTACATAGTTTACGCCCAAATTGGAGCACTTAAATCAAACCCAAATACTATTAATTTATGTTAACAAAGAATTAATAGAACTAATAATAGAATTTTAACAAAGAATATCTTATTATTAGTGAATATCTTATTATAAAAATTATAGAAATTGAATAACTTATTATATTTATTAAAAAAGGATAACAAAAACACATTTATTGAAATTTAAATTTATTACATTCTTCTTTTCCTTCTTTTTTAGAATGGGCCTACTTTGGACTACGCTTGTCCAACTGTTTGGCTTTGATCTTTGCCCAGTATTGTCGCATCTTCTGCCGGTGTAACTCCTTTCTCTCTCTTCTGTCCTGGGGGTACCTTTCCTTCGGGGTTTTACCTGAAATCCACAGACTCCCTTCAGGGTGCGTCTCACAGACTGTTTGTTTTTGGAGATCTGTTATTCCCAGTTCAAATCCCTTTTTTTAATTATTCCATTCCAAATTCATTCAAATGTAATAAATTTCCTTTAATTATTCCATTTCAAATTCTTTCAAATCTAATAAATTCCAAATTTATTACATTATTATTTACATTACTATTATTTACCTTTATTGGCATTATTCTTAACACAATACAAACTTAGCCTGTATTATTGGCATTATTTTTAACACAATACAGACTTTATATTGTGTTAAGAATAATGCCAATAAAGGTAAACAATAATTTAAAAAAATAATTACATTACATTTATTTATTACATTACATCAGTCTGAATCTGCAAATTCCATTTCATTGGACGAGCCAGTATTTACAACAAATTGCAGATGCATATCGTCGACAATTTTATCCAGTTGGTATAGTTAATTTTCTTCTTTTATAACATGGTCAACGCAATTGGACCACTTCTCAGCTTAAACTTGCGCTAAGCCATCATGAAATAATTTTGTTACTTAGGACATTTTAAATGTTTTATTATTTGTTGCCACATATCCCTTTACCTGTGCCCAAATTAATTCAATGGGATTTAATTTGAAGTGGTATGGTGGCAAACGTAAAACCTCCCGATGTGTGTTTCGAATCATGTCGTCCACTTTGTATGGAACTGGATGAGTGTTTATGTAAGTTTTTACCATATCCAATAACTCTACTTTTAATAAATGTTCGTCTACTTGCTTTCCTTTGCTTCGAAGATATGTTATTATATCCTCTTTCCTCCAAGCAGTTGTCAGTGTTTTTTTTCATTTCGACGGAATGGTACGGAGCATTGTCCATCACAATAACACACTTTTCAGTTAAACATGACAAAATTTTTGCCATCCACTCTTCAAATACGGTGGAATTCATATCCTCGTGGTAATCACCCGTTTTTTTTTTATTTAAATATTAGTAACCCACCTTCTACAAATCCATTTTCGTTGCGTATGTGGGTAATTATTAATCGGTGACCTTTTGCCAGAGGGATCTTTTACGCCCACAGGCAAATCTTCTATAAAGGCTTGGAGTGAATTTGTTACAGTCAAACCTTTCCAAACTTTTGTTTTTGTATGGCCTGCATTCACCCACGTCTCGTCCAGATAATAAATAGCCCTCCCTTCCTGTCGATATTTATGAATTTTTGTTAAATACCGTCTTCCCCAGACAATATCATATATTTCTACCAGCATGCTATTCCTACCTCTTTTCTCCCACACAAATCTTTCATGAGAACTTTGAAAAGCGTAGAACGGGACATAGGGGAAATTAATTTAGTACCATTTATAGCCTGGAACAATTTTCATGTTTAAAATCAATATAGTCATGTTACTGAATAGAAGTGTTACTGTTACTCAAATTTTAAAATTTGCTAATACAAAAAAATCAAAAAGAAAATATGACAGCAATTCAGTTATCACTTAATATTTTAGTTATGGTGATGTAATTTAGGCATAAAAGTCAAGCAGAGTCACAAAAATAAAATAACAGTTTACCTGCAATACTTTATCCAAAGTTGAGATTTCATTTATTTTAAAAAAGGAATACACAGTATATCGGATAGCTTTTTTTTATCTTCTGAAAATTTTGAATACAAATCTTCTCGCATTATTTTCTTCTTTGGTGATGAAACTTTTCCTGTAGTTGCTGCAGTGAGTGCTACAGCTTGAGTTTTTGTTGTACCTTTACTTTTATGGACCAAATAACTGTTGTAGGCCATTGATTTTTGTCCTCTTTTTAAAAATCTTCCCTTCGGATTTTTCTTTATACCTTTACTGGGGAAGTACTGGGGGCACCTCGTTATCAGCCATGGTAATATAAAAAACAAAACTCCCGGAGGGTGCACACTTTCTTCAATGAGATAAAACAACAAAACCAAAAAAAACAAATACTACTATTGTTTGTATTAAAAAATACAGGTTAACTACACCATATGGCAACAATATTAATAAAATATAAACAAATAATTGGAGAAAAACGCAAAAAATCTAAATGATACAAACAGATCAGATGACAAATGTGAATTGACACGGCAGCCATTGATAACTAATAGCTCAACATGCATTGGCGTACAAAACAAATATACTTGGTGCTAATTATTTTTTTCATATTTAAATTTAAAATTAAATATGAAACATTTCAGCTCTATTATATTTAGAAATTATTCGTAGTCTTATATTCATTTAATATCGCCAAATGTATCGCGAAATGTATATAGTACATATCGCCAAATTCTACTCCAGTGACTGCAAATATATGTGAAAGAGAGAGATGGAGAAGTAAATATCTGTACTGTAAACTTCTCCTCGATTTAAGCCAATCAGAGAACCAGGTCAAATAAGCCCTATCTTCCCTGTTATGCATTCTTGAAAAAAATAATTATAGTGTAATCCAGTTTTGACTACTCTGGTCTGATTTGGTATGGTTCCATCCTATCTGGTTTAAACGAGTATTATCCCATCTTGTTTGGTCTTTACTGGTCTTGTCTGGTTTTGCCTAGTTTTGTTTCGTTTTGTCTGGTCTTGTCTTATTTTGTCTGGTCTTTTCTGGTTTTGTCTAGTTTTGTCGGATATTGTATGGTTTTATCTGGTCTTGCCTGGTGTTCTCTGGTCTTGTCTTGTTTTGTCTGGTCTTGCCTGGTCTTGTATGGCCTGGTCTGGTCTTGTCTGGTATTGTCCGGTATTGTCTAATCTTTTCTGTTCTTGTTTGGAAATTTCTCGCCTTATCTGTCTGGTCTTCTATGATCTTGTCTGACCTTGTCTGGTCTTGCCAGGTATTTTCTGGTCTGGTGTAGTCTGGTCTAGTCTTCTCTGGTATGGTCTGGTATTGCCTGGTATTGTCTCCTCTTGTCTGCTTTTGTCTGGGCTTGTCTGGGCTTGTCTGGGATTGTCTGGTCTCGTCTGGGATTGCCTGGTCTTATCTGGTCTTGTCTGGTCTTGTCTGGTCTTGTCTGGTCTTGTCTGGTCTTTTCTGGAATTTTCAGGTATTCTCTGGTGTGGTGTGGTCTAGCCTGGTCTTCTCTGGTCCAGTCCGGTTTTGTCTGGTCTTGTATGGTCTGGCCTAGACTTATCTTGTCCTGTCTGGCAATGTCTCCTCTTGTCTGGGCTTGTCTGGTCTCGTGGGGGATTGTCTGATCTTGTCTGGTCTTGTCTGGTCTTGTCCGGTCTTGCCTGGTATTGTCTGGTCCTGTCTGGTCTTATTTTATTTTGTCTTGTCTGATCTTGTCTGGTCTTGTAATTCTTGACAGGACTTGTCTCGTCTTCTCTGATCTTGTCTGATCTTGTCTGGTCTTGTATGGTCTTGCCTGTTATTGTCTGCTCTTGTCTCGTCTTGTTTGTTCTTGTTTTATCTAGTATGGTTTTGTCTGGTCTTCTATGGTCTTGTCTTGTCTTTTCTTTATTGTGGTTTGGGGAAGCCACCAGCCTGCGTGTGAGGCTCTCACTCACTAAACCCCCTCTTCCAGTTGGCTTTAGTATGCGACACCGCGGTATAGCTCGCTGCAACCCGTCAGGGTGTGCAGCCCGGACGGCTTACTGCCGCCCTAGTTTTGTCATTTCATCAGAGATGAATATTTGTGTTTTGAATCAATTATCACTGCTTGGAACTTCTCTTTCTTCAATCGCTTTTTGGGACATTATGTTCCTCAACATGTTGGTGGCTTTTGTCCAGCCCTCCTCGCTCGTGACTAGTACTTTGGCGATGTTGCCGCTTGTCAAGGCGATGCCGATAGTGTGTGTTTTACGCGTTGTCTTTTTGAGTCCCATCTGTGGCAGTGGAGCAGAGGGTGTTCAGGCCCATCCCTCTCTTCGGAGCAGTACCAGCACGCATTATTAAGGTTATTTTTTTTATTTTGTGCAGGTATGTGCCAAATAATGCCGTGTTCTTTCCTAACCTGGGTAATGTATGGTCTACCTCGCCGCAGGGTTTCACGGACAATGCTCTGACATTTTTTAAGAACGTTTTGGCCTAGCCGTCATACTTTTCCCACAGGTCCTACAATGATGACATCAAGCTCTCCCTCGCTTCATGTTAGCCGTTCCTTTCTCGTGCAGCTGGCAACGTTCAAACACGAGGGGTTTTATGGGGGGGTTGGGTCTCGGCGATAGCCAGCGCGGCCTCTGTAGAGACAGTTCTGTATGCTGCCGCTATTTTTGTGCCCATTTTTCTGTTCACTTTTTCTAGTTTGGCAGCTTTGTGTTTAAATTTAGCGCGCTCTTCCGCACTGGAGCTTCATAGAGAATGATGAAGGAAACTACGAACCTAACCTAACCTAACATTCTTAATTTATTTGTTGTGGGGATTATAACATATGGCATTATTATGGCGTGAAAGTTGAGGGTATTTGTGCCTTTCGTGCAGGTGTTTATAAGTTCGGTCATTCGTATATCCTTGTCTAGGTAGACGTCCAGATATTTTGACGAGTTTCTGGATTTTACTGTTTCCACGTTTACTTTATCTCCAGTCTCTTGAGTTTCCTGCTGCCTGCGAGATGGACCATATCTGTTTTTTGGGCTGATAATTTGATGCCCGTTTGGTCGAGTTGTTCCGTAATTGTGATTAATCTTCGCTGCTCCTTGCGGATAGGGCTTCACACGAGACGAGACCAGACGAGACGAGAAAAATATCGTTCTCGTGTGAAGCCCTGTCCGCAAGGAGCAGCGAAGATTTAAAAAACACGCCTTAATCACAATTACGGAACAACTCGACCAAACGGGCATCAAATTATCAGCCCAAAAAACAGATATGGTCCTTCTCGCAGGCCGCAGGAAACTCAAGAGACTGGAGATAAAGTAAACGTGGAAACAGTAAAATCCAGAAACTCGTCAAAATATCTGGACGTCTACCTAGACAAGTATATACGAATGACCGAACTTATAAACACCTGCACGAAAGGCACAAACACCCTCAACTTTCACGCCATAATAATGCCATATGTTATAATCCCCACAACAAATAAATTAAGAATGTTAGGTTAGGTTAGGTTCGTAGTTTCCTTCATCATTCTCTATGAAGCTCGTTGAGAACGTTACGAGACCGCATGTGGTCTCAGTCTCGAGAGAGCGAGAACGTATGTGGTCTCGCTCTCGCGAGAGCGAGAGCGCATGCGGTCTCGTTCTCGCGAGAGTCTCGTTTCTGATCCCGGTCGTACTTCTTCTTCAATCTTTGTTTCTAATACGGGCAGCCGTAATATTTCATTGCATAAATTTGAACTGCGGGCTCGGGCAAGTTACGTTTCATTATATAACAATTAAAAGAGTAGATTTCGTAATATGAAATAGATGTCGTAGATAATTTCAAAGCGAGAGCGAGACGAGACTAGCGGTTACGAGAGTGAGAGCGAGACGAGACCAACGGTTACGAGAGTGAGAGCGAGACGAGACTAACGATTCCTAGAGCGAGAGCGAGACTGAGACGAGAGTAATTTTTTAAAGCACAAACGAGAGCGAGACGAGATTTTTTAAACTCTCGCCCTATCTCGTCTCGTGTGAAGCCCTACTTTCGGACACGACTAGTGCAAGATCGTCCGCGTATGCTATTGCCGTCACACCGTTTTCCCATTTTATTCAAGCAAAACGTTGCATAATGGTGGTCCAAGTACTGATCCTTATGGTACCCCGCTGGATGTCTATATTTTTGTTCCCGCATTCGTCACCACTTATCTTTCTATTAAATAGGATTTAATTATGTTTAGGTATTCGCTGATATTTCTCGTTGTCAATGCATCAATTATGCCTTTCCAGGGGCCGAGTTAAAGGCCTTTTAATGTCCAATGTTACGAGTGCACATACATTTTTGTTCTATGTTGCCTTATGTTTAATTTCGTTGGCCTTTTCCAGAACTTTTCGCGTCCAGTGTAGATTTTCCGCTTCTGAAGCCGAATTGGTTGGCGTGTATGGCTTCTTTTCTCTCTAGTTCTTATTCGAGTCTTGATTTATTGTAGTCCTTCACGCCTTGCGAATTTTTTTTTTTTTTTGGGTTTCTGATTGAGAACCTGTTTGGAGATCTTCCAAATGTCTGGAAATTTCCCTTCAACGAGATATTTTTTCATAACGCTGGCTACTGTATCCACTTCTTTGTTAGACACAAGTTTTACAAGTTTTTACAAGATACAAGTTCTGGACTCGTCTTGTCCGGTCTTGCCTGGTCATCTCTTGTCTTGTCTGGCTTTGTCTGGTCTTGTCTGGTGTTTTCTGGTCTTGCCTGATCTTGTCTGGTCTTGCCTGGTCTTTTCTGGTCTTGTCTGGACTTGTCTGGTCTTGTCTGGTCTTGTCTGGTGTTGTCTGGTCTTGTCTGGTCTTGTCTGGTCTTGTCTGGTCTTGTCTGGTCTTGTCTGGTTTGTCTGGTCTTGTCTGGTCTTGTCTGGTCTTGTCTGGTCTTGTCTGGTCTTGTCTGGTCTTGTCTGGTCTTCTCTAGTCTTGTCTGGTCTTGTTTGGTCTTGTCTGGTCTTGTCTGGTCTTGTCTGGTCTTGTGTGGTCTTGCTTGGTCTTGTCTGGTCTTGTCTGGTCTTGTCTGGTCTTGTCTGCTCTTGTCTGGTCTTGTCGGGTCTTGTCTGGTCTTGTCTGGTCTTATCTGGTCTTGTCTGGTCTCTTTTAGTCTTGTCTGTGTTTTCGTATGTGTTTCTCAGTATACTGAAAGAATATTTTCTGATGGTCTATGACGGAGGACTACAGAAACATTCAGAACAATAATCACTAACGATAAGAAAGGATGTTTGAATTTTAAAAAAGCTATCGTAAATTGTTAGCTTGAGTCTCAATTATTTGCATTAGCATGTCTAGCAAAGTAAGTGGAATTACAAAGCAGATATTTTTATAATTCTTTTGCTATTCTTATTATTACTTTCTACTTTATTGGGAATTAATTTGATGTCGGGTGAATACAAATTGATCGTGAATGTCATTATTAAAAATAATAAATAGCAGATAACCTAGTTGGAAATATTGTATAACATATGAAATATATAAATCATTGACTTGTAAACATTAACTTATGTAAGTACCGTTCTACCTGACAGAGATGAACTAATCGAATTAATTTCCAACTTCCATAACAAATGGGGCTTATTTATTAATGTATTTTGGTCAATTCTATCGACCGCGTTTCTATTGTACACATAATAATTGGTGTGGACAGCAGAAGGTAGACGGATGCAGTCATATACTTCCTGCTACTCACACTAATTAAATATTTGGTACAAAAAGTTTTTCTAGCTACGTGTTTGTTTTTGCAAAATTATTGGATATTTAGTTTTTTTAAATAAAATTATCATCATTTACATGATTTTCTAGTTCTTTATTCATATAGCAAGTATTTAGTTTCTTATGTTATTTTTCTTAAGTAGTTGGGTTTATTATTGCACATTTATTATTGCACATCCAAAAATACGTTTTCTTCGTTTTTATGTTCAATTTGAGTACATTTCATGTAAGATTTATATTTGTATTGTGTTTATAAAGTTGCGGAAGCGACGCCGTGATTTAAATTGGATTCCCAAGAAGGTTTCCGTGTAACGCTTCTATAAAAATGTTTTTAAAAATAAAAATATTGCTTTAGCACCGCAAAAGTTGTATCGAATTTGGAAATAGACAAAGCACAAACGAGTCCGCCGGCTATATATAAATATATTGAATACATATGGACAAATGTGAAATAAGCGATGTAATTTCGGCCGGCGCCGCGGCGCGTCGAACCGAAAAATATATCGGATGTTGGTAGGTGACATATGCTATTTGGGGAACGTGTTCCCATAAAAGGGTACATAACCAGCATGTATTGATTAAACTGTCTCCTCGGCTTTATATATATATGTATATATATTGCATGTGGACTTATTTTTAAGAAATATCTCGCTACACACCTTTAAGAAATGGAACCGGTCTTTTATAGCCCACAACCTTTTTACCAACTGTTTTTATGAATATAATAAATATTTATAGAGATAAATTAGTTTATAAAAACTTTTGTATAAAAAAACTAAAGTTTTTGTATACGACAAAGAAACTTATTTTCTTCAGAACATAAAATATGACGTTAGGAATCTCCATAGATATGCTAGCTTCACTTTTCTAATAAATGATCGCAATAGTGTAGAAAGGCCTGTTTCTGCCGCTGTTAGCGGCAGATTGACATCAAGAAAGAATTTATAAATCGGTTGTAAAGAAAATGCTTTTATAAAAGAGTGTTTCGTATTACATTGACAATTTTTCTCATAAAACCTATAGAGATGTCAACATGTTTTTATATACATGGTTAATATTTGTTAAATTATATGCATACCAAAAAACCACAACCGATAACAGATGTAATTTTAATAAATCTACTATGTATATATATATATATATATATATATAGACATAAATATATATATATATATATATATATATATATATATATATATATATATATATATATATATAGACATAAATATATATATATTATAAATAAATATATATATATATATATATATATATATATATATATATATATATATATATATATGTGGACTTATAAAGCACTGGAGCGATTACATGAAATAGCCGCTAAAACCGGTTTACAGATATCGTATGAGAAGACCGAATACATGGAACGACATACCAACAATGTACATACCATACATACGACTTATGGATCTATACAAAGAGTAGAAAAATTTAAATACTTAGGGGAATATATACAAATAGGAGGATCAAACAAAATGTCTAACATTAAACGAACGGAAAAACTCCAGAAAGCATATAAACTTACATGGTCACATTATAATAAGAAAAGCATATCAAGGCAGGCCAAACTCAGACATTACAAAACAGTTGTATTGCCTGAAGCATTGTATGCGTCAGAAACGACCACAATTGGAGCATCTGGCATCATAGGAACAGAAAAAATTGAACGCAAAATTCTTAGAAACATATTTGGAGCAGTACACAGAGATGGGATATGGATAAAAAGCCCTACCAAAGAGCTATATGAACACACAGACAGACTAACAGATATCATTAGAAAACGAAGACTAACTTTCTATGGGCACATACAGAGAATGAACGACTTCCAAAAAAAATCTTTGATGTAGTAAACAGTTCAAGTAGGAAAACAAATTGGTTTCATGAAATAGAAGATGACTTAAAGCTATTGAGGATCAATCAACAAATGATAGAAGACAGGAAAAAATTCATAAGCAAAATTAAGAATACCAAATTTTTAGTAAGCGAAAGGAAGATAGGAACATTGTGGACAGAACAAAGGAAACAGGAGCACAGTCAAAGGATGAATAGATTTTGGGAAGAGAAGAAAAAGAAGGGATAGAACTGAAACTTGTGTCATCATGAGTTATTTAAGTTCAAACACTGTCCATATGGGCAAAAATGATGTAATAATTATATATATATATATATATATATATATATATATATATATATATATATATATATATATATGTATATATATATATATATATATATATATATATATATATATATATATATATATATTTATATATATATATATATATATATAAATTATAATTACCTTAAATAGGTAATATACAGGGTGGGGAAGGAGTATAGAATATAGTCTCTTAAGAAATGGAACCGGGCTTTTATAGCCCACAACCTTTTTACCAACTGTTTTTATGAATATAATAAATATTTATAGAGATAAAGTAGTTTATAAAAACTTTTAGTTTTTGTATACGACAAAGAAACTTATTTTCTTCAGAACATAAAATATGACGTTAGGAATCTCAATAGATATGCTAGCTTTACTTTTCTAATTAATGATCGCAATGGTGTAGAAAGGCCTGTTTCTGCTGCCGTTAGCGGCAGATAAAGTAATTTCTTGACATCAAGAAAGTAAGAATTTATATATATATATATATATATATATATATATATATATATATATATATATAAAAATTGTACCCTGAAATAGGTAATATACAGGATGGGGAAGGAGTATAGAATATAGTCTCTCAAACCTTTCAAGATATGTATATATAGGGTTGAAACTAAACTAATTATAAATGTAATATATGATAATAATATAATAATTTCGTAGCGTTAAAAAGACTTAATAATTATTATAGAGCTTCAGAAAAGTTGAATATTATTATATATTCAAGCTGTGTTCTGCTTTAATAATTTGGCTTTCATTATATTTAATTTAATTTTTCTTAAAGCTCAAATAAGCTCTATTTTCATTTAAAGAGAGTCAAAATTTCTTAGTTTAAATAGAAGACTCTATAGATTATTAGTATACAATCATTTTTGTGTCAACCCGGATGTGATATGAAACCACTAATGGTTTACTTTAATTATATACATTTTTGTTGGTTTAATGGTATACATTTTTTCTAACCATTATACAAGATATTCAATATATTTCATACTTATGTTAAACTCTGTATGTGTTACTAAAAGCGCAAATGAAGACAAAATGTCAATCAAAATAGTAACACCTAAATATTTACCTAGCGCGTCCGCCATTTGATAGGTCACTTTCCCACAAAGACATTTGATTATAATCTACCTATCAATAAGTATTAATTACATAATATACTTATAATATAATATAATAATTAACTTGCACATAATATAATAATTAATGCACATGCCCCCACCAACATCAATAATAAATAAAACCCAGAGACCGTCGAAAAAATTTGGTACAAACTTGAAAAAACCATGAGCAAAAATTCAGCAAGACGACGTGAAAATCCTAACGGGAGACTTCAATGCCCAACTTCGGAAAGAAAAAACTTATCGTGAAATCATCGGCCAAAATTCTGCACACCAAAATACTAACACAAACGGGATACGTCTCTCAGACAATTTAATCTGAAAGTTATGTCTACCCACTTCAGAAAACCTACACAAAAACAGAAAACATGGCGATCCCCGAACCAACATTTTGGTGAATACCAGATCACGTTGCCATCTCATACACCCACTACAGAATCATTCTCGACATTCAAGTCCGAAGAGGTGCGAACATCGATTCAGACCACTACCTCACCCGAGTTAAGGTAAAATTGTCTCCGAAGAGAGTGCACCAAAGAAACCGTACATCCAAAAGTTTGACAAATCAAAAATTCAAGAAACAAGGATCACAGAGGAATGGGAAAAAGAACTGACAAATAACTGGACCGACTCCTGCAGCAAAATAATCATAAAAGCCAAGGAATTAATCCCAGTTATGAAAAAGGCAAAACACCCATGGTGCGATTCCAACTGCGATCAAGCCATCATCAATCGCCTACTCGCCTTTCAAACGTACAACAGCAACCATCAGTAAAACCAAACGCCAATACATAACAGAACAGCTCACATCAATTGAGGAAAACTTTAGAAACTACAATAGCAGAAATTCCTATAGAGCTTTTGCAAAGAAAATTAAAGTTTACTCACCACAGAATTTGATCTTCAAGAAAAAAGATGGAAAACTTGCACTCACCAACCAAGAAAACTGCGAAGAACTGTTGAACTACTTTTCCGAGCTACTTAATTGCTCCGAACCATCCGAACGATTCCCACACATATCTGCAATAAACACGAAACCCAACGCTGATCCACCGACAATAGAAGGAATCCGACATCATATCACAAAACTGAAGAATGGAAAGACATCAGGAGAAGATGGAATAACCGCAGAACTACTGAAAAATCTTGGACTACGATCATTACAGGAAATCACAAACATAATTCAGGAAATTTGGCGAAGTGAATAACTCCCAGATGATTGGAAATGCGCACTCATCCACCCACTCCACAAAATAGGAGACAAAGCTGGCGTGAATAACTACAGAGGAATCTCCATGCTTTCCGTTCCCTACAAAATCTTATCCGCTTGCCTCTTACAACGCAGACAAGAACAACTAGAACCCCCAAAATGTGGAATGTCAAGCATGCTTCAGACCACACGGATCATGCCCCGAGCAAATTTTAATCCAGAAATCTATACTAAAAATTCGAGCTACACGAAATCTCCCAACTATCTGCACATTTATTGACTTCAGGAAAGCTTATGACTCCATCGATTGACAATCCCTTTTTAATATACTTGAAGAAAACAATCTGGATCCGAAAACACAACGGCTCATTCAACAAACAATAACAATCCCAACTTCCAAAATCAAATTCAACGGAGAAATCTCAAAACCTTTCCCCATCAAGACTCAAGTCCGGCAGGGCGATAGCCTCTCTCCGTTCCTCTTCAACATCGTTTTAGATAAAGTTATAAAAGCATGATAACAAGAACTGGAAAATTTTGAGACCCATAAGACTAGGAAAACAACAGGATAACATCAACCTCACATGCCTAGCCTTCGCTGATTATCTCGCGATCCTTTCCGAAAATGAACCAACAGCAATCCATCAATTCGAAGTCCTAAAAGAACGAAACAAATTTCCTTCTCGCAAACCCAATTCATGGCCACAAAACACATCAAAACAGAAAATTTAATTACAAAATATGGCACGATAAACAAGGTTAGTGACTTCAAATACTTAGGCGAAATTATTGAACCTACAGGAACAGAAACATTAGCACAAAAAGCACGGGACCTCAAAATGCGGAAATCATGAGGAAAAGTTGCAAGCATCTATAATAAAAAATAGTAATAGTATAGCATAAATATAAACTCCAAAATCCGACACTACACGACTATTATCAAACCTAAAATACTCTACGCGAGCGAGACATTAAACCTTAATTACAAAGGAAACATAGAGAACATCAAGAAGGCTGAAAGAAAAATTATCCGAAATATCCTTGGCCCAAAACTAACAAACGAAGAGGATCGTCTACAATCACACACTGTCACAGAAACATACTCCAACATCGAAACCCATTTCCGCAAACGACGGCTGAAATTCTACGGGCACGTTATGAGACTAGATGACAACCGACTAGCAGGGAGAGTTTTGAAGTACATACAAAATATGAAAACGACAACAGGCTGCGTAAAACAGGTTCAAATTGATCTAAAAACGCCAACGTCTCACCGACGGACATCGAAAGTCGAAAAATCTTTACACATAAGGTCTACAGCTGGGAAATTATATCAGTGGGAAAACTCAAAGTAACAAGAGCAAAATGGACAGATGAACGTCGAGCTAAACATAGCGAGATGATGAAACAATTCTGGAAGAACAAAAAAAATAAAAGCAACAGGTCATAACTTGCTTTATGTGATCCCATGTGGGTCTAAACAATGTAAATAAATAAATAAATAATAATTAACTTATGAACTTATTATAATAAACTGATTATAATAAAAAATAATATTATATAGATCATATAATTCATAACTGACTTTTTATTCTATGATATTTAACGCAGAGCATTCAGATATTATACTACTGTCGCATACCAGCACTTTGTTAATATTATATCAGCTGTAAAATATAGCTATGCTGTTAAATTTAAGTCGGTAGGTGAAATTTAAAACTTCACAGCGCTTTGAATTATATATTTGCATTAAGGCCTTTTACATAAATAGGATAGAATACTTAATAAAGACGGAACAAAGCTTGAATATATAAATATACTCAACCTTTCCGGAACTCTATAATACTAATGAGTCTTTTTAGGACTACCAAAAACAAATCTCTTATGAAATTTGTCAGTTATTCTATAGCTTTCAGTCCACCTTCGTGGCACTCAACAAAAACCATAAAAATAACATTGATTTTTAAGATCATGTCTTTCCGATACCCTTAGTGGATAGCCATCTGTGGACGCGTTTCGAGATTTATCTCTCATCAGCACAGCTTTGCTTCCATGAACAATATTTTGTAAATCACTCACTTGAAAACCCATGTGTTGATTAGGGTTAGATGTTTTTTAATTTTGACATTTTGTGAGAGAGACATGAACTTAGCAGGTTATTGATATAAATGATAAATTTTGAATTGGTAAAACCATACAACATTATAGATAATCAGATAAACTTAATAAAGACGGAACAAAGCTTGAATATATAAATATACTCAACCTTTCCGGAACTCTATAATAATTTCATATAAATATTTCATAAGAGAATAAAAATTTCATAAGAGATTTGTTTTTCGTAGTCCTAAAAAGACTCATTAGTATTATAGAGTTCCGGAAAGGTTGAGTATATTTATATATTCAAGCTTTGTTCCGTCTTTATTAAGTTTATCTGATTATCTATAATGTTGTATGGTTTTACCAATTCAGGATAGAATACGTTTTATAAGTGGGATCAGTTACAAAATACCACCTATGAATGTATACCAAATATATACTAAACTATGTTAAAATCACGCAAAAATACATATGATGTAGATAAAGTGAAGAAATCCACACAGATATGGTTGACAAATGAGAATGGACAATAGACCGATCTAAGTAGGTAGGCAAGAGTAGACAAACAAGTTTCGGCAGAAAAAGCTAGACAGACAAAACCTATCTAAAAAGACTTGATAGGCATTAATAAACAGACGAGACATGACATAAAATACTAGACTTGTAAGACTACATATACAATACTAGATATACAAGACGAGACTAATAAGAAAAAACAGGCAAGTCAAGACAGGCAAGAGGAGATAAACAATACTGAACAGAGATGGCTAGACAAACATAATCACACAGACAAGTCTCAACAGACAATACAAAAGACAGACAAAAACAGACGATTAGATGGCCAATAGTCTAGTCAATCGATAAATCAAGAATACTTAAATTTATTACATATGCCTACACATCGATGTACACTAAAATACATATATCAAAAGGATACATTGAAAAATTGTTGAAGAGAATGTATATCTTTACACAATAGAGATTTCAACGGCTTCTTGTAGCATTTCCATAACACTTCATCTATGTTATTGAGCAGCTTGTTGCAGATGGGAGTTCCAAGGATACTTGGAAATTAACTGCAGCATTGTATTGTTGTACATGCAAATTACATATGGGTATATATTTTCATTCGTCTTTTTGTTTAGTGCTGGTGAATAACCATGTTTCTGTTTAGACTTCTACAGACATTATTTTATGGATGAAGCAAGCAACCTCCAAGATATATGGGCTTATGTCAGTATATTAAGTCTTTTGAAGTGAGGTCTACAGGTGGCTGGGAAAGAATACCCACCTGAGGGCATATGGTCTTTTTTGTGCCTTAGGCACTAATTTAATTTTAGTAGATTTTCCCCATCCCGAAATACCGTACGCTAAAATTATCTCTCTAGCCTTGTATGTCTACTCTTGTCTGTTTAGTCTTGTCTGTCTAGTCTTGTTTGTCTAGACTTGCCTTTTTAGTCTTATCTGTCTAGTCTTGTCTGTCTAGTCATAAACTCAAAATTCAAAATTTATTATTATATTTTAAATGTACATAATAACGTGAGTCCCAAAAGTCTTGGAATCCACGCTTGCCATGAATTTGAAGACGTCATTTCTTAATTCCAGACAAAATTAAACAAATTATCAGATGTCATTTTTAAGTAGCTGTCAGTGGTATTGAGGTTATGTCGCATTCTTTTTAGTGTTAAGTTCAACAATTTCATTAGCTATAAATAAAACGCCTTCTCATAAATTTAACACTGATTTATTTTATAGTGTTGTGAATTATAAAATTAACAAAGAAGAACAAACATTACAACAGATTTGAATGTGTAGTCCATTGTCACGAATACGCAAATTAATTCGCCGTTTGATGTTATCGAGCACATTTCTTAATACTGTGTTGTCTATCTCTTCACATTTTCTTATTACATTGTTTCGCAGATCTTCTACTGTATGCACTGGGCTGCTGAATACTGAATTTTTTAAATATGGAAAAAGTCCAGAGGAGTTAGATCACAAGAACATGGTGCAAATCGGTCTTTGCGTATTAGCCTGTCATCGAAGAATTCCTTAAGATACTTTAATGTTTCACAGGCAATGTCTGGTTTAGCAGAATCTTGTTGGAAGAAGCCATTCTGGAGTTCATCATCATGAATTTTATTGGAAAATAGTGGCTCTACAAGTGGCAGTGTTTAAATTACCATAGAAAAGATATTGGACCGATAATTCTGCATGTTGACATTGCTAACCACACACCAACTTTGATTGGATGCAGTGAGATCTCTCTAAAAAAATGTGGGTTCCCAACACTCCACATGCGCATGTTTTGGGAATTAATGTATCCGTTTAGATGAAACCAAACTTCATCAGTGAAAAAGTTTAAATTTAGCACTTCGTCGTTCATATTTTCATTGAACCACCGACAGTAGGCCAGTCTTTTATTATAATCGAGTGGTAAAAGTTATTGGTACATTTGCAACTTATATGGTTTCATGTGAAGATCTTGACGAATAATCCTGTGAGTGGTAGTACAATAACCTCAAGTCCACTGACAGCTATCTAAAATTGACATTTGATAATTTGTTTAATTTTTTGTGTCTGAACCAAGAAATAACCTACTTCTTTAAATTCATGGCAAGAGTGGATTCCAAAACTTTTGGGACTCACGTTACATATATGCATTGTTAAGCAAAATAAATTGCAAAATAAAGATATGATTATCAAAACATTAAGCTACAAAAATTATCAAAGGTATACATGTCCTGTCTGTCTAGTCTTGCCTGCCGAGTCTTTTCTGTCGAGTCTTCTCTGCCTTGTCTTGTCTTTCTTGTATCATCGGCATGACTCTCTGAAATGTATGTTACGGTAAATTTACGTAGTTTGGAAAATGTGCACATTTGCCGGTATATGTACACATATTCCTTCTTGGTTTGTAAATGTAAGTTCAACTTACATTTACAAACTGTTTCCAAAAATATGTAAATATAGCTAATGATGTTGGCAAATGTATAAAGGTTTTGAAAAACACCTAATATTTACTTTTTGCGGCGTAATTAGGTCTCATAAATAATGAGTTTCGAAATTCAATAAAAAAAATTAATTATTTTAAAGCGGATAAAGTTTTAACGAATAAGGTATAATGAACGCACTCTTATAATCATTATTTAAATAAATAAATTATGTTCAAAATGTATTAATTGTTAAACCATTTCAATTGTTCCACCACATCAAAAAAATTGAAAAAAATCCTGAGTATAAAGGAATACAGAAGAAATTTCTGACAAAATTTGGCGGATGACACTTTTCAAAAATACTGTCAAAAAAGCGATTTTATTTTTATTTCTTTTCTTAGAAATTGGTTTTCGATCTGGGAATCATAAAAAAAATTTATCATGCCTTTTACTAGTAAGTATTGCTAAAAAAATCGGCCTTTATTAAAATTCAATTTCACTATGGAAAAAAAAATTAAATCCAGAAATCAATATTTTTTTTACAATATCCCGATAACGGCTCGAGATAAAGAACTCAAATTTTGACTGAATTATTTTTATTTGGTACCAAAACGATCCCCAAAGGGCGAAGAAAAAACTCCGCCGGGGAAAATTTCATATATAAATCCGGCTATACCCTTTATCTTATTATTCATACTAGAATCTGTTAATAGCCGCTCATGCTCATTATTGGACCCATGTGCTCATTATTGGACCCATTACCACAAAACATAAATCCTAAGTACTTGTAACTGCGAATCTGTTCTATAACCTTTTCACCCCTTATCAAACTTTCCTCTCTCTCTTGCCAACTTTCTTTCTAAAAACCATCCACTTGGGCTTCTTTGCATTCAAAGTTAATCTTCATTTCTCAAGATATGTTTTATTTTGATAACTTCAAACAATATTGATATATTTCATTTAATCTAAGAATCATATAAGATTGTACAACAAATATGTTATTTGTAACTTTAAGTAATTAAATAAATGTCTTTGATTGCTAATTTTTAATACCATTATTTAGACTCTATTGCATCAAAGCAGAATTTGATTTAACCTGATGATTATAACATCAAACAAATTAACTTTTTCAAATTTTTCATTGGATACTGCTTCCAATATTTCGGACTCACAACTCGGACTGGAAATATCTATATCCCCTTTGAAGACACATCTATACCATTGCATACAATTAGTGTTTTAGTGTTTTATTTTATTGCCCACAATGTATTGATTACATATGGATGCAAGAAATGATTAAAAAATTGTCGAAATGTTTTGCTAAGATGAAGTCATAGCTCATATAAGTTTGATGACTCATCAGAAGCTATGCAGCTAAGCCAATCTAACCTAATATATTCTCTAGAATAGGCAGCCTCCGATTAATAGTGCAAGGAAAGAACAGCAAATTTACTAGCTGGTGGTCAGTCTACTTTCAGAAAAAAAATCAAGATATAACTAAATAAAACATTAATATTCTATAAAAAGTTGTCTTTGAATTTTATAAAAAAATGTAATTACTTCCCGAAATGTAATTACTTCCCGAAATGTAATTACTTAATATGCGAACAAACAAAATATTGTTCATGTGACATATTACATCTCCTATTCAAAATTCAATATAAATAAATATTGACATATTCTTTATGTATATGTATTGATGTTTTAGAGAGAATTAGTTTAAGTAATTAAATTTTGAATGTATTATTTATAGAGTATTAAATGATGATGACGTATAACTTCAATTTTATATAAACCAATTAAATATTTTATTAGATTAGGTCCTCGACGGAAGTTCAGAGCACTTACTCATTCAAAATATATGTAATAAGTATTGACATTGTATTACTATAAAGTATAGTATAAAATAAAGTAACTACGAAATGTAAGAAGATAAAAAGCCTTGCATATAAGTATCCGAAATATCACATATTCTGACCGAAATTAAGTATATAAAATAGCTAAATATATCAAAACATATTTTATCAAGTTTTATGAAAAACCTCAACTGTTAAAGCATTATGTGATACTTATAAAAATGCGAAATCAAGTAATTATAATAAGGTTGAAGAATAAGGTAGAATTATAATAAGGTAGGTTTTTAATAAAACAGAGGTTATATAATGCGTTGCACAAACAGTATTAATAAATCTGCTAGGAGATAATCTACGATGTTTCAATAAATAAAAATGCTACACTTCCACAATTTTGTAATTATAAATTAAAGTGAGTATACCTTTTTGGACGCAACATATCCTGTTGTGAATAACACATTAATTAAATTGACATCGGCTTCGTTTACAGTGCATTTGATGAATCCAATAATCGATGTTTTTTATTCCATTTTAAAATCATATAGTTCTTATTGAAAGGTGTTTAACTTTAATGAAATAAATGAATAATTGTTGCTAAAAATCTGGTTTCAGCACCTGAAAATTTGATGGAATTAGCAAAGTTCTTAATACGGCAAATGATATTGCAAGAAAAATTATTGCAGTTAAAGGGAAGGTATACCGGGTAAATTATATAACATGTTGCTGAATTTGTCAGCAGTCTTTCGTAATAACCTTATGCATTACACATATAAATCGGACTAAGTTAAATAAATGTATTGGATTTGTATTTAAAGGCGATTATTGTTTAATTTACGCGAGACTCGTGAACTTATAGATGGAAATCAGCCTACCATAAAAGGAATTTAAAAAATTGTCTGTAAATGTGCATTCAAGAATCCTGCAAGAAATGATACTTTAATAAAGTAAACTATACAAAAAGAAAGTTAAAAATATTAGAATTCATTCACTTAAATTAACCTATTTAGTGAAGAAATAATATATGGTTTTTGTTTATACAAGCTTATAAAAGTACTGTCAGTAACCGGGAATTGGTCGCTCATCAAAATTTTACTGAAATGGTCGCAGCGCGGTCAATTTCACCATGTGTGCTTGTAAATATAGTAGATGAAATCATGATAAACAAAACTTATACCCTTATAGAGATTTGATTGCATCAAATCCGAATTAGATTTAACCTGACAAGTGCCTGACAATAACACCGAACAAATTAACTTTTTCTAATTTTGAATCATGTGCTGTTTCTAACATTTTGGTTAAGTTTAAATGTTCTTACAACTCGGACAGAAAATATTTGTATTTTAAATAAATCTATTCAACCTGTTCATTGCACTAAAATATTAAGTTTTATTATGACTACGAAATACTGCAAACCAAAGCTGCACTGATGAGAGATAAATCACGAAACGCGTCTGCAGACACGCATTTGACTATTCACTTAAGTTAAATAGAAAGATATGATCTTAAAAACAATTTTATTTATATAGTACTCCTTTAGTGACTTGAAAATGTACTGTGGGCAGGCAATAACATGCAAATACCTGTTGTATAATTCTATATCATGCGTGGCATTAGCCAGACAAGTAGTTGTTTCAACAAGGGATTTGTTTTGTATACTTAATAAGTGTGAGTGATACGCGTTAGAAGAAATATATCATTAACGATTTGCAGAGGAATTTATTTACTTAATAATATAATATACAAATATACAGGAGGTGCTAGGGAACCGCCAAACATGTTCATAGGGAGAGAAGTTTATAATGAAAAACAATTAGTTAACATTGGATTGGTGTTGGTGTAAAAAAAATGTGTAAAAACAAAGTGAATTCGTGATTTCTATTTTGAAAACAATTTCAAAATTTGACGTTTAATTAATTTGACATTTTATAAAAGAAACCTAGATATTATGAATAAACAAAAAAATCTAAAACAGATCTGGACCTAGTAATATAATAATACGTACCCCTTGAACATCTTTGGTAAACAATGGCACGGAGCCTAGCACCTGGGAAGAGTTGGGTGGACAGGACTCCTTAGCCGTAGTGAAGGCGACATGTCTAGGGGTGACAACCTCGAATAATAGGCCTCCCAAGCTAACAACTTGGGTAGTATCTTGGACAGTGGCTCGCCACTGTCCCACGACGAATATTCTTCAACTGAGCATGAAGGAAAATTTCGCTAAATGCACTACCCCAGGTCGCCTTTGGTGACGTTAGCGGACCTTCGGAATCTGGGGAGTCCGCACCAACATGCTCTAAGGATGAGTCGGAGCATCCTGAAATCAGCGGACGTAAGCTCAGACCAAGAGGGCAAAGCTTCATCGCATTTAATAAAAAACATTTAATGCCAACTCACTGCTAAAGGTGGGTAAACTGAAATATTTGAGTGATTCACGAACACTACACAACATAATACTGACAGTAGTACAGGAAACCAGATTTACGGACGAACATGCCTTCGAGTCCCAAGGCTACAGAAACCTCAAAGGAAAGGTGGGTCAGCGGGTAATGAAGAACGTACCCCATTTAGGTACAGGATTTATAATCAGTCACAGGATACTGGATTCAGTCACCGACTTTACCTTCCCGAGTAGTCGTATATCCATCCTCTCTATCAAATGCGAAAACAAGAGCTACAGTATAGTCAATGTAAATGCCACAATCAACCAGGACAACAGACGCAATCCAGACAGAACTGATAAATTATGGGAAGACTTACAAGATATTATCTCTAAACTTCCAGAGAGGCACACCATCATACTGCTTGGTGACTTCAATGCTCAATTGGAAAAAGAGAAAAAATACAGAAACATAGTGGGCAATTATCCGGCGCATATGCAAACCAACCGCAACAGAGAAGGATTGGTGGATCTGCCTAGGAATTGTGGGTTGCTCATGAAGTCTACAGCCCTCAAACACTTGCCAAGGAAGCAGAAGACTTGGATTTCACCTAATACCAACCTGTGTGAATTCCAAATAGATCATATGGCCATTTCACGAAAATCTCAAAAGGAAATACAAAACGTGAAGGTACTAAGAAGCGCCAATCTGGACTCAAACCACTAGAACCTCTCAAAGAACAAAATAAGACTTCTGCCTAGATACACTAGATTACCGTGAACCTCCAAAATGGTAAGATTTGACGTAGAGCGACAAAAGAACAGTCAAGGAGTAAGTCAGAGACTGAAAAACACAGACCTAAACAGCTGGGACCAACTGAAGGAGGCTCTTGTCAAGGCGGCCAATGAACTCGCCCCTCTCGCTAGAAGAAATAAGGATCCGTGATGGACTATAGACTGTATTAATGCAATACCCCAAAGACAGATAGACTGTCTAAAGTGGAATTCTAAAAAGACCAAAGAAAATTGGCATAAATCTTTGGAACAAAGAGAGGATGCAGCCAAGATAATTCGAGGAAACAAACGAACCTTCACAAAAAAACAACAAACCCAAATCGAAGAGAGCTTTGCTAAAATTAATTCCAGAGATTTCTTTGGAACCTTCAAGCAGCCACTTCAGACACTCATAACGCAGACTGGCTTATAACGACAAGGACAACTGCCACCTTTTGGCACAGTACTTTAAAAATCTACTCAACTCTGACCCACCCAGCGAAGACTTTCACTATAAGCAAACCACACCAAACCCGGACTCGCTGCCCCCTTCAGTGGAAGAAGTTGGCCAGATCATTCAACTTCTTAAGAATAATAAGGCTGCTGGAGAGGACTCTATCATTTATGAACTGTGGAAAAGTGCTGGAAGCAATGCCGTGCGCAAGCTAACCGAGCTCATCCAGGCCATCTGGGAAACAGAGAAATTACCACCCGATTGGAAATCTGCTCTGATCCATCTGCTTCACAAAAAGGGAGATTTTACTGATCTAAACAACTACCGTGGAATTTCTCTCGTCCCGGTAACATACAAGATTCTCTCGTTAGGCGTTACAAACAAGGGCAGAAAATCAGTTGGATAGTCAAATGGGAGAAAACCAGGGTGGCTTCAAGAATACCCGATCCTGTGTTGAACAGATACTCAATCTTAAAACTTTACTTGCATACTCCAAGATGAGAAACCGCAAGGTGGTCGACACCTTTGTTGATTTTAGGAAGGCCTACGATTCCATTGATAGAGAGAAACGCTTAACAAAGTACTCCAGGAACGTGGGCTAGACAACAAACCTCGCAGACTCATCCTAGAAACTTTGAACAACACCGATTCCAAGTTAAAATTTAGAAGCGAGATTTCAGAAAGCTTCGAAATATAAACTGGAGTGAGACAAGGAGGTGGACTTTCCCCACTTCTCTTAAACTGTATCCTTGAAAAGCTTATGAGAGAATGGCGCAAGGACCTAGACAATTTGGGTGCTCGGAGTGGTATCTACCTGGGACGTAAGAACGATGGACTGGTTGTAGATTGCCTGGCCTTTGCAGATGACATGGCAATGTTTGCTGTTTCTCTTGAGATGGTAACAATGCAGGTAAACTGCCTCGGAAAACAGGCTGCCAAATTGGGTCGTCAAGTGTCGCTGGAGAATACAGAATTCTTCACCAACATCAGAGAAGCAAACAGAGAGATGTTACTAGAACAGGGAAACATCAAGAGGACTGAGAAATTTAAGTATCTTGGCGAATGGATTGAACCCAACTTATCAGGAACAGCATCATTATCCAAGAGAGTCAACAAGTTAGTACTAGCCTATAGACTGACTAAGAACACTCATAATAAGAAATGCCTGTCATGCAACCTGAAACTTAAGCAGTACACATCAGTTATACGACCAGGTGCCCTGTATACCATGGAGTGTCTCTGCTTGAACCGAAGAGGACTAGTAGAGGAATTAGAAATCAGAGAGAGGAGAATCCTCAGGAAGATCCTAAGCCTTGTAAAGGAAGATGGGGAATTCCGAAGGCGGCATAACTCTGAGCTCTACGAACATATTGAGATGCTCTCTGACTGTGCAAGAAAAAGAAAGGTAGCTTTCTATGGCCACGTTGCAAGATTGCCTCCAAACCGACTAACCAACTGTCTGTTTACCATCTGACTAAACAAGAAGCTTCGTACCACTTGGTTGACAGAGACTGAGAAGAAGATTAAAGAACTGGGAATAAAAGATCTCAAAAACCGACAGTCTGTGAGATGCACCCTGAAGGAAGTCCGTGGATTTCAGGAAAAACCTCGAAGGAAATGTACCCCCTGGACAGAGGAGAGGAAGGAGTTTCTCCGGTAGAAGATGCGACAATACTGGGCAAAGGTCAAAGTCCAACAATTGAGCAAGCGTGGTCCAAAGTAGGCCTTTTCGAAAGAAGGAGAAGAAGAATGCTATTTTGTTAGGGTTTCTCAATATCCGCACTTTTTCCAAACCGCGGTTTTCGGTTTTTGAGATTTAAAAACCGCTGTTTCGGTTTCGGGTTCGGTTTTTAAGAACTTTTGGTAGTAGTGTCTCTTATTTAAAGGGTGTTGGAACTAGATAAACTAGATATAATTGTGGTTTAAACATAGTGAAGTTCTTTTATATTTCTGTTTCATAGAATTTGGGGTGCGACTTGTTTGCATATAAGTATTTTTGTTCGTTACTTCTTGAATAATTTAGATTGGTCACTTCTTCTAATTCTCCTGAATTGTCAGAATATTCACCTCAACAACTTTATTGTTGTCTGGATATTGTTGTTAAAAAAGAGTCGTTGGAACTTTCGAATTATCTAATTCTAGCCAATAGCCAATTCTGTTAATTCTAGATTTTCATGGGCCTTCAAACGTTCCATGATATTTTGCATTTGTTGATTTGTTGATTTGATTATTTTGCAAGCTTTGCCTATATCAAAACCAATAAATTTCTTTTCTAAGAATCATATTACACATTGTGCCGTAAATATGTTAGAATATGTTAGAATCATAGCGGTTTAATGTTGCTATTGCTACACTTAATCGAGATAAAGTTTCTTTCTTTTAAGTTTCATAACAATTGAAAATGAATATTTTCAAGTAAATGCTATATTTCAATGATACAATGATGCAAACTAAACTCAAATTGTCATAAAACCAAATAAATTGTCATAACAGTCTCTTTGCCGCAACGTGAGCAATGTACAATGTAAATGTATAAAACCAAACCTAGAAAATTTAAACTTTTTACGGGTCTTGGATTAAGGCAATTTCGTGTCTTGTGTGCATATCGATCATACCTGGCACCAACTAAATGCCTATGTTTATGGATATTACATTATGGATATAACATATTTAAGTTTATGAAATATGATCGGCAAGATTTAGTTGCTGCAATACCCAAGATTGCTCTTGACCATGACCTCTTTTGTGCAAGAAATCCCCGATAGGAATGTGAGGAGCATCCCCATACTAGATTACCATAAGCCATGATCGACTGAACTTCGACATGGTATACGCTTAGGAGGCCATCCACCCCCCACTGTTTGACGAACTTTTCTTAATAAATAACACTTATAATTCAATTTTCGCACTATTTCAGAAGCAGTTGAAAACCCTGTTAGATGTTCTTCCAGGGAGATACCTAAAAATTTGACTTGTTTTTGACGAAAAAACTTGCAGTTCCCGATTCCAAGTGGAATGTTTTGTGTGGGTTTTCTTCGGTTGCACAGGAACACTACATAACTAGATATACCAATATATAAATATAAGTTATTGGCACCGAACCACTGGTAGATATTTGCTAGGGTAGTATTTAATTGAGCAGTCGTTTCTTCTAAGGAATGTTCCGAAACTATGATGCTGGAGTCATCTGCATAGAGGGTACAATGATTTTGGCCGATAAATTTTACCATATCAGCAGTGTAGAGGGATAACAGGACCGGGGCTAAGATGCTTCCTTGCAGAACCCATAAGCATAAAACTGTTTTATTTGATTCTCCCATCTTCTCTGTTGAATTTATTTTGACAAATTGTTTCCTGTTGCTCAAGTAAGATTGAAACTAGCGCCCTGCTCTCCCTCTAATTCCATAGGAGTATAATTTTTATAAGAGTTTGTTATGAGCAAAGCAGTCGAAGGCCATTGAGAGGTCGCAGAAAATTCCCACCGGACATTTGTTTTCATCCACTTTATTTCAGATTTTGTTATAGAAATCATTCATAGCTGTAGCTGTGGATTTATGTTTACAGAAGCCATGTTGCTGGTTTGGAATTAGCTAATGTTTCGCAACGAAGGGCATTAGTCGGTATTACATGGCGTTTTCCAATATCTTTTGCTATTACTTACACCAACGATATCGGCCCGTGGTTATTTTTGTTCAGCCGGTCTCCCTTTTTAAATAATGAAGTTACAGTATTAATTGCAAATTTTAAGTACATCAGGTATCTTTTCAGAAGCAAACGAACAATTAATAATGTGTGGGATGGGTTCGACCAGTTCATATTGTAATTCCTTAATAATATTTGCAGGGAGATAGTCCGGTCCATAGGTCGATTGGTTTTTTAGTTTCTTTAAAATTAGTGTCATCTTCGTGGGAGAAAATTCTTCCAGATACATAGAATTGTTGTTTCGGAACAGGTGGTCGTTTTCCAAGCTTATCGACAGTATATTTTGAATAATATTCTCTGGCGCAGCATTAAAGATCCTTTAAGCGCAGCATTAAAGATCCTTGAGGAAGAAGTCCTTTAATACAGGAAACTGCATTAGGATCTTTGATAATTATTTCGTTATCCTTAATGTAAATGTCTTGTTTGCTCCGAGTATTATTAGAGAGTTCATCTGCAGTTTTCCATAAGGTTTTTTGTTTATGAGCGGAGTTGCTCTATAAACAGCTATGAATATTTTATTTATGCATGAGTTCCATACCACTCCACACATTTCAATTTATTTTACCAGCGATTAGCCCGCGATATCCAATATAGTGCAACTACTTACATATGATGCTTTTATCCAAATGGCTGCGCCACCGCCAATAGATTTAGATCTGTTGAATGCTGTGACTAGTTTGTAATTGGATATATTCGTATATTCTATTATTTCATCTTTTAGCCAGGTTTCTGCTAAGCAAATGAAATAGGGCATATACTCAGCCATTAGAACATCCAAGAGTTTTTTTCTAAACACTTTTTTTTCTTTGGATATTTATCTTTGGACATGACTTTGGACATAGAATGTCATTTTTAAAAACATTTGCTCTCATTAATAAGGCAATTATTATACTTTGCAGTGTCTGATACCAATTCTTTTGTTTTAGAATCGCAGATAAGTTCCGATCCCTCAATTATTGACGGTTTAAGAAAAAATGCCTGATTCTGGTGTATATTGTCGAGGTTTCCGGATTTTGTACCTCTTTAAAAATATCTAAGTGGAGAGAGACTTTAAATGATGTATATTCTTGTGGGTACTTTGAAGATATTATAATACATTTGACGTCGTTTAATTGTTTATTATTAAGATATTTGGTTAAATCTTCCTCGGTTAACTTAGGGTCCAGACGGTATAAGTGAAGATGCGCAAATTTCTTCGTCGCTTTAATTACAGTTTTGTCCACGTTAAAACCACTTATAATAGATGATCTAGAATGTCTCTTCTTTTTGTTTTGAATTTGCCAATTTTCAGACTCTCCGCATTCTGCATCGAGTTGTTTCTTGAAGTTCTTTTTGTCGAGGCGCATATCAATTTTCAAAATCATATAGTCCTTGTTGAAGAATATCTTCTTTTAATTAAGTAGAGAATTATTATGTGGCCATAAAAATCAGTTTTACGAGAAAATATTAGAAAACTGAAATGTTTTTGATTGCGTTGAAATTATAAGGTAATTCAAACGCACCGAGCGTATAATTTTATGGCTGCGTATGATCATAAAAAAGTGCATAAATTTGGATTGATGCTACATTGACCTCATTCATCCACGAAGCTCGGAAGCATCAATCAATATGATTTATTTACATCGGCTTATTAATAGTAGATAAATTATGCTTTTACAATTTGAAAATAAAAATTCATTATGGTGAAACGATATTATTTTGCGTACTCCAATAAACTTTGTAATAAATATAGATATATTTTAAGCGTATCAGTATATATTTGAACATTTAAATGCTTTTTGCAAACAAAAAATAGAAGTAAACTAGTTGAACGCACACACAGCCGTCCATTAATTATTCCTATTCACATACCTTTATAACCACTATAAAGCATATCCCTTATAAATAAACACAACAGTAAACTAATTGCCCAGGTGCAGTCCGCGATTTGCATAAATTCGCAATGAAATAGCTCAATTGCAAAATTTGTGTGACGCGTCTGTTCTAGGACCGTTTGCGATTCTTAATCACAGGATCGTAAAATAATGCGGCTGTAAAGCGACGCTCTGAATATCGATCGCCTATAAATAGGTCGTTAAATGATGATGGAGTACGACAACCATCAAACAAAAATGCAACAAAATTTATATATATATATATATATATATATATATATATATATATATATATATGGTGTTATATATATATATATATATATATATATATATATTGATGGTGTTCGAGAGAAACATTTATTTATATAACTAACATTGTCATTCAGCTAGTAATAATTATCGGTACGTAAATCAATTTCCACTGAAATCTACATTAATTGGTAGGTACATGCAAGGACTATTTTGTTCAATCATCGTTGACCCAAAGTACAGAAATATCAAATAAAGTAAATCAATATAAAGAAAACATCCACGTTATGTAGATGTAGATTGTAGATATGGTGGTGACGACCTGTACGGCGACCTCTATAGATCTATTGTACCCCACCCTCCTCCTATAAGCGTTGGTGTACTTACCCATTTAGAGCGCCTCCTCTAATCCTGTTTCCTTGAGGAATTTCGAGATCTGGGTGGGATTCAAGGCCTGCAGCTCCTCTGTGTTCAAGCAGTGAGCCCCGAGGAACATCTGTCTCTTGCAGAGTAGTGCTCTGCAATCTTTAAGTATATGTATGGGGGTTTCCTCTGCTGAGCCACAGAAACTGCATCCGTCATCCTCCTCTAGGCGTAGGGCCTTGAGATGTTTCCTAAGTCTGCAGTGTCCCGTCAAGACTCGTGTCAGAATTCTGAGCTTGTTCCTGCTTAATTTCAGGAAAGCTATTGTTCTTTTCTGGTTAAAAGATCCCAGCATCTCTTTAGACTGCGTTAACCCTGGAAGTTCTTTCCAGGTTTTCATCCATTGTTCTCTTGTTTCTTTATCTAAGCTTTTGTGGATGGTGTTCACACTCATGCCGCAAAAGGGTTCCGGACCTATAAAGGGACTACTGGATCCCGTGTTTGCTAGGTGGTCAGTTCCGTCTTTACCAGTGTGTCCTGGTACCCAGTATAACGTTTATTATAGTTTTTGCCAAGCTTGCTTAACTTTCCCACACAGTCCCATACCAGTTTGGATCTGACGGTGTATAAGCTAATGGCCTTGATGGCTGCTTGGCTGTCTGACAGGATAGCAATTCGTTTTTTGCGATAATTACTGTCGAGGTTAAACTGTGCACATCATTCGATTGCGTGTACCTCTGCTTGGAAGATACTTAGGAATGTTCCAATGGATTCAAAGTATTTGGTACGAGGTCCAAACACTCCTGCACCAGTACCTTCCTTTGTCTTCGAACCATCTGTATGCCACTTGATAGCATTTATATGCATAGTAGGCCCGCCACGTCAGAGCCCCTAGGGCTTCACACGAGATGAGATAGGGCGACAGTTTCAAAAATCTCGTCTCGCTCTCGTTAGTTGTGAAAAAAGTTACTCTCGTCTCAGTCTCGCTCTAGGAAGCGTTTGTCTCGTCTCGCTTTTGCTCTCGTAACCGTTTGTCTCGTCTCGTCTCATCTCATCTCGTGTCGTCTCATCTTGTCAAATATCGTTCTTGGTAAAACTTATTGTTAAGATAGTCCAAGACGAGGTAATCGTTAGTTTTATTGTAATTAATAAATACGTGATTATTTGTTATATAGATAATTGTTATATAACAAAATACAATTTTACAATATTTTATTCATAAATACAGGTTATAATATTTAATTATCTGAAATTTTGCATATTGCTTTTTTCTCTTTTTTAATTATTTCAAATTTAAAAAAAAAATATTAAATTTTGATGTCACAGATGTATTTTTTATTAAACACTGTTTATTAACTGGTTCAATTTCACTTAATACGTCAACCCTTCCATCTAATCTTGGCCTTTTATTAGGGTTATCACTACTAGCACCTTCACCCAACGACATTTTTGCTGCAACTGAAGTTCAAAATATCTTTATAAGAAATCGTGAAAATATGTACTACCTCTGTTCCATAATAAGTGATCTATTTCAATTTCTATTGAAATTTATTGAAATGTAATAACATTTTTTTTAATTTTAACGATAAACATATAGTATTTCGTACTACGCTACGAACATAGGATAGTTTTTGTTATTAAGCTGACGTTTGCTAATAGTAGTACTAGTGATCAACAGTTTGATTTGATTTTTGACACCAGTTACAATCACAGCTTTTCTTTAAAAAATCTTGAAAGAGTTGCGGTTAGCGAAAAAATGCCAAAACCTAATTTAAAACATATGTCTAAAGAAAAACTTCGTAGGAAAGTGCAGTTTCCGCTTAGTATCAATTGCAACACCGATATCATTAATACTGCCAAATAATTGCAGAATTCACTTTTAACCACTAGTAAATTTGTTCAGTTCCTAATAATTGTACTTTATTAATGTGTTGTATCAGAACAATTCACTAAAAATTTTTCCATTGTTGAAGTTCTTAAAATTTTGTTAATAGCTCACTTATTTTGGAATTTCTAAAAAGGTTAAATAGCTCACTTATTGTGGAACGGAGGTTAGTATATAATTATATAAATATGTCACATAAAAATTACCGATGCATTTTAGTGCTTGAAAATGTACCTAGCGATAAGAAACCATAAATGTCTGTTTACATAAATTTCCTATTTGGTTACTATTACTATCTTCGAATTTCGCCTTGTTCCCTCCCTCCGCACGAAAATGAAGCGACAACAAATTATAAATGTCTGTTTACATATAATTTCTATACTATATTTGAAATTGAAATTTGAATGTCTAAACCTTCTATTTTGTTGACTATTTAAAATTCATAATGAAAACGAACATAATTTGAAAGTGTCTACGACATCTACTTAATATTACGAAATCTACTCTTTTAATTGTTATAAAATGAAATGTAACATGACCGAGCCCTCAGTTCAAATTTATTTAAGAAAATATTACGGCCGCCCGTATTAGACATAGGCCGCACTACGGCTAAACCGCCGCGGTTTTTAATCGCGTGATTTTGTGAGTCAAGTAAGCTAATACAAACGGCCTCACTTGCGGTTTTTTCCAGCGTTTTCCAGAGTTTTTTATTCTAAAATCTTTGATAAGGTGGAGAGGAGAGCAATCGCCCTGTAGTTGTTTGTTTTTATCGCTTTTTTAAATACAGGAATTGCGATGGCTGTCTTTGAAACCTCTGTTGAAATATGCGTTAAAGGAGTAACTAAAAAGTCAAGGTAATCCTTGAAAATTTTACCTGGTATTTCATCCAGACCAGCAGATGAAACATGACCGAGCCCTCAGCTCAAATTTATTCAAGAAAATATTACGGCTACCCCTATTAGACCTAGGCTGTACTACGGCTAAACCGCCGCGGTTTTTAATCGCGTGATTTTGTGAGTCAAGTAAGCTAATACAAGCGGTCTCACTTGCGGTTTTTTCCCGCGAATGATTTTAATACGTATACGTGTACTTCTCGAGCGGTTTCGCGGTTATAGCCGTTTCCACTCGCGGGAAAAAAAAACCGTAATGCGGCCTCGGCCTTACAGTCAAAGATTGAAGAAGAAGTCTGACCGAGATCAGAAACGAGACTATCGCGAGTCTATTTCCGCCCTAGTTACACAATATACTATAACAATCCAAATTATGCAAATGTTTATTTTATTTCATGTTGATTTTTCAGGCCCTCCTAGCAATTTTCAAATTTTACTTGCGGTTTATCTTAATATTAGTCTTTATATTAATGACAGGATAATAATTATTCGGTAAACATAGCTGACCTGAATTAACTTGACTGATATAAAATGAGCTTGTACACTAGAATACATTTAAGATAAAGTAAAAAAAGAAATTAATGTAACACAAAGGAAATAATCAAAGGAGGAATCAAAAAGAAACATTAAAAAATTCTTGAAGGGAATAAAGAGTATTTTTTAATAAAACGGATTTCAACTTCTTCTTGAAGTTTCTCCACGAAACTTCATCTCTTAATACTATTTAGTAGATGGTTGTAGATGGAAACTCCAAGGATAGTTGAATATTTACTGCAGCATTGCAAGTTTCAGTTAGTAGCATATAGTTTTGTACGACCTCTTGTAAAGTTATGGTGGATAACCATGTTTCTGGTCAACGCTAACTTCATTTTGTGGATGAAGCAAGCTACCTCCAAGATGCATAAGCTAGTGACTGTTAATATTTTTAACTTTTGGAAATGCGGTCTGCAGGTGGCTGTAGGAAGAATACCCGCCAGAGAGCGTATGGAATTTTTTGTGCCTTTAGCACAAATTCTATTGTAATAGAGGTTTCCTACGTTAAAATTCCGTAAGTTAAAATTGAATCAACCTCAGCCTAATAGAAATTACGAAGTTAATGTGGGTTGGCAATTATTCGTAACGCTCCAATTAAGAAAGCCTTCCTATTAATTTTCTTTGATAATGTATCCACTGTCATGCTCAAGATCAGAAACTCGTCAAGGTAGAGTCTTAGGAATCTTTTTGCATTCGTTCTTTGAGGGTTAAAAACATCGATCTTTATGCTCAAATTCTCAAATTGTATAGGAATAGGTTAGTATTAGATTGTGGATTGTAGATATGGTGGTGACGACTTGTACTACGACCTTTATAGATCTATTGTACCGCACCCTCTTCTTCTAACCATTGGTATACTGACCCATTTAGAGCGCCTCCTCTAGTTCTGATTCCTCCTGGAATTTCAGGATCTGGGTGGGATTCAAGGACTGCAACTCCACTGCGTTCAAGCAGTGGGCCACGAGCCACATCTGTCTACTGCGGAGCAGTGCTCCGCAGTCTTCGAGCAGATGTATGGAGGATTCCTCTGTTGAACCAGATAATCTGCATCTGTCATCCTCCTCTAGGCCTAGGGGAATTGAGGTGTTTTCTAAGTCTGCAATCTTGTCAGAATTCTAAGCTTGTTCCTGTTTAGTTTCAGGCAAACTTTTGTTCGTATTAAAATTGTTAGTATTAACATTATTGGCTTTAATTTCATTCTCAGTCATTGCAGTTCTGGATATAATGAATATTAAGTCATCAGCATATAAAATGCATCGGCAGTTCTGCATAAATGAGGCTAGGTCCGCTGAATATAATAAGAACAAGGTGAAAGCCAGAACGTTTCCTCGAGGAACACATATGTTAATATTCACGGGCGCCAATATATCTGTCTCAAACTTTGAGGTGAATTTTATGTGTTGTTTTCTGTTTAATAGATAGGATCGTATTAAGTTGCCCATGTTTCCACGTATACCAAGTTGAAGTAGTTTATTTAAAAGTTTTTGGTGAGACACACAATCGATAGCATTTGATAGATCGACAAAAATGCGCATGGGATGATTTCCGGTATCTATTTCATTTAGAAGTTGAATGTATAACTCGGAAATAGCTGTGGCTGTAGCTTTGTCCTTACGAAATACATGTTGTTCTATGGGTATTGGATTATATTTATCGATAAATGAATTTAGAAGGCGAAGAATACTGTATTCTAAAATCTTTGATAAGGTGGAGAGGAGAGCAATCGCCCTGCAGTTGTTTGTTTTTATCGCTTTTTTAAATACAGGAATTCCGATGGCTGTCTTTGAAACCTCTGTTGAAATATGCGTTAAAGGAGTAACTAGAAAGTCAAGGTAATCCTTGTAAATTTTACCTGGTATTTCATCCAGACCAGCAGATGATTTATTTTAGAGATGTTGGCTAATTAAACCAAATTTTTCTCATTCTGAGTATTCCTCAATGTGAGCTTTTTTCGATGAATGAGATTAGAAATGAGGTTTGAGATTGGCTTTGAAATTGGCTCTGTTTATTATATACACTCATTAGATATATATTCCAGCTACTTTTCAACTTATAAGGCATTTCAATTAAGAAATTTATAGTACTCTTTGATAAGTTTGTGTTCAAGTTGCCACCTGGTTGCTCAATCCAAAACTTGGTTTGTTTTGTTCTGCTTGGGGACACACACAATGTTTACAATGCCATTTGGTTTCTACACTAACTCTGTAATCGCTATTTCAGATCCGCTCGATCTGATTTTTACTTCCTTTTGGTAGCAGTTCACAAACATTAAAGCTGATTACATTCGTTGTCAGCATTTTCTAAACACAACGTGCACAAATTCTCTTATACAATATAGACAAAGCTTTCAGTTGCTTTGCAACTCCAAAGCTATCTCAACTAAGACATTTCTGGTACCATAATACAACGTTTCCTACATCTTTTTGTCGCTTGCTTGATGAAATGAAAACTTTTGTCTCAATTTTTGGTCAGATAGTGGACTAATAGTGTAAACAATGTTGTTTTAGTAGGTTCTAACTATATACTAACGGAATTCTAATCACAATCTAGTACAGAAATGAATTTGTTTATACTATCAGTAATCATTTTGAATGGCCACAAACTGGCAAATGATGGAAAGCTGGTATGATGTCTTAATCGAAATGTCAGTCGTTTTGAAAAGTAGCAACATGATTTGTTTATAAGTCATATATCTGTATTTCTGACTCATTTTTGGAAGTTTGAAATGAGATTTTTTTTTCTATTTCACATATTGCACCGGGTTCACCAGAGTACATATGCCTCAATTATTGGAAGTTGAACATCCAACCAACAATGGTGAATGCCTCCGATCTTGGCATTTGGCATTTGATTAGATTCATAGTCAAGGTATACCCATGACAATGAGTTGGACTCAGAGTCAGGAACAATGAACGTCGGGTGTTTAGTAAAAATGTTCTTCTAGCTTGAAAAATGCCTCACAATTAGCAACTATTATTTAAAAGATGTCACATGAGCTCCATTATCCTTCCCAAAGGAAACTTTTGAAAAAACTTTTGTCTCAACTATTATTTAAAGCAACTATTATTAGCAAACTAATTTACTAAATTTTATTAGCAAAGAAGATAATTTCCTGTTCATCAAGAATTAACTGTTCATCGACTATTTTCAATATATTACGTTATACATATATTAAGTTTGAAAATTATATATATATTACCTTGTAAAAATTATGTTACACATATTTTTAAATTCTTATATTGAATTATTTTTTGAAGTATCACAATGTACAATTTTATTGATTTGAAGAAAACTTCCTCCTTCTATTACCAATAAACTTGATTTTTGTCACTTTTATTATGTGTCAGACTGAGAGAGTTGTGAAGGGTGGAACTTGCGAAATCGCATTGTTTAATATTTCAGCGGCGAAATTAATGGCCGAGGTAAATGCCTGGAAAGTTGCGAAGTTCCTTATTAAACTAAATATATAGCCACGAGAAGCTTTATTATATTGAAAAAGAAAAGTTTTTGGAAATTTATTATGAATTTTATTAACTAATTAATAAGACTCGCAACCTAAATGAATTCTATTACGAAATTTTAAAACTGATAAAAAATTTTATTAAGACGTTCTTAGCACAATTTTATAGCAGTTAGCTTTACACAAGATTTATTCAAATTTAATTTAAGCTACACAATCTAGAATGATTGAATGGCGTGTTTGAAGGGCCGTGTTTGAAAGGCTGTGCGTATTTGTTTATTTGTAAATCCATTTTTATTTTACCGAGAAAATATTTAGACCAGGGAACTTTAATCTTTTACCAACTTATTAAAGCGGAATTTAGCTTAAATATATAAATATATTGAACCTTTTCGTAGCTCTAAAATATTATTAAGTCTTTTTATGACTACAAAACCAATCTCATGTTAAAACACAACACATATTTGTATGCTATTTACGGGCCTCTAATTCACTTTCGTGGTACTAAACAAGAACTGGATAAATAAGATTGTTTTTAGATAACATCTTTCTATTTAACCCAAGTGAATAGCCATCTGCAGCCTATTTTAGACATATATCTCTCATCAGCGCAGCTTTGCTCGTTTGAATTATAAAATGAAATACACTTACATTACAAACTTAAAACAGTCGGGACACAGCCTGAATAAATAAATATATTCAACCTTTCCGGAGCTCTAACAATTACTGAGACTTTTTAGGACTGCCAAAACAAAGCTCATGTGAAATTTGTCAGTTATTTAATAGCTTTCAGTCCACCTTCGTGGCACTCAAGAAAAACCATAAAAATAACATTGTTTTTAAGATCATGTCTTTCCGATAAGTTAAGTAAGTAGCCATCTGCAGACGCTTTTCGAGATTTATCTCTCTTCAATGCAGCTTAGGTTTTTTTAATAGCAGTTTGTGAAACACACATCTGACACCACGTGGTGATTAGGGGTTAGATATTTTTAATTTGACAATTCGTGCGAAAGACATGAACTTAGCAGGTTATTGACTTAAGTAATTATTAAGTAAATATTGGTTTAAGTTTGTATGATTTTACCTATAACGTAGGATGGTTGTACCAATTCTAGCTTATCATTTAAATCAATAACCTGCTAAGTTCATAGAATAGAAGAATATAATAGAATCGAATCGAATAACAATATCTTGAATTGACTGAGAAAAGTAAAATAATCGAATGGTTTTCGTTGGCTTTGGATGAATCTACAGATATTTCTGATACTGCTTAATTGTTATTGCTTAATAGAGAAGTAGATAAGAATTATAATATTTACGAAGAGCTGCTTGGCGTACACAGCTTTTCTTGAGACAACACAAGGTACGACTACGGGAGAAGACTTTTTAAACGAATTGAAAATAAATTCAAGAAAACAACAAACTTTCATTAGAAAAAAATGTGTGCGGTCAGTGGACCCCCGTCAAGAATGAAGTTCCTCACACATTTCCTATTTTATTATATTATTATTTTAAGTTGAAAATCAAATAGAAAAATTGTAACAAATGTAATTGTAGCTTCTTCTCATGCGAAAGATAAATCACACGTGGCAAGATTAGAAATCAACGTTTCACTGAGTAGTTTATTTTTATTTTTTTAATTCTTTCTAATTTTTGTTCGCATTACGCGTTTGTTTCTTATTTTACACTTATTTTCTATTTTTTTTTTTTGGTTGAGCATGTGATTTTACTATTGATTCTCTATAGTGTATAAAAATATAGAAAAAAAGTAGCAATCACTGGAATTACATGTAGGATAAACTTATGTAAACAGTAAACAATTGCTTCAAATTAAAATATTTGGTAGATTTTGCTTTTAGGTTCCCCTTGGGTGTCGGTTTTACCTTCTTTTCTAAATCTGTATTTTGTAAAATTTCTTTGTTCTCTGTTGATACTCTTCTTGGCATTGAGCTTGTGATTTCACTACTGCCTCTCTATTATGTGTATGTCGTAGTCATATAATAAAATCCGTCAGATTGCGTAATAATCAAGTCATTATGGTACGGTAAAAGTACGTAGTTTCGAAAAGGTACACATTTACCGGCATACGTGTACTTGTCTTAAAACATATATCTTCTTTTTAATTAAATTATGTTTAAAATGTATTGTCTTTTATGTATAATAAAATAATATAAATTATTTCAAATACATTTTAACCTTAATAAACAAGTATATTTTATTTCTATTTATTGTTTTTAACTTTTACCTATATACGCTGGAAAATGTACCTTTATCAGTGAAAGTAGATATATGAAGCTGATTTCAAATTTAAACTCACATTTACCTATCAAATTGGTAGATGTATTATTCACCTATTTGCCAATTTTGTACTTTTACCGTAAAAATTACATGATCTACCGACAATTCGTGAATTCTATTTGAATTACTCGATATGACTAGCTAGTTCATGTAACCACCTGAAATATGTTTCTATATTAACCTCTTTATTAATGGGTTTGATGATTAAAGACAAGTAGCTATTAGATGACAGCACGATGACAGCTGTCAATTTTTTTGGTGTTTAGTTTAAAGTTATAACCGACCACGCTCGTTTGCTATTCTGCGAAAGAAAGAGAGAGCACGCATTATAGAAAGATACACTGAGATTAAGAGAAAGAAAGTGAGAGTGAGCGGTATAGAAATATACACTGATTGTGAGAGAAACAGGAAGGCACATAACGTAACATATTTTCAGTTTCTGCTTTGGAACAGTTTAAGAAAAATTTTGAATCCTGATTTTCAGAATTGGACTGAAAGAAAATGACCGCGATATCAGAACTGCAGATAGAAATGATTAAATTGCAATGTAACGACGTTTTTAAAGATTAATTTGAAAAATCATTACTTTATAAAAGTATTTCGTTCTCCACCTACATTTTATCACTATTTGCATAAAATTGCCCTAAAATATTTTTGTTGCATTTGGAACAGCTATTTGTGTGAGAAAACATTCTCCAAAATGAAATACATTAAGAACGCATGCAGATCCAGGTTTACCAATAACCGTCCCCTATGAATTGGCACAAGTGAACTTGAACCACAACTCTAAACCATTGTCACCGAAAAATCTCAGCTTCACAAATCTCATTAATTTATATATTAAAATTATATTAGTCTGTTATATGTTTTTACTTTGTAAGGATTTGTGTGTATTAATAATAATAATAAAACATCTTTTTTGTTATAAATAAATACAAATATAACAATTGGCCATCGACCAGCGGTCTTTCAGACGATGTGTGTATTTTTTATTGATGCTGTGCGAGGGCTGCTATTGCCCGTGCTCGTGTTGGTATTGCTCGTGCGAGGGCCCACGGGCTGGAATTTAGAGACCCTTGAGTTAGACTAATCCAAAATAGACACAAAATCGGATTAGCATAGTTTGCCTGTCTATAGTGGCAAATGTAATTGGATCAAATCTACACAAACCAGGCTAGTTGAAAGAAAGTTGAAAAAATATATCTTGAAATTTGAAAAGAATATTTGAAAGAATATTTCTTAAAACATGTAACTCGACCGACACCTTAATGTTTAAAAACTTATTATAAAAAAAAAAACAGAAAAGTAAAACAAGCCCAAAATATAAACTAGATCCGATTAGAAATATTTTTAGAGATATTTTCGTTTGTCACCAGCTGTTCCACCTGGATTTAGGATAAAAAAAATAGACTTTCTGAAAGAGTGTTTAAAAAATCCTAATATTTTTATGAAAATTCACTCTGACGCATCTTATTTATCCTGAAAACACTAATCCAAAATAGAGACTAGATGGGATTAGGATGTTAACCTAAGTTTGTATGTCTATGGCATGCATTCCAATTGCATTCAAATTTCACAACCAAGACTAGACAATAAGTGTGAAGAGGCTTATTTTATAAAAAAAAATCATTGAAAACAGTTATACTAAAATCAGTGCAAAATATGAACCAGATTTGATTACCAATGATTGTGTGTCGGCTAGCAGCTAATCAAACAGGATTTCAGCTACACGAAATAGGCATTGTGAAAGAATGTGTTCCCTAAATAGTACTGAATATTTATTTGATTTCAGGTGACTCTAATATTTTAAGTAAATAAATATTGATTATGATTGAAACACGGTAAAATTTTTAATTCAGTGTAATTAAATAGTAGTATTATTTAATTATGTTTGCTGTCATATATAACTAATACACAGTTTAAATTAGGTGAAAATACTTCATTTGGAAAAATTTACATATTGAGAGTTGCTATTATTCAGTGCACTAAACAATTCATATCAAAGCTTTATTATAAATAGGATATGTGAAGTTCCATGCATATTATATATTTTATTAAAATTATACTATATAGAATTATGTGTTGTTGAGTTGGAAGATTTTTATAATGAAATAAAACACTTGGAATCTTATCTTCACAATTTTTATTTTAATAAAATAAATGTATACATTTCGTCAACAAGGTTGACATCATCAGTATAACTAATTTTTTTCCCAAAGAAAACAAGCTTATATTATTAAATTATAAGAGGGGTTTTTCCCCGGTTAATTATTATTCCTTATGAAATAATATTTTTTTACAAATACCTGTAGGGTTTTTCCTAAAAAACAAGACATTTTTTATATAAAACACACAAATATATTATTATATTTTGACAAATTTTTTAACTGACTGTATTAAGGGTAGCAACGGATTAAAGAGCATGCTTAGGTCCGTATTGAGGAGACATTCTTTATTTTTATACATGTGAATTGCTTCTAATGTATCGAGATATTTTGAACTTGATTCTTTTAATAGGGTAATTTCTTTAGGTTTATGACCTGTTTCTATGTTGTGCAAGGCAAGTGACGATCTGTTTGGATCACGACATTTGACTAGGTATTGGTGTTCTTTGAACCTAGTTCCTATATTGCGTTGAGTTTGTCCGATGTAAATTTTGTCGCATGCATTACAGGATATTTTATAAATTCCAGATTTTTGTAATTTATCTCGTTTGTCGACGGGGCTGTCCAGAATTCTTTTTATATTTAACGGGTTGTTAAAAACTGGTATAAAGTCAAATTTAATAAATAATTTTTTTAATTTGAAATGAGCTTTGGGGTGGTATGTGAGTTTAACGTATCTTTTGGGTGTTTCTTCGTTGGTTAGGGACAATGTTGTGGAATCTCTTATCATTTTTTTGTATTTATGTTCTTTAAAAATTTTTTCAATCAATATTTTATTGTACCCATTTTGTGTTGCGATATCTGTAATTTTTTGAAATTCTGCGTTGAATCTGTTGGTAGATAATGGGAAATTTAATAGCCTATGGATCATAGAGTGAAAAGCAGCATGTTTATGGTTTTTTGGCGTGCACGAGGTGGCGTATATGTAGTTATCTGTTTGCGTGTCTTTCCTATAAACGTCAAATTCAATGTGGTTGTCGTTGTTAATTAGCAAGATGTCTAGAAAGGCTAATTTTTTGTTAATTTCATTTTCTACAGTGAATTTTAGTGAGGGGTATAAGTTGTTAATATATTCCAGGAAATTATTGACGTTGAAGTCTTTATTTACTATTGCCAGGATGTCGTCAACGTATCTACACCAAAAGGTAGGAAAGGTGTGGTATTTTTTAAGAATTTGGTTTTCCACGTGGTTCAGGAAAATGTTTGCTAAAAATGGGGAGAGTGGGTTCCCCATAGCTGTGCCAAAGGTTTGCTTGTAGAAATTTTTGTTGAAACTGAAACAGTTTTGGTCCATACATAGTTTCGTCAGTTTGAAGTATTCGCTGCAGACGTCAGGGTCAATGTTATTTCTGATTAATAAATCTTCCAGTATATCAATTGTTTCTGGTATTGGGACGTTAGGAAAGAGAGATACTACGTCAAAAGAGATTAATCTGTCTCCGGGTTTTAAATCGACTGTTTTTAGTTTATTAATAGTATTAAATACATCAATCAGTTGGATACAACCTTGTCTAACTGCCCAATTCTAATTGAGAAAAAATTAAAATTAAAACTAAAGGACAAAAACCCCCAAATTTCGAAAATGCATTGCCTACCAAAAATCCACAAACCAGGAAATACCTATAGACCTATAGTGTCAAACTTACATTCAACCACATACATACTAGCTAAATGGCTCCTCAACGAATTTGAAATAATAAAACTAGACAATGATTTCTCAGTAATAAACTCCTTCCAAACTATTAATAAACTAAAAACAGTCGATTTAAAACCCGGAGACAGATTAATCTCTTTTGACGTAGTATCTCTCTTTCCTAACGTCCCAATACCAGAAACAATTGATATACTGGAAGATTTATTAATCAGAAATAACATTGACCCTGACGTCTGCAGCGAATACGTCAAACTGACGAAACTATGTATGGACCAAAACTGTTTCAGTTTCAACAAAAATTTCTACAAGCAAACCTTTGGCACAGCTATGGGGAACCCACTCTCCCCATTTTTAGCAAACATTTTCCTGAACCACGTGGAAAACCAAATTCTTAAAAAATACCACACCTTTCCTACCTTTTGGTGTAGATACGTTGACGACATCCTGGCAATAGTAAATAAAGACTTCAACGTCAATAATTTCCTGGAATATATTAACAACTTATACCCCTCACTAAAATTCACTGTAGAAAATGAAATTAACAAAAAATTAGCCTTTCTAGACATCTTGCTAATTAACAACGACAACCACATTGAATTTGACGTTTATAGGAAAGACACGCAAACAGATAACTACATATACGCCACCTCGTGCACGCCAAAAAACCATAAACATGCTGCTTTTCATTCTATGATCCATAGGCTATTAAATTTCCCATTATCTACCAACAGATTCAACGCAGAATTTCAAAAAATTACAGATATCGCAACACAAAATGGGTACAATAAAATATTGATTGAAAAAATTTTTAAAGAACATAAATACAAAAAAATGATAAGAGATTCCACAACATTGTCCCTAACCAACGAAGAAACACCCAAAAGATACGTTAAACTCACATACCACCCCAAAGCTCCTTTCAAATTAAAAAAATTATTTATTAAATTTGACTTTATACCAGTTTTTAACAACCCGTTAAATATAAAAAGAATTCTGGACAGCCCCGTCGACAAACGAGATAAATTACAAAAATCTGGAATTTATAAAATATCCTGTAATGCATGCGACAAAATTTACATCGGACAAACTCAACGCAATATAGGAACTAGGTTCAAAGAACACCAATACCTAGTCAAATGTCGTGATCCAAACAGATCGTCACTTGCCTTGCACAACATAGAAACAGGTCATAAACCTAAAGAAATTACCCTATTAAAAGAATCAAGTTCAAAATATCTCGATACATTAGAAGCAATTCACATGTATAAAAAATAAAGAATGTCTCCTCAATACGGACCTAAGCATGCTCTTTAATCCGTTGCTACCCTTAATACAGTCAGTTAAAAAATTTGTCAAAATATAATAATATATTTGTGTGTTTTATATAAAAAATGTCTTGTTTTTTAGGAAAAACCCTACAGGTATTTGTAAAAAAATATTATTTCATAAGGAATAATAATTAACCGGGGAAAAACCCCTCTTATAATTTAATAATATAAGCTTGTTTTCTTTGGGAAAAAAATTAGTTATACTGATGATGTCAACCTTGTTGACGAAATGTATACATTTATTTTATTAAAATAAAAATTGTGAAGATAAGATTCCAAGTGTTTTATTTCATTATACTATATATTTTATTTATATGAAAAAAAAATTAATTTAAATTTTCAAATTATAATTAAACACACACACATACACACACACACATAATAATATATAAACCAAATCTCATCATCTGTCACAGTGTTAACCTAATTCCTAGCAGTACGTTCATGATAAATTTTCTAAAATAAAGGATGTCTGCAACGGTGGACGATGTTGTTGACCAAGTGGCAAGTGGCAAGAAAAGCGGCGGTTTAAGTTTCTGTCTCTGCCGACTTTTGTCAAAAGATCAAAGATTTTTAAGAGAGATTTTGCATGTTGGGGTTCGAAGATGCGCACTGATTTTCTGGATAAAAACGAATGTATTATTCTCCTAAAATCCTTGCAAGGCTAAGAACTTGAAGTAAACAAAATGAAACATACATAATTGTTATTGGCAGTAGTGGATGTAACCACTGGTTTTACAATATATAACGGGTCCCCAATTAGGAATAAATATTCTAACAAGCATATTGATTATTTAATTATATAATATTTATTTAAGAAACCGGGCTGAAACTTTTAAAATTGGAAATGGCTATTTAAATCGCAGTAAGCTGTTTAAATTATTAAAATTGAAAAGTAACAAAGATAATATTAGTATATTCGTTTCAAACATCCACATAAAAATATAAAATATAAATACAAATATAAACATGAATAATAAACATGTGTCTAAAATGAAACAAATATAAATATAAGAGAACATGGGTCACCTTACAAGAAAAGTAGGGTGGTGTATCATTAACAAACATTTTTTATGAAATTAATATGAACCATCTGTTGGGTCTCTATAACTTTATTCGTTGTAATAGTCACACATAGAACACATAGAATTTATGAGTTTTAGAAACCATGAGATGTATACGTTTGTAGTTTATGAATCTAGACATAAAATGCAACTCTCTGGCGTCCAAAGAAGAGTCAGAAATTCTAGTTGAAATTTAATTGCTTTATTACTCCTGTGATTGTTCATTTTCTCCTCTGTCGCACAAATACTTAAGTACTTGAGTAATTGTTCAAAAAGATATTGTTAAAGTAATTGAAAACTTAAGTAATGTAGAGAAAAAAAAATATTATTTAGAACGATAAGAAAAAAGTGTTGTAAATTGCCCTGAAATGCATGTTTTTATTCAAAGTTGTTGCAAAGACTTTAAAGTGGAAACAACCTATTATAGAATGAAATCTGGATAATTATACTTTCAAGCTATTGACAATAATAATCAATCTATTATGTTGTAAGCAGCTCAACAATTTTGATAAAGACAAGAGATAATGAATAGCATTCATGTAGTATGAAATAACAAAAGCACTCAGATTACAATACTGAACCATATGTGCCAGAAGCCGTCATATCTAGACTGAATGTATCTAATATTAACTTAACTGGCATGTAGCACATGCTTGAAGAACGTGAGCTCTTGCAATTTGCCGAGGACCCCTCTGCCATTTCGGCTTACCCAGTAAATTTAGGAAAAATCAAGCTATTAAATTACATGTAAGCGGAACCATTGCTTTATAAAAACATATTTATGCATTTCTCATATTCTTAATTTACTAATTTACTAACTTAAAAAAAAAAACAAAAAAAATTATTAGTTTTTTGTTATTGTAATTTATATACAAAATTCATGTTTAGAATTTAATCTTAACAGTTTATATTTATATTTATTATGTTCAAGTTAATTAATATATGATAATTAGATGTAAGGTATGATATTTATATATTAATTCATAATATTGTAATTGTTTATGTTTAATTTTTGTAGCCCTGAAGAAGGTCAGAATTTATATAGACCGAAACGTTGGCAATATATCAGTGTTCTATTAACCAAAATCCTTTATCCAAGAATTAAATAAAATATAATTAAAAAAAGGATAATATCTTAAGATACATTACTAATATAAGGTTTTTTTCATATTCTTAATTTACTAATAATTTGAAGATTACTAATATTGAAAATGCTTATTTTATATTTAACATAATTCTGCATTGATTTACTGATGTCGGAGGACATTCCATAAAAAGATAATTGCTAAACTCTTACTGCTATCGCCATTATATTAGAAAAGCAATAAAAATTGAAGCTATCTTAACCCTTAACCACCTGCCATACGTCTCAGGTGCGAAAATTACTGCTACGTTGGGTCTGAGAGACGTATGTTAGGTGGTTAAGTGTTAATACCTAATAATTTCGTAGTATGAATACTGGTGTTAATTCAAAGGTTGCTCGTGGTGTATTTGTTGATCCCAGAAATAATAATTTTCTCTGCTTTAGCGAAATAACATCCGATATTTTTAAAAGGAACATGTAATTGCACTCAACTTATTTTTTATTTGTGTCGGATCGATAACCATTTTCTATGCTTATAGTTACAAATACCTAGGGGCAATTGTAGCAATAAAGATTTATTATTATATGAAAAGTACGTTATTTACCCGCTTGGAATAATTCTCAATTCGATAAATAATTGAACTCTTTTCTATTGAATTTATTTTTATATATTTGGATTATTATTTCCCGCAAGTTGACAATGACAGTGCACCAGCATCCCATGCCTTTATTTCATTTGATACTGTTATTCAAACATTTGTATGCTCTGGGAAAACATGCACCAGTTACTTTCATAAACAAAAATCAATAAGTTCCGATAAGTATTCATAGTAATGATGCGAATCCGTAGTGGAAACTCTTTGATATATCGATTGATTATAATCCTGAAAGTATTGTATGAGGAAAAGTAAATTCATCTAGGTTGTGTATATGCGTTTTAACTTTTATAGCTTCTGTAATAAAGTCAGTTAATGCAGTTTAATTGATTGCTTCACTGGTGTGAATTTACAATGTTCACATTAACCAGAAGAATTTATGACGGAATTTATACTTTCGCAATCCGTAATACAGACAATGTTAGTTTGCGATGTTCAAAATTGCTTTCAATAATTTTATTACAACATTTATGAAAATGATGTGAATTATGAATGACGAAAATTATGAATCTGTTTGAAAATCTCAAGAAACTGTGGATTTATATAAAGATTATAACTCAACGAAGATAACAGTAAAATGAATGGAAGTTGCTTAAATTAGTATATTAAGTTATTATAAAATTATTGAAAGCAGGACAATATTATAGATTTTTTGACAACTTTATCCGAGTCCTGGCAAAGCAAGTAAATCTTTCCGTTGGAACTAGCAAAACTCTCTGGAAAAAAATTTACGATTCAACATGAATGTTTCCCTGCAGATTGACTTCTACCCATAGACTTTTCCGCCGAACTATGTACGTAGGAAGGCAAACATATTGTTAATGGTTTTTAGATTGTATTGATAAGGATGCCGTATCAAAATAAACTTTTTTTCGGAGGTATCTTTTATCCGACAAATTTAATTTATAAATAATAAAATGGTGGAAATCTTGAGAAACTTGAGAATCTTGAGAAATTTTTATTGAGAAACGAAATGCAAACAAATATTGTTTGAGCAGGAATTATCAAACATAGACTAATTGAAAACTACACATTATTTAATATTCAATTTAATAAATAAATTGGTTTTGTGATGATCGGTTGCAAAATGGATGATTTTAACCACATGGTGCCATTACCTTCCTCTAGACCAGCGACTCCAAACCCGTCGTACGCGTACCCCTAGGGTTAGGCGTTTGATGGGTTAGGGGCACGGGAAAAAATAGTAATGGCGGATGTTAAAAATTACTATTCTCTTCTCCTTTCGATCCAGTTTCAAAGCGGTGACAAACAGTGGACAATAAAATTGTTTAAGCGCTCTTCTTCTTCTTTTTCTTCATCTTCTTCTTCAGCCTAATGCCATCCACTCTTGGATGTATACCTCTTCCAGATCCTTCCATGTCTATTATGTGCAGTTCTTATCCAGGTTTTTCCCGCGGTTTGGACTATGTCGTCTCTCCACCGTTTTTGAGGTCTTCCTGTGAATCGCTTACTTTCTCTGGGTCGCCATTTTATTAATTTGTAGGTCCATCTGGCTGGATCTTGTCGGGCCACGAGTCCTGCCCAACGTCATATGAGTGAAGCAGTGCGTTGTATAACGTCTGTGACCTAGGGAACTTCTGCGTATTTCCTCGTTTCTTATTTTATCTCTTAAGATAATACCTAACATTTTTCTATACATTACTTTTTGTGTTGTTCTGAGTTTATTTACACTTTGGCTTGAGGCCATATGTTGTTACTGGCAGGATACATGTTTCGTAGACTTTACGCTTAAGGTTTCTAGGGATATCTGTTATCTTTCAGAATGAATCCCAGCTTTTCAAACGCAGCTCAGCTCAGTCCTATCCTAATAGTTATTTCCGCGGTCTGATTTTGTTTCCAAAGTGTGATCTTGTGTCCGAGATATACAATTCTGACGTTAAAGCACTATTTATACTATTTACAAATAAGATATTGTTCGAAGTTATGTTTTTTTGTTAAAAATAGAAATGTAAATTTGCAGCGCAATATGTGTTACAGTTCCTATGGTACACAGCGGGTCTACTCGTTTCTTGCGATTACGCAACTCTCATTACTTATTCATATCAATTTTATAATCGTTCTGTAATTTTTTTAAATTACTTACAGTACAGTAATTTAAAAAAGTAAAGTAAAAGTAACTAATAGGTTTGTGCCCAAGAAATGTTAGCCTTTTGTTCCTCATGGTCGCAGAGTTTTTTTTCTACTTTCTGGTAGACTTCGACGTTGCTCCGAAGTTCCTATCCGGTTTCCATCTGGATAGCGCCCATGATTTGCCGAAGGATTCTCATTTCCAGGACCTCCAACTTCTCTAGCATATAGTTCATTGAAAGGCATTCACAGGCTGTTTTGAATACAGTGTCGTAGTGCTTTATTTTGACGTTCCAGGAAATTCATTTCTTGTTATTGATGTTTTTTGTAACCCCATATGGCCTCTCCATTTTCGAGATCGTATCGCCGATCGCAGCTTTGTCTAGACCATTGTCATGTATCGTTTCATCGAGATAATTAAACTTCTTTAGTCTCTGAATCCGCCCTATCCCCGTTTCAAGGAATTTTGGTCCATGTGCGTCATTTGTCATGAATTTTCTTTTCTCTATCGAGTTCCGACTGGCGATCTTAATCAGAGGGGTTAGGATAATCTAGGAGGTTAATCAGATTGATCGCTTCTCTTGGGATTTCGGAGAGTATCGCAAAGTTATCTGCAAATGCCAAACAGTTGACTTAAATTTCTCCTGATTTCCTCTCTAAGCAGATTAGGTTTATTCCTTGATTTATACGCTCTACGGGACAGTCGTACAATCTTTTCTTGAATATCTTTGAATAGTATTGGTGAAAGTCCGTCGCCTTATCTTACACCCGTCTTGATTTCAGACGACAGGGTCGTTCTTCCGTGAACGGTTCTCCCATGAACTTCACTTTGGATTTTGTGCCTGTTAATGTATCTTTGATTATGTTTGCCAACTTGGATTTCACCCCAAATTCTCTTGAATCATACCGTCCAGGGCTTCTCTGTCCACCGAGACAAAAGCATTTTTGAAATCTATGAAAGATACTAACTTCATTTTTTTGGAGCATTCTCTGGCGGATTATTAATTTTTATTTGAAGATCTGCTCTGAGCAAAAGCGATCTTTTCGGAATCCTCCTTAGTACTCCCAAGTTGTGTTTATCAAGGGTCTCCTCTATTCTACTCAGGAGTATCTTTGAGAGGATTTTATAGGAGACCGGAAGTAAGGAGAAGCCTCCATAGTTATTAACCTCCTTTTTGTCCCATTTCTTATGGAGGGTCTGAATAAACGTTGTTTTCCATTGTTGTGATATCTTCTCTGTCTCCCATAATGTCCGACATATTTGGTGTAAGTCGTTTTATTTTTAATAATAATTACTGCAATGAAGAAATATTCGCGATTAGCAAATAAGTGCTTTTCCTGCAGCTCAAACCTGACCATAATGACAATTTTTTTATATATTTTAAGATTTACATGATTGCATTTACATGCGATACCAATAGCAACATGTGAGATCATTAGTTAAGAGCAGGTGTGCTTTTTCATTCTCATTTATATACGCGAAATGCGTTCAAACGTGTGCACGTCTCAACCAAAAATACAAGATTTTGAAAAGTATGTAGTTTTTATATCCTGTGACCAATTGAATATACAAACATGGATTATTCTCCTGAATATAAGTATCATGAATATAACTAATATTGGAGAAACTATACTATTTATAGATATTAATATTAACTTATTACTGGCGAAATATAGAAATGAATATATGAATATATTCAACCTGTTCGTAGCTCTATAGTATTAAGACTTATTAAGACTACAAAACAAATTTCATGTTGAAACAACTACTTCCCCCGCTAATACCACGCGGTATATTACAACAGATTAGTATACAACATATATTTGCATATTATTACTATGCTTTTAATAAGTTTATTTGATTATCTATAATTAGTATGGTTTCTCCAGTATTAAATGATCATTTAAATCAATAACCTGTTAAGTTTATGTCTTTCTGCAAAAATTAAATCCTATTCTTACTAGTCATGCACATGCAAGTGTTCAAGTAAGTGTATTCCAATTTATAATTCAAAAAGCAAAGCTGAAATTATGATAGGTAAATCTCGAAAAACGTCTTTAGATGGCTATTCACTTTAGTTAAATAGAAAGATTTGATCTTTAAAAACAAAGTTATTTATCTAATATTCGTTTACTGCCACTAAAATGGACTAGCGCTAATAATAACATGCAAATATTTGTTGTATAATTCAATATCCTGCGTGGTATTAGCAAGTGAAGCAGATGTATCAACATTTGTTTTTGAGATTTGTGTTGTAGATTTAATTAGACTTAATATTATAGAGCTACGATCAGGTTGAATATATTTATATATTCAGGCTATATTTCGCCTTTAATAAGTTTCTTTTAATAAATAACTAATTATAAATATATATCACATCCATGGAATTTATATATTGATAGACAATGCACTACGGTTTTTAGATACTTAAATTATTTCACGCTGATTGAGAGAGATTTAGAGTTTTAAAAAAGGTCCTGCTAGGCCCCGCCCTGTTTTAATAATCCATGATAGGTTACATCAGTTGTCCCCAACCCTATGCCCGCGAGCATCGTGGCCCCCGCCGACCGTTTTACGCGTGCCCGCCGCAAGTAACCAAAATAGCAGCATATGTTGCAAAACTTATTCAAGTAAGGACAGAAGAACTGGAGCTAGAAATTTTCCGACACTTTCCTAAAATCCAATGTATCATCAGATGAGGACTTCTTGAAAAGAATAAGATGCCCGCCGCCCGACCGGCTTTCTAGAATGTGCTTTTGAGTGCTAAAAGATGAAGAAAAATTGTTGCAGAAAGTTGCCCTATGCAATACTCATTGTAGAATTTGATGTTGATTCAAATTTTTATTCGATGCTGTATCAACCCTGATCAAAAAAATATAAATCAAATAAAATATAAATCTATACTATATATCTAGATGTTAAATAAACAAAATACTTTCATATTAACAGGATATTAAAACAAGACAGTATACTCTCGATTATCCGGTTGCGGAGTAGCTGCTGTGCTTTTTTATTTTAATTAATTTAAATATTATCAATATAATATAATTTTGGATATATTTCATACTTTGTAATCCACCAATTTATTGTTTTTTCTCTAAGTCTATCAGACTTCGTGGTGTCATTCAAAGTTTTTTTTGTGGAATCTAATCGTTTTATATATAAATACACTTTCTAGATCATAATTCAACTGAATCCGTTGACTGATTCAGCATTTTAAAAAGTTTATCTTAGGACTCCTGAGTATTTCATTTTGTGGAAAAATTAATATTTTTTACATTGAATTATCTGTCATTTTCTAGCGTCCATTTTCTTTTCTCGTGAAATCAATTTGTAATTCGTAATCTGCAACCCCAAAAAACCCTAAATAATAAATTTCGTTTGAAATACATTAAAATTCATAAATTTCATTCTTCATTTTGTTACTGCTATTTTGTTTTTTGGAAAATCAATATCTGATTCGTAATCAGGGACCCCATTAAATATTGAAAATATAATATATTAAACATATAATTTTTGAAAACACGACTTAAAGTATTAGTTATAAAACACTAACAGATATATCATCAAAAGTTAAATTGCTAGAAAAAATATCTGAGAACCATCGACATTAAAACGACCGTTAGACGGGGAGATGACGATCGCCGCTACTATTTAATCTTCTGATTCAAAAAGAGTAGTCAAAACATAGGAAAATAAGGAATCAATAATGGCGGGCCGCCAAGCAGGAAACTGAATATAAATTGTTAGGCATTTGCAGACGATCTGGTAATATTATCCAACATTATACAAGACGCAATCCTCGCGATAAACTACAGGAATCGCTAAAAAAAACTGACGATCCACCCCCATATCTGATATTGAAAACCTCAGCACACCGAGCACATCAATCCAAAGACAAAAAACATCCATTGATTTTAAAATATGGAAAAATCAAAATAAAAGTCAACAATTTTAAGGGTATTGACAAAATCATTAGAAACTAGTCGGAATGTCAAAACGCGACCAACATGACACATGCCCAAAACTGCGGGTTTTTAAGGATATGATGACTAAAATTATTTGGACACATAGAGAGAATGGACTACAATAGACTAACTAAAACATATTCAGGCAGACATCTCAAGCAAAGACAGCAAAAACAGTTGTTAAAGGAAATTAGCATCAAGGAAACACCATCAGCGACCGGGGCGAATTCAGGAAAAATGTTAAGGATCGCAATTTCAAAACGGAAAAGTTATCTAAAACCACACACTAAAGAAGAAGTAACAAATAAAACGTGCTTAATGAGTTCAAATACATTCTATCGAAGAAGAGAATTTTATATATATATATATATATATATATATATATATATATATATATATATATATATATATATAATTTCTCTTCTTCGATAGAATGTATTTGAACGCATTAAGCACGTTTTAGTTGTTACTTCTTCTTTAGTGTGTGGTTTTAGATAACTTTTCTGAATTCGCCCCGGTCGCTGATAGTATTTCCTTGATGCTAATTTCCTTTAACAACTGTTTTTGCTGTCTTTGCTTGAGATGTCAGCCTGAATCAATATCTGCATCAATCCCAATCATATCTGAATCCTGAATCAATATATATATATATATATATATATATATATATATATATATATATATATACGAGTATAGATGAGATAGCACTTAGGGGTTCATTTTAACTGCGTCTGAAAAGCTAGACTGGATATTGGATATTTCATGCGTTGTGGAAGCGCATACAAATCCACAGTAAGTAGACCGCATCCTGTCAACATTGAATTGCTTACCTTACCCGTAAAACGTAATTGCTCCGTTATTATTTATTGCCAAATTATGCTCATTCTTCAATTTGTTCGCCATTAAAGAGAAGCAGTAAAGCGATCCAACGAAACTTATTGTATGCACTAAAGCGCAGTTGCTTTAAAAATATAGTAGGATGAATGCAGATGCAGAAAATAATTGCGAAAGGACAATGGGTAGCATTGTGTGGGTATTATAGCAGGATTTATATGTGTGGGTAAAATGTGTATGTAAATAAAGAGGGCTAGGGATTTCGCATCAAGTAGTTTTTGAGACCATATTTTTGGGCTCATGAAGTTTTACAACATTTTATTTAAACTGTTTTCACTCTTACATTACATATTTAATTATATTATACCTTATATATAATATAATTATACCTTTACATGACAAACATATTTGTAATTAGTCTGACAAAAAAAGAGGTTTTTTAACATACATGAATTAACGGTTCCTCAATAGAATGATTTCGATCTGAATTTAAATGAAAACAATTGTTTGTTATTCACAACGATCAAGTAAATTTGCTTCATTTACAGGAATAAGAACTCAATAATAATGAATCAAATATTCAATCAAATAATGAACTCAATTTTCAAATATTTTTTTCAAAATACAAGTTGTCTTTGTTGAAAGGCTTCATTGTAGCTGGCTCTTGCAGCAGCAATATTCGCGAAATATCTCTTCGCATTTAGTTTATTGGTGGGTTATTATCGAGAAGAGTAAAATCATTGTTTGTACTTACGTATTAACGCCACCATTGCTACATTTTTAAATGCCGGAAATCTACACCTAAAATTTTTATGATAAATTAAAAAACAAAACATTTTATCTGAAATTAAAACATTTTTAAAACTAAAAATAATTAATTTTTTAGTCCCGGTTAGATTAGGTTGCACGCCGCGAAGCGGACATATAACTCAAGACTACATACGCGCGGCAGCGCGAACTCTCGATCCAATATATAGCGGTGGTGGCGTTAATACGTAAGTGCCTCATTTTTTTCACATAAAAAAACATGCGGTTTTCATAAAGAACAACAAGTTTAGCAACGTTGTTGAATAGTTATCATTCTGTACGCATATATTTTTCATCCCGCTGAATTGTTAAAATATACTAACAACAAATAACATCTAATGATTTATAGCAACTAAAATATGCTTGTGAAAAAATCCGTTGTTAGTTAAATAATGTCGCATAAATTAAACAAAAACTGTATAATGAATCTACAAGCAAATTGTTTGTATACATACATGTATCACTGAATGAACACTATTTAATTCTTTTTATATGACGTAAAAGCTTTTATCAACACAAATTATAGATAAAATTTTTTTATTTATCTCTAGAATCGATTCAATTTCTATAAATTGCATATAGATTTTTATATTAAATCTTTTATTTTTAATTATCTCTCATTTCCATTCTGAATATAAAACACATTGCTCTTACATTTCAAGCATCCTCATCATTGTGATTTGCTGCTCCAGCTATTCCTTCTGCTTCTGTAACCCTCTTTAGTATCTTATTTTTAACAATACAACCAATCCGTTAACTGCATAATTAGAAATCCGGATCGACAAGGGGGTTCCTTTGAAATTGCCTCCTATAGCAAACTACCCTACATTCGTATAGTAAATACAAACAAAATTTTTTTAAATATTTAGACGGTTTTCTTTTATACCTAAGCAATGTAGTCTTTCAGTTAGATGTTGTTTCTTGTGAAGTTTAGAAGTGTTACCCTAAATTAACTCGCTTTGTTGTTCTTGTATTTAGAGTTAATTGACCGTTAACCTTACGAACGAATCATTCGACTATTATTATTGCTGCAAGGTGTTTCTGACTTATCCGAGGGGAAAATTGCCCAGTTTGCTAAATTAACCACTGATAATATATAGGGAATTGGCAAATAATTCCGGTTGTGTATCGAATTGATCCACTCAACACAACGACAAACAATAGCACAAACACACACATTACTCCAACTAGAACAAACGTTTCAAGAAACGCAATATATTAATCAATCCGTTTTCAAGCTAATAAAAATAAAACTCAAAAAAAAATTATATTAGCTATTAGGAATAAGTTTATAGGTTTTAACGTAAGCCCTTATTTTTATTAGAGAATTTATATTAAAGTATACTAAAAATAGAATTTTTAGCTTTCGGCAGCAGAATTTATAAACTTGACATTTCTTAAGTGGTCATTCATATTTAAACAGAGTATATATATATATATATATATATATATATATATATATATATATATATATATATATATATATATATATATATATATATAGGGCAAAATTTGACATTATTAATAAAGATGCAGATAAATCTAGTACCAGAGAAAATAATTCATCAATTTCGTTATATTATATCTCGTTTAGGTTAGGTTAGGTTTATTTAACTAAATGCTTTAAAAAGGTTATGATTTTAATAATATTGAGAGTACAAATTCGCACTCGCCGGAGGGTGATCCGCGATGCAAATATTATAGATAAATTTCGACATAATTTTTATATTTATAATACTTTTTCTTTGCATTCAAATCTGGTTTTGTGACATCGACACAGATTATCTAACAATTATTATGTTTAACATGCTGTTTCATTATAATTGGATTCGTCTTTGTGTAACCGAGCGAATACATCCAATTCAAATGATGACACAACCTTTGAAAAGCATTTAGTTACTAACTTGAACGAGATAAAATATTACGAAATTGATGAATTATTTTATCTGGTAGTAAATTTATCTACAACTTTATTTATATCCTCATTAAAATTTTAGAGCGTTTTAAGAAAGTTAAGATATTTTGTCATTACGAAGTATATGGCCAAGATATGCTGTTTTTCTTATTTTGGCGATTGTCGTCATTATTCTGCCGTGTCCAATTGTTCTTATTACTTCTTCATTTGTAGTTCCAGCTGTCCGAGGAATTTTAAGTATGCGTCGGTAGAGCCACATTTCAAATTCCTCCGATCTTTTTATGAATTGTGCTTTTAGCGTTCAAGTAGCTACCCCATGGTTAATGGGTGTACGTGTCCCGTACAAGGAGTGCATGGGCGAGATCGCAAAGAAAGCGCTGAACAACAAAATAGAAGGCCAAAGACCAGTTGAGCCGAGGGACAGTTGGGAGGACTCGATATGAAACATCTGCCGAGAGATGCTAGAGATATACAAACTGGGAACAGCGGTCGCAAAACCGCGATGATTGGCGACGAAGTATATTGGAGGCCAAGAACAGCGCACTGTCCGTCGCGCCATTATGAATGCATAACCTAAAGTGAATACGTTGATATGTTGTTTACTTACGGGGAGGTGCTTCTGCTACTGCAAGTCGTTTGAACGCGGAGCAGCTTCCTAACAGGCCAACACCTATTCCACAAAAAATCACTGCTCATGAAATCCGTGCACGAGAAAATGGTGAACTGCAAACTCGTCAAGCTCGGGATGGTGAATCTGGCCGACACCAACGAATTTTGGATACTGAAGAAGAAATCTTAAATCTTATCAATGTAGGTTCTTCCAGTAGCACACGACAAATATCTCGCCAACTAAATGTATCAAATGGAATTGTCTGGCGAACACTGCACGAGAGTCAATTGTATCCTTTGCATGGACAAAAATTAGAGGCTTTACAATTTGCAGATCATCCGCTACGTTTACAATTATGTCGATGGTTTCGACAAGTTTCTACCTAGCATTACATGCTGATATTCAAAACTTTTCTTCTATTGTATTGGCGACTGGTGAAGAAGCAACGTTTACACGTAACGGCTTAAATAACAGTCATAATAGTCATATTTAGATTATCCATAATCTACATGCTTTCCATCGTAATCATTTCCAGCACAGATTTTCGATTAACATTTGGGGCCGACTGGTCAACGGACAATTTATTGGCCCGCATGTGTTGCCAAATCGAATGACGGGAAATGATTATCTATTCTTTTAGCAGAATCGTTTGATAGAACAATTGGAAGAATTTATTTTGAAAATACGTCGACAAATGTAGCTTTTTGAAGATGTCGTAGCGCTTATTTGAATCGTTTAGTTCTCCAACATTTAAATACTGTGTTTGAAAATAAGTGGATTGCTCTAGGTGATTTTGTCCGATTGCCTCCTAGGTCACCAGAACCTTGATAATTATTTACGGAGCGTTATAAAGACCATGGTACACACCAACGAAATAATTAATTTTTTGATTTAATCCGTAAACAACCAATATCGTTCTGTCGCGGCATACATATTATATTATGCCGCAGGATTTCTTGCTCAATTCACGATACGTTTCTACTCTTTTCGATAGATTGCGATGTTCTTGGCTTGATGGACATCCAGTCTTTGGTTTCTCAGATCTTCTTCCATTTGTTTCAACCATGTCTTCTTTGGCGCGTTTCTTTGTATTCTCCAGTCTGCTGGTCGCTTCCGCTTAAGGAGTTTGCGTAAAAGCCAGGTGTTATTCATCCGGCAGACGTGACTAAACCTAGGTAGTCCTGGTTTTTGTATTTCTTTTTCGATCGGTGTCTGTTGTTCGCCGATTTCTCTAATCGTCGCGTTTCGGAGTCTGTCGCGGATAGATATACGAAGTATTTGTCTCTAGCATTGCATTTGGAAGACCTCGAGCTTGTTTAGGGCCGGTTTGAGCAGCGTCCACGTTTCCGATCCATAAAGAAGAATGTGAAAGATTAACAATCGGTATAGGCGTATTTTGGTTTCGATGGTGATATTCATCCGCTTCCAAATGCACCACTTGAGCGAGGCGAATGTTGCTGTTGCTTGACCGATCCGGCTATATAAATTCCTTCTCTTTCACATGCGATCCCAAATATTTGGACTGTGGCATCTGTTCGATTTGGGTTTCATTTGGTAGTGGCGAGGCGAAGTCTCCTTATCGTACTCCAGTTCGAATCGGAAACTCCTCGGAAAAGTCATTTCTGATACAACCAATGCTGGTTGAGCCGTCGTACGATACCTAAAGAAGTTGAATAATTTTCAGCGACACGTGTCCGGTCTCTCCACAAACTGGCCCAGTCGATGCAATTATAAGTGGATTTGAATTCGATGAGGACGAGGCGGTTCGTTTGCCGCATCGAATTATTTCTTCCGATAGCTGAAGGAGAGCGAATATCTGATATATGCATCCTCGATGTGGTCTAAATCCAGCTTGTTCCTCCCGGCTCGTTTGCTCTCGATGTTTCTTTAGCCTGGATTGTTTGATTTTCATAAATACTTTACCAACGATCGAGAGGAGGCTAATACCGCGGTAGTTCTTGCATTCTTGACCATCTCCTTTCTACAGAATAGGCACAAGGATTGCTTTCTTCCACGCCGACGGGAATTAGATAATTGATTTAGATAATCTTCGTAACCGAGTTGAGGCATCTGCGGCGACAATTCGACAGCAAGACCAATGCCTAGTTAGTAAATTATGGAAATTCAAGTCGGATGAGACTTTCCGTTCAACAACACGGCGATAACTTTGAACTACATTCTACATTCTAAAGTGTTTATTAAAACAAAGTAATGTATTATTTGATATGCTTAAATGCCACTTAAAATTTAAAAAAAAACAGTAAAATCTATCTTATTTTGCAACTTTTGCTAAGACATTTTTACATTAATGACCGTCTATTAAGATGTACAATAATCTCTTCTTTAAAGTAATATGATGCACTTTTATGTATGTACGATGCACGTGTAGTTAATACAGCCATATTTATCTGCGTAGCTACATTAATATTTCCAAAAGAATGCGTAAAAGTGTGTTGTGGCTTATGAACTGTTATCAAATAAATGGCTTCTTATTTGATAAAAGTTCAAAATTGCGAAAAATATAAGGCCCATAGTGACCGTATAGTAAAAAAAGAAATAATTATGCCATACCTGAGAAACATAAAAAACCATACTGTTGTGTTTGTTAACAAAAAACCATACCTGTTTTAAACTTGCGAAGAAGTTTTGTGGAAAGACTGTACAGAAGCTGAAATTTACTTTGTGATGAATTGCGGTTTCATTATCCCCTTCTTTTTCAATTGAGATGGCTATCGAACTAACCCTATAAGACCCTATATATACAAACACTCTATTTTTTACCTACACGAAGATGTCAAGTTATTCTTTGTTTTTTATAAGCAGCAAGCTACGCTAAGTGCCCCCACTGACACGCCTGTTTTAATCCCCTGTAGTACTACCAATTAGGTTTGTCATTAGGTTTATGAGCATCATTTCCGACACGACCATAAATTCTAGAGTCTTATGTCGTCATCTACAATATGGAATCAGGGGTTAGGACTACTTGTAAGATCATATATCACCCAAAAACCAATTAACTGCTATGTGCATATACTTGTTATACCTACAATTATGCGAATAATGTTTCTTACCCTCCTCTTTTATTAGCTTTTTAATAAGGTAACATTACCATAAGTTTTCATAACATTAAGAACGAATCGCTTTGTGATATTCCATTTGATTTCATAACAAAGCATGGCATGTTCAAAACTTTGTATTTATCTTTCATAAAATTCACCTCTTTCACTTAAAAAGCGTTCGCAATCTCTGAAAATATGTTTCCTTTGATGCATTCCGAGAAGTTTCAATCGATTATCTTAAATCTGTATAGGTATCCTTGAAGACCATGAAGTCCATGTTCGGTTACAATTTTGATTAGGTAGTTTAATTCACCTCGGTATCTCTTCGTTCAGTATATTCCCTTATGTCGAGAATAGTGTCAATAATGGATACAACCGTTGTTTCTGCTATACTGCTTTTCCACCTCAAACTTGTATACCTGAAATATGTTTTCTTTATTAAATACGCTAAATGCTCGTCTGCGAGCGAAAGATCTACAATGATTTGAAAATCTACATTGGTTTTTGAATTTCTATGAGTATATGAGGCATAATAATTTTAACACGTTCGACAGCACGATCAAGCTGGCAATATCCTTAGGCTGTTATTTCCCTAAGTAATAGGACTCAGTCAATAGTTTTATATGTACTGGATCCACGTTCGGCGAAAATTATCTAATAAGAAAATTATAGTAGACGAAGGATAATTTTCTACTAATGAACAATATTTCCTCAAATATTTCTTTGCAACAACATGGACAACTGTACAACTTTTTAACACAAATCTAATAATTTTAATGAATAGTAGATGCTTCCTAAATAATTCTGTATTGCAATTCTTGAAATAGTTATTCTATACATGGACTATATGGATCTTTTGAATATTTTTACGAAATTGCAGCTTCTTCGTTCACTTTTCAGAAAGCAATAACTTCTTTCTTGTTTAGCTCATCAGATAGAGGGTATTACAGTTAAAGGGTATTCAACTCCCACGTCGCATTTTTATCGAGTTTACAAGATTACTGCAATTAAAGATTGAAAAATAAACTTTGAGTAGTTTATTTGTTTAACACCAGTAAACTATCGAGTCGACAAACCCTATATTATCTCGAATTTTATTCATATATGTAAATGTAAATAATTTTTAAAATAACGGTCCTTGTGAATATACTGAAAGCTGTTTAATTTCCAACTCAATAATGTAACATATTCAGGATATATTATGTATATAAAAAAGCTTTGTTTGCAAACCCCTATATCAAAGAACCAAATTATGACAAAACCCACAAAGATAAATTCTTTTTTATTCGAAAAGTCAGTTTTCATTTGTGATTTCTGCCGCATCGCATGAATCTTATATAACCAATTTTTGCGCGAGATGCGGACTAAATAATCAATCCGGCCGTGTATATACACAATTTAAATTCAGTCATAATTTATCGTGCTGCCGGAACGTTATTTATTCAGTTGCGAGTGCATTGGATTTGATTGTAGCCATCGCGGATACCTCTACGGATTCTATTTTCATTAAATTCGCTAAGTCAGCTAGTTAGCTGAAAGATTTCCCGACAAATGAAACATCCGAATGCTAATATAATGAAAACGGGTGGGCGGAATAGACCCACAAAAGGAAAATTCCTTTATCCATAGAACCCGAAGATTAATTATGAATTCAACAAGCCTACAGGAGTGTTTATTCTTCATCTAATATCTTCTCGCTAAAATTGCATAACATCTAACTATATTTATTATAAAACTGTTGATATTTAATTTAAATTAAATTAGTAAATTGAAATGGCTTCCTTTACTATTCATGTCTCAGGCTTTCGAATTATATAGAAAAGCGTTTCGCCACTGCAAGAAATCTTAGCGTATTTATAACGAGATTACCGAAGAACTCCAGCAAAACTATTTATTATATATATATACATTTTTTTTTTATTTATACATTAATATGTAGTTCTACAGATTTTAAAATACTGTTTTAATCAATAGAAAATATTTCCAAACCTGTAGAAGACCACCTGATAATTCGAAATTATTCACATTTACTAGCTTGTATGTATATAGTCAAGGATCTTAACATCTGAAACGCTATATTTAATCTTTTCTGATCAGATTTAAATATTCTATGCGTTTTATTAAATAATACGAATAAAATTCGTTTGATGTTTGGCTGGAATTTTCAGATAATTCCGGAAAATTTACTCCAAGATTTATTCCAGCATCCATAATAGATATAAATGGTGACTCAGTGCAGCGTGTACATCGAAAAAGTCGATACTAAGAATATTCACTTTGATAAACTCGCATTTAAATAAGGGAATCAATAAACTAGGAATTTTCATTTTCAAAGAATTATGTTTATTCTGTGAAAATATACCTATTGTTGTTAAATAAGCAATGGAAATTTTAATAAAAGCGGAATGAGTAATGAAATATTCATTTATATTATTATATTTATTTAGGGCAAAGAATGTTTCGTGTAGGGAGTAATTTCGATAAGATTACATCACAAATTGAAAGGAATTCCTTTCGTTGAATGTGAAAAATCGCCTTGCCATGCACCCCCTGCTAAGGGACGAATAAATGAATTATTTTTATATCGGAGAGAATCCAATTGAAACCCGATTCTAACAAATTTATATGATTTTCTATAGATTCTCCCTTTTTTATTTTCTTGTCGGATTAATAAATAAAATCAAAATATAAGTTATGAATATATTAAAAATAAAGTAAATTGTGAGAACACATGTACAACAATTTTTAGTTTAACAAGCTCACGTGAAGTAAAAATAGTCAGGCAATTTTATAAAAAAGTTAATTGTGATATATAAAATAAAATTGATATACGCAGAGAAAAAATAAAGTAATATTAAAATGCTCTCTGGATCATTTGGCCAGTACTTTCAAATGCATAATACTTAGAAAATTAATTACAGAATATTTATGTTATAGCATTCATGTCAGTCTGCATCACAACCAATATAAATGCTAAATCTTACACTGACTTGAAAAATTCACTATATTTTAACCACACTTAATATGTAAAAATATGATATGACTTGTTATACACAGTTAAATATTTAACATATGCTCTAAATTTAAATATTTAACATATGCTCTGTGCTCTGCTGCAATTAGGGAATTATCTGGAGACGATTAATAAGTTGCGAAAAGATTAAGTTGGTTTGCTCGTTAATGAGATTAACGGACGGGTTACGGCTCTGTTTGAAAATTTCTAATGGCTCCAGAGGATTAAGTTTCGGGCCTTCCTTGCAATAATGCAAGATTTAGACATTGTTTATGTCCGGGAATTTATGATTACATTTGAGACAACGCAACGGTTTGAAAAATAATTTGTGTCTTTTTTAAGATGAAAATGTTCTGAAAACCGAATTGAAAATCTTCGTCCTGCCTGACCTATATACACGCTTTGCATTCAGAACAATGAATTTCATATACGACAGATTTTTTGAGGGTGTCAAGTTTCTCTTTGGCATTAAATAATATGTGGGACAACTTTGAGGAGGTTTGAAATGCTAATTGAAGATTTTGCTTTCGATGGACCTTTTCTATTTTTACGATTGTTTTGCCAAAATATGTCAAGGAGATGAAAATTAATAAACGGATTACGGATTAAAGGTGGATATTATGAATTTTTTAATTCAATGTAAGTATGAATTACCACGTAATAACGCCATGTCGTAAATGCTCTAGCATTCATGTCCGCAAACATATTAAACAGATTATTGGAAATTATCTCCCACATTTGAATCTTTCACAGTTAATCAGAGATTTATGAAAATAAAATAATTGTTGTAGCCAATCAAGATATTTACTAAAAATGTCACTCATAATTTAGTTCATAGAAAATGCATTCATTATAAATAACTCCACTTCAGTAACCAGAGGGTCTAAAACTTGCAATTATTTATGGAGTGTTTAAGAAAAGAATCAGAAAATTATTGGAATTAAACGCAGCCAAAACCAATTTAAGGAAGAGTAATTACAAAGAAATAATCAGGACAATGAAGATTCTAGGAATAAACGTCGACTTCTGCCCATTTTCTACAACAGGATTGCAGTCAGGTGGATTCAGATACTCGACTCTTTTTTCGTGAATTTGAGCTTTTGCGAGTTAATTTTATTTTCTCTTCAATCATGTAGAAGTAGTAGAACTGTCAATGAATCTATGGCCAGTGTATGTAGCAGGAATTTTATTCATTCTATGTAACAATCAGTTTCATTATTAGATTTCTTTTTGTAGGGTACCTTAAAACAAAAGGTTTACCCACATGATCTTCCACATGATAGGGAAATACTAAAACAACACGAAAATGATCTTCTGAAAACAATATAGAAAAAGCAATCCATGATCTGAATGTGCCGCGAACCATTCGTAAAGTATCTAGCAGAAAAGTATTCGGAAAAGTGTGTCGAGTTGAGAGGTAGCTTAGTAGAATAATTATTAAAAATGCGAATTTTTATTTCAAAATTTGTATTCTGACTTCACGTTAGTTGAAAGCAACTTTGTTTTATAAAAATTTTGTAAAAAATAATAAATAATTTATCTTATGCTTTGAAGCAATTTCAAACTTTCCTAATTTATTAACACCCTGCACATTTGATTTAAAATTTCCTCCACACGCGTCTGCAGATGACTATTCACTAAGTTAATAGAAGGACATGATCTTAAAAAACAACGTTATTTTTCTGGTTTTCGTTGAGTGCCACAAAGGTGGACTGAAAGCTAGTACATGATTGGTAAATTTCACATGAGATATGTTTTGGTAGTCGTAAAAAGACTCAATAATGTTATAGAGCTACGCTTACATATCAACATGTGCGTTCCCATTATTCAATTCTTTTTGAAGCTAAAAACACATTGATATTTTATTTTCAAATTTTTGAAGCTAAACCTACTAGATCTCATTAGATGAGAAATGATATATTGACTATTGACTCGGAATTAATTAATACAAATTATTAGAGAATATTAGGAGTAACAGGGGTTTAAATAAACAATTGCAATAATTTTCAAGATGGATTAGAATTTATTAACCTTTATTTAGCGCAATCAATACTTTTAACTGTTGATGCACAGTGTTGATCACATGATCAACCAACTGATCAACATTCTTTCGATTTCCTGCATTTTTAATCGTTTCCTTGTAGCGAGCATTTCCTACCAGTACTGTCTCGAGGTTGAGTTTTTTCTCCAGAAACAGCGGAAGGAGCAAGCTGTTGCTCGATCACGCTCTCGATAGAAAACGCGAAAAAAAGCACCAGGAGAAGATGGGTTATTTGCAAAATTTTGGAAACTGGACGGTCCTACACTTAAACTGTTTAGAACCCCAAGCGGATCCACTAATTGGTGAATACCAAGCCGGATTCAGAAGGGCGAACATTTGTTGAACAGGTGAGGTGCTTAAAAACGATATTCCAAATAAAAAAATGGAGAAATACAGTAGTTACATTCGTCGGCTTCAGAAAGGCGTATGATTTTATAGACCGTGAAACACTATTTATAAGCATGGAAGATTGATAAAAAAAAACGGCCAAGTGCGAGTTGTGACTCGCGCACCGAGGGTTCCGTACAAACTTGTAAGTAAGGTATCTTTTTCTGTGGAGGACGTAGCAAGCACATTCAGTTAACTTGACAAGTGGCCCTCATGAAATCACGACCATCTTAGTACCGCTGCAAGCATAACCTCAAGATGTCGCTGTCGTACGATGGAATTCTACCCTATATTTTATTACCATACATCCCCCATTCACTATGAGTGTTTAGGGGTTCTGGAACTTCACTATTTGTTTTTACTGCTCAATTTTGCCTGTATACCTATATACCCGGTATAAAGGTATACAGGGTATTTTTTTTAATAACGCGAATATTTTTAAACTTATAAAAAGATAACTTTATTTTTGTATTACACTTATTCACTAACTTATAAGAGATATAGATACTTATAAGACTTAAGATCTAACTATTTCTAGATCTGATATAAACTAATATATTAACTATTTCTAGATCTATTTCGATACTCTTAACATTCAGTTGTTCAATTGACTGCATTTTGGGCAATTGACTACCAAAAAATATAGGGCGAACGTGATTTAAGTATAATATACTTAAATCATATTATCTACAACATATTATGTAGATTATGTAGATTATAGTATCGTATTATTATGTAGATTTTCAACATATTCTGTAGATTGTAAAGAAAAATTAGACGAAATATAATATATACAGGATGTTACGGGACTTGAGTATGTCGCATGTCGGCTATAAACAAGCAAAATTTAGACATAATATATACCCTGTATATATATGATGTATATAGAGCGTACGTGATGAAATGCATAACGAATATAAACAAAGAAAATTCAGAATAAACAGCTTGGTGCCAACACATACTTTTTAACCTTCGGACCTATCCAAAGAGGACCTAACTGTATGCAACCCATATGCTTCTGGAGCCTGACAATACCACTACGACAACATTAGTGTATTTTCATAAGTTTCTAATAGTAAATTCGCATTTTTCTTGTAATTAAACTACATATTTAAGGTATTCAGATTTTTCCCTTTACATGTTCTGTAAGACACCGCTTTTTGCCAAATTTCATGGTTTTAGGTCAACGGGAAGTACCCTATAGGTTTTGATTCCCTTGTGAAATCGCAAAATTTGCGACATAAATGGTCAAATCTTTTGATAGCGTTGACCTACAAGTTTGATTTTATCACAGCTGAAAGAGCCCGCAGACCCCGAGTATTTGATACAAATTTCAACTTGTTACCTCTACGCGTTCCTGAGAAAAATGGTCTTGACAGACAGACAGACGGACAGACAGACAGACAGACGGACAACAAAGTGATCCTATAAGGGTTCCGTTTTCGGTACGGAACTCTAAAAATGAAATAAAGATAGACAGAAAGATCCGAAAAATCGTTGAACAGACGCTTACAGAAACTTTGTCTAAAGTGAAATTCATGGGATGAAACTTGAGTTCAATAGTGGGCCGGCTTATCCCCAATGCCCTTTAATATTGTTCTAGGAAAGATAATTAAGGATTGGGAACCTCATGTGAAAGGCATTCAATTGGTATCAAAAAAGAGAAATGTCTTACAGTCAAGTGCCTCGCTTTTGCAGACTATATTGCCATTATCAATAACACCACACATGAAGCCAAAAATCGGACTACAAATTTCTTATGTAAAAACCACACAATATGGTAAGATAACACAAGTCCCCCATTTTAAATGCCTTGCTGAAATCATACAGTCCTCGGCACTAAACCGAATCGCCAATGAACAAAGAATCACCAAACCACAGAAGACCTACAAGCTAACATGGGCTCACTACAAAAAGAATCGCATCTCGCTAGGTGCAAAATTAAGGCACTATTCAACGGGGTTTCTTCAGGACATTGGGAAAAAGCGACATTAGTAACAATATATAAGAAGTTAAACCCAACGCATAGTCAAATTATATGGGAATCACTCTTCTTAACGCAATATAACCTAAAGATGATAACCACGTTAGTGAATAAATAACTAATGAAGTATATAGAGACGCCAATCGAAGATTACCAACACGGCTTTGAAAGTGAAAGATCGACAATCGACGCTCTACACATAATGTGCCAATTAAATAAAAAGTCCTATGAACATGGTATAGGACAGTGATGGCGAACCTATGACCCGCGGCACAGACACTGACAAACACAGGCATTTAAGTGACCCAGGCATTGATTTTAGAACTTTTAGAAATTTCCAATGACGCAACACTTCTATTATTTTCTTATTAAGTTTCTCAACCACAAAAGTATGAATATTAAATATATCAATAAGAAATTTATTTTAAAATTATCATATTTCAAATATGTTTTTAGTTATTACCCTGTAATACGGCTGCGGTTAAAAAGAGAAAAACAAACGATACATATCCCCGATCTCAGCAAACAGAATGGTTTGATAAATTATGTGTGATTGAAGAGAATAAAAGGACTCGTGAGTCCTTTTATCTCCACCTTGAAGGTGCGTAATTTGTTACGAAAAAGTTACTTCACGTATGTAAAAAGACATTTTGAAAAGTTGCATCCTAATCTCGGCTTTTCCACAGATGAAGAAAGAAAAACTTATTATTCATCAAAGAAAGAAGAAAATCATTTTGTGTTTTAAAAGCATGTTTGATTCCAAAATAGTAGTTTATGATACAAGTGTATGAAGATAGACTCATTTCGAATAAAAAAATACTTTGCAAGTCAAGCACAACAGCCTTTCAGATACGTGTACCATACATTATTTTATCTACCAAACATGTTCAAATACTGTTGAATCTACAAAAAAATAATTCTTTCTTACCAATAATTTTAAAAATTTTAATTTTGATATACAATAAAAATTAGACTGTTCAGCACCTCCGTGGCAAAAATTGCTTACTAGTAAAAAGGCACAGTGACGGGAACACTATTTGGTCGTTGTCGATGTAATCTAGGCTAACCTAGATTCAATCTATATTAGGTTATGGTTAGCTTACATTAACTCCAGACTGAGAGGCCGAGACTTTAGGCCGAGGCCGTTTTCTGTTTAGTGACGTGTGAGTTGTTGCCATAGTAACAACAAATAGAAATCGTTTAATAATGAAACTCCATTTGATTTACCTTGGACTTTTACGCACAATTTGGATACTTTTACACATGATTATAATAATGGCAACTTTCACATACAATAATTTACTTATTAATGTGTTTATTTGTTGAGCCAAAGACCATTACAGCTGCTAGTTTTCAAGTTGCCCATTGGATTGCTCGCCACGAGAAATATCTATCAGAAAGAGACTTTGTAAAACAAACGTTTTTAGAGTGCTACTTTTTTTCCAGATTTTGAAGACAAATACTTGATTAACAAGCGTATAAGAATTGAAAAAAGGGAAGCAACCAAACCGCTAAAGGAGTGGAGAAGGACGAAAGCAAGTAAGAGTGGCTTTATAGAAATTAAGAGAAGAAACATAGAAAGATGCAAAGAGAAGAAGAAACAGAAGCGAGAAGAAGAAGAGAGAGAGAGAAATGAAAGCAATAAAATCAGAGAAAGAGGTGTGGAAACACATAAACAGGGAGAGAAAGAATAAAGAAACATTGAGCGAGGAGATAAAGATGAGAGATTGGGGAGAAAATTTTATGAGACTCCTGAAAGGAAGACGAGGAAGCAGAAACAGCAATGGGAAAAACATAGGCAGCTCCAGAGAGTACATAAATCACATTCGAAGAGGTAGAGAAGCAGGCCAAGAAGCTGAAAAAGAAAAAAAGCACCGGGAAGAAATGGAAGGCAGAACGAAGTGTGGATGTATGGGATGAAGGGAATGATAGAAAGGCCGGTGTAGCTAATGATTGGGGTGTGTAGAGGGGAGGGTTTCCCGGCAGACTCGGGAGAAGGTAATATGCCCGATTTACAAAAAATAGAGAAAACCAAAGTAGAAAACTACCGGGGAATGAGTGATCAACACAGGGAACAAGTTGTATGCAGCAATTTTGATAATGATTTGAGTAAGATATATGTTGCAGATATGGTAAGAATGTTTAAGAGGGAGCAAGCGGGAGGGTGTGTGATAGGTAGAGAGAAAGTATGGAGTCTGGAGTATTACATTTAATTAAACTATATACATACTACCCATATCTCAAAGGTTACTCAATTTACGCGTTTTTGTTCATATATTCAAGTGTTGATATACTCATTATACCTATTATACTAATCGCTGTTTTATTATAGTCGGGACATAGCGGCTTATTTGCTCCGACCGCAAGAGCACTAGCGCCAAAGGTGATCCTTTTAAGAACTTAATGACCAGTTACGCTTTATTTAGCATTTATTTATATATAGTAACATGTATTTTGCTAAAGAAAAAGTGTTTTATGATCCTACATATAGTAATAAACTAGTGCATAAATTGAGAATGGATTCAAAGCCAAAAACGTTGGGTAAGGTGCAGAATGCTGATTCGATTAAAACTTAGGGTTGCGAACTTTTCACTTCGTGTAACTGTTGTTAATCGTCTTTGGCAATGTTTAGCTAAGATCGGAAAGCGAGAATGAAGCTTCTACATTGCCTGTTTCAATAAATATTCGTGTTTTTGTTGTTCTAAAAATTGAAGCAGTTGACGCAACGGCTCTTAAATTTCTGGTCACGGAAAATACGAGAAAATATATTACCTTTAGATCATTATTTACCCAGTTTAAAGGAAAACTTGACACATTTTTTCACAAAGTGTGTCAGAAAGTGTTTTCCCTGCTGGTTGTACCTAAATATATAAATTGCATTTAGCTTCCGTTCGCGATATATGACTTGATAAAATTGGTAAAATCGAGCTAGTTTTCGCGAAATTTGGTCGCCCGAGGAGAGAACTGGGAAACTAATTCATATTTTTAAGGAAATCTAAGTGCATCTGCAAGAATATGACCTCCTGAAAACGATGCTACTATTCGTATTCTATGGCAATTTTTTCAGAAAATGATGTAGCCTTTTCCTCTGTTTATCCCTATTGAATGGGAGTGCTGAACACGGTTATCCAGTTTATTCGGTTCAAATGCTCCAAATACCTAAGATATCTATATCTTTCTTATTTGAAACCTAAGAACGAAATAAACTTGCAAATCGTTTTCAGCACTTCGATTTCCTTGGGGGAAAAATATTGCGAGCAGGTTTTCCAAAAAAATACGTCCAAAATTTAATGCTTTTTCGGTTTTTTTCAGTTTTCTCAAAAACGGCAAACGGCAACGAAATCATTTTCGGCACACAGAAACTACTCGACAAGGCAAACAAGTTGAATTTTTCATCCATTTCAAACTGAAATTTTACGATTATCAATTTGATAAGTCGATATCTCAGAAACGGTTGTAGGTAATCAGAAATGGATTGTCAGAAGGTCATTTTCCGATTAACACACTTAGATTATCCGCGGGTAATTCATCAGTTTCCAAGATCTCTACTCGAACGCCGAAATTTCTTAAAATTTTAACAGGCTATCGTGAACGCAGGGACCCGAACGGAAATATTTAGCAAAATCGATTTTTTTGCTTACCGGTTCAATCGTATTTTTTAATTAAAAGCCTTCTCTGAATATGATATACGTTTTCCGAATAATTTTGAGATGTTAAATCGATTGGTGCCAACTAGAAGCTTTTGTGAGAAGCCGTTCAAAAGTTATGATGTCGTGAAACCTTCGGAAAATGCAAGAACATGTATTTCCTGAAAATAAAGTGAATGAAAAACTTCAAAGTGTGTCTGAAATAGCGGAGTGGAATTTGTGGTTTTCATTTTGCTAGCAATAAAAAGTCCGAAAATCAAGAAAGCGTAAGTTATAATCCAGCTAGGACATTGCAGAGATTATAATCTTCAGTTAATCAGTAAAATAAATTATTTGATAAAATACATTAAATAATTGAATAAAATACATGAAATACTAATTTTATAATAAATACTAAATAATTTTATTGCATTAATTTTTTTTCAGTTTCTATTCCATAGAATTAAAAAAAAAGATCCCGAGCTTGAGAGTTTGCGAACAAAATAATAAAACAGCCAAAATTTCAAGTGCTCGAAATTTATTCGCAAATTTATATCTACAAGATGGAAAAATATTGTTAAAAATATCATTAAGACAGAAATTTAAAAATTGTACTTCCTTAATTTTTATTAATTAACTCTTCAACATCCAAAAAGTTAACGTCACTTAGTTTTACACCATTAACATTTTTTTATTTACTAAAATCAATAGAGTGGATATTTTTTTCAAAGCCAGTTTTAATAATTTTATCCATTATGAATTTAATTTATAATTATTATCTCTTATTGCAGAATTTTTATATTACAAAACCTAACTAAAGGTTGCTGTTAAACATTGTATATTTTATGAAATGAATTATTTTTTGCCTGTTTTTTTTTTTATACACTATTATGTGAGACGAAGTTGTTTTTTAGCCACGAGTGGCGCTAAGCGCGGTTACGCAAGGGGCGAATAGTTTTAATCGGAATATATTACCTGAAACATATAAAACTTGTCGGCTTCAAATTATCTGCGCGACTCACATGCTCGCGTTGAGATAACGCTATAGAAACAGTGATTTAGAATAGAAAACGTTATTTTTAAATATGAAACTTTTTAAAAACATGATTTTTTCTATGAATTTCTCAGCAAGTAGGAACAATAAATTTTGTTTTTTTATCAAGATATAACACCTATTATAATTTCAAAACTTTTAGGATCCCTTTACGAACCCTATTTGGTAGAATATGTGTTTTAACTTTAATTGTCAGGTTTTGCAAAGGTTTGGAGCTTTGCACAATGCTTTTTGCGCCACAAAAACGAAGATATAAAAACGATATGTAATTATCATAATATTTGGTGATTTATAATGCCACTCGAAATTTAAACTTGTAACAATCCGTTACTAGTAAAAAAAATAAGCTTTAAAGCAACATGTAATCTAGTACATTTATATTAAATTATAAGTTAATTTATATTAAACATACGTGAATTTGCACCACCACTCCACCGCATTAGTATTGGGATTCTGGATTCGTGTACCTACTGCATGAGCTGCCGCTGATGTTTATATCAGGAATACATCATTAATGATATCAGCATTTTGTGTAAATATATTTGGATGGACAGAGTATATAGTTATATACAGCTAATTGCTTTTATTTTTTTTTTGCATTTTGGAAACTGAAAGATAATATAATTTAATTAAATACTAACATAAGTAAATAAATCAGTAAACAAATTTAGTAGAAAATATTTAGCAGAATTAAAAATATCTTTATGACTAAAGTATGAAAATTAATTCTATAAAAACATATCAAACTTCCAACATTCCAACTATGGAATGTAACATAATATCAAAATCAGCAGATTTAACCCTTATGTGCTTAAAAATTTTATCTCGTTGGAACACACCCAGAATAGCTGGATGTCCACCACAAGTTTCTTAATCTTAATAATAATCTTAATTCGTGAATTTGCATTTAAACAAAATCGTTTGGAGTAAATTTGATTTAGTACACAAATATAATTAGAAACAATCTAGCTCTTTCCAAATTCCTTACCCGGCTACATAAATGCAATGGTAACTCGATACGCTACACAAAGGCGCGTGTATCGGCGTTTTTAGACGTATGCGTAGGCGCGTTCTTCCATATATAATTTATTATCAGAACAATACAATGATCAACAACAAATAAATTAAACAGCGACCCCTTTTCGTGCCTCAACTGACTGAAGAACTGGCAAAACCTTGTATTGAAGATCGTTCTGTGAATGGCCAAATAATGCGTAACTATAATACAAAAATTGCGATTGAGAGCGTGATGGGGCACGAGCTTGATCCTTCCGCTGTTTCTGGAGAACAAACTCAACCTCGAGACAGTACTGGTATGTTTCTTGTCATGTTTCCTACAAAGAAACGATTAAATTAAAAAAACCGGCCAAGTGCGAGTTGTGACTCGCGCACCGAGGGTTCCGTACAAACTTGTAAGTAAGGTATCTTTTTTTGTGGAGGACATTCAGGTAACTCGTTAAGGCGTTGTTAGTAAACAAACAAAACTCGTCCCAATTATCTTATATATAGTTAACTATTGTAGCTCTCAAAAGCTGTGTTTGTCCAAAATTGGTTGAATTATAAATTGAAAAAGCTATAGCACGAAACAAGCATGAAACAAACTGCCATCGCCGGGCATAAATATTAAATCGTGTACGATAATGTTTTCGTTAACGGTTAAATTAACTGTAGCCATAATTTATTGAGTAAGTAAGAATATGCAGCAGTACGAAGTTATTGAATGCAAAACAAAATTTCGTATTTCTGCCGCTCACTACAAAAGGGCCGACCTGTGCCGACCTCCCGCCCTTGTACTTGCCCCGCGTCGCCCTGCTCGTGCGCGTCTCGTTTTATCCTAAATACAAGAGCTTACTGAGTAGTTAGTTAGGTACTTAAACACGAAATCTTACTTATATGATATGAAATTCTTGACGAGAGACCTATTTCAAATTCCAAGCCAAAACTAAAATATTTTAAAAGTTACCAAAAGAAAGCGAATGAAGATTATAATAAATCGATTATGATAAATCTTTATTTTACTATTACCCTTATTCACTAACTTACATTGAGAATTAACTGATTAATTACGCGATTATTTTTAAACTTATAAAAAGAAAACGAACAGACGATTATGAACAGACTTTATTTTAGTATTACACTTAATTACTAACTTATATTAAGATCTAACTATTTATTTTTTTTTAAATAACGCGAATATTTTTAAACTTATAAAAAGAAAACTTTGTTTTAGTATTATACTTATTCACTAACTTATATTAAGATCTAACTATTTCTAGATCTAATATAAAGTAATATATTAACTATTTCTAGATCTATTTCGATACTCTTAACATTCAGTTGTTCAATTGACTGTTTCTGGGCAATTAACTACCAAAAATATAGGAGGAGAAGGACTTATCTGTATGAAACCCATATGCTTCTGCTGCCTGACAATACCACGAAATACATTAGTGTATTTTCATAAGTTTATAATAGTAAATTCCCATTTTTCGTGTAATTAAACTACATATTTACAGTTTTCAGATTTTTTCCTTTACATGTGCTGTAAGACACCGCTTCTTGCCAAATTTCATGATTCTAGGTCAACGGGAAGTACCCTATAGGTTTTGATACCCTTGTGAAATCGCAAAATATGCGACATAAACGGTCATATCTTTTTATCGCGTTGACTTACAAGTTTGATTTTTTCACAGCTGAAAGAGACTGCAGACCCGAGTATTTGAAACAAATTTCAACTTGTTACCTCTACGCGTTCCTGCGAAAAATAGTTTTGACAGACAGACAGACGGACCGACAGACAGACAGACAGACAGAGAGACGGACAACAAAGTGATACTATAAGGGTTCCGTTTTCGGTACGGAACCCTAAAAACGCAGGAAAATGCTTTTTTTGCAAAAAGCCTGTCTGTGATGAACATTCTGCATCAACAATCAGAAGTATTGATTGCGCCAAAAAATGTAAATAAATTTTAATTCATCTTGAAAATTATTCTAATTGTTTATTTAAACCCATGTTACTCCTATAAAATATTCACTAATAATATCTATTAATTAATTCTTGAGTCAAAATATTATTTCTCATCTAGTGGGATCTAGAGCGTTTAGGTTCTAAAATTTGAAAATAAAATACAAATATGTTTTTAGCTTGACCATAAGTTAAATAATGGGTATTTGAACGCACATGTCGATATTTATAAGCAAAAATATGTCGAGGTGGACAACTTCGTACCTGGGAGTGCTAATAAGGGTTTATATTTGCAGTAAAAACGATGGTATATTGAAATGAAATAAATTAATTTATCAAATAATATACTGACATATACTGAACAAATATGGAGGTGGTGAATGAATTCAAATATTTAGGAAATTGGACAAAGTTCCAGATATTGTAAACTTAATAAAGTCGCAACACGGCTTGAACATTTTCGGAGCTCTATAACATTATCGAGTATTTTTAGGACTCCCAAAACAAATCTCATGTGAAATTTGGCAGTTATTTACTAGCTTTCAGTCCAGCTTCGTGGCACTCAACGAAAACTCAAAGAAAAATAACATTGTTTTTTAAGATCATCTCTTTCTATTAACTTGAGTCATTCAACCTTTCCGGAGCTCTATAATTTAAGTTACTAGAAAGACATGATCTTAAAAAACAATGTTATTTTTCAGCCATCTACAGCCATCTACAGACGCGCTTCGAGATTTAACTCTCATCAGTGCAGCTTTGCTTTTATGAATAATAATTTGTAAAACACTTACATGAAACCTATGTGGATGACTAGGGGTTAGATATTTTTATTTTGACATTTCGTGAAAGAGGCGATTTTCGATTTTTTATTTTCGTGAGCAGGTTATTGATTTAAATGATAATTTGCTATTGGTAAAATCATACTACATTATAGATAATTATATTAAATTATTAAACTCGGAAGGCAGCCTGATTATATAAATATATATAACCTTTCCGGAGCTCCATAACTTAAGTTACTAGAAAGACAGGATCTTAACAAGCAATGTTTTTTTCAGGTTTTCGTTGAGTGCCACGAAGGTGGATTGAAAGCTAGTAAATAACTGGCAAATTTGAAAGAGATGAATATATTTATATATTCAGGTGTTCCTTAATTTGACATTACTGCTGTGTTCCGAATTTATTAAGTTTATATGATTATATATGATGTAGTAATGCTTTACCAACAATAAATACAGATTTTGGATTAGACCAAGAATCAAACAAGAGCTACTTTTATCTCATGAAATCGTTTTTATGATTCCACATTATTAAAATATATAAAGTAGCCCGAATATCAGCCTGTTAATAAAATGGTTTTAAATGTCTGTCTAATTATAATATTTATATATTTATAATATATTTTATTATAATTGAAAGTAGGAGATTATCACTACGATATCTTCAAATCTGTCAGTAGCTGGTATTTCACGGAAATCTTCTGTTACTCTTTGGCACACCTCGCTCTAGATGCGTGGTGTGAGCCGCTCGCTGCGTCAAAGCAAGTAAGTCTGGTCAAGACCAATTTTTGTCAGAGGCTGAAGCCCCTGACAAAAATTGGTCTTGACCGTTCCCGTTACTTGCTTTGGCGCAGCGAGCGGCTCACACCACGCATCTAGAGCGAGGTGTGCCAAAGAGTAACAGAAGATTTCCGTGTAATTCCAGCTACTGACAGATTTGAAGATTTCGTAGTAATAATCAATCTCCTACTTTCAATTCTATTATTAACTTTATTCAAACCATGACATCTCATTTTAAATATGTTATTATATTTTATAATATAATTATAATATATGTGTAAAAAACAATTGGAAAAAAGCTACAGGTACTGTAACTATTTTATTAATGAAATAAATATCTTTTGATTTTTATTTGATTTGATTTGATTTGTCATTTATAAACTAGTAATTCACTCGCATTGGTCCTTTTTAGGAAAGTAGAATGGGAGATTTTGGACAACAAATTCTTCTTGAAACTTGCAAATCGACAAAGTAAGCATATTGCGTGTTTTACACCAATCTTTTACGTAAAAATCGGAAAGAGATCGTTTAGATCGCCATTCTGGCAACAAATATTTCTTCTCTATACTAGAACGACAGTAATGTGATTTGATTGCTGGCAATGATTTTAAAAACTTTGTAAGCTTCTGACGTTCTAATTTCAAAAGGCTTGGAAGTAGCATTAGTAGTTTTAAGCGAATCTGCATCTAGTTCCTCATAGAAATCGGTAGGCACTTGTTTATTTTTCAAATTGAGAACTGTCTACCTTCCGATCCCAAGAGTCTTCAGAAACATAGTTCTGAAGACTCTAATTGGCTGATTTTCCTTTTTCAAATAGTATAACAAAGATTATGTGTTCTTTTCGATTCCCTATCACCACACACCATACCAAGTAAGTTATTAAATATGGTCTTGCAAATTTTACAAGAAAACACGACGGCATCGAAAACTCCCTACAAAATGTCGGCTAAATAGATTAAACAGCGAAATTTTGAAGCTATAGATTTGATCATTTTACTCATCACGCGTTTTTATCAATTTAAAGTCAAGATTTACAGCAGCTGTTTTTCTATCTAGTGTTTTTTTTTTGATTTTTCGAATGATAGTTAAAACTCAATAGAGTAATAGTGAAATAGAGTAATATGGATTTAGCAGGTTTACATTCTAAGCCATAAAAATATTTGGAATCAATAAATATTAAATTATTATGTAACTGAAAGACCGATTATAAAATTTATTTAATATAAAACGCATTCGCTTGCTATTTGACGAAGGGAATTTCTGTGGAAATCTTGTTAGTTTACCCGATTAAATATCGTATTTCGTATATAGCAAAAAGCATTTATACAAAATTTACGCGACGCGGCAGAATCGCAAATGAATACTGAAATGTACTAATGTTCTCATTTGAAATTTACCTCTCCGCATGTATATAGGTTCAGAAAAAGACGTGATGAGGGTCGTAATTCCAAATTCAATTTATGGCTGATAACGGTTTAAACTCTAGATATATTTCATAATAAATTAAATTCGAACCGTTTTCCCTTAAATGCACCTCGGTGTCAGAACGTTGATTAGTAATTCAGGCTTCTCAAACTTGCAGACGGCCCACTGATCATTAACTATTTAACGTAACTTACATAAGTTAGGTATAAGTGCAATTATTTCAGGTTTCTCCGGATATTTCTTTTTGCGATTTATATCCCATCCGGCTTTACGAAGTGCATTATTTAGAGCCCCAAGGAAAACTCCAGAGGGTATAAAGTTGAGTAAACAGCAGTCCACTAAGAACAACGTATTTGATCCACATTTTCCAGAATATTTCATATTAATATTTGAACTGTTGCTTTTATTAATGAGAATTGATACAAAGTGATATCATCGGCTTCCGGTAGCAGTAAATCGTAACGTTTTCCATTCATAAAGTAAAAATAATTTGCCGACGAAGAAGTATCTACGATTCAATTTAAAATTAAATTTGAGCCGAAACATACTCAAGTATGAAGGGAGATCTCGTGGCACATAAGTCTTATTGTAACAAAGTAACTTTGTAATTTCCCTCCAATAAAGTTAGGGGATTGCAACCGTGAAGTCCTGGATTTGTCTTGAAATATTTATTGCGATTTCTACAACCATCTGTGTAATATTCGTTTTACTAAAGATACTGCTCAAACTGCATCCAATCTATGATTAATATAGACTTAAGGGCTTTTAATTAATTTAAAATAAACTCAACTACATAAAAAAGTTTAATAATTCGTGCTTTCCTTAAAGTCACTATTCTAAGGAAAAAAATCGGAAAAAAATAACGAAATCGTAAAAATAACGAAAATTAATTATTTTTAAAATTGAAATGTCATCGATGCCAAACTCAATATAAAAGAAAAAACATAGAAAAAGAAAAGTTTTTAAATTGAAAAACAAAAATGAGCCAATGATATATTGGTACAAAATGGTAATGATAGGAAAATTTGTATTCACTCAATAAAATTTCAGTTTATATCAATATAATTTTAGTATCAGATGGCTGGTGAATGTTCGTTTGAATTTCGCACGAGCAATTTAACCGGCGGTTGCACAACAAATACCATTTCTAGAGAGGGTTGCAATTAAGCTAGAGATATTAATTAACGGTCAAAGGGATTAAACTACTCAAAGATTAGCTACATCGCTCCATAGATTCTACCTAATAGTTTATATTGATACCTAATATCGTTGCCTATTTTTTAAATAAGTATATTTTACCCTCAACACTTTGAGAACTAAGAACTTTCTGTTAATAATTTAATAATTTTTGGGGTTTTATAAATAAAACACAAATTTGTGTTGTTAAGAATTTTTTTTATTTGTAGTTTTTTCAAAAATAGGTGGTTCCACTGAAGCACTACTAGCAAATAAAAACTCTTTTTGTCCCTTATGACACTTTTTAAAACAATTTTGTGTGTCCGTGAGGCATAATCCCACATGACAAGAACTGTAATGCCATGTTGTTCTGCGAGACTTAGCCTTTGTGCTACAATTAGCACTTCGCACTTTTGTGCCATGTTCCGGCATATGTGCTGCCTTATTAGTTCTTTTCTCTAAAGGAACCTGGACTTTCAATCTACTTGCAGTATTTGGAATACTCGCTCTTGTCCTTTTCTCTGGAATACTAGTTTGGGCTCTTTAGCCCAGAAACCACGGCCAGTTTGAAATATTTCAATGACATCGACGCTATCACAAGCGATCGTGTTCTGAAGGGAATAAAAGAGTTTTTAGACTTTTTTAGACTTTCTGTCAATTTCGTAACATGCTTTTAACATATATGATTTATCCACATACCCCATGTGCTGATTTTAATCTTACTAATCTTAAAAATTTTACTGCTTCCTAACTTCCTTACTTCCGTCTTTTTGTGTTCTTTGAACTTCTTCTTCATCGCTTGGATTGAGAAAATTACTTAAGAACATATTAGGCTTCTTCATTCGTTTCATTGCTAAGATACCATCTTGACTTATCCTCTAATCAAAATCTCCTCTTTTCATATTCCTGTCATTTTCGAAATCAGTAGGAATGTCTTTTATTATGTCTTTATACGCCTTCTTTCAATAAATCCCTTTGTAATTGAATGGTATTAAAATATTTATCAATATACACTTGATAATATTTCCCTGCTAAATCAATTGTTAACTCCTTTATAACCATTGCTCCTAAATTTCTTGCGGTGGTATTTTCAATTTTTCCTGTGCATATTTTTAATTGAGAAAACATATCGAGTAATATAACATATTGAGATTATATATTGTGCATTATCAGAACTGCGGCTCACAGGATCTGGGACAATGAAGGTTGACCCACCATCAATCGACGAGACGATGACGCTATTCTATTCTGGTGGCGACAAACGAGAAGCGGGCGTTGGCTTTATGGTTGATCGACGGGCCTCTGCCAGTGTTATCGCATTCCAACCGATATCCGAGCGTCTGGCGGTTATCACTATTGATTGAACGATTAAGACCCATATCGTATCCGTCTACGCCCCAACTGAGACCAGCCCGGATACAAACAAGGATGAATTTTATGCCCAGTTTCAACACACACTGGATACAATACCCCAAACCGAATTAATCGTACTTATGGGCGACTTTAATGCACATACGGGTGCGGATCGAACCGGTTGGGAAGAATCGATGGGAAAATACGGGGAAATAAATGACAACGGATTACGCCTCTTATCATTTTCAGCGTCAAACAACTTGATCATCGGCAACAGCATCTTTCGTCACCCCCTCAAACATCAACTCACGTGGCGAAATCCATCCGGCAACGATTCGGCGATGTTGGACTACATTTTGGTCAACACCAGATTCCGATCGACGCTCAAAGATGTACGTGCGATGCGTGGACCCGACTGTGGATCAGACCATTATCTTGTCCGAGTGAAACTACAATTGAAATTACAAAGAGCAAAGAAAAAGGCACCACCATCAGCCAAGAGGAACTGGGCCTGTCTGCGAGACCCTGAAACCAGCCGAAAATTTCAAATCGCATTATCCAACAAATTTGCAGCACTCACGATACCAGTCGATATCAACATAGAAGAAAAACAACTTTCTGAGCCTATTGTGGGGTGTGCAACGGAGCTGTGTCCGCCCATCCGTCGACGGACGCAGCAATGGATCTCGGACGACTGTCTCAATCTAGTCGACCAGCGGAAGCAAATGAAACACGTCGATTTCAAACAATACAGACTATTGAACAAAGAAGTTCGACAGAAAATGAAATTGGAACGGGAAGCTTACTGGAATAACATCACGGCTGACATGGAAGAAGCAGCGTCAAGGCATGAGTACCGGACGCTGTACCAGACAATCCGACGGTTAAGTGGCAAAACAACATCAACAAATGACAATATCCAAAAAAATATGTGGAAGGTTTGGTGACCTCTCCTCAGGAACGTCTACAGCGGTGGAGAGAATTCTTTCATCAGCTGTACAACCACAATCCGCCAGTAGGTCCAGCACCCGAACTGCCGATTATTGAGCAGCCGATAAATCAGTTTCCCGATACTGAACCAACAATCAATGAGGTGAAGACGGCAATAAAATCCCTGAAAAATGCTAAAGCGCCGGGAGGGGATCAAGTAACTGCCGAAATGATCAAAGCCGGGGGAGACGTCTTATTACATCAACTTCACGTTCTCACAGTGCATATATGGCATTCAGATTGTGTTCCATCCGTGTGGAAGAAAGCGATTGTTGTGCCTATTTTGAAGAAAGGCGACAGTCGGGAATGCAAGAATTACCGTGGTATTAGCCTCCTCTCGATCGTCGGCAAAGTATTTATGAAAATCATACAATCAAGACTAAAGAAACATCGAGAGCAAACAAGCCGGGAAGAACAAGCTGGATTTCGACCACATCGAGGAGGCATCGATCAGATATTTGCTCTCCGTCAGCTAATGGAAGAAAGAATTCGATGTGGCAAACGAACTGTCATCGTCTTCATCGATTTCAAATCTGCTTTTGATTGCATCGATTGGACAAGCTTGTGGGAAGCCCTGAAGATCGAACACGTGCCACTGAAAATCATTCAACTTCTTCAAGCATCGTACGACGGCTCAACCAGCAATGTTCGTATCCGAAACGACATGTCTGAGGAATTCCCGATTCGAACCGGAGTCCGGCAAGGAGACGTGGCCTCGCCGCTCCTTTTTAACATTGTGATCGACACGATTATGCGAAAAGCGTTTGATGGGCGACGCGGAGTTCGATATGATGACAAAAACTTCCTAACCGATCTGATGTTCGCCGATGACAGTGCGGTTTTCGCCAACACAGATGCCGAAGCAACAGACACCTTGTATGGCATTTCCCGCATTGCCCAGTCATACGGACTGAGAATCAATGCGGATAAGACCAAAGTGCTTACAACAGATGGATCTGAAGCCAGAGTTTACCTCGATAGAACCACAATCGAGCAGGTACCACAGTTCAAATATTTGGGATCACTGGTTGTGGAGAAGAAAGTAGCTTCGACAGCCGAAGTTCACAGCCGGATAGGCCAGGCAACAGCAACGTTTGCTTCACTCAAGTGGTGCATATGGAAGTGGACGAATATTACCATCAAAACCAAAATACGCCTATACCGGACGCTGATCCTCCCAATTCTTCTTTATGGATCGGAAACATGGACATTACTCAAACCAGACCTTAACAAGCTCGAGGCCTTCCAAATGCGATGCCTAAGACAGATTCTCTGCGTCTCACTCCTCAACCACCTCCGAAATGAGACAATCAGAGAAAGGTGCGACCAACAGACACCGATTGTTGAGGAAATTCAAAAACGCCGATTACGATGGTTCGGCCACATCTGTAGGATGGGCGACAATCGAGTACCGCACAAATTCCTATGGAAAAAACGACCTCTTGATTGGAGAACACAAAAACAAGCACCGAAGACCACATGGTTGAAACACGTAGAGAACGATTTAAAAAACCAGCGAATAACAACAGCTGAGGCAAGAACCGTTGCAACTGATCGATTAGCATGGAAGCGTATAGTGAATGGAGCACGGAATCTAGCGGCACCAACAGCAGCGTACTGGCTACGAGGTCGACCACCTCTCCATGCGCCCGCTATGGATTAAAGAATAAGAAGAACATATTGAGATAACATATTTCATCCGCTCTCACCCAAATATTGTAGCCTCTTTAAATGGGCTTCATCGCATATTTTATCTAAAACTACTTCTGGTCTTAAATTTGTTCATCGATTCATCTACCGAGATATATTTCGAGGGATAATAATACAATTTGTATGTATTTGGTAAGTCTTCTAACACTGGCCTAATTTTTGTACAACTTATCGTAATAGACCACTCCCCTTTTGGGCTCTAGTATATTATTGTTTTTATTTAGGTGCATTAGAAGATATCCAAATCGGTTGCCAGACATAACGGAAGGTATAAAATTGTATCGCAATTCCTATTTTAATGACCAATGACCTGTGTAGCTAGGAACTTTTTTGATGCCCATAAACAAATTGATTGTCAAGAAATGTTCAATTTTTTCGAAAGTCGTTGAACTTTTATATTTTTCCCCATGCTTTTGTGTTATGAGTAAATTAGTTTAGAAGACTATAGTTTCTAAAAGATTTTCAGAAAATAATGTTTGGAACACGTCAACTGGATATTCCAAATTATCTGGGAAGTTTGGCCCTGCAGGTTCCATAATTGTTTGAACATTTGTACTGCTAGAGATGTTTTTGTTCAATTTTACAAATTGTTCTTCGTTCGATACTATATTTCTTTGTAATGCTAATTCATCTCCACTGTCCCAGTCACTCTCTACATTTACACCTACCACTGATTCTATAGCTATTTCTTCAACTTCTTTCATATAATACTCAGTTTAGCTTTCACTTTCAGAAGTATCTGATCGATCTGAAGGAGTTTCTTCAGTTAGTGCATAAGCTTGATCAATTGTCAATTTACTAACGTCAAATCTATTCATTTTGAAATCCTAAAAAAAATTAAATTATTTCAGGCCTAGCGATACCATATGGAACCATTTATAATAATAGATCGTAAAAGAGGTAATGCAGAACTTAACGTGCGTGCGCTTTAAATTTACTGTTTACAACACCAAGTGTAAATAAAACCATTCTCATGTAAAACACTACGAGCAGACGCTAGGTTAATGGGAGTCGTATGGGAAATGCGCGCGAATCGTAGTTAATAGTCAAATCTTGTCTGTTGAATTAGTCATAGCCAATGGTGGTTCCAGCTTTCGATCACCATAGTCTAGTTCCACTATACGCACAACACCGTTTTAGAGGGGATGAAGATCTTGTTTCACGCGGCGTGTTTCACGCGTTTGTTTACCGGGGCTAACCATATCCTGTCGCTGCTTCATCCTAATGCACATGCACCATTTTTGGCCAGCAGTAACGATTCGATAAACAAATCATTGCTTGTGTTCATGAGTTAACCAGCAAGTAAACCAGCGGAGATTGTGGCTCGTTGATTTTTGTTTTCACTTAAAGTATGCGGAACCCGTGCTTCACGTTTCTAAACTTTCCCATCGAATAAAGATACTCTGATATACTGCTATACTTCTCTATAGCAGTGTGGCAGCATTCCGTTTCTTCTGCCAGTTTGGTGCTTGTCGTTTGACGCAAATTTTCGAGCTAAAGTTGTTTTAATGGTTGGTTTAAAAGTTGGTTCTTCATCGAAAATTCACAATTTTTCCTTGGTACATCAATGACGACCGGTTATTTCAGCTACGACTTCCTATCTATATGCAGCATAAATGACCTGAGCAGCTTTTGTGGCCTTAAAACCTTGATAAATAACAAAAAAGAAATTGTCTAAATTGCTCATATTTCTGAATTTAATATTTCGTTTTACCGATCAGAAAATTAACATAAATTAGCTCAAAAAAAAAACAAATTCCGCAGAACAACACATTCTCTTTCGAAAGATTTAAAACATTATGCAAAACATTTAATGATATGCGAAGTGTTAAAATGAAAAAAACCGCATAAGCTTAGTTGCCAAGCTAATACATTCAGATATCGCATGTCGACTTATCATAACTAGCAAAAAGTTTCTAAGTGAGTGCAAGATTTGTATTATTGTTTCTCGACTCCAAAACCTTGCATGTAACTCATTAGATAAATTGATGATAAGCACAATCTATTGATTAATAAAAACAGTTAACATTTTCTAATAGTATATTACGTAACGAGAGTTGTACGAAGCATATTACAGTTACGCGGAACAGTAAATTAATTACTCGCGTAATTCCACGAGTACGTAATTGCCTTACAACTCAAGTTATGGACTATACTCTAGTTATTTGGGTACATATTTGGGTTAAACTGGAATAAGAATGGCCATAGATATGGGCAACTCAATTTACGCAATGTAAATTTCCGTTAGTATGGATTTTGGCAAGAGGGGCGCTGAACATATGAGCACGTAGTAGCAGCACTCAACGAATCGTAAACCAAACGCACGTGTGTGTTATCAATCATATCATTAATCGCGGACTGTTACACACGTGTGTGTTATGATGTATTTACATAGTCCACGAACTGTACAATAATGGGCATTTACAATAGTGGTCATAGATAAATATGTTTAGATATCACCATATTTCATCATTTCAAAGAATTTAGACAATCACACGTTTATGGAAAATGTTCGCCCGAGTTACCTCTGCATTTCTATAATAATTGTGTCACTGGGAGACTATACATCGGATGTGAAGGAATCTTAGCTCATCCAAGAATAACGTACAGCAGTTTCATCTGAAAATGTGCCATATTCATAACACTAACAAAATCCTTCTTAGCCTCTTAGCTTGATACCGAGTTTCGTGGATGATTTTACCAGTCTGCATGTTTAAGGTGAAATACGTCATCTGAGATATTCCTAAAATTGGAATAAGGATAAAGCATAAAAAATATCAAAATACTTAGGAAAGGTCTCCGCATAATATATTTCTAGACATTTTTCACAATAAAGACGTCTACTGTATTAAAAAGATGATTTTTCATAGCATTATGCACACTCCATGCACTCGATTTATATAGAACTTGCCTTTGCCGGTGGTGCATTGACTCCGCCGTTTGCTTTTTAAGGGTAGTAAACTTGTCGATAAATCTTTTTAATTTGTCACCCAACAATGAATTTAAAACCTCTGAAATTTAATTATAAAACATCAAATTTTAAATAAGACGTTTCCAGAGATTGTAGTTTTTTATACGTTTTGCGACGAGGGAATTAAATTAAAATTGCCGCGTTGCTGTTTAATTAATATTTTACAGAGTACTCATCTCAATATAAACATTTAAATTCCCCAATGGCGGATTAAAAGCCTGTTTAGATAGTTATCTAAATATCTTTTCAGATTCGAAAGGATTTTTTGTGAAAACGTTCGCGTTTCGAAAGTTTAAATTGGTATTAACGGCTTTAAAATAGCAACCTAGTTTAAAAGTCTGCTGTTGATGAGCCATTGTATATGATGACGCGATAAAGGCACAGTTTTAATTACGAATTAATCACAAACAGCTTCGTATATAATTAATGAACTATGAAAAACTTTACACCGAATAGAAAATATTAACGCCTAACTACTTTGTACTGTATACTATTACTAATTACTCGATACTAGATCATAAATTTTAGACGGCAAAGACAAGACAGACAAAACTATATAGACAAGACTACACAGACAAGACTGAAAAGAGAAGACTACAGAGGCAGGACTTGATAATTAAAAGTAGACAAGCAAGGCTTCGTATTCTACAGAGTTAGAGCGTTAACTAACAAATCTGGGGGTCTCGGGTTTTAATCCGGTGAGCGAGTGTCGGCCGCAATTGTACCAAATGCGTAATTAATTAATACCAATCAACTTAACCCATTACTGACCAGAATTGATTGTGAAAGAAAAATACAGTTTTATCACTTAATATTATCTAAAACGATTCTAATTAACAAAATTACAAAAAAAATATATTAAAAAAAACCCAATTGTTACAAACTCTGTAGCATGTCCACACTCGTCCCATGAGTATATAATCTTGTATTTCTTTTGGAATGGAAATTTGAATTTGCTTTTTTTCTTTACGGGAGTAGCGTTTTGTATGTCCCAGTGGTTCTATACTATTGTTGTTTGTCTCAAGTGCTAATGGTTTACTATCATGCCATTTTATTATAAGAATTTCGTTTTTCTGGTCGAATCCAAAACAACAATAGCCTCAATCGGTGTATTTTATCATCTAATTGCTACAAATTAATGTTTTACAAACAGTTTTGTGTTTTATTTTCTGGGATGGTTCCGGTTGCGTTTAATTTCATTTTTGTCAGATGGCACATTATATCATGGCTAGTGAAAGAATTATCCCAAAATAGTTCGTGGTTTTCATATTGGTCAGCAGGTATTGAAGAAATTAGGTTTGTAATAACTCGAACTCGGTCCATCAGATTTATAACTTTTGCCACAATATGTATCAAAATTGTATAAATAACCACTGGATAATACACCTATTGATAAAAAAAATTCAAATTACGACCATATTTTAAAATGTTAAAACAAAACTTTAAACCAATCAAATTTTGATGCAAACTTTGAAGCTTATATAGTACCTAGTAGAATTTTTTTTTATCAGTACGTGTATTATCAGCTAGATTGAGATATTTTTTTATTTCCTTGAACAGTCTTCTTGGCATCGAATTATATACTAAAGATACACCGCGTGTGGAATTTGTTCCCAGTAAATATCCTCTTGAGGAAGACTATGGTAACCGCTAAACAATAAAATGCTAACAAAACTTCCCACTTCATCGACAGCAAGAGTATAATTTAGATTATTTTTTTGTTGTGCATACAATAATGCAATAATGCTTTGTTGTACTATATGATCAATAATATCTTGAGAGAAAACCTCTTGAAATATTTCAACCGCTGTTTTTACCTGTTTTGAGAAGAAACATTTCCAAAGTTATCTTTGGAAATACTGTTCTACTATACTATACTATACTACTGTACTATACTGCATTGGATTCTGTGTCCACTCTGGTGGTCTTGCAACTGTTTCAGGAATTAATGATTCGAATTTATTGTCCACTTGTAGCAACTGGGATTGATTTCTGATATACCTTCACTTTGCAAAAGATAATTTGTGACTTTACACAACTTACGTATTTCTAAAACCATTGTATCATCATCGCTGTTTAGTTCTGGTTCGTCATGTACAACTAGAGGTACAAATAATTCTAAGATACCTGCATCATCCTTGCACTTCTTTCTCGTCAAGGTTATTTTCATCAAAATTTTCTGTATCAGTAAGCTCATTAGGGGATCTGGAGGAATAATAGCAACTTAAATATTGTCATCATCACTAACATCTTTCAGGATCATCTAAAATTTCCTCTAACTGCTTTGTTGTTAGATACTTTTTTCAGCTCATGACTTTGTTATAAAGTATTTTTACAAAGCTAAAGCAGAAACAATTTTTAGGAATCTACTTGTTTATTGATGATGTTTTCAGCTACTGTACTAAAAATGGTACACTAAAATTAATAACAAATTTTCAATTTATAAAATAGTAATTGGCTTACCTTATTAGTGAAATCACAAAATACAACTATTATGCAATAGAGATAGAGAGAGAATTTATTTATTGTATAGTTTATTCTCTCTCTATTTCATACATATCACTACCATCCTTCCCCATACCAACCCGCAATGGCCAGCGTGGTAGGGGAAAACGGCTAAATACCCCAATGACAGTACAAACTACGGTAGCGGTCAGGCAAGATCTCGAGCAGAGAGTGCAAAGAATCTCCGGAGTAAACTAGGCTACTTGCGAAGACGAACACTGCACATCGCGTCTTACAACGAACGAACTTTATTATCGGATCAACAAGTAACTGAATTAGAAACAGAACTTGATAAAATAAAATGGAACATCGCAGGCTTGAGCGAAGTTAGAAGAAGAGGAGAAAGCCAGATAACACTGAAAACTGGCCACAATAAAAACTGGGCTTAATGCACAATATGAAAATCATACAGGTGTATGCCCCCACGTCATTATCATCAGCAGAAGATTTGGATGCCTTCTATGACAACATCAATGAAGCATTGGAAGAAAATACTAACTATTACACTCTACTGATACGCGACTTCAATGCCAAACTCGGAAGGAAACAAGATGAAGCCGATACTTCAATAGGCACCCATGGCTTTGATGAAAGAAATGAGAGAGGAAACAGACTCCTCAACTTCTTGCAAGAACATGGTCTCTATTCAATGAACTCTTTCTTTGACCAAAAACTACAACGGAAATGGACTTGGATCAGCCCAGATGGCAACACTAAGAACGAGATAGATTATATCTTAACAAACAGGAAAGAAAAAGTCCCCGACGTAGCAGTCCTGAACAGGCTCTCCATAGGCAGCGACCATTGAATCCGAAAAATAGTTTCTGTGAACATCAGTAGTGAAAGATTGAAGATGTCCTACCGAAGAGAAATTGAAAACCGCTTGTATAACTCTTACGCAAACCAAATGGCGACTAACGGAAGTATCAACATAGATGATCTTAACACATCGATAACAATTGCAATAAAACAGGCAGAATAGAAACACTGTGATAAACCAAACGAGAGAGAACAGAAACTAAGCAGAAACACCAACAAAATAATGGAAGAAAGAAGAATGCTGAAAAACAAATACGGTCAAAACTTTGCGGAACTGAGACAATTGAACTCGAAAGACATACGAAAAGACGTCAGAACATTCAACACGAATATGGTTGCTAGATCGATAGAGGCAAACAGAAGCTTAAAAGTACTTAGGCAGAAAATCTCAACAGGCAGAAGAAATATACATATACTCAGAAATAGACAGGGAAATATAACATCAAATAGGAAAGAAATCCTCGGGGTGGTGACAGAATTTTATGAAGAACTATATAAATCACATCAAAGCGCAATAGAAGCGAACCAAATTCCGAAACCACAAACCAAGGGTCAGAAGAAATTCCAGAGGTCACTATCTCCGAAATACCAACAGCACTCTCGGAGATGAAGAATAACAAATCACCTGGGGACGATGAAATCAGCATAGAAGCAATCAACCTGCTCTTTAACTCAAATTCTCTAAATTCTCTAAAACTCAAATTCTCTAAAACTCAAAGTGCTCTTCACCGAATGTTTCATGACAGGAATAACGCACTCAGAATGGAACAATGCAACAATCATTGTCCTGCATAAAAAGGGTGACATCAACGACCTTGGAAATTACCTAGCCACCAGCCTGCTGTCACATATATTTAAGCTGTTCACAAGAATAATCACGAAGAGAATAACTGTTAAGCTAGAATCATACCAACCAAGAGCACAAGACGGATTTAGATCACGGTTTGGTACAAACGACTACCTCCAAGCCCTAAAAAACCTCATAGAGAAAATGATAGAGTATAACAAGCCACTGGTCCTAATATTCGTACATTATGCGTTTGACTCTGTGGACCAACACGAAATCCTAAAAGCATTAACTGATTGCCGTGTAGCTCACCGGTATACGTATATAATCAGATACATATACAAAAATGCCACAGCATCTGTCCGACTCCACAACGATACGGGAAGATTTAAAATACCCAGAGGGCCTCGACAAGGCGATACAATCTCCCAACGACTTTTAATAACTTACTCGAATACATGTTTAATCTATTGATCTGCAACACCTAGGCATTAACATTAATGGGAAATAGCTGAGTCATCTCATATTTGCAGACGACATAGTCATTATAGCGGATAGCATCGACCAGGCAAAAATGATGATACAACGCCTATATAGCCTCACGCAAAGTGGGACTAAAGATCAACTTTGCAAAAACTCAGTTGATGACCAATCTTGTACTGACTGATAGTATAACCGTAGATGGAATCGAAGTCAAAGAGACCACCTCATATAAATACCTAAGGCATGAAATCCGCATACACAGAGATAAACAAACGTGTGAAATACCAAGAAGAATAGGATTAGCTTGGGCTGCATATGGAAAACTGAAATATATATTTAAGTCCAACTTACCAACCTGCTTGTAACGTAGAGTTTTCGATCAATCCGTCCTCCCCGTCTTAACATACGGTGCAGAGACATCAACACTAACAAAGAAGGTAATAAATAATATCAAGGTAACGTGCAATGAAGAGAGAAATGAAGTTGGGATTATCCCTTAGAGAGCGAATCGCTAACACCGAAAGCCGGAGAAGATCGTGAGTAGCAGATGCAATAAAACGAAAACAACTTTGAAGTGGAACTGGGCAGGGCACATTGCGAGAATAAAGGACAACCGAAGGACCAGACAGTTAATGGAGTGGAGACCAAGACATGAAGCTCGCCGAAGCAGAGGAGGCCAACTTGCAAGATGATCCGATGATATTAAACGTATCCATACAAATTGGATGCAAGCAACGTAAGACCGGCAGATGTGGAAGCAGTCACGGGAGGCCTATGTCCAGCAGTGGACTACGATAGGCTAATTGATGATGATGATGATATTTTATACATTATACAAAGGGCTATCTACCACCAGAACATCCTTTTGTCCCATAATACAATATTTTTGCAGATCTGGTTTAATATTTGACAAAATAGATTTTTTTTTTAAAAGAATCAATTGCATCACACGTGCTTAAAATCGTGAACTGTAAAAACTGTGTTACTACATAACCTTACAAGGTTAGAGTTTCCGTCATATGACAATGAATATCGTATTATATATGACACAACACAAGCTTGGCCCATCCCTCAATGCTAGGTCCAGCGCAACTTCATTATCCTCTGGCAGAAATTCTTGTTTATCTGTACTGATACAATATCCGAATTTCTTGAAACAGTTTTTGACAGTAATATCACTTACTGTAAACCATGCATTCCTAGAAAATTTCATGGCGATTTGTTTCGAGGAACGTAAGAGTATGTAGAACAAGTTCTCTTCTTCTCATTTAAATAGGTGTATGACACATTGATCTAAAGTTTGAAGTTTACAGGTGATATTAACGTGAAGAAACAGGTAAAAACGAGAATTTTACATTTTGAAATGTTGGTAAGTCCGTATGAGTAGCACGGTTGTCAATATAAAGCAAGACATTTTTACGTTTTGTCTTTCTCATCCAAGCTTTTGTATTATTCGCTTAATCAATAGGTAGAGTCTTGATATATTTAAAACATCTAGATCAGTTTGATTTCTCGATGTTGAAAAGAGCGAGCTTATCCGTTCCGGTCATATTTACGCATTGAAGAATACTTAGACGTTCCTTGCTTTGTTTCCCTCTATGACGGTTTTCGCCTTTAAATGTAAATGTTTTACTGGGAAGGCACTTGAAGAACGGAGTTCTGTTTTATCCGCATTGTAAATATCGTCTGGTTGATACTCCTTACGAAACTGGGAAAATCTTCAGTCTATTGGTTAGACGCGCTTCGGTTCACGGATTTACGTTCTCCGGCTACTTTTTAAAATCTGTATCATTACGTCTCTTAAAATCCTCTAACAAGCTGTTACTACCCGCATAGTTCTGATTTCCCAATTTCGAAGCTAAATCTATAGAATTTTGTTTAAACATGGCTCCTTCGATGGGAATGATCTTGTCGAGAGTTTGTTTCAACCATTCTAAAAGGCAGTTTTCAATATCGGGAAACTCGGAAAATCGACTCCTCTTAATATTTCCATATCGATCGGAGCATTGAAACTTGATAGAATCTTTTGACTAAATAATTTTATAATAGGATTGGATTCTGGTAGACCAAACTCGCTCTGAATTTTACTACGCGATTTCCCACACTCAAACGCATTCACAATTTTGAATTTATCAACTATAAACACTTGGAGTTGTCTTTTAGACATGACGTAGTTATTTCCAAAGATTGCGTTTTGAAATGCGTCTTTACCCTTGAGGGTTTTATCGAAGACTCATTACTCATTAGTTAAAAACTATTTAACAGTGAGGTCTAACAACCTCTCCTTATTTTACTAAAAACACATATGTTTTAAGTCATAAATAATAGACCCTCTCTTATAGAGGCTTATATTTTTCACTAATAGAGGTTTTTGAGCCTAAAAACGCTTACCTCGGGTTTTCTCGCTTACCCAGCTCTCAGGTTAGGCATCGAGCACCTGAGAGAGTTTTGAGAGGCTATACGGTATTTAATAGTTTTGTTAATTTTAATTCACAAACAAACTCCATTTCTCATAAAAGAAAGTGATGATCCTATTAATTTATCATCGATAAATTCATATCCATAAATTTATCAATGGAAGATAATGATATTACGAATTGATAAAAACTTTTATGATTTAATCAGCTTAAATATTTTTTTATATGAAGATAATTTGTTGATATTGCATCTCAATGTAAGAGATCTAAATGCTAACTTTGAAAACATTGAATTATTTAGTGGGAATTTACATGTTAAGTCTTATGTAATCATATGTACTGAGACTTGGAAGATACCTTTCTTCTACTTTTTTACGCTATAAGATTCCTTCGGTTAATATAATCACAGTAACATAAATAAATCAGATGGAGTCATCTACTTTACTACTAACATCTTTACGAATTACTTTCCTATACATGGTGTTAAGTAAACATGCGTCAAACATACCTTATTTTAAGCATATTTTGTCTTTTGATGATTTCTGAAAAACCTTTTGTTTCGAAGATACAGGGTGAACAAAATTTGCGACAATAGCAACATTTTATTATCAAGAAGTACATGTAAAGTTGGTCATTACACAATAAATATTTGAAATGACTTTTTCCAGCCTGTATACAAGCAATCAATCTTCTCCTTATTGAGTGGCGAACTCTTTCAAACATACCAGAGTTGTTTCTAAATGAATTAAACCCAGCAATTATTGGTTTTCGCAATTCGTACAAATTCTGCACTGGAGTTGCGTAAACTAATAACTTCAGATAGCTCCATAGGAAATAATCCAGGGGGTATAAGTCTGGGAAACGAACAGGCCATGCGTCTGCGAAATGTGGTGGTGCACTATCGTGCATAAACTACATTGCAATTCTTGTCGCCAATCTGCGAGAACATCATCCTGCAGAGAATTCTGGCAGTGTTTCTTCCAAAAAGTTACGATACATTTCGCCAGTAAATCTTGCTGGTAGAAATACCGGTCCAATTAGATGGTCACCCAAAAATCCGACCCAAACATTAAAGGAGAACTGATGATAAAACCGATCTTCACATACCTTATGCGGATTTTCATCTGCCCACCCATGGTTGTTATGAAAGTTCCTTATTGCATGTCTTGAGAAATTGGCTTCATTGGTGAAAAGAATATGTGTCAGGAATTGGGGGATTAGAGGCAAAGTTTGCAAATGCATTGACATAATGCAAAACGTGGACGATAATCAGCAGGTAATAGTGCCGGAACACGTTGAATATGGTATGGATACAACAAATTGCAATTTGTCACGTAGAATTACTTGGATTTTCCTCTACCATGTCCAGCACATCTCCGGTTGTAGCGTTCTTCCCGTCATTAACCTTCCTAGCCCTCCATTTCGTTTTAATGTACCTGTTTCACCAAGACTACGATGAATGTTTTGGAAGATTTTTCGGTCTGGGATACTACTGCTAGGTAACCGTTCAATGTACAATCGTCTAACTTGTAATGAAATACCATCAGCAAGTCCATACCTTAAAAGCATGTCAGTCATCTCGGCGTTCGTATACATGGTAGAGAATTTCACTAACTATTAAAGACACGCCAAACAGCCAAACGTCACTCAATGTAAACATCTGCGACCGATTCAGGTGATGATCATTGACGAGACGTATTCAAATGGAAGCCACTTGAACGTTAGTAGATAAAACAGCCGTTCTTAGTTATCGTCAGCAATTTTTTGAATTTGATAAACTCATTGGCGTATGCCATAATTTTATTTCTATTAATGATTTGAACAAATATCGATTGTCTATTGTTGTCGAAAATTTTTTTCACCCTGTATCTTCGATACAAAGGGTTTTTTCAGAAATCATTATAGGACAAAATATTTTTAGGAATAACCTCTTGAAATTTTGCTGCATCTTTACCTAACACTCTGTATATGTAAGTTTTGGAATTAATACAAACAATAAACATATCGAGGAAGAATTCGTAATTGATTACGACCATCTGGTTAATCGGTTCAACTCATCGTCTCTGCAGGAAATTTAGGACCCATATGCGTCATAATAATTTCCTGCGCGCAGTTGAGTTTTTCAGTATTTTTTACAGATAAAATGATAGTATATTACAGAACGAGTTTCATAAGCGCGGTTTTTCAGCACGCTTCCATGTTTAGAAAACGAGGAGAGTAACGAGAAGTGTTTTAATGGGCAAGTGCGAGAAACCGAGTTTTTTTATAATATTTTTCTATTTTCCGCTCTTTTATGCCATTCCTAGATAACAAAATCGTCGATCCATATTGAGAAAATTTTATCGCGCTCGGCGATCCCTTAACGAATCCCTATGAGTGCTTTAATGACTTCATTATAGACTCAAAATAGAAAAACAATAATAATTGACTCTGTATTTAAAGTGAAAAGAACAGATGTAATAATAAACTAGTAATAAATTCATAACAAAGGGTCTAATGATTCCTTGTAAAAACAAAGAACCATTTTATAATATTTGGAAATTGGATAAATATAGTATTGAGCTTAATAATGAATACAATACAATACAATATTGTAAAGCACTTAATAAATTCATTAAATCAGCTAAATGAAATTATGAAAGTAATCGAGTTAAGAATAAAGTAATAATAATTAATAATAATAATTATTAGTAATAATTATTAAAAGTTAGTAATACTAGTTATTATTATTACTACAGCAAAAGAAACTTTGGCAATACGTTAATTGTACACTAGGTAAGAATATTATTATAACTAATGATATTAATATAAGGTATGAGAGCCATAAATTTCGCAGCCTCAACAGACCTAGTAGTAGCACCCTGTTAGCACCCTGTTAGAAAATATACATAAAGTGGCATGGGTATCTCCAGACGGGAAAACCTTCATCTTAATCGATCACCTACTAATAGACGCTCTTCATAGGTCCTTATGAACGTAAAAGCTGCAGAGGAGGAAATATTGACCCGGACCATTTCCTCGAGAAATTAAGAGCGAGAATCTTAAACACCTAACAAATCAGAGGAGAAAAGATACCCATATTTAACACAGTGCTACTACGGAACGAGAACGAGCAAAAGCTTTTCGAGGATAACATAAGGGCAAAGCTGCCCATGAACAAAAATATTTCAATAGGAGAATGGTCGAAGAAATGCAAGGAAGCACTCCTCTGCTGGGTCTAAGACCAACGACTGGTCCGACTCGGAATGCGAAAGATAAATAGCAGAAAACAATGAAGCAATAAAAAGATGACACAAACAGGAACGAGGGGATAAGTGGAAGAATACAGAAGAGCAAGAAGGCGTGAAAAGAAGTTACGCAGAGAAAAGAAACAGCTTTTGAACAAGCACAAATAACGAATTTAGAAAAATTCCAGCAAAACTCCAAAGGTGATAGATACTAACTAGGTGGGTGCAGCACTTGAAACAACTCCTAAACGCGAACACAAACGCAAATGAAACCCTAGAAATCGGACAATGAATGGGCGAAGAAGAGATGGAACCATCTTGCAGACAAGAAATTATATAGAAATACCCGAAAAGTGCAACGATGGACTAATATGCCCCATATACAATAACAGGGACCCTCTAAACTGTAATAATGACATGGCATTACGTTGCTAAACGTAATGCCTCTGTTAAAACGGAAGACTACTTTTTCCAAATGTGGAAAAACTCATAGGGGACTAGCAGGGGGGTTTCTGTCCTGGAAAATCCACAGTTCACGAAATATTTGCGCTTAAACAAATATTCAAATAAACACGTACTATTTGTACCATTTTAAAACCACATTATTCAGCATTATGACAGAATTATACGAACCAAATTCTATGATGCCAATTTCTAGAGATACGAACGAAGCTAGTGAGACTGGCAATGATGACAATGAAGAACGTCAAGTGAACCATAAAAATACAATATCTCACAGCATATAGAAATACTGAAAAATAAAGTGAAAAATTAGCTAGTAAAATAGGTAACAATACAAATGTTGGAAACACCGTAAAGCATAACTGCAAGAGTTCTGTTTATCCTTCTAATGTCTACAGAGAGATTTGAAATTGAAAAGATAATACTGGAAATGAATGATAAAGCTGGTGGTGGAAATAGTATTTATAGTAAACTGCTTAAGTAATGATGGTAATCAGTATGATGTTTGTAATGATGTTTGTATTTTTGTAATGATGTTCATAATGATGTTTGTATAGTTAACGATGTTAGTTTTCCATTGGAATATATTTTTAATAAATATATTATTACAGCCATATGGCCTACTTCTTTAAAAAAAGCTGATATAATTTAAGTATGGTAACAAGCACGTAACAGCGTGTAAATATGGACTTATTTCCAATTTAGCTGAAATTTTTGAAAAAAATAGATACAATAGGTTATACGATATTTATTCTAGAAAAAACCTAATTCATAAACAATTTGGTTTTAATAAGAATGGGGGTACTGCCGATGCACTTGCCCTATACCTCAAATTTTAGTCACAATAACATTAATACAAATCCCTCAACAGTATTAGTATTCTTGGCTCTTGCCAAAGCTTTCGACACTGTTAATTATAAGATATTGTTAGAGAAACTTTGGAACCGTGGAATCAGAGGTCTTACGCATCAACTAATTAAAAATTTCTTAACAAATAGAGAACAATGCGTTAAGGTAAGTAATTGTATAAGAGAATAGAAATCTGTAAAAGTTAAAGTTTCTCAAAGAACCATACTTGGTATGCTATTTATTTATAATGTAGTATGGATTTACCAATATAAAACTTTAAGCAACAAAAATGTTCATTATGTGGCAATGGCAAATACTTCAAATTACTTCCTAACAATATGAAGTTCCTTATTTCTTCAAAGAAGGTATAAAGAAGCAAAATTAGGAAGTGGATTAGAACTATTGACTAATTAGTTTATACTAGTTTGTAGATTGTAGATTGTAGATATGGTGATGACGACTTGTACTGCGACCTTTATAGATCCATTGTACCCCACCCTCCTCCTCCAAGCGTTGGTGTACTTACCCATTTAGGGCGCCTCCTCTAATCCTGATTCCTTAAGGAATTTCAGGATCTGGGCGGAATTCAAGACCTGCAGCTCCTCTGTGTTCAAGCAGTGAGCCCCAAGGTACATGCTCCGCAGTCTTTGAGCTTATGTATAGGGGTTTCCTCTGCTGAGCCACAGAATCTGCATCCGTCATCCTCCTCTAGGCCTAGGCCCTTGAGATGTTTCCTAAGTCTGTTATACTAGTTTATATCTGTCCTATTATTTTGCTAATTTTGCTAATTTTTAATTGGATATCAATGTTTATCATTATTATAACTTTTATCATTATTATAACTCAATGTTTATCCTTAGATACTTTATACTTGTAAGTTATTATATTATTCTGTTTTTTCTGGTAAGTTATTATATTTCTGGTATATACAGGTGCGATGTACCTTTTTAGAATATATATCCAGACGTAAATAAATAAATAATTACATCCAGAATTAAGATATCTCCAATAGCACGTATTCCAATAATAACACAGGTTCTAGTTATAGAGAGATTTGCAATTAATTGAGATCTTTTTATAAATATGATGATGCCCAATATTATATTTCTCATTTAATCTCCCTTGATCCCGAGGTTTTCAATCCAATTAAAGGATATGATGAATCGCACAATAATAAGTTACACGGTGTTTCGATCTCTACGCAAATAATCTGTTCAATATACAAATATTTTATTTAATTGCGAACTTATTATTATTGTCTTTTATTGTTTTAATTAGGATTTATAAAGTTATAAAAAATACTTGAATTAAATATAATTTCAAAACTGTCAATTTGTTACAGTTTCTTCGTTTTGAAATGATTGGACGTGCCGTTCCGATCTTAATTCTCTTAATAAGCGTCGCGACGCATCGTAGTTTTGTGAGTACGGCACCTTCACCGCCTCCAGCACCCAACGAGCAACTACATCAGCAACAGCAAGGTAATTTTAGTATAAAATATTTAATTTGAAAAACCGCGAAATATTAAAGTTTTTTTTACTTTATTTAATACTTTTTTGTAATGTTTTTCTATAATCAAATCTTGAGGTAGATATAATTAAGCCACTTATTTTGAAAGTCGTGTAAGCCAATTTTCAAAAATAAAATGATTAACTACTTTATATTGATATTTCTGCGTTATCTTCTCATTTTGAGGAAACGTATATACAAATTATATTTAAAAACACATATTTTAAATATATTTGACGACAATTTTCTTCAAAATGAAAAGATGACGTAAAATGTAAATATAAAGTAGTCAGTGTTATGATGTTTGAAAATTGACTTGACAATACCACTTTGAAAATAGGCGGCTCAATTGTAGATTTGTATTAATATATTATATAACACAACATAAAATGGAATATTGCACTTGTATTCAAACGATTTTGGACTACGCAAAATAAAATTGTCAACACACATTTTTAATTCAGACTTTGATAAAACTATATATATATATATATATATACATATATATATATATATATATATATATATATATATATATATATATATATATATATATATATATAAATATATATATATATATATATATATATATATATATATATATATATATATATATATATATATATATATATATATATAGTTTTATCAAAGTCTGAATTAAAAATGTTTGTTGACAATTTTATTTTGCGTAGTCCAAAATCGTTTTAATACAAGTGCAATATTCCATTTTATGTTGGGTTATTGGGTTATATTATTGTCTTTATAGTTTTTATAAATTAAAAGCAGAGGTCTATCTCTATACACGAGTTTGCTTGTACTGGCAGCAGTAAAAAAATTCAGTGGAATTTATTCCAAGCATGTTTCCAAGCATCACATAAAATCTTCCTATAAACAGTAACTCGTTAAATCGACGGAATTTTTGAGAATAATATTTTTATAAATTATTACTTTTATTTTATTTCTTCATCGGATAAGAGATTTTATCGCGTAGAATAATCATTTCTACAATTTTCCATGAAGCTGCCACGTAAACACAGAATACAATATCGGCAAGGCAATAAATTTTAAAAAGTAAACTGGAAAGATTAGGAAAAATAGGTGAGATATGGCTAAAAAGGTAAAATATTTCACGTAAACGTAAGGAAAATAGTACGACGAGTAAAAAGGTAACAATGTGACTTTACACTTAACGTTACACGGTGTAAATGAACTTTTCCACTTTGGAAACTAAATTTGAAAGCGCCTCGCATTAACCTGAAGATAATTAATGGAACGAAGTGCTACTTTAGCGGTAGCTAGCTTAATAACATATTTATTAAGAAAATTATATCACAATCTCTCTTTTTAAAGACATTAATACATTCCATGTAACATCTACACCGCTCTTGCACTTCCATAGGGTTTCACCTAATGTGGATTAAGCAAACCAAAATACGAACTGAGCACACAATTGGACGATCAAACGATCCTCCCATGACGGGCGACGTTCGATCGTGATTATACGAAATGCTTGTTCGAAGATGATCAATATCCCTCCCTACATGTACCCGTTAATAAACATACCCAAGATTATCTTACAGGGATCTTGCGAACGTATCGTTATTATCTTGGATCGAGCGATTGTAAAATTTTGCAAAGGTCTGTGACCGTCTAGGCCAACCAGCAGTACCTCTCGTTGTGTCTATATCGACACCATTTCTAATATCAGCCAATGATACTGCAGCATATTTTGTACTATGTGCTGTGAACTGATTTGTATCAATGCCTGTTTTAGACAGCAAGGATTTTTCCCATTGACCAATCGTTTGAGAAGTTACGTTTATGTATGGGTTGATGTTTGAAATGAGTGTATGAGTAATATCTTTTGGTCATTTCTTAGGTCTTTTGTCTTATTCAAGTAATGAATTACAGCTGTAGCGACACAGCCCCAGTTTTTCTTTATAAAAGGGTAGTATAAGCTCTGGCTGATTTCTTCCTGGCTTGGACGTTTTTATCAAGTATGGTATTTTTTTGTTATTTTCTACTTGTACATGGATATGTTTTTTATATTAATTAGTGCGATAGTTTGATGTGCTGAAGATAAAATAAGCATTGTTACTACTTTTCTTGCTGCACCTTTTAACTGCTTTTATATACTTTTAGCTGTTTCGATCGCGCCAAGTCCTCTCTATGTACTGTAAGACTGGTGTATTGTCCCCTGTACTAGTATATTTAAACTTTGTGCATTAAACTATTTAAACTACTTGCATTAAATATTGGAATATTGTTTGATGAAGAAATTTTCCACCATAGCTTTAAGGCACCTTGGTATTGTTTGAGTGGTGATGATGTTATGGACTTGATCATGATTTCTATTGATGCTTTATTTATTCTATTACTTTGGAACGGTTTGCTGACAAGTTGCCTGCCACCAATGAAAGTTTGTGTGCCCGTGGATGTATTTCTTTCTTAGAAGGAGACAATTATACATTTCTCTGAGGTTTAAAAACTAAAGACGGTTCGGTAAGTAGTGATTTGAAGAGCGTGTACCAGAGCTGGGTTGACCACAATGGTACCACGGCTCTTACCTCAGCTTTATAGGTTATTATTTTTCGCCTAAGGGTAAGAGCGAAAGGAGGAAAAAACATAGATTTTTCATTCGTCCACCTAATTGCAAATGCATATACTGTGATCGTCTTTGGATCTGGGAAGCGAGAACAAAATCTAGGACATTTTAGTTTCAACCTTGATGCAAGAAATTTCAATTGAGAAAATTACAAACTTTTTATTGATTTTTTTCAAGTGACTCTTTACAAAGTTCCCATTCGGTATCTATATTAGTGATTCTCGATGCTAAATCAGCCGCATTATTCATAACTGACGGGATGTATGACGGGTAAATCCAGATTTTTCTGCTTTTGCACCATTGCCAGACCTCTCTTGCTGACGCATTTAAGTGGGGATATTGAATGCCACCTGCCCTATTGATATAGGAAATCGCAGACGTATTATCAATTCTTAATAGAATTTTGTTGTCTTTTACTTCGCGATACATCTTAGCAAAGAACGCTACTAACAGTTGTAAATAGTTTATGCTAAACTTTCTTTCCTCTTTCTTTCCATCTGAAGATATCTCAAATTTAAACTGAAGAGTTCTAACAAACTTAGAACCTGTTGGTGTATTTCCACCATTACAGTTCTTCCATTATTAGTTTATTAACATAATTTCTACCGTCGTAGTCGTTGTCACTTAAAATTAAGGCTATATACTTTTGCCTTTCTAGTCTTTTACAGTAGATGGATCCATAATCCTCCCCTAGGCAAGCTGCAGTCTGTCAACACAAGTCTAAAATCTACTGAATTTATATTAAAACCAAGGTATTTGCATTTATGACCTGTGTTTGTGAATTTTTTTGGTAGTTTATGTTTTTAATTAATAGATCATCAAGGTAAATAATTGATAAAGTACCTAGTCGTCTAATTATTTTTATAACGCGTTTCCTAATTTTTATATAAACAAAAGGATTTGTGCATAAACCAAGGGGAAGGCATGAAATCTGGAAGAGCTGCCTCTTAAATTAAAATTTTTAAAATAGGAAAATGGACTGTTAGTCGTATGGACAGTTTGTTGTATGGACAGTTTGCCGTACAGACCGTTTGTTGTTTGGACAGTTTGTCATATGGGCAATTTTTCATATAAACAGTTTGTCGTATAGACAGCTCTTTGTACATGTTATTTCTGTACAAAGACATACTTAACTGTGAATGAATCACCACACTTACAGATTTTTTGAGTAGTGTCTCATATGAAGGTTAAATACTTTTTATGTGGTACCGGTTTCATATGGAAATTCATATATCTTTTTTGTTGTACATACAGTTTGTCGTAAAGACAGTTTGTCGTATAAACAGTTTGTCATATAGACAGTTTTTGTACATGCTGTTGTTGTCCAAAAAACATACTTAAATGTAAATGATTCACACTTAAGCATATTTTAATTGTCTCGTATGGTCGCTAAATACTTTCTATGTGATACTGGTTTCATATGGAAACTCATATATATTTTTTGTTCTACAGACAGTTTGTCGTATGGACTGTTTGTCGTACAAACAGTTAGTTATATAGACAGTTTGTCGTATAGACAGTTTGCCATATAGACAGTTTTTGTACAAAAACATACTCAAATGTGAATGAATCACCACACTTAAGCAAGCATTTTTAAGTAAGTGTCTCGTATGGAGACTAAATACTTTTTAAGTGGTACTAGTTTCGTGTGGAAACTCGTATATCTTTGTTATACAGACAGTTTGTCGTATAAACAATTTGTTGTATGAGACAATTTGTCATATAGACAGTTTTTGTATATGTTGTTTTTGTACAAAAATATACTTTAGTGTGAATGAATCAACACACTTAAGCATTTGTTAAGTAAGTGACTCGTATGGAGGCTAAATACTTTTTATGTGATACTGGTTTCGTGTGTGAACTCCTATATCTTTGTTATACAGACAGTTGGTCGTGTAAACAATTTGTCATATAGACAGTTAGTCGTATGGACAGTTTCATATAGACAGTTTTTTGTACATGTTGTTTTTGTACAAAGAAAAAAAGAAAACATACTTATGTGTGAATGAGTCCACACTTAATCATTTTTTAAGTGTCTCGTAAGGAGGCTACTAAATACTTTTTATGTGATACCTGCATTTCCATTTTGACTTTTATCAGTTTTTATTTAATTTAATTCTGCCAGTTTACAAACCCAGTTTGGTTATCGATTTGTTTTCAATTTTTTTTCCAGAATTTCATCCGTTTTTTGGTTCTTCCTATCTCTTAGTGATCGTGAACATGATTTTCTCTTCTTCTTATATCCTGACATTATAAACCTTTTATTCTTTTCGTAATTTCTTGCACTTAGAGTATTCAGTACGTGTGAAACGTCAAACACAAAGCTGTGTGTACGACTGTGGATGGCGGACGGCCGGCAACACCAGCCTAGGCGCCAAATTTCAAACTCTAAAAAGTATGAAATGTTAGCAATGACGAACATTACTACAAATTATTATCGAGAACGAGACGTGTAGTATAATACATTTTATACCGGTGGCATATTCAAGTTAATATGTCCTATCTGCGATTTTGGAACAAAATTACAGACAATATGTTGATAAAATGTCTCAAATGAGAGACATTTTATCCTGAAATATGATTTATGTGACAATGTACCGGGTGTGTCAGAACTCCACCGACAAACTTTCTGGGTTGATTCTATTTCCAAAATAAGCATAAAATTCTATAATGTGAGGTCAAAAACGCTTGGTTTCCAAGATACTCGACAAAAAAATAAACGGGAAAACAATTCCGATAAATGAAGCGATTAATTTGTATATGTAATTTGTACCAAAAATTTATCGGGGTTTCTTTCCCGTTGAGATAAAAACCCAACAAAAAAAAATAGCAATGCTTTACGAAACGTTTTCCGAATAGGCAGCAACTTCTTCTTCAAAAAAAAATTGCAGCAATTCATAAACGTCTTCGGAACGTGAAGAATTTCATAGTTCTATGACAGATACAGTAATAGTACGGTTCGCAAGGTGGCATTAGAAGAAAATGTCTTGGATGCTGTTGCCAATAATCCAAGAACTAGTGTTTGAACTGTAGCACACGGACTCAGAACCAGTGCTTCAACAGTGTGGCGAGCTATCCGCGAACAGTTCTTACAACCTTTTAGAATTCACAAGATCCAGGGACCAAATTGTAATGACTTTGCTCACGAGTACAATTTTGTAGGCTTGAAGAGCAAACAACAAAATGAACGGTTTCCAAAGTTGATAGTTTTAACCGATGAGTCTGCGTTTACAAGGGAAGGTTCGATAACCTTGAATGTTCGATAACCATAACAATCACTTGTGAACTAAAAAATTCCTCACGCAATATGTGGTAAAGGTTATCAACACAGATTTTCAATTAATATTTGGCATACACAAATTTTCTATTAAACGACTTCCTCGATGGATTAGACCCGGTCCATTTTAATACATGATTTAGCATTACTTTATCATTCATCCTGTATGTTCTTTGTTCTCTTCGACCCGGTCCATTTTAATACATGATTTAGCATTATGTTATTATTCATCCTGTATGTTCTTTGTTCTCTTCCATAACTGTTATGGTTGTAGGCATCATTGTAAAGCATCCATCTCAGATTACAATATTTTCTTTTCGTTTTTAGTAACTGTACACATATTATATTTATTTTTTCTTTCTAAATTTGGAACAGCTTCCTGTTTCTATTTCTTCTTCCATCACTTTAAAGTGTGACCAACATATACTTTAAAAAGCGTAGCTGACCCATAGGTTCTTTATTTATATACAAATAGCATGTGTTTCCTTTTCTAAGTTTAATTGTTTCTCGATTAGCTCAAATCTGATAATTAAATATATAGATAATTAATTGTGATGTGATTGTGCATTAAATGCATACTGATAATTAATTGTGAAAATCTGATGCATATTCCTGTCCTGACTTCACTCTTTCTTCTTCGTCTAAAATATCCTCGACAATATTCTAGATAATATAATCATTGTCATCATATTACCCTAATTACAAATATAATCCTCATTTGTGTTGACTAAATAAAAGTATTACTAACTGATAATGTTCTCCAATTATAACAAATGCAACTTTCTGAAGAAGAAGTTAATTTCTACATTATTCCGCCAAGTAAATAATTCAATAACCATACAAAATAGTTTAATAGATCCTTTCTTAACTAGATTAGATTTCTTTATTTTATAGTAACATATAGTCGGAAACTAATTACATTTGTAATTTGTCCTGGGTTTATACCCAGGACAAATTACTGTATTATTTTAAACATACCTACTTAAATTATATGAATAGAGCGCCATGCAATCATTAATGAAATTATACAAGACTCATGTATCAAGATAAATTGTTGATAACTCTGTGATAGAAATAATTTATATCCGCAACTGTTAAATTGTTTTGCGGTTTGATGAATCCATAGCTCAAGCGTAAGAAAGTTATAGGTACCCGGAGGCACAAACAATATCCGAAAATACATGAATGCATAATAAAGCATAAATCTCCTCACAATTGTCGCCGAAGGCAACCCTAAAGGAGTAGGAGTTGTAGGGTATTAGACTACTAAATAATGTAACCCAAAACATAAAGTAAGGTGTAGGCGTTTATATCCACATAGACAAACCTCAAGTTTAATAAGAGTCGACCAATTATTTCACACCAATATGCAATATAATTGGATCAATACAGGGAAGGAAGAAATTGATTAGATTTAAAGGTGCCACCGACACAGGAATATTTAGTTTTAGTTTTCAATGGAAGCGCAAGAACTTGACTTAGCCCGCTTCGAATTGATTAAAAGCGATAATGGAGGTTCTCATCACCTCCGGTAATAACCACAATTTTTGACTCATTGTTATGCATTAACTTTCGAAATACAGAATGAAACTCAATCTCCACAAAGAAAAAACCTTCATTTCCTGTCTTCATTTACATCATATTGTGAAAGGAAAACAGATCTATAACTATAAAGACTTCAGAAGTGTTTCAAGAACCTAAAAACAAATAGTATTTGTATGATCCGGGTGAACCGATTATTAATAATATTGATTGTATATTGTAAAAACCCTTGTCCGTTCAACAGATTGAGATTGGAACAAATCGTTTATTAAACTTTCTAGTTCGGGCGGTTGAATGGGTGTTATTTTTTTAACTCCTTCTTTGTATATACATACATATATATACATATATATATATATATATATATATATATATATATATATATATATATATGTATATATATATATATATATATCTATATAAATATATAAGGGTAATAATATTATATGTTTTAATAGGTACCGCATTTAATACATACAGTAGCATATAAAATTAAATTTATATTAACATAGTTTAGATAAACACATAGAAGTATAAATTTGTTGATTTAAAACCACGAACTCACTAATTCCATTAGAGGCAACCTTATAAAGATGCAACTTTAAAAAACGTAGTAGCGTTAAATTGATTAGAAAAGAGAATGAACCAATGAGCGGAGAGACGATCACACTCACAATCGATTTTCCATTTAGTTAAACTCTAGGTAAAGCCAGAACCCTATTAATAACTTACTTGATACAATTAAACAAACACAGTAAATTTCAATCTTGTTAACCAAGTTTTATATGATAATTGCTAACTAATTAATTTAATAATTATAAATGTCATGTCCCATTTCAACCGGTGCAGTAGGCAACTTAACAATAGAACTCGAGGTTTTGGAATTTTCAGTGTCCTCAGCGTCATCCGCAAACTCAACCGATTCTCAGCCCCAAACCGCAAAACCCAAATTAATTTGAATACAAACACCCACAACCGAAATTGATTATAACTTTAATAACAATTCAGGCGAGGATAAATTAAACGTCACAAATACTTTTGGAATGGGTTTTAGGTTAACTGTAGCATTGTGGACAAGAATGGACTAACCAGGAGATTTACAAAATTTAATTATACTGTGCTAAAGCTTTAATGTCAAAACGCGTCAATATAATATAGGTTTAAGATTTGCAGGTATTTGTGATATTCATAAATGTATTAAAAATTGTAAACGTACTAATTAAGTAAATATATACGAGTCTGTTACGGGAAAGTTGAATTGAAGGATTAAAATACAAATGTTGTATTTTACCCTTAAATTCGAAATTTGTTCCCGTTAGCTGACTGAAAATCCGAGTGTCCCGATAACAAATTTCTTAATTATCGAATGTATCGAGAAATATTTATAACCAGGAAAAAAGGCTGACATTTTGTCCAGGGAATTTTGAAACTGTTTTATTAACTTTTGCTCACTGTTATTGCTAATAAATAAATAAAAATAATTGTTGCTAACTGTTTTATTAACTGTTTTATTAACTTTTGTATTATTAACTTTGCTTGTATTGCTCTTCTTAAGATAGCTATTGGTCCCTGTTTCCCGCGATTGTCTCGTCTATTTATTATATTTCCACAGTTGCCTAAAACTATAGTAGTATTATTCCAATTCCAAAAGTAATATTCCAATCTTTGACAGTTGGTAGCGGCTATTGTGTAGAAGCTACACCTGTTGAATTGGCTGTCATGTATTCAGTCTGTTTTGCCAAATCACCATGGACTGATATAAGGTTCAACAACACGTGTAAATGATAAAATTGGTTAATCAAAATAGGGGTCCTGTTGGAACAATGTATATATAATTTTTATAATCGCCCAATTTACGTTCACCATAAACGTCCTATTGAGAGATGGGTAGCGTTGTGGTGGATAAATTTGAGTCCACTGGTTCAGTAACAATAAACCAACACACGCTCGACAAGGAAACGCAGGATCTGCCGAAAACATCGCCGCTGTCCGTGAGGGTGTGCAGGAAAATCCGAGGCAGTCTATTTCGCGTCGCTATCAAGAACTCGGCCTTTCTAAGACCTCAACATGCCGAATGTACTATCGTAAGGGATCGTCCATTAATGACGTGATCATTTTTAGCAACTTTTTAACCTCTCTCTATGCAAAAACACGTGTATTTTTTGGTACAAAGTATCTACAAGATTTTCAGAATATTATCTTTAAACACAGGTATAAACTAATTTAATTCTGGAAAATTGTGAAAATAATGTCCATACAGACTTATAATGTACATACAGGTGGTTTCTGACTGTCATAAAAATAATAACGGAAACGTGAAAATGATTAAAAAGTAAAGGTTAATCATGTGAAAAACATATAGTTGTACTGGTACATGAATATTACACAATACTTACGGGGTAAAAATTACAATACTTACGGGGTACGAATTTTGTTTCATAATAGTCCTAAATCGGTTTCAAATGAATTTAAAAAAAAATCCCGCCAAGTTAAAGCTCTTAAAATTAATATTAACCCAGCCCCACGAGTCCAGTCAAAGTTCTAAATGGAAATAACATGGAGAAAATTATTTTCTTTGTTTGGAATTTTTTAGGGCGTTGAAAAATAATATGATTCTTGTAGGAAATTTAACGCTCTACAAAAAAGGTCTTCAATGATTTTTCCCTAACTGTACGGGTTCAAAATTTATTCGAGGTCAAAATTATAGTTAGGTTAAATTATAGTCAATATGGGCATAACCTAATGTTTGAACCAGGAGAGTTAGCGAAAAAGACCTTTTTTGTAGTGTGTAGAGTGTTGAATCGTTGCCTGGCAACGGCGAGTCGTCCGCCGCTTCTTAGTTTAAAAATCGCGCGTTGAAGGAAAAAATAAATACAATCTCACTACAATAAATTGAAAATTCGTTCACTACACACCCCCCCCCCCCCCGTTATATATCGAGATGTTTAAAAAAAGCCCTGCAATCTATTTCGAGCCTCACGTGATTAATGGACGATCCCATACTTAAGTACAAAATTCAAATTACCCAGGAGCTGAAGGTATACGACCAACAGGACAACCGACAACAACCAACCGACAACGACATGTGTTCGCTGAATGGGCTCTGGGGCAGTTGGAAACTGATCCTAATTTTCATCAAAAAATAATTTTCAGCGATGAGGCCCATTTCTGGATGAATATGTACGTCAATAAGCAAGATTGTCGAATTTGGGACGATAAGAATGCACATGGGATCCAAGAGCGTCCTATGCATCCAGAAAAAGTACTATTTGATATGGATTTTGAGCTGGCGGAGTTGTCGGTCCATATTTCTTTGAGAACGACGTTGACCCAGCCATCACCGTCAACGGTGAGCGCTATAGATCGATGATAACCAACTTCTTTTCCCCTGTATTGGATAATATGACGTGCAACACAGCTCTTGCCACATTGGACATTCTGCACGAGTGATTTGTGATGTGAACTGGCCACCGAGATAATGCGATTTGACCCTGTTAGATGTTTTCTTAGGATTTCTTAAGTCCCATGCCTATGCGAATAGGCCACAAACCACAGCGGCCCGTAAAGCCAATATAACTCATGTCATCGATCAAATTCAGCCTGATTTGAAAAATTGTACATTTCGGATGCGCGGTATTTCGTTCGGTTGTTATATTCCATACATAAGAGCTTCGACAAGCCTTTTAAAGAAATAAAAAAAACCGGCCAAGTGCGAGTTGTGACTCGCGCACCGAGGGTTCCGTACAAACTTGTATAGTATAGTATTATTATGTAGATTATTAACATATTATGTAGATTATAAAGAAAAATTAGACGAAATATAATATATACAGGATGTTACGGGACTTGAGTATGTCGCATGTCGGTTATAAAAAAGCAAAATTTAAACATAATATATACCCTGTATATATTATGTATATAAAGCGTACGTGATGAAATGCATAACGAATATAAACAAAGAAAATTCAGAATAAACCTAGAATAGGACCTAACTGTATGCAACCCATACGCTTCTGGAGCCTGATAATACCACTACGACAACATTAGTGAATTTTCATAAGTTTCAAATAGTAAATTCGCATTTTTCTTGTAATTAAACCACATATTTACGGTTTTCAGATTTTTCCCTTGACATGTGCTGTAAGACACCGCTTCTTGCCAAATTTCATGATTCTAGGTCAACGGGAAGTACCCTATAGGTTTTTATTCCCTCGTGAAATCGCAAAATATGCGACATAAACGGTCATATCTTTTGATCGCGTTGACTTGCAAGTTTGATTTTTTCACAGCTGAAAGAGACCGCAGACTCGAGTATTTGATACAAATTTCAACTTGTTACCTCTATGCGTTCCTGAGAAAAAGGTCTTGACAGACAGACAGACGGACAGACAGACAGACAGACAGACAGATAGACAGACAGACAGACAGACAGACAGACAGACGGACAACAAAGTGATCCTATAAGGGTTCCGTTTTCGGTACGGAACCCTAAAAAAGAATTAAAATAGGCAGTCATGCACCGACTGAATTTAAAACTTTTGAATGAGTGTGTTTTTCATAGAATTTATAAATTATAAACTTACAACATAAGATAAGATTAATAATTAAATAAACTGAAGTAACTGAATCATAATGGAGTTGAACAATACTTATATGGTGTGAAACATTGTATAAAACTGAGTAATTTGCAAATGAGTCCACTATTTCACAAGGACAAATTTAAAATACATTGAATGCTATTTTAAACACCTTTTATACGGTTATCTAATTTTGGTTCAAAACGTGTGAGTTCATCCAGATTTGGTCGATTCATGCGGTAAAATAATGTACGTTAATGCCATAAACATTATAATGTTTTCTTTGCGCACATGTGTATAAATAGCGCATAATAGGAGAGTAATAGGAATTTTCTATAGAAGGCATCTAACGCTGACAAAGACGGAAAACTATGAGTTTAACCTCTACCCAAAACTCTTCCAGGCTAAAGAAGTTTTCACTTCCAAAATTTCGAAGAAAAATTCTCAAACATCCTTTGTTGTATTTAAATTTAGAGATAGGAAGCGCATAATGAAAGACGCTATAGTAATAGCGACTAAATTTCAGTGATAAGAAAAAAATAAAATGCTTATAATGCAAATATGTTCTGATTAAAACCCAACTACAGCAAAGCCCGGTTTTGGAGTCATTACCGTCAAAGAAAACGGTAAAATTTATTATAATAAAAATTCCTTTTCAAAATCTCTTTATTTTTGTCTAAATTCTGAACAAACATTCTGAAAGAACAAAATATATAAACAGTTAATATATTCATAGTGGTTTCCGAAGTCTTTATTAAAACAGGTTATTTTCATATATAAAATTCTTCTTTACATGTGTTCGTCACCGAACTTCTCCTAAAGGACTGGGTCGATTTTGATAAATTTTTTTTGTGTTGTGTTTGAGTGGATCCCTGGATGGTGTAGTCTTGCAATTAGACCCGGTAGTTAGGTTAGTTAGTTTGGTTAGGATAAAATATGCCGGGTTCTGCTAGACAGTGTTCGTTTAAATTTGTTGTACGTGTTTTAGTGGATGCCTGAATGGTTAAGACTCACAATTGAACCCGGTAAATTAGGTTAGCTAAGTAGGTTAGGTTAGGACAAGGTTCTGCTAGACCGACTTTGATGATGGAGGGTTTAGATTTACAAATAGAGCTGTATCAGATAGGTTAGTAGGTTATGTTAGAACAACGTATTCCGGGTTCTGCTTGACCGATTTGGATGAGTTTTTGTGTGTGCGTGTGTTCGATAGGGTACCTGGATACTTGGGATTTACAATTGGGCTCGGAAGATAGCGTTGCGGTCAGATTCCAGGACTTTTTTTTAATTTTCATGGCAGGATGTGCCGACCCAGGTAGTAATGAAATATTAATATATCTTATCAGTACATCCATATTTAATTGCCACAAGAAATTCAAAAGTCGTTTAGAAGGTTAATTCTGGAATAGAAAAATAATTAGAAAATCATCTCTTAGTTACACATTAAACTGAATTAATTGATAGCTTTCCCAAATCGTTCAAAGAATTCTCACAGCCGTATGTTGATATAATTTCTATGATTCTCGAATTATATTTTGTGTTTTCTATCTCGCCAAAATCACAGCGTAAATCTAGATACATTGTCTTAGCTCACGGAATTTGTATCCAATAACAGAAAATAAGGAACGAAATTACCTCTCGAAATTAAATACTTGTAGAACAAGATACTTGGCAGTTTTATTCGGATCCGCCTATGAAGTTTGTTATTTGATTACATATATACAAACTGTAGAGAGTCCTATATCTGTAAGGCTAATACCTTCTGTCTCATCTTCTCTGGACCCATATGTCAATTAACTACTAATTTCAAGGGAATTAATTCGCCCGAGATGTGTTATGTAAAGGGTTTGTTATTCTCTCAATTTGGATATCTGGGCTATTTTCTCAACCTTACAAACACTACGGCCATTTGGCCTATTGTATTTTTCCACATTTTTAACAATTCATCCATTGGATGGTTTTTCTAATACAGAGAGAGTGAGTGCACAGAGAGAAGAAAAAAATTTGCATCTCTTTTGCAAACATCTGCCAGACATTGTGCATTACTAATACTAGTATTAATGCAGTATATTTGAAGAAAGTAAAAACCGCAAACTAGAAAATCAAGTGAACCCTGTAGCACTACCTAAGTAATTGATTACCATACTGATTGGGGGCCGGAAAGTTATGTCGTTTTTAAACATTAAATTCAAACAGATAATTTAATATTGATAAAACCAAACTAATTCTAAATACAGTGTAAGAACCACTGCAGTTGCTTTCTCCCATTCTGTAATGATAGGTCAAAGTAGAGTTGTAACGGAGGTCTTTTTAGCGAAAGCAGAGGTGGATGCGGAAGAGGTGAAGAGCTTAGCCTCCGCAGATGCAGATGTTAACGGAGGCGGAGGTTGGGAAAAAGTCAATAATTTGACGTAGAAACTACTGTCTATTTTACTTATGAAATACAATCTACCTAATCATTTTCAAAAATAAGTTTGTCTTTAATCAATATATGTAACATCAGATTACATTACCAGCTCCACTAAATAATTGCTCATATAGTACTGAATTTGACGGTGCCCACAAGTGCGAGCAATGTGCACAAAAACTTTATATTTAATTTTATATCTCAACCACAATAAAGGATCTTCTTTTAATTGGAGTCTTTTATCTTTATTATATTTATTTATTAGCGATTTTCATATCATAAGGTCGCTATTGGTAACCATGCTGTCATTTGTAATTTCCTCGTCATCTAAACTATTATTTTTCACCATGTCAGCAAGATTTGAATGTACACTTTGTGTAGGTGGTTTAAATTTGGAAGCTTGTGCACGGTTCATCGTCCATTAAAAGTTTCGTGGCAGATTTTTACTGCGTTTACTTTGCCAGAGCCATCTACAGGAAAACGGTGGCTTATTTTTCACAATGTCCACTATTTGAACCCGGGACTTGCGGCTCCAAAGTCTGACACCTTCACTAATAGGCCACCACCGTCTCTACTGTACAACTCACATTAGGCATATTCGCCAAATACATTGCTCCGACCATATTTGATCCATCATGTCTAACAAAGCAATGCACATGGTCGTCCTGGATATTCTAATCCCGCAGCATCATCTTGAAATGGTCACAAATTATATCACCGGTATGGCAACCATGAAGTGAGCAACATTTTAAAACAATTTGTCTACGGGCGAAGTCTTCAGAAATCCCAGGTGCCTTTAGACCAAATATCCGTGTTGGATGACAGTTTTAGAAATTCTTTTAGCATTTGTCTAATTTTGGTGGCTATTTTCGTATATATCTCGTCACATATATGTCCAATAAAAAAATTACGCCACCTTAATTAATAATTTGCCAAAGCAGTTTGCATTACGCAACGAACTGTTCAGTTCAATCAATAACCTGCTAGGTTCATGTCTCTCTCACAAAATGTCAAAATTATAAACATCTAACCCTACACACCACATGGGTTTTCAAGTGAGTGGTTTACAAATTATTGTTCATCGAAGCAAAGCTGTGCTGATGAGAGATAAATCTCGAAACCAGTCCACATAACTTAAGGTACCACTCACTGGAACTCAAGGTTTCCACTTAAGGTACCGGAAAGAAATGATCTTAAAAACAATGTTATTTTTATGGTTTTTGTTGAGTGCCACGAAAGTGGACTGAAAGCTGTAAAATAACTTTTCAGTTTGAAGCTGTTAAATAATTTCATGTGAGATTTGTTTTGGTAGTCCTAAAAAGATTAAATTATTGTTATAGAGCTCCGGAAATATATTTATATATTCAGGCTGTGTTCCACTTTTTAAAAGGATTATTATTACCAATGAGTCGGTGGACCGTCTCCCTCTCTCTTCCAAACTGTGGTCTAAACTGTCTTGTTAAGTTACCCACATTTTATTTTATTTTATTAAATGTTACCCACACCAAGGGAGACTCTCGGCAGCTGCACCACCTCAACTGGATCCATGAGAGCCCTATCGTTTATTGTTCAAGAGGTCACCTCTCATTATTGTAAATTGCTTCTAAAATCCACATATGTCTTTTGAACTGGTGTACAATAATTGATATAGCTGTGTGATTGAGTTATTCCCTTTCCTTTACTAAGCAAAGCAGAGGACCCTACGCTTATACCTATTTTACTAATCCAATCATTTACGTAAAAAGGTAGGAAAGGTGCTTGATATGTGTTCGGCGCATCTGAACTCGAAGGTGAAAAATGACTGATGGTCTGTAAAAGGTTGGTTTCCCTCCCACTAAATCATCGTAGTTATAATATATTTTTAGACGTAACAATGTCAATTGACTTATTGCATCAAAAGTTTGGTAAATGGATAATTTGAACACAAGCAACTGTTATTAAGCTTTCAAAAAATTGTGATTGAACTCCATTAGACTACTTAATGTGTGTTATTTCAAATCAATAATGTACACAAACATACCACGCACACTTGATCATTTACAATTGAATATTCAACATTGTAGTCATAACAATAGGTCTCATTAAATGAAAATTGGGTTCATCGCATTTATTCCTGTATACGGGTTTGAGGTGGCGTTTTAATTCATATGTTATTTTGGATTTAATGGTATCTTGTATGCTTCCAACTAAAAACGAGATTGTGGATGTATATGAAACTATTTTAGTTTAATTTCAATTTAAAATCAGAACGTATTTATTCAACAAGAAATACATTTCAGGAACAATGTTAAGAAGTCCAAATCCGCTATTTTATTAATATTTCTGAGAATATCTTAATTGTAGGCAGAAAATCTTTTTTATATGCTATATAGGGTGACGAAGCCATATATTGCCACCCCTCCAATTACCTTTTTATATTTTTGTTACAAATAAGGGCTGATTTTTACGTTCTGCTTTATCGGTTTCTTCCAAATGGCATTATATGAATTCATCTTTTCTTTTTAACAATATATTTAGGTTAGTATCAAGTAATTTTGACTCAATTCTTAAATGGTGATTTTTTGACTGAACATTAGGTCTTTATCGAGACTACAAAAATAAAAAAACAATTACAATTAAACCAAACATTAAAATTATGAAAACAACTTTACTTTATACAATAGCTAACATCAAAATTAAACAGTAAACTTTGTGTTACTTAATTTATAAATGTAAATGAAACAAACAAAAGGAATTTTTAAATTGCAATTAATTATAAACTATTGTTACATTATTTAACTCGAGCGTAAATCATGTTATTAACAAAATATAATTCTACTCTAGGTAGGACACTAGGAGTGTAGCACCATTATATATATATATATATATATATATATATATATATATATATATATATATATATATATATGTTGTATTTGAGGTTTTCGCGGATAGATACCTGTGTTGTTTTGTTTTCTCGGGGATTCCGAGTTGATGCTGAGGGTTGGCTCTGAAAAGAACCGGATTCTCGACGTTTCGGCGAACTAACATTCGCCATTCTCAAGAGATATATGCGTCCGTGCGTGTCAACCGTTAGACGCACACTGACATTAGACAGTATGCGTCTAATGTTAGACAGTATGCGAAACGTCGAGAATCCGGTTCTTTTCAGAGCCAACCCTCAGCATCAACGCGGAATCCCCGAGAAAACGATACAACACAGGTATCTATCCGCAAATACAACATATATATATATATATATATATATATATATATATATATATATATATATATATATATATATAAATTCATATTCGAAGATTCATAAGTTTTTTCTTGGGACATCTTAATATATTCATATTCTCATATAGTTTTTTTACAATTTAGTTTGTAAATCAGATTATTAACGAATTGTTGAAAATTACAATGGTATAGCCGGAAACCCGTATGAATTCGCGCATCTAAATTGAAATTTGAAATTAAATTGTTTATAATAAATTCATTGCACATTGAGTATTCAACTGCTACTTTGAAGATTAATCATGGAGTTAAACTCATTAAGATTTTGTAACAAAAATTTGCTGGGTTAGTGAAGTGATAAAAAACTTTATTTTGAAAGTGTGGTAAGTCCCATCGTGAGAGTTTAAAATCGATATGGAAAATATTACGCAATAAAATTTTATGTGATCTCTTAAACTCCATGATTAATCTTCAAAGTAGCAGTTGAATACTCAATGTGCAATGAATTTATTATAAACAATTTAATTTCAAATTTCAATTTAGATGCGCGAATTCATACGGGTTTCCGGCTATACCATTGTAATTTTCAACAATTCGTTAATAATCTGATTATAACAAACTAAATTGTAAAAAAACTATATGAGAATATGAATATATTCAGATGTCCCAAGAAAAAGCTTATGAATCCTCGAATATGAATTTCACTTTAAAAATAAAAAAAACGAGACCACTCACTAATCTCATATACGAGGACTTTTTTTATTACATTTTATAGCACTTGAACACAATACCTCCTGCATCACTCCCGCATACACAAACTGGAGAAGAGTATATAATAATTAATCAAAACAAAAAGGCATACGATTGGATATACAGATCCCCACTATTCCAAATTCTAGAAGAGAGAGGACTAGATCCCAAAACCGCGGAACTCAGAAAACAAACACTCACTGGCACAATATCTAAAGTGAAATTTATGGTGAAAAATTCGGAGCCCTTTGAAATTCGAACAGGTGTGAGACAAGGTGATGGACTCTCTCCTATTCTGTTCAATATCATGCTAGGCAAGGTTCTGGAAGATTGGGAGAAGGAACTCAAGAAATGTGAGTCTTGGAAACCGATCCGACTGGGCTTTCCCTCAATATAATAAAACAACCTCTATATAATACTAACAGAGTATAATACTACTATACATCTATACTAACAGAGGATGAAGAGACTGCCGTCAAACAGCTTGAGATACATAAGAAATGTGCAGAAAAAGTGGGACTACAGATCTAATTTGAGAAAACTAAATTCTTCTGTTCAAAGACTGATATCCCGAGGCTAAGAACAAAGCAAAATCGTCTCCAAAAAGTCAAGAAGGCATTTTGGTTAGTCCAACACATCTATAACAAAAAATCTATGTTAGGATAGACAAAAATTGGGCATTACAACACAGTAATAAAACCAACAGTTCTTAACGCAAGCGAAGCATTGACTTAACTGAAAACAAGAAATAGAAAAAATCAAAAAGGAAGAGACGAAGTTCATCAGAAAAATCCTAGGAGCAAGATTACCAGGTTTCGAGGTTTAGACTACAGGCTACATTCAATCAAAACAACAGAAAAATTTTCAAACATATAAATTGAAATTAAGAAAAGACGAATTCAATTCTTTGGTTATCTAACGAGACTACCAGAAAATCGACTATCAAAAAGGATATTACCTTACATTAGCTCACTAAAGAATTCGACACCTTGGTTAGACGAACTTCTAAAGGACATCAGAAACGCAAACATACGACATAAAGTAAACAAATAGGAAGTTACATCAGAGCAACCAAAGCAAAAGCAGTACAGATCGAATTGGTCGGAAAAACGTAAAGAAGCCCTCTCGCAAATAATGAAAGCTTATTGCAAAAACAAGAGGAATTTAAAGAAATCTTGATTGTTGAGTTGTTTGCTTAACGTTTTCCATTATTGGGAATAATAAAAATAATAATAAAATAAAAAATAATGACAATAATATTAAAATTAAACAATATTAATTTTATTGTTAAAATTATTTAAAAACTGTTATTAAACTTTTTTTGATTTTATAACATAAAAGTGTATATCACATTTACGCTAAATGTAACGTCGCAAGACTAAAACAAACAAGGAAGTAGATATTGCCGTTCTAGCTGCAGTAGTTCATGATCCGTATTTAAGTAGTCGGCAAATTGAGCACTATTCCGGAATTTCCATGACGAGTGTTTTAAGAATATTAAGACGTCATAAATTCCATCCGTATCATATTTCCTTGCATCAAGAACTTCATGGTGCTGATTTTGCTAATAGGGTTCAGTTCTGTGAATTGGCTCTGTGTCAGTTACAGATGAACCCGAACTTTTGAAAAATGATTGATGATCTTGAGGACGCATAAACTATGACCTTGACAAAAAAGTATTATTATCCACTGTGTCAGCTTTTCGAAATCAATAAAATTCCCTATTGACATTGTTCGTCACTCTAAAGGCAACGTAGGTATTTGTTGTGGTCTGTTGTATATGTATATATACAGGATTTGTATATGTATATGTACAATTCTGCATACTGTGCTTCTAGCAATTGAAGGTCTCTCAAAATGTGTTTCGTTAAATAAAGCACATGCTTTTTCATGACTTCGAAGTCTATCGCCGTAACTTACCATCATTAGAATTTCTATCCTTTCTCTTTCGTTTAAAGGAACCATCAGAATAAAATTGGTATGACGCTAATTGTAAGACTGATACTGACAAACAGCTGTTTTATTAAAACAATTGAAAAAAATTATAAAAACAGATGTTCTTACCACGTAACTTTAAGTTTTTCTTTTAATATTTAGTTTTTTTTTATAAATTAAAATCAAGTTTATAAAAAAATAACTTACAAATAAATAAACAAAGTCATAACTTTGACAAATTTGACGTATTATTTTTTTGACTTATGTTAAAAGAAGGAATAAACTGATTGACGTGTTTTTGCATTTTTTTCAAAAATGAACATAGTGCGTTTTATGAATGTTGTGCATTACATTATCATAACCCTGTATATATACATATACACAACATACACTCCTGCATACCCAGACCTACATATTAGTACTTTGTTTAATATATATTGTTGATTAAATTGCAATAGATTTTACTTAATCCTTTAACGTAGTTTCTATAATTAATTGTATTGTATTTGTTATGAATCACGCTAAATATTTTCACATAATAATTGTCATATTGTCACGTAATAACGGTTCGTAACTGTCGTCATTAGGTTACATTCTATAAAAGGCAGGAAAACTTTCTGCATTGAGTATTCCTTGAGTCAGTTGATATCACATAAAGAGCTTTTAACTATACACGCGCGGTAACTTTAAAATTTATAAAATACTCGGCACAAAGCAATTAGCAGGTCACTTATTTACGCCTCCATAAAATTCAAACGGGAAATTACATGAAAATAAAATTAAGCATCTGAAAGACTCTCTATGTAATTTATTAAGTATATCTATTTAATTGTTTTTATTGATACAAACTACCAAAACCAAAGTGAAATAAAGTATCCCAAATTTGATTCCAAGAGCTAGGAAGCCCTTATTCAGATCAATATATAGACGAAAATGTTTTGAACTGGCAGATTTTCAGCTGACAGTTTAACTTAAGTTTAGTGACAATGAGGCATCTCAACGAAGTTGAATCAGTTCTTGCTATAATATTAATTGAAAATGGCGAAAGCCTTTGACAAGTATCAAGAAACTCCAACGTAAGCCTGTCTGTTATTCAGCGATTGTAGAAAAGGTACTTGGATGTAGATCAATATACAAGGCGCGGTTGGCAAGGTTGCAAAAGGAAAACAACTCAAAATCAAGACCGATTTTTACTGATTTCGAGTCTTCGCAATAAAGTTTCTCCGGCAAAAGACCTATTAATTTCCCTCAGGACGACCCAATGGGGTCACTGTAATAGACCAAACAATTACGAATAGATTGAAGGAATCAAATTTGAGGGCCAGACGACCCGTACGAAAACCCTCTTTGACACGACGCCACAGAATAGCAAGGATGCATTTTGCTCGTGAACATGTTGCATGGCAACATCGACAATGGAAGTCTGTGCTCTTCACGGATGAATCAAGGTTCCACATCACTCGTTGCGATAGCCTAGTACGTGTTTACAGACACCCAGGAGAACGCTAATTAGCTGCTACTATCCAGGTCGTAAGATTTGGAGGTGGTTCAGTAAAGTTTTGGGGTGGGATTAGTATCGACAGTAGAACCAATCTTGTTTTAATTCCAGTAAATCTTAATGCTCATCTCAATGTTGGCATTGTGTTAGGAGAACATGTTATCCCTGTGACATATGGAACAGGTCCAAATTTTTTGTTAATGCAGGATAACGCAAGACAACATACTGCACGAATCACTTGAGACTTCCTACAAGAACTAGAAATTCAAACAATGATGTGGCCTGCGTTAAAGTCCTGATGCTCATAAGACATGTTCGTGGTTGCCCGCATACCTCTCGGACCATCCAGAAGCTAGCGGCGGCTCTTATTGATGAATGGGAAGCTATACTACAAGAAGACTTTCGAGAACTTTTGCAAAGCATGGCAAGACGGTATAATGCCTTTATTCGTGTTATGGGAGCACATACTCGTTATTAAGTTTACCACCTTATGTACAAAAGTCTACATTAACAATTAATTAAAATTCGTTTTCTACTTTGGTTATGGTAGTTGTTGCGCGTACTTTGAAATACGTGATGCTGACACTTCCATATATACCAATTAAAACAACTAAATAGAGCGTCTTTTATGTTTTATTAATTTTATTTGCATGTAATTTCACGTTTCAATTTTATGCAGGCACAAATTAGTGACCCGCTAATTGTTTTGAGCAGTATATGGTTGTATGTGCGAGATTATAGATTTTTTTTATTGTTTGCAAACTACATTCGATACAATTAGGTTTTGAAAATTACATCATACAAATAGGTTCCACGGCTGCGTTTCCATTGGTCGATTCGCGATGCCCAATTTTGGATGACTCTCTTCAGAACGTCAATCTGTGGTCTCAGAAAGTTGTGGTCTCCGTAAGACCAAATTGTTGTGAACGACAAAAGAATGGACAGATTTCTGACCTTCACGCACACATTCAGCGATAGCAGACAGCGAGAGCAGTTTTCGGTCGAACGCCAGGGACGATTACGTATAGGCTGTACTCGATAACAAACCGACACGGTTTTCTCAAGTCTCTTCATCAATCATATAATTAATGGTGGTCTTTTTTTGAGGAGCATTATGATCATAAACATTACAAAGTGCGTAAAGCGCATGACTTACAGAGCACAAATTTTGATATTGAATTTTAAAATTTTTTGTGATGTTGAAGCGTGTTCTTTTGCATGATGGGGGCTATAGAAAAATACAAACCTAGCTATATAAAAACACAGCGTTTTATATATCTATATATACGTATATATATATATATATATATATATATATATATATATAGATATATATATATATATATATATATATATATATATATATATATATATATATATATATATATGTACATAGTATTAAAACGGGTGGTATTATTAGGGTGTAAAATTCTGTTGTGGTCCCTTTTATTGGCACATAGCTGTAATAATAGAAACAGGCAATAATATGTGTCCTATTGTTGTCACACGGTTGCTGTTCAGATTTCATGGAAATGGTGGATGGAAAATAAATGAAATATACAAGATTTAATTACATTTTGCCTTTCCTCGTGTTTTCATATTCGTCACTCTAGATTCATGTCATGTCATATCATATCCTAAAATGCCATTTTCAAACTGTAATTTTCATACAAATTTTATAAGAGTAAAAAGAATATCTGTCAGAAAAAAGCTTCATGCATTTGCATCAGCAATTAATTTTTCTTAAAGAGAGTTATTAATTCATGTGTCAAAATTATAAAACACAAAAGTGTATATGCATTTTTTTAAGATTTATAAAACGAAAATCGGAATAGTGGCCCAGAAGGCTCCTTTCAAACTATTCGGCGTAGGACGTCCGACTAATACTCGTATGACCAGTCTGCTTTTGGGGGTTTCTCTACATTTTTGCTGGTTTGAATTGATATTTGCTATTATTTCATAATTAATAATAAATAGTATTAATAATATTAATTTTTATTGATGGCACGCACCCAATAATATTCATTTTAATAAAAAATATTTTGGATGCGATTGAATGCACTCAAAATTTATGCAGAATATTTTTTTGCAGAATGCGTTACTAACAAAGTTTATTATAAAATCGCATAGAATTAACGGTTTGACTATTTCTAACAAAACATAGTCGTGCGATTTTTAGTCTAAGAAGATACTCCCAAAAATTATTACTGCTGCTTTATAAATACAGTTGGTGAGACGTTAATCCTAGACTGGTACATATCGCGCGAGATAATTATCGGTAAGTACATCAGGGTCATTTCAACCTAATAAAAAATCGTGAAATAATCTAAAATTTTTTTATAAGACATTACAAAAGAAACAATATATTTATAAGTAAATTTAAATATTATTATATATGATTATAATCCTATTTTACAACTCGTTTTTTTTTTGTTTTTTTTGTCATTCACAATAGGCACATGCAATGTTATGAACGATGTTCTGCACAAATATATTTTTCACATTTTTGGAACTTTATATTTGATTTTCTATCTTTGGAAAGTGGATGCAATTAACACCTCTTGGAAATTTGAAATAACGAACTGAAGATTTAGCTTCTCCGATGACATCAGATATTCTCTTTTTATCAAATCTTTGATCCCGTAGACTGTTCGGCAATACACTATCTAAGGTTTTACCAAGAAAACTCGAGGTCTCTTAAAAAATTAGCCCTATTTTTGACTTTACAATATTCAAATCAGAATGACTATCATAAAGAAAACTCTACAATATATGCCTGCTTGATCAAACATTCCATAAAATATTAGTTTTTCATGCGGTTGTATATGAATGACATAATTGATCAAAACTGTCTGTATCACCTTTTGTTTTATGATACGCAACGATCATGCCGAGTTTTTCTGTTGCTTAATCACTGCCGCTATCATAATGCATGGCGGATAGTAGGGGAATGTGGGGGGACACCGGATAGTTAAGATAAAGATACAATAAATAAAGCACTGTTATTTATTGAGATAATATCATAAATGTTGCATATTTTTTGGTATAAAAATGTTTGAGATCAATCTTAATAACTATAGAATAGAACAATTTTATTTAAAAAATATAAATCCGAATTCACCCCACACCTATGGGCCAAACCGGATAGGCATTATTTTCAAGGAGTGAATAGAGATACTAACAAAAAATTCGCAGTTTTTGTAAACAAAAAATAATAATTCTTGTTCAGAACAATCATGCAACTTTTGTGAGCCCATTTAAAAGAAGCAGAGTGACGCTAAACGATATCCCATTCTGCCTTCCATCACCGAATTTATGGCTAAAAGCATGTCTGACTCTGATGTCAGTCTGCACAATTGCAGCCTACTTGACTTTTCCACATGTTCGTGGCATGTTAACGTTAGTACTCTGTAAAAAGTAAAATAGTAAGAATTGAAAAAGAGGAATAAAACAAACTCCCACAATACCTACATATAAAATCAATGGGGGTGAAACCGGATAGTCGAAATCACCCCGTCCGCTTGTACCCCACAGGTACCATGTTTGAAATGGTAATAACTAGCAGGTTATTACTACGGTATTTGTTATCATGGTAATAACAAATACCGTTATAAAAGGTTAAATATATATTACTTCTTAAAAAATACAACTGTATATGATAGCTCATAGGTAAACTTAATGGAAACACTTAAAAAATTCAAAATATTAGATAACTTACGTTTTTTTCAAGTTTAGTTTATTGACACTCCCGCTGATATTTTACAATCACCGGCATTTGCAACCGCACTGAGTAAGCTTTCGGGCTTATTTCTCCACTAGCTAGAACGAGACAGCTATACACCGAGTACTGAAATAGCAACTATCTGATTATACCCCCTATCCGATTTCCCCCCTCATTCCCCTACTAACACTTTTTGTTGTTTTTTTTGTGAGTAGTATAACAATATTTTGATTCAGTTATGCAGAAATAAAGAAGAATAATCTTCTGAATCCAGCTGTTTCGAGAACACATAATTTGGGGGTTTCCCTTTTATTTCTTGTCAACTTTCCTAAAATAATTAGTTTGTATTGAACTTACATCGTCTGTGCCATCGGTAAAGATGTAAACCAATTATTCATTGGTATATTAAGATAACTCTTTTAAATAGGTTTACGAAATTTTTATGACATGGTATTCTGCGTCTAATTCATGATTTCCTTTATCGGTTAGAGTTCCTAGATAAGTAAAGTGATCACACATCCCGATTTTGGCGGGACAGTCCCGCTTTTTGGAGGACGCGTCCCGCCGATTTTTAAATATGTCCCGCTTTTTAGAAAATATCTGCATTTCTTATTTTAAATGTACTGTAATACATAATAATATATAAGATTTTTCCACATATTCCCATAAAACCTCATTTTTTAATGTCACACAGTGAAAATTTGTAATATCTTCGGATTGAAATGTCCATTCTTCAAGATATTCCAAGCAGTTATTATAAAAATTTCTGACTTCTTTCAGAAAATCCGGTCGTTTAATGGTACCTTGTTCTGAAATTTTCAATGGGTGACATTAAAAATGGAGATTTTATGGGAATATGTGAAAAAAAACCTTTGAATATATTAGTAACGATTTTACAAGAAATAATATTTGCGAAACATGATCTCTTTGATGAGGTGTTATTGGTAAAAAAATTTAAGGTTTTTGATGAAAAAATTAAATGTTGGTTGTGTGCAAATGGAGACTGGAGACCATTTGCAGAAAAACCAACTTTTAATTTTTTCATCAGTAACGTATCTTTTTACCTATCTTTCTACCTATCAGTCTCCTACTACACATATATAAACTTTTCAGCAAAATAACACGCTAAAACACCGCACCTAACACCTAAGTTGGACTTACAACAAGTAGCCACTAATCCTAGTTTTCATGTTTTCATAGATTATGAAAAAGCTTACGACTAAATAAAATAGACCAACATAAAGTCTTTGTATAAGGTGCAACGTCAGAAATAAAAACACATATTCTCTCGTCTATAGAATAATCGAAAAATAGTGATTTGATGGAATAATTTCTTTTTTCTGGGACCTTGCTGGCAACCAAGTGGGGAGTAGGGGGCTCTTTGGATAATTTTGTAAGAATCAAATTCGATATATAACGTCCATATGAATCTGTCGTTTCATCGGCTGAGATCCAAATTAAATTGTTCGAAAGATCAGTGCGTATTTTACTTGCACTTCTTCGTAGATTGTTGACAGGTAGTTTTTTCGAATCGTGGATTCTTCAAGAATTATCTAGTTAGTACAATACTTCTTAAGGAATCTTTAGCATATATCTTTATTCAATTGATGAAAAGGAATATTGTACGCAACAAATAACTCGCATAAATCATTGATGAATTCTATTTTCTTTGTAGTATCCGAATTAGAAGGCGAAATTGGAATCCGCAGTTGTTGACGACTTTTTGAAGGTCGATATATGAGAAGCAGTACTCACATGTTGATCGATCTGGTATTTTTTTGATAAAGGTAGTCGCTGGACACAAACCCTGCAGAAAATTACAGTGCCATCAGTTGTAAATTGGCCTGGATAATGTTTAATCCAAGATCCCATTAAAGTTTCGGTTTTTTTTAACCGGCGGCATTATTTCAACAAAAACAAGTTTTTCGTAGGTATACAAACTCAGCGAGAAATTGAATGACAAGCCTTTTCGTCACACCGCTACTCCTCACTAATAAAAGGAACTTATGAAAAGGCCATACCAGCGTAAAGTTACACGAGAATACCAAAAAGTTCAGAGTAAAACGCGGAGTACGCCAAGTGTTACAATCTTCCAAAGAATATTTACGGCGTTATTAGAGTACATGAGTAAGAAATTGGACTGGGAAACAAAAGGCATCAATATAAAGGGCGAAAAACTGAGCCACCTAACGACATCGTCATAATAGCGGAGGCAAGGCTACACGGGTGCTTGAGATGCTATACGTGTCCTTCCGCAAGGTTGGACTCAAGATAAATACCAACAAAACACAATTGATGACCAACCTCGTGTACCCAAATGGTAATATCTCAGTAAACGACATAGAAATTAAACAGGTGCCGTCCTACAAATACCTTGGCTACGAAATTCGATTAAGCCGCAATAATTAAACGACCGAGATCACCAAAAGAATTAGTTTAACCTGGGCCGCGTTTGGCAAACTGAAAAATATCTTTAAATCCGACCATTCGATATCCCTTAAACGGAAGGTATCCAACCTATATGTATTGCCCGTAATGACGTATGGGGCAGAAACGCTGACACTAACACGAAAATCAATCAGAAAAATGTAAGTCTACCAAAGAGCCATGGAGAGGTCGATGCTAGGAATATCACTACGACATAAAGCCCCAAATCTAACAATTCAACAAAGAACAGGCGTCACAGATGCAGTGGAAAGGATTACAACACTGAAATAGAACTGGGCCGGCCACAATGTCAGGATAGCGGATGATAGTTTAACGAAACAGATACTCGAATGTTGTCCCAGACAACTTGCATTCTGAAGCAGAGGACGCCCGCGACACCATGGTCCGACGATATTAAGCGCATCACTGGAAACTGGATGCGGAAGGCACAAGATAGGGAGAAATGGAGAAATCTAAGTGAGGCCTATATCCAGCAGTGGACACAAATGGCTGATTGATGATGATGATGTGCAAATGTGGAAACAGACATCAAAATATTTTGGAAATTGTAGAATACACGCTCTGCCTTCCAGGAACAAATACAGCAACAGAAAGTCTTTTTTCTAGTATCAATAAAATATGGACAACTAAAAAAACGCAGTTGAACATTAAACTTTAAAATGTATATTAAGCGTAAACAATAATTTGACCTATTCACGTGAGAAATTTACAGAAAACCTTTTAATAAATGATCCGAATCTATTGCAAAGTATTCACTCGGATCAAAAATATGGCCGTGAAAGAAAATCATATTTTTTTAATAAAAAAATTAAATTAAATAAAAATATATATATACATAATGTTCCAATTATTGTTTTTAAAAAATATTTTAATAGTTGCCTATAATTAATAATAATTACATTTTTGTATATTTATATACAAGTATATGTATGTATACAATAAAATATATATTTTTGAATTATTGGTCTGCTTTCATAACTAAATTATAATTCTCATTTCACCCCATTTGCCCCGCTGTGTGTCATGGAAAATGTGGTCACTTTATACATAAGGTATATTTTTAATTTCATTATAGCGACCTTGTGACATCGTGACTAATAATAATATAAAATTAATAGTTGAGTAATTCAACTGCTTTGTTGTGCTACACTGTTTTCTCATACACTGAAGCAAATTTACACGGTTGTGACAAATTGCTACATTGCAAGATACGTAGATAGTTGATGCATTAAAACGACGCAGGGTCAAAAATATCCTGCAGCAGCGGTCTAGGTTTAAATCAATTGAGATTTGTCGAAATGCTATGCTTCTAATAGAAAATATCCGCAGAAAAATGAAACTAAGAATGAATATAATAGAAGAATATGAATAGGTAGGAATCAAAACGTGGTAAAACGAATAAATATTAAAGAATAGACAATTCGAAAAAATCTATATCCATGGCAATACATTTTCGATTAAATTAGTCGATGTAACTGATCGATCTGGCCATTGAGACTCGAATTGGAATAGATATATTAGTGAGATCCTAAAATGTGCGCAATTATACTGGGCAACATTTAGAAGAGTGGTAGTGTCCTCAAAAGCTATGACCCCTATAGTCTTTTAATTTATATAGACCCTAACATTAACTTGGACGTCAACTGAGAAAGTGAGGGATAACACACATATCAATGAAATGTACAGCGCTGAAATCATTAAAATATCAAATGACCAAATACTACATTTGACGAAAAACCTATGCGAAAGAGTTTCAAAAATTACGACTCGAAAGTGCTGATTACAGCTATTTTGATAAGAAGATGGACGATGAACGAAGTAAGGATAGACTGCTCACTAAATAAATAAGATACTTTACAATAATAATCATAAATCAGATAGAAGCTATCCAAAACATGGAAAATTGGAAAAACATAGAACAGACCGATATACACTAGTCGTAAAGATATGCAGTAAATGGTGACTATGGTGATAATAATTAATATAATTTGATTTAATAGTAGGAACACCAATTGAAATTATCAATCAATCTTGGTTATAAAATTTAAAAATTAGTTAGATTATTTTATAACTTTAATTGAAAAAATTAAAAAAATAGACAGAAAAACAATTTTATATCTTAAGTACCGGAATCTACTGGAGAGAGGTTACCTGGAGAGGTCAACCGCACGTCGGTGCGTGCATGGGGACGTTCCTGTGTACCGGAACGGTTTCTCAGTCCTTTTTGCAATGGCATCAATTGAGGACGATGACGCACTGGCATTGATAGGCCTTTAATTTTAATATGCCTATATTTTTTTTATAAAAACAGAAATATTTTTAAATACATTTTTGTTGTACAGGGAAAAATCTGGGAAATGCATAATCAATATAAGTAATATAATTGTTGGCCTCCTGAATTGTAAAGCTCGCTTTGACATAGTGCATACGTCAATTTCGTTTGATTTTTACAATTTTGCAAAATACGACACTTTACCGCATCGTAGCCGCACTTTGTAACATTGTACCAAAAAAAAAATATATAGGTAACTTCCAATATTGTAAATAATCTAAATCTACTTGTTTCTTAAATAACAATTGTCGGCCAAAAATTTTTAGATAAATTTCGTGCGTAAATGATTTTACAACGCTCCAGCTAATGGGATACTCGCCCTTCGGGCTCCCCAAACGAGCTGTTGCTTTGTAAAATCAATGTTTCGACACTCTAATCCAGAACCCTTCACGAAACGAACTTTCTTATGTTTGTCTTTTAATACTGTGTTTTCTTGGAAATCGATCCATCTGCAGGGTAGCTAACTACCGTATTCATTTGCGGTTTCGTTGTTCCATTCACCACCAGGATGCGGAGAGTAAATACTGCTGAAACCTGCGATTCTGTTTTCAAATTTCGATTTAAAATCCGTAATGAATCTTGTATTGCCGACTTCCATTTCGTTGTTACTGCTCATTATTTTATTTTTAATAAAAGAATGTGCGTCATTACCAAAGTCATTATAGAAAAGATCGAGTTTTCGCAAAAAACTAACCTGAAATGAGATCCCATATAATCTTTTTCATTCCTAATATGTTAAAAATATCCGTTAAGAAAGCAATGGAAGCTACATTTTCTTTTTTGCTTAGAAAACTTAGGTAGGCATTTGCTGAAATCTGACCACTTTTGAAAAGAAATATCCTAAAATGCTGAACAATCTTTGTAAAACGCAGCCTTTGCTTAACTATCCCATATTGTTGAGCAACAGTAGATCGTCATATTGTGCATCAACTTTTTCAAGAAATGACTTCTATTTACGATATTTCAGTGATAATTTTACAAGAAGAAAATTTAACATTTTAATCACTTCTTGCATAATACTCTTAAAATTTTGCAGCAAGGCACAGTTTGGTGTACATAACATTGGTAGGAAATCAAATTTTCATTATATTTTGCATTGGTCCTCATTAGATGAACTAGTCCTTTTTTGGTCTTTCTTTGGTCCATTGCCGTCAGTAGCTAGTGTTAAAAGCCTTTTCATAGACCTGAATCATCTAATTTATCGAAATAATCCATCACTGCGTTGTTCATGTCTTTTCCTCGGGTTATTCCTAATAACGGCAAATAGCCAACATCTCCACAACAAAAGTTCCTCCCATTTGTTTCAGGAAGCGTACAAAAATAACCAGTTGTGCCTTATCAGTCACGTCGCTTGATTCATCCATAGCCAAGGCGAAATAAGATTATATAACATATGCATAATTTAACCTTTTCACGTCACAATGATTTTCTTCAGACAAAACGTGTGTATTTCGTGTGTTCGAAGACACAAATAACGGAATATGTCGAATAGTATCAACAACATCTTTTCTGTTCTCAAAGAGAATATTGCCTGCCTCAACAATGCATCCTTTAACTATGTCAGCATCAGTAAATGGTTTCATATGCTTAGCGAGAACCCAAGAAACACGCAAATGAGCCTTACCACATTTTTCCTGCTCAGTCATTGAACGACGATCTAGGTCAGGGGTCTCCAAACTACGGCCCGAGGGCCACATCCGGCCCGCGGGCAGATTTTGTCCGGCCCGCGGAGAGCTAGCATACTTGAAAACTCCTTTTAGAGAACATATTTTTTATAGCAAATTAAATTTAGTTTACTGAAGTATTCTAATTTTATGTTGAATAATTATTAATATGACATCTACATTGATATGATAATGGGCTAACTACTCATAACATTGTTGTAGGCTTATTGTTATTGTTTTTGTGATAAGTTGGATAAAGAAACACAGAATTGTAATGAGTAAAGACATGTATATATGCAGAAAATTTAACTTCAGTATATAATAACTAACAAATTATTGAAATGAATCCAACTACCATTTTATAAATTTTAAATAAAAACATAACTTATAACAAGCATAATGACATATGAAATACTAATGAGATTTATGTAATTGAGATTTTCCACTGACAATAGTTTGTAGTTGTGGACTAATTTTACTTGTACCAATTATTAAAAGAGATTTAAGATGCTCATCAGTTAATTTAGATCTGTAAACATTTTTTGTGTACTTGATTTTGGAGAAGGTCTTCTCACAGAAATAAGTAGTACCAAAAACAGAAAACAGCCCACGAGCAACTTTATGCAAATTATCAAACTGTGTCAGTGGAAGACTCTTATAAAATTCCAACAAAGATGAGTTTTGATATTTATTCTTTATTATATCACTGCACTGTAGATTAATCATTTCCATTTGAAGTTCCGGGACTTTGGTTTCAATGTCAGTATCAAAAGGATTCTGAAATATCTTAATTTGATTCGCAATGGCATCAAAGTCCGAGAAACGAGTATCAAAATTTATTTTCAAAGCACTCAAAGTTTCGATTGCAAAATCGATAGGAAACTTATTCTCAGTGGTGTGGCTGAATATTTCACATGTTTTAAAATGTGAAAAACATTTACTTCGTTCATTTAATTCAAGAACTAGTGTGAATTTGTGCGTTGGTTTTATTACAATCCGTAATAAATGTGAGCCATTAAAATACTTTCATGTACATAATACACGTTTCACTTAGGTTGTACATCACTGTCCGACCGTTAAATCCCTTTAAAATCTGGAACACTTCATCACAAATAAAACAAATATAAACAAGAATATGCGGACACAAAGAAAATGCATTTCTCTGTCTTATCCACCAAAAAGGAAAAAACGTGTATCCACATATTTCAGGTTTTACGATCTTATCATCGGCACCATATATAAGAGGACTGTAAGGTAATTTATTCTAACAACCGAAAACATTTCTGATATATTTATTGCTGTAGTTATCTTTTTAAAAAACTAACAAACCTTAAATTCAATTTCAAACGCTCAAGTAAAAAATAATTTGTGTTTCATAACAAACAGGAGAGACCGTTAATTTTTTGCCCGTAAATATAATATATACAAAAGGAAGTTTTATTATTAACATAAATGTTTAAAATTAAATTTTGCTCCTATATAAAAAGGAAACTCATTGTTTGGATGTTTGATAAAAGTTTTAAAAACGGTTTAGGTCCGTGAGAAAGCCGTCGAGTACTTTTCATTATTTTCTTTTAATTGCTTGGAGATTTAATTATTAAAGTTTTCCGGCGACTTTTGTGGCTGCCATCCGGGTATATTTTTGCAGGGATTTTAAATGGGTTTTTAAAAGTCTTTTGCAACGTTTATTTTCGCCCATGTAGCGACATGATATATATAAATCCTTAATATCCTGAACGTGCCCTTCGGATAATATCCGAAACGTGCCAAAGTAATTATTCTACCAACTATTTTTTAATCTTGAAAAACTTTTTAAAAAATAAGTTTTCATTTAATAAAGAATCTAATTATACCTCAATATTTTATAATATTTTTCGACGTGATATTTATATTTTGTAATTATAATATTTACAATTTATCAATGAAATTGACATATTTTATATATTTTTTTTAGATTATTAAAAATTAAATTTATTTCCTGCATAAATGGGAAAACGTTACTTTCCCTATCAGATTTCCAATAGGTTGCAATTACAAGAAGCATGCTTGCAGGAAATATGATATTTCCAGGAAATTTGATCAATTAGTTTCGAAATTTTTATGGATTCTAGCTCCTTTATTGAATATTAAGCTGTTTTCAAGTTTATCGCCTGACACCTCCAAAGCATATCCGAATTATTTAAATCGAGGATTCTTAATCTGTATTTGAAGGGCCGTACAATATTTTAAGGAGAAACATTTTGTAAATCGAAAAAAGCGGTTGTTATATATGCAAATATATTCCTAAAGCTTGCTAAAATTTATTTCTATATTGCAAGGAACAGCACTCAGTCAAATAAATATGTATTAAACTAAAATGATTTCTTGTCGAATACAATGTCGTTTCATACAAGTTTTGGCATTTTTTATGTTGCAATTACAGTTAAAAGGGTAGTAAATGTGCACAGATCCTAGTCACAGTATATTTAAGATTATAAAAAAAGTATCTTCAAAATATATATTTTTTCTATTAAGTGTACATTCTTACTTATACATTTAACACAACAGATTAAGCAAAAGTAACGATTACAGTAAATATTCGATAAATGCAACTCATATAAAAGTAACATTTTCTATTTGCAACTTTCTATAGCAAGCATAAGACAGTCAATAAATATTACGATATTCGTCATCCTGTCAATAATTATTGATGTGTAACGATGTAATCCATCAATACTAGTCAATAACCGTTGTACAATCGTCTCGATAAATTAACTAATCAAATAAAAATTCTTAAAGATGAAAACTTAAAATTAACTGAAGTGAATAATAAAACTCCACGGAATCATATCGAATTAATAACTGTGAAATTAATAACTGTGAAGAAAAGACGCCAATCACAGAGGACAAACTCAATCAACCAGAGATAGCTGAAAAAGCTCAGCTCGCATCAATAAATCGACAGCCGCTCGACAAAATCGAACTCAACAAAACAACACTCAATCTGGTAGCACCACAAACAAGGTCAACTAAACAGCAATAAATAATGAGGACTGGAAAACTCGAAATAAATACAATAGGAAATCATATCGAAGAACTACATTACTAGGTACCAGTACGGAACAAACTGGTATAAAGGCAGTAACTAAATACGCTTATCTGCATATATCAAAACTTTAGCCACAACTGAAAATGACAAAATCAATTATCTGAAGATCAGAAAGTTCAAAACTGTGTTTCTTAAGAAGTTAGCGGCAAAACGACCAGAACACTATTCTTCTATTAGATTTTTCTAGTGCGTTTTAAAGCTCTTCATGACCGCTACGTGTTTAGGGCTAATGGTTTTTGAATACTTTTTGAAATGTATTTCTAAAAAAATGTAACAAAAATGTAAGAAAATGTCGACTGATTTCTATCATTCCACTATAGCTCAGAAGCAACTGCAAGCAATTGAGGACAGACTAAATTAACCTCATCTTAAAGTGTTTCAAGATTGTATAACGCGATTGAACAGTACATTTTACATGTTTGAATGTTTTTTTGATGTATGGGATGCCCTATGTCTTTATATATATGACAGTTAGATTATTCATATTTTGCCAGAAGAGTGGAAAATCATTGAAAGTTGTTTTGAGTTATTGAAACCTTTTGAGGAAGCCATACGGGAACTAAGCAGCTCTCATGCCCTTATTTCATTTGTTATTCCAATGATTCAAATGCTTGAAAAAAAAAGTTGATGTCTGTTTAACGAGATCATATTCATTTCATATTATTTGATCCAATTCGCCAGGCTGTCACGATTCTGAAAAGTGAACTTTCAACATAATTTTCCAATTTAGTAGAGAACAATTTATCATCGCCAACTACTTAGAACCTCGCTATAAGCACAAGTTTCTTACAGCAGTGACTGAGGAAAAGATTAAAGAAGACATTTTTATGATGAAAATGAGAAATAATTAAAATAACAGTTCAAACGGTTAAAATAATAATTCTGTTCGGGCTAAAAGAATGAGAATGACAGTTTCCTCGGAAAAGACACGGAAAAACTAGGACCAGTGACGTTCAGTTTGGCCAGAAAGCCATGCATAAAGGACGATCGAGATGAGAGTCAAGAAACACCAGAAAATGGTAGCGCTGAAGCTGTGCTAAAAAAAGAATTGCTTATAGCGTATATGGCCGAGCCACATGAGAGGTTCATCGACAAGAATTTAAACTATTATCGCCAATAGCACGCAGATTTTTATCGACACCACTAGCCAGTGTTCCTAGCGAACAATTGTTCAGTAACACGGGTTTAATTTGTGAACCTCTGCGTAACAGACTTGACTCCAAAAAGGCGGCAACATTACCTTTTATTAAATATAATGCTCCAATTTTGAACTCTAATTACAAATGAAACTTGACAAAAAAAATTAAAAATTACTATCTTATTATTTTATATCTCCACCAATAAGGTTTCTTAGAAAAATCTTAAGATATAGAAATCTGGTTAGAAACCTGGGAGGATAATCCGGATTTTAATGGAAAGACAGTTTCCTTTATCAAGATCCTACAATATTACTTCTTCTCATGCTTTCCTATTGGGAAAATCAACCAGACTCGCAATTCGTGGATTACGGAGAAGGTAAAACGGTCAGTCAACAAACTAAAGGATATGTTTATTCTCCAAAAACAATATCCAATACCTACAAGCAAATAATTAAGACAAAAAAAATGAACAATCTGTGCTTATTAAGTCGGCAAAAGAGTCTTTCTTTCATCATAAAATAATCAAAGCACCAAATAGACAAAGAACCTTCTGAAAAGTAAAAAATGAAAAATAATAAATATAGTGCACCAAAGGGAGAAGAACAATCACGCCCAAGCAAAGCAATCAATATTACACAATTCATAGAACACTCCAAGTTACCAATGTTGAAAGGAGAAAACGTTAACGAAGTACCCATCCTAACACAAATAATTAATGATTCGAAGGAAAACAGAAACTGGGCAAGACGGCGAAATTAAGCTTGGTATGACGAAGAATGCTGGAAAGCTAGGGTTAAATGTACACAACTATACAGCAACAATAATTTATAGGGATACGATATCGCCCGTAAAACTTATAGACAAATCATTAAACGTAAAAGAACCGCATACGAGGAGCCTAAGTTACTCAAAAACATACAGGAATCAGAAGGGAAACCTTGGTGTATGTTCACTAAGCACAATCACCCCGTTAACTATATTCAAAGAGACCAATGGGAAAAGCATTTTGTAGAAGTGCTTGCAACAACACTAAACGACCTACCCCCGAGAGAAGCATTTACTAAAGTGGACCAGGAATGGTATAACGAATCAATATCCGAGGAAGAACTTACGGATGCTGTTAATAACTTAAAAAAAACGAATGGCTGCAGGCTTAGACAACATCTGGAACGAAAACATTATAGAGTTACACCCAATCTTATCGTCCTGGTGGCACAAAATACTTAATACAATGTTGAAAAATGGAACAATCCCAGAATCGTGGAGAGTTTCTAAGTTGAAAACCCTCTGTAAAGGTAAGGGTAACTTAAAGGACCCAAACTGCTACAGAGGGATTGCTCTAGCACCCACCCAACTCAAGCTTCTAACAAAAATAATTAACACCAGAATAGCAGCATATATGGATGACAAACTGCCCGAAGAGCAATATGGATTTAGAAAAAATAAAGGGTGTGAAGACGCCTTGTGCAAACTAACCACAGAAATAACAACAGCCATATTGCAACCGAAAGGGAAGTTATATGCCGCATTTATAGACTTCCAAAAGGCCTTCGACTCGGTCAACAGGAAAATCTTGTGTGAAAAGACGCAGGACGAAGGGATCAAGGGTAAATTATTTGATTATATAACTTGATTCATGAGCTTTTAAAAGCGAACTGTGTCAAAATCGACAATGGGATAGAACTAACCAACACAATATCCAAAAAAAAAGGTGCCTGCAAGGCGACACACTAAGTCCAACACTCTTCTTGATATTCGTAGCAGACCTACCAGGCGCAATTAAAGTGCCAGAAGCAAATTCTTTTATGCATGCGGACGATTTAGTAATCTACTCCAGAAGTTTGGCGGCGCTCCAAATGAGTCTAGACAAACTCCAGCACTGATGCACAAAAAAAAAAACTAACAATAAACCTCGGAAAAAGCCAAGTACTCAAATTCGGGAACGGAGGGCTACTGAAACGCCTTGACAAAGTACACATAGGGAGCTGTCAGTTAGAGTTCACCAACGAATATGAGTATTTACGAGTGACACTCCAGACCACTTTAACCAAAACCAAACATATTAACAACAAAAGAGGAAAGATCGCACAGTTAATTGGAAGGCAGAAGTACCTACAGAGAGTAAACTTAGAAACTGCACTGAAAATTTACAACCTCATGATATGGCCTGCGGTAACGTATGGCATTAAGTCGCTATGTCATGGAAACAAACCATCTGGTCCTCCTCGACAAAATCAAAGCGCGCTTCCTAAAGAAAGTCCTCGGGCTCCCGAGGAACGCGTCTAACACTTTTACTTTCATTTTAGCGGAAACCAAGACCATGGGGTAAGACCTGATGAACAACTTTGGAGAGATTCCAAAAGGAACAAGAATGGAATAAAAGAGAATTATAGAGGACAAGCGATGGGACTTCGTAGTAAAACGATACCCCGAAGGACCAGCTTTCAGCTCCCAGGGCTGGAAGAAAGCAAACCAAAATGGAAGGCACCTACTAACGTGTGTGACATTGCATGGATTCCATCATCTTACATGCGACAAGAAACATTTCCACGAACCGGACGATGACTACACATGCCAATCCTGTGGGGATGAAGCGGGAAAACACCATATCCTGACGTGCAGAGAAAGGAGAGGGCAAACCTTAGCAGAAACCGTAGCACACCTGAAGAAGATCTTAACTTAGGAATATAACACTATATCGCTCTTGTTAAGCAATAATAATTTTAAATTAAGTTTTTCTGTAACTATTTTTGCGAATAAAGAGATATTATTATAAATCTAGTGCACCGGAACCAATCCAAATAGAGGAAAATGACATTCTAGTTACTCAGCCAAAGCAGATTGCAACAATCTTCTACAACATATTTGAACAAACGCCGAAATTATTCCGCCAAAAGATCCAACCAATATATATCACTGAGCAACATATCTCACTTAACTCACAAACAATATTCCTGGAAACATTTACAATAACTGAAATCCTACAGATTATGGAGTTACTAAAAAATACAACTAGTTGTAGCCCTAACTCACTCGCTACCATCAATCTCAAAGAATTCAGACATGTGACTGGTACTTTCAATAACATATATTGTTAATGCCTCCCTCGATAATTAAATCTTCCCAGAAATTAAAAAAAACCGCTATTATAATACCTGTCTATAAAAATGAAGATAAGTAGCAAGCAAAATAATATCGTTTCATAGCCCTAATATCGGGTCTAGCAAAGATATTAGAATATTGGATACGTTAGAATGTAGTCCTTCATAGAAAAATTCCACCAGGTAAATCTAAAATAACAGCGTTAACCGAATTCTATAACAAAATTCTAGATGAAGTAGATGAAGGAAATCACCCGATTGGTATCTTCTGCAACAATCGAAATCTTTCGACTCTGTGTCGCACAAACAACTCCTTACCAAAATTTACATTAGGAGGTAAATCTGCTAGATAGAAACAATTCGTAGAAGTAAAATGCGGATCAATGACCGCAGGGCAGTGTTTTGGCTCCGACTCTGTTCCTACCAATTTGGCTAAATTCCTGGCAATTTATTTACAGAAGACCTTCAATGGAACACCACCAACCAACAAGATATATGCTCCAGACTACATAGGAAGCTGTTTCAAATACGGTATCTACGACAATTTCTAAAAATCGAAGATCTCCTTACATACTACTTGCGGAGATCCAATCAAAAATTTCATACGGTATTCTGCTTTCGGGATGCTCACCAGAAATTGAATAGATCTTAATAGTGCAGAAGAAAATTATCACAACCCTGATGGTTGTCAAGATCACTGACACCTGTAGACCCCATTTCAAGAAGCTGGATATTCTCACAGTCACATATATCACAATTTATATATTATAGAACTAACATGCTACATCCATAAACAGAAGCACACCTTCCCGAAGCATCTGGATAAACATCAACACCACACGACAATTAAAAACCAATTATACAGGCCCAAAACAAACGTAACACTCTCTGGAAAGGTCCAAACTATCAACGAATAATCATTTATAACAAACTACCAATCAGCCTAACAGATCAAAAATCCTATAAAAAATATTTAGGAAAACAACAGGAAATGTACATCCTCAAAACAAGGACATCCTTCTCTTCAACGCAATCTACAACCTCGAAGCATTTATACTATATCTTAAAAATGTAAACTCTAACAGTATATTGTACAGATCTAATGTTTGACACTTCCTATAGATTCTACATCTCATGGTCAATAAATTATTTGATTTGATTTGAATATTTATTAATTGTCTGAGAGCTCTCAGTGCGCGCCTGTCATTGCACGCTCGACTGAAACTGCGAACATGTCAAACGATGTAGTGAGCGACGATCGGGCGACTTCGACTTGTTCTATCGCTGAAGGATGGATAAAAAACATTTTCTTTACAAGTTGTATAGAAACATTTCAAATTCTGCCTGAATTGCGGGATGTGCCTAACTCATTTCAACTATAAAAGCAAATTCAAAAGAAATAAAACATTTGAAGGCACGTTAACAATTCAAGAAGAGTGGACTCCTCATCAAGAGATTTCCGTAAGAAAATCAACAGTCTTAGGTCAAATTTTCGAAAAGACCTACAAACGAACGAAATGACGATCCATTATGATAACTGCATACATCTGACCGGATCGATGAACCGTCTAGTAGTGAAAATACAAGAGCCAATATTTATTTAAATATAATTAGAGGTGTCAGTTGATAAATATTGAGAGTGTGATCGCGATAGTGATTGACTTTAACTATTAATAACTATTACTAATCATTGATTCTAGCTTTACCTATAAGAGCAACTATATAGAATTGTTTTTGGAGTAAAATATCTTTAGGCTCGACTTGAGAGTAACTCAGATATTTTTTCAATCGGAATGGACTGACGGAAATAAGGTTGGGTTAAGTTGTATCTAAATAGATGTCGCTCTTTAACAGTTTCGACATTTACCAACATTGAAAAATTGAAATAAAACTACATTAGGCGCAACTTAAGAGTAACTCAAACCTTTAGTAAAGTCTATATTCTGCTTCCGTTTTTGACAATTTTAAATGTTGTAGAAATTGATTCATGGAGGGTGCCTAAAAATATAAATGTATTTCCATGAATATCACTTTTGGAAGATAAGATATTGTATGTTACATCACCTCCGTGGCAAAAACTTTAACTAGTAAAAACGCACAATGCCGGGAACACAATTTGGTCGTTGTCGATGTAATCTAGGTTAACGTAGATTTAATCTAGATTATGTTATGGTTAGGTTAAATTATATATAAGCCAGATAAATCCGGACTGCCAAGGTGAGATTTCTTGATACAAAATAAGAAAAAGTAATTTAATTTTAATATAACGTCAATAAATTTATTCTTCGAATTATTGTTGCGGCAACAGCAAACATATATCGTTTTATAATGTACCTCCATTTGATTTACATTGAACTTTTACTCACGATTTGGATACTTTTGCACACGATTATAATATTGTCATCCTTCACATACAATAATTTAGTTATTAATGTGTTTATTTTGCTGTGCGTTTATTTTGCAGTAGATAAAGTTTATTTATCTACTCACACACAGAATTAACACATTTTCAGTTTAAACTTCACACATGCAAATAAGCCCTTCTTCACACACTTGTAACTATTATTTGTTCTTGGTTTCTATCTAAACCAGTCCAATCGTCATTGATTATATTCGTGGTGCTTTTACAAAATTACGGCAGCCAAAGCGGAGATCATAAAAACCACATAAATCGAGATAAATCTAGGAGAATAACCGCAAACATTCGACTATAACATCCCCTACCCTTTTTCACCCCACATATCAATTGAGTAGGAAAATAAATTCCCAACTCTGTAGCAGTTTCACAAATTTGTCTTGCATGTTTACAATATTTGTTTACATTTATTATAGTAAACAATTCTTTGCAAAACTCATATTTTGTGTGTCCAACTCACCAGCACTCCAACCAACTATAATAATTGAAAATAAAACAAACATAGCCAACAATTTTTAATTTTATTTATTAAGTTTATCAAAATTTTACTCAATTTAACTCAAAATAACAAGCATACAACTTTAATGTTCAAATGTAGTTAACTTTAATTAAAGAAAGAACAACAGAGTAGCACATACAAAAGCAAAAATACTTTTTACCTTTTCGTTATGGGGTGCTTTTCTACAAGTCGTACCCTTTGAACGGGGTGCTGAGGGTAGTGCGGATTCGTACGGTTCCCGTAGTTAGGTACTTACTCTTTGTGTTTAAATACGGTTCCAGCAGTTTGTAGTAGTTTTACTTGTATCATTATATTTTTTTAATGGGTAACCAAAATATGTTGATGCGTTTTTTTAAGGGCTGCAGTGAAACTATGCAAGCGGATTTGTACGGTTCCCGTAGTTTGGGCCGAAAAAATTGATTACACTGAAATCAAATTCTGAAATGTCTATAACATTTTTAGTAGTGTATATGAATATGATAATTATAATACAGCGGATGAGTTGTTTTCACATATTAAGTACAGAAAAAAACGCTTGCGTATTAATCCGGTTCCCGTACACGGGGCACGAAAATATTTTACGGCTTTATCCAGTTTCCGTAGGGAAAGGGTTAAAAGAATGCGGTAACCCATTGCAATCTTAACAATACAAAATGTAAGCTTGGTTTGTGAAAAACTGTTATGAAATTAATCGTCATCACTTCTTCTTAAATCGAGATAACAAGATATATAAAATTATACATATAAGCCAAAAGCGGCAATAAACTATTCATGTTTAACTGAGGGGACTGGCTTTGTGAAAATATACGCGAGCATATCTGAGGAAATTACATATTTAACAATAAGACTTTCAGAACATGTTGCCTATAAAAATGAAATTTAATATCAATATGTTTACTTCGTTGACAGATCACTTCATTTTTAGTTAGTTTGATTGTGTTGATGTTACCGCAGTAACAAGTAGTCGATGAGGCGGTGCTCGAGGGATCTAATTCCCCCATCAATAACCTGAGCCATACTGTGTACTGGAAAGATATTGCTTTGGACAAGGCTACTGTTCTTTGTTCTTTGTTAAAGCAGTCACCAAGGAATATTTGAAACCAGTGGTTGAGACTGTTCAGGTTGTTCCCCCAGTCGGCATCGGTGGAAAATTCTAATAGGGACAAAGGTTCCCTTTATAAACTTATAACTAATAGTTTTTAGAGATATCTAGGAATTCTTTTTATAGCCGACAAGTGGCTCGCCCTTATGGTTTTATTGATTCTACTAACAAATTCTAACTAACAAATGAGTCGGCACACCTGATTCAAATATAAAGGCTATCCACTGCTTCTTGCTGAGGCACTTTATCACTAAGAGCTTCACTGTGACATTCACAATTGCTCACTAAATTAGCACCTGCTTCCATAATTATGTTACCTTCAGAGTTATCAGAGTTATCTTCATTGAGTTTACACCTTGTTTTATGTTTAGTCTATATAGACTAAGACTGAGTCTTTGTTTACACAAATTTCTTTTTACTTGGATTATTATAGTAAAAAAGCAGACCATCTATATAAACTCAAACAAATAGAGTGTCTAGATTGTTTATTTTATAAAAGACGCATGGGTCAGCAGATTTTGCGTTATACCAGCGACCTTCTTGCTTAAGACCATACATTCCCTAATTTAGCTTCCAGATAGTGTTTTGCTACATTACATTTTGCTACGTTACATTAACACCTTCAGGAGATTTGACTAAAATCTATTCTTGTAAATCTCATTGCAAATATAGTGTTGTTTCAAAGTAGAGATTTTCAAAGTATATCTTCAAAGGTGTCCCAAAGTAGAGTATTTTACAACAGGGGAGAATGTTTCTTCATAGTCTATGTCAACAGTCTGTGCACATCCGTTTACGACTAGTCTGGCTTTATACATGTTTTTCTTGAATGCACATTGCCACATGTTTTTCTTGAATTCACATGGGTTGATATCCACCAGGTTTTTTTTTGTACGCCAATAGATATTTTCTTCAACTGAAGCATACCTTTTCTGTTAGGGTGGGCTAAGCGCCTGCGTCACATTAAAGAACTTGCATAATTTTTTGTATGCATTACAAGATCAATTTTATAAATCCCATTTTCTGGATGAGCTGTGGCCACTATTTCGTCTTCAGCTTATGAATGCTTTTGATAACTAAAATAAAATTTACGGAGACTTCTGGAATGTAAACGATATTTTTTATATCAATTTCTTTTGCCACTCATTATTTTTAATTCAATAGTTGTGTCACCAATAGTTTTAGCTACAAGACTACAAGTTTTGGTTGTTTCTTGGAATTCTTGAATTGTTTTTCTGACACTTACTTCTCCAATATCTACAATGAGCTGAGTTATGATTGGTACGGTTACAGATAAAACGCATAATCATTTAACACAAAGCCTAGCTTTCTTCTACCTTTACTTATAGGAGCAGTTTAACTTTTACAGGGTCAACTTGCAAGCCCCATAATCAAAGGTTTGCAATCAACAGGCAAGGCAACTAGCAAAAAAATCCTATTCACTCGTCGGTAACTTTAAATCTCATGTCGTTTAATGTGATCTATTGTGATAATTGCATCACATTAGTCGTAAACAGAAGCGAAATTATTCAACTGTGAAGTTACAAGTGTGCTTTGTAAACCTACACGTTTTGTCAGATCAGAATCTTCAAAGGCGTTTTCTAATGCCTTTTTTGCTGCGGCTGCGGTTTTATATGCTTTAATATGTAAATATTCACCTAATCGGCCATTAAAATGATGCTTGAAACCCTAGTATCTTTTTTTGCAGCAACATTCGTTGCTTCTTCAGGTTAGGTTAGGTTAGGTTTGCTTCTTCTGGTTTGATAGCATTCCATAGTTCATCATGTTGTAAGAGAGCTTGCATTTCAAACGGTTCCAGAAAAACTGTTCGAATGTAATTTATTCAAGGTTTGTTCGAAAGAATTTTGTTCTAAAAATTTTTTTGCATGGTAACTTATCCAAACAGTCTTTTTTTGAACTATTAATTCGCAAGTTGGTCAAATTGTTATACAATTAAGGACAAGTATCATTTAATGCATAAGATATATATTGAATTTCTTAAATAAAGTGTGGCGGCACTTATTAGGTTCTATAATATTTTTCGATTGCAAAGCAATGTATTATCTTTTATTTTAATTTGTTTGTATAAAGTTAGAAATTATGTTTTTAATACTATTAGAAGTAAAATAAAATTAAAAATTTAAAGTAACTTCCGACACAAAAAAAATCTCTCTTGCCCTTTTAACTTAATTAAAAGTACCTATTAATGTTTTGATGAAGAGCGTGGCCGCGTCGGGGTCCGCTGAAAACTAAACGATCGAATATTGTTGTTTTGTTGCTTACGTACATTGCTTATACAGACTAGGTATAATCCATGTAGACCTTGAATAATCCATACTGCATCATTATCAATCTTCTTTTTATTTCTGTGTATTCCGGTTGTATCATATGATTTATTTAGCAGTCTCCCGACTCGGCCACGGTCATCATTATAATATTAATAGGTACTTTTAATGAAGTTAAAAGAGCAAGAGAAAAATTTTAATTTTATTTTATTATTCGAACTTTTTTCATTTCTTTAATAATTTCTTTGTAAATACCAGATTAATGTACCTTCTTTGAAGTTCCGTTCATTTGTGTCAAATTGGTTGCAAATTAGTTTTGTCAAGTAGGAAATGAGCTGATGGTTATCATATGCATGAACAGATCTTCATAAAATATAGTTAAAAACTTCCTCGATCACATCAGATTAAAAAAAACGGCGTTTATGATCACACTGGTCTGCAATTTGTTTATGCACAATTTCGAAACAAGACTGAGCAATGTTATATACAACTTTTGAGAGCCATTAAAGACTTGGAGACAGCCTGTAACCTTCCGAGTATTTTCATAGATTCTGAGCTTGCAATGGCAAATGCAATAAATGTTAAGTTCGCATAAGCAATTTCAAGAGGATGTTTTTTTCTCTTATGTCAGTGTATTTATCGAATTTACAAGCAATGGAATTAAAGCGATATTACTACAGTCACTCAGTTACAGAGTTTAAATTTAGCATTTTTTTATCATTTCAATGTGGGTTCAGGGACCTACATACCATGAAAACACTGCGGCCTTATTGGCCTATTGTATTCCCCCACATTGTTCCATTCAAGCAAAAAGATATTGACTTGTGGTTCGGCAGGAGTCTCTCTTCTGTAATATCGAGTTTTATTCTCCTGTGCGCCATAAAAATTATATTAGACGTAGTTTCCCCCTCTTCATTGCAGAGTCTGCATAGAGGTTCATCTCTCCAGATGCCTATCTTCTGCAAGTATCCTCTTAGTGCGTTTTTGGGTTCAAATTTGCGATACAAAATGGACCTCCATTCTCTTCACAAGAAGGGTAATAAGACTGACCCCGACAACTACATAGGCTTATCTCTGATATCTGTCACATACAAGATATTCTAAATAGCCTTGTTAACTGTAGCCAACAACCAGCTTGTCTCCCAACTAGGTGAATATACGGATGGCTTCCGAGTTAGTAGATCATGTATAGGGAAAATACAAAATCTCAAGACCATCCTTACATACCGGGGTCGCGCTGGATATCCCTGGCTAGTAATTCTAGTGGACTTTCAAAAGGCATATGATTCAGTGGACAGACAGACCCCGAGTTTCACCCTTCGAGAATTGGGACTGGATGAGAAGACAACCGGACTAATCCAGTCCACTCTGAGAAACACGACCTCCAAAGTAAAGTTTAGAGGTGAGCTCTCTGGGAGCTTTCCCATTCAAACGGAGGTTAGACAGGGTGATGGTCTTTCTTGCATACTATTCAACTGTTTTCTGGAGAAAACCATCACGGAATGGACTTACTCATTACCATCGGGAACTGGACTAAGGATTTGGTACAAGAAAGATTACCTCAATGTACTCTGCTTAGCCTTTGCTGATCACCTCGTCCTGTTATCCAACGATATAGAAAAGGCTATTTACCAAATACAAAGTCTCTCTGTGTTCATGACTAACATAAAGGACGCCCCATCTACAATTTCACTAGAAAGCACTACCATTCGTAAATTCGTTGCATTCGAGTATTAAGGAGAGTGGATTTCAGCAATGGAGAGTGAGAACCTGGCTATAGATACCAGATGTACTAAATTGGAGAGGGTCAACCACTCCTACAAGAGCACTTACATCTCCATACATCTTTCCAAGAACCTTAAACTTAAACATTACAACTTAGTAGTAAGACCCTCCGTACTCTATGCCTCAGAATTCTTCTTGATGAAAGGAAAGGTGCACTCGGGAAACTAGAGCTTTAAGATCGGAAAATCCTAATGAGAATACTAGGGCCATTACGAGAAGAAGATGGCACATACACTATCAGCAACAATAGTGAGCTATACCACCTGCAAGAAGACATAATCACATCTATGAGGAAAAGGCGCCTAACTTTCTATGGACATTTAACCCGCATGTACCCCCGCAGACTCACGCAGTGGATCTTCACCACGACAGGTAGAAGAAAGGCCTCCAAAAACAAATGGATCACCACAGTAAAATTAAACCGGGGGCAACTTAAAATTCCACCAGAAACCATAGAGGATCGGTCAAATCTCCGGCAGACCATTTGACAAGGAGTATTCTTAGTTGCTCCTACCAGCAAAATTAGCACAGGAGCCAACAGACCAAAGTGGACCGAGGAGAGGAAGCTTGCCCACAGCCAGAAAATGAAAGCTTTCTGGACTAAGAAGAAACAGAATATTCATATAAATAGTCAAAACGAGCCCCGTGATCCTAAGTAGGCCCAAACGAGAAAAAAGGTGTTATTTCAATGATTTAATAAAATGTTAATATATTTCCATTCGGATAAATTTCAATTCGAACAAGTTATTATAATTCTTTGGAACAAATTTCTTTCGAAAAACTTTCCGGAGATTGCTAACTTCCAAGTTCCATAATTTCCTATGGCTATAAATTTTTCTGCAGTAATTCCTTGATAACGCCGTTTTTTTTCGTAACTATGGGCCCATAACCTGTTGGGGTGTGAGACAACAATTATCGGAGGTACTTCTAAATTGATTTGAATTTGAACTCGGTCGATTTAATTTCCAACAACATAATTACATTTTGTTACGAAGCTTTAAAATTAAATTAGAATTGCCATTCAAACCTGATATATCAGGATTCATTCTACACTAAATAACCAAATTTGTGTCAAGATATCTCTCTTTAGAATTTACTTCCTAATTATACATAGTTTAAAACCAAATTATAGTCTAACTTAAAAAATCTTGAATCATGGATTTCAAATTTTTTTCTATTTTGCGTCTGTAATGGACTCATAGCAGCACTCATATGCGTTTGGTTATGACTCGCCGACTGCTATACAATTTTCTTAATATGTATAGGCGATTTATTTATTTAGAAATGGGATAAGAGGGCGCAAAACAGATATAATTTCTAAAATTGTATTCAAATATCAAACTTGATATTCCAAGATACATTTAAATAGAAATACAAAAACAAGGAATCACACGCTATGAATCCACATAAATTTCTCTGTTGTTCAAAAATATAGAAAAAAAATATCAAGAATATGTACAAGTACAACAAGCAAATATTCACTGAAAATAGTAAGTAATAAATAATACTGTTGGTTTACCGCGTCGAAAATATTTGCGGTTCAATAACTAACACATGACTCTTTACGTGCAGTTTTTTTTTTCAGTATGACAAGTCAATATAAGATAAAAATTTAAATGTTCAAAAACATTTTAGAGAAAAGTTTTTACAACTTTACATTTTATTGTGAACGTTTTTATTGTGAACGTCATTTTATTGCTGCATTGTGCGGTTTGAACTTTTCTAATATTTGACGTTTCCAATCTTCGGACGACGCGCTTCAACTTTTATTTATAAGAAAAACTTTCTATATATCGAGATTTTTACTGCTATTTTTCTGCATCATTGTCAAACGTAGCTTTAATTTTAATTCCATTAAAAGTCTTTTCACGTGCTTTAAAGCAATTCAACAGAGCTTATAAAATAGGGATTAGTATAAACCATCGTTATCTTAAAAAATCGAGGAAAAAAAACACACGGACGATATAGCGTGAATACGAAACACAAATCAACTAGCACATAAAAAGAACAGATAACGGAATCTAAAGTACTAAATTCTAAACCATTTTTTGCCTAGTTTGTTTCTTCTACTGATACATAAATCCATTCAAATTTATTTTAAATGATTATCTAATACCTTTAATTGTTCATCCGTTCTTTAATTAACCCATTTTTTACTGCTGTACTCAAGCGAGTACAGCAATATTTTATCACTTTTACGCCATCTAATAATATGTAGCTTAAACTGGATTGCGTATATATATTTTTGTAATTGTTCGGAACTTTACCACACTCATTGAACCCAGATCTGCCCAGTGTAACCACTTGGGTACACCCCATTCTCATTTATGTTTTTGAAAAAAAAATATTTTTTTTATAAAGCATTTACTATTTTTGAATCAATTAATAGGTTTTTGCAATAAAATCATTGTTATTTTTTTCCTTCGTGATTGGAAAAAAATGTGTTAAATTGATATTTATAAAATGAGATTAAAATGTATTGTGATTACTGTTTGTTTTGAGGCTGTTTTCAACCTTATTAGATACAATTAAGAATAACTATAATACAAGAACAAGTTCACAATGTAAGGAAGGTAAGCTGCTAGGTTTTATTAATACTAAAATACTGCTGAGATGTAACATTAATGCCAAAGACACAAAAGCTAAGTCTGTTTAAAAATAATGGAGCAAAATAGTATAGGTATATTTATCTTAAACGCAATAGGTATTTAACTGTCTTCTATTTTGGTAATTGTCGTTTCAGTTTTAATGTACCGTAAGAGAATAATGAGAATAATCCTCAAGTTGGGAATAATGATGCGCAGACAGTATCCAAAATCCTGTCGTGTATCATCAACAAATCATTTGTCCCGCAAAACAAATCTGTGACCTAATGTATAATATATTACAGTAGATCAATCCATGTTCAAAACTTGTTTAATAATTTACAATTATATCTAATTGTAAATGTTTTAATAAATTATACATTAGACAAAGTTTCGAATGGTACAAACAATGTACCATTTCAATGTGTAGACACAGTACTTTATTGCCGAGACAGAAAATTAAATCAAGCAAATTAGAAATAATTAATAGAAACGATTAATACATTGAAAATATTGATCTCTATCTATCTCTGTTTCAATTTTATATATTTGAAATAAAAATAGTTTTTGATCTCCCCACTTAAAAATTCAAACTTTTTAATATATAGTTAAAGACATAAATCTTTTCACCTATAAACTATAAGCAAAATAATCTATAATATTGGGATAACTGTAGTAAGTGTTAGGTTAGGTTACCACGAAACCCACGAAAATATCCGTAGAAGAAGTTTAAAATCTTCTTCTACGGATATTTTCGTGGGTCGAATGAAAAAGCTTCCTGGAAAATAAATTAAAATGGTGTAAATGATGTGAAGGCACACAATGAAAGTTTCTCTCAATTTAAAGAAACCTATTATTAGAATGCCAGTGAAATGCAAAATCGAGAAAATATTACACAGCCATGGATTAAATTTAAGAAACATTTGAATTATCTTTTACAAATAAATGGATTTTTGGGTATATTTATCAAATAACACAATTTATATTTCTACTATCCGCCTCAAAACAATTACAAATGTTGTGATATGCGTTTCATATAAAACTGTGGAATATGTATTTAAATATAACAGCAATTGCAGCGCAATATAAAATATATCGCTGATCGACTTGCAAGTTTTCTTTTTATTAATGTAAAGACTTTATAGACAAAATTTCGGAAGGTAGCAGAAATAGCATTTGTTTGTAGATGGAACTTCTTCAAAAGTTGCTGTAAAAATGTTAGTTTTGAACTTTTTGAAATTTTTGTGACCAAAAAGAAAATAGTTTCCCGTAATAAAAACTAAAATTAATAAAATGGTTTAAAGGCACACGAGATTCTTTACACCGTTTATCAAATCTATTAAACAAAATCACAATTAATTGAAAAAATATTTAATCCATGAATTCAATATAGCTGATTAACACAATAATTTTATTTGTATTTCCACTATTTGACTGAAGGCAGCTCCGTTCGATGCGATATGTTCAATATAAAAATGAAAACATAATGTCGCAAATGTCGCAAAGAGAGGAACTTACAATCCTTTGAAAGAAGAATGTATAGTCGCATTACCGTATTAGACCTGATATCAAGACAACCCCTATTGAAAGACGAGTATAACAACATATTTTACATTTTACGAATTGTAAAGTGGAGCCTGCTGTCAGCACTTTTGATGTTGCACAGAAGAAGAGAAATATACAGAAACCTGTGGAAAGATTGGGATACATGGAGACTGCGAATCCGAAAACGTAGCAGAACATTTTAAATCGTTTGTTAAACACATAATAAATTTAATTATAAAACTTAGTTATAAGTACAATCTATCTAAACTTTTTAGTATAAGTAAACTTTTTGTAAGCTGATGTTTTAAGCATACGGAAAACTGTTATATTAATATATTTTTAAATCTTCTTTATAATAAATATGATGTTGGCACTTTTTGATGTTTTGCTACAAAAAAAATTGAGTTGGTTTAATAATAAACTGCATAGTCATAAACAAATTTAGTATTAGAACGTACATGGCGTTAGCAGAATAAATCTTATTCTGTTTCTGATCATGGACCGACAATCGATAGGGCCGAATATATATATATATATATATATATATATATATATATATATATATATATATATATATACATTTGAATCACCTTTTATTGGCATTTATACAATACATTTCATTTTAAATAAATACATTAGAAAATGAGCCATCATATATTACAAATTGCGCAATAAGAGAATAGGTTCTTCCTTAGTATCTATTTGCTCTTTACACTTTTTCACCATCCTTATCAATTCCAAACCATTTCCTCTTTCATCCATACACTCTTTCCATTCTCGCCCTTCCTTTTCACTTGTTCCTTCCATTCATTCCTTGTACATTCTTCCATCCAATGTTTCCATCTTTTTCTGTCCCACATACTCTACACTTCCTACAATCTTCACTCATCCAATATTTCCTACCACGCTCTCCAAACTAAACCTTGCTAGTATGACCTGCACGTCTGATTCTTGTCTTCTGCCTCTTGTTTAAATAGGTTGGTAAACAAGGCACCTGAATCATTGCGTATTCTTTGAAAAACCTACTATTGGCAAATTTGCTCTGGTGTTCCTGTAATTCTACCGCTACTAATCGCTCACCTATCATTACCACCCAGTTTGCGCCTACCCTCTTAAGTTTTTTCTAGTCCTTCACCAGATATCCCTCTTTCATATAATTTCCTTTTATTGATTCCCAACGCATTCCCTTTCTTTTTTCCCTTTCTCTTTCACTCTCCCGATTCGCCATTCTAAATACTTCTTTTATTACTCTTTCATCCCCCATTTCATTCACCTTGCATTCATATTTTACCACCCTCTTTGCAGCTAAAATGGCCACCTTGTAAGCATTCACCTCTTGCAGGACTACGTAGCCTGGTATCAGCTTGCCTAGCTTTAGGAATTTCTTGCAGAAGTTTTGTTAAACCCTTTCTATCTTGTCCTCCTCTCTAGTCCTCCATACTTCCGAACCATAGGCTAAAACACTTGTTACATAAACTCACCATATTACCTCAGCCACCCTAAAGTTTAGGGTGGCTGAGTTCCTTATTACCCGTTGCGATGGCCGAGTACGTGTTTACAGACGCTCAGAAGAACTCTACACAGCTGTTACTGTCCAGAAAGTCGTAAGATTCACCTCCAAATCAGTTATTCAGTTATGCTTTGGATTGGGATTAGTTTCGACAGTAGAACCGACGTTGTTGCAATTCCAGGAAACCTTAATCTCTGTGTGGACAATCACACGCAAATCTCTGTGTGGACATTTTCTTAGGAGACATGTTGTCCCTGTGGCATTCAAATCCAATCGATCTATCTAAATTTGTTGTTAATGCAGGATAAGGCAAGATCACATACTGCGCGAATCACTTTATACTTCAAGAACTGGAAATTTGATTTAAATAAACATGATTTAAATCCCATAGAGGATGTTTGGGATATGCTTGACAGACGTGTTCGTGGTCACCCGCATCCTCCTCAGACCATCCAGCAGCTAACGTCAGCTCTTATTGAATAATTAGGCGCTTTACCACAAGAGTATTTTTGAAGACTTGGGTAGCATGCCAAGACAGTGCAATTTTGTTATTCGTGCTATACTCGTTAGCACATACTCGTTATTTAGTTACCACTTCATGTACAAAATTTTACATTAATAATTAATTTAAATTCGTTTTGCACAATTCGTTTAAATTTGGTTTTGGTAGTTGTTAATTATTACGGGTACTTTAAAAGTATCTGGTGCTGACACTTCCATATGTGCCTATTAAGACAATTAAATAGAGCGTCTTTCAGATGTTTTTAATTTTATTTGCATGTAATTTCCCGTTTAAATTTTATGGAGGCACAAATAAGTGATCCGCTAATTGTTTTGAGCAGTATATTATAAACTAGCTTATATAAACTTATTCATAGTATTTGGACTTCTTAGAAAATAAATTGAAATTATGTAAATGATGTGAAGGCAAGCAATGAAAATATCTCATACAATATCTCATACAATTTAAAGAAAGGCATTATTAGAGTGCGATTGCAATCCAAAATCGAGAATATATTACACAACCATGGGTAAAATAAAACAATTTTTTGAATTATTTTATGAAAATAAATGAATTGATAGGTATATTTATCAAATAATAAAATTCGTTTTTCTAATATCTGCCTCAAGTCAGGTACAATCGTTGTGGTGCGTTTCATATAAAACTATGTAATATGTATCTAAATATCATAGCAGTAGGATCGTAGGTTCTAATATATTTCATACATCGACTTCCAAGTTTTACGTGTTTTAATATAAAATACTTTATAGACAAAATTTCGAAAGGTTGCAGAGATACAATGTGTTTGTAGATAGAGGTTTAACATTGTGCTTGTCTGAGAATGAATAGAAAGGAGTGGTCTCTTCGTTGAAAATCTATAGTAATCTATCTATATTTCCATTAGCTTATTCCTTCTATTTCTATGTTTTTACGACAATTTCTATATGATTTACCATAATTATCACTTTCTTCTATCCTTACATTTTGCTTTTCATAGACAAAATAATTCAAAGTCCATAATATTTAGGCAACAAAAGTTGAAATTAATTCAAGTTAATTTTGGAACAAAAGGAAAAAGTTTCCCGTAATAAAAATTAAAAATAATTAAAGGATGTAAAAACACTTGAGTTTCTATAAACCATTTACCAAATCCATTAAAAAAAATCACAATAAATTGAGAAAACATTTAATCCATGAATTAAATATAACTGATCGCAATATTAACAAAATAATTTGTATTTCCATTATCTGCCTAAAAGTAGCTGCGTACGGTGCATTACATGATTTTTTCAATATAAAAATCAAAACATATTTAAATATCGCAAAGAGAAGAACCTACAATCCTTTGAAAGACCAATATATAGTCGAATTACCGTATTAGACCTAATAGCAAGACAACCCTTATATAAATACGAGTCTAATACTATATTTTACATTATACGAATTGTAAAGTAGATCCTGCTTTTAGCACTTTTGATGTTGCAAGGAGGAATAAGAGGAATAGACAGGAACCAGTGGGAAGATTGCTTAAAATGGAGACTGCGAATTGGAAGATGTAGCAAAACGTTTATTTGTTTGTTATACAAATAATAAATTACCTAAACGTTTACAATCTACCTAAACGTTTTTAGTATAAGAAAACTTTCCGCAAGCTGATGTAAGCAAGCGAAAATCGGTTTATTAGTATATTTTTTTAATTTTTTCATTTCTTCTTCTCTTTTTATTTCTTAACATATTATTTTAATCTCTTTTATAATAAATATAATGTCGGCACTTTATATTCAAAAAATTGATTAGGTTTAGTAATAAAGAGCATAGTCATAAACAACTTCAGTATTTGAACTTACATGGCGTTAGCGGAATGAACAACCGATAAGTCCGAATATAATACGACTCTAATTTTGAAGACTTGTCTTACATTCGGGACCATGCGGTAATACTTATTAAATACCGCTGATCAGATTACACTATTATGGGCCATTACAATTACGAACGACATATTACTAATTAAAAGAATGATCGGCCAATAAAACCCATTCATTGTGAGTGACCCATCACTAGACTGATCAATTTTAAACTAACAATTTCATAGCACTCGGACAATGAAATTAATAATTTTACTTTGAAATTTATTTAATTTTGTTTTTATGTTATTTTTTTCTCGCTTCTAGTTTTTCTTTTTGTTCAAATTTCTCTTTTTGTATTATTATTTCATTTTTATCTTTTTGTGTTTTTTTTTGTGTTTAAGTTCGTATGTTTCCTAAGTTCTTATCTCTATAATATATATACATTCTATATTTTGTGAATTTTCGGAAATATATAGGTAAATATTGAAAATAAATATTTACTTCATCAAAGTCAGAAGAAAGATTCACGAATGTATTCAATCCAGGGAGAAAATATCCAAACCTTGATTAGATATAGGAATGATATGGATTGTCTTACATGAAGTCGACTAAGGGAATAATTAATAAATATTTAAATTGGCGTTTCTAAATAAGGTACAATATGTTTAATATTAAAATATACACATCTTATAATAATGAACCTTAAAATCTACAGTACAATATTAACTTTGATTAAGAAATTCTGATAAATGTGTCAACTCGTTAATCTAATCGCTCACTTAATCTAAAAAACTAATTTTAGAATGTTACTTAAAATCATAAGCATAAATTGGTCTTTATAGGCAAAGTTTAGAATGGTAGTGATGGCATTTGCTTATAGAGCCGGGGCTTGTCTGAGAATAAATAGAAACGATCCGTCTCTTGGAAAAATCCACCGTTATCTATCTCTATTTCCATTGAGTTATTGCTTTTAAATATTTGGAATACAAATGGTGTTCGACCTTTATTTAGTATTCCTCTGAAATGGAGGTTGCTTTACCTCAATATATGATATTATAGTCTTTTATAGGGTTATGTTGCAGTCAATATTGTCGGTATATTACATATAAAAATTTCAAATGGAAAACGAAACTTGAAACTCAAAATACAAAAGGACAAAAACTGTCTTTTCCTTTCAGGCGTGACCGGAAAAGAAAGTTTTCGAGATGAATGGATAAAATCAATGATAACCATAGAATAAGTTTAATAAACAAAAACGTATTTATTATAGCTTAAATATTAATTAAAAGTACGTTATTTCATTTAAAATTACATTATGTTAGTCTTCGCTTATATTAAGTTTCCATAAAAGCAGTAAATTTCAATTATAAAAGGATTACTTTGACGCAGAAATAATCAATTTTGAATTCATGAGCACTTATGAAAAGTGTTATAAAGGGTGACAAATTACGAGTATCCTAATTTTAAACTGCAATTATCAAGAAACGAAATAAGTTGGACACCAAAATTTTTTTTGAACGTTGTACAGTAAAATCCAACGTTTTATAACAAGTGGAATGTTTAACCATAAACTAACATTTAATACTTAAAAATTACATCGATCCGTTTGCTTTGATGCATGACTGAGATCGATGCAGAATGAACGCACATATCTGATGAAATCTCACAGATAGCTGGTCGAATGTTTCGCTACAAGTTTTCCAGGGTTTCAAGTCGGTTCTGATAAACTCTAAATTTAACACAGGGGTGCCCAAACTTTTTATCCCGTCGATCCATTCATATAATATTTGCCATCATATCGATCCTCAAATTGAGTATTTAAGGAAAATTTTAACTCATTTTTTGCATTACTGTCATTTTACGACTACTATTGAATACCTTAAAAATATATTGTCATACCTTTTCATTAAAATAGTTGATATTAGTGCAATATATGTGTCTAAAGCGAAGCAGCAATATTATTGATATTTGGTTGAAAATTGGCTGTTTCGTAAAAATTGCGTTCGCGTGACTAAAACCAGCTTCAACGTTATATGAAATTGGTAATGCAAGTAAGAAAGGTTCGGCTTCTACTCTGAGCATCGGATATTTAGAGGCAATATTGTTATTTCTCCGAAATTCACTGAAGTTTATATTTTTAATCAACGCTTTAGGTTCGAGATCTACACATAGTTCAATTAGTTCATCTTCTAAGGCAGGTTCTCTAGCTTCATTATCAATTTTTGCATCACATTTAGTAGCAAACCATTCGGGAACATACATATTCTCCAAGTCTTCGAAACGTGCTTTAAAAAAGTCTTCTCTTAATTTATATAGATGTTTAATACATATCTCCAAATGGCCAGAAACTACTTGCAAGTTTGAAAAATATTTAAAATCGGATCGTGCCAGTCAATAATTAAATAGCTGCATTTTTACTTGAAAGGCCATTATGACAGTTCGAGCTTGAACAATTGTAACGTTTTTATCAATACAAACGCTTCTTTACCATATTCAATTTCGAATTAAGCTTTGCTAAATAGAACACATGCTTCATACATTGTTTAAACTCGTCACATAGTGAGGGATCCACATTACTAAAAAACTCTTCGGATGAGTCTAACAAATCAAGAAGTCTCTGCAAACTATCACCTCTTGACAAGCACCTTACCTCAGTGTGCAAAAGTATTTTGTTAAACGTTTCATCATTTTCTTCGCATAATTTATCCGGGAATTGAGAAGATGACTTTTATGGTAGAAATGAAATGAATTTTATTATTATTATCATGAAGTTGGCCACTCAGTTTTTTGGCTACAAGATGCTGTCTGTGTAGGACAGAATGAACAGTATCTACTGTAGGAACCTTTTCCTTTTGAAATACAAAAATCCTCCGTAACGGTCTATCATAGCAGGTGCACCGGCAGTAACTACTGCAGTAATATTCTCGGAAGGAATGCTGTACCTGTTCAAATATTCTTACAAACATAAAAAAGTCTCACCTTTTGAATCAGTTCCTAGTTATTTTGCAAATAGAAATAAAGATCTACTATGTCATTCATGGATAATCTATGAAACCATAAAACCAACATAAACCATGAGAATATTTGAACTTCCGAAAGCTGATTCGTCCAGCTGAATAGCACACAATGCTGGAGCTCAGAGGTTAAAGTTATTTCCACATCATCGGCCATTTCCTCAATACCTCGCTTCGCAGTATTTCCACTTAATTGTATGCATTTTAAAACTAGTTGAGTTTTTCTTTATAATATTTTCAATTACATCTTTTATAGCTGGTATTATAATCTCTTCACCAATAGGATGCGGTTTGCCTTTATTTGCTATATTAAGAGAGATGCTATAGGATGTTTTCAGTCCTCCTTCTCTATCAACACTAGCAGATGACTTAAAATATGTATTCAAATTTGGCCGAACTCTCAAATTCTCTTTTAGTATTTTGAAATACTCAAAATATTTGTTTTTCTTGCCAGAATGGATCCTTTCGAAGTGGTCTTTCATTTTCGCCGTCTTCATAGCATCACTGCTGAAGATTTTTCCCCATTATAGCACATAGAAATAGTTTCATAAGCAAACGATGGCATAAAACCGTATTTCAAATAGTCCTGTGAATATTGGCTGCATTTCCTAGCATTGGTAGCCGACATTGTGGGTATTAAGATTTTTAATATGACTAACATAATACGTTTGCAGCACAACAAAAAAGTAGCAGTAAGAGTTAACTTATTCCCGTACGAGTTATAAAGAACTGACTGTTCTTTCTCAGGGTGCAGTATTAACACCTTTTGCTAACAATATATATTTAGAATTGGAAGAAATTATAATTATATCTAAATTATATCTATTCGGTACCATTATATAGGAAAAATATAATAAAAAGTTATTCAAATTTAATGATTTTGTTGTAAATACCTATTACGATATTTTCTCTGTAACGGAAAAAGATATAAATTAGTATAGTTGGTATAAAGTACCAACCCCCTCTCCTCTAGATCGTCACTTCACTCCGGAACCGCGCAAACATTACTTCTGAGTGGAAACTCGGGATCTAGGGTTGGCTTTTGTTACTTGCCAATTCATCCCTTCTTTCGTCTTCGTCCTTTCTTTCAAGGATTTCAGTACACATGTATGTTATTGTCTTCGGCTTGTCCTCGCTCTTAATCATGAGATCGACCATATTCTGCGGGTTAATGGGTTTTCTTACCTCCTGTTCTGCCAGGGCCCTAAAATCAGCAAATTGCGAACATTTAAAGATAGTGTGTTAGCAGTAACCGTTGCTAGGCAATAAATTTTACAGCAAATATTCAATTATAAAAACCTCCCTTGCCGAAGAATTCAAAAGTATGGGTATTTACCATATGCGTGAAGACCAAAAATCCTTTCGTGTTATTGTTAAAATTGTGAGACGAATTTGATCTGGACCCGAACCCGAAAAATAATCGTCGGTTCGAGTCGGACTCGGCGAGTCCAAAAATACCGGGTATTCCCAAACCCTCGTATATTAATCGACCACTGGAGAACTCTTATCAACCCCTTGCGGTCGATATACCTCTTTAGCGACCACTGAACATGACCCCATTAGAAATAATCCAATGCCGACAAATCCAGAGAGCGAGGAGGTCACAATTCATCCTCACACTGGGAAAGCAGACGGCCAGGAAAGAACTATCTTAACACTCTTGGATACAAGAGGGCTTGCACCATCTTGCTGATACCAAATACCGTTTATTGATAATTGGAGTTAAGCAATGGCATCCATTAAGAACGTTTGTAGCATCTCCGCGTGATCTTCACAGTTGACCACTACTGGGTTTTCCATTTCATCTTCATTAACATGTGGTCCCAATACTCCAGCTGAGCATATTCCGCACCATACAGTTACTTTTTGTAAATGCAGCTCTTCTAATACAGTTTGTTCCTCTCCTCATGCAATTGAAAATGTGCTTCGTCACTTATAATTATTTGGTTGACAAAATTATCCCCTTTGCCCAAATTCCATCTGCTAAATTCTAAACGTAAGTTTCGGTCAATTAGAAGAAGTTTTTGGCCTTTTTGTCATTTGTAAGGTCGAAAGAGTAAATGTTTCTTTAAAACCACGTTCTTACCGGCTCACGTGAAATTCCTACTGCAATTGATTGAAATTTTCTTCAATTCCGTTCCAAACTTGCTCTCTATTTACTTCTGTTCTAGTAGTTTTTCCCTCTCTGCAAGTATTGGCTCCTTCGTAGAACCTGTTCGTCGATATTTTTCGACCCATCTTGCTATTGTACCGCAATTTGCCGGTGCTGAAAAATTAAAATGTGGTCGAAACCTCTAACAAAATGCTAACAAAGTGCTCTATATAAGCAATCCTTTGTTCAATCGTCCACCGCTCCATTTTCAAAAAAACTTGAAGCTTCACTGAATATTATACAGTTAAAATTATAGCTACTAAGTAATTACTTATTTTTGTATTTATTAAGTAAAAACAGGACAGTCTTAATTTGTCACCCTTGATATTATAATTAATTATATAAATATAAGTAGTAGCATATATTGTCATAAATAAGTACAATTTAAATACCGTGTGATAGAAAAAAAATAAATCGAAACCTAGACGAGCTTCCTAAAATTGGTATCACTTTTGACTACCGACAAATTAAAATACTCAAACAGATTTGAGGCTAAAAACAGAAAGTATTATAAGTACATAAGAATTTATTTTTCATTTCTGTGTGCGTGAATATCGATAAAACACTGATGCTACAAAAATTAGGAACTATAAGAAATAACGACACAAAGGCAACTGGTCAAATTTCACAGCAGATTAACTTTATATCAAACATTCTTTTCAAAGATATTGCTTTATAATTGCAAGGAAATAGTATATTACGTAACGAGAATTGTAAGAAACATATTACGTACGAGCGGAACAGTTACGCGTGACCTGCGGAGCGGGGAGTGCGTAATTCCTGCGAGTACGTAATCGCCTTACAACTCGAGTTATGTACTATACTTTATCTACGACCACACTAATTTGTTTCTGTTTAATAAGAAAAATATATTTGATGTAACTAATTTATTTCTTATTAGGTACATTACTTAATATTATAATAAACAAACAGTTGTATTTTCATAAATAACTGTTATTCGACATTATTTAACTTGATAGAAATGAAAAGAAATAGATTCTTAATGGTTGCATACATAATTATTTAGTACTTATTTGGGTTTAACTAGAATAACTGTGCGCATACATATAGGCAACTCAATGTACGCAATGTCAATTTCCGTTAGTTTGAATTGAGGCAGCTTGTTATCAATCATAACTTATAATTAATCGCGGACTGTTACATACGTGTATGTTATTATGTATTTACATAGTCCACGACCTGTACAATAATAGACATTTACAATAGTGCTCGTAGATAAACATTTTTTTACAACACAATTATAATACGACACTGAATTTTAAATAGAAAATACAACAAAAAGTTTTGCCAACTGTAACAAACTCATTAGGTTCTTCCACACTAATTATGTTTTTTGTTTTCGGTCGCACGATATGATCTTTTCACCTTTAAACAATTTACGTGCAATCGCTAATCCCGTATATTTCTACAAGGGAAGTTGTTAAACTTAATACTTTCTTCAATTTTAGATATCGAATTTTTTATTGTCAGGAAAAAGAATTTTTCCCGAAAAGAAATGAAAATGAGGTAAATGGTGCGAGGAAGGGCAATAAACATTTCAATTCAAAGAAAGTCGTTACACAAGAAGTCAAAATCCAAGGAAAAAATATTTAAGGTCTAAATCAGATATAATTTATTTTTTGTGTGATTGTACATTAAATTAAAATGCAAAATATTCGAATGAATGAATTTAGATTTAATTAAAAAGTTTTAAGTTTCTCAAAATTATTATTTTTTTTTCTTCTGAATAGCAGTTTCATTCCAAAATGTACTATGGTATATTTAAATCCCTAGTAGAAATTAAAACTGGGGACCTGGTCGGGCTTAAAATGTACCCGATATACACTCTAATGCGCTATAAGGAAGGCTCTTGTACGGTTGGCCCGATAGGATGAATAGTTTTATGCTTCATTTTAATTTAATTAATAAGTTTATACTTCCTTGATGAGTTCTAACCAAACCGGTGGGACATGTTATTTAGTAACAAGTAGAAGGGAATCACGGTGATACGACAGAAAAGTAAATTAAAAAAATACATATTTGTAGTCGGGTAACCGAACTTATGCTCCACTTTTCACCCGATATAGAAACCTTCTTTCTTCACAGTGCATTAGATCCATATCGGGCACTTCATTAAACGCTCGACCAGATCCACCGTTTCAATTTCTATTAGGGATAATCAACCGTTTATTTAATTCAAAATAAAGTAAACATAAAAATAATAGAGCGATATAAGACACACACATAAGACATGCATATTTTATTTTTATCTGTAATAAAAATGAAATTAAATTAAATAACTTCTTTTGGACATGGTTGACAAGGTAAACGCGTCAATTTTTATTCGTTACAAAAATGCTTATGCTAAGAAAACTAAAAAACGTTTATGTTAAGGCATAGAGCAACGAGCAACCTCCGAAAAGAAATATCTTTTAGTATTTGAAAATAATTTGACTTTATTTTATAGAGTTACTCGCTAGTTGTTTAATGGACGACCATTAGCGAATTCAGAAATTTCAAATAAGCTACCAAAATATTATAAACTCTTCCAAAATATATTACTTTTTCTACAGTCAATCAAACATGTTTTGTTTATATAATTTTAATCATGAAATAAATATGTGCCTTTAATTAGAATTTATATTGTTTCATTATCATATGAAGTAATTAATTTAAATTTAAGAACATTTAAATTTAAAGCAATACACAAAAAATTGTAATCAAACATCATAGTTACACTTTTCTGACAAACTTGTTACAGGAGAAGCACTTTTCTGCCGATGATAAACCAATCAAATTCTTTTATTTCATCGGTTGATCGTATTTTACTTTTAATAAAAGTACACTTATTATTTTTTAAAAGTTGAAGTTGAAGATTAATTAATATTTCCATTCTTAAGGATTTTAAGCAGGGTATTAGTCTTCTTATTATACAGGCTCTTCTTATTATACATGGTCTTAATCAACTTATTTACAGTATATTACTCTTATTATACAAAGTCCCAGTCTTCTTATTATACAGGGTCTTAGTCTGATTATTATAAATCTAAGAGCATTTATTTTATTATATTTCTTCTTACTATCAAAGTCTTCTTATAATAAAAGGTCCTAGTCTTCTTATTATACAAAGTTATACTGTTCTTATTATACCGGATCTTAGTCTTGTTATTATACAGGGTCTCCAAATTTAATTTTAGAAATATTAAACTGCGGTCACGGAACCCCCGTATGGAATGATGTTCCTAGCTCCTAGTATGGAATGATTACGAATGTAATTCGAAATAATATCTTTATAGTTCATGTATTTTTTATTTTATTATATTTTCAATACAAATAATGTAATAATAAAAAATAAGAATTCAAATCAAAAAGCTTGATCAAATACGTAAGGAAAAAAAATGTACATTGAAGCCAGCTAAGTGGGTTGAAACTGAGCTTCACCAGACGAAACTCGAGCATTTTTGTAAAGTGTGGTAATTATCGGTTAATGGTAACTATAATAAGATACAAATGCTTGATAATTTTATATTATCCAAGTATCTCAAAAAATAGCATCAATTGTAACAGAGTCTCTTGTTGTGTACTGCCCTGGGTGATTATTCATACTTAAATCAAATCGATCTGATTAAAAGCTTGCTAGTTTAACAAAATTTTCTAAATCATTTAAGCTAATGTTGAAGTCTCCAGTCAGTATGAGTGGAAGTTTATAATAATTTAGCTTAAGTAAATTAGAACCATCCATGGTATTCTAATCGATCGACGAATAAATAATATAATATCCTCAATCGACCTGGGGATATATAAATAGGTACAATAACTACTTCAATACCGTTTCCCAGTTTACAAATAACTGAGCAAATTAACAACTGAACAATAAGTTTTTTTTTACTTTTTTTTTGTCGATACTCTTTTTAACGTCAGCTTGTAATTTCACTACTGTCTCCCTATAATGTAGTCATATAGTGAAATCCGTCAGATTGTGTAAAACCGAGTCATTGCATGATCTACCGACAGTTCGTGTATTCTATTTTAAATACTAGATATGACTAGCTAGTTCGTGAATAAATATGTCTGATAATAAAGATGCTTAACTTTATACTATCAGAAGACAGCATTTAGGCATTTCTTAAAACGTCGAGTCAGTAAGTATGTAAGTAAGATAGTGTAAGTCCCATTGTATAGTTTTATTTTTATTAAAGTACTTTTTTCGGTATTTTTTATACTTTCTTTTTCTCAAGTTTCCATTTCCAAAAACATAATTCAAATAATCAGTATAATATAATCAATATAACTCTCGTATGATTTAAAACAAAAAACAAATACGTTTGAACATTTTTTTTCGTGTTTAGTTTTAAGGTTATATACCGACCACGCTCGTCTGTCATTCTACGAAATAAGGATAGACATTGTAGAAATATACACTGAGAGATAGAGAAAGAAAGATACTGCACACGGTTTAGAAATATACACTGACAGAAAGAGAAAGGCGTATAACGTGACACGGCGTTTAACGTAACACGGCGACTAATGTGTACCGGAGAGATTACCTGTGCAGGTTTTCCTGCGCAGGTCAACTGCACGTCGGTAGCGTGAATGGGAAAGTTCCGGTATACAGTAGCGGTATTCAGTTTTTTTTTTTGCGATGGCATCGATTGAGGACAATACTATGACTGAAATCTTGATATGATATGAAATCTCTCCAGTTAAACTCTCCAGTTTGGCAGGGACCGGTATAGACAGAAATTATTTAACGAAATTTTGCTTGTAAGAAAATGAAGAAAACCTAATTTTTGAAACTTTAAAATTCAGAAATTAAAAATTTTAAAAATCGTGTACGTGTTTTTCATTTTTTTTATAAAAACGAAAAAATATTTTTAAACACAATTTTGTTTATTGTTTTTCTGTGAATAAACTGGGAAATGCATAATCAATATAAGAAAATTCAATACCATATCTAAGCCCTTCAACTTATATACCAATACATTCAAAACCTCCATATTCCTAAACACACTAGAAAACAACTGACGTGACCTGCACAGGTACACCGTCGAAAGAATTGATTTTCGATCTTGCGCTGGTCGCCTATGCAGGTTCAAAAAACTGGACAGGTCTATTTACACACAAGCTCCAGTCTACCTGTGCAGGCTTGCCTGTACAGGTAGACCTCTCCGGTGGACCGTTGTGTGCCATACATGGTATAACGTAACGCGGCGTATAACGTTTTCTGCTCAATCATTCATACCGAAACTTCCCTAAAGAAACTTCGTTTCAAAATATTGATTGATTTAAATGATAATTGAATATTGGGGTAAAACCAAGCAAATTAAACATACAATCATATAACTGAAGATTAAATCAATAACCGAAACTAAGTTCAGGTCTTTCTAAACACGTGTCATAACACAAACTAATGTAAATGTATTCCATTACAATTTTATAATAAGAGCAAAACTGCACTGAGGAGAGACAGATCTCGAAGCCCGTCTACTGATGGCTATACACTTAGGTTAAATAGAAAGATATGATCAAAAAAACAATATTATATATCTAGTTTCTGTTTTTTTTTATGGTGGCTGTCGGAAGCTCTACCTGCCTGATGAGTGCGGAGCTGTCATCCACTAAACCCCTAGTCCACTTGCCGATATTGTTTTTCCACCCTGCAATCATTGTTATCTTCAGGATAATCCTAGTAAATAGCAAACAAATATCTGTTGTGTTTCAACATGAGATTTGTTTTGTAGTCAGTTGTTAAAAAGTCTTAATAATATTATAGAGCTATGGAAAGATTGAATATATTAATATATTCAAGCTATATTCTGCATTAATAAGTTAGTATTGATTGTATCTATAATTAGTCTGGTTTCACCCCAATATTCAGACGGCAGAAAATTAATAACCAGTGATTTAGTTGTTTGCTTAACTTTATTCATAATTGTTTAATTTAGTCTCATGTTTTAAATCTTTCCGCGCACTTAAATTACAATTTGTACTTTATTTAAAAAGACATATTATTCAAAAACAACACAGAGAAGCTGTTAGTAAACCACAAATAATGACAAATTGTTTAAAATGTTTAAATGATTAAAAATGTAACTAGAAACAACTGAAGAACGTAATGGAAGAAAGGGAAATACTAGAACGTCAAAAATCTGATTTTGAGAAAGTTAATGTATTAATCTAAAATGCAATATTGGCTATACGTATTAACTGAATAACGAATACGTATCAATGAATTCCGTTTCTAAAATCTAGAAACATATGGAAAAATTAAGTTGCCACAAAATTGACGAAGTCAAAATTATGCTTTTGAATTCTCCGAATATATAAACAATATCCTGAAAAAAAATATTTTTAACGAAATGAAAATTCAACCTTCCATACATTAATTGTAGTCGAAGGCACCGATATTTCAGTACAAAAAGTACTAATTTTGGATTTTAAATATCATGATGATGTAAATTACAAAACTGTATTTGTTGTTATTTTAGATGTAAAACATTGTAACTGCAAGTCAATTGTAACAAAAAATAAAAAAATAAAAATGTTGACAATAACATAAACATCAAAATATGATAATGTTGTACTGAAGATAATGTCATGCTTGGAAAGAAAAATGGGGTAGCTGCAAAATGTACCTGTTATGCAGAACATAGAAAATTTACTCAAAACTGTTTTGAGTATACAACACAATGTTTCACCGATCGAGTATGAAAAGCCAAAATTTGAAGATTTAGCTCAAGTAGTTGTACATGATGCCATATCATTTAAACTAATGAATGCAGTAAATTTTTCCAGATATTTTGCAGTTAGTGCAAAAATTACGATCTTCCAATTGACTATTGTCAAGTTATGGTTTGTTAGGAAATGATCGATCCTATCTGTAAATATTGTGCAAAAATTCTGACGGATGCTCAATATCGGGTAGCAATTTTTGCTCTCAAAGTCATATTAGAAGAGCGTTCATCTTTGTACAAATATCCACAGAAATGTTGTTTTCTTTAAACTATTATTGATGCACATCAGTATGTTAAGACGACAATAAGAAAATTAAAATCTCATCAGTAGATCAAAATAATATTGATTCTTCAATAGTTATATACAGATAGAGGGCCGGAGGTATAAGATTACGCTCGCCGCGGAAGTTTGAGGCCCTTTATGAGGCGAAGGGCGTAATCTTCCTCCGGCCCGAGGCATGTACAACGTTTTACGCACAACTGCAGAAAACCTAGAAAATTTAATTAAAAATGGTTAAAAACGATAAAAAAATATGACGGTGATATAAATTCACAGCTCGTCACTTAGGTTATTTGTTGCTAAGAAAAAAAAAACAAAAATTATTGTAAACAAAAATTTTCATAATTTCGGAATGGAACTAAGCGCTGAATTCCCTCCGAAATATTAATGGAAGCTAATGAAGCTGTGTTGGGTTTGATCCCAAGCAAGTCTAAAGACCGATATGAAACGGGGTTTTTATCTTGGGAAGTCTTAAGATGATAGATCTTAAAGCGGGCTTTTCAATGATTTTACAGGCCCACGGGCCGGTAAAATTTTGACGGGCTTAATGTCCAATTTTCGGGCCTGGTAACTAAGATGTAAAGGAACAATTTTGATGCAGTTGTGCGTGAATATATATTATGCAATTAGTCCAACGTGACTGCATGCATGTAGAAAGGCGTTTTCCCAATGATGATCAAAAATAATGGCAAGCACTGGATAATAGGATTTTAGGAAAATTTTTGAAAACAGAATATAATGAATCTTTACGAAAAATATTCTCTTTTTATGGTAAATCTATATTAACATTGTAAATATTCAAAACTATTACTTTGCTATAAAGGTTTGAATAAATAAAAGTATAAAAAAATTGCGCAATTTATTTTTAATTTAATTTTGTTTTGCTGACCGCCCTTTGGACCTCCCAGCACTAAAAAAAATAATAAATGTCCGTCTGTCAGTTTGACAAGAAAAAAATGAATCTCGCGTCTAAAAACTAGCGTCAAATATATTAATCATTTCTAATTTCATATTCTATTTCTTTTCTTTCAGTTTCTTTTTTATTTTCCGTCACATATTCTATTTAATTCTATTTCATATTCTATTTCATATTCTACCTATTCATATTGGCGTCATATTCTATATAAGATGAAGAAAAACCCAGCGATTATCTTATTTGTCAAAATTAGTCGAACAAATTTGGGTTATAAAGTCAACTATTGACCAGCACCAATACACTTACAAACAATTTCTCGAAAAATATAAACTCCATTACCTTGGCCTCGCCATAGTGTACATAATAATGAAATAAAATAACTACAATTATAATTCTAATAGTATATTGTTTATCTGGGGCGTTAAGTTCTCAATTGCCCACGAGAGCGAAATTGGGCACATTCGCTGGATAAGGCAATTGACAATACCGCACGAGTTGCAGATAATATTTTTTATTACGCATGCGTAAATTTTTGAAAACAGAATATAATGAATCTTTACGAAAAATATTCTCTTTTTATGGTAAATCTATATTAACATTGTAAATATTCAAAACTATTACTTTGCTATTTGATATAAAGGTTTGAATAAATAAAAGTATAAAAAAATTGCGCAATTTATTTTTAATTTAATTTTGTTTTGCTGACCGCCGACTATACTTTGGACTAAAAAAAATAATTGTCCGTCTGTCTGCCTAATATGTCTGAATCTAACAGAGAAAATTTAAACAATAATCCCAACTGATTATAATTATAGAATATACTTGAAATACACTTGAAAATGACCTTCACCTGTCGAAACTCGAGGCGTGTGAAATGTTTAAATTTATATAACTGTGCATAACAAGTTATATAATACTTTAACATATTAAGTCTGGTTAAATGATTGTGGATTTACCAATTCAGTGTGAGTATAGATTACCAAGTAATAACGGTCGCAACCATTCTATTCAGTGAATTAAAAGTTCTATTCAATGAATATATATATATATATATATATATATATATATATATATATATATATATATATATTCAAAGAATATACTTTTCTGCTGTTTATCTCAAGGATTTTTATTGTAAATGCATACTTCAAAAAGAGCTCTAGCTCATATCGTAATTTAAATTATATGAACGAAACTTGTTTTATTGACTATTGTCTATATTTCGGCTTTTGAAGGAAAAATTGTTTATTGTACGAGTAACTATAATGTTTTTTAGGCATAATTGTAATTACCAAACTCGCTAATATTACATAAAACACTTAGAGATTAGTTCCTCATAAAATAAAATATTTTATTTTCAAACATAATAAAAAATACTTCTTTAATCATTTAGTCGCTTATGTAATGCGACAGTAAAATAAAATCTTTTCATTTATTACTATCACTAATAGCAACTAAAATGCAAAGAAAAAACACTGTATGCTCATATTCTTGCAGTTTGACAAGAAAAAAATAAAAACTAGCGTCAAATATATTAATCATTTCTAATTTCATATTCTATTTCTTTTCTTTCAGTTTCTTTTTTATTTTCCATCTCATATTCTATTTAATTCTATTTCATATTCTATTTCATATTCTACCTATTCATATTGGCATTATTCTTATATTCTATATAAGATGAAGAAAAACCCAGCGATTATCTTATTTGTCAAAATTAGTCGAACAAATTTGGGTTATAAAGTCAAACTAATGACCAGCACCAATACACTTACAAACAATTTCTCGAAACATATAAACTCCATTACCTTGGCCTCGCCATAGTGTACATAATAATGGAATAAAATAACTACAATTATAATTCTAATAGTATATTGTTTATCTGGGGCGTTATGTTCTCAATTGCCCACGAGAGCGAAATTGGGCACATTCGCTGGATAAGGCAATTGACAATACCGCACGAGTTGAAGATAATATTTTTTATTACGCATGCGTAGGCACGTATCTTACAAGTTTAGGGTCCAGGGGCCATAAAAAAAACAAAAACGAAAATTTTGCTTTTCAGTTATCTCCGGTGGTGTGGATTCGTCATAAGAACTCTCATCAGTCTCCGGTATCGCCATAGAATTTACACTCGCTTACAATTTTAAAACGTTTTCTTTAATTTTTATTTTTAATATGCAATGCCATCAAAATTATGTCACTTTCTCATCAGTTTTTTAATATTGAGGTTTTGATTGTGTTCATTTTATTTATTTGCGTGCGCCAAGCATAATATATAAATTAATATTTCCAATGCGCTTAAGATATGTGGTAATAATTGAATTGATAAACTGCCATTTGTCACACCAAAATACGGGCACCAAAATAGTACTTATCCCGCATAAGTAATAAGAAATAATAAATATTCATTAACACATATTCATATGTGTTACCGCTTATCTAATTTTTGTTTTCTTTTAAATTATCTTTGACAAAGCCAAAATTCGTTTCTAGCATGTTTTTATATTCGTTCAGTTTCACGTTCTCTTTATAATTCCCATAAGTTCCGGGAAGTCCGCAATCGATAACTGTATAATTTTAGATTACACGAAAGCTAATTGCGATTGAAAGTTTAAAATGGCAATTCGAACTTTCAGAGGATATCCTCCTCTTGGTAAACTTCAAACGTAATTAAAAAAGGGACCAGCAAAATGTTCCTTTATAATTCCCTTCGTAATTGTATTTCGAGTTCGAGGTGACAATTGTTTTTTTTAATTCATATTTTAATTTTTTTATTGAATAAATCGCATTCAAATTAAAACAAGTATGCATTTTTATTTTCGATATCCACATTTCCCATAATACATCAAATATTTTCCTCAGTAGTACTGTAACAGCTTCCATTATGTAACTAATGATTATTTAATGTATTTGTATGTTGTGTATTTGAATGTATTGACCCTCGCGATTATGCCTGTAATTAAAAAACATACTAATTAATTTCTTAGGGAAACTTAAATCATTATTATGAAAATATTGGATCCGAGAGATTGATTAAAGTGATAGCGTTTTATTAGAGCTATTAATTACCATGCAATTTATTGAAGTGAGTCGTAATGAGTTCCATTATCTGCTAATGTATAACGTTATTTTCGTAGAGGCTTAGAACCACTTTTGTAATACCATTTCCTCGAGTTTTCAATCACATACTCTGCGCATAAAAATGGAAATAGCACTTCCTTTCTCCTTTTTACAATCAACCGTTTAACTCCCTATTCTCCTTATTCCCGAAATTGGTCCAAAATCCCTTTTCCCCGATTATTATACAGCAAAAACAATTAATTACTTAAACGCACGCAGTGTATTCCTATGTATTATTTGTATATAATAATGGGAGGTTGATACTGGGTTTCATTTAGATTTGTTTCTTTCATTTCCTGTAATATATTCTGGATATTGTTAGTGAAATTTCGGCGCTGATTAAAAAGAAGAAATTTCAATGGCTATACAAAATAAACACAATGCGTTTCATTACAAAAAATACAATTAATCTGTTTTGGGAATCTGACCTTGTTCGGTGTTCCATTCATGATACCATTTGCATAAGATATAAAATGCAGAAATTTAATTTTTTAAGAAAAGGCTACTTAATACAATTTTTTTCATTACATATTTTTGTAAACGACGGGTAAAAGGGTGAAACTTACACTTACAACAAAACGATTGCCGTAATCTGCTATGAGTGCGATTTTTATTGCTCATTTTTTAGATAAGATTTTTCCAGAAAATTAATTTTTCTACGATTTGTCATGATCTCATTCTGACAGGGTCTAACTTTGCATTCTATTCTGCCGCCCTGTCGACGCGACGCCGACGTCGCGAAGTCTTGAGTCGCAATGTAGCAAATTAATTATTAATCTTATACCCATAAGGGTTAATAATTCAACCCAACATTCCTTATTTTCACACTACATGTTAACAATATAACGGAATGATATTAACGACTACGTGCACCTAGACTATTAAATTATATTCATATTAAATGATTTTATATATTCATGTTATTTTTAATAATAACCTATTATACATGTAAATGCATAATACTATATCTTCGCATTAAAAATAAGTATTAATAAAGTAACATGAAACTGTTATTATCAGAACAATATATCAAAATATCTAATCGTCGTTAAATAGAACTAAATATTTCTACAATTATTAGATAATATGTCACGGCTATAAAGCCATAAACTAGGCGTCATTACCAACATGGGCAATATTTGTATCCCTTATTAATTATAATGCATGCAGATATGTTACATGAGCACTCCGTCGGGCATTCATTTCTCTGTGATATTAAGCGGGAACACTTCTTACTACTAAATATTCGAGGAATAGTGCTCATAAAATATTACCCTTTAACCACTGTATGTAGAATATTATATATTTAATTATTTAAGAATTCATATTATTCCTGAATGTTCAAATTAATATGTTCATATTCATATTATTCAGAATTGTTTATCATATATCAAATCCAACTCATATTCAATTTTTGACAGTCTAGGCAGGGCATTTTGTAACCATCGCTGGGAAACCCTGTAGGTATGACACGTTCCAGGTAGAGCGAAATTGAAATTTAGGAACGTTGACTGAGAGTAAGGGGGCGGTGAAGGCTGATGGAAATAATACAATGAATTGGTACTTTCTATTGATTTTTATTCAACAATTAGATTTGAGGCAGATATAATCAGGAATAGAGGATTAGACAAGACCAGACAAGACAGAGCAAGACCAGTCCAGACAAGACCGAGCAAGACCAGACAAGAACAGACAAGACCAGACAAGACCAGACAAGTTCAGACAAGACCAGACAAGACGATACAAGAAAAGACAAGACCAGACAAGACCAGACAAGACCAGGCAAGACCAGACAAGACCCGATAAGACGAGACAAGACCAGACAAGACTAGACAAGACCAGACAAGACCAGAGAAGACCAGGCATGACCAGACAAGACCAGTCAAGACCATGCAAGGCCAAACAAGACCAGTAATTATAACTAATAGAGTAATTATAACTTTTCCTATTGATTTTCTAAACAGAATATTACAAACTCCATTGAATAAATCTGTTGCATTTAGAAATATCTCTATATATTTGTATGCTTTGTTGTGTACTATTGAATACATGGATTATAATAATAAAATTATTTACTTCCTGTGTGTATGCCAAAAGATCTTTGAAGGAGGACGAGTTTTTTATGGAAATTGCAAGCTCCGGGAACCTCAACCTATTTCAAAGGTACCACGCGAGCGGATATGTGAATGTGCGCAGCGCAAGGACGTAGAATGGGAATGAATGAAGAATAAATCTCTAGGTAACATAGAAGGAACAGAAACTGAGATGGCAGATCTTGACGTTGTAATTTATGATACATTTATTTTGCTTTTTCTACAGTTGTCTAGCCCAATGTTCCAGAACATTCTCACCGGAGGACAATTTTTATGTTTTAAGCGGTTTTTCAAAGTTGTTGCATTTTTGATTTTGCTATTATTGCCCGTAAAAACCTGTACTTCCTGATTTGACTTCGTTATTACAAAAAGACAATTTGAAACAAGCTAATATAATTAGAGTAAATTGTCTGTCAGAGAAATTTACATTTTACATTTAATTAGCTAGTCCATCCTATATTTACATTTAAAGTTGAGTATGTTTGTTACAGAAAAAAGATCAGTTGAAACAGGAATTGGAACCAACTAATTTAGACTTTTTGTATTATTATTTGGAAAAAAATATTTTTGTCTAATAATGACGATTAGTGTTGTCTCAATCAATATCTTATGATGTTGACGAGATCCTGTGATCTTCTGAGATTTTTAAAAACATTAACACACATTAAATTTTGGCACCACTTATTTTAGATGCACTTAATTAGTTCCTAATTTTTCTACTGGCAAGCTTACATAAGTTAGTTATATTTTCAAGTATGATTTATAGGCAAACATACTTTAACTCAAGGGTGGGTAAACGTAATACTTGTATGATCTCGAAAAATTCGTTTAATTAAAAACAAATAAAAATCTAACTATAGCCTATGTTTATCTTATTTTTTTTAAGTTTTGGTCCAGTGTGGATATCGAAACCCTTCAAATACTGCGGACAAGTAGCCCATTTGTATTTTGCCCACATTTTTCTATTATAGGCCCTGAAACCTAGATGTTATGTAAATATGCATTAATTAGTTACACATTTGTCTTCTGCTACAAATTAGGCCCACACTCGGGATAGAACTCAGGACCTCCAGATCTGTTAGTTAACGTTCTAACTCTAAACTACTGTGGCCTTTATTGATAATAATATATTAAATACTATTGTATTTACTAGTAATGTTTCTTACATTATTGATAAATATTTGATTTTTTTAATGTAGATTCCTGACATTTCAATTCATCAACAAGTAATGTTTGGTTTGTAATCACTGATGCAAAATCGAATAGATGCTATTAAGTGGTCATCAGTCAGAGAAGTGGTCATTAGTTTTTCATTTGAGAAAACACTGCTTCACATATATCAGTGGAACCAAAAATTCAAATATCCTCATTGCCATCGATCCCAATAATTTATATTTTTCTTCTGGTAATGAATTCTAAAAACAATTTTTATTTGCACGTGCATTCTGAATTATAACTAATTGTATTATTAAAATTTCTAACTCTAGATCCGATGTATCCAATTGTAAACTATGAGACAGAATTGATAAAATATTCTCGTTATTGAATTCTACAAAATGAAAGGAAATAAATTCAAAAATAGGTTGAAAATTATTGAGATTTGTATACCTTCTTTCAAATTCTTGATTCAAATTTACCATTTCAGAAGAAAACATTTCAATATTACCAGTAAGTAGAATAGGTTTTTCTAAATATGCAAAATATTTAAAATTTTGCCATTTTAATTGTGAAGCAAAAAGTTTTAATTTTGCTTTAATATATTAGGTAACGAGAGTTGTAAGAAGCATATTACGTACGAGAGTAACCGCGAGTACGTAATTGCCTTAAAACTCGAGTTATGTACTATACTTTATATACGACCACACTAATTTGTTTCTGTTTAATAAAAATATGTTTGATGTAACAAATTTATTTCTTGCTACGTACATTATTTAACATTATAATAAACAAACAGTTGTATTTTCATATATAACTGTTACTCGATGTTATTTAACTTGATAGAAATGAAAAGAAATATGGTTAAACGGTCTCAATGGTTACATACCTTATTATTTAGTACTTATTTGGGTTAAACTGGAATAACCCCCGTATTCATAGTCGCTCCCTGAGGAACAAGGATTCTTTGTTCCTTGTTTCGCGTATCATAGACCTTCCTTGACAGCTCTAGGAACCAGTGGTGTAGCGACCATAACTGGCGCCGGGGGTACGATACTTCATTTGCGCCCCCCTCCTACCCCCCAGAAACACATATAATAATATAGTAAATAGAAAAAACCTACTTTAAAATATCTATAATATATTATACTGTATTGGGATAAATACAGACAAAGGCTCAGGCAAAGCTTACACTTTAAATTTGAAACAAGGAAATCTAGTTAACAAAATCAAGCCAAAGATTGGATTCGGAAATGTGTCGGTGAAAAATTGTTTCATTATACTATAATATATTAATAGAAATAAGTACTATGTATACAGTTTTCTTGCTTTAGATGAAGCAAATGTATCAAATACTTCATCAAAGTCGATCATTTCCCGAAAATTAATTTTTATTTGCTGAATGAACGTTCACAGTCAGCAATTGATACTGAAATAGATACTGAAATAGTAAGTAATGTATTTGAAGTGCGCCTCTCAGGTTTGGAAAAACATCTTCGCCATACGTGGTTATAAAGGTAAGAAGCTCTAATGGAGTTTTAGGTTCAATGTCTTTTCTAATGTGGAGTAACATCTTGCAGTCACATATTTCGACATAGAGTTATGTCCCATTTTCGACGTAGAGTTATGTTCCATTAAAATCTGTATTATCAAATTCGTCCAAATTTTTACAATACTGTTTAAAGATTGTTATCATCATTATCCTTGTTTAAAAAATTTTCAACTTCCAGAAAAAACCCAAATTTTGAATTAATACCACTTATTCGTGTAAATCGAGTACCTACTAATTTCTTGCTGCAGACGATCAAGAACACTTTTCATAATGCGAGAAATATCACTATCTGCGGAAAGAGCAACATTACTATCCAATTCTCCTGGCAATATTTCCTGGTTATATCAATACCCCATTTTTCACAGAGCGACTTAGTCTTTTCTATTGCCTGTTCGCAGATCTCTTCTCGAATTACCACAAGTTCAGTCACTAATGATTCAATATCATGGAACGCTTCTTTAAAATTCATTTTAGGATCTTGTAATCTCAACTGAACTGGATCAATTCTCCTCAAGATTACATGTCATAAATGAACCAAAGTTATAAAATTAAAATTCATTATATTTTGTAATAAAATTGAAGCTTCACTTCTGGTGACACTTGTAGTAGTACTGTCCTCTGCTAATTTTTCTAATACTTCTACTAACCCTTCCAGTCCATCGATGGACCCATCGACTACCAGTTGTAGATAAAATCATTTATCGAACTGTCCATCTTAATAATATTGGTATTGTAATTGTATATTAAGCGAGTTGTTGTGGATCATAAAATCCTCAAGAAATGCATTTTTTTATCTATACTGTATATTGTTCATATATTTTCTCAATTGTTCATGTGTCCATAAATACAATAATTTCAGGTAAAATATTTAGAAACCTTTCCAAAAATCTTCCTCGACTAAGCCACTTAACATGAAAAGAAAGAAGTAATTCTTTATATTCCCAGGCATTGCCTTCAAGTTGACTACGGAATAGACGCCTCCTTCAACTTAGCGTTCTTATCGAATCAGCAATTTTCACTACCACTTCCATAATATCATTAACATCTAATATTTTTGCACATAAGGCATTATTATAAAGTATGCAATTAAATGATATGAAATCCATTTCTACCAATCATTGAAGGTGCTCTGTCAGTAGACTTAGCAAACAATTTATGCAAAGAAAATTTTCTTTTTCCAACAAATAGCATAAAAGTGGCCATCATATCCCCACCTCGCGTTGTTCCCATTATCGCAAGTAGTGTTAAAAATTCTACAATTCTTACAACCATTTCCGAAAGGAAACGGGAACGTATGTCATCTTCTAGTTGGCGACTTACATTTTTATTCATATCTTCAAAACGACGAGTTACAGTTTTGCGAGAAAGTTGCAAATCCTTAATTGCATTGAGTATTTTACTTTTATTTTTAAATCTGTAAAATAATTTATCGCTGCCCTTGAAGCGAAGAAAAACTTCCTTGAAAATTGCTCATCTCTCTCGAGACGCGATCGCGATTGAACATGTTTATAAGCAGGCTAACTCGTAATAGAAGCGAGCTAGAGTGTTATTCCTATCAGAATATAGTCTCATAGAACTTCTGAAAACCAACCATATCTAGTGTAACTATTATTTCTAGCCCCGCACTGCATGTACCAATGCAGCGGGGCCTACAAAAACTATACAAGCTATATGAAGCAGGTGTAGAGGAGTGGAACACCCGAATGGAACGGCGATTTTCGTTAAAACAACCATCAAACACCACGTGTTACCATCTTCAGCCATGGACAGCCATGGACTATTCAGCCATGGACTACCTGCAGGCGACTAGTATAGCCATCGATGATCCGAACTTTGGAACTGTTTTAGTAGCTGCATCCTACTGTTCCCCGCGACATAATATAAAAGACAGAAAATTCACTGAGTTCTTCCACAGCCTAGGTACTCGATTTTTATCTGGTGGAGATTGCAACGCAAAGCATCCCCCATGGAGATCTAGGCTGAGTACAACTAAAGGCCGATAACTCTTGTTATAAAATTATTGACTGTAATAAATTGTAACCAACTTTCAAGAGGAAAACCAATATACTGACCAACCGACAAAAATAAAATTCCCTGCGTACTCGAATTCCTCGTTGCAAAGGGCATATCCACACCCAGCACACACAGCGAAACGAGTTTGATCTTTGATCGGACCACACCCCAGTATTAGTGACACTGAGTAGTGGAATTATAAATACTGATAAGCGACCGACATTACACAACAGAAACACCGACTAGCTTACGTTCCGTGACTTAATCGATAAATGCCTCTAAAAAGTGATTACGTTATAGATAAGGCAACCATAAACTGCATCTAATTACTTCAAAATGCCTCCAGGGAAGCCACCCCGGATGCAAGTACTACTTAGCCGCACCTTCCGCCACCCACCCGACCATAATATACCCCAATGATATCAAATAAAAGATTGCCAAAACAAGTAGAACTAGACGTGATAGATAAGCAGCAGTCCAGCCGATAAAAGACTATTAAATAGCTTGTCCCAGCAATTAAAGAAACTAATCATCGATTAAAACAACAACTACATAGAACAATATTTAGTGAACTAAACAATTGCGATTACTGATTACTCACTTTGTATATCAACTAGAAGAATTAACCATCTACAAAGCCATATACCACCTATCAGGATAGCAGGCGGAGAATGGGTGACGCCGATCCGTCAGTGACGCCGATAAAGCCGAAATATTTGCAGAACATTTCGTGCAGGTATTTACTCCATTCCCGGTTCAACAATAAGATAGAGATAACTAAAACTTTTAGAAAGTCCCCTCCGCCTGGACCTACTCATCAGGCATTTTTCTCCTGTGGAAGTTTACAGCACGATACTCCATGAGGTCAAAGCGAAAAAATCTCCTGGATACGACCTGATCACAGGCATCATCTTCAAGAAGCTACCAAAGAAAGCTACTATAGTATTCCTGACCGATATATTTATTGCTATAATTCGGACATCATACATACTACATACCCAACCAATTAAAAGCCGCGCTAATCTCAATGATCCAGAAACCTGTCAAACCACTAAATGATATCAAATCGTAACGCCTCATAAGCCGCCTGCCCATAACATCCAAGCCACTTGAAAAACTACTGCTCCGAAGACAATGCATCAATTGATAGAAAAGCTCGGCATTGTCTCAGAACATCAATTGGGAATTAGATCCAAGCATTCAACGATAAAGCAAGTCAATCGGGTCTTTGACACCATAGCTAACACGCTGAAACTAAAAGAATACTGCTCTGCAGCATTCCTCAGCATAGAACAGGCCTTCGAATAAGTATGAAACCCCGATGTACTCTATAAAATTAAAGGTCTCCTACCTCAGTACTACTTGCTTTTGTTTTACCTAAGCACCCGCCAATTCCAAGTACCTACGGGCAGATGTGTCCTAAGGAAGCGTTTTAGGACCATTCCGGTACACATTGTTCACGGATGACCTGCCTGTAGCGTAGCCATAACACCATGGTTGACACTTTTCAACTCACGAAAATCCAGACACAGTCTCAAGATCACTACAAAGTGATCTCAATAAGATCCAAAGATGGCTTCAAAGTGGCGAATGAAGGCTTGTGTTACCAAGTCTATCCACATCACCTTTACTTTAAAGATAAAGGACCGACAAACGGTATAACTCAGCAAAGAACCACTCCCGTGAGTCGAAGAGGTAAAGTATCTAGGCATGCTCCAGGGTCGCAGGCTAACTTGGGCAAACTATATCAGGAACAAGAGGAAACAACTGGATGTACGTGTGTAAACAATGTACTGGCTCATAGGAAAGAGATTCAAGTCACCATCCCTGCATATTAAAGTCCTCATATAGAAGACCAAGTATTCAGCCCTGGGTGACGGCCAAAAATTCCAATATAGAGATCCGACAAAGATTGCAATCCAAACCACTGAGAACTCTGGGGAATGCTCCGTGGTACGTAACAAATGCTAAGCTACATAAAGACTTGGGAATGGACACAGTCAAGAACATAGCCCACAAGCTTTTTAGGAGTATCACTAAAATAAAAAATGAGTATATACAAATTATTGTATTCGTACGTATACTAACGTTTGGGCACGAAAGCTGGGTGTTAACGAAGAGATTAAAGAGCAAGATCCAAAGTATAGAAATTAAATACCTAAGAAGAGTGGTGGGAGTCACAAGACGAGATCGCATAAGAAATGACATCATCAGTAAATGCAACCAGTAGCAAAGCGGATGGAGAACTGCCAACTGATATGATATGGACACCTCAAGCGAATGAAGGACGAAGGACCAGTCAACAGAGTGTGAGAAGCTAAAGCTAAAGTCAAGAAAATAAAAGTACAGGAAGGCAACATGGAATCGAACAGAGAAAATAGTAGAGGACAGAGGACTCACAATGGTCCAAGTATCAACTATGGCAAAAAAAAGGAGTTGAAAAAGTTCATATATAGGAAAGAAATATGTGAATGTAATGTATTGTAAGATTAAATTTAAAAATTGGAATACGCAATGTAACACATTACAACTTAGGCCAATAAGGCTAAGATATATATATACATATATATATATATATATATATATATATACAGGGTTACTACAAAAGAAATAGACACTATCAATGTTCTATTATTCCAAAACTAAAGTTTGTATCAATTCGTTTAAACTATTTTATACGATGATTCTTAAAGTTTAGTTGGGAACTCATGGGTGCTGAATATAGTCTCCTCCTGTCATATGGCATACATCAAGGCGATAGTCTAGTTCATTCCAAACCCGGTGTAACATATCTGCATTGTCACTTTCCACAGCTCTTGTGATGCTTTGTTTCAACTCATCTAAATCATTAGCAAGCGAAGAGACGTAAATCAGGCCTTTCACAAAAGCCCATAGAAAAAAATCGCACGATGTAAGATCCTTGGAGGCCACCGTACGAGAACGCGGTTGTCGGCTGTTGATTGCCTATCCAGCACTGTGGAAGTGCCTGGTCCAGATAATTTCTTACGACATGGTGCCAGTGAGGAAGCGCTTCATCTTGTTGGAAGATAAAGTTCCCCGTCCTCATGCAGTTGAGGCATCAACCAATTGATAATATTTGATGATACGTACCTTCCGTTACCTTCATAACCTTTCTGCGAGATACAGCACAGAACACATTCTCTTTTGGAGAATCTCACAAATGCTCCACCAACACGCTCGGAGGTTCAGTCCCCCATATCCGGACTTTGTGTATATTCACCCTGCCACTTATGTGGAACGTTGACTCGTCACTGAAAATTATCTGCTCGCAAAACTCATCTTCATTACGTTGCAGCATTTCATTGTTTTTCATTGTGAAATCTTTATATTTAAGCTTGTCATCTTCACGTAGATGCTGTACCAATTACAATCTTTAAGGCGTCAGTTGTAGTCGTTAACGTAAAATTTTCCACACAGTTGGTTGCGGAATTTTTAGTTCCAAACTTGTACGTGTTGTTGACTTTGTTGGTAAACAGCACGCACACGTTCCACTGTTTCTTCTGACACACAAGGTCTTCCCGGACTTTTCTCTTTATACAAACATCCGGTCGTTTCAAATTTATTATACCAATTGTAGATCGACTGTCTAGTAGGTGGTGATTTTCAAAAACGTGTTTGAAAATGTCGTTCGACAACAGTTACGGAGTTCGTTTTCGTAAATTCAAACACGAAATATTCTTTCTCAGTAGAGTTTGCAGCAATCGTGGCTATTATGCTAGCGTAGTACTACCAACTGTACTATCGAAACTTCTACAGTTTCTTAATCTGACAGCGCGAAATGCATGTCAATATCACAAATAACTTATGCAGACTCCTCTAGTTTACCCCAATTTGAAAACAGGGACAAATAATACCAATTGGAAAACAATCTCATTTTAAAAATTCGTTGAAATTAAATTTGAAATTTGGTAAAATTTTCATATTTTAAAGTGAAAATCTTAAAATTTATGATCTATAAATTTATGGTTAAATCTTATGATCATCACAAGCCCTTGATTGTGACAACATAATTTTTAATTTCTAGACATGAATTATTTTTTTTCGAATATTTATGCAAACTGGCCTATTTTATTGTTTGTTCGAAATCTTGTTTACAAGACTCTTTGTTTCATTAACATACATTCTCAAAATTCAATTTGTGACTCGATACTTGAATTTACAAATGTAAATTTCTCTGTAGGACAATATACTCTAACTCTATTAATTTGTTAAAAATTTCCTCTTTGTATTCCCGAACTCAAATCAGAAATTACAGATTTTTAAGGACAGTTTGAACGATTCTGAAAAATAAGTCGCCGAAACAATTCAGAAAAAATCTCTAGAAACTTTCAAATTATCTTCCTGTAAGGCTAACTTTTGGAAACATTGGACTAAACAACGCAACTGTAGAAAAATCTAAAATAATGTATAATAAATTTGAACGTTAAGATCCGCCATCTCAGTGTCTGTTTTCTAGGTTACCTAGAGATTTATTTTTCATTCATTCCCATTCTCCATCCTTCCGCTGCACACATTCATATATCCGCTCGCGTGATACCTTTGAACTCGGTTGCGGTTTTCGGAGCTTACAATTTGCATAAACAACTCATCCTCCTTCAAAGGTGTTTCTCAGCATACACAATCGAAGTAAAGAATTTTATTCTTATAATCCATGCATTCAATAGTACACAAACAAAACAAAAACATGTATAGAAATATTTCGAAATGCAATAGATTTATTCATTGGAATTTGAAATATTGTATGAAATGAAATTGTAAGAAATGAAAATGAAACTTTGACTCTTTTCCTGAAAACTTATATTTTTAAAATATATGCATACATTTCGTTAATAATGGTAACATCATCAGTACAACTAATTTTACAAAAGGAAAACAAAGTGTGTATGTCCTAATGGGCATAGATAACTGTAGGTACTTATGGGCATAGATAACGGTTGAAAACAAATAAGGGAATCCATTAGAAATATTTGTGTTTTTTTTTTTAAATAAACCATTTAAAAGAAAACTTACCTGGAAATACCTCTGAGATTAAATGGGATTACTTTCCATTTGTAAACTTAGTTATACTGATGATGTTAACATTGTTAACATAATTTTTTCATGGTTATAAAAATATAACTTTTGAAAAAAGACTCCAAGTATTTAATTTTTTAGTTATAAAATCTTAAAACTCAATAAACCCAAATATTTGAAATATTGTGTTTGGCAAAACATTGGGTAAAGTTATAATGACAGTATAAAGTTAAAGAAAAGTTCTAAATGTTGTTAGTGGTTTTACTTTTCCTTGTTGTCTTTCAGCACGTTCACTTTTATTCAAGGCGATCTTAGAATTCAAGTTAGAAGTCAGAGTGTCCTTTCACACATGATATCCCCTTGAGAAGGATGTGATATCCCCTTGTTAGAAATTTCTATGGGATAAGATTTCGTTCCTTCGTTTATTCCGAAAACTACACACATTCAGGAAGCTAAACGTATATTAATAGGGTTCGTAAAAGGAAATATACAAAAGCAGATAATTTATTGTTATATAAAGATTTTACAAATTTTTTATATATTAAATTAGAATGGATTTAGAGGACTATTTCATATTTACTACTACAATTTTAAACGAACCTTTGTGTGCATTTTATTATAATAGGCTTGTTTTTTGATTATATGTAATTCAATTATTTTACATTATTATTTAAACTTTCTTATTTATATAAAAAGATAGGATGAAATGTATGTATTGATCTTCTTGTAGAACGAATGTTATGACCTCCTTTTGGCAGATCTTAGTACAAGCTTAGAGCAGCTAAATTAAACTTTCGTTGATTAATTGCAAATTTCATTCGTTTTAAGGTAGACACGTATAAACGTAACCTAATCAATATGTCGCAATGAGCTGACTAGAACGTGAGGGGACTATCTTAATGTATTAACATGACTAGAACAGCGTAGTGTTTCAGTCCGTGGTAAACATTACTTTTTGATTATGTCCTAAAACAATGTTATTTGATTAATTACAGTAAATGACAGAATAATTGAGTAATCCATTTAATTTCCATTTACTAATAATTAACGTTTCATTAATATTGGAAAATTTATGAGTTTCGTGAAAATCCTTTAAATAGATAAATCTAATAAATATGATTCAATTGACATTGCAATTTTCGTATAATTAAAGCAAAATTTGAGCCACATCACAAATAAATCTATCTCTGGTTGAATAAATTTTTCACATTTTTATTTAATAATAATACATGTTTTTATTCATCAATTATTTCATTCCGTTGCTGCAATTATTACCAATTAAATAGATTTATCTATAAATAAACTCGACTAGAGGAATTGGAAAATGAGGATTACATTTTTATTGCGCGCTTGAGCTCGATATTCCATTAATTGATTTCAAATCAACAGGATACTCCTGGAAAATGCATTTTCATTCAAACTTCCAGCAATTGAAATGTTATTTAGCATTAAAAGTATTACACCAGATAATTTTATTTTTAATCTGAATGCTAACTCAATACAAAAGGCTGTTTCTATAAATTATATAACATACATCAATCTTAATAATGCTTTACAGAATAATGAATGAAAATTTGAAAAAATTATTACAATTTATTTTGATGTAATTACTCATAGAGACACGTTATTGTTACTCATAGAGACACGTTATCGATATTTTCTTTATAGTGATGTGCAATATCGGTCTTTTGAGTTTTTCTAGAAAAGTTCAACAATATTTTTTCTTTCTCGGAAATTCAGCGTTTGTGTTAAGCACCAATTTCTGGATGTTAGACGAACTAACATTAATCATTCCCAAGAGTTTCTAACTGTATAGACTGAGCCTAATACTTAAGCATTTGCAATGATAGTAAATAAAATACACAATCTATTTTCTATGGTATAGACATAACTTATATCGTGGTTTTACTGCAACATCCCCTGAATTCGGTCTATGTAAACTTGACTGCGATTTCTAGACCATTAACTCCTGAAAAATGCACAGAATCCATTAGAAAACTACTCGTCCAAACAATCATCTGTGTCGACTTACTGCCGTCGTACATAAAACTTAACTGACAACTAATTCCCCTATATAAAGAAGTTTCAAAGTCATTTTCTCAACTTTTAGGTTTAGAGACTTAGTGAAGTTTACTGATTCTTGCAGTTGCAGATTCTTGCCCACGATATAGAATTATCTTCTCATTATTTTATTCTACAGCAGTGGTCTCCAAAGTGGAGTACTAAAGTTAATACTAAAACTACTTGTGCTTTAAAAAACTAAACAAAGAGTACACTTCAAGAATGTTTAGAGACCACTGTGCAACAGTATTAAACACACTAAAAATATACAACCAACTTGCGTGACTTGACGTGTATTATTCTTTGACGTGATGTTATCACGTAGTCACGTTGTAAATTTTCTCATCAAGTAAATTTATTTAAATTTTCTTATAATTTCTGGCATATGTTTGGTAGGTAATCTTGCAAGTAAATAATTGATAAAATTTTGTTTCTTATTAAATATAAATTCAGTAGAACTTACGTTATCATTTGGTCGAAAGGGACTTGTATTAATTTTATTCTGTTAGGTTATATATAAGAATCCTAAATCGTACTTGTACGACTTAAAAAATTGTTTTTGAATTCGAAGGAGTTATTATTTTCAATGAAGCTTATAGACAATATAATATTCCTGAACCAACGTTACGCGAGTTGTATGCACACATTCTCAAGTTAGAATTCAGCTTTTTTTAGCTAACTACCACTGATCTAAAAAGACTTGCTAATCATGTGGCAGAAAAATATAAATTACCACAACGTCTCAATAAAGAAAAGTAAATTGCTGGGAAGAAATGGTACTATAAATTCATGAAGGATAATCCTTGTTTACCTATACGTACTCTAGAGGCAAAATCAATGGTCAGGGCTTTCAATAAAGAAGGTGTTTATGGATTCTTTGATAAATACGAATCTATCGTAGATGAATACGCTAACCTATAAGGAATAAGTTCACTGCTAACCAGTGCTATAATGTTGACGAGACAGGAATTTCCACTGTTCACAAACAATCCAAAATACTTGCTCAGAAAAGTTGCACTTCAAGTTGCAAACATCCAGTTGCACTTACAAGTGGTGCAAAGGGTTTGACCACTACACGTGTGTGTTGTATGAATTCTGTAGGTGAGTACATACCTTCTATGTCAATAATTAAACGCATGCAGATGAACGATTGATTACCACCACGTGAAAGGAGCACTACCTCATGAGCTGAACCTAACCTAAGGGTACTGAATTTGGATGTTCTAAAAACAAATGGATAACGTCAGAACTTGTTTAATTGTTGGCACATTTCATGAAGTGCACAAAGTTGCAGAAGAGTAACCTTAAGCAAATTCTGCTTCTTTTGGATGGACACCCTACCCATACAAAAAATATGGAAGCTATAGAAATAGCGTGGGAGTATTGCATTAAAATATTATCCAGTATACAACTCAAATAACTCACCGTCTCCAACCTTTGGAAAGATCTTTTTTTTAAATCTCCAAAATCCAATTACAACAAAGCCTCCTCTTCTTGGTTAAGAACAAATCCCGGAAACATAATTAAACAAACTATTCTGTCAGAACTATTGGGAATGCATATTCAAAATCAGTTCAAATGGATATTGCTGGAATGGTTTCAAATCTACGGGTATTTGGCTATGCAACATGCATGAATTTTGCCCTCCTACAATTGTGATTGAAGACTCTTTACGCACTTCTCTGTTTGACATCACTATTCGAGAAAAGCTTTCTGCAGTACACAAGAAAGTAAAGAAATCCATGAAGAAGAAAAATGCCAAATAAAACTAATTAAATATTTTAGTTCCTATTTCAATAATACTTCGTAAGTCAAAATTACGTCAACCCGGAGTGAAGGAAACGCAGTAAAAATAAAAAGGAAAGGAATTGGCATTAAAAATTGAAAACAAGAAAAGCCATTATTTTGTGGGGACGCTCGGGCGGAAAACATGATTAAATGCTTGAAATGCAAATTATGGGTGCATGATGTATGTGCTCGAGCAGAGCACAGAGAAAAAGATTTGTATGTAATGATTGTACTAATTGAATAGGTAGGTACCTATGTGTGTATATTTGTAAACATATTTTTTAATTTTCTCCAGTGGTGTGGATTCGTCATAGGAACTCTCCTCATTCTCCGGTATCACCATAGAATTTACACTCATTTTAAAACGTTCTATTTCATTTTTATTATTACTTTGTAGGTAATGCAATTTTTTTAACACTTTTACTTAATTTTTTTAATATTGAGGCCTTGATTAGTTTTAAGTATTTGCGTTTTATTCCTAGTATAAATATATCGTCGAGGATCGTGTTTTTCGACGCGTCGAAAGAAACACGTCGCGACGGTATCGTATGCCTATTTAAAGTCAATATAAAGGTGTTGCAGCGTTATATCATATTCGTATGCTTGTCCTAACGTTCCCTCATAGTAGAAAGCGAGTCTGTTATAAGGAACGCCTGATTCAACTGTATGCTACGTTAAGGAGCGTTATCAGCCGGTAATTGCTGCAGACCTCCTTATAGTATATGAGCCGTTTATTTTGAAAGTGACCTAACTCCATTTGTGTTCGATTCGAGATATTGAAGGGTTTTCGTTGGATAAAATTTAAAAATATGGGTAACAGATAACATAGTAGAATAATGTTTTGGTGTTTCTAAGGGTTTCAAATTTATCACCCCAATTAGAATATTTAATGTTATTTAAGAAATAATACGTTTTTGATGGCTCTAAATGGACTTGGGCCACTTTCAAATTCAATGAAATCACGTTTCCAATTCTTAAGAAAGCACAAGTCCATTCATACATAAAATAAATTTTCCTTGAAATAAAGATATGAATATGTATATGAAAAGAAATGTATACACTTTTATGTTATAAAATCAAAAATGATAAATAACAGTTGTTAAATAATTTTTACATTAATATTAATATTGTTTCATTGATTCTTATTCAGTCTTCTCCAGTTTGTGTATGCGGGAGGGATTTAAAATAAATATTGTGTGCACGTGGTATACAAAGCTGGTATACAGTAATGCCTTGTATTTGAGGTTTGTGAGTGGTCTCATATTTTTTTGTAGTTTTTTAATTTTTACATTGAAATTCATATTCGAAGATTCATAAGTTTTCTCTTGGGATATTTTGATATATTCATATTCTCACAGTTTTTTTTTTTGTAATTTAATTTGTTATAAACAAATTATTAACGATTTGCTGAAAATTACAATGGTATATCAGGAGACCCATATGAATCCATTATCAAATAGAAACTTATATTTGAAATTAAAGTATTTATAATAAATTGCGCTTTGATAATTCAACTGCTACTTTAATAATTAAATATAAAGCTTACGAGATCACTTAAACTTTAATTGCATATTTTCCATATTGGTTTGAAACTCTCACAATGGGACTTACGCCACTTTCAAAATAAATTTTTCATCACTTCATTAACCCAGCAAATTTTGGTGTTACAAAATCTTAATGATTTTAAATATATTAGTAACAAGTTACTTCACAATCAAAAGATCAAGTAAAAATCTAACTATTAAGGTAACTAACTCAATATTTTTGAAAAATGGACTTTGGCCACTTTCAAAATAAACGGCTCATATTGGTTCTATGATTCCCAGTGTCCAGTTTTCTGGTATTTTCTCTTGCTCCCAGATTTCATTAATCAGGTGTTTTAACCTTACCCTTAGATATTCGCCTCCATATTTTAGAAGTTCGGAAGATCCCCTCTGACACAGGGGTCTAGTAATTGTTTAGCTTTCCGAGAAAAAAAATATTTCACTTTTGCTGGGTTTCTCGATCTTGAGGTATAGCGCATGCACCTCTGGCTGTGTTTGTTTACGATCCAAACTACAGTCTCCTTGAAAAATATCCTAGAAGTTCCCTTTCCATCTTCGTAGTATCTCCTCGTACTGCCCAAGTATGTATTCGTACTTATCCTTGCATACCCTTATCTTCGGTCTAAACCCGTTGGTGGGGTCGTCCGTTTGTTTCGTTTCTAGAATGGTCTCTCTTTCCTTATTTTCTACATATTCCAGAAGCATTTATTCTTTCCCTATTGTAGGCTGCTTGGTTAGTTCGTTTAATTACCTATCAATTTGTTTAGCCCTCCGGTTCCCGGAGGATGCTTCTCGGCATTCTTCGTCATAACATACTTCTTTTAAACTTTTTCTCCAATTTTTCATAGCGCTCTCCGTTATTGATTTTTCGATGGTCACCCAGTCTTGCGCTATATCCTGTGTTTCGTGGTTGTCTTGTAGTTTAGTTTTGATACCCTCCTGGTAAGCCTTTAGAACGTCCAGGTTTTATGTGATCTATGTGTCATTTTGGGTATTTTACAGATCTTCCTCTAGTCACTGATGATAGGTTTTTGGTTTGTTCTTGATCCAACAAGGTGGTGGTTCTAGTCCGCATTTGTCACGCGAAAGGATCTGACCAATTCGACGATCGATGCCCATTTTTCGGTGATTAGTATTAGTGTTTTGCGAACTAGGTATTTTCCAGGTGCCTCTATGGGTTTCTTTTCTCGGGAAGTAAATGCTAATAGCAGAGTAGTTTTAAACACGACAAATTGGGCAACCCTTTGACCATTATTGTTGGATTCTACTATGTACCAAGAACGCTAGCGTAGGCCTATTCTTTCCTAATTTGGAGTTATAGTGACCCAGTACTATAGCTGAAAAAAACGTCCTTGGTTTCCTCTACTGCGTCCTGTGTGGGCGCGTATAGGTTCACAATAATATATTGTGATACTTTCCCTTTAGTTTCAGAGTGCATATTGTATCTGATACCGGGTTAAAGGCTAGAATCGAATCTTATAATCCTTTGGATACAATATATCCAACTCCCTTATGGTCCCTCCTTTCATTGTTTCATGAGAAATACAGAGTATTTTCGCTGGGGAACTCCGCCTTTACACCTCCATCTATCTATCCTGCTTTCAGAAGCGTATTAACATAGCATGTATCAAAGATTTATTTCATAGCGTTGCAAAAAAGCTAAGATAGAATGTTTTAATTTTAAAATTTTGATGGATTATATAAGTTTCAATAAAATGTATTTAGTTGTAATAGTCTCAATTTTTTATTTTTTAAGTTACAGAGGAATTACTGACTCAATTTATTATTTTCTTGGTATCTACTTCTTTCCAAATTAAGACTTTTTAATTAATAAACTTTAAAAATTCTAAACTAAAATTAAGCTTCAATATTTGGATTATATTAATCTATCTATATTATCTAGGTTTCAACTTACAGAAGAATTACTGAATCAAATGCTAATTTATCTAGAATCCAGTTCTTACAATATTTTGAAATTTTCAAACCAATCGAGCTTTTCATCGATAATTTCCATTAAACCAGTGTCTGCTAAACCGCCCTGATGAAGTGGCAAACTTTTTGCAAACCTAAATAATATATTTCTCCTATGCTGCAAATTCTGGCATTGAAGTTCTTAACGAAGATAATTTGTTGCTGTTGTTGAACGTTTGAATACTTCCAACAAGCTAGAACTGTTGACTTCGAAACATCTTCATTTGTGCTTCATTTTGTGTGCTAGAATTGTTAGAATTTTGGATTTAGTTTTGGAGATGATATCCTCGATTAATTACAACATTCATTAAATCTCTTTAGCCCTTAGTATCATCGTATATCTACGATTTAGATTTCTCAACGCATATGGAAATAAAATTAAGTTTCGTGTTAGTTTATCCAATTTATAGCCACGTTTTGACATAATTATTTTTTAATTGATATTTATTCACTGTAATTTGTACTAGTTTATTTAATTTGGTTGGAATTTTTCATTAGTGTGGCACGTAACAAATTCTCCTTGCCCTTGTGCCATGACATAAAGAAGTTTGTCAGACATTGCTTTAAACGTTCCAGCTGTGATTGATGATTTTCTTCGTAGTGATTTTCGGCTCACCTCTTTTATCATACGATCTTTTGCGCTTTGCGTTATTGATTACAAATCGTCGACTTGAATGCAAACCTGCTAAATCCATTTTTTACCTCTATTACGTTTTACCTATCATTCAAAAAAGAAAAAAAATACACACTATGGAAAAACCCACTATCAATTTTGATTTTAAATTAATAAAAATGCGTGATGAGTAAAACCCAAAATTTAGCAGCTAAATCCATCTTAGCCGCCATTTTGTACGAAGTTTTCGATGCCGAAACTTAGCCTTGTGTTACTGGTGCAATTGGTAGAATTGCTGTTGAAGGCTATGAAACTTGCCCACCATGGAAACCTAGAAAATTCTATGCCCGCTCTAGAAAAATCAACGGAATTGAAGAATTACCTACTGTTTCATCCCTTATTAATTAAAAATTCAATACCAATCCTCGTATAATTAATTTATCTAAAATCTATATTATCAAAATCGTTTTCTCGTCTCTGTCACAGATTGCAAGTAGGTATGCTAGACTTACCACCAGTGTTGGCAACCTGAAGGTAGCGCAGATCGTAGGTACCAGGCGTGTGGAATTGTCGTACATTTCCAAATAATTAAAAAGAAAACGATATTTCTTAGAAAATATTAAATTCATGTTATCGTAACAGATATTGCACTCAACACTAAATTTTATTAAATATCTTCATTTACTGTTTACTTACATAGTCATATATTTCCTGGGGTAAAAACTACCTTCCGCAAAATACTGTTAAATAACTTCTTACTACCTTCTTCATCAACTTTATCGAAATCCATTTTTGGACTAAATTCAAATTCCAATTTCTTTTTTGTTTATAATATTAATACAGATTTAGCTAATAGACTATCAATTTGACTAGAGAGTTAAGACGCCACGTGGTAAAAAAGAGAGCAAATGAACTGCATTATTATTTATTACTAGGCAATATTTGGTCATGTTCTTTCATTAAATGACTGGTTGCTTCAGCTGGACGGCTGCTCCACTAGACAAAATCCCTAGCTACGCCCATGTATATCTCTATTTTCTGATTAACTTGAGAAAAATCCTAGACCTTACCTTACCTTAATATACCTAAGCCATATCCATTTATGAACTTCGTGGTATAATTAATTACTAGTATATGTATATATATAATAAAAAAGCTTAAGTATGAGTATTCGCAGTGGAGTCATACTTCAAGAATCTCGCGGCACAATGATATAAAACCACTGTACTATATCAAAGACCTTCCTCCGGCAGTATGCGTCCATATCTGTATTACATTCATTCACGCAGATATTTGTTCAAGAGCAAAAATTTAAACAAACCCTATAGAAATTATGAATAGGATGGTTGCGACTGTTACTACGTGGTAATTCATACTTACATTGAATTGAAAAATTCACTAAGTTTTTACCGCACAAATAATGTTATATAACTTATTATTCACAGTTATATAAATTGATATGTGTAGAAATTTATATAACTGTGAATTATAAGTTATATAACACTTTTACATGGTAAAAACATAGTGAAGTTTTCAATTCAATGTCTATAGAAATTAAATTGAAATGGCGAAACGAAGTTCATTAACCGAGCAAGTTGTAGCTATGCAAAGGATTCAATATTGCCTACAAAATATCAAACAGAAGTAGGTCAATAACGCGAAAAAGAGCATATAAATGACTGGCCAAAATTTCCGCCGAAAAATCACAGAAAAATCACTATAAATACTATTAATGATGGACGTTATTTGGTCCATGGTTATTTGGTTTGTATCATTAATAATCTACCAATGGAGTTAAGGCTAGAAAGCGTTGAACAGTATAAAAATTATGTTAAAAGGCAAAGAATACAGTGTCCAAAATAGAGTGAGCACTTAGAAATATGGACGTTAATATTCGTCTCCTTATTTTTCCAATGTTAGTCGGTGTAAGGTTTACCTAAAGATAAGAAAAAGGGCTTATGGAAGATTGAGAAATTCTTGTACGAAGATTTAAACTTTGAGCTATGGTATATAGGTGGAGTCAGCAAACCCTTATTACTCATAATAATTGTATGAACGTCCGTGCGGAAGGTTATTTTGTTGTACAGATACCTGGGTAATTTGCAGTACAGGATTTTTTTAAAAAGACATGTAAGAAGAAATTTTCGAAGTTTTTCCATATTAAACCATTTGCATTGAATTTCCGTAGATATTTCTTGGCGAGGTCTTAGGCCATGTACAAATCTGATACACCTATTTTGTGCTCGTTGTATTCTGGCGCGGTATGCATTATTAATGAAACTAGTATAAACCGATTATAATTTAAAATAAGAAATGTAGATATTTTCTATAAAGCGGGACATTTTTAAAAATCGGCGGCACGTGGGACTTTCCTGCAAATAGCGGCACTATCCCGCCAAAATCGAGGTATTCTGGATTGATCTTAAACGTGAAATTGTCTATATTAAGGTAATGCTTTGATCTTTAGTTATGTTTTTCTCTCTGTATGCTCATATATTCTGTCTTGTCATGATTAATTTTTTACCTATTTTAACAGCGGTTTCATTTAATTTCCTGAATAGAGTTTCAATGTTTCCTCCTATCAATACTATGTCATCCGCATATGCCAGAATTTTGTGATGGTTATTGGTAAGGTCTCTGGTTGTGATTGGTAAGGTCTCTGGCTTTGATTTCCCGAATTACCTTTTCCAGAACAATGTTGAACAGAAGTGGGGAGAGTGCATCCTTGCTTTGTCCAGTTCAAATATACCTATTTTACTAAATTAAATTAGACTTGATTTATTAAAACTATAGTATACTGTGTAGTTTTAAATTAAGATCAATCATTTCATACCTTTTTTTATAACATTTTTTTATATAGTCTCTCAATGTAATCTTATCCGGTGCCGCCACAACACAGTTTCAAATAATAATTCACCTCATTTCAACGCGAAAAAATGTTTCCGTGCGTTTGTAAAACACGCGAAGCCCCGTCGCAGCTTTAATCACAATGAGAAAACCGAACGTTCCTTTTTATATAAAATAACAAAACGGTTTCAAATTGTAACTGAATTAATGACTTTAATACTTTTTAGTTAAAAGAGAACCACGAAACCAAGAGAAACACGAGAATACATTATAGGAAAACGGCCAACACTAAACTTTTAAACCTGCATGAATATAATGAAATGCATGGAATTTCTTATCGTAATTACTAGTCCGTTGCTGAATATGATTTTAGTTAATAGAATTCAACAGCGTGAACAATAACTTGCGCACAAAATAAGCAAATAAATTATATACAGCGGAATAGTGATTTATTGGTTATTTGTACTTTAATTATTAAACTATTTGTTATTGTTGTCCAAATGAATAGAACCAACTTGATAACTTCTGAAGTATTTATTAGCAATGCTATAATTCCAACCAATAGATGCAATGGAATTTGAACAAATTAATATGAATTTATATATATGTCGCAGCGTGCGAGCTAGGCGATAACGCATCGCACGATTAATAAAAACATCAAATTTACGTATGAAGGTTATTGTTGCGATAAGTTGGCGTTTGGGAGAAATCAAGAAGGGCAGGAGGGGGACCGACCGACACAGCGGGTTCGGTGTTCTATTGTCATTCAGAGTCGGACCGCCAGCCCGAGATCACCTGCGTATCGTGTTTTGATTATTGTGTTTATTTAATTATTGTTCTTATTGAATTATTGTGTTTTATAGAATTTGCTTTTTACCTTTTCATATGGAGTTTGTATATTTGGAAATTATTGAATGATATTGTTGTCTACAAATCTCGTGTCCATAATAACTTCTGCCTGGCGTAAGGCCCAGAATATGAATGTGCAACAATTGTGGGACGGTGAAACACCGGCGGCAGAGCCTTCTCCGACGTATATATATATACATATATATATATATATATATATATACAGGGTGCTTTAAAAAAATGTATACACACTTTGAACTTCCATAGAAAATTTATTTACCGTTCTACAAAGTTAAATTTCAGGAAAATAGAAAGCTGAAAGTCCAATGTAAATGAAACATAAATAACAAATGTTAATACTGTTCAAATTGGTGACCTGCAGCATCAATACAATTCTGAGTACGAGTCACCACTGATTCTGTACATCGTATCAAAACGTCCAATGAGATTTCTCTACACACTGCTTGAATCTCATTCCAAAGAATGTCTAGGTTACGTGGTTTACGTTTGTACACCTCATCTTTTACTGTGCCCCACAAGAAGAAATCCAGTGGTGTAAGGTCTGGAGAGCGTGCTGGAAACTCGATTGGCCCCCTGCGTCCTATCCACTGTCCCGACAAATTTTGATCCAGGTAAGCTCGTACGTCCCTGTGATAGTGCGGCGGAGCACCATCTTGTTGAAAATAAAAATCATCATTACCGTATAATGCACGAATGGCAGGAAATATGGAATCAGCAAGCATTGTTAGGTAATTAATACCAGTTACAGTGCCTTCAAATCGAAAAGGTCCAATGAGTCCCCTTGAAGACAAACCGCACCACACATTTACACCAGGCAAATTTACAGCTTTTTCAATTGTAATGTGAGGATTTTCTTCACCCCAGTAAACACAATTGTGCCTATGGACAGTTCCATTAAGTTTGAATTGGGCTTCATCCGACCAAATGATGCTACCCATAAATCCCGGTTCACGTATCACCATCTCCTGAATCCATTCACAAAATTGCAACCTTCGATCTGGATCGTCGTCATTTAGCTGTTGCACCAGCCTTGGAATGTAAACACGATACTTGCCTCTCTTCAGAATGCGTAGCACGCTGCTAGCACTTACATCACTTTCACGTGCCCCTTGCCTTGAAGATTTGTTAGGAGAGCGTTGAAACAGTTCCAAGACTGCCGTTGATGACTCATCACTTGTAGCTGTTCGAGGCCGACCTGAATGACCTTTATGCACATCACACACTGTTCCATGAACTTCGAATTTGTCTCGTATGCGTGTAATTGTTAATCTTGAAGGTGTTTCTGTATCATACTCCCTTCTCCACTGTCTTTGAACTTCATTTACATTCTCAAACTTCCAGTACCACTTAATAACCTGCTTACGTTCTTCAAAACTCAAACGTACGTCCCCCATGTTGATATTACAAATTCCAACTGATAATATAACATAGAGGGACGATTATGCTGGCACCTGGCGAAGAAATATAACATTAGCCTTGTAGAGCGGGAAAACTACAATAGTTTAAAGTGTGTATACATTTTTTTGAAGCACCCTGTATATATATATATATATATATATATATATATATATATATATATATATATATATATATATGCTTGAAGATAGTTTTTAATGACTGGCTATTTAATACAAACGTTGTATATTTTCACAACTGAAAATATAGATAAGTTTAATGAGGATGCAGTCAAAACTTTTGGTTAGGCAAAAGAAACTCCTTGTTATATACTCGAGCTTTCGGGAATGTTTATTCCCTTTATCAAGACAACTACAAAAATTTATTTAGACAGGTTTTATAAAAATACTTACTAAATTGAGGTAAAACGTAAAAAAGCAGCTTCTTGAACAATACTGAACAAATATTTATAAAAAATAGGGTTAATCCTTCATGTATAAATAATTTAACAGATTAAAAAATTAAAAAACAAAATGATATTTGAAACATTAATAAATTTAAAACAAAATGCAAAAATTTGAAAAACTAAAAATAAAATAAAAATAAAAACAACAAATTACATCTTATGAGAAAGAGATAAAAGATAATATTCTTTGTATATATTCCCAATAATAAAGGAAAAGGAAATCATTAGCAAATAACGTACCGGAGTTGCATATTCACGAAGATAACAAGTCAGCTAACAGACTTTTTACAGACTATTAAACTTTTTTATAAATATCACAAGATCCGGACGTCAGTAAGATTCACCAGAATAAGAGCAGAGTCCAAACGAAGTGTTTTAATACAACAAATGTTAATGTTCAGTCTAAAAAATAAGTTTTAAAAAATAAATAAGAACTAGTGAAACTGTGCATTAAGAAAAAATGAAAGTGATTTATATAGGCAAAGACTGGTGCTCCCAATCTGAGTTAGATATTACTTCTATTAACAACCTCGCTCTAGTTTCGAATTATTGTAGAGGTTCATACAAACATGGAGGCGTGGTAATATCTGTACGTGTCGATATACATACATCTAAACGATATATCGAAAACTCTGATAAAGGAATTGAGTTTAAAGTTAGTGCTACAACTTGTTGTTTGAAGATATTTGTATTTCATTAATATGTATTTATAGATCTACTTTAGAAAACTTTAATTCTTTCTTCCACTGGTTTAATGACATGTTAGTTGTAGTATTATTGTGTGGTGATCTTAATATCGGCAATGTAAAAGAAGGATATGGTGACATTTTACATAAATATATGTATGCAGAGCCAGGAACAGACATCTTTTAGATCACCACGTATGCTTGCTGTACTATATTGAAGATATGGTGTTGACGACTTGTACTGCGACCATCAAAGATCTATTATACCCACCCTCTTCCTCTAAACGTTGGTATACTTACCCATTTAGAGCTCTAGTCCAGAATCCTTAAGGAATTTTAGGATTTGGGAGGGATTCAAGGCCTGCAACTTCAAGCAGTTCAAGCAGTGGGCCCTAAGCTATATTTGTCTCTTGCGGAGCAGTGTTCCGCAGTCGTTGAGCAGATGTATGGGGGTTTCATCTGCTGAACCACAAAATCGGCATCTGTCATCTTCTTCTAGGCCTATGGTCTTGAGGTGTTTTCTAAGGCTGCAGTGTCCCGTTAGACTCCTCACAGAAATTTAAACTTGTTCCCGTTTAGTTTCAGGTAAGCTTTGGTTCTTTTCTGGTTAAAAGATCCCATCATTACTTTGGATTGTCTCAACCCTGAAAGTTCTTTCCAGGTTTTCATCCATTGTTCTCTTACTTCTTCATCTAAACTTTTGTTGATGGTGTTCACACTCATAACTCTAAAGGGTTCCGGACCTATAAAGGGATTACTGGATCCCTTGCTTGCTAGGTAATTGGCTTCTTCATTTCCGTCTATACCAGTGTGTCCTGGTACCAAGTATAGCGTTACTCTATTCTCTCTGTCAAGCTTTTTTAGCTATCCCATACTTGGCTCTCTGACAGGATAGCAATTGGTTTTTTGCGGCAATTCTTCGTCGAGATAAAATTGTGCACATCTTTCGATTGCATGTGCCTCTGCCTGGATGATACTTGGGAATGTTCCCATGGAATCGAAGTATTTGGTGCGAGGTCCAAACACTCCTGTACCAATAACTTCTTTATAACTTCTTTATATAATAACTTCGTTTTTGAACCATCTATATACCACTACACTACTACACATTGCTGTATACTTTTTCACGAAATGGTATTTGCATCGTATACCATCTCGTCTTTTGTTTCCAGCCTTTGTGTGTTTCCTTTGTGCTTCCAGCCCGGGGATCTTGGCAGCGAGGCTATTCCGGTATCTGCTTTCGATTATTTTACCTCTGGCTATTGCTTCCTTGCTGAACCTTAGAATCGCCGATCTCGCGGCGCTCTCCACGATAAGGTGCAACTGAGTCAAATCCACCAACAGTTCCATTACTGCTGTCGGGCATAACTTCATCGCAGGTCTCACTATCATGGTGTATATCCATCGCAGGATTGTGAAGTTACAACCCCACGTTTTCCCTGCCAGATTTTGGCACACTATTACAGAGCGTTTGGCTTAACCTACCGCTGCTGCTTTATCTACCGTGTGATACCCAGATATCTTATCTCCTGTTTTTATTCTACTGCCCTCCCATCTAAAAGTATGGGCAGTTTAGTTTTCTTTTTGTAGTAACTGATATCACTGTGGTTTTGCTCGGGTTGAGTCTCAGTCCCATTGTTTGACACCATGTACTAGTTATTTTGAGGCCTCTCTGTAATATTTCACAGAACGTTCCCTCAAACTTCCCTCTAGGTATGATGACCAAGGCATCGTCGTAACCTTGAAATTTGATATCTGGGTCATTCCGCCTAGCCAGTAATTCATTAACTACCAGGCTCCACACCAATGGTGATAGCACACCTCCGTGGAGATCTCAGAGGAGATCTTGACGGTGTCTCTTCCCTCTTGTGCTGTTCTGGTTCTCAGCATTTCTCCCATCCACTTTAAGATAGTGCTGTTAATATTCCTTCTTTCGAGGGCCGCTTTGACATCCTCGTTCGAGGGGTTGTCAAAGGTTCCCTCTATATCAAACAAGGCACATACTGCTACTTCTTTTGTCTCTAGTGCTGCTTCTATTTCATTTGTCAGCTAATACAGGGCGGATTCTGTGGATTTTCCTGCTGTGTATGCATTCTGACATTTGTGTAGTGGTGCACCTACCAGACCTACCACAATTATCTTAGGACAATAGTGCTGGTAGGTGCACCACTACACAAATATCAGAATGAATACACAGCAGGAAAATCCACAGAAACCGCCCTGTATTAGCTGACAAATGAAATAGAAGCAGCACCAGAGAAACCTTGTCTATTCTCTTTAGCATAAAAGATGTCAGACTAATGTATCTAAATGATTTCGGTTGAGTGGTGTCCTCCTTCCGCAACTTCGGTATGGACACAACCTTAGACCTTCTCAATAGCTCCGGTATGTATCCGAGCGCTAAGCTACTTCTAAAGATTTCTAGAAGATGTCCCTCCTTTTTTTGCAGAAAGGCGGGAATTAGTCGGTCCATACTAAAAAATGGGGCCTTAAATTGCTGGAAAGTGCTGATAGCCCATATGATACTTTTCCGTAGAGATGGATGCGGCCCTCCTCCAGTCAGCCCGACTTGGTCTCCGCGGTTGCATCAAGCCTTCGGTCTCTTTGTATTTTCTACATCCCGGAAAATGGGTTTGTAGTAGGAGGACAGCTCTCTGCTCTTCGTCCTCCGTGTAGCTCCCATCCGGTCTCTTGAGAGTGGCTGTCATTTCCACTCTGTCCTTGGCTAGTGCTTTGTGCTATCTAGCTGCCACCGGGGTAGATTCTATGTTTTCACAGAAGATCCTAAAGTTTTTTTTCTTTTTGCCCTTCTGATCTCTTTGTTGTAGATGGTAAGCACCTCGGAGTATTCTAGCCAATTTCCGTATTGCTTAACTTTGTTGAAAATCCTTCGTACTTTTGCTCTTAATGTAGATAAATTTTTGTAGAAAAATGTAGACAATGTTTTGTTATGCTCCTTCACAGTTTTTACCGGGCAGCTGGACTCAAATTCCGTGGTGTGGTGGTTTATTTCTCCTAAAGCTTGCTCCAGAACGGTATAGTGTTTGATACTACCCCGCACTGTCACTTTCTCTAGGTTCTCTTTTAGTTTGGAACTAAACATAGGCTCCATAGTTTGTCTGGGGTTTCGAATAGGGGCATTTTTCTCACTCGCTCCTTCCAGTTCAAAATATATGATCCTATGATTTGACATTGAGGGTTCTCTTGAAACTCTTCACTTTTTAATTAATTTACTTCCGTTAGCGCTACCTGCCGTAATATCCAGTACCTCATTTCTGACCTTACTGACAAATGTTGGTGTGTTCCCGAAGTTGTACACAATTAAGTTTTCTTTAATGAGATATTCTAAAAGGTACTCACCTCTCTTATTAGTATCCGTGCTGTCCCACATCTCCTTATAGGCGTTCGCGTCACATTCAAAGATTGCTGTACTAGAGGATAATATAACATATGCAGAAATTACTATGTGAGTTTTTAATATTACAAGAAAAGAATGAATAAATTACTATGTTCTTATTCGGAAGTCCCTATTGGAAGACCCTATAATAAGAATTGCATCTACTTTCATTAAATCTCAAAATTAGTCACTAAGATTATTCTAAAGCTCAAAGTAAAACAAAACAAAGTAAACAAAATGCAGCTAATACTACATGGGATATTCAAAGATGGTGGTATGATAGTGAAGGCTTACAGGGGAATACTGGAAAACTTATTTTGAATGAAAAAGCAAATATTCGTTTTCAAGACACCTTAACCACCAACCACTTCCGCAAATGTTATACGAGTTATAAACCCGAGAAAGGAAATTTTTTGAAGCACGTGTAAAATTACACAGATTTTAATGAGACAAAATAATCAATTTTCCAATGCGCTTTGGATTTTCCAAGACATGTTTCAAACAATACTTCCTATAGCAATAGAATTTTTTAAACACACAAAAAATCACGTACGTGTAAATCATTCACAATGATATACGTGTCAACAAAATTCCCAGACGTGCCACCTGTGACACGCATGCCATATACGACAACTGTAATAGATCAAGTTAGTTATTTTTAGAAAGATGATTCTAGGAAAGTATGTAAAGAAGATAACCTAGAAGAGTAGTATAACCTTCAAGATAATTTGTATTTAAATACAAATTATCAAAATTTCCAATCTATTAAATTAATTATATTAAATATGCATTCATTTTATCTAAATTGGCGACCTCCAATTTTGAAACTTGCAACTGTATTATTTACCGCACACGTCAATAAAAATAATATATTTATTATACTTTTTTACTTTTTATGTATTACCTTAAATTTTCTTAATAATGTTCTATTTTCTTTATAATTATATATTGGTACATTGCATAATAAATTTATAAAGCTATTAAAAATGTATTATTTATATCTACATGTGTCGTGTTATACCTAATTTCTATAAATAATAGATGATTATGTGAGCTTAATTTATAAAGTTATATCGATCCTTTTTATAAAAAATGTATGTTATTATTATCAAAGTACATACATTAATCAAACTATACTTATACAAAAACAATTTCATTTTAAAATATTATAATATATAATGTAACAAAATCCATCTCTTATAAACACATATTTTCAATTTCTTCTTTAGGACATCTCAATAAATATATTTTTTTAAATTCGACAAAATTAACCCTACGGAACACCGGAAATGGATCCCGCACTTTTATTATAGTTATCGGCTATATCAGCTAACGGTTTTTTATTGTTTCAGGGTCCCCAGAGATCGTTCCAGAGACACTGGTAGGTAATGCATACTAATAAGCAACTTCTTTCGTGACCCCTATAAAAAACATTTATTTCGCACTAGCAGCTTTAATATTGATGTTGAAAATCCAATAATAAAATTTAGTAGATATTGATTTAATAAAGCATATTTGACAAGGGTTTAATTCAAAAGACGAAAGAGTCAAACGGAAAGATTAAACCACACTATTTTAATAAGACTAATATATTGTGCGTAATAAATTATATTATATATAATAAATAATCCTCTATCGGCACCCTTGATGGTTCAGTTCTAAAGGTATTTTAATTACAATGCATGAAATAATTCCGACAATTAATCGGAACCACGACCGGGGCAACAATGGGTGGAATTTCAATTGAACGCATCCCTCAATTATGTAATAGTGTAGCAGAAAATAAATGTTCATTAATAATTTGATTATTGCCACACTGTTTAATGCTGAAAAAGCATTAAAACAATACCATTTTTTTGCAACTCACTTTCAGGTTTTATATAAGAAAATTCACTCGTATTATACAATTCGAAAAGAATTTTTAATATATAAATTATTTTCACGCTCACGCATTTAATTTACTTTTTGATATTGAGCTGAAACAACTACCTGTTCCTCAAAAAATCACTTTCTGACCTTTGCGCCATTGTGATTCCCAGGCATATTAAATATTATTATACGTTTACCACCACTAGGGAAAAACCTTTGTTGAAATGTTAATCGCAACAATAAATTTCTAGAAATAAAGTGCCCAACATGCTCATAAAAAGCGGATAAATCTACAATCGATATTTAAAATATTTTAATATTGTAATTAAGAAATCAATGTAGACTTCGAGGTAAAGACACTAGTAAAGGTCCAAGACAGACAAGACTAGATAGATAGGACTACAGAGACAAGTTTACACAGACAACACTAGACAGACAACACTAAACAGACAACACTTGACAGACAATACTTTTTTTTTTCTTTTTTATGAGGACGTAGCAAGGACATTCTGTTCACTTGGCAAGTGGTCCTCCCGAATCGCGAGTATCTCGGTACTACTATAAGCATAACCTCGAGATATCGCTGCCATGCTATAAGCTTCTGCTTTGCAATCTTATTCGTTATACATCCCCATTTTACTTTGAGTGCTTAGATTTTCTGGAAGCCAGCTTTCTATCGATTTTTTTATTTTTTGCGTTCTTTCGTCTAGTTCTTTTTGCGATATAATGTCCCTGATCATGTTCTCCGTGGATGTCCAGTATTTCCAGATCTATGCATTGCGTCTAAGAACGTATTTACTGCCAGCGGCAGGTTCGTCTCTTTCATCGCCTTGTCGCTTTCTGGTATCGATCTTTCGTATTTAAGCACAGTATGTTGCGTTGTATCTGCGCTCCCACAGTACACGCAAAGTTCCTCCGGGGCCCTGGCGATTCTATGCAGGTTCTCCTTGAAACATCCGTGGCCGATGAGAGCTTGGATCAGATGGTAATTGACATCTCCTTGCTGGCAAGTTGCCCAGTTACGTTACGTATCAGTAGTCTCGCCCAGGCTCCTGATTCAGACGCACCCCAGAAAAATATTTTGCCATATTTCAAACTTATGGTCATTTGCCTCTCTGCTAGAATTAGGCAATCGATAGGGGAAATCCCGGCGAGAACTAGCACGGCGTCCCTCGAGATCGTTCTGTATGCACTGCTAACTCTAATTGCCATTTTCGTTTGTACGGAGGCAAGCTTATTTCTCAGATTTACTTTGGCAATTGTCCTGACCCAGATTGGGGCACCGTAGAGGATGGTGAAATGGGCCACCGAGCAGAGCAGCCTTCTTTTACCACTCTTTGGTCCACTGGTATTAGGCATTATTTTTACCAACACTGATGTAGTTTGTAGGGCCGTTGGAGTAATTTTCTTTACATGTTTCTCGAATTAAAGCTTTTTGTCGATGGTGATTCCGAGATATGTAATATATTCTTTGGGTGTTATTTTCACCCGTTTAATATTGAAATTTGTAGGTCCTATGGTTCTGTTTCCTGTTAGCACGACGGTTTCTGTTTTATGTGGGGGAAGTTTTGAACATTTTCCCTCCAGCCATTCGTTTAATTGTTTGATGGCTATGCTGGCGCATCTCATTATATCGTCTTCTGTCTTTCGCTTTACGACAATGGCTAACTTCTGCGCCGCCGGTAAGTTTAGCCTCAACACCCCATCATACAGAATGTTCCACAGTGTAGGACCCAGGACTGAGCCTTGTGGAATACCATTGCATACCTGGTATTCAGCGACTTTCCTGCCTGCTTCTAGTTTGACTACTCTATTTGAAAAATAGCTGCGAAGTATACTCAATACGTATGGGGGAAAACCTCTGTTAGTTATTTCCTACATTATATTTATCCATGCTGAAGAATTGAACGCGTTTTGGACGTCCATAGTAATCAATGCACTAATCCTTCGTGTTCTTTTGGTTCCGGCTGAGGCTTCTTTCGCTATTTTGATGACCCTCATCACAGCATCTATTGTCAACCCTAAACCACTTTCCTTCCCTTAACCAATATTGCCTGTCTGAAAGGTTGTTTCCTTTATTGACTTCTGACTTGATTCTGGCGGCCAATAGCTGTTCAAGTAGCTTTCATGCGACATCCAATAGGCATATGTCTCGGTAGGAAGCAGGCTTGTGTACGAGTTTTTCTTTTTTCCTTGTCAGAACAAGGTTGCCTTTTTTCAATATTCTGGTAAACTACCCATTACCATTATAACATTCATTGCTTCTAAGGTACAGTCTGGTTGGCTGCTTACCACAATTTTAATGGTTTCTGGAGGAATGTTGTCTGGGTCTGGTGATCTGCCATTTCGAAGTGGATTGCTCGCTCTAATTAGTTCTTCTATAGAGAATTTCCTTCACTTCTTCCTTACTTCCCTTTTGCTTCCGATGGTTCCCACTGTAACTCTCGTGCGTTTGAAAGAGCACCTTTACTACTTCCAACAAGTTCTAGCGTAGCAATTGCATAGGCATCACCCAAAACATTGGTCTCTATTTTATTGCCCAGTTCTCGCTAGTGTTCTATTTTAGCTCGGAAGATCTCGGTCCGTAGCTACTTTTTGAATGTATAGTATAGGTTTCTTTATTTTTCCACGGACTCTTGATTTGTTTTGCGTTTACGCTGGCCTTTGTCCTCTCTAGAACTGAAATAAACTTGTCTAGTGTACTTCCACTTTTGTTTTTTACTTCCTGCTCAAGTCTGTTCACGTATCTGCCTTCGTTCATGTTTTTTATGTGCCATCCCTTTAGGAGCTTTCTGCAGGCCGACAATGAACGGTGATCACCTAACGCTATTTCCTAGTAAATATACTTATGGTCGCTTAAAGTTTCCCGCTATAGGATTTGCCAATTTTTAATATTGCCTGCCAGTTCACCAGAGGTAAAGGTTACGTCTAATACGGAAGATCTAATACGGAAGATCTCCTTATATTCAGAGGTGGGCGAATTCCCTACATTGCTCACATATAAATGTAGCTCTGCAATGCAGACAACATAACGTCTCCTCCTTTATCGATAACTGGACACCCCCAATATGGGGATTTTGCATTAAACTCCCTCTCACTACCCCGGCATTTTTTCCTCTTTTTTCCTGGCCTAGCGCGGCTAGTGATAACTCTAGATTATGTATGCTATCGTTTGGTGATAGGTCACAGCTATAGATGTGTATTTTATCGAGCTCAACCCATACAAAACGAGAGTGGACCCTTTCCATAGTTAAGCAGGGGATGCTCGGGTTGTTCAGTAAGATAGCTGTAACTCTTTTTTGGTCGGCGAACCAGTCTCTCTTTACAGTATTTTTGTTTATTTGTATTTTTGTTTTAGGTTAACTGATTATTGTGATATCTATTACATTTACATCTATTACTGTAAGCTGTGATTTTTAAGGAGGTTCGAGAGAATCCCGTGTTAAATATTTAAGTCTAAACTTTGAACCTTTTTATATATGCAGATCAATACTTTATTTATGTCCTCTCAAAATTTGAAGGTGATCCACCGTTTAGTTTATCAAAAAAAAAAAAATCAAAAATTTTGTTTTTTCAATTGTTATAGAAGCTCTTATGGCTGACAAGCTTCCGTCTTTATGTATTTTTTCGATATTAATTTCGAAACTTTTAGGAATGAAAACTATATACAATAAACTAAGAAAATTGTAAAACACGATAACATTAAAGTAATGTGACGTTACCATGTAATTATTTGAATAATTAAAGTTAAACTTTTTATTTTGAATCTTGTTTATCGACAATAATTCACATGACGGATGGTTTGAGAAAGTCGCGAGACCAGCTGAGAGAAAAGTAATATATGGTAACATTGTTATATAGAGAGAAAAAATACACTCGACTCCTCTCAATTACTATTATTTTCTCTCTCTCTCTCTCTCTCTCTGTACTATAAATTTCAAGGACACCATAAAACGCTGTTGCCAAATCTTTATCTTACACCGTATAAATAAAAAATAACGAAGCCATTTGATAACTCTATTTTATTAAATAATTACCAATTTTCCGATTTTTTGTTATGTTATTTTAAATAAAAATGGTGAATTTTAATAACTATTAGGATAATGGAAAATATAGAAAAAATCATACACTATTTTGATTCATTAGTAACCCTCAAGCTTCCTTAATGCTGCTCAGCTACGCAGTGCATTTATTTCTATGAATCGTAGGATTGCTGGGCATCTTTTTTGTCCTGGCCTCCATCAGCGCCTTCTTAAATATCGAGTATTTCCCCTAGAATGCTCTGTGGCCCTCCACATTGCAGATTGGGCAAAACTCTTCTTTCTTGCAGTTCTGTGTAATGTGGCCTTTACGTCCGCATTTATAGGAAAGGGGTTTCCTGTCTGGGCCTAGGCACTCCTTTTCGAAGTGACCTGTTTTCCAGCACCTATGAGAAATTAATTATGTTTATTCTCTCAAGTATTCTGCACCTACTTTAAGACTTTGCCTACTTTAACTACCGCATCTAGGTCTTTCATATGTAGCAGCATATCTCCTCTTTTCACTGATAATTCGGCTGATAAATGAACATTTTTTTCTATTTCTTCTTTCAGGCTTTGGGCATTTTTGCCCTTCACATCGAACAATAGTTCTCCCGTTTTGGCTTTTCTGGCTCATGTAATAAATACTCCAGATAGTTTTATGTGAACCTTGGATGTAACCATTTTTAGTAGATCTGCGTATGTACTGCATTGGGCTTTGACCACCACAACCACCGTCCTTTTGTTCTTTGGTCCTCCTAGGTTTATTTATCCCGTTACATCGGTATTTCGTTTACCTTTTCTCATCACTTCCGTCCAATTTAGGTCAATAGTCCCCTGCTCCTGTTGTTGTTTCTTGGTATGTGGTTTGGTTGGTTAGTTTACCCTTATCTCTGTTTCAACGTTGGCGAGTATACATTCTAGCGCCTTTTTGGTTGTTTGCCAGTCGGATACTCTGGGCCGGTGTATAGCTAGCTTATTCCTCCGCCTTTGTTCGCTTATCCGCTTTAGCTTCTCCAGACACGAGAACAAGTCTTTATTCTCTGTCTCGTTCGTTGGAGAGTTCTTAGTGATCATTTGATACACATAGCGTTCTCCGGTTTTATTGTCCCCGTTTTCGTCGGGCATGTCGATGGTATGTTTAAGGTATACTACTCTACTAACCTTAGGTGCCTGCCTTCGAGTTTTATCTGGCCTTGCATAGGCCTCCGTTTTTGCGCTTTGCACTCCATGGTCGGGGTATATTCTCTCATGGACGCACCACACAATGCCTCATTCTGGGGTTGTCGCGAGCGCATGTCCATGGCCCTCCTTCACTTTTGTGAAGGTTTCGCGCGGCCATTCTTTCTCTGCAATGTTGATGGATTCATCGATGTCCTGGCGTTTGATATGTGGTCACTCAATTCTTGTATTTCGTCTTCCTCCTCGGTGATATTTATTTGCTTGTTGGCGTTGCAGGTCGTAGCATGTTGGTCTTCTATGTTCGCCACATTTGTTTGGACTTTGAAGTCGAAGGTTAGCTTCTCGACCGGCTCGAAGCGGTGCTGCTCCAACCAGACGGTGCCGAATTGCACGAGAAGACATTCTCGTTGCAATCTCTTTAACTTCCCTTTTGGTACTTGGATTAGCCGGAATGGCTTTTTCCAAGTCCTCCACTTGTTTGATCAGAGTTCCGATGGTCTCCATGATAGTGAAGACAATTAGGTACTCCGTTTTCTTGTAAGGCTGAGTGTCATCAGTGGAAAATCTATCTGCCACTTTGCGAATTTTTTGTAGCCTCCCCTATGGATTGGCTCTTCATATGTCTCAATGCAACCACGCTTTTACCAGCTTTGGTAACAAAAGACAAAAGAGAGACAAGACTGGTCAAACTAGACGGACGACTAGACGAATTAGACGGACGTCTTTATAGTAAAAAGTTTGTTATTCCAAATGCAGTGCTCAGCCAATAGACATTTTCATATTTGAATTTTTTTTTGTGCACATGCATCCATTTCCTCAGGTGTTTTCGGGAACTTTTATTCGTAGAGCCTGTGAAAAAAACAAAATCTACCCGAAACTCTCATAGTGCCGCCTTTTAAACACGATGGACGCACATGCACTTAACTAATCGTAAGGTCTATTAAGGTCATTATAAAAGTTCTATTATATCCATTTAAAATATAAATAGAGCAAAATACGTAAATAAAAATTGCACATTACTTATGTTAAAATAAAGTATTTAGATGTAATATTAATACGTATATTTTGTATTGTTTCGTAGGATGCAAATGTTCGTGAATTAGAGGATCTGAAGCAATCTATAGGTGAGTGTTCTTTTATCTTTTGAAACAGCATAATCAAATGTACATATATATATATATATATATATATATATATATATATATATATATATATATGTCATGCGTCAATTTTGTCATTTAATTGTATTTCGTTTTTGAAACGTTGTGTTGTTATTCAGCTACGATTCTATATTTGCTATAGCACCCATTGACTCATCCCAAGAAGACCCAAGAACTCGCTTCAACAACGCACACATAATGTGAAAATGTATTTTCAAAATTGGTGCTCTGTAAGTCCTACGGTGCGCGCACTTCTTGATGTTTACGGTCGTAATGATCGTCCAAACAAGACAACAAATGAATGATTCATGAATAGATTTGAGGAAACTGTGTCGGATTGAAAACGTTGCTCTTGCCGCTGAAGACCGTCTATTTTTCTTCGTTCACATTGAGACCAAAACTTGTGAATTTTGCGAAGCGACTGGCATCTGTAACCTCATTAGAATCAATTGATACAAGAATTGAAGCAACGAGGCCACGCTTCCAGTCGCACGTTTGAAGACTGGGATTTGGAGCAGCTGGAGATGGATTTTGTCATCTCAATATGATTTTTTCGTTTTGGCGAAAAAATCATATTGAGCGATGTAGCGCATTTTTGGCTAAATGTATACGTGGATAAGCACATCTGCCGCATTTGGGGTCACACCCATCCATGAGAGATACTGGAGGCTCACTTGTATCCTGAGAAACTCTCTCTTTGGTGCGGATTATAGATGGGCGGCATCATTGGTCCGTACATTTTTCGAAACAAAAGATATCAGGCGGTGACTGTTAACGGCATAGAACCATGATAATAAACTTTTTGTAGCCCGCAGTAGGCGATATTAGCAAAGACGACATGTGGTTCAAACAAGTTGGTGTCACGTACCACATAGCGGGTAATCGGCGTGAGTTGTAGTAAGAGAAGTTCCCGTAGCGCGTTACTTCGAAAAGAACTAACGTCGAGTCCCCACCAAGATTGTGCGATCTAACGCGCTTGGACTTTTTTCCTTGGGGCTACATTAAGCCGTTTGTCTACGCCTAAGCAACTACTCTTGCCCAACCAGAGAACAGCACTAATCGAACCATAGCGGAAATCTTCCGACGTCCGACTTGCTGGAATGATACTACTGAAATATACTGGAATATTGGAATGCAAACGCAGCCATGTAGGCCATTTTTAGGATGCAATTTTTAAAATACAATAATATCGAATGTTGTTTGAATATAACTTAAAAATTCCACCATATCTCACATACAAATTTTTACCATCAAACCTGTTTTATACGGATTATTTTTATGCGAATTCGAAATAGCAAGGTTTGAAGAATCGACTAATTTCAAATTTACTTCTTCTACCTATACGTTCGACGCCTGTGCATTTAATCCGATTTAATATCAGGTCTGAAATTGTCTGCTGTGTTTCCAGCAGCCAAGTAATGGATGGTTGATGGGATTTTTAAGAAGATTCTGCTTGCACATTGTCAAAATTCAAGGAGAAATTTCATCTGCAGATGAAATAGCTGCTAAAGAATTTGTTCCGAAAATTGCGAAAATTATAGAAGATAGAAGATACACTCCCCAACAAGTTCGGAATGCCGATGAAACGGGCCCATTCTGGAAGAAAATCGAGTAGATCATACGTGGACAAATCTATGTGATAAGTTGGAGGATTTAAAGCAGCTAAGAATCGTGTGACCGTACTATTTTGCAGCAATGCTTCAGGTGACTCTTTATTAAAACTATTGCTAATTAATCGAGCTCTAAAGCCAATAGTAATGAAAGGCATAAATATGAAAACAGTTCATTGGAAAGCCAACAAGGAGTCCTGGATGACAAAACAGTTAAAAACTGAGTAGTTCAATGATTGTTTTATCCCAGATATTCGACGTTATTTGGAAAAAAATAATCAGGAATTCAAAGTTTTATAGATTTTAGACAACCTTGACGATATCTTGCAGAACGACCCTATGGGGAGCCTGTGGAGTTTTTTTTCTAACATCTAATACGACTACATTGTTAAAACCACAAGACCAAGGCATTATTGCTACATTTAAGTCATTATGCAAAAAAATTCATTTCAATACATTCTGAATGAACTTGATGGAGATGCAGAACTGAATGTTATTGCTGCATGGAAGAAGTTTTCTATAATGGACTGTGTCAAAAATATTAAACTGGTAACATCAATATTGAAATAATCAACCCTGAATGCATGTTGGAAGCGTATTTGGCCAGCATGTGTTAAGATCCAAAAACCAACTCCACAACATGACAATGTGTATGGTGATATCATTTCTCTGGTGCATAGAGTTGAAACATAACTTCAAAATTAGAAAATACAGACAAATCTACTTCTTCTGAGGGTGAGAAGGTTTCGAGGATTTGACACCTGCCGGCATTGAAAAAATGTTAATTGACAAACCCCTTGACGACAATGAAATAATAGACACTATCCTTGTACCTTCTGATCATGAAGCAGTTAATGACGAAGAAGAAACCTCCATCACAATCTACTAGGCAGTGAATTCGAACATTATTTTCTGACACACGATCCTCTTGTCTAAAGGGCTACCCTATTCAGTCTTGAATTGACAACATGCATGTCCGGTTACCAAGAATTGTTCAATGGCTTAAATAAGAAGCAGAGACAACCACTGACAACAGAATTCTTGATAAATCAGAATGAAAATGCAGGAATCAAGAACACTCAAAAGAAGAATGATGAAACTTCCCTTGATGGAAGTGATATTATAGTAAAAAAAAAGATTAAGAGTAATATTTGAAAGTGACAGTGATTGAATTGTTATTCTGATTAATTGCATCCGATTTAGTTTTGTTACTGATAGTTCTCCTTTATTTTCTGCATATTTTATTAAATCTTTATGTTTTATCAAACCTTTATATTTTATTAAATCTTCATACTAGGGCGCAATAAAAATAAAATAACATTAATAATTTAAAATAAAATGACCTGCTTATCGTACATTTTTTCGAACTCAGGAACCAATGTATCGATTTCCCATATACAGTAGGTTTTTTTTTATGGGATTTTTTTTATGCGGAATCTCCTGGAACCAATCTGTCGCATAAAAACAGATTTGTCTGTATTTTCTAATTTTAAAGTTGACGCGCGCTTGTTGAAAGACCGTTACATTAAATAATTCGTTTGTTGTTTAGTTTTAAAATATTACTTAGATAATCACGAGCAGCGCAAGTAAAAATTAAAAAGCTGCACAGAAGTGATTAATGATGCGTCGAACCTTAATAAAAAACAGTGTTTTTCCTTATAGCGCTTAACCATCGTGCTGACGCGTCACAGAAGATAATAAATTCCCAGAATTAAATCTTTATAACGACGGAAAATATTTTTCTAATCTAAATCCAATTTGTATCGATTCGACCCAGCCATATATTATGTTTGCACATTTCGTTTCAGCGGTTAAAATTAATTTTTGATCGACAGGAAAAACCCTGGAAATGATGAAAACTCACTCTTCCGTCTATACAGACTTCAATGGACATAAAGAGGCTCATTCCAATTCGAGGTCGGAAGGTAAGTTTATCTAACATTTTTATTTACATAAAAATCCTCACGATTCCTTTTATCAAAAATCACCATTAAACCTCCCATTGCGCAGGCTTAATTAATAAACTAAATAAAATCAATCAAATCAACAGATCAATAAATCTTTTGATATACATAAAAGTAGACATAAAATTTGTCGAACCAGCTAATAATAATCTAAAACTAAAAAACTAAAAATATAATAAGTAAAATACAGTAGGATTGAAAGTAACTAAAAAATTATTTAAATCAAATCAAATCTAACAAATCAAAGCAAGATATACAAGAATTTGACATAACTAAAAATTACTTTAATTTAGAGTTAAAAATCAATACCATAAAATCTTGTTTTGAATAGAAACAGCTTTTAAATGCCTTTTAATTTATTTTCTCAATTTATAATTTTTTCCTTCTTTTATATCATCCGCACGGATATATCAATCCACTTTATCCCTCTGCGTTTCCTATTGTTTACTTTTCGTCTTGCATTATTTTTTGCAACTTTATAAACTATTTACGTTTCAAACACGTCTTCAACAAAGCGCCCACTGCAGTCTTGAAACTTGTTATTTCTTCCACCGGATACTATTTCCTCTTTTCATTCCCTCAAGCTATTATTTTAATCCTACTCTTTCTTTTCGTGCATACTTCTAGATATTTTGTAATCCTACCAGTTACTGCCTTTCCGACTTTTAGTAAAAGATAATATTTACTCACTGGGTATTTTAACAATTAAGAGGGAGATTATTTCAACGTGGATACCTTCCGCCATTGAGTGTTAGTACTCTACTTCATATTTAAAGAAACAAGATCCAAGAACTCTTACAACAATTTACACCATAAACCGCTACTTTACGGGGCGTAGACTACGTTGTTGGACCATGTGTTTCCCAAAAATTGCATATTTTGTTAATTACTTTTTTTTATTAATCTGTTTAGGTGTATTAATTGAGCCTCGCTACATATATTGAGGCTAGGATTGAAATATTTGTTTTTTATTGTAGATTATTCAGATTGTTGAGGCCCACCTCATATTTTCTAATATCAAAATTTTGTTTGTTTTTATTTTGAAAATTTTGTTTATTTATAATCAGTTTTATATTAAAAAGCTGTGTTTTAAATTCAATAATTATACTTCTGCATGTTTACTTAGAATCAAAGAGATTGTGGGCACGGTATCAAGCGCAAATGTGAAAAATGAGTAGAGTCATTCAGTCTGCGTTTGATCTCTGTTAATCCGTTGTAAATCAAGAGTTGGTAAAAAATCCGCAAAGAAATATTGTCATACTTATATAAACACCCATAAAAGAAGTACAAAAACTTTGTCAGGAAGTACCCAGCACATAATAGGACGAACCAAAATGGTGTTAGCTTAATAGAACTTTGCCAAGCACATGACATGGTCTTAAAATCCACAGCGTTCAAACAATTACGAAGGATACAGAAAATATGGATCTCACCCAACCCGCTCTTAGGAGAATTTTGAATGAAGAAATAAAGAATGCCAAAGTACCCTACTCAGGGGTACTAGGTTAAATTCTGATCACTATCTTCCTAAATTATAACTCATCGCCAATAGGAAAATCTGCACTAATAGACTAAAACATAGGAAATACGATCCTGAAAAGGTAATGAACTCAAAAGAATTTTAAATCGCCACTGCAGATTTACAATATTAAGGCTGGGAATCTTCTAAATAACAGAAAGTGTAATAATTAAAGCAAAACAACTTGCTCTATTAACTAAAAAAAAAACATACGTGGTTGACGGGACGTCTCATTGAACTAAGAAGGAAAGCATGGCACCAGTGGCAATCATAGAAAAACGACCATAACAGCCAAAAATTTCTTATATGTTAGAAAATTAGCGACTAAAAATTTAAAAAGAGAATCAGAAAAGCTCGATATGATCACATGCTTATGCAAATTAATGAAGACTTTCACTAAAACAAAGTACGAAACTTTTATAAGTATTTTAAAAACAAATTGAATAAGTAAAATCCCCCAACTCTACAAACTCCGAGATAAAGAAGAAAATGTTGCCCATAGCAAGAAAGACAACTGCTAAGTATTAGCCGAATATTTTGAAAATCTCCTTAACTGTAAGGAACCCATAGAAAAGATGGACTTTCACTTATCCACCTCCAACCTGACTCAGAACCTCCAACAATTGAGAAACTCGATTCAATAATATCGAATCTTAAGAATTATAAGGCTACCGAAGAAAATAAAATCACAGCTGAACTTTGGAAGAATGTTATCGAAAATGCTATACAGTCTCTCAGAAATATCATTGAAGAAATTTGGATACATGAAAGAATCCCAGATGACAGCCCTTATACATCCACTTCATAAAGAAGGATACAAAACAGACCCTAACAACTACAGAGGGATATCTGTCCTTGACGTAACATACAAGATATTCTCCACAGTGCTACTACACAGTGCAGACACTCAACTAGACCATCAACTTGGGGAATGCCGAGCTATGAACTACCAAAAATGACGGGGTAAATCGTATGTTATCACTTTCATAAACTTACACTCATAGTTAAATTCATGGAGGAACTCTCCACCCCTTTTGAGATTAAAACAGGTGTAGGGCAAGGAGATGGTCTTTCTCCACTACTATTTCACTGTGCCCTAGAAAAAGTAGTCAGCGAGTGGAATCTGAAGACCCACAGTGGAATCAGAATAGGAACTAAAAAGAAAGACGTTTTTTTTCAGATCATCGAACTCCAGAAGCAAGCATTAAAAATGGGTCGCAATGTTTCGGTTGAAAAGACCAAAATTATTGACGAATATAAAGAACCCACAAAAAAAGCTTGAAGTGGACAACCAATGCATAGACAACGTCAAAGATTTCAAATATCTTGTGGAATTAATCAGCTGGAATGTGCTGATCAAAAGCAATGGAATCTAGGAGAAATAAAGTTGAAATAACCTTCCAATCTACGAAGAACACTTATAACAAGATGTGTTTATACTGGAATACCAAGATAAGACATTATAACACGTTTAATAAACCAGAGGCCTTAGATGCAGCCAAAACATTGTCCCTCGCCACCCAGGGACCGCTTGAAAGGCTGGAAGTGAAGGAAAGGAAGATATTACGCAAAATCATAGGCCCCAAATTTCATAACAACAAATTAATCCATGCCAGGAACAAAACTCTTTACCAAAAGAAAATCTCTCGGACACAATTTAAAAAACGGAGAATTGATTTTTTGGGCACATCCTGCAAATGAATTCAAAGAGTTACCAAAAAATCTCCGACAACTTTCGTAATAAAAAAACAAAACCTCTTTGGTTTAAGGAAACTGAGAAAGACCTCGTGGAACTCCAACTTACATCTTCCATGCTCAAATACAAAACAGGCAAAATCATCACCAAGGATAAGAGGCAACGGTTCCAAGTTAAAATTTTAAAAAATCGTACGATCCACATTTCTGCCGAAGAAAGGGAAGCAAGATCTCAAAGGATGAGGCAATATTGGGCTAAAAGGAAAGCTCAAAACAATAAAAAATTATTGGTTTCCGTATCCCAAAGTTGGGTGAAACAAATAAAGAAGAATAGATTAATTATTCAAAGAGTTTTACTGAAATGTCATTACATATACCATCCCGACATTTGAAGATCAAAGGCCAGCGGTAATAATGGCATAAAGCCTCCACACATTTTATTAATCAAAATTAATTTTAAAAGTTAATCGAATTTGAAATGGTTTAGCGACTTTCGGACTTCATTGTATTCGTTGAAGATAGTCCGCTGGTCTAGAGACTCTCTGCAGTCTCTAGACTTTGTAATATCTCTAAGTGCGTGGCGCGTATACCGAATATCACCTAAGCACTTGCTGCAAAGGAAACCAGTTCTACATTATTTTACAGAATATACAACAGCTATGACATATTTAATACATACGGCGTCGATATAATTTCTTTTTTATTTGGCCTCTAAACTTGTATATTGTAGATTATAGGTGGTGACTTGTGATGATCTCTAAACTTACACTTCTATTCATATCAAAGCGATTCAGGCAGATAATTAATGCAAGTACCACAACGCTAACAAAATATCTTCTGAACGCAGCATTTTTATTAAAATTTCGGCATAAACTCCATTAACTCAAGGATTGCGTAGATCAAAATGCTGAATTAAATTATCTAAATTCGAATGTATCATTTTTCAAGTTTCTGCAAAAGTTGCAAAGTTTGGAGTACTAATTGACGGCAACTCAAAGGCGTATCGAAAATCTCTACAAGTCGTCTTTATCTGTATTTCTTGCACCAGTTTTCTTCTAGCGTTTGTGTAGCTACCAGCTGCCCTCAAAGCCAAACCCCTATTTACTATTCTAGAGAAAGTAATTAAACAAACTAAGCATGGTTTCAAGTAGAGGTGTCCAACCTTTTTGTTTCTCTGGGTAGTATACTTTCACAGGTATATTACATAACTTAAATGCAAAAAAACATTATTTAGCAATATTCCATCATTCACACATTTTCCATGTTTTTGAAAATGTTTCACAAAAATTAAATTTATATAGGGGTTTACGACTTTGTGAAACTTCTTTATTGAGTTATGCCGTTGAAATAAATGAAATAAAAATATTGCCAGTTTTGATTTTGGCCTCGTTGGTATTTGTTTTGAGCCACATGCAGCCACTGGGACGTGGGTTAGACGTCTCTGCTTTGGAGGGTTTCTAATAAAAGTATCTATTTATTTCAGAATAAAACTATATAATTAGTGACAGAACACAAAAAAAAACTATTATTTTATCGAATAGCGTTTTAAAAATTCTTAGGGTAAATAGAGGAAAGATTTTAAAAACAAATAGAAACAACAATAATGACTCCATTGACTCAAGGATTGCGACAATGTATGCGTTTACTTGCATTAATATGTATTCTTGCATGCTCTTGAGCAAGTTTCAGAAACTTAAGAAATTTATATGGACGACTGCGAAGCACTCGCGAAGTTACAACATGAAAAATTCCATACCAGTTAATAATAACTACATAATGTTTTTTGTTAATTATGCAAAATCTTCAGAATGGCAAATGAAAAATAATGACAGTAAGCTTATTAAGAGCTTAACGGTGTATGAAATTAAATTATAATATGAATAGCCTTTCATAATTTCTTAATGTACGCAGAGTTTTATAATTTCTTAATGGAAGCAAATTCGACAAAATATTACTTTGAAAAGAAGTAATGACTTTTCACGGAAAGCGTCTGTTTTCCATAATGAATATTCTTGAGCGACCATGAGGTGGTAACTATATTTATACTCTAAATGGATTACAGTTAAACGAAATTACTCTACTGGGTTGTACAATAGCGACGATACAATTTGAAGTTAACAAGACAACCTTATTTATGTTAGTTAGGTTAGTTTAGTTTAAATATCATTAATTGCAATTGTTTTCAGTTTATACTGACAGTTCACAATACAAAAATTAAACAAAATCTTAGGTAATTAAGCAACAATTTTATAAAAAATTACACTGGTTAACAAAAAAAATAAAATTCGTTGTTTCCTCTGATTTTTTTTTGTTTCTATCTCAAATTGACGCGTATTTTTTAAATATGGCAAAAAAATTTCTCTAACAGCTTTTGTTTTTGAGTTATAGCTACTATTTTTGCTTAGATATTCGGGGTTTTGTTGGACCCTAAAATATATTGTGTTGAATTTTTCTATATGGCTTCATCGAGAAGATGTTGTGTGCTTAATCCCGATTGTTTTTGCTACATTTGTGGTGAATATATATGTTTGCAAAATATCGAAAACCTATATCGGACTTCGTGAAAACTGCGTATCTTCAATAGTTTACTTACAACAATAATATATCAGCTAGGTATCAACATGAGCATAAAAATCCACTTCATGTACTCGCATTTAGACCGATTTCCACAGAATCTGATTTTAGTGAGGAGCAGGGCGAAAGATTTCATCAGGATCTTCGGACAATGGAAGAGCGTTATCAGGGGCGGTGGGGCTCACATATGATGGCAGACTACTGCTGGAAATCTTATAAAAGATCATTTGCTAGTGTTCAATAGAAATTTTGTTACATAATGTATTATTTTTCTGTATTATTTCGTCAAAATAATAAAACTGTATATTTCAAAAGGTATAGCTGTTAGTAATCTTCCAGTATTTTTTTCATAGTCAGGGCCATAGAAATACCCAATATCAGAAAAAAAATAAAGGAAACAAAACCTGTGTTGACCAGTGTTATCAATGTTTGGTAAATAGTCAATGTGCACTTCATGAAAATTGTGCTCTACATAATCCACATACTATGTTTCGCTATTCATTGAACCGTTGAAATGGATTGGATCTTTCTCTTCAGGATACTAATCCAGCAATTAATAGTAGAAACAGAAGAAGTGATACGAATATTGCTGCTACAAGAATTATAGAAGGTGCAAATTTATCGATTTTCAATAAATTTTCCTAAGGAGACCTTCCGAACTCTTACCGAACTGGGGTAAGCCTCATTCGAATATTATCCCGTCCTAATTAAGAAAACCTTTGACGTATCTTTGGAAGTCCTAACTTCCACCTAATTAGGAAAGCCTAACTTGGACAAATCTTTGGAAGTCCTGATTACAACCTAATGAGGCCTTCCCAACTGTTCCCGAACTCTTGCAAGCTTCATTCGAATCTTGTCTCGTCCTAATTAAGAAAACCTAACTTTGACCTATCTTTGGAAGTCCTAACTTCCACCTAATTAGGAGAGCCTAACTTGGACAAATTTTTCGTAATTACAACCTAATGAGGCCTTCCGAACTGTCACCAAACTGTGGTGAACTTCGTTTAAACCTTGTCCCGTTCTAAATAGGAAAACCGAAGCACGGCATGCCGATGAAATTTCAAACTAGATTGCTATAAGGAAAATCAAGAGTAAAATTTACTTTAGAAATCTTTAGAATTCCTAACTAATATTGGTGCTATTCCAGCATACAACCTTATATGGATAACCAAAAGTTTATCGAAGTTAGGCAAGCGAAATTCGTTTGTTATTAGAAATGTCTCTGGCAATGTTCATGGCCTAACTTAAATATGAACCATACCACTTTCAGTTTCATTATGCGCAAGCGTCCACACACTTATCCTTCCAAAAACAATCACTTCAAATACTTTATAGTGCATCTAAAATCTTCGTGTTGTTTTTAAATTCTCTTTTAACTTGCGTTTCTATCTAAACATGTGTCATGCACATGTTTCGATAAAAGTTATCGGAAACGTGAACTAGTATCAGTAGTCGGCCTCGTAGTCTACAAAGTTAGAGTGTTCCACAACTACAAATGTGGAGGTCCAAAGTTCGATCACAGGAGCGAGTGCCGGCTGTATTTGTACCTAGGTTTCTGGACCTATAAAGAGAAAAATGTAGGTTAAATACAAAAGATCACCTGGCCGCAGTGAAGGGTACTTAATAAGCCGATATCCACATTGGACCAAACTTTAAAAAACGGAGATCAGTTGATTAAATTGTGTCCCAATTTTTAAATCATTGTGGTGATTGGGATGAAGGGTCCCGTCTACCGCTAAAAAAACTAAATTTCAAGTTTTATACAATATTTTTACAATTTTTCTATTACTAATACTTATGTAGCCTAGTGAATATTTACTGACAAATAGTTCTAAATTTACAACTTATTTCAATCCCTATATATTATGGTCTTATATAAAAAGAGTTACGTTACCGTTAATGTTTTTTTTTTAATAAAAATATTTGCTTTAAGTTAAAGTATTTATGTTTCTATCGAAATGTATTGCTTTGCTTATTTTTTTCCTATCCTTCATTTAACTAATAAGCAAATTTAAAACAAACGGAACACAGCCTGAATATATAAATATATTCAGCCTTTCCGGAGCTCTATAACAATTATTGAGTCTTTTAGGACTACCAAAACAAATCTCACATGAAATTTGTAAGTTAATTGGCAGCTTTCAGACGAACTTCGTGGCACTCAACAAAATCCATAAAAATGATATTGTTTTTAAGATCATGTCTTTCCGATAACTTAAGTGGATAGCCGATAGCCGATGCCGTAAGTGAGTAGATTACAAATTATTGTTCATAAATCTCGAAACTCGTCTACAGATTCTGTTGAGTGCCACGAAGGTGGACTGAAAGCTATAAAATAACTTGCAAATTTCACTGAGATTTGTTTTGGTAGTCTTAAAGAGACTGAATAATTGTTATAGGAAAGTTCGAATAGGAGTTCCGGAAAGGCCGAATATATTTATATATTCAGGCTGTGTTCTGTTTGTTTTAAGTTGGTATTAAACAATTCTTTTCATAAAATTAATTAAAGATGATTACAATTGATCTAAACAATTGCACGTTATATCCTTATTGTCAATTAAAATATAGCGCCGCATAGTAGTCGCAAATACCAAAAAATTGGTCAAAATATGACAGTATCGTTCAAATACAGTGATTCTGGTCTCCTCACGAGTTATAAATTGCAGATCAAGAAAATAAAGTTGAAATTTCAAAATTCTGAAGGCTGGTCCCAATATCGCGGACCACTTATTCAACATTCATTAATCAACAAAATCTCTGATTTTTCGCAAAATGAAATTATTGAAATAAAAGATGAAACTTGTTGATTGTGCCGAGAAAACTGTTTTTTTTTTTTCGCGAAATTTTGTTCTTTGAGTTAAAGTTTCAATAAATAAGAGAATTAAAAAATAAATGTAAAGCTTTATAGTCAGAAGGAAAAGTTATTTCTTTGTAAAAACTGTGTTCCCATATTATTGTTATCGGTTTTAATTTTTTGAACTTAATTTAATTATTACTATTGCTATTTTTAATTTACTTATTATTTGTTAAACCTGTACTTTCCAAAATTCATATTAAAATATGGTGGTACCTTAAACTATTTTCTAAATAACCATTTATATGAGCTTTAAAGTTCACCTAGATATGAATAACTTAACCCTTAAATGCATTGTGTTGCAAAGTTGCAGCATGCGTATTCTACAACATCCAAATCGGTTAATAAAAAGAATAACACATAGAGGCTCATTGTTGCATATTGACTACAGTATGTTTCAAATGTACGAGGTTTTTGTAATAAATGCAACCATATAACTTGTTAAAGGGGATATCTTGTCAGTTGCCTACTACCGTTTGTTGTATCATAATTTTTCGTACATTTCTAGTGGTTTTGAATACAAAATATATGTCAGGAAATGAGTAAGAATTTTGATATAAAAAGGTATGCAATTGTATTTTGTATTTGCATAATTATTTATATTTATATAATCCAGTAGGAAGACATCAGTTTGAGTTTGTTGCAGAATTGAAATATTGTGCTTTGAGAGTTTATAAATTTTTAACTAAGATAAATCGCAAGCAGCCATTGATTGACCAAGAATTAGCTGAAATTTAAAAAAATCTTGCATTTCATTACATCGACATAAGGCTTGCCCACTTCGGGGTCGCAAGATTGACCACCTTGGAGCTGAGTAGCAAGCTTCTCAGGAATATCTTAGACTTCGTTCACGTAGTTGAATTCCTGGGAGAGTAATTGTAGTAGGGTCAAGCACAATAGATAAAGTTGGTCGCAGTGCAGAAAGGCTTTGCAGCCAAACGACCCCCACAAAAAAAAACAATCCATCAATGCAAAAATAATATGCCGAGAACTTTTACTGTTATTGACATCAAGGATAAAATTACAAGTTTCTTGGAAATCTATCGAAGATATGCACGCTTCCTTCCATATGACCACCAGTAACAAATAAACGATTCTTCGTTTTCTATAAAAATAATAAATGTACAAAACAGCTTGTAGTTATTAACCAATTCGGCAAAATACCTTCTCTAATACCTACATTTCTTAGTCTACCACGTCCTGAAACATATACTGGACATCGTTTCAGACGGTCATCTGCTTCATTGTTGGCAGTTTTGGGTGCAGATATTTCTGCAGTTAAACGGCATGGAGAATGGAAATCTTCCACAATAAACAGCAAACATTAAAAAAAATATTTAGAATGTTTTTTTTAATTCAACAACAAAATGAAAATGAAAATATTCCTAACATTATTATTAGTAATCTGAAAAACTGTGATAATTTACAAATCAATGTTAATATAAACAAAGTATGAGAGACTCATACGTTTGTATGAGACTCATGTGTGAAAGGCTTTTGTGCACGAGTTGCTAAGTTTAATCGCAATGAGTTTTCGCTTTTTGACACACTTGTATCATAAACTACTATTATTGGTAATCGGAATTGAGCATTAAGAGGGTCACTGTCAAATTTTGAGCAGGTAACCGTGACATAAAATATTCAAATTTGACTTTTCTTCTTGTTCATGTCTGGTAAAACAACTGAACTTTGGTCTGTTATAGTCGGCCGCGATGTTTAACCAATGATTTATGTATAATTCTTGATTTTGTGGGTTATGGTGTAAAAAAATACAACTCTGTTATCATTACGTTTTACCTTTTATTGTGAAATTAAACAATTCAGTCACATATATTGTCATTACTGATGATTACAGTCTTACATCTTATAATCACACTACGAATTACAACATTTTTTAAATTCAACAATCATTAATTTAAATTCCAACAACTCTGTTACTTCTTGAATATTGACTGACATTAAATTCTACCAAAGTCCTCCAAATATTTATATATTAACTGGTAAATATAACATAAGACCAGAAATGACCACAATGTTACTTTATAAAAGAACTAAAAACATCTAAAATAAGTCTTTATTTTAGTAATAATTATTTATTAGTCCGATGTATTTTGTATTTAATGTCAATTTTGTAAGGCGTTGTTTGATTATGACTAGTAGTAAAATAACATAGTTTAGGGACTAGTTTACCTGCGCAAAATTTGACAACGACCCAAGAACGTTTGTAGCAGATCTACATAAAATTCACTATTGACAACTACTGCGTTTCCCATATCAGCTTTAAAAAAATATGGTCCCAATACTCAAGCTGAGCATATTCTACACCACACAGTTAGATAGATAGATAGATAGATAGATAATTTATTCATTGGACAATATAATTACATATTGTATAGAATATGTCAAACATACATAATAATAAAAATAAAAAAAATAAAAATAGAAACAGATAGTTTTACATTTATACATTAACTTTTAGGTAATACAGTACAGTAGTACTATAACACATCTTCTATATACTCATTAAGCCTATATATAAGCCATAAAGTGTTGATTTTTAAATTCATTTGGTAGTTTATTGTAACTTATAATTTTCCTATATATTGGACTATTTTAAAAAAAATCCTTTTTGTGAATTGGGATTTGTAAGGTATTTTCGTTCCTTGTGTTATAATTGCTAACGTTTACAGATTTAAATTTTGCAATATTTTTCTTTACATATAATAATAATTGTAGTATATATTCAGATGTTAGTGTCAACATATTTAATTCAATAAAATAATCCCTACAACTGGTGTATTTATTGATACCCACAATAATTCTTATAGCTCTTTTTTGCAGTTTAAAAATTCTGTTGTGATTTGGTCCTTCTCCCCATGCAACTATTCCATACTTTAGTAGACTATGGAAATGGGCAAAGTAGTACATTAATAGCATTTCACTATTAACCAAAGTTTTCATTTGTCTTAAGGCGAAGCATGCCGTAGATAATCTTGCACAAAGAATATCAGTATGATCTCCCCATTTCAGATTACTGTCAATAGTAATCCCCAGAAATGCTGTAGAATTTACCTGTTCAATGGAGCCCTGTTTTGCTTTTATTAAGTAACTTATATTTCTCTCACAATTAGTTTTATCAAATTTAATAAATTTAGTTTTTTTGTTATTAAGATGTAATTTATTTTGAGTGTAATAATTTTCGAAATCATTTGTCTTATTAGTTGCCTTGTTTGATATATTTTCATTTTTTTTTGTCTGCTTCTACAATAGCTGAAGTATCATCGGTCGGTAAAATCGGTGGTATATATTAAATAGAGCATGGGTCCTACTACGGACCCTTGTGGTACACCACTATTTGTTGTTAATATATTTGATGATTTACTTTCTATGACTACGTAGTGTTCTCTGTTTTCTAAATAGCTTCTGAACCATTCATGAGTGTTTCCCCTTATTCCTAATTTCCACAGTTTGTCTAGTAAGATAGAATGATTCACCAGGTCAAAGGCCTTGCTCAGATCTAAAAACATACCTACTGTGTTTTTATTATCATCTACGCATTTATAAAGGTTATTTATAAAATCAATAATTGCAGTTGTGGATTTTCCATAAGTGTAGCCATGTTGACTATTGTTCAGTAAGTTATATTTTTCTAGGAAACATACTATTTTTTTAGCCATTAATTTTTCTATAATTTTTGAAAAACAGTTCAAATTTGAAATGGGTCTATAATTTAAAGCTATACTTCTGTCTCCTTTCTTAAATAATGGTATAATTTTTTTAGTGAAGTTGGGAATACCCCTTTTTCAATAGAATTATTTATTATTGCTTTCAAAGGTGCACTTGTTTCTTTGGAACATTGTTTTAAAATAATTGACGATATACCATCTGGACCACAAGAGTATGTTTTTTTTAGTTCATTGATTATACTAATAATGTTATTTTCTTGTACTGGTTCATAAAAGAATGTATTCAAATTAGATAGTTCAATTCTAGTATTTACTTCGCTAAAATTATTTGAATTTATGCTGTATTCGTTTGTAACATTATTAAAATATTTATTCATAAAATTTGCACACGTTAATGAATCAGTATTCAATGAATCTTTTATTTTAAGTTCAATTTTATTATGAAATTTATTTTTATTTTTTCCGATAATATTCCATGCTGTTTTGTTCTTATTAACAGGTTTCTGCATTAAATTGTAATGGTATATTTTTTTTGCATTAATTATTACTTTATGATAAATTTTTTTATAATTTCTATAATATTCCTTTAAATTTACATTTAATTTTGTAAGTTGAAACAGTTCTTTAAGTTTAGATGATGAGATTTTAATTCCTCTGGTGATCCACTGGTTTTTATTGCTTTTTTCTTTGTTAATATTGTTTTTTTTTGAATTAATGGAAATACCTTGTCTAAATTATAAGAGAATGTATTGAGGAAGAGATCATACTGACTATTCACATCATTACAATTATACACATTACTCCAATCTTCCTTTTCTAACAATTTTTGAAAATAATTCATACTAGGTGTGTTACCAATTTGCCTATACCAAGTCTTACCTGATTGCTTTGTTACAATCACCTTATGTTGAATATTCAATATTATAGTTAGCTTTTGAGAATGGTCCTGTACGATTATAACTTAAGGGTTTTCGGCAAACCAGAAACGTTAATTTTGTTGTGTTTTGTTATAAAATTTAAAAATGTACCGCGTAATAAAATTATCCCCACTGCCCAAAATCCGTCGACTGAATTCTAAACATGAGTTTCGGTCTATTGGGAGAAGTTTTTGGACTTTTTGCGATTTGTGAGACCGAAAAAGTAAATCTTTCTTTAAAATGGTTCTCACTGACTCACGTGAAATTCCTAATTGCTACGTTAAACGTCGCATGGATTGATTGGAATTTTTTTCAATTCTATTCCGAGCTTGCAAAGTATTCTCTTCTGTACTAGCAGTTTTTTTTTTCTATGTATGTTTATACATATACTAGAGTATACGTATACTAGAGCCTTTTATTATTTGTTACAGGCCAACTAAGCACCACAACAAGATAACTAATTTTTCCTTCCTCTTTCTCCAACACTCTTTCATTTTCTCAGAATGAGCTTTTTTCCTCTCATGTGACCATTTGACACCATTTGTTTTTCTGTTTGTTTTAGCTTCATGAAAACTCTGAATTACTTGACTTCTTGTCTGAATTTGTCTTTGTTGAGTAAGGTCTCCTGTTTAGTCTGCATTTTTTCTAAGTCCTTTTTTGTCTTGCCTCCCCATCTATTACCTTTGACCGTTTCACTGTTCTGTAAGAACGTATGTATCTTCTTTGCCAATCTGATTCTCTTCAACTCTTTCACTTTTTATGTTTATATTTTCACCCAAATATTTAAAGTTGTCACTTTTCTTGATGTTGCCTTATTTGGTTTTTAAATTTGTTGGTGGGTTACTTTCATTGATCGTGTATTCCGTCTTTTCGAAATATACTTGTAGACCTGCTTTCTCAGCTCTTTCCTTCAGAAGTTCTAGTCTTTTCTTTGCATTCTCCAAGAATTCATTTATTATTACGAGATTGTTTGCAAAGGCCAAACAAGTTATTGCTTCTTTTGATCTACCCAACTTTATGTAGTTATTAACTTCTTGTTTTTCTTCTTCCAGTTTCCATTCTCACATAACTTTTTCCAGCACACAGTTGAATAATAATGGTGACAAACAAGAGCCTTTTACTATACTTAATAACCTGTTCAGCGACAATTTTCGACTCATCTTGCAATTGTCCTGAAATTTGCCTGAAGTCCTGAAGGCGGCGCTGGAAAATTAAACTGTTGTCTAAACCAACTGAGATTGAATAATGGAGTTCGTTCTAATAAAATGCTCTACACAAACAATTCTTTGTTTAATCGGCCACTGTTTAAAACTTTGACTTGACTGAATATTAGGCAGTTAAAATTATGACAAAAAGTCATTATTTCCTTTTGTTTTTGTAAAGGAAAAACAGAACAATCAAAATTTGTCACCCTTTATTATGGTAAACCCAACAACAATTTTTATGTTATGGATTATAACCCTATTTAACGCTAAGTAGTTAATTTCGAAAAATATTAATACGGATTAATAAGAGTTTTATTAAAAATCCCTGTAGAAAAAATGATGAAAGCATGTCGACAGAAGCAATAAAAGCGAATAAGGTCTTCAGCCTCACGCTTCCACCATCTTCAATTGTTTATAACGGACATAAAGTAGTAACTGCTTTGCAGCAGTGTTATAAGAAAACCTATTTTAAACTCTATCCCGTTCAGTATATACCCAAATAGTACAAAATATTTACTACAAACAACAAACAAATTTCTTCACAATTTTTTGTTCAATACTTTTTTTGTTATAAAATTAAAAAGTTATTAATAAAATTAAAAACTCAATAAATAAATTCTACGTACCTTCACAAGAAAACATTTTTTCTTGCATTGGAATCGATACATTCTAAGGTATTATTGGTATATAATATTTCACTCAGCACATTTTGCGATCCTTCCAGCATGTATTTTTTTTATTTTCACAATATTACATTGAACTACTAGCTGTTGCATTAAGCAACATTTATTAGTTTCCAGCACACAGTTACTAATATATATATATATATATATATATATATATATATATATATATATATATATATATTAATAAATAATAAATAATTATTACTAAAATAAAGACTTATTTTAGATGTTTTTAGTTCTTTTATAAAGTAACATTGTGGTCATTTCTGGTCTTATGTTATATTTACCTTGATGACTGGTAGGAAGTGTGGAAGTAGAGAGTGCATCCTATGACACACGCTGCTCTATGTTTCTCCATTGGTGTTTTTTAGTTTTGGACAGTTAGGTTGCGCGGTACCGTGCTTGCAGATCCACCGGCATGAATTTCTTCAATCTCCTTATGATTGATCCTTGATCTAGCAAGCTGTGTGCCAGCGGGCTTGGGTGGTCTTCGAGTCGCTTCTCGTAGTTGGTGCATAGCTTTTGTGCGATATTCTTAACCGTGTCAATTCTAAGGTCTTTGTGTAGCATGGCATTGGTCATGTATCATGGAGCATTCGCTGGGGTTCTCAGCGTTTTGGATTGGAATCGCTGTTGGATCTCTATGTTGGTGTTGCTGGCCGTACCCCAGAGCTGAATACCGTAGGTCCAGATTGGCATTAGTATGGTCTTGTTTATGAGGACTTTATTATGCAGAGATAGCTTAAGTCTCCTTCCTATGAGCCAGTACATTTTTTTCAGCCTTACATCCAGTTGTTTCCTCTTGTTCCTAATATGTTTCGCCCAGGTTAGCCTGCGGTCCAGGAGCATGCCTAGATATTTTACTTCTTCGACTTTCGGGAGTAGTTCGTTGTTGAGTGAAACCGTTGGGCAGTCCTTTTGCTTCATAGTGAAGGTAATGTGGATAGACTTTGTATTACTAGCCCTTATTCGCCACCTTTTGAGCCATCTTTGGATCTTGTTGAGTCCGCTTTGCAGTGATCTTGAAGCTGCGTCTGGATTTTCATGAGTTACCAAGATAGAGGTGTCGTCGTCAAATCTAGCAAACATGGTGTTGTTGGCTACAGGGAGGTCAGCCGTGAACAGTGTATAGAGGATTGGTCCGAAAACGCTACCTTGGGGCGCTCCTGCTCGTATCGGGCAAAGAGGTGATAGCTTCGTGCCACACTCAGCGTGCCACACCACACACACCCTACTCGGAATTGGCGGTTCCTTAGGTAGGATTTCAGAAGCAAGTAGTATTGTGGTAAAAGCCTTTTGATTTTATAGAGTACACCAGGGTGCCACACTTTGTCAAAGGCCTGTTCTATGTCGAGGAATGCTGCAGAGCAGCATTCCTTTCGTTCAAGCGTGTTAGCTATGGTGTTTAAGACCCGATTGACTAGCTCTATCGTTATATGCTTGGATCCAAGTCCGAATTGATGTTCTGGGACAATGTCAAGCTTGTCGATCAATTGTTGTATTCTTCTAAGCAGTAGTCCTTCAAATAACTTTGATGTTATGGGCAGGAGGCTTATAGGGCGATACAATTTAATATCATTTGGTGGTTTGCCACCAAATGATATTGAAGGTGGAGGTTTCTGAATCATTATGATTTGGGCGACTTTCCATTGGCTAGGTATGTGTGATGTACGAATTATAGCATTAAATAGATTGGTCAGGAATACCATGCCCTTCCTTGGTAGCTTCTTGAGGATGGTGCCTGTGATCAGCTCGTATCCAGGAGATTTATTCGCATTGACCTCCTTGTGTATCATGTTGTTTACTTCCACAGAAGAAATATGCCTGATGTGTAGGTCCAGAGGGAGGGGACTTTCTTCTATATCTCCATCGTGTTGTTGGGCTGGAAATGGAGTAAATACCTACGCGGGATGTTCTTAAAATATTCCGGCTTTTTCGGCGTCACTTTGAACCTATTCTTCACCGGCTTTCCTGATAGGTGGTATATGGTTTTGTGGATGGTTAATTCTTTTAGTTGCTTTCCAAAGTGAGTAATCCGTAGCAATTGTGTTTGTTAGGTTTATTAGATATTGTTCCAGATTGTTATTGTAATCGATGATTAGTTTCTTTAGTTGTTGAGATAATCTATTTAATCGTAGTTTATCAGCCGGGCTTCTGCTCATCTGCCACTGTCATCTTGTTCTCCTTTTTTCGGTAATATTTTGTTTTATATCGTCAGGATATATTATGTCGTGGGGGTATCACTTGTATCCGGGGTGGCTTCCCATGCAGCCTTTTGAACTATTTGGATGAAGTGTTCGGTTGCCTCATCTATATCGAATTCACTTTTTAGGGGTACGTTTAGTTTAATGCGTTTATCGATTATGTCACGGAACGTAAGCCAGTTTGTATTTTTGTTGTGAAGTGTCGATCGCTTATAAATTTTTATAACTCCACTACTCAGTGTCACCAATACTGGGGTGTGGTCCGATGAGAGATCGAAACTTGTTTCGATGTGTGTGAAAGGTTTAGCTATTCCCTTGGTTACGAAGAAGTCGAGTACGTCCGAAATTTTATTTGTGTCGGTTGGCCAGTAGTTTGCTTTTCCTGTTGAAAGTTGGTTACAATTTAGTGAAGTCTATGATTTTAGTAGTTGTCGGCCTCTAGTTGTACTCAACCTAGATCCCCATAGGGGATGTTTGGCGTTGTAATCTCCTCCACCTAAAAAGCGAAGACCCAGGCTGTGGAAGAACTCAGGGAACTTGTTGTCTTTTATTTTATGTCGTAGAAGACAGTAGACTGCAGCTACTACAATAGATCCGAATTTCGCATCTTCGATGGCTATACTACTCGCCCGTAGGTAGTTCTTGGCTGAAGGCGGTAACACGTGGTGTTTGATGGTTGTTTTTACGAGAATCGCCGTACCTCCATGTGCCGTTCCATCCGGGTGTTCAGTGCTATAAAGTTTATACCTGGATTTTTATATGGCATCTGCCAGTGAAGTGAGTTTATGTCACCAGGAGGATGTCTATTTTCTTTGTGTTAAAGAATACGGCCAGCTCCTGGCGCTGTTGGACTTGGCCGTTGGCATTCCATAATGCTAATCGGTATGACGTGAATTATTTGTCCGCAAACTTTGTCAATGCTGCTCTCAGTATGTTTAACATGGTTTTTAAGAGCTCGTTTTGCTATTTAATTGCTGTCCTAAATTCGTTGAATGATTTGTCGAGAATGTTTATAATTTCTGAGTTTTCGTTTTCGTTTTCTGAGTCGTGTTTTCGGGGTTGTTCGTGTGAGAGCTTGTGTTTGCTCCAGCCGCTGGCATCTTGTACATTGTACAATCGTCGAGTTTTTTTTTGGCGATTCAATGTCGATTCTGGCGATTAATATGCGATCAACATTGTAGATATCCTTATTGTTTCATATCGGTTCTAGGTCTACGAAGACTAGAGGTAGCGGCTCTTTGGTTTTTCCTTGGCGTATGTTTATTACGTTTCGCCCTTGATGTCCATGGTCCTCGATAGCGCTTTTTATATCCTCGACGGGAGTTGTGGGATGGAGAGACTTTAGTACCACTCTATAGGCACGGTTTTGTTTCTGTTGATAAGTATGGTACGATGCCTTTACTTCGTCTAATATGAGTATTATTTTTCTATAAGTTTCAGAGTCCATGGCTATTAGTTTGATATGTTCGTCGGTGTTGATAGTTTTGTGTGTGTAGTCGCTTTTGTTGACAACATTTTCGAAGCATTTCTCCAGCTCAGTAATAGATTTCACATCCGGTATAAATATTGGCGGCGGTTTTGGGATTCACACGCTAGCCGCTACGTCCATGGCTTGATTATCTTGATGATTGTTTCCGAGAGGAGAAAGCCTGTTAGTAGTCGAGATTGAGATACTTTCTTCGACGCTGGTCGCAGATGCGTTTGAATATCTACGTCTTTTTTTGTTATGGACAATTTACCATGTAGGTGGATCGTCGTTGTTGGGTTTAGTTGTGTTTCTTGTTAGGGTTACACGTAGATCGCTCATGGTTGTTACTGATGGGGTTACATTAGCTGTTAGATTGGGTGGCCTATTAGCTAACAAGCCAATTTCCATGGCTTTTACACCATGTGTTGCTCTTGCGTCCCTTTACTATTAAACTAGATTTTAATAATTATAAAAAAGATTCACGAGAATAAATTAAAAAAGTCCGATATCGTTATCGGCGATAGGAGATAGTTGTACTCGCTCGCGGTACGTCCGCACAGTTTGAAGTGTCGCGAGCGACTGACCAGCGACTGACCAGCATGTAATGAAGCGCGAGAATAAGCTCACTTTGAACTTATATCTAGAGTTAGGCACAATCACGAGAGTCTGTTTAGTCCTCATAACGAACGCACAAGACCCTAATTTACCGGCTACAAAAGTAAAAATAATCAAAAGAGAAACTTTGCTTTTTCTAATGTAGCCAGCCTTTTCGCATTTCCGACCGTTATTCGTCCTCCAAGTCTGACTCAAGAAAATTAAACACAACAGCATTTATATAAAATGTACCTATAGTTAAGTTATATTTCAATATTCCATAAAATTGTACATATAAGGTTTTTGAATAATAAATAACATGTACATTTTGAACATGAAATTATTGAACAACTCTGAACTGATATTTTTGTATTATCTTAACGCAAAACAAAAGTTTTCTATCCCCTAAGAAGCTCCTTGTTGTCGGTAACTTTGAAGTGAAAACTCCTTGAAAAGCACTGTTTGTTTGTAAGCTACTAATGCACAAAAAACGATGAAAACCCAAACCTAATAGATTGTAATAAGATCAAAGATTTTCTGTTTTGGACGTTTTATTTAAAGAACAATGTAATTGTTGTATCATCAAATCTTAAGAAGTTTGAAATGTTTTTGTTTCAGTAAACGAAAAAGGCAAATACATTGATTGGTTGATTAATATTTTAATATTGGCAAGTAATTCCAAAATTCTACGATTAAATGTAATACGATTATAAACAAACAATTTTGATTGATATCTATACTTTCAGATATTATCGAAAACTTTCAGATATTATCAAACGTTTTACTCCAACTAATTTCGTGATTATGGATGCGATATACGTGTAGCGAACCAGGATATTTTTATTTATTACATTTACAATTGTGTTGTAGCAATTTCAGTAATGGTATTTTGTTATAAATGGAAGTGAAAAAAAAGTTAGAACGCGATTTTTATTGAGCTGAGAAAATAGTTTAAGTCGATAGGTAAATTGAATAATGTCGAACACAAAGGAAGTTTAATAGACGTCGGAATTGTCGGGCAACGTTTCCAAATCTTGAAGGAGGGTTCCTATTGTATGGCTTTCTATCAATGTCGGATATAATGGTTTAAGATCAATCTGTTATTACGAAGTCATAAATTCCATTATCCTATAGATCAGTCGATATAAAGATGTTTAGACCCTCTCGTGATATTTTTTATTACAAAGCCCTTAAAATAAATAAGCAATTTATTCGTATTGGTTACATGTTCTTATTAATTTTAGGATATTTTTCTAAACTTTTTATAATCAGTTAATTTGCATAATACAAGGTTTTCACACTGAATTAATAAATTCACTAGGATTATACCACACTTAATATGTAAATAGGGGCTGACAGACCGGACACAAGTTCTATATGAATGGCTTTAGTTGATATACAAACAAATATGCAGAGACCTTTTGAATCATCCGTTTCCTACGACTGAGACTAATTGTCAAGTGCCCTGCGTAATTCACCCAAGTATGCGCGATAGCCTTGGCACAAGATACACGAGAAGGCGGCAAATCGGTCACCTTTGCCAGAGGGGCTTTTGGTTTTACACGAAAACAAACATTACACGGCCTTAAAATTTTTCGATCTATCGAAACTACCACTCGAACAAATAAAATCCAGTATTTTTGTCGAATGGTGGATAACAACAAATTAGGCACAGTATGGAAATATTTGAAATGGTAAAAGCGAATCAAAATATTTACAAAACGGCATTTTTCTGGAAGGACAACAAGCTCACCCTTGCTCATAATCAATCGAAGCTTGTCTAAATCACGACATTCCTTCATCATCCGAGAAAGGAGCCAACTTTTCGAATTTGAACGAATATTTTTTACCTAGCTAAAGACAATCTGCCGGGTTTTCATTGTCTTCAATGTGAGCCCAGTTTTCTATGCCCCAGAGGGTTTGAATTTCTGCTACACGATTCGAGACGAAAGTAGCCCATTGACTCGGAGAAGAATTTAGCCAGCAAAGTACTATGGTCGAATCAGTAAACAATTTAACCTTGGGACATAATTTTCTGGATTTAAACCTATCAAAAACCGATCTTCAGAAGAGTCTACAATAACAACGCTCCCCAAAACTCCAAACGGGGAATTGATACTTCCTTAGTTCCCTTAGTTAGTGCTACCATCGGTTACCCTCAAATACAAAACGGCTCCGTAGCTGGTCTCTGATGCGTCGGAAAACCCAACCAACAACAACTGAGAATCCTCGAACACCCCAAGAAAACGTGGATTTTTTTACGGATCCAATAGAGAACACTGTTCCTGTAATTAATCCCACCTTGATACGATAGTCTCCGATAGTGATTGATCCCAATCGGAATTTTCCCTCCACAATTTTTGGATCAGGATTTTTAAGAACAACGTCAACTGAGCCAACGTTCAAAGAGGGTCAGATATGCCCGCCACTGTGGAAAAAATATTCCGTTTTGTCCCTATTCTATTTTCAAACTCGATTTTGAAACTGAAGGTCCGATGAAGAATGGCACCGACGCCCCAGAACGGCACAGATATGATTATGCGCATCGTATTCTTTGGTTTGCGCTTGTCAATCGCTTACTAAAATTCTATCTTTCAACAACAAGGAATTTTTATCGCATTTTAAAAGCTTGAAACTGCCCTTTATGAACATTTCTTTAGTCCGAGAGAAGACTTCTGTTGCATTGCCCTAAGAGGCTACGTAATCAAATCGTCTATGTACAAATCTCTCGAGATAATATCGGCTGCTAAGGGAAGCTTTCCTTCTCATCCTCTACCAGCTGCTGTACCGTATACAACGTTAATATAATACGTTAATAATATCTTCTTCTTCTTCTTTCGAATAGCCCTACTTTGGACCACGCTTGTTCAACTGTTGGGCTTTGACCTTTGCCCAGTAATGTCGTATCTTCTGCCGGTGTAACTCCATTCTCCCTTCTGTCCAGGGGGTACCTTTCCTTCGAGGTTTTTCCTGAAATCCAGGTACTTCTTTTAGGGTGCGTCTCACAGACTGTCTGTTTTTGAGATCTGTTATTCCCAGTTCTTTAATATTCTTCTCGGTCTCTGTTAACCACGTGGTACGAAGCTTCTTGTTTTGCCAGAACGTGAAAAGGCGGTTGGTTATTCGGTTTGGAGGCAATCATGCAACGTGACAATAGAAAGATACCCTTCTTTTCCTTGTACAGTCAGAGAGCATCTCAATATGTTCGTAGAGCTCAGAGTTATGCCGTCTTTGGAATTCCCCATCTTCCTTTACCGGGCCTAGGATCTTCCTGAGGATTCTCCTCTCTCTGATTTCCAATTTCTCTATTAGACCCCTTCGGTTCTAGGAAAGACACTCCATGGCATATAGGTCTTCTGGTCGTAAGACTGATGTGTAGTGCTTAAGTTTTAGGTTGCGTGACAGCCATTTCCTAAAGTGTTCTTAGTCAGCCGATAGGCTAGTTCTAACTTGCTGACTCTCTTGGATAATGATGCTCTTTCTGATAAATTGGGTTCAATCCATTCGCCGAGATACTTAAATTTCTCAGTCCTCTTGATGTGTCCCTGTTCTAGTAACATCTCTCTGTTTGTTTCTCTAATGTTGGTGAAGAATTCTGTTTTCACCAGCGACACTTGAAGACCCACTTTGGCAGCCTGTTTTCTGAGGTAGTTTACCTGCATTGTTGCCATCTCAAGAGAATCAGCAAACAGTGCCATGTCATCTGCAAAGGCCAGGCAATCTACAAACAGTCCATCGTTCTTACGTCCCAGGTAGATAGCTCTCTTAGCGCCCAAATTGTTCAGTTCCATTCTCTCATAACCTCTTCAAGGACTCTTCACAGTTGAGGAGAGTCCTTCTCCTTGTCTCACTCCAGTTTCTGAAAATCTCGCCTCTAAATTTAACCTTGGAATGGGTGTTGGTCAAAGTTTCTAGGATTAGTGTGCGGGTTTTGTTGTCTAGTGCTAGTTCCTGGAGTACTTTGTTAAGCGTTTCTCTATCGACGGAATCGTAGGCCTTCCTAAAATCAACAAAGGTGACGACCACCTTGCGGTTTCTCATCTTGGAGTATGCAAGTACAGTTTTAAGGTTGAGGATCTGTTCAACACAGGATCGGGTCTTCCTGAAGCCCCCCTGGTATTCTCCCAGTTGACTAACCAACTGATTTTCTGCCCTTGTTTGTAATGCCTTCGGGAGAATCTTGTATATTACCGGGACGAGAGAAATTCCACGGTAGTTGTTTAGATCCGTAAAATCTCCCTTTTTGTGAAGCGGATGGATCAGAGCAGATTTCCAATCGGGTGGTAATTTCTCTGTTTCCCAGATGACCTGGATGATCTCGGTTAGCTTGCGCACGGCATTGTTTCCAGCACCTTTCCACAGTTCAGCAATGATAGATTCCTTTGCAGCTGCCTTATTATTCTTAAGAAGTTGAATGATCTGGCCAACTTCTTCCAATGAAGGGAGAAGTGAGTTCGGGTTTGGTGTGGTTTGTTTATAGTCGAAGTCTTCGCTGGGTGGGTTACAGTTGAGTAGATTTTTAAAGTACTGAGCCAAAAGGTGGCAGTTGTCCTTGTCGTTTTATAAGCCAGTTTGCCTTGTGAGTCTCTGAAGTGGAGGCTTGGCGGAGTGTATTTTCTCAGTACCTACTTAAAGGTTCAAAAGAAATCTCTGGAATTATTCTTAGCAAAGATCTCTTCGATTTGAGTTAGTTGGTTTTGTGTGATGGTTCGTTTGGTTCCTCGAATTATCTTAGGCTGTAACCTTTCTTTGTTCCAAAAATTTATGCCAATTTTTCTTGTTCTTTTTAGAATTCCACTTCAGCCAGGCTATCTGTCTTTGGGCTGTTGCATTGTCACAGCCTTCAGTCCACCACGGATGCTTCCTTCTTCTAGCGAGAGGGGCGAGGTCATTGGCCACCTTGACAAGAGTCTCCTTCAGTTGGTCCCAGTTGTTTAGGTCTGTGTTGTTCAGTCTCTGACTCAGTTCTTGACTGTTCTTGAGTCGCTCGACGTCAAATCTTACCATTTTGGAGGTTCTGTGTAATCTAGTGTTTCTAGGCTGGAGTCTTATTTTGATCTTTGAAAGATAGTGCTCTGAGTCTAGATTGGCGCTTCTTAGTACCTTGACCTTTTTTATTTCCTTTTGAGATTTGCGTGAAATTGCCACATGATCTATCTGGAATCCACCCAGGTGGGTATTGTGTGAAATCCTAGTCTTCTGCTTCCTTGGCAAGTGTTTGAAGGCTGTAGACTTCATGATCAACCCAAAAGTCCTACACGGATCCACAAATCGTTCTCCGTTGCGGTTGATAAATTTCCCGCTGTTTCTTCATTACCGGCTGACCCACATTTCCTTTGAGGATTCTGTAGCCTTGGGTCTCGAAGGCATGTTCGTCCGTAAATCTGGTTTCCTGTACTGCTGTCAGTATTATGTTGTGTCGTGTTAGTGAATCAGTCAAATGTTTCAGTTTACCCACTTTTAGCAATGAGTTGGCATTAAATGTTGCGAAGAAGCTTTGCCGTCTTGGTCTGAGTTTATTTCCGGTGATTTCAGGATGCTCCGACTCATCCTTAAAGCATGTTGGACTCTCCAGAATCCGAAGGTCGAAGGTGCTAACGTCACCATAGGTGACGGTGGATTGGTTACCACCTGGGGTAGTGCATTTAGAGAGATTTTCCTTGATGCAAGATGCTCCGTTAAAGAATATTCTTTATGGGACAGTGGCGAGCCACTGTCCAAGATACTACCCAAGTTGTTAGCTTGGGAGGCTTATTATTCGGGGTTGTCACCCCTAGACAGGTCGCATTCACTACGGCTAAGGAGTCCTGTCCACCCCACTCTTCCCAGGTGCTGGGCTCCGTGCCATTGTTTGCCAAAGATGTTCAAGGGGTAATTATTATTATATTACTAGGTCCAGATCTGTTTTAGAGTTATTTGTTTATTCATAATTTCTAGTAGGTTTCTTTTATCAAATGTCAAATTAATTAAACGTCAAATATAAAAATTTCAAAATAGAAATCTGTTACAGTTATTCACTAATTCACTTTGTTTTTACACAATTTTTGTTACACTAACACAAATCAAATGTTAACTAATTGTTCTTCACTATAAACTTCTCTCCCAATAAACTTTACACCACTCAAAATACACAATTTCCACGAGCAAATTTTTGCACGTCTATAATATATTATACCACTTCGCATTGACTGTCCACATAACCTGGGCAACGCACGCAAATACTCAATATCGCTAGGTTACATTAAAAAAAATAATAATAAAAACAATCTGGACCTCGATATTAAAAAAGTGATGTGAAGTGTCATAATTTTTTTTCATTACAAAATAATAATAAAAATGAAAGAAAACGTTTTTTCTTACGACTTATAGATCGACTTGAAACGACTTTTCCCATAAGAATGAGTCCATGGGGGGATGTGCAGGGCGACGGGTTTCGTTTTGAGATCCGTTAATTTTCGCTACGCTCATCAACGAGGGAATCAATTCCGCCTTTATCGGGCCTAGAATCTTCCTGAGGATTCTCCTCTCTCTGATTTCCAATATCTCTACCAGACCTCTTTAGTTCAAGGAAAGACACTTCATGGCATATAGGGCTTCTGGTCGTAAGACTGATGTGTAGTGCTTAAGTTTCAAGTTGCGTGACAGGCATTTCTTGTTGTAAGTGTTCTTACTCAGTCGATAGGCTAGTTCTAAGTTGTTGACTCTCTTGGATAATGATGCCCTTTCTGATAGGTTGGGTTTAATCCATTCGCCGAGATACTTAAATTTCTAAGTCCTCTTAATGTTTCCGTGCTCTAGTAACATCTCCTTGTTTGCTTCTCTGATGTTGGTGAAGAATTCTGTTTTCTCCAGCGACACTTGAATTCCCTATTTGGCAGCCTGTTTTCTGAGGCAATTTAAATGCATAGTTGCTATCTCAAGAGAATCAGCAAACTGCGCCATGTCATCTGCAAACGCCAGGCAATCTACAACCAGTCCATCGTTCTTACGTCCCAGGTAGATACCACTTTGAGCACCCAAATAGATCAGTTCCTTGCGCCATTCTCTCATAACCTTTCTAAGGACACAGTTGAAGAGAAGTGGGAAAAGTCAATCTCCTTGTGTCACTCCAGTTTTAATTTCGAAGCTTTCTGAAATCTCGCCTCTAAATTTTACCTTGGAATGGGTGTTGGTCAAAGTTTCTTGGATGAGTCGGCGCATTTTGTTGTCTAGCCCTGCTTCCTGGAGTACTTTGTTAATAATCCACAAATGTGACGACTACCTTTCGGTTTCTCATATTGGAATATGCTAGTACAGTTTGAGGATGAAGATTGAGGATCTGTTCAACACAGGATCGGGTCTTCCTGAAGCCCTCCTGGTATTCTCCTAGTTGTATATCCAGCTGATTTTCTGGCTTTGTTTGTAACGCCTTCGAGAGAATCTTGTATGTTAACTACACGAGAGAAATTCCACGGTGGTGGCCCGGATGTTGTAATAGTGTTTCGCAAGTGTCATCAACACTTTTATAATAATTATCATTGTATATGTAATGTCATATGAATAGGATGGTTGAGACAGTTACTACGTGGTAATTCATACTTACATTGAATTGTTTTTATCACACTTATAATATGTAAAACTGTTATACAACTTATTATTAACAGTTATATAAATTTCTACACATATCACGACTCGAGTTTCGACGTTTAACACTTGAAAATGACCGTCAAACGTCGAAACTCGAGTCGTGATATGTGTAGAAATTTATATAACTGTTAATAATAAGTTGTATAACAGTTTTACATATTATAAGTGTGGTAAAATCATAGTGAATTTTTCAATTCAATGTAAGTTAAAATATGGCTGCAGAAGATTTAAAATTGTTTCTTGTAATCGGCTTCCTTCGCCACAGTAAATACGAAAATTACAAATGTAGCCTGTATGTTTTAGCTTCAGAAACGATTCTTATGGATATTCTATATTTGACAATTTTTTAAGCATTATAAACTTTGAAGGATAGGCGACCTCTCCATGGCATGACGCTTTCATCTAGTCTATCCTCTAATCCAGGTGTCTACAAACTACGGCCCGAGGGCCACATCCGGCCCGCGGACAGATTTTGTCCGGCCCGCGGAGAGCTAGCATACTTGAAAACTCCTTTTAGAGAACATATTTTTTATAGCAAATTAAATTTAGTTTACTGAAGTATTCTAATTTTATGTTGAATAATTATTAATATGACATCTACATTGATATGGTCATGGGCTAACTACTCATAATCTTGTTGTAGGCTTATTGTTATTGTTTTTGTGATAAGTTGGATAAAGAAACATAGAATTGTAATAAGTAAAGACATGTATAATATGCAGAAAATTTAACTCCATTATATAATAACTATCAAATTATTGAAATGAATCCAACTAACATTTTATACATTATAAATAAAAACATAACTTATAACAAGCATAATGACATATGAAATACTAATCAGATTTATGTAATTGAGATTTTCCACTGACAATAGTTTGTAGTTGTGGACTAATTTTACTTGTACCAATTATTAAAAGAGATTTAAGATGCTCATCAGTTAATTTAGATCTGTAAATATTTTTTGTGTACTTCATTTTGGAGAAGGTCTTCTCACACAAATAAGTAGTACCAAAAACAGAAAACAGCCCACGAGCAAACTTATGCAAATTATCAAATTGTGTCAGTGGAAGACTCTTATAAAATTCCAACAAAGATGAGTTTTGATATTTGTTCTTAATTATATCACTGCACTGTAGATCAATCATTTCCATTTGAAGTTCCGGGGCTAGGGTTTCAATGTCAGTATCAAAAGAATTCTGAAAAATCTTAATTTGATTCGCAATGGCATCAAAGTCCGAGAAACAAGTATCAAAATTTATTTTCAAAGCACTCAAAGTTTCAATTGCAAAATCAATAGGAAACTCAGTCTCAGTAGTGTGGCTGAATATTTCACATGTTTTAAAATGTGAAAAACATTTACTTCGTAGTTGTGATTGAAACAGTATCAATTTCTTCCGTAATGATTTGATATTAGTGTATAAATCAGGAAGATGCTGGTTTTCTCCTTGCAATCTCAAATTCATTTCGTTCACATGTTTTATCAAATCAACATAGAATGATAACTTCCACAGCCCTGCGTTGTTTTGTAATTCAGTAAGAGGGCGATGCTTTTTATTCAAAAAAATTTCGATCACTGCTCGAAGTTCAAAAATGCGCTGAAGGACTTTCCCACAACTAAGCCAACGTACGGCAGTATGATAAGGTAAGTCATTTTCTCCAATCTCTTCAATAAATTGTCGGAATTGTCAGTGATTCAGACCAAAAGATCTGATAAAATTAACAGTTGATATGACTGGTTTCAGAACTTCAGACATATCCAAACATTTTTCGCACAAAGACTGTTGATGAATGATACAATGTAAGACTAATGGTTTTGAACCACCGTCATTTTCTACAGCCTTTGACACAAGAGCGACCACTCCTTTATCTTTCCCACTCGTGTTTTTGCCTCCATCAGTTGTAATACATTTCAAGTTTTTCCATCGAAGGTTCTTTTGATTAATGGCCATTTCAACTCCTTTAAAAATATCTGTACCAGTAGTTGTGCCATGAATACTATACATATCAAGAAGTTCTTCATGCACTTCATAGCTTTTATCTACTCCTCGAATATAAATCAACACCTGAGCAGTATTTGACACATCCGTTGACTCATCCAAGGCCAAAGAAAACCACTCAACATGTCCATTTTTGTCGAACAGTTGAGAGGATATATTTTCAGCGATGTTTTCTACCCTTCGAGCCACAGTGTTTGCTGACATACTGACAGTTTTTAATAAATTTACCTTTTCAGGGCACATTTCTTCGGCTACTGCAATTATGCATTCTTTGATCATTTCTCCATCGGTGAATGGTTTTCCACGTTTTGCAATTTCAAGAGCCACACGAAAGCTGGCACGAGTTGCAGCCTCTTGTTCAGTTTTGAGTTTTGTAAATGAAGATTGCTGAGATTTCAATCCGCGCTTCATAGCTTCGAATTTTTCTGTCCGCAAACTTCCTGTATATTTTGAGTAATTTTGAAAATGTTTTATTTCATAATGACGTTTAATGTTATATTCCTTGAGAACGGCTATGCTTTCATTGCAAATCAAACATAGCGCCTTGTTACTGGACTTAATTACGAAATACTGAATGTTTCACTGATCTTTGAATTTTCTGCATTCACTATCAATTTTTCGTTTCTTTTCCATACTACTAAATCACACACAAAAGCAACAATTCAAATAAAAATACTGTTACAAAGATGTCTTAAACTTAAGCACGCACAAACACGTTTTAAGGATGCACGCACTATTTTATTTCACAACAGGATCATAGGAGCTGACTTGTGGTTGCGCCACTAGCCTTCTTATATATTCCAATTACTGCCATCTAGAAGTGAGTGGAAGACACCAGAACTTTCTCGAACCAACGAGATTATTCTGTACGTGCTATTAGCGCCATCTGTTAGCGATAGAAGGTACTACCTGTTTCCGCTTGTGTCCACCAGATGTCGTGTCACGTTACTCCTCATGGATTGTACTCTACGACTAATCTAGAAATTACAGATAATGACATTAAAATTAATAATATGCAGTGTTGCCGTCTTGCGGACTTTAGTCCGATTTTTGCAGCCTTTTTTAAACGTTGCGTACTTTTTCGGACTTTTTTTTCATCAGTGGACTATTTCACTTTTTACCACCGGCAACAATGATAATATGGTTTTGGCCCTCGGAACTTACTGGAGTAATCAGTATGGCCCTAAGGCTGGAAAGTTTGGAGACCCCTGCTCTAATGCATTCTGCGGCTTGTAAACTTCTTGAAATTTTGGTAAAAAGTAAGAAATAATAGGGCGAATTTTTAAAGGCGATCTCTAGCACCTATATCATCATTATTTAAAAAATACTATGAGTACCAAATTTATCGAAACCGATCCCTGCTCATTACTTCAGAAAAAAATCGTTGTTGGAATTGTTTTGTCTGTCGACCAATACTAAAACTACAACTACCTTTGTTTACCAAATTTATTGTCCTTACGTGCCAATATAACGGCAATAAGTGCATTTTATAACGTGTATTATTACTTTGCCCCACTTTTAACGTAGGCACTTGTAAACGGGTAGTAGTACCCGGCCTGCTGATAGACGGTAGTCCGCGAAACGGGTACTCATACCTGCCCTGCTCATAAACAAGCAATTTTATTATAAACTCCTGCGAGAAAAAGCACTATCCATGATCCACCAGGCCATGGTACTTCCACCATCTTCAAATTGTTATAACTTACAAATTAGCAGTGTTGTAGAAAAACCTATTTTAAACACTTTCCCATTTATTACCATTTTCTACACGTTTTTTCTACACGTCAAAAAGCAACATTCTAGATACCAAAAGAAACTCCTTATCACCAATGCACCTTCAATTCAAACTACTTATCGTTACAGCGACATTTTCAAATTTCCTTCTGCTGCGTAGTATAGTTGCTATATAGTTGCTCCATAGTATTAAAATTATCTATTTTGAATTTCAACATCATATAGTAGGTTTAAATATTATTTAAAATTTCATCTCGATATCTCTGTGCTTTTCATAAAAAAATCGAGCCAACTAGTCATATAGCATGTAACTGAAATTCCCGGAAATGTATGAGTTTTTTGCAAACCGCATTCTCATATTCCGAGAATTTATGCACGCAGTCACATGAAACCATGCTTCACCTGCGAAAAAAGTCACATCCAATAAATCATTGCTGTCCATAATATTCTAATTAAACGACTCTCTGTAACGAATACGTATATCATCCGTATATCATTTTCTATACGGCTATATATTTTCTACATCTTTATTAAGAAAAAACAATTCATGGAGAGAGACAACAATATCTATAGGTTAAGTTAAAATTAATACTCACCTATAAGCTAATAATTTTGAAATTTATATTTAAAAAAATCATTTATATTATAGAAGAGAGCTTGTAGTAATAGAAATTCTTTCACTTTTGATGTGAATTTCTTATATGATATTTCATCATACATAGATTGTAGTATTAATATTATAGGTTGTAAGGTTAGATTTGGTTTCGAGGGGTATAAAAGATACCCCTCATCGTATTATAGTTCCTCTCGTATTATAGTTATGGTTGTCCATATTTTTCTAGAAATTTTGTTTATCCTTATGTGTATATGTAGTCGTTTTTTTGGACATACAAACTAACGACTGTTAAGATTCTTAGATTTCGGAACTGTTTTTTTGCAGGATTCCGTAAATTCCTTTTTGATATTTTCAAAATTCCGTATTTTTATTTCCTGATATTTTTTTTTCGTGCTACCAGTATTACTTCTATTTGCGAAGAAGCACCCCACAAAATTATTACATATGTTAATAGAAGAGATCAGGAAATAATATAATTTTCTTCTCTAAAATCTTTTATGTACGTATATCATAATCATTACTGTTTATTCAGATATAAGTGGCATGGATTTTTTAGCTGCATTAAGTAAGTATACTGGGAATATTTTTACAATATCCATTAAGTTTATTTAAAATTATTTATTCAAACAATGTCAATAAAGAACATATTGACGAACCTTTGTGGAAAATTAAAATAAAATAAGTTGGAGAGCTGTAAAATCAAAGCACATTGCCACAACCGCCATTTTGAAAATTAAACTTAATCATATAGATACTTATTATAGCGAAATATAGTTGCATAGATAAATATATTAAACCTTATCGTAGCTCTGTAATATTAAGTGATATTAAGACTATGAACTAATCTCATGTTGAAACAATTACTTCCTGATTAATATCATACATGATATTGAATTGTAAAACAGAGATTTACATGTTATTACTACTCCCAGTCCATTTTCGTAGCAGTAACAGAACTAGAACTAGAACAAAATCGTCGAAGCTATAAATGAAGCAACAAAGACATACTGTAAGCCAAATAAAGAACAAATAAGCAAAATCAGCAAACATACCAAAGAGCTTATGAAACTCAGAAGAGTGCTAAGACAAAACAGCGATAGAAACTCAAAACAACTAAGAGATTTAAGCAAGACAATTACAAAAGACATCAAAAATGACATACGTCGATACAACACAGAACAAACGAAACTAGCTATTGAGAACAACAGAAGTATGAAGGTATTAAGAAGAAATATGTCAAATGGAAGAAAAGAAATCTTCAAACTAAGAAACAGCACGGGAACACTAACCACAAATAGAGACGATATACTGAAAATAGCGGAAGAATTTTACGCAACTCTCTACATGAGTCGGCTACAAGAACAACCAGCGGAACCGACACAAACACATACCGGGAAGGTCATAAATCAGGGGTCTGAAGATATGCCAAGTATATCGATAGCCGAAATTAAGAATGCTTTTGCAGAGATGAAGAACAACAAATCCCCGGGTGAAGATGGCATACATATCGAATCCATAAAACAAGGAGGAGACGCTCTACTACATGCCATAAAAGCACTATTCAACACCTGCTTAGAAGAATGTGCTACACCTGGCGAATGGAACAACGCCTCCACAGTTATTCTACATAAAAAAGGCGATATAACACAGCTCGGAAACTACAGACCGATAAGTTTGCTACCACATCTATATAAACTTTTCACCAAAGTAATCACCAAAAGGTTAGTAAATAAACTAGACTTCTAAAAACCCAAAGAACGGGCTGGGTTTAGATCGGGATACGGGACAAATGACCATCTTCAGGCTATGAAAACTCTCATTGAAGGCTATGAAAACTCTCTTGTCCTGATTTTCATAGATTTCGAAAAGGCGTTCGATACAGTTGAATTACCCGCCATAAAAGCTGTTCTAGACCAAGCACGAATAGACTATCGATATACAAAGCTAATTGAACATATTTACCGAAACGCTACAGCAAGTATAAGGCTACACGACAATACCAACAAATTTAAAATTGGCAGGGGAATTCGCCAAGGGGACACTATCTCTCCAAAACTATTTACCACGGTTCTCGAATATGCTTTTAAAATGGTGTCTTGGGAACACCTAGAAAAACAGTCTAGAAAATTAGGTATTTTCTTGTTGCAAGCTGAGATTATTGTTTTATTTTTCATAATAATTAATAATAAGGATATTAAGTTAAAATAAAAAGCAACGATATTAAAATAAGCTGATACAATGTGTAAAACTACATTTTATCAATATTTTATCAATATATTTAAATGTTTTTTTTATATTTTTACTAATAACGGGTATTTACCTACTGTTATTATTTTCTATAATTTAGTTTGTGGATTTATGCACAATTATGTATTTATTTACGAAAACCATGTTCATAATATCAAAACCAATTAAATTTTAATTGCTAACCATTCTAAATTTAATCGTTGTTCATTTAAAACTGCTGAATAGTAGGTACTACGTTTTAGTTCCATTAAGGTATCCAACAATCTCTAGAAACAGTTTGATAACAAATTGGGAGTAATATATTCAAGATAAAGTGACGATAACAGTGTGTAATCAATGTAAACCATTTTTAAGGGTATCTACGTGCTTTGCCGCAGAGTAAATCAACTTTTGATACAATCAACCTTTGATACATAGTACACATTACGCCAACAATTAAGGATTAATGTTACTACCTGCAATAGCGATATCAAATCTTAAATTTAAGTAGAAATTCCATAAAAAAATCTATTATTCCATAAATATGCTTGTACGAGCGACAAAATCATGCGAAGAATGGAACAATATAATATTGAGGCAGACTACTGTTAGCAATTTTAGGTGCCTGTGCTATGCATCGGCCAATACATGCTGCGGCTGCGTGACTTGCTGCACTATACTGCCACAACAATTTCTAATAGGACTATTACCTTAAATGCGTGGGCCGCTACATATTAATCGAAAATAATAGATTCGAGCGGGTATATGAGCAGGTTTATATGATGGGATTGATTGAATCTACTGATTGGGCTCACTAGATTCAGCCAATGGTTCAGTGTAAACGCAATCATTTCACCGACCCTCTACATTAACAGTCTACATTGACTGTCTATACTGATTATCTACGCTGACTGTTTACACTGACTGTCTACTGCAGTAGTTCTCAAATCATGCTGAGTGCCCAAGTCCGCTACAAGGGTGTCGCAAAATTTTTTATTTTGTAAATCCTCTTTTTTCATCCAACCACCAACGACATCGACTAACTGCTCGACCTTTAACCAGCCGTGTATCCAATTATTATTGCATTAGTTGTATTAATGAAACCAATGAATAGTTAAATTGCTTAAAATATCAATGTCTTGTAACCCCTATTGGTGAGTAGTTATATAGTGTAGTATATAGTAGTTATATATGTATATTATTGATTATATTATATGAATACGATGGTTGGAACCGTAACTACGTGGTAATCCATACTTACACTGCATTGAAAAAATCACGTGTTTTAACCAGACTTACTATGTAGAAATATTTTCTAACTTATTATTCACAGTTCATGTTGTTGAAAAGTCTTCTAAGTGAGGAACATCATTTGCAACGATATCAACAAGCAATGGGTGGACAATATCTTCTAACACTTCCAGGTAACGTTCACCTGTCACATTACCATCAAGAAAAATGAGACCAATAATGCGGTCTCCAAAAATAGAGGCTCATACATTTAGTTTTAGTGGATTGTGAGTGTGGACATTGTGGTGGATTCACCTCCGTCCAAAATCGACAGATGGCGATTTACGAGTGTAGGAAAAATGAATCACTTAGATGAACCTGATGTGGGGTGTTAGGAGTGTATTTATGTCCGGCTCAATGTTTGTGAGTAGCAACCGCCAATCGTCACGAGAACTAAATTCTAGTTAGTTTATTTTTTTGTGACGAGGAAGTTTTGTTTTAGGAAGATGGAGAAGCAATCAAAAGCTTCTGTCTGTACAATAAACTATAATGCTGGATATAAATTTGGGATCTGTTTTTGTAACCAGAAATTGTCGTATTCTTGTTTAAATATTGGTTTCAGCTGCTTTTTTGTGGATAATTGAAAAAGTTACTCCTTCATTAGTATCATCTGCATTTGTGCTCAGAGCTTATACTCTCAGGGAATTCCAACACTGAATCAAAGAGCGAATAGAATCGAACCATACATGCACTTTTAGAAAACCAACGTACTTCTGTATTAAGTAGTAAACGATTATAGTCATCATAATTTTAAATTTGAGCAATATTATTCTTCTCTCTTTTAAGGCATCTCTCTCATTCTCTCATTTAGGACATTCCTTTTGATTTTATTAACTGCTCTGATGACAAAATGTTGATTCATGCAAACGTTTACTAAGGTTTTTTGCGACCAAATGACGTCAATGAATGGCACAGTGTGCGGATAATACAATCGGTATAACTTGTTTTAAGTATGCCATAAAGCCTACTATGGTCCTACTATTGCCGGAGCACAATCAGTAGCAACGGAGATGATATTAGTCAAGTGTATAGCTTTTATATCGAAAAATCTTTTTAATTAAGTAAATAACAATAGCAAATAACATTTCTTGGGAAATTTTTTCTTTTACAAATCTCAAATAAGCCAAAAGTAAAGCTTCGTTTCCTTGTAAAATTGACTCGTCAAACTGTATTAAGAATTCACATGTTTTTAAGTAGTTACATAAATTGTTTTCTGCACTCTAGCTATTTCGTCGATCCTTCTTCAAACAGTATTTTTAATCAGTGGAATTTATTTTTATAATATCGAAAACTACTTTATGCAAAACGGAGCGTATTACCTCACCAATAGCTGGTAGAATAAGCCAATGCTCTGCCTTTTTAGTCAATAGTGTGCGGCTTTCCGGAGTACAACAATTTTTCCTAGTCTTAGACAAAAAGAAGTATATTTTTTTGTAAAATTAAAAATTCGTATCAGCACCTATTCTTTCACTAGTCATCACTTCGCAAAATTCCTGTCGTCTATCGAAATCATCATCATTCAGTTCATGTACTAAATGAATTTTGTATGATTGAAATTTATGTTGTTTTAGGATTCGAAGAATAATTTTTCTAGGGATGTTGGTTACAGTGGCCAATTTCCTCGTACTCTGAGTTGGGTCTTCAGCAACTTGTCCCAAAACTCCAACCATAGTAGCCTCATTTCTCACCGCAGTTCACGTTGAGGGTCCTATTTTTATTGGCTACTGAACCTGTTTCTTGAAATTTTGTGAGCAACTCCAACACGTATTTTCTGCTTACGAGTTTATCGGGATGCTCTTTATTAAATAAGTCAGCTTTAGGATTGCCGTTCTCACCATTTTTGAAAAACAACGCGATCATTGCGGCCCTCTCCGCAATTGAGTAATCCATTTTTGCACAACCAATGTTTATTTTGAAACGCGACAATTCAAAAAGCAGCTTGAATGGAGATCGAATGGGATCTGTTAGGTAGGCTAATAAAAAGTAGAATAATTTTTTTTTATAAATATTCCGATAACAGAGCAAAACCGACTGCTTAATAGAAAGGCTAAAAAGTATAAGTCTTAAAAGGAAACAATTTGAGTATTTGTTGAACTAATAAAAATCTCTTCAGGCGTTGAAAGGTGATGTTTTTTCCTACACTTTTGAACAATTGAACAATTAAATTTCCTTCCAACGACATAAACGAAAAACCAGTTCATAACTTGAAATTCAATAATGTCGAAAAGAAATCGACGGATTCAGAAAACTGTTAGCTGTTTAGTATTCAGGGCGCTAAACGGGCTTTCAAATGAAGTATAATTTACCCCACCGTGCCATTTAAAATTTCAGGGGTTGTGGTTCCCGCGCGAAGGGGTTAAGTGGGGTGGCTACAAATTTTCTTTTAAAAGATGTCTCCCTCACAAAGAAAGTTGACGCGTCCGAGCGTTCTTTGAGAATGCATTTTTTAACTATCCGAAAATCCCTCTATTTCATTTTCAATTGCCCACCTGGTATAGCATATTATTTGTAGTTTATTATAGATTCTACAGTCCTGCTTAATCTTTATTTGTTGGTGGTGGGTCACATATTTCCAAAACATCACTACTACGGACGGCTCTGATAACATCCATTCTTATTACTGGTGGTGGCATATTTCGATTTTGGCAATGGAATGATGTGAGGCAGAACCCCATCATTTAATCGTACTGTCATATCTACACCTTCTTGTTTCATTATGTTGTGTTGAAAATAATTTTCTGTATACCAAATATATTTTGTTCTGTAATTAAAGATTTATTGTAAATGTTAACAATCATTAAACAAAAACAATACATTTAAGTAGGTACAAGGTTATGTATGTACAACAAATTAAAAAAGTCAAGGGATGAACATGTCTGAACAGATCTCCCCTTTCTGCTGTGGTATAATTGACGAGCAGAGCTGAATAGTTTTATTGTTTTTTGTTTACGTGAAAAACATTAGACGAAATCAAAAAACTTTATAAACTGGATACATTTTCAATACAGAACTTACTCCTGATTGAATGAAATCATATTAGGTATGGAAATACTTTATACTTACATTAAGGTGTTCTTCACAACAATGTAAACAAGTTGTTGCAGATACTTCATCTGTTCCTTATGTATTTTTGCATCTATCGGAACTTGAAAAAACACTTTATCAGGTGCACTTCATATGTTTCTGGAGTGTTGTTTTTGCTTCATGTTTTTTCTTGCATGCAGGCACAATTTAAAACTTAAAGACTGGCTTTTGGGCGTTTTCATGGTGAAATATGTTAAGAACGAGAACACCTATAGTAAACAATTAAATGTCAGTGGACACAGTATTTAACGAAACACAGCTCAAAATTTTTCTCAAATTTTAAATATTTTTTACGTAATAATAAATATTTTAACTTAATTACAGCATTTTGAAACAGTCTTTATATTTTTTTCTATGTTATTACGGTGTAAACATTGAATAAAAAATATAAAATAAATACAAGCTTATACCCTATTCTCCGCAAAACATAATTACTAATCTAGTAAATACTCCCGAATATTTCATAAAGATCTGATAATGTTTAAAAAAAAAAGTGTTGAACCGAAACGTTCACTTGAAATAGTATCAGAAAACCTGATAATATTTCAAGTCAACGTTTTGTGAAAAATATGCAATTATTTCACCACATCGTGATCAGATGGAGAAATGGCGATGACAGGTCGCTTAAATGTATTCTTTGCACTATGTCAGAATAAAGATTATTTTTAAACTTTGTTAAGTTACCGTTCGATAATCCAACAAGTTTTAGCTAGTAAGAGATTAAATACAACAGAAATCATGTACCTACAATTCGTTCAAAATCTTTCACTCCAATCAAGGAAGATAACTTCAATGACATTTTTCCTAAACTAGCTGAAGGACAAACATAATTAGTATTATATGCAGATGCAAGATGGCGACATGAAAGCTTGAGTAAATTTTAACTAAGATTACTTGATTTATGAGAGACGAATGTAAATAATTGCACAGCGAAGCTGACTTCGCGGATCATCGTCTTTAACAAACTTTACAGGTAAGTTAAGTCAATTAAATACAGAAGTATAAGGAAAAATAAGAGAATAAGTATCATGACTAGCATTGTTCGTTCTCATAAAAACATATTTATAATTGTTGGTTGTTATCTTCCCCATTATTAATTACTTATTTGTTCTAGGGAATGGGAATTATTGAAAGGCTTCTCTACAATTAAATTAAACAATCGCATCTAATCCCCTAACAAGTTTCGGTGCCTTCCTGTCACCTTAACCATAGGCTAAAAAGTAGAATTTATTTAAACAAACTGTAACGGAATAGTCTGTTTTTCTACTCTGTAGCCTATGACTAAAGTGACAAAAATCCAACGAAACTTGTCAAGCGAAAAAAAGCGATTATTATGCAGTGTGGAAACTTTAACTGGAATAAAATTTATAATTTCGATATAGGCGATTTTAGGAAAAAAATCCCGAAACACGTTACGTGTTATTTCTTGTAGCCCTTATTTATCTGTATATTCTGTTTATTTATCTGTTCCAGGAGGTGCCCAGCCACCTCCTACCTTTTTTTCAAATTCAGAGGAGGTATGTCAAGTTACACGTCGTTTGAAAGATCTCTTCGCAAGGAATACAACACACTATACATTGCTTGAATATTTTCAAAGCCCAGTTGATAATAAAACGAACTTGTTTTATAACTTGAATACTATTTAATGCAACAAATGTTCAAAATGGGCACCGTATATCTTGCCAAAGTGCAAAGCGAAGATAACATGCATCGCCAATGTTTTCTAACATTTCTGGTGTGACTTGCTGTATTTCATGCCTAATACGTTATTTAAGGTCGTCAATGTCGTCCGGTGTTGTTACATAGATCTTACTGTTGAAATATCCCCACAAAAAAGTCAAGGGGACTAGGATCCGGAGATCTCGCCGGCCATTTAATGTGACCTCTTCTTCCAATACGTCTATTGGGTAAAACTTTGTCTAAATATATGCGAACGAACACAGCATAATAGGGTGGAGCTCCCTCCGTCTTTAGATATGTTGCTCCATCAAGATTACCATCGAATAATACTGGTCCTACAATCTGATCACCTATTATTCCAGCATATACATTGACTTCTTGCATGAACTGAGTCTGAGTTCCTTTTATCCAATGAGGATTATGGTCAGCCCAATAACAACAGGTTTGACTATTAACCTCACCATATAATATGAAAATACTTTCGTCGGAAAAAAGAATTGTTGTCAATGAAATCTGGTTATTGTCGATCAGGTTCATCATTTGCTCACAAAATTACATTATCATCCTCCATTAACTCTTCCAGTACCCGCATCTTGTAAGGATGCAGCCTGGCTGATCTAAGAATGTTCAGGGCAATAGTATGAGTAATCTCTTCGTCACGGGCCAGTTTCCTGACTGGAGTCACCGGATTTTCACCGGTCACCGAAGTTAATAATACGGTTGGCATGGTATCTGCTTTAAGAGTAGGATTTCTGTCACCTGTTTTGTTGACTATTATTACCACTAGTAATTGAGCAACCTGGTTTCAAAGCATTAAAACACATATCAAAAACATACAACTTTACGCCGAAGCGTGTTTAAAGTAAAAGTAGTTTTCTTTTTTTATCATGTGGGCTTTAAAAATATTCTATAAAACATAAAATAAATTGTGTGTTGTATTCTTTATTACTTGACTTATACCTTTCCATTTGAAAAAAAAGGTCGGAAGTGGCATGGCGGTCTGGGCACTTCCGGGAGCAAATAAACAAACAGCATATCGCCTATATCGAAGTTATGAATTTTATTCCAGTTAAAGTTTCCACACTGTAGAAGCCTTTCAATAATTCCCATTCCCAAGAACAAATACATAACATTCATAATGTCAAACGATTTGCAAGAAAATAATGCAAGACCACTTTCCAAACATTAATGACAATGACCATTTAAAAAATCATCCACAATTTTATTGCAATTTAAAATAATATGCTGTAGAAATTAAACAAGTTATTGAAGATTTTGATATTAGGTTTGATGATTAAAGATGTCGGTTATCAGTATATACTGAGTCCCTTTAAAAAACATTGAACTAACACATTTATTGCATTAAAGATATTCACATTTTTTTATTTAAGAAAAATATCATGGAACGTTAATCATTAGCATTTTAGACAGATTTAATTTTCAAATCAAGAAAATTAATCGAATTTCTGGAAGTATGTATACTGCGAAATATGACGCAATTAAAAAAAAATATTCGACTCTACTTTTATTTACTCTTCTATTTACTTCTTATATAAAATTAACAAAAAATAAGCATCGTTCGTGCTTAACAGATTCCCTCACTGAAGATTCTTTATGGGAAGGAGTCCAAATATAACTTTAAAAACCTTCCATTTTTGACTAAAATTCTAGTTTAATATTTTAAGAATATATTCCTACAGTTAAAAGTTTCCCAAAATAAATTTCCGTTATATTCTTCGAATAGTTTACGTATAGTGGACATATTTGCGTTCGAATTCTTTAAAAATCTGTTTCTGCACGGCGAAAACTATTAGATTGCTATAGAATTTGGCACACAACTTCCTGAAACTAATACAATGATCATGAACCTAAATGTTTTTAACTTAGAACCAAAAAAACATGTATTTTGTGGGAAAATGTTGAAAAAAAAACTTCAAAATATGTGCATGTAGTTATTTTAAACTGCGTTTTTTTCAAAATTTTTAACTTATTTATTACTTCCATCAAAGTAAACACCAATAAAATATATTGTTTATATTTATCCTACTATTATAAGATCGATTAAACATACTCATGCGCGGACGCGTCCTATACAAAGCTTTATATTTTTGCCATTCTTAAATATTTTTCTGGTAAAAGTCTGAAACTTTCTCATCTAGGACTGGGGCTTGGAACGGGCTTAGACTGGCCCAAAGAACATTGTGAACTTTCCCGCTAGGGTTGGTCGTATTGCGCGATAGTGGACCGGTCATATTGCACGGTATGGTGCAATCGACCAAATATATTTGATACTGCTATATCAATGAAAATAATCCTGGTTCATATTTTTCAGTTCTTAAAATCCTTCTTTTTAGAAAATGGGCAGGAATTTACACAGCCAGTCCAACTCTGATGCCAATTCATTGTTAACTTATAAAATCAAAATTAACCGTTAACCTCATACTACCAAATAGTCAGCCATCCTACGCTACCGGCCTGCGCGCCCTTTGACAATTTTGTGCAATGTCAATGTATTTAAAAATTATTTTTTAATTACATCTTAGATTTTTGGTTCTCTTTCATTCTATTTTAAATTAAAAAAAGTATATATAAATTAGGTAGATATTTATATAGTAGACTAAGTGGGATAAACAAAATAAATCTTTTCTCATAACTTAAAAAGTGTTAAATAAAACTCATTTCTTTCTCATTTTACACATTATTTATTATTCATTTACACATTTATTACAAACCGTATTAGATTCACTATTACAAATATTTTTATTACAACGTATACAATGTTGCATTACTCCAGTTTCTCACAAGTGAAACCAGTCCAATTTCTTTTCGGGAGGAGATGCTACAGAAGGAACAGATTTTTTTTAAATAGAATTAATAATATCCTTCAAAGCCTTACTTCGCAAATTTTGATCCTGTCGTCGCTGTAAATACGGTCAAATTAGGGCCTAACTAACTACCTCTGTAAAACAATTTATTTTGTCGTTCTTTTTTCAAATTCCAATTTTTATAAATGTTGGTGTATGTTATATATGCAGCTAATAAACTTATATATAAGTTTTGATCATATTGTCCATAAAATATGTGTGGCCTTTCGTTCTGTTATAATCAATAATTATTTCCGGTTTTCTCTTATCGTCCTCCACGATTAGAGATTACCGTTTATTTTAAACGTCTTAATATTAATTTGTAGGTAAGGTGAGATTTTTTGTAAATCAAAAAATCGTTGAAAATTGTTCTTGGGAACGATTGGCTTGAAAATTGTGGGGGATAAATACTTGGACATTTGTTGCTACCATTCCCGCAATTGTGAGACCAGAACTTTTTAGTCAGAGCCAATTCTTTTTCATGTAAAAAAATTGTCGCACGTTATATCTCTATTCGTACCGTAATATGGAGTGCATAAAACTTTATTTTCATCCAGGTTGGTGGCGCGTCGATTCCGCTCTTTTCCTAAATATGGAATTCCTTTTAGTGGGTACGGGATACCCACTAAAAAGAATTCCAGATTTTCCATATTTGAGAATCGCATACCCAAAATTTTTTTTTTCCAGATTTTTATGTTTTAATGAGCATTTTCTGTCAAAACCAAACAATTGTGCATGTACTGTCAAATTAAATGACGGCATGTAGAATTCTCCAAAATTTGGATTCATTTGATCCCAGAAATCTCTAATAGGTGCAAGCAGTGTCTTAAGGGTATGGCAGGCACGGCACGTGCCATGGGCTCAAACTGAATGGGGCGTGAAAAAGCACGCAACGAAAAAATACTTAAATAGATATAAATATGTGTTTTAAAAAAATACGTAGGCAGTGGAGATGAAAACGTTTTTCCCAATATTCGTATAGCATTGCAAATATTGCTGACAATCGCGGTTTCTATTGCCAGTTGTGAAAAATCATTTAGCAAAACAAAATTGATACTTTCATATTTGAGAGCCTCGATGGGCCAAAGTCGATTATGTGATCTTGCTTTACTGAGCATAGAACGAGAAATGACCGAAGAAATTGACTTTGATTATATAATTAAAAAATTTGCGTCAGCTAAAGCAAGAAAAATAAATTTGTAATAAAGTGTTAATAGATTTAATATCTGTGCTTCTTTACCCAAGTTTAAAGGTGTTTACTCTAGAAAATAAAACGTAAGCAAGCTATCACCCGAGAGGGGAGCAAGACTGGTGCATAGGTGCCATTTACCGTAGATACGCCTCTGGTGCAAGTTTATCCTCTGCATGCCGTTCAGATCTTGATTCATTATAATCAAATTTAATTAATTTACAAATTTCGTAGTACCTGTTCTTGGAGAAAGTTGCTCGCAAATATGGTGGTCAATATATTCTGCTCCGTCGGCGTTAATACTCACATCTGAAGATTTCAGATAGCCAGCAGTAAACAATGTCCCAATAAATGCGCATATCTCGATCATATCTACTGGTTTCTACGATTGTTTGTATTTTTTTCTTGTATGAACTCTAACAGCTTTATTATTATCATATATGTTATTAGCGATAATAAATTATCAGGAAAAAGTAAGCGAAAAGTATCCACTGGATCCTCAATTGTATTCCTTGGTGGTAAACTTACTTTTTTGATTGAACGTTTAATAATATTAAGTGCTGGAGGCCTTCCAGAAGTTTTCGGAGAGCGGTGCCATACGTGTACTATTATCTTTTGCTGGGGGATGTGTGGTTTTATTTGACGTGCTTGGTATTTCTGTATTACTTATCGGTAATTGGTCTTCACTCTCGATATCTTTATGGTAAGAGTTTATACTGACATGATCAGAAGCTTCAGATTCGTCAGTACTGTATTTCAGTTCCTCGTCAGAATTTTGGATTTCTGCTAGCAGACGAATGTTTTCATCATTCAACCGTTTCGACATTTATCAAAAATTGCTGAAAAAATATATATAGGAAAATATTGTAAGTATATGTAATTAACATCAATTCAGTGCATTACATGACAACATAATTAGTATATTTCGTAACTTTTGGCAGTTGATTGTCAATTTGACACGAGAGCGAATTTGGGTGAACACATTCGAGTTACAAACAATAGTTGTTATTACTCATGCTAGGGAATGTATCTTACAAGTTTGGGATCTAGCTACCATCAAACAAAATAGTATCAAAAATGAAGAATTTGCTTTTTCAATTCTCCGGTGGGGTGAATTGGTCATAAGAGCTCTCCTCACTCTCCGGTGTCACCATAGAATTTACACTCATTTTAAAACGTTTTCTTTAATTTTTATTTTGTAATGAAAAAAATTTCTATCACTCTCTTAATATTGAGGTCTTGAAATAACCTTGCAATTTTGAATATTTGCTTGAGTTTCCCAAGTTACGTGGAAATAAAAACAAAAGTGGAATTTCTCGTACTAAAAAACTTGCGCCAAATAATACATTTAACGCATGAATAATAAAAAATATATCTCTTTCCTGACTACGGTGTTTTCCGTATTTTTCTTGCTGACTTGTATGTCGTGAACCCCAACATACCCCAACTGTGACTATAATGCAACTATTACTATTACTGTCCATTCTGTAAGAAGCGACAGTAATTGTATTTCTATTTCTTATTTTCGACTTAGATTTTAAAACATACATTGCCATATCTTGTTTGATTGTTTCACAGAAAACGTAAGTATTATCTTCTTATAATGCTATTTCCGCAAGAATTTGAGTATTTCCCTAATGAACATAAAAAAATCGCGTCTTGATTAGTAGGTGTAAACCTTTTCTTAAAATGGCTTGTCTTTAAGCTTAATCCGCGTTCTGGTAACACTGTTGCAACAGGCTGCTGTGGCCGGTAGAAGGAGTCTGCCGAAATTTTTTTTTAAAATGTAAAAATGCGAAATTTCTAAAACACAATATTTTTTTTAAATTAATTTCATACTTTTTCGTAGCAATAAGAGATTACTAAAAGTCCTTCCCTCAATATATTCTTCTAGCCATATAAAATAATTAATTAAAATTGCAACCCGGACGTTTCTGCTGGTAGATTGATTTTAACTGTTAAAGACAAACACGTGACTACCCCTGTTCTATATAATGATTTTCCTTGGCTCACTTCTAATCTGCATTCTGTCGAATGTACATTCCAATTTTCATAATCCATTATACCCAACATTTGGTTGCAAACGCCACCAACTCGTTTTTTGTTTTGAAATTTACGCATTTATAATAAATAAATCCTTGGTGTTTGTTGACTATTAACTTATTTATCAGAGTGCTTACAAAAATTGATAATGAAATAAAATTAAAAATTGGGGGTTACAATTTTTGTGGGGAGCACAAAAAAACTAAAAAAAAGCACTAAAAAAAAAAAAAATTCTCTCTTTCCCTTTTAATTTCATTAAAAGTTTCTATTCCTATCTTGGAAAAGTATCCTATCTTGGTACTAGAAGGCAGCTCGTTAATGTAAATGACTACTCTTCCTCTTGCAGAGCAGTGGATGTTGGTATTCCACAAGGTTCCGTTCTAGGTCCAATACTCTTCCTAATATTCATCAACGGTAACATCTTTAGATTTATATCAGCGGTACACTTTGTCTCTTTGCCGATGATACTAGTATCACATGGTCCAAACCTAACCTGCCGCTTCTCCTCTCTACTATATATTATGACCTTGCGGGTATTAAGTTATGGTACGATTCTAACTGTATAGAATTAAGTACCAAGACAACTGTACTTCTATCATATAAAGATACACTCCCGCCTCTTACACTCGACAACAACGTGGTTAATTCTGTTAACTTTGTTAGATTTCTGGGCCACATCATCGAAAAATCACTCAAGTGGTCCTCGCATGTGGAACGAAGAAGCTGTCATCTGCTTGCTTGGCAATTAGGTCTATTTCCAGGGAGCTAAATCTCCAAACATCCAGAACTTCTTATTTCGCTCTTTTCCAATCTAATCTTCGATATGGCTTACCGTTCTGGGTACATTACAATCTTCTCCAACTTGAATCTATCTTCAAGTTACAAAAGAGTTATTCGCTATATGTTTGGATTCAGTAGTAGAAACCATGGTCTAGCTTACTGTAAAAATCTTAAAGTAAGTATCCGTCCGTTTTGTTGCTGTCTTTTTTAAACCGCACACACACCTATTAGTCTCAGCTAGCCACACTCAACGAATAAGAAAATATTTTTTTACGATTATGTATTTCTTTTTGTTATGTTTTGTTTTAGTTGTAATAGATTTATTTTGCCTGTGCTTTATCCACAGAAATTATGTATTTCTTATTGACAATAAAGCATTATCATTATTATTAATAATATTTTAATGAAGAGCGTCGTCCTGTCGGGAGTTCGCGATGTGAAGACCGCTGAAAATTAAACGATTGGATATTGTCGTTTTGTTACTTGCGTACGTTGCTTACACAGAGCAGGTCCATGTATAATCCATACTTTAACATTATCAATCTTCTTTTTATTTCCTTGTATTCTGTTGTTATTATGTGATTTACTTAGCAGTCTAATCGGTACTTTTAATTAAGTTACAAGGGCAAGAGAGACATTTTATTTTTTTACTTTTTAGAGTTTTTTTTGCATCTGGGGTTACTTCAATTTTTTTTATTACATTTATTATTCGAACGTTTTCCTATTCTTAAAAAATATTTTGTATGTAAATACGTGACTAATGTTACCTCTTTGAAATTTCGTTCGCAAATACGGGATTGTTTACAAAAAAAGATTAATTTTTGTAGGAAATGTAGGAAATGAGCAGATGATCTTCAAACGCCTGAGCAGATCTTTCTAAATTATAGCTAAGAATCTCCTTGTCCGCTTTCACATCAGTTTTCAAAAAGAACCGCATCAAAATGGGCCCATTCGTTTCGAAGCTTTCCGTTTCCATAAACAGAAAATATACTAATAGATGGACAGATTGACAGACAGACACGTCCAATTTATAACCTCTTTTTGTTACGGGGGTTAAAAACTGGGGTATTTTATTTTAAGTTCTGCTACAAGTTAGTTAAATAGTTTTCTGTTTTATTAAAAATTTCGCTACATTTGATGTATGAATTGATCATATTTGAAGGAATTGATGATTGTATTTATAAAAAAAAAATCTTGAGCGGTCAGGGGACCCTCATCAGGAACGAAGTTGCTCAGGCATTTTAAATTTATTATATGAGCTTGTGATTATTTCACTGTTGGCTCTCTATAATTTATATGTCTTATAATGACTTTATTAATGACGTATTTTATTTCAACTACTCGATATGACTAGCTAGTTCATGAAACCACCTCAAATAAGTTTCTTTATTTATCTCGTTATTAATAGGTCTGATAATTAAGACAAGTAGCTTTATACTATCAAATGACAGCACTTAGCCGTTAAATTTTTTCGTGTTTAGTTTTTAGGTTATAAACCGACCACGGTTGTCTTCTAATCAGAGTTGCCAACTTAATTTGTTAGAGGATCTTGTACTAGGAAAAGTCGTGTTTTGATAAATTTTTTTAGAAAAAATAGTACGCATTGAATTTTCTATAAAACTATAGTAAATGATTTGGCTGATTCGGAAAGAGAGTAACCGAGCCTCCGTGGCCCAATTTGCAACTAATTGAAACTGACAAAAACCTCCAGTGACGGGAACAAAGTTAGACAAAGTTATTATTATTTACGAAAATATACTGGATAATTTATTTTGTACTTATGTATTAACGCCACCGCAGCTAGGGTTAAATTAGGTTATAACGGAGAAGATAAATCTAGACCACATGTCGCGCGGTAGCGCGACCTCTCGATTCGAAAAAAGAAAAAATATTACACTTTCTAGTTATTTAACAGACCATTTTTTTAATAAATATTTAATTTTAGTATATGTATTGCTGAAAGAAATACAATTAATAGGTAAAATATCCTAGCAGATAATTTATTTTCACCACGTCTATGTTTTTTTATATGAAGGTCATGTCAATGCGCAGAAGCGAAAAAAATGGATACCAATGATTTAAATACGTAATATTATTATAATTTTAAATCAATATTTAAAATTGAGGGTACAACAATTTAATATTTGGTATTGAGATACGAACAAGGAATGATTTTCTGGACCCTGGTTACCAAGATCTGGACACTAATTTATCAACTAAATTCAACTAATAAGGTTACATATTTTTTTTATTTAGAAAAAATATTCTTTAAATTAAAAAAATTATGAAAAATATGGAAGGCTTTATGAGTTTCTAGCTCATTATGCCATAAATACAATGAATTACAAAAATACTTATCTACTATGGTTCCATCTTCGGAGAGTTTTTACCACTAACAATAAGATGACACTACATTTAAACACTTTCAAGAAACAAAAGTATTAAATACAGTAAATTAATAGAATTAGCAAATTTAGATATTGGTATCACACAGCCAATGGAAGTTTATATTTGCCGTAGGTCATTTCGCAGTGCCATCTGCCATCAGTGATTTTTTTATAGAATCTGCCCCGGAAAAAAGCTGACTTCCTTTGTTAACAAGTATTATATGAATAATAGTCACTACCGGAGCAAATGAGCCCACTAATAGACGCGGAAGCTGTTTTTTATGTCTTTATACATACTTAAATTTAATTTGCAACATTCGCCAGATGGCTTGAAATTGATACATGATCCGATGATACTTGAATTCGATACACCGATACATAATCCAATCTAGTCTGTTATTATTCATTAAATCGACTAAATGAACGCCTCCATTATTATTTTTCTACTTTGTTATGCAGATTGAAAGATTTGGAAAGATCGTATATTTTGCGTACGATTTCGAATAAATGATACATCATATCAGCTCCAAAAAAGTCGTATAAATAAGATTTAAATCGTACGTTTCGAAACTGGCAACACGTCTGCTATTCTGCGAAAGAAAGAGAGACTACGCATTATAGAAATATACACTAAGAAAAAGAGAAAGAGAGATTGCGCGGTATAGATATATGCACTGAGCGAAAAAGAAAGTTATATAACGTAAAAAAAGAACGTAACGCAAAAAAATCTTACTTCCCCAACCCATATTTTCTGTCGAAGACCATCTCACTCATACCGAGACCTCCGTAAAGGAACTGCGTTCTAATAATTAATTAATTTAAAAGAGATACTCAGACAATCAATATATACATTTCGAGAGTTTTAGCATGCAACCACAAGCACTTAAAGTTAGAGCTAATGAGGAATTGTAAATTTAACGATTACAGTTAAAAGTAAGTCGAAATTTGTTTTGGATTTATTTATATTCATCTATTGCTTAGCAGTTATATATAATCAATTATTATATAAATATAATCGTCATTACACAACAAGACAAAATAAACACATAACTTACATACAACATAATTTGCAAACAAATTTTGCGAATTTTTGAATTCTAATTGTTGTAATAATTTACAGATCTTATATTTAACTTTAGTTAGTACTTTAGTTTATTATCAAAAGACAAGCAAACAGTTATGCGAAGTATATGGAGAAGAAGTTTTGACAGAATTGTTGTTTGATACTCCAATAACTGAAAATATTCCTTTGTTTTATCATCCTGCTGTTAATGTTTTGTGAGAAGATAGTATAGTGATTGGTAAACTACCATGCAGCTTCTACTTAAAATCGCTCCTTGAATTACCTCCCAATATAATCGTAATTCGAGCTTTAGAAACTTTGCATTGTTCAGTTCAGTCTAATTCGAAAATTTGAAGCAATTACTACCTCCTGGAATTATTTATTATGGAATAATCTGGAAACATGATCTACAGAATTCTTAAAAAATTATTTTTAAACTAATTAGTTAACTATTAATCGGTCGCTTATACCGCAAAATATTTCAAAGATAAAATTCTACATATTTACTAATTATGTATACTTCGTCTGTATAACGCATATTTCGTATCTTAATCGTGTCCGTGAATCCAAATTTGTTAATAAAATTTCAAACAAACAAGTTTGGATGAAACACGTCGACTGACATTTCAGAATAAATGAAAGCCAAGAATATAACTGTTCTTAGGCAAGTGTCCCATTATGAATAAAATTCTAAAGGATTACAAAGAAAGACCACAGAATGGAGAGTTGGTTCTGAAAATAACCGTTTCCTCTACAAAATAGCAGTCGGCATCCTCAAAAGAGATGTACACGTCCGACTCGGTTGAGTGTAAAACATATTTACACGTCCGACAGCGCGTAAATGAAAACCACCACTTCTCGTCTATTCTATGCTTATGGAAAGCTGCTTCAAATAACGATCTATTTCATACTCTCAAATATTTTACACTTACTGCAGAGGAAAAATATTTTACTCGAAATTAATGTATTCTCTCATTAGCCAAAAGTTATTAAATGGCTTTACTATTACCTACCCAAAATCAATATCGCTACAGGCATATTCTAATTTTATGGTTTACTCAGGTTGTCTATGCTAATTAATCCAGCTCTATACCTTGTCTGCAACTTGTCCGTTCGTTCTGCGTTAGAATTAACTCGTGCGTTACAAAATGTTTGGTACTCTACAGATTGAACCACTCTTTCACCCTTAAAATCTTAGCTTTAAATGCGTTCAATAGAAAAGTTTTTTGTTTTTATTGTTGGGTAAATTCAAGAGTTTTTCAATATCAACAGGGTTTTCAAATTCAATATCAACATTAATCGAAACACTAAAACTTCTCTTTCGTGTTGGTAACACATTATCACTATATCAGAAACATATCTGGAAATAGTTTCTAATTAAGTTAGTTCGTCAATTTTCCATCCGTTTTCTGTGACATCGCAATGATATTTGTATGATTGCCTGCAGCTACTGTTCAAAACTATAGTTAACATAATATTTTTGAAAACATGGAACTTTAGTTAGCAACAGTTGATAATAATGTTGATACTGTTGTGTTGAATATTGCCATGAGCACTGATTTTACATTTCGATTTAGTTGATCATGATTTAATGTAAGGGTATTTAATTTAGATTATATTACTTAAGACTATTCAGATAATTTAATGTAATCATTGATGCGTGTATACCTCTCACGTATATGCAGTATATCAGCTTTTCCCAAATTGTAGGTCGCAACCCCGCACCGAAAAATCATGAAAGCTAAATGTCGGGTCACTAAAAAACTATCGAAGGTGTAAGTTTTTTGCCATTAGAATTACGTTTTAGATTTACATAACTCTAAAATACAACTAAATGGAGTTGAATTGCGGGTATGTAATAGAAACCATGCTAATTATAAATACAATCATACAAACTTATTTATTAAGCTAATACCACGCAGGATATTGATATATTTATATATATATATATATATATATATATATATATATATATATATATATGTGTATATATATATATATATATATATATATATATATATATATATATATATATATATATTTGTCTGTAATTTATTGGCCCCCGGTCACTTTCATGACACTATTCATGAACTAGATAAATAACATTGTTTTAAGATCACATTTTTGCTGTCGAGGTTAAGATTTAATCTAACATTTGTGTAACATCTTGTTTGGTCTGGTATAGTATAGTCTGATCTTAACTGGTATTGTCTGGTCTTGTTTTGTCTTGTCCGGTCTTCTCGGGTTTTGTCAAGTCTTGTCTAGTCTTGTTTAGTCTTATCTGGTTTTGTCTAGTCTTGTATATTTTGTTGAGTCTCTGCTATCTTTTCTACTATCATTTCTAATCTGGTCAACTTATTAAATCGAAATATAGCTTGAATTTATAAATACATTCAAGCTTTCCGTAACTCTATAATATCATTAAGTCTTTTTATGACTACCAAAACAAATCTCATGTTGAAACAACTACTTCCCTTGCTAATACCACGCATGATATTGAATTATACAACAGATATTTGCCTGTTATTTACTGACCCCTAGTGCACTTTCGTAAAAAGAACTAGATAAATAACTTTGTTCATAGATCATATCTTTCTCTTTAAGTCAAATGAATAGCCATTTGCAGACGCGTTTCGAGATCTATCTCTCATCAGTGCAGCTTTGCTCTTTATAATTATAAAATAGAATACTCATTAACTTAAGCCCCACGTGCCGGGGCTTTCAAAGTTAGGTTAACATCTTACATGTGTGTAGATTGACCTGACTAAGTTTCAGTTATTGGTTTAAATGATAATTGAAAATTGGGGTGAAACCGTACTGATATAAATATTTACAATCATACAATATTCAAAATAACAAAGTAAGTTCGGGTCTTTCTATACACATAACAGATCAAAACCTAACCTCGACAGCCCTGGTACGTGGGGCTAAGTTAATGTAATTCTATTCCATTTTATAATTATACAGAGCAAAGCTGCACTGATAAGAGATAGATCTCGAAACGCGTCTGCAGGTAGCTATTAACTTAACATAATGAGAAAGATATGATCTTAAACAATGCTATTTATCTAGTTCTTGTTTAGGGTCACGAAAGTGCACTGGTGGCCAGTAGGTAACAGACAAATATCACTTGTTTAATTCAATGTCCTGCGTACTATTATCAAGGGAAGTAGTTGTTTCAACATCTACAAGACTAGACCAGACGAGGCTAGACGAGACTAGACGAAACGAGAACGAGACCATACGGGGGTGTAAGGGATGTAAAGCTTGAAATATCTGATCAGATTATAAAGTAATATTCAATAGAATGCCCTCTGATAGATATGTGATAAGCAGGTCCAAGATATAGCATGTTAACTAAATTTTCTTGCTACTTTTGTATAAAAGAAAAATAAGATACAAAACTAGACAAGATTAGTCGAAAATAGACAACACTATAAAAGACTAGACAGGACTATACGAGACAATGAGATAGAAGGAAATGCGCAAACAATGAGCTTAGATAGACTCGACATTCTTAATCTTTTAGTAATCTTGGCCCCCTCCATTTTTATCGGCCTTCAGTTCCATTCAAATAACATAACAGTCACTAATATTGAAATTAAATAGAGGATTTATTAACATATTATAGTGACAATAGACCTGTGCAATACAAATTAATTAATAGTTTTTATTTTTACAAATTTTAAAGACAAAAAAAAATCTAAGAACATTTTGCCGACGCCCAGTACGGGAGGGGCTAAAGATTGCTTATTAAATAGACGAGACGATACTACGGATACAATTCAAATGCTAATTTTGTTAATTACTTTTTCACATCCTTAAGAGACTTTTCAACAGGATTTCTAAACCGATATGTACCGAAATGTTTCTAAACCGATATGATATATACAAACCGATTGGAAGACAAACCGAAGTTAAGGGTAAAGTCTTATTTTGCTCTGTACATAAAGTTTCTTGTTAATAAGAAAGGATATCTCAATTCTCATTAAAAATATATTTCTTTAAATTTAGTTACTATAGACCAGCCAGTGGCGTAGTGGTGACGCTCGTGGCCTCATGTTAGAGCGCTAACTGAGGAGTATAGAGGCCCGAGTTGTATTCCCAGCGCCGGCCGCATTTGTTCCAGAAAGACAAATGTGAAAAATGGCAATTATGGCAATTTACTATAACAACAGGTTTTCTGGGCCTAAGTGAATATGATAGAATACAATAGGCTACAAATAGGCCGCAGTGTTCGAAGGGTCGGCAAACCCGGTAATATCATCGAACCAAACTTAACCAAACCAAAAAAAAAATTTAAATTAAAAAAAAAACTATAGACCAGGGCTGTCCAACCAGTCGATCGCGACCTACCAGTCGATCGCGGCGTGATTTTGAGTCGATCTTTAGTTTTCTCACGCTTCTATGTAATTACTTAAAACTACATTTCGAAAAATATGAAGCAACATTAAAACACACTTCTCGCACACTCAATACACATAATGTTATGGAAACTGTCTTTAAAATATTCAATTCTATACGTGGCTGTGCCCTTCAGAGACGGGTTGTTTAGATTAGAAAATGAGGATGTTGATACCGAACTTTTGTTATTAGAAGTCTTAAAAAGTTTCCTCTCTGAAAGAGGAGACAGTTACCCACAGCTAAGAAACAAAGAGTAGTTATTTGATATGTCATTCTTGGTAGACTTGTCAAAACTAAACGATTTGAATCTTGAACTACAGGGTAAAAGCAGAAATGTATTAGACATGATTAGCTCGATAAGAGCTTTTCAGCAACTTATTATACTCATGAATGCGAATTTAAAAGATGAAAATGCATGCAAGATAAAGAAGCATTTTCCAGGCATTGGTAAATATTTTCAGATATATCCTGACACTGTTCAATTCAATCCTAATAAAATGATTCTCGAAATTGAAGTTGTTGAAAAACAATTTCAGACAAGATTTGAAGATTTTGGTAAGATTGAAAATATTGCATTATTTTTTTTCAAATGTGCTTCAAAAAGATATCAACATAGAAGAAATAGCATGTCAAATATCTACAATATTTGAAGCAAATCAAGATAAAGTAGAATTGGAAATAATCAAGCTTCAAAATGAACTTCTCTTGTATTTGAAATGCAAAGATTGTATTTGGAAATACACTAAAGCAGCCCAATCTTGACAAATGAGGCACAAAAATTGATGTCTTGCTTTGGCTCTACGTATTTGGCGGAATCCGCATTTTCTGATATGAATGTGATAAAATCAAAAATAAGCAATTCTTTAACTGATGAACATTTTGATCAACGATTATTTCTGTCAACGTATGATCCCGCCATTGAAGATATTGCCAATTTGTGCTGTGCAACCCAGGTGAACCGCTACGTGTTTTGGTCGATCTTAGCAACAATATATACCAAAAGGTAGATCGCCACTACATAAAGGTTGGACAGGCCTGCTATAGACCTATTAGGATAATAAATAGCTTTTATAAAATCTTTGAAAAATCTCTCAAAAATCGGTTAGTACAATTTTTTGACGAAACTAGGTATAAAAATATTTTAGAGGATCTCTAGAGGGATAAAAATATTATAGACGATCGTTACTTGATGAAAACAAAAAAATCATTGCAGTGTTTTTAGACTTGGCAAAGGCAATTTACACCGTTGATCATGCAATACTTCGTAATGAATTGGAGCATTATGATATACGCGGAGCAGTATCAGGTGTTTATTAGCAGTTACTTGACTAAGCGGGTAATGCGTTAATTATGCGATAAAAAAATGGATGATCCCCAAGCAACCGTTCTAGGTCCAATACGTTTTCAAACTTATATAAATTAATTACTCTGTTTAAAAGTAAAGGCGAGAATCGTATCTTAAGTAGATGATGCAGTTGAGTTTTTCAGTGGAAATTCATTGTCGGAAAAAAAAATTATTTGCAGTCGACCATGGAAATAATTAATAAATGGATGCGTATGTATTGTCTTTTACTTAACGTTAGTAAGACACACTGGCCTTCACCAATCTCGCCTTCTTTATAACAAAAACAAACAGACCTATATTTGCTTTTAGGTATTAAAGTCCCAGATATGAAAGAAGAAATTAACGAAATAAATGGTAGAGGTCAAAATATTTAAGCATAATTATTGTAAAAAATCTAAGATTGAGCAATCATGTTAATTATCAAATAAGAAAGGCGAGGAAACTAATATATAAATTTTAGCAGTTGATTACCAGTTAGCGGTAGATCGCTTTCTCGTAGTGTACCAGAGCAACGTTTAAAACGGCCAAGATATCACCGTGCATGTAGAAAACCTGAATCCCGCGCTAAAGGTGAACACCAGAATTTCGGAAACCCCAAACAACCAACAAATTCTTAAACTACAAGAAAGGGGACAAAAAGGGGGTCTTCAGGGCCAAATGCCAAGGCGTTAAAAACGATTTCAATTTACATTGTGTGATTATCAGAACCGAAAGAAAAACTATAATCAGACCTGTGTAAGACCACCGCATGCGATATCCTCTGCATACAGAAAAACCATCAGGCAGCCAATAACAGTAGACCAAATGTCCAAGGTATGCAGATCATAGTTCAAAGACCACGCGCAAAATACGATAGCGCTATCTTTGCGAAACCAAACCTACAAATCTTATCAATAGATCCCACGAAACAGTCCGACATAGAAATTCTAACTATTGAACTAAAGAATTGCTCAGTCACTTCCATTTATAATCCCCTTGCGAAACCATTCTACCATATAACCTGCTACCATATTCCTTTAACAGTCTCCGATGGAATAAAGGATACAACCTGAATCTAATTTTTGTAAGTGAAAACATAAAACAACAGACCTTCAAGCGAATTTGCAACCACATACCACGATCACAACATACCATAATACCAACATCACCCTATACTCTGTGAAACTACGTCGAGCATAAGGTACAACAAAGTACTTTTTCAAAGGAGATCTAAAAGAAAAGTTTGTAGAAACAGTAAAGCAAACTCGAGGAAATTTATCCCTAGAGGTTACAGAACAAGACACATTCCAGTACTAACCCCAGAACTGTCTGAATAATTTAATATATAATAATTTTATGGGAGAACTCACTTATAAGCTCCACCGACATGAAACATAGTAGCAAGAAAGCCTGGGGATTAATAAAAAAACTTGATTGTGATACATCAACACCAAAAGTGCTGCGACCCGTAATAGCAAATCAGGTGACACACCAATTACTCTTGAATGCAAAAAACAAAACATAAAGCTACGAGCCAAAGACTGAAGTGTGGAGAGAAAGACAAGGAATCAGAACAGGGAATATTGAAAGAAAATTTATCAGTCTCTGATCTTCAAAAATCCATCGACGAACTTCGAAAATCATCGAAAACCTGTAAAGCCGCAGGACTGGATCACATATATTCTGAATAAATTTAGAATATTGAACGACAAACCAGAAAATGGATCCTAGATCTGTTTAATGGTATTTTGTTTACGCAGTTGATAGCCAAAATTTGGAGAAGAACTAAAATTATCGCACTATTGAAACCAGGAGAGTCCCCAGATAACCCAAAAAAATTCTCTGTCAAATTTCCATGCTCTGTCACCTCTATAAACACTTCGAGATACTGATACTCAATCGACTAAAAGTCTATACTGATGGTAAGCTTATTAGGGATCAAGGTGGATTCAGACCAGGTAGATCTTATACTGGACAAGTTCTAGACCATACACAACACATTGACAACGGGTTTGGAGAAAAAAAGATCACTGGTGTTACTTTTATTGACTTGGTCTGAGGCATACGATACAATCAATCACAACAGGCTATTATCAAAACTACAAAAATTAACCTCAGGCAGCAAACTAGTCCAGATAATAGAAACAATTCTGCGAAACTGGCGATATTTTGTAACACTTGGATGAACACGAGGATTCAAAAAAAGCCTTACCTCAAGGTATCTTATCTTCAACCTTGTTCAATATATACACTAACGACCAGCCTATACTATCTTCCTTAGACATCAGACAATTTATTTATACCGATGACGCAGCCATGGCAGACGAAGGTGAAAATTTTGAGGTGATTGAGAAAGCACTGGAAAGTTCATTACAACTAGTAGGTGACTACTACGACTCAAATAATCTGGGAGCAAACCCCTCAAAGAGACTATACTGCGCTTTTCACCTCCACAGTAGGCTAGCCAACCAAAAATTAAATATAACACGGAAAGGTGTCGAAATCGAACACACTCCTTATCCTAAATATCTAGGGGTTACCCTAGATCCCTTACATATAAAAAGCACTGCGAAAATGTAATATCAAAAATGTGTGCAAGAAACAGTTTACTTAGAAAACTTATAGGATCAAACTGGGTAGTATATGCTCATACCCTCAGAGTGTCTGCGTTAGCACTACGCTTCTCCGTAGGAGAGTATGCAGGCCCTGTGTGGTGTAGATCGACCCACGCGAAAAAGTTTGACATGACACTGAATGAATTCTGCCGCTTGATAACTGGGTGCCTAAAGAGCACACCTCTCCACAAAGCCTTCCCAATCGCAGGTATCGCACGTCCAAACATCCGACTAACAATTAATGCAGTCCTAGAAAGATCCAAACTCGAAACTGACAGTCGACATATCCTACATGGCAAGGATATACACAGGTCAAGATTCAAATCAAGTAAGAGCTGTATGAATTGCACAAAGATTTTATCGAAACCCCCCTAGTAAACCCGAATGGATTGCTGGAAACTAACCGGAGGCCATATTGAAGATGATCAGATTTCACCAGTAGAACACCTTCCTGCAAGATATAACCTCGATTGGCCCGCCTGGAGAGGTAAAACAAAATATGACTGCGGAGACAAACATATCATGAGCCACCTATTGATCTGTCCAAACTGCCCTACAACATGCACTACTTCGGATCTCCTAATAGTGACAAAAAATGCAATCAAAGCAGTGAAACATTGGGAAGGGGAAATTTAGTAATTAAGTAACTAACACAATCATAGCCAATTAATAGAAATAAATTTCCAATTTATCTATGATTTATATATTTTATTTTTATTTTACTTTACATGATTTTATTCGTGTTCTATTTATATTTAAGTTTATATTTTATATTTATATTTATATCTTGTTGTCGCAAATATAATAATAAACCAATTTCGGCAATTTTTAACTAAAAATCTATTCTATTTTACTCTATTTTTCAATTCTATTTAATGCATTATTTTTGAATGCATACATAACATGAATACTATGTTCGGATATTACCAATACCTTCTATATATATTTATATATACATACATTATATATATATATATATATATATATATATAGATATATATATATATATATATATATATATATATATATATATATATATATATACATATATATATATATATATATATATACAGAAGATATTGGTAATATCCAAACATAGTTTACATTTTATGTATGCATTCAAAAATAAAACATTTAAAAATTCTGTTGCCACAGTTTATACTACTAGGAGCATAACAAAAGAATGACTAAACTCCACAAAATAGTTTTTCGTCGTTTTTTATCTTCCACGTTACCCAAAATGTACAATATCCTACCCTTATAGACAGACAAAACGTATTTCTATAAAAAAAATCGTAAAGCCTTTTCACGAAATTCAAATAAATCATCTTTGAAAATTTGTTTAAATTTATCAAAATATTAGAAAACAATAGATATAATACTTATGATATAACAAGTTTGTTCCATTAGTATCTGTACACAAATGTAATGTTAGACAATTAAAATTGTTTCGCAGTACAAGAAAAAAGTCACTTAGGTGCTAATTCCGTACACAATCTATATATTGTACTTTCTTTATATATAACTTCATCATAGGATTTACTGCATTAAATCTTTAAACTTGTTTTATTCTTGAAATTGTATAATCTTGTGTACAAAATAAATAAATAAATAAATTTGATTTTCTTAAATTACCATGATACTAAATTTTTTACAGTTCAGTAAAAGTAATAAAATATATGTAATATGCTACCACCAGTATTTCACTTAATAACAATTCTGCACAACTCTAGATTAAATGTAAATAATTTATATTGGAATATTTAGAAATAATATTTAAAACAGTATCAAAGTATATCATATAAATATATCACATCCATAGGGTATCCATAATTTGTTTCAGTTTACCGTTTCATATCGACATTTTTACTTCCATTCTGTCAAATGAAAGGTAAATATTTTAGATAATAATATAAATACACAAACAGAATGCATGCCCTGCATGAAATTTCTTTGGGCAGCCAGCCGGGCAGCCATGTCGAGAAGTTTTTAACAATAGCTATCTCGGTAAAATAGTACCGAACAGCTAACAACGGTGACACGTGTAAATGGGATAACGAAGGACAATACTGCCAGAAATTTGTCCGACTACAGCGATATTGTCTTTCACTCCAGCAGACATTTTCAAGCTTAACATATCTCGTATTTTATGTGAACTATTCGTAATTTATGTAGACTATTCTATTAATTCCAATCAGTTCAAAGATATTTGAATCTAATCGCAATTTAGTTTTCCGTGCATATTTTTGTTTAAACAGATTATTCACTGTATATATCTTTATGACATGTATAATCTTTTCTAATTTTATTTAATTAGAATTTAGCAAAACTAGTGAAATATGTACAATGTTTTTTCTCCTACCATATTATCTCTTTTATTCCCTCATCTGTATAGTTATTTATCATATTTTCTTTTTTTTAACTATTGTATCTATTTAATAATAACAATCTAGTTAATGATAATACCGAAACAAATTGTATATATTTTATATTTGACTGTTTCAGTAAAGGAAGATGGAAAACTGCTGGCGGCGCTGGGTCAACAAATAGACGGACATTCTGGAAATCCTGGCGAGCAAATTGGGTCCGGTATAGTTCATACTAAACTCGACATCCCCAGTAAAGGTATACACAAATCCTTGGTCGAGAACTTGTCCCCAGATTACTCACAGTATACAGAAAATGGAAACCGAAGGGCCGCAGGGTATAACACACAGAGAGATAATAATAATGTAAGTGTATTAATCAATTACATTTTGAAATTTACTTATTGGAATTTAAAACATTAGCATTAGTATGATTAGTATTATTAGTATTAGGTGTGGTTAAAACAAAACGAATTTTCCAATTCAGTGTAAGTATGGATTACGTCGTTGTAACGTTCGCAAACGGTCGCATTCAAAATATATGTATATATCAAGTCAAAACAAGATAAATTGTATAATTCCGAAGTTAAAAGATATCAGACAAGGCCAGACAAGGCCAGACAAGACCAGACAAGACCAGACACGAGCAGACAAGATCATACAAGAAGAAACTATCATACTAAAATACCAGTACAAAAATACCAGACTCTCTAAAATACCAGACTAAATAATACCAGTCAACAGAGAGTAATTCCATAAGACATTTATTTTGGTCTACTTTCTTTTACTATTATTGAAATTTAATTATTTTAATTATTTATTAAGTTTAATTATTGTTTGTAAATGGAGGATGTTTATTTATTTTTAAATAACTTTGTTTTTTGTAAAGAATATAGCGTTAATCTTCTATAAGGTGGAATAATGATACTCCAAAATAGTGGGGTACTGAATGTAATTTGCATTAATATAAGAAGTTATAAAAAAATATTGAGCATTTCTTTGCTCTTCTAAACTACTTGGAATTTAAATTTAGTATAATAGTCCTTACGGAGTCAGGCCTGGATCCTGACATTCTCATCCTGCCACTGATGGGATACAATTCTTTTCGATGTGAAAATGTAATAAATAAATGTGATAGAGTTCTCGTTTATGTAATAGAAAACATTTCGGTGAAAAAACTGAAATGTCAAATAAGTGGAGGTTCAAACGTTGGCCTAGAGATAGAGTCTATAGGCTCGCCTCAAGCAGATCCAAGTGGTTGTGGGGACTCTCGGCAGTCACTCACCCTCCTAATCATGCACAGTTCACCCTCAACTATAGAAACCTTATTTAAAAATATCTTATTTATTTTCATTGATTCGCTTGATAAGAATCAAAAAATGCTTATTCTTGGGGATACGCATTTAGATATACTTTCCTCAAGTAAAATTCCGGCACTAAGAGACAGGTATTTAAATGAGTTAGGCCTCAGAGGGTTTTTTTATGTGTATCAATACTGTTACTCGTCCATCTCAAACACGAAGTGAGGGGTGAACATTTATAGACCACATATTTGTCCGATCAGTGAATGTATCCAAATCAGCAACTATTGCCACTGATATTACAGATCATTATCCCACACTTGTATCTCTAAATGTCAATATCAGTCCCCCGAAATTATACAAAAACAGAAACAATACCAAAACAAGGACTGATTGGCAAAAACTACAAAATATGCTTAAAACTGTTTCATGGGATGAGGTGATGTGTTTTACTGAGTGTGACTGAGTGACTGAGGTTGAAGAAGCCGTGAATAATTTCTACAACATAGTCTATACTAACATATAAAAATGCACATTCACTACCAAAATGTCACGAAAAAAAAACACCAATTCTATTTTAAATCTATTCGTAAACGGGATAAGTTAAAATTAAAGTTTCGTAAACATCCGTTAAATCTTAACTTAAAAAAATATTATTTAAAGAAATAAGTTGAGCGAAATCTTTAAACAATCCAAACCTACCTTTTATATAAAACTATTAAATGAAAACAGAAATGTACCTATCCGCTAAATTTGGGTCCATTTTAAATGAAATTTCGGGAAAATAAAAGACCTCGGGAGTACGACTTGAGCAGGCTGAAACAAAATTAAATGAAATAAAATAAATATTTTATTCAAAAAAATATTTTACCCAAGTGGGTGCCACACTCGCGTCGCAGCTCGCTCAGACCTCACCTCACAACAGTCAGTCATTGTTACCTGAAATTGAACCTGCAAGTTGTTCCCTTAAAAAAATTTCTCTAGCCACTGAAGAAATGGTGTGGCGGCTGGTTGGGGAGATGCGAAGTAACTCGGTCCCGGGACCAGATAACATTCATGCTACACTAATTAAAGCAAATATTCATGCATTAATTAAACCAATACAACATATTATTAACTTATCTCTGGAGTGTTCCCAGGGATGTTCAAGTCGGCTAAGGTTATTCTACTGCATAAAAGGGGCTACATACATGATCCCTGAAATTTCAGTTAAATTTCTATGCTAAATGTGCTCGTTAAAATTTTAGAAAATTTTTTAAAAATTCAACTTAATCAATATTTGGATATAAATAAATTGATAACTTAGGACCAATTTGCATTTAGGTAGGGGAAAAGCACTGCTGATGCGCTGCTTTCCATGACATCATTCGTAACTAAAAATATTGTTTCAGGTAGCAAAGTTTGGGCTGTGTTCCTGGACCTCGCCAAAGCGTTCGACTCTATTGACAGACGCTTACTTGTACAAAAACTCATTCAATTCGGCATAAAGGGAGTTGTGTTGGAATGGCTATGTGACTTTCTCACTGCCAGGTCTCAGTAGTGTATATGGAGGGTGTTTCTAGTTCTGAGCTTTAAATTGAATACGGTGTAATACAAAGGAGTACTTTTGGCCCGGCACTTTTCTTAATTTGCATTATTGATATGACTTCTATCTGCCCCCCGGTGGCAAGATATTGTTATTTGCGGATGATTCTCTTTGCTGATCGGGAGAGAGGACTGGAACTGGGTCTCCAACGTTTCTAGAGATACCGTGGCCAGAATGGATAATTGGTTTGGGCGGAATGTAATAACTCTACTAACCTAACTAAATATTAACAAAACATAATTCATTTGTTTTTCCTTGGTGGGGCCCCCTCCTGAGATTGATTTAAGGATTCACGGCTGCAGCGCAGTGGCTGATGCAGGCCTTGGTCTGGAGGCGGGCTTTCATTATGATTGCCCAGCTATAGAACAAGTGAAACAAATTAAATATCTTGGAGTCATTATTGACTCCAGTTTGAGATAGCAACCTCACATTGGGGCGATGGTCTCTAGGGTAAGGTCCTTGTTCTATGCATTTGTCCAGCTCAAGAGGGTGCTCCACCGTGAGGACTTGAGGGTTGTTTACTCTGCCTACGCTGGTTTCATTCTATGGTATGTATGGCATTGTTGGTTGGGGCGGTGCTTACCCGACCATTATAGAACCTCTGAATGTTGTCCAGAGGTCTCTTATTAAAATAATCCTGAGCAAGACCCTTGATCTTCGATAGAAAGAATTTATACTGTGATGGGTGTCCTATCAATAAGAGGTCTATATGTACGTAGCTTACTAAGCTTATACTATAAAAACAGGGATCAAATTTTATCATAGATTGGGGTAAATAGACACACCATACGCCCTCTGATTCGCCCACATCTTACTTGGAGCACCGGTCAGGCTTACTTTACCCTCATATACATTTTATCCAACATGCCCCCAGATTTAAACCTCATACACTTATCGACTTTATCCAAATCGTCATATTCAAAACATAAGTACAAAAGTACGAAGCAAGCACGATAACTTTTAATATTTGACAAATTTGACATGTCTACTACAACTACTGTATCAACAGTCATGCACGGGTAGAAATTACACATTTTACGTAACACGGGTAACCGGCCCGTTTTCGGTACCGAGTTCAAAAAGTAATACCCTTCTATGTGAATTTCAAGTTGGTAGGTGTATATAATATTAATTATGGATATAGTTTAATAAAGAATATATTGAAGCGATCATATGGTCAAACTGAGTGTGAGACAGAGTGTATAGCCAGTTGTTTATAAGTTTTGAATATGACGATTTGGATAAAGTCGATAAGTGTATGAGGTTTAAATCTGGGGGCATGTTGGATAAAATGTTGATGAGGGTAAAGTAAGCCTGACCGGTGCTCCAAGTAAGATGTGGGCGAATCAGAGGGGTTATGGTGTGTCTATTTATCCCAATCTATGATAAAATTTGATCCCTGTTTTTATAGTATAAGCTTAGTAAGCTACGTACATACTATGGCAATATTTATAAATTCTGTGGCACTAACAGATCTTCTTTAAGTTGCTTATCATTAAAATCTTTTTAGTACTCTAACAAGCCTGGTTTTTGTCTACAAAACTATTATATCAGAATATTAAGAGTCCTTACATCTGTTTCTTCGTGTATGTAGAGCCGCTAGGTGATATTTCACTTTTTTTGTAATTTTAAAGACATGTAAACCCTTAAATACCGCCATGATTATTTATTGGAACGCAGTTCCTTTAGGGAGGTCTCGGCAAGAGCGATGCGGCAGAGAACGTTACGTTACGTACGATGTCCCTCGTACACTGTCCTCGTACGCTGTCCGTTACGCGCCTTTCTTTCTCTTTTTCTCGTGTATATTTCAATACCGCGCGCTCTCTTTTCTTTCTCTTTCTCAGTGTATATTTCTATAATGCGTGCTCTCTCTTTCTTTCGCAGAGTGACAGACAAGCGTGGTCTGTTTATAACCTTAAAACTAAACAAGAAGAAGAAATAAAAATTGTTCTAACGTATTTTTCTTTTTTGTTGTTTTAATTCATAGGAGAATTATAATGTTTATATTATACTCATTATTATAATTAGATTTTGAGAAATGGAAAGTCAAGAAAGGATACAAAATACTAAAAAAGTAAGTTTATAAAAATAAAACAGTAGAATTTCAGCAATTGCTAACTGTTTACACTTGTTTATCGTATATGTAATTTGAGTGATTGATATTTACTATATTTAAATAAGTCGTAGTCATATAGTGAAATCATTCAAATTGTTTAGAACTGAGCCATTACATGATCTCTGTCGGCAGTTCGAGTACTTCATCTAATTCGTGTGGCTCATGAAATCTCATGCAAGCTCAGCTTGTGAAATTTTATGAGGAACTTGTTTAACTGGGATTTACACTATCTTTCTTACCGATTCGACGTTTTCAGAAATGCCTAACTGCTGTCATCTGATAGTATAAAGCTACGTGTTTTAATTATCAGACATATTAATAAAGAGATAAATGAACATTCAATTTAAGATGGTTTCACGAACTGGCTAGGCAGATCATGCACTTGGCAGATCATGCAATAACTCGGTTTTACACAATCTAACAGATTTCACCATATTACTGACATTTACATTTTAGAGAGACAATAGTGAAATCACAAGCTCAGCGTCAAAAAGAGTATCGACAGAGAAAAAAGGAAAAAGAAAAAAAAAAGAATTATACAAAATACAGATTTAGAAAAGTAGGTTACAATTTTTTAATTTGATGCAGATGCTTACTGTTTACATTGGTTTATCGTACATGTGATTCAAGTGTTAGCTATTTTTTTTTACTATATTTATATACATTATAGAAAGACGATAGTGAAATCACAAGCACAGTGCCAAAAAGAGTATCGACAGAGAAAAAATTTTACAAACTACAGATTTAGAACATGCAGGCGTTCAAATATACAAAGATACATTTAAATCAAAGAAGAAATGTGTTGAACCTGAATCATTACAATCATCGAAAGAAGATTCATTCCCGCCTATTTTAATCGAAAATAAGGAAGAAACTGAAAAAGTAATATTTAGTCATTTTCTGAATAATTAAATTCAATCATCAGGTAATAATGAAGCTCAGCAAGTAATTAGTCCAAATTCTCAATCATTCCAAGCCCCATACGAGGAACATGATGAATGTTCAATGCCAAATGTCTTATTGCATCATGACTAGAGGTCGGAACTTAGGTAATTGCCTTATTTTTTCTTTATAGGCAGATGAAAAATAAGCAAATAAATCCGTTTTACATGATTCTCTATCGTTTTAAGATAGTTTTAAAAAACCTATTTTGCCTATTTTGCTGTTTTAAATTTATACTGCCTAAAAGAAACCAAATCAGCTCTTAAATCGCCTATTTGTGACCCAAAATAGTGAAAAATTGATTATTCATAAATTCTTAGTCTGTGTGAAATTAGGGAACGCATTCTTTTTTCGTACGCATTAAGCCGACTCCACACATTGGTCATGTGATGTGGCATACGTCACATGGCCAATGTGTAAATGAAGACTTTTTTGAGTTTGTGAATGGGCTGGTGGAGGTTGGAACATGCATTGGCGACTGGCCATGTGGATGTCTGTTTTTCTGTCCCGCTTCAAAGGAATTGGCTCTTGCTACCACATGCCAAGTTCTCCCTCCACACATTGGCCATATGTTTATTATTACCTTGTAAATTTATAAGTTATGTTCTGAGAATAGTCGGCCTAACCGTGTGAGCCAATGTGTGGAGCCGGCTTGGCCTATCCGTATGAGCCAATGTGTGGAGCCGGCTTTAGAAGCTGGTACCACATACTTCTGCGGAGACCGTTGTTTGTTAAAATGCCGAAAGATAAAGTAGTATCCATAGAGGGAGTATCCATTGGTTAGTGAACTTATTGGAAAGGAACTTATTGGAGGAGGAAATTGAACTTATTGGAGGAGGAAAGGAGTATCCATTGGTCAATGAACTTATTGGAGACGCTAAAAAGGTTTTCATGAAAGCACCTTCAAGAGTTGAAGTTTTCAAAAATTTACTACCCCATTTGCCATTGCCACCCGAACCAATTATCACAAGATGGAATACTTGGCTAGAAGCGGCATTTAATTACTGCTACCATTTTGATGCTGTGAAAAAGATTTGTTTTTCTGTGTTCCCATTCGGTCAACCAAACTTTTTATTTTCTTAGGTTTTAATGGAATTTGACTGTAGCAGTGCAGAGTCTATTCGCAAGGCACAACATTGTATTAAAAATACAGACATTAAAAATTCTTTGGCATATGTTTCATTAAATTTTCACATTTTAACAGAAACAATTACACAATTGGAAAAAAACTGGAACCTCATTAAGAGAGTCTGTATCATTGGTGGACAATGTATTAAACCATTTGAACACATGGCAAAACCAAAAATTTTAAAACTTGAGGCTGTTTTAGAAAAAAATCCAGTCTTTTCTATTTTACCAATTGTAGGAAAAATTTTAAGCGAAAATGTTGAGCTTCCTGAAAACATAACGCCAGAAACAGCGGTAATGTTAAAGAATGCACCGGTAAGGTGATGCGATGTTGAACGTTCTTTTTCCGCATATAAAATGGTTTTATCTGACAGAAGGCACAGTCTTACACCAGACAATTTAGAAAAAAATATGGTGGTTTATTGCAACAGCAAATATGACACCGAAACAAACAATAATAATTAAGAAATGTTTTTTACTTTTGTTTACATTTTATAATAAAAGTATTGTTTTTTTTTAATTCTTTATAGAATTTAAGTAATTAATTTTGTGCAATATATAGATGGGCACAACACATAAAGGTTTGAATAAAATACTTTTGGACTTCTACATTTTTTTAATTAATTTTAATAAAAAATATAACCTATTTTAAGCGAACATTTTTGGGAATCTGCATATCTTTCTTATCTTTATAGAACCTATTAAAAACCTATTTTGTGTTTTTTGACAACCTAATTACCTACCTATTCTAACAATTTTTAAAGCCTAAAGTTCCGAGCTTTAATCATGACACAAACATTGCTGGCGACGGTAATTGCCATACATCTCTTAGAAGAATTTTACAGCTTCAAATATCAGCATCGTTACTTCAGCAACTTTATAATTCACCTTACTTAAATGTATGTCAAAATTCAACTAGTGCAAGATAAATACTTTGTAGTGGGTTTGAATATGGAGATATATATTGTTTATTCATATTTTCCAGAACATACAACCAAAATATTTGTGTGCACTTTCATTATTTTAATAATAATTCAAAAATAGAAGTTGTTCGAATCTGTTGAAAGCGCGAAGAACTTTGTTCCTGACGGGGATCCCATAACCGCATACGTTTTTTATTTGCTACTCTTACATTATCGTTTATTGCGGCTTTCGACCGTTTGTAACAACAGTTTGTTATTTAACATATAGAAAACCAGGTGTTACATTTTTAACAAACTTCGGCGTTACTAAACATCGTTTAATTTGTTTTATGTTTGAGAATGTTTTTCGCGTGTCCATATTTTTTGTCAGGTCCAAGGGCCGGTTCCTCGGGCTTTGCTTTAGCTCACATGCCCAACATTGCTAACCTACCTTACTGCTCCATTATCGCTGCAAATTCCATACGAAACACTATGAAACTATCTATCGAAATTTCAGAAGTTTTGTCGAATTATTTGATAGACTAAAAAGAAAAACTTGTTAGTGATTACTTCGCATAATTTGTTTTCATTTGCATGTTAAATTTGTTCCATTTCACAATAAATTTTTACGTTTTACTTTTGCATAATAATTATTTTTCTCTTGTTTAGATTTACGTTTACATAATTTTTTATTTCTGCTCCCCAATTGGTTCCGTACTAATTGGTAACTGTTTACAATTCACAGGACAAAAAATCAATACCAAAATCTTCCCTCGAATCATGAAAATAAGAGAGCGTGTTTTTTATGGTAACAAGGAATTGACTTGGATAGTAAATTGAAAACATTTAATCATGAATATTTGAAAGTATAAGGGATATACTTTACTCAACCATTGTCACCCAACGTAGATTTTTGGCTTTTCTATCCGTGAAAATCCATATATCTCATTTTAATTATGTTAGTTCGGGTTCCAGGAAAATTCTTCGAATGCAACTTGGAATTTTCTTCGAGTGAATTTTTTTTTTTTTAAATTGTTCCTTTTTTAATTGTTTAGCAATAAGAAAAATGTAACATTTAGTACTTAAAATATACAATATTATTGATTGTTTCTGGGCCAGTAGAAGACATACTTTTATGACATTTTGTACAAGACGCAATTTACTATTATATGCAAATTAGCAGCACTTGTCTGTATATGATATATCTCAATCTGTACCACCCCTGTTTGAACAATCGTATACAATACATGGCTTACTTGAACACACTGCCCTGCTATTAGTTTGGACTTGGACTTGGACTTGGAGACTTGGACTATTATAAACTTGGAGACCAGATTTTGAGCTTGCATAGCAAATAAATGTTCTCTAGGATGTTTTTTTTGCTTACTTCTGCCAGTGTATCGAAATTTTCAAGAAAATGGTTTAAAATCGAAATTACGATACAGAGTTTGCATTAAGCATACAAATCTTATCGGCATTAGCCTTGGTGCCAACACAACATATAATAGCTGACCATCAATATTTTTCAATATTTTACCACCTGAAATGCAAGCAGTGGTTAATTATTTTGAAGACACGTGAATTTGCCGAGCAGATCGTCGGCTACCTCGTTTTCCCGTCAGATGGCGAACTGCTTTGTCGCAGTTCAACAAAATTTGCAAAAAAACAATTCAATTGACGGTTGGCAAAGGTTTTCAAGCACTAGTACGTGACAAACATACAAATGTATGGAAATTTATTGGAGTTATCAAACGCAAAGTTTGAATGAGCTTCGAATAGGACAGTACATAATTGGTCAAGAACCACCCGCTGTAAGAAAACAATATAAAGATTTAACAGATAAACTTACACCAATTTCTAATTCCTTTGAACTTAAAGTTCAGGCCAAGGACTATTTACGTGAAATAGCACACAATATTACTTACTAATTATATAGGCGTTACTTTGATTAATCGTATATTGAAGTGTTTTTACATTTTAGTAATTACATTTTTCTTTCGAACAAAATTCTTTCGAACAAAGTACTTTGGAGCAAAATTGCTTTCGAACAACTTTTCTGACACCGTTAATTCGCAAAAGCTATATTCTAAACCACTGCGCTAAAAGTACCTGCCACACGTAGCGTTGTTTCAGTTGCAAAATGGTATACACAGCTCAAAAATTACAGATCTCAAAATTATCGACTCTATCATAGAACTCAAATCTCAGTCCCGCAGACTTGCAACTCTAACTTTGAAATCTACAAATTAGACATAAGTACACAGTTATCAATACACATGCTCCTACCAATCAGAAAAAATAATACTTTGAAGGGCATAGAAGAAACAATGAAACTTTTGGATCTACTGGATCAAGTCTTATTCTTTCATCAAACATAAAAATTCTCCTTGGCGATTTCAATGCTCAACTGGGCAAGAAATAAATAGATCAACAAAAATGGTGAAAGGGTAATACCATAACCTGGTCTTAAAATCAACATGTTTTAAAAGGAAACCACAAAATTAAAAACCTGGAAACACTCTGATTTCAGATGTGTAAAGAACAATGGTAAAGAAAAGATCCCAGAAAAAAAGTAGAAGAAAATTTCTTACTATCTTAACAAAGTACCTATCTTAGTTCCTAGTAACTTAACAAAAAATGAGGAATACAGTAGGAAATCAGTTGAAGGATCTATAACCTGTAATACGCTAAAAGAATTAACCACCAAATTGAAAGCAATAGCAGAAGAGTTGGCGGAATAAGTGGTGGAATCAAGAATGTGGCCGGGCATTATAAAGAAGACACCAAGCTTGGGTAAAGCATCAAGCCCCAAAGTCTGAAGAATCACACCTAGTTCTAATTAAGCAAAGATAGTCAACCCATAAAATCACCAGACAGACAAAACGCAAACATCTTAAAAATTCCCTAGAAAAGATAGAAGGAAACTTTTAGAAGAAACAGTCAGAAAGAGATCCTTATAAAACTTTTGGCAGGTATCTCGAAAAGTATGAGTCCCCAATATTGATGCTGAGAGATAAGTCAGGAAAGTTGGCGCATAGTAATCAAGAAAATGCAGAGCTCTTTGCAGAAACTTTCAACAAAGTTTTAAATTGTGAAGACCCACTAGAAACATTTCAAGTAGACACTGAAAGAGCTATTTTAACCACCCCCAATATAATAAATCCTCCAACTATCAATGAGGTAGAGGTCGCAATTCAGGAACTAAAAAATTACAAGGCGTGTAGTGAAGACCGTGTATTTGCAGAAATCGGGAAGAATGCTAGAAATCCTGCGGTCATAAATCTCCACCAACATCTAATTGAAATATGAATACACATGTGGCAAACTTCTAGGAATCCTTAGATCATATGGTCTCCATCCCAAACTGATAAGACTCATTCAAAGGTCAAGTTCGGAGGAGAAATTTCAAAAGCTTTTACAATTTAAACAGGACTCAGACAAGGTGATGGATTGTCCCCTTGTCTTTCAACGTGGCCTTCGATTACATCATGACAATCTGGCAAAAAGAAAATTCATATAAAATTAAAATTGGAGCAAAACCACCAAGAGCAAACAATCTTGGGTTTGCTGACGATTTACCTCTCTTAGCTTTTGACATGGAAAAATTACGTGCTCATATTACAAGTCCCCAGAAAATTGCTTCAAAAATAGGGTTACAAATATCCTTTGAGAATACTGAAGCCATGCCCATGAAACCTCTTTGCATAGATAAAATCTTTATAAATGATCAAGCAATTAACATTTTCTCAAAAACAAGTTCTACAATTTAGTATCTTTGAAAAATCATTTTGCACAACTAGGGTGAGAAATCAGCATGGATTATTAGAACCAACAAAATTAAAAGAGCACAATTTCTAACCTGGTCAACATATAATAAGAAATGCCTGTCAATAGACAAAAAAACCTCTCTCAAGACTGAGCGAAGAATTATCAGAACATGCACCAATTAAAAATATTAGGTTGATAGGGTCTGGAGAATCATGCCTAATGAAACTCACTATCATGAGATTGACCCAATCACCAGCACAATGAAGAAGAAAAGAATCTCATATTTCTTTCATGTTTTCTGACTGCCCAACAACAGGATTTTAAAACAATTAGTGATGAGAAGTCTCGGAAAGAAGATAGGAGGACACTGGGTCAAAGAAATTCAGCGAGATCTTGAAGCATTCAGATTCAAAATTACTGATGCAGAGAACAAAAACAAAATTAACACTCTCCTCAAGAAACAGAAATTTTCAGCAGAAATGACACACAGAACAGGTACAAATTTCGAGACGAGTTATGAAAATTGCGATTCGAACAAATAAAAATGTACTGGGCTGAGCATAAGAAGCAAGTAGTCAATCTTCAAAGAGAAAGTGAACATGCAATGACTCAAGTGGTCCCATGTGTCCAATCAAGTTAAGAATAATATAATAATAAACAAACAACGTCAAACAAAACATACTACTTATTTACTACCCATTTTAAATGGCATGTATTATAAGTTTAGATTAAGTAAAGCAGAATTGTTTATGTCTAATTGATCATTCAAAATAATGCCTATTTTACTACATTTGTTTATCTCTAAACATTCTAACAAATTTAATTTTTTACTTTTCTTCCCTATATGTAAAATTTATAACTCTATTAAATTTATGGTTATATTCTAAACAATGATTCGCAATAGTAGAGCCAGTTTTTTTTTGCGTTGTGGGTTCCTTCATATTCATTTATTCTTGTTTCAAATGACCTCCCTGTTTGTCCTATGTACATGCTATTACATTCATCACATGTTAACTTACAAACCCACGAGTTCAACGTATTGTCTGCTTTATGCTTATTGTTTTTAATCTAATTTTGTGTTTTTAGTTGTTTTTTTAGGAAGCAATAGTTTGGTTTGTTGATTTATTAATGAATTTTTTCCCAGTACGTGATGGGGTTATAATTAGTAAATGTTTTATATTCTATTTTAGGATAAACAAAAAAAGCATTTAGACTTTTGAAATTTATTTAAAATTTCCATAACCATATTTGTCTAATACCCAATATTTTAAACCAGTGTAATAATTCTGATCTTTCCTACAATAAAATTGTCTTTACTCATTGGAGTATTGCTAAGTCTACGAATCATGGATTGATATGCTGATAATTTGGAAAGAACTTACATGTATTCTGTTATCAGTATATTTTGCATTGTGATAGATTGAAAATCCATGTTTATTATGATTGTTGTGTGGTTTAGTGAGGTAAAGGAAATTGATGGATTTATTTAATTCTACTTCGATCGTGAATAGTATTATGGGATCTTAAGGGATTTCCAATAGCTAATCCCTTCGTTTGTTTGTAAAATGTGGTTTTAGATTGGAAATAATTTTGTTCTAAATAAATCCACCCAAGACGAGACAATCTAAAATTTCCGTTTTTAAGATTGGGTTGGTGTTTATCTTTTCCAGTTATTGTTCGTCGTCGTCGTCGTTTTCACCTATTATTTAAAGCCATTGTAATAATTCTATTCTTAATTAAAATATTATTCTTTTTAAATTAAAATTGTCTTTACTCATTGGAGTATCGATAAGTCTATGAATCGCGGATTGATATGCTGATAATTTTGCGGTATCAGTGTGTGTTGGTTTCTGATAGATTATGAAAAATTATGTTTATTATTATTGTTGTGTAATTTAATAAGGTAAAGGAAATAGATTTTCTCGTAGCGTCTCGTCTCGTAAAAGCGAGACGAGAGCGAGACGAGATTTTTTAAACTCTCGCCCTATCTCGTCTCGTTTGAAGTCCTATCGTTAATATTATCGAAGGGATTTTAAGGGATTTCCTATGCCTAATCCGTTTGTGTGTGTGTTTTGTGTTATGAAATTGGCAATAATTTTGATCTAAACAAATAAATCTTCCCGAAACAAAATAACTAAAGTTATAAAGTTCCGTTTATAAGATTGGGTTGGTGTTAATCTTTTCCTGTTTTAGCTTAATTAAATCTATATTATCATTGGGGTATACTCGGGAACAAATTAATTATGTCACAGGAAGTTAGCTTACTGTTGTTGGATATTTCCATAAAGTTTTAATTTTTTAGTAAGAGAGTACATAACAAATTAATGCAATAAATTCCTTTGAAGAGAACAATTTTTACTTTATATATTTTTATCATTTTAGAAGCGATTTTAGAAGCGGGATTATATGATATTGAATGAATATCAAAATTATCTTAATATATTTTGTTTTTTTAATATGAAATTAAAGGAACGCAGATTATACAAGGCCCATTCAGAAATCTAATTATTATAATCTAATTTATTTGGCTGTTAACTTTACTTTTAATTATGTTAAATATCTCTGTCTACGATCTACTTACACGAGTTTCCTTTTACCCGTTTCCCTTCACCTCACAATCTCTGATGTTGAACGGATCCTTACTTAAACTAACTTCTTCAATCTCTTTCTTCCAGTTGGAAAAGTACCCTACGTATTCTGGCACTCAATATTCTCCACTCGATATGGCCGAATACGTTTTCTGGACCGGAGATGAGAAAGGTGTCACACTAGCCATTGAAGAATTTCTACAAGAAGGAATTGTAAGTTATAAACAAATTATTAATTTAACCTTTCAATTGAATACTAATAATATTAATAATGATATTTATTGTAAAATAAAAAATGGTACAACGACCTCGAGGTCCTTCTGCCAGAATTGAATACTATTTTTCATATTCAGTTTCGAATTATCTCATCCGACTAGCTTGACCTAGTGAGTAATCTAGCTTGACCTAGTAGGTAATCTAGCTTGACCTAGTAATATACATTTTTTCTATATATAGACATGGGTAATGTGAAATGTAACGACAAAAGTAAAATGATAAATTATCTAACGACTAAGATGGTCCGATGAAAATTTAAAAAGATTACTAGGATAAAATAAGTATATCCAAAGGAAAATATTGCGTACAAAAATAAAGCAATATGTGACGACAAATTGGCACTTAAACTTAGCATCCCTCGTACACCAAAATAAGTAATATATTTCGACTAAGTTAGGTTTAGGCTGTTTTATCATTATAATTCGGTTTTTCGGAAGTCGTTTCTGTAAGTATTTTTTTTTTATTTCATTAAAAATCTCGCACTTATAAATAGCATCAATATTTAGTTTCTAATATTTTGAGAAATGACCTTAATTATAATATTAATAATTTTAGTGGATCTTTTCCTCGATGGATTTTTTTAGTGCATGTGGATAAGATCCTCACTATCTGACAGGCTTTAACTAATGACCCACAACTTTCGTGAAATAGCGGACAAGAAAAATAACAAAAAAACAAATTACTATTTGTACTTTAAGACTTTTGCCTTTGCCTTTAATTATTGGTTATTCAGACTATTAATTCAGATTCTGGATTATAAGAAACTAATGCAATGTTAATGTCTATATTATGTTGCGAAGGATATTATGAGCAGTGCTGTGAGGAATAATTGCATAATAAATATAAATAACAGTAAGGTAAAGTAAAAACGCCAACCGGTCTAAGAGATTATTTATTTAACGTTTTTTAAGTTTTGTGATCTTTATATTGTTTTATTTTATATAATTTAATAATAATCGGTACAAAAATAAACCTATTATTTCGATTTATTAAAAAATAGGATTATACATTAAGATTCCCTACTCTGGAATGTGTTCAATTATAATAATAATTATAAGTTTAATTGAAAAATTACTTTGGAAAGACAGCAGTAATATTAATCTGACCTGAAGCATTATGTAATAATCCCGTAATGTGCGGAATAGTAAGTATAAGTCGTATATGTATGTATGGTGAATTAACAAAATTGCATGATAGTGAAACAAATATGTAATGGTACTAAAAAAGATATTACATTTTTGAATACTTTTTAATGATTTTAATCCAACATGTATAACATAAACACATTTAACATACAAGTTTTTAAAATAATGTTGATAATAATAAATTAATATTTCCTTGCTGCTCTATCGCAAAACGATTTAACACCTTTTTGATATCAATGTTAATATTCCTATACACGCTTAAAAGGACAAGACCTGTTAGCCGCTTTGGACCCGCTGAATTGCGCAAATAATCTTTTAAACGTCTCAACGTCAAAAATGTTCTTTCCGACGAAGCTATATTGGAAAAGATACATCGGTTACAGTTTGATAATGAATCAAAAGCATTTTATAGTCTTGCCACTTGAGAAAACTCAGTCCAATTTTGTTTCCATAATTGTAACTCTGCAGGCAACTTATCTATAAATTTGTCGTATAAACAAAAGTCTTCTGCCTTCAGCGATTGTGTAATGCACATAGTTGGTAATAGAAGACTTAGCTTTACTTAACTTTAATAGGTTTTTCGGCTTTTTCAAAAATATTACTAAACACCTGATCTTGCCTCCCGCCTGATAAAGCCTCATTTTCTTTACCTGACTTATAACAGTGTCCACATGTTCAGTAGGTATAAATACACTGGCGAACAAAAAATTTAGGTCAATTACGAAATTGCAACTGAGACTGGCCTGATAAGCATAAGGATCGGATGCTGGCAAAACCACCCAAAGAGATGACCGCTTTTTGGTGTCGGCAAGTTTGTGAAATAGAATACCTTCTGCGATTATGCTACGAAATTAACTTCAAGGAGTTAGAGATGTCAATGTTGGTGAATGGACCGTTAGAAGGGCTTCATGCTGCTGGATTATCTTGAAGAAGGATTTCTACAGCTCCACTATTACAATGCGGGCATCAAATTGGCTTTTGCCAGAAATCACTTGGCATTTATATCAGATGAGTCGCGTTTTTGACTCACTGGGCCAGACGGACGTTGACGAGTATGGAGAAGACCCGGAGAAACATATGCTCCAGTTGGCATAGACAAGCGACATCCATTTTTCGTTGGCTCGGTTATGTGCAGGAATTTCTTCACGAGCACGAACTGAGTTGGTCTTCATATAGAATGATTCTCTGACAGACTACATATACATTATGGTAGTTCTAGACGATCATGTTATGCCTTTCATGGTTACTATGGATGAGTATGGCATTTTCATGCAAGATAAAGCTAAACCTCACACAGCCAGAGCACAGAATATGTGGACGGAGTGGGTACTAGGCGGTTTGAATTGTCAGCACAAAGTCCTGACATGAATCCCATCGAACATGTCTGGGATGACTTGGGACGATGTATCCGAAGGCATACACCAGCTCAAAGAACTGCTCAGGAACTAAGAGAGTTGCTATTGTAGGAATGGAATAACATTGACCAATATTTTATTCTAAATTTAATTGAAAGTCGCTTCTTCGTTGCTATTAACGTTATTAATGATGATACTTTTTAATTTATGTTAAGTCTGTTTTTCATTTTCTTAGTTCCTCATAACAAAAAATCGAATTACATTTTAAACGAAAATTTGTTGGATTTTGATAATAAATCATAAACCAAAAAATATGTTTTCCAATTCAATACAGAATATTTTATTTAGCCTACAAATTTATTGGTATATTAATTTTTAATATATTTAGCCTTACAAACAGAAAATTTCACACGAAAACATAAAATTATTTGCAATTTCTTAAGAGAACTACATTTTTGCTCGCCAGTGCAGATCAAAATTTACAGACTGGAGAATTCTAGATAAAGGTAAAGTAAAAGCAAATAAAGTGGATACAGTTAACATACTGACGATAAATGTGCTAGAAGGAATTGCAAAGCTTTTGAGGAAGTCTTCTCTAGTGTCTTCTCCTAGTTTGAGTTCTTTTAATGTTCTTGTAAAAAACAATTGGTTCCAAAATTTAAATGAACCTACTTAGTTTGCCATGATTTTCCACCCAGCGAGTTTCAAACATTCATATTAACATAGACACCATCTAATATTTAAAACATTTTATTTTATTTTTCAAACTAAAATGTTTTAATACGCATTTGTTTCGAATATACAGGGTGACAAAATTTGCAACAACGATTTTCGATATTTGTTGAAATCATTACCTAATGTAAATAAAAATATGGCGTAAGCCAATGAGTTTATGAAGTACCAAAAATTGTAGGCGATAACTTGGAACGGCTGTTTTATCCACCAACGTAAAAGTAGAATTCATTTGAAAACGTCTCTTCAGTGATCATCACCTATATCGGTCGCAGTTGTTTACATTGAGTGACGTTTTGCTGTTTGACGTGTCTTTTATAGTTAGTGAAGTGCTCTACCATGTATACCAGTGGTCGCCAAAATGTCGATCGCGAAGTACCGGTAGATCGCGGAGGCAAATTTGGCAGCTCGTCACCTGGTTCAATGACAGTATTGTTGGCGCTATCTTTAGAAGCCTACTTCTACGGTGCACGTACTGTAGAAGGATTAAACTCCGTGCGCGAAAACCAACTACTACCAATTCGACATACAAACGCTATCTGTTGGCCACGCGTGTAGTTAAAGTCCGTGTTTAACCTTGTTCAAGTCCTTGCCACTGTCCGGCGCTAATGTCGTGAAGCGCACGTACACCACTCACTACTTTACACAGTTGGTCGAGAGTAGTTTCAGGTTATATTATTATTTGTTCACCTTTGTTTTGAGTAAATCTCATTACTGATTAGCTTCTTGTACGGTACTCATACTGATAATGTCCTTGTTTACAATGACAAGTTCGTGCAAAAAGCCTAAAACTTATCACTTCTATTGGGAATGGGAACATGATTTGTTCTTTACTAGTGTAAAGGATAAGTGTGTTTGTTTATTGTGCTATGCAAGTGTTTCGGTAGTGAAGAAAGGGAATAGCGAGCGCCATTTCAAAACTGTCCATTCACGGATTGGAAAAGATTTTCCACTTAACTCTAATTTGAGAGGAGAAAAGGTAAGACAGCAAAAAGCACAGTTAATTGGCCAACAATCTGTTTTCTTTAAATCATTGGATAAGAACAAAGCAGCAACTGAGAATCTTCACATTATTCGATTACCACATCAGTTCTCCTTGAATGTTTGAGTTGAATTGTGGATAACTTTCTAACTGGACCGGTATTTCTACCAGCAAGACTTACTGGCGAGATGCATCGCAACTTATTGAAGGAAACACTGCCCGAGTTTCTGCAGGATGTACCATTGGCGACAAGAAATGCAATGTGGTTTATGCACTATGGAGCACCACCACATTTCAGTTTGGTTGCTCGTGATTTTTTAACAGCAACATACGGAGATCGCCGGATTAGTCGAGGTGGGCCACACGCCTGGCCTGCTCGATTCCCAGACTTAAACTGCCTGGATTATTTCTTATGTTGCCATCTGAAGTTTTTAGTCTACAGTTTTGTTACTGTTTTTTTTATTTTAAATTGGATAACTGTTAGGTGCAACTCAATTAGAAACAACCCTGGTGCATTTGAAAGAGTTCGGCACCTAATGACGAGAAGATTAAATGTAGATTGAGCAACAATTGAGACTTGAGCAAACTGCTGTTATTGTAAAATTTTTTTCACCCTGTATCTTCGAAACAAAGAATTTTCAAAAATCATCATAAGACAAAATATTCTTAGAATAGGCCAAGGAATAACCCCTTGAATTTTTGCCGCATATTTACCGCATATAACATTTTTCCGCATATAACACCCTGTATATTTATATATTCAAACTACTAGTTCATTAATATTTTCTTTCCGTTTTTTTGCGTTATTTGATCTACTTCTGTTTAAAATTCTGTAGGCAACATTGAATCCTCTGCATAGCTACCTACAACTTGCAACTTCTTCAGTTGATTCAGTTGAAGTTTTTTGAACTAAGAAATCGGTTAATTGAGTGTAAACACCGTTTTGCTATTTCAATTTAATTTCTATAGGGTTTGTTTGCACAAATATTCGCGTGAACGAATTTATTACAGATATCGACGCGTACTGCCAGAGGGAGTTCTTTGATATAGTACAGTGGTTTTCAATCACTGTGCCGTGAGATTTCTGAAGTGTGACTCCACTGCGACTACTCATACATAGGCAATATTTTTATATACTACATATATAATTAATTATACCACGAAGTTCATAAATGGAACAGAGAAAATAAAAAGACAGAAATGAAATAAATGTTATCTAGTTTTAAAGTAATTTATTGCCCACCTCCTTCCAATGACAGCCAGTAAATAGAAATTAATCTTTTATTTTAATTTCAATCTTTATTTAGGTTTTGTTTTTAAACAGACCATGCCTGAACGTGTCTATAGGCAAATTTTACAAGATTTTAGTTTATTATTTGTTATTTTTTCAGATGATAATAAATAGCCATTATAAAGCGACCATTATTTGTTATGTTCTTAAACCAAGTACATTTAATAATTTTATTCAGTTTTAAATATTTATACATTTATTCCAAAGAAATAATAGGATCTTAATTACTATCGAGTAGGACGTCGCACTTCCCTCCAGATACGGCCCAGCAGCAGCATAATGTAGAGGTTTGTTTTTGTATTCTCCAATTGTAAAATTGAGGAATTGAAGTGAAAACCGAGTTAAGTGGAAACTCAAATATTTTTAGGAAGTTAATTTTAAAAGAAAAATACGTTTGGTCGTGGCTTAACAGATTACATCTTCAATCTTTTTTAGAAACTACTTCCGGTGCATTTGAACATTGCTCGGTTTTCAGTTTACTGGGGCTTGGCATTTGCCCCGCTTGGCATTTTGTAAAAAAAAAAACGAAATGGATTTTTTACGCTTACCTCGGTTTTCACTTCAATTCATCGATTACAAAAATTTCATTGAATTGAGTGCGCAGGCAATGGCAATGAAATTAAACTAGTTTGATTATTGAATATTTTGAGGTGAACTTTGACAACCTGCATGTCACATGAAAAAATGTTAAACAACATTCATGCTGCAACAAATGCCCCTCCGTCAATGTAAATTATCTATGTAGTGCATGCTAGCTAGGTATAGTGCATTTTATTAATTCGGTGATACTTCGGCTTAAAATTTAAGTAGAAGTATATATTAACCAGTTAATGTATACAATAACTAGATAATGGGTTTTCAAATAAGATGTTTCATTTTTGATATGTAAAATACTTAAAAACAAGAGTATTTTTACGTGAAATCATCGGATGTTTATATTATTTTAAAGAGGATGGCATGCCATTCATAATGGAAAACTATTTTATCCAAATGGCTACCACGGCTACGCTTGCAGGATCATATTCTTTTCGTGAAATTTTTCATCGCCAATTCGCACATTTGCGGCTGTATGTCCTCGATAGCTTAACGCATTTAATCTTTGAGGTTTTGCATCGATTGTGGGCGTTGGCATAGACTTTGTCTTTCACAGACCTTTCTTTTGGCGAAGCTAGCGGTTATACACCTGACCAGACAGGTTAGGTTAGGTTAGGTACGTTTAGGCTGGTTGTGTTTGAATTCAGTTTTCTTTTGCTTATGTCCAGTTATCGTTCTCGGGTTGATAGGTTCTTCTACATTGGTTGCAATTTTGTTCCTTTCCATTTCCCAAAGAGAACAGTTGAAGATTGAATGGCTCACGGTATCGGTCTCTCCGTAATATATGCACTGGTTGTCTGTCGCCCTGTCAATTTTATGCAGATAGTCCTTGAAACAGCCGTGGCGGGACAATACTTGGGTGATATAGTAACTATTTTCCCGGTGCTCTCTGTATATTCAGGGTTCAGGGATAAGAAGTCTGGTTCACCCTCCTTTAATGCCTTGCTTCTACCTTTGCTGCCATTCTTCAATTAGTTGTTTCCTAGACGATTTTTGTTTGTTGTGACCCGTCTCCTGCAGTTTTCTTTGCTCTTCCACCAGCAAGTCAATTAGCGGGAAACCAGCAATGCTCAAGAATACCTTGCTTGATATGGTGTGGAAAGCGCTACAGATGCGTACAGCCATTTTTATTTGCATTGCAAGGAGCTTTTGAGTATTACTCTGTTTTCCTAGTGCTCTGGTCCATATTGGTACTCCGTACATTTTAATGGCCTGTACTGCGTAGCTGAGCAGTCTGCGCTTACTGCTCCTAGGATCTCCAATGTTGGGCATTAGTTGCTGTATTGCTGCCATTGTGCTCATCCCTTTACGCTTCTGCTATTTGCGGTGTGAAAGATGATACCTTGTCTAGTACTATGCCTAGCTATATTATTTGATGATTTGGGCTTATCGTAATTTTTTCAATTTTAAATTTTATTGCTTGGGCCTTTTTTTGTTCTATGAGAAGGACCGCCTCAGTTTCTTCTGGCGGTAGATTGGGGCTTTTAGTTTTCATCCATTTAATGATTTGTTCTATAGGGTGGTTTGGCGTCTGCTTCAAGCCTTCTTCTGTTCTGGCTGTTACCACTAGAGCCAAGTCTTCTTCAAAGGAAATCACTGGCGCCTCCAATGTCAGTCTTAATCTCAGCACATCGTCATATAAGACATTTCACAAGGTTGGGCCTAATGCCGAACCTTGTGGAACACCACTGCTGATGATTCTCTCTTCCGTTTTCCGAAATCATTTTAGAATCAACTTTCCATCACTAAGATAGCTTATCGCCATGCGTTGTAACTACAGTTAGAGCTGTTAAATGCGTTTCTAAAACCAAAGGATAGTAGCGCACACAGTTATATCTCCTTGATTAGATTGAATAATTTTTTCTTTAACTGTTTTAAATTTACTAAAAGTTTGATATCCTTTGGAAGTAGGTTATATAATAAATGAATGAAATATATAATCAAGAATCAATGATCTCATAGGTAGCGTTAATACGAAAAGCAGAACTCAGAACAGAACTCAGCTTCGACAACTCAGCGCTTGGTATCCTAACTAATCATGCAACGATGAATGGTCAATGTGAAGAGAAGGAGGGCCTCCAGAAATCTTAAACCTGAAGTATTTTAAATTTTTTCCCTCTGTACAACCTCCAATGACAAAATATGTTTCCTATAGTGAGGGTCCCAAATAATAGAGCCATTCTCCAGGATAGATCTGACGAAGCTGTGGTAAGGACTCCTAGCGCCAAGTTTTTATTAAAACCTCGATCATTGCGAATTATAAAAGCGAGTACTCTCGCAACCTTGGAAACTAATGACAATATTTGTATTATTTGTATTAATATTTGTATTGTATTGTATATTATATGTTGTGGAAAATTAAGATTACTTTCAAATGAAATGCCTTTTTGAAATGCCTTTGAAAAATGAAGTGTCAAATGAAAGGTCTTTGACTGTATCACAGAGCTCAAGATGAAAGTAGAAATGTCATGATAGAAAGTCTGATGAAGATATGGTATCGATGTGATGTAATAAATAGATGTTACAACATAATATCGATATCATGTCATCATGGCATGATATTATAACAGGATTTTAACGAACTAATACTGCATAATCGTAGAACTCGCGTACCCACGATAGTATTAACTTTATAACTATCCAGGCGAAAATATTACGGATATCCAGAACAAATTATAAATTTATTTGAAAATTTTACAAATCACACAAATTCAAACCTTTGTTTCACCCAATTAATACAATATCCATTTGTGTAATGCTCAATAAAAATTTTGATAATGTTGATCGATAATATTCAATTTACACAATTATAACTACCATTACGTTATTTATAACTATCTATATATTATTCTAATTGATAATTAACAATTTTGAAATATAAGGATAAAATTAATTTCAAATTGTTAAAAGCATTATGCGGCAGACAGACTATTTTACAGAATATCTTGTGCATTTAATGTGCTGCACGTGTAACGCATTTTCTCGGAAACAAATGTAACATAATGTAATTTTCTAAATGGAGTAAATATATGAAGGTCATACAAAAAGGTAGCCTGTCGAGATGTATTTATAGAAATTATTGGTTTTCTCCTCCCAACGATTATGAAGTCTATTATTTATTTGCTAACACAAGTGCGTTAACTTGCAAGCTACGTGACATTATATTTCCGGCTACAATCTTGCTGTGCGATATATTCGTCCCGCAGGGTTCCTCGAATGACTAGTCTTTGGGAAATGTTAATTGTGGAAACGTGTTTAGGTCAAAAGCATTCAATGTTCTCTGACAAGAAAATATTTATTGCCTACTTGGGAAATGGGAAAATTAATGGTGGTTTACCCATTTTGTTAATTAAGTTCTAAACAAAACCAATAAATTCAACTTAAATCAATTTCTTTTTTTATATAACTTCTACATTTTTTTTTCCAAGAACGTAATAACACTGGTCAACAGAAAAATTAAAATTGTTTTTTCGTGTGATTTTTTTTATGTTTCTATCTCAAATTGACGCGTATTTTTTAAATATGGCAACAATTTTTCTCTAACAGCTTTTGTTTTTGAGTTATAGATACCATTTTTACTTAGATTTTCGTTTTTTATTGGACACTAAAATATATTTTGTTATGTTTTTCGATATGGCTTCGTAAAGAAGATGTTGTGTGTTTAATCCCTATTGTTTTTGCTACATTTATGGCGAATATATATATATATATATATATATATATATATATATATATTTGCAAAATATCGAAAACCTATATCGGACTTTGTAAAAACTGTGTATCATCAATACTTTACTTATTCAACATGAGCATAAAAATCCACTTCCTGTACAAGCATATAGATCGATTTCCACAATCTTGGTGATTTTAGTGAGGAGCAGGGTGAAAGATTTGATCAGGATCTTCGGACAATGGAAGAACGTTGTCAGGGGCGGTGTGGCTTACATATGATGGCAGACTATTGCTGGAGTTTGCAACGAGATCTACCTAAAATCGTTCATTCAAGGAAATCTTATAAAAGAGCATTTGCTAGTGTTCAATAGAAATTTTGTTAACACAATGTATTATTTTTCTGTATTTTTTTTGTCAAAATAATAAAACTGTATATTTCAAAAAGTAAAGCTGTTAGCAATCTCCCAGTGTTTTTTTCATAGTCAGGGCCATAGAAATACCCAATAACAGAAAACAAATAAAGGAAACAAAACTTGTGTTAACCAGTGTAATTAATCATTTATTATTATTAATTAATCAAAATAATCATTTACAAGCATTAGATAAGTTTATAAGTTCGTTCTGTTATACAAGATTCAAGAGTTGGATACAATAAGAACTACTCAAAGTTTTATATTGTATAGCACTTTGAGTTAAACATTGGTTGTGACGGATGCAATTTCCGGTACAAGTCAGTAGTTGTTGCTTTAGATTTACCGTAACTGTTAAACCAAGTTAGTGAAGCTTAAAATTAGAATACCTACCTACCTAAGAAATTGGCATACTTCTATGGATATTTCAATTAATTTTAGGTATTATTGAACCCGATTTATTATTCTTTTACTATAAATTATAATATCTTATAAAAACCTATAACCTATTAACAATTTTGAAATATAAAAATTATTTGTTATGAATCATTATATATTATAAAATTGAATTGCAGTTTAGCATTATTACTATATTAAAGAGAAATTTCGAATGCAACATTTTAATTGGGAAATAACAATGTGTTACAATATTAATAGTATATTAAAGGACGACTTCAGTCAACGCGATTTTACAGCACGCGTCCAAGTTTGGAAAACGACGAGCGTAGCAAGGAGTTTTCTAATGGATGAAAAACGTGATGAAAAACGCCTTAGGAACGAAGTTTTTATAGTTTATTTTTCTATTTTGTGCCCGTTTATGCCATTTTATGCCATTTCTAAATAAAAAAATCGCCCATATATGTTCATAAAATTTTCTGGCGGTTGGTTACACTGGTAATTGACACTTGAAATTAATTTAAAGGTTATAATTAAAATGGGTGAAAAAATATCTTGCACTCCACTAGAATTGAAAGAAATAACTGCAAATACAGTGAATAAATTGTTGCCAGATAAATCGCAAGCAAGGTATGAAAGAGAATACTGCAAATTTAAGTGGGTGTAAAGTGGGAGTGGTGTAATCTAAATAAAGTTACAGCTGTTTCGTAAAATGTTTTACTTGCTTACTTCGAATTACAACGTAAGAAGTATATACTATCAAGTTTATGGACGCTATATTCTATGTTGAGGTTCAGTTTATCTATACATAAGGATGTAGATATATCCACATATTATAAATTGCAGGCCTGATTAAAACGTATATCTCAGGGCTATGCACCTTAAAAGTCGAAGATTTTAGAAGAAGATATTCATAAATAGGGACGCGGATTGTAGGTCTTATCTGGCTAAGAAGGTGGATAAATGTGTATGTATATACAACTGGACATTGTACTACAATAGACATTGTTTCCAAAGAAGTAGTGCGACACAGTTGGCTAACCATGGAGGTGATTTGTTGACAGTAAAAAATCATGTTGGATGGAAGTCTACTACTGTTGTGGAGGGGTATGTTGACGCTTCGTTAAAAAAGAAGATTGAAATATCTAAAATGCTTGGGTCTCAGCAAACAAATATCAACTTACCTGGATGTTCTTGTAGTGCCCCACATTTGCAATTTGGTGGCGCTGTATATAATGTCCCTGGTGTGAGTGTTACTGCTCAAGAATCAAATGTTACTATAAATATTATTAATACTTGTACCATTGAAAAGAATTTAAAATAAATATGTGTTATATCGTTTATTACCATTAATTAATTAAATTTGTGTATTCACGATTTCCATACATCTTCTTCTTCAAGTGCCATCTCCTCTTAGAAGGTTGGCTATCATCATAGCTATTTTAACTTTTGATGTTGTAGCTCTAAACAACTTAACGGAACTATAGTTGTAACATTTTCTTAGCCAGGAAATGCGTCTTCTATATCTATTTTTTCCGAATAGGGGACTAGAGACTCCGGTATTTTCGCCTTGAAATTATCCATGTTGATTAACTAGGGATATGTAATCAGGTTTTTTCCCGTTGGTTTCCTGATTCCAATGCCGTTGACAATTTTTTATAGTTTGTCCGTCTTCGGGGGCGATTTCTCAGCCCCAGGACAATAGAGTGCCCTTCCGATATCATTTTATATCGGTTGATTGCTTATACCGGCGCACATTCGGTCTATTACATAATATTCATATATTATTATATTACTTTTTTTGTAAGTCCCATAAAGAAAGAAAAAGAATATTTTACACTAAAATAATCTGACGTTTCGAACGATAATTTACTTGAAACCAAATTCACTTTGTTTTTAACACAATTTTTAACACTAACACCAATCTAAGGTTGAGTTTTTGTTTTTTCACTATTTCTCTCTATACCATTCAAAAAATACATAATTTCAACGAGCAAATTTTTGTTGTGATTCCACACTTCACATAACCTCAAAACTATCTCGCCGAAAATTTGACATCACTGACAGCTCTGAATTTCTGTGCCAACTTTGAATAAATTTACTAACTAAAAAAATTACAGCACTCGGCGAGCCATTACCGCACGCATGTGAGTGCTGTAATGGGTCCATTATAGACACAACATAGAAAAATATATTTAAGCATTTTACGATATCCTTTAAAATAATTTGCTATTTTTTTTCTTGGCGACTGGATTGTTTTACTGAAAATGTAACTTAATAAGAATATTTTATTTCGCACGAATAATATTGGTAAAAAATATTGTTACACTTCGTTATTTTTATATCTGATTATGAATTTTACTGACTGGAAAATACAATATAAATGAGGCATTGAGCGCAAAAGCGGACTAACCCCAACACATATAAAACTGAGTTCTTTGGCTTGCAAAATAATTCGGTTGTAAAGCATTTTTTTGCCAAAATAAAGTTTTTGCATTTGCTCACGTTATGTAGCTTCTCATTCTAAGCAAGATTTATATTATTGGAATCAGAACTAGTTATCCCAATAGTTTTTTTTTAAACATGACTTTGATGTGGGTTAGTTCACTTTTAAATTGTCTTGTTTTAACTTTTTATGGGATAGTCCGATAAAAAATTCATTTAAATTCAAGAGTAGGATTTATTAAAACCAAAACTTATTACAAAACTTTATTACACATTTTCTTCGCTACAAAAATCAAGTAGAGGTACTTCATTTACAACATTGCTGGTGGTTGTAGTGGTCTTTCTTTTTTAACAGATTTATGCAGTGCATAATTGGGCATATAAAGTAGGTACATTTATTTTTGAGATCAGTTTGGAGTGGCTTTTGCCGATATCAACTTTATTCAATATATTGTTTGAATATTTGCATTAGATTTTAAACGGCTCTTCTCTCACAAAAGGAAACCATTGATCCTTTAACCACTCCACTTTTGGTCCTCAGTAGATTTTCGATTTGTTATATTCCTCTCAAGCTTTATTATGGAATAGAAATCTTTTATCCATTAAAATAACTTTAAATGGGTTTCTTTTCCGAGCAGCTTTGATGACATCATTACAGTTTTTTGGGATGAAAATATTTGAAAAGAACTTGTTCTGCTTCTCTACTAGTACAAAGTCCCGATCGCACTGCAAATAAGAATGCCCGCTGACCAATAATTTGTAGTCAATCTTATTTACTATGCAGTCAGGATTATAAACAATGTACTGACATAAAAGTAAGAGCATGATAAGTTTACGTTCTAATAAAGTATTTTATGAAGTGCAGTAAGTATGAAGCTATCTCTTGGGGCGCTCGTGAAGCAATGGATTCGTTTCACGTAATAGTATATTACGTAATGAGATTTGTAAGAAGCATATTACGTACGAGCGGAACTGTTACGCGCGACCCGCGTAGCGGGGAGCGCGTAATTCCGCGAATACGTAATTGCCTTACAATTTAAATTACGTACTATACTTTATCTGCGACCACAATAATTTGTTTCTATTTAATAAGAAAAATATGTTTGATGTAACTGATATAGTGATTCATCGATTTAGGTAACACAATGTACGCAGTGTCAGTGTCAAATGAAATAATTTATATTTACTTAATAATTTATATTTTATATGTTTAATTTTAATAATTCCTACTAAATAGATATGGGCCCTAAAGAAGGTCAGAATAAAAAAAACCGAAACGTTGGCAAAATCGACATCAGTTGTTTTATTAAAATAAATTCCTTTTCCCAAGAATAAACTAAAATATAATAAAAATGATAAGATCTTAAGATATATTTATAATTATTTATTTAATTTTTTTGATAATAGGTTATAATAACTGAACAATTGTTGAATATTAGTGTTGGATTGTTATCTACATCATTAGTGATTAGATTGGTTGCATTATGAGTACTTGAAGTCATAGTCTCATTATGTACATGCATTTGTGGAAGTGAAATTATTCTTTATCGCAGTGGAAATTTTTGTAGCAGTATCATTTTAATTTTTCATGAAGCAGTCTATATAGCCTTCTGTTACTGCAGACGAACGAGAGCCACCATGCCTTTTTGAGTGAAAATAAATCACCACCAGAATCCACAAGAATGCTGGCTGACGAACGACTGAAACAATGTCTTGTATAAAGATTTGCGTCCGGCAAATGAAGATAATTAGCAATTTGTTTAAACACATTTCCAACACATTGCTTAGTGCATTTCTCATTTTGATAATTTAGAAAAAAAAGGCTGATCATTGTCCATTTTTTGTGGGCGTAGGTTAATATATTTTTTACAGGTTAGGTAAAATTCTTTCGGTACCCAAAAGATGTTTGAGTTTTTGTTGGCATGGGTTTGATATTTCGTATTTCTTGTTTTCTGCAAGCACCACTTATGCCAATGATAAGAATAACCTAAAATTATATAACAAAATATGTCGTTATGTTAATTACAGAGCATTATAAGAAAAAAAGTAATGAATACCTTCACCAATAAATATTTGTTATCCGGCGAATTATTGTGGAAACTGTTAATTTCTTGAATGGTTAAAATTTTTGATTTCTTGCTTTTAAATCCATCAGATTTTCTCTTAAGTAAAGCTATTAACTTTGAATGTTTTCAAATGTCGATGTTGTGCTTTATATTAATTGTTGTTCGAACCATTGAATAAATTGCCCAAAGTTCATTGTTTGAGACATTTTTTAATATTTTCTGAAAACGATTTTACTTTATGCTTCATTCTCCAGTCCATAAATTTTCTATATGCATCCTCGTATCGAGCCCGAGATTTAATCGGTAGCAAATTATGGGCAGCTTGTTTCGCTTTTTCAACAACTTCGGGCGGAGTAGCATTTTCTATTTCGATATCACTGGACATTATTTTAATTGTTTTAATTGAAAAATATATTGTATTTATGTATTTATATTTATTAGTTTGACGTTTAATATTTTTTTGACAAATAACGGGAAGTATTGGGTTGCCTATTTTAAACGATAGTAGCAGCTCTCAACAAATCGTAAACCAAACACACTAGTGTATTATTGAATCATTAAATAACATTAATCGCGGACTGTTACATACGTGTGTTGTAAGATGTATTTACATAATCCATGAACTGTACAATATTGGGCAATTATAATAGTGGTCGTAGATAAACATATAAACGTCATTATTACCCAAATCATGAACACCTAGACCAGTGTTTTTCAACCTGTGGCTCGCCAAGACTTTCTAAAGGGGTCGCGAAGCCTGTCTAAAGGGATCGCAGTTATTTTAAAATTAAAAATAAAGAGCTCTTAAGTTAGTTCACTTGTGACAAAAGTAGACAAATACATCGTCTTATATAGAGTATCAAAGTTAGAGGTTTTCAGAGACTGTAGACATGTAAACTTATAACGTCTTATAACGTCGAAAATATATACACGGAATGGTCTATAGTAGATTTTTCGATTTATCGATTTTTTTAATAGTTTTAATGGGCCCCTTAGGTTCTCAAAAATGATATCTCAAAAGATTATGGTCTGGAAATATCTCTAAGTACTTGTTTTTCGAAGTACAGAATGAAACTAATTATGCGGTTTTGTAACTATTAGCAACGCGTTTATCTCAAAACTCGATTTTTCAATTCAATTCAAATTTTAACTGGATCTTTAATAATATATTGTGTAAATAAGTACGTAGGATTTCTTTTTTATATGACATAGTTCATTTGTTATTAACAATTTTCTGGCGATTTTTTCGAGAATTTTGAAAGTTTGACTTAGGTTTTTTTTTAAGTCCGCCATTCGGCAAAAAATCAATACATCAAAAATATCCTACGTACTTCTCTTGCTGTTCTAATGTACAATAAAGAAAAATTTAATGTTTCATCATAATTCAAAATTTACAGTAGCTGTTGGTACGGCCGTGGACACTTCCAAAATAGAGAGGCCATTTGAGAAACGCTGCACAGCTGCCATTTTTAAATAAGTGATTCTATAAAAATTTAGCTTTACAGTTAATCATATGTACAAAAATCTTATAACTTTGTAATCTCGATTTATTTGATATTTTCACTGAAAAAAAAAAAAATCACCAAAAGCCTATTTTTTCGGCCTGTAGAGCGGCCTAACCCCTTAAAGAGGCATTCAAGTACAAAAACTAAAATCATTCTATTTCAAAATGTTATATTTATTCAGAAAAGGTTAGTTAAATGTTAGTTAAAGCACAAATTAGGTTAAAACAAATCAACAAATACCTTCAAGTCACATGAATCATTAACGTTACAAGGAATAGGCACACATTCACATTAATGTGATGGTTGGACCTGTTTCTTGTTAATCAATTTTTCCAATCCCAGATCCGCTTTTGCTACACATATAACCACTTTCAAAATTTAAGCGCTTTCTCTCTTTGCATTTTATTTGAGACTTCGACAAAAACGTCAACTCGCAGAAATAGGAGGTGGCAAATGGAATCAAACACTTTAATTCTTCTCGGGTTAATAGTAGATATTCTGTTTTCTCTCTTTAGCCAAAAGGTATCCAAAGTGATATAAAGTATAAAGTGATGTCATGAATTCCACGTGTAACATTCCATCAGCAGATAGTTCCAACAGATTTTCTTTTGGATTGGTTCCCAAAAGGCCACGTCTGTAGCTGCTTTTAAAAACAGATTTATGATACACCTTTTCCCAGTGTTTCTGAAAGTTATTCCACCGAGAAATATTGACACAATTCTACTTCAAATTCAAATTTTGAAATACTAAAATTTTGAAATATTTCCACCAGGTATATATGATTTGATGTTTATATCAGATCGCTCTTCTACAATATAAGACTGAGTAGAATAAAATGAATCAAAGTTGTCTTGCTTTATGGATGATGACCACAGGTTTACTTTTCGTAAAGCCATTGATTTCATTTTTAATGAATTTGTACATCCCTCCCTTGAAGGCTTTTATTCAAAGTGTTTAAAAGCTCGAATATGACTCGAAAGAAAAGCCAGTTTCAAAAGGAATTACGGGGTCACAAATAAATTTGGTATATTTGGATTTGTCCTGCTGTAAATACACCAAAAGTTCAACTCGAAGTTCCAAAACTCTTGTCATTACTTTGCCTTTCGATAACCTCTGTGCGGTAAAGCAAACTTTGGTGTAGTGTACCCATATCCTCATAAATGTTTCGAAATAAACCTGTCAGTAACACTTTTCCTTTAATATAAACTACTAATTTTATAATAATCTTTAATAATTAGAACGTTATTGTATTCCTGTGCCAAGTTTCTGGACGCAAGAGCTTGGCGATGAAGAAAACCAAGCATCAAGCAATGCAAACAAGCGTTTGGCATCAGTGCTTTAAGTGTAGGTAATAAAGCCGCTTTTCGTACCAGTCATAGCTTTTGCTACGTCCTTACAAATGGCTATGCATCTCTTCACCCAATCGATATGGAAGTCTTGTGTAGGTGCAAGATACATGTTATATAAGCACTGATCTGTTGTATTCTAAACATTCTTTTGTAAGCTTTACGAAACAGTATTTCTTCTATCAATCTTTCTTTCGATTCAAAACGCACAAAAGCCACAAACTGCGTATAACCCGCAATATCAGTAGATTCATCAAACTGCAGGGATACAAAGTACCTTTTTCTATGACTTGGTCAAGTATGTCAGTCGCCATATCGCTTATTCTGCGTTGAATGGTATTGTCAGAGAGTGGTATATTTTTAAACTTTTCTACCTCTTGTTTCCCAAACATAATCTCTGCTATATCTCTAAGGCGCAGGTAAAATAAAATTTTTGGAAATCGTATGAGGTTTACCAGCTTTAGCCACACGAAAAGCTACTCCATAACTAACTAGCAACGCTTTTTTCATTTGTATTGGACATCTGTATTGGACAGCATTTTTTTATGATTAAGGCCCTTCAATTTTCTTTCAAAACATTGTAACGATTTGTTTTTTTTTCATTTCGATGTTTGGTGTTGAGTTACCAATTTGGGTTATATGAGGGACATTCTTTTAATTTTTATATAACATATATGTTGGTATATATGTATGTTTATATACATATATTGGAAATAGTCCCTCTATGAGAAGTTATATTATTAACACAGATAGGATAAATTGCATTGCTATTGTCGAATCGCTTTTCCGTGGAGGCGTTTGTCGATGCGGTGATAGTTATTTACATTAGAGTGCGGAAACTTTGATTTTACAATGCAACAGCTCGTTTGAGGAACGAGCCCGAAGGGCGAGTTCCCCATTTGCTGGAGCATTGTAAAATCATTTCCGCACGAGATTTGTATAAGATTATTTGGCCGACAATTATTTTTTAATAAACAAATAGATTTAGATTAATTACAACATTGGAAATTATTTAATTTTTTAATGTTGGTACTCACAAACTTTGACATTTTTACTAATTCAAATTTATTAGTTTGGTTAAGTCATTTTTCCAAATGTCAGACGCACAGTAAAATTTAAAAAATCACTCTTATTTTCTACATTATCGTGACAAATGTGGTGTAAAGCAGTGTTTTTTTTTAATTATTTTTTTTTTGTCTTATACTTAATTATTTTGTAAGTGTATCTGAAAGGATAAAATTTACTGGTCACTTTAACGCATCGTAGCCGTACTTTGCAACATTGTATGTAAAAGTCTAGTTTCGCTGGACGTATACATGATGTAAAAACTAGCTTTACAATTCAGGAGGCCAAAAAAATATGTTTGTTCTATGTAAGTAATTACATATTTGGCCGATATCTAGTTATAAAAATAAGTAAAAATGATGTACGGATTCGTTATTTGTATCATAAAAAATACATGCTAAAAACAGCGGAGGGTAGGATAGGGGGTCGCGAAATATTTTTCCATACTAAGGGGTTCGCGGCATGAAAAAGGTTGAAAAACATTGACCTAGACAATATGTCCATATTTTCCGTTTGTACTAACATACGCCGGTTAATAAAACAGGTGTGGGCAATGTTTTCATAATGTAAAAAGGTATAGCAGTAACACTAGAATTTCTTTTTGCAAGTTTGTTGTCGTCACGTAGGCTTTGACGTGCACTTTCAGCTTTTTTTCTTATGGAATTCCCATGCTTCACTCAAATTTTGATACCCATATTCATTTTCTAAAGCATCGATTTTAATCTTAAACGAGTCACATTTTCGACAGGAGTCTGATATAGGTGTATGAAAAAATAAATTGAATACTTCATTAACAAAATTTCGAAAAATGAAATTGGAAACGGGATATGTCGCCGCTTCACGATAGAGAGAATACATTTGGAAATCAGGTGCCAGGTGCTTTCGATTTATGGATTTGTGAAGAGTGTAGTGACTTTCATATACTGGACATTCTTCTAGGAAAGCATTTACTACAACTATTGTATCTGCAAAAGTTCTATTAACAGATTTAGCTTTACCACTCCGATCACATGGCGGAGTAGCGAGTATTCCCTTTTGTTTTAGAACCATATCAATTCTGCCAGCTGATACGGTGTATCAGCATACGGTGCATATAATGTATTCTGAAAAAAATGTATATCTTGGTTTCAGCTCCATTAGAATCAAGTAAATACTAAAATCTAGTCTTTAGCCTTTTGGAATACTGATTTTGAGAATATGTTCGAGATTTGTTAACAACTTTGATTATTGTAAATAAAAATGATGACTGTAAGTCAAAATTTCCAAGCTTTAAAAACTCGTTAAATATTTGAATTTGCCGCTGTTCATTTATCTTCTCCCACGGTTTTTGATTGTATTGTCATTACTTATGCACAATATGTGTGTATAATACAAAAATAGCGACTTAATAAACCTACAAAACTTCTTCTTATTTTCACAATGACAGACAACATATCTTTTTAACACTACTGATCTTTTTGGCTACACATTCCATCACATATTTGTATCTGCACTGAGCAAAAACGGACCAACCAACTTTGGTCCACTATTGCACATAGACGATATAAAAACTATTCATGGCAACAACTCTTTTTATTCTATCATCTTTTTTATTATGTCGGTTAATTCACTTTTGCTCGATTCATATTGTAAAAAATTACATTAATGCCGAAAACGCATATTCAGAAAAAATGTGCCTTCGTCCGATTTTGCGCTCAATGCCTCAATTTGTCGTTTACTTATACTTCTCTTATACTTCACTTATATTTAATATAAGTGAAGTATAAGAAAAGTATAAGTGAACGACAAATTACCTAATTATGCGCATAGTAAGAAGATGGTGGCACAATTACAATAGAACCTTATAAGCCAATAGAGCCAATAACAAATATTGTCTAAATATAGCCTTAACGTAACTTAATCGAACGTTACCTGAGGCTAAATTGGGAATAATCTTTTCATGAGAAATTATAAAGTTAATTGACAGGTCTGTAACATAACTTATGACTAACACTTAACAAGTAAATATTCATCATCAATGGTCTTCAATCCGAAGATTGATTTGCAGCAATTCACCACTCTGCTCTATCTGCAGCCTTCCGCTTCATTTCTTGATATGTTGTGCATCCAGCATCTCTGATTAGAAGGTCAATGTATTGCTGCCGTGGCACCCCTATGTAGTTCTTGTCATGAAGGTGTACTTCGATAATTGTATTTAGCAAGCAATCATGTCGCAGTCTATGGCCAATTCGTTGCATTGTCTCTTACAATGCTGTTCCGCAGACATCTTTTTCCTCGGCTCTCCTTAACATTTCTTCACTTTTGCAATTTTTGCTTGGCTTATTCTATTGACAATTTCCCTTTTACTTTTTCCGTCAGTTGTAATTTTGCTTACCAAATACATGAACTGTTGAACTTCATCTAAAGTGTGTTTAGGCTGATGTTTGTGTGGATGCTTCTTGCAGACTAAATTTTAGTTTTTTCACAATTATATCTTCCATAGTTCTTAACGCATTCTCGAGATCCTCCATACTCTCTCCTAGAACTGCAATGTCATTAGCGTACCGAACCATTTAAATTTTTCCTCCATAATTTTTTATCCCAAAATCAGTTTTCTCCTTTACTAACTTTAAAGCAGTTTCAATGTATGCATTAAATATAACTGGTGACAGACAACTCCCTTGTCTCACACCTTGTTTATCTTTGCTTCCTCTTTGTGATCCCCGCATTTAACACTATCGAATGCCGTTTTCACATCAACAAAAGCGATATATGTTATCAAAGCTTCAGTATCCTTTCTAAAATCATTCTCAAAGCCAAAATTGCTTGACGGGTGCCACTGTCTATTCTCAACCCAAACTGCTCATTGCGTAGCAAAGCCTTGACATTATTTTCTATTCTTTTTAGTTCTATGTTTGTTAGAATTTTTTATGCATGTGAAATCATTCTTAATGTGCGAAACTACTGGCATCAATTAGCTTTTCTGTTCTTTGGTAGTGGTACAATAATGAATTTTTCAAAATCATTAGGCATCTACCCTTTATTATAAATTTCACAATCAAGTTCATATCGATTATTATTCTTTACATCATCTCCAGCCCATTTGATTAACTCTGCTGTTACCCCATCAAAACATTGTGCCTTTTCGTCTTTTAGTCTTTTAATTGCAGCATTAAATTCATCTCTCAGTATAGTATCGCCAAGTTCATCATCTTCCACTTCGTCTTCGGGTTCCATGATGTTGCCGCTGAATGTCTGGTCATATTCTTGCAAGTTCTTCTGGTTTATAAACGATATCGGTTCCTTTCTGTACTGCACTTTGCTTAATTCTAGGAGTACCAAAAAATTGTTTTATAAGTTCGTAGGCAGTTTCGTCTCTTCCATATTTTTGATTTGTACTTCAATTTCTGCTCATCTGTCGTCTAGGTCATTTTTTTTGCTGGACTTTTGTTATCCTTCAGGAATGGTTGAGCTTTTAAATGTTCTTCTTTCATCTATCACACTGATGATATAATCAGTAATCCACTCCATTCTGCTGGATCGTTTCTCTGCACCGAGCACTTGTTTCGCAGATTACTGTTGTCTTCTAGTATTGTGTTCCACCTGCGCGTTGTTCTACCTTCTATATTGAATATCATTTAATCTGTTTTTGCTTATATACATTCATCACATGTGGTTCTTTTAGGTTTTGTACAGCCCATCTAGTGCATTCTTTTTGGTGAATTTTCTTGAAACTAAGACCACATTTCATCATAACAAAGTTGTGATCGCTTCCCGGAGTAGGTAGGCTCTACTGTCTTTTTGTTTTCTTGAATCTTTTCTTCACCAGTAAGTAGTGAATTTGATAACGTGCCAGATCACCAGGCATCTTCCAAGTATATCGCCTTGTTACATGGTATTGAAAGCAGGTGTTCGTAATGACTAGATTATTACTTGCGCAGAATTCGAATAAACAATCACGCCGATCATTTCTTTTGCCGCGCCCATATTTGTAACTATTTCTGAATCTTGTCTTTCCCCTACAACAGCATTCATATCACCCATTATTATTAGGTTTTCTTCTCCCTTCACTTTATTTATAAGTCAACTGATTTCCTCGTATGGACAAATATACAGAGGTTACGATGGGCAGGCCATGTTACAGGAATGGATGAGGAAGTACTGCCAAAACGGGCCCTCCAAGGCAAAATAGTAGTGAAGAGACCGAGGACAGACCACGTATACGGTGGGAGGACGCGGTAGAAGAAGATTCTAGAGGGTTGCTAATGGTTAGAGGCTGGTAGCAATGGACAGTAAGACGGTAGCAATGGACAGAAGCGCCTGGAGGAATAAATTGAGGGAGGCCAAGGCCCAATCTTGGGCTCTAGAGCCATAGGAGGGAGAGAGAGAGAGATTTTCTCGTAGATTTTATCAACTTTATCTTCATCATGTCTTGATTTTAGCATATAGACATGAAGTATCACTGTGTCTTTCGGCCTTTTCTTTAGTTTAACGAGTACAATTCTTTCACTGTATTGCACATACCCAGTTACTCTACATCCTAATTCTTTGTGCAGGATTATTCCCAAGCCAGCAATCTCTAGTTTTTTACTTGCTGTTCTTGTGTGGATAATTCTATATTCGCCACTCCAAAATCATCAGGCTGTGGCCATCTCGCTTCTGAAATTCCGAGTATGTCAATCTTCGATCTTTTCATTTCCTGTTTAATGATCTCCAATTTCCCGCATTGACATAAGGTATGTACATTCATAAGGTATGTACATGTAACCTCCGGTTAATTTTACTGCAGAGCACTCCATTCATGAATAAATTGCTGATGGCTAAGATATACAAACGGATCTTTAATGGGGTGGTTTCTCGTTGCCTTCTCCATCCTACGGCGTTGGCCATCAAGTGGCTCTTCCGTCTTTAGAGGCAGCTTCCCACCCCAAGGAATTTGTTTCTTGGGCTTATAGAAAAACACGAAAGGAAAATATTTATTAATATGATTAAAATATTAACAAAAAAAAGAAAAATATGTATTCCAACGATAAAATGTTTTTATAATTATAAAATATATATTATAATATATATATATATATATATATATATATATATATATATATATATATATATATATATATATCTATATATATATATATATATATATATATATATATATATATATATATATATATATAATATATATATATATATATATATATATATATATATATATATATATACACGATCCTCTGGTGCTCTCTAGCTGTCTATTTGGCCTTGGATTTTAAGTTGTAATAAGCGGTGCTTATCGTGCCTCGTGACTTTTCATTTTTTCACTTCTCTCTCTGTACCCATTCTTTATATGACGTCCTCGTTGGTTTAAAAATGTGTCCATGGTTTTCAAGTATGTGTCCTTTAATTGTAGAAAGCTGTATTTGCTTGCCAGTATATTTTTCATGTTGTTCAATTTGTCTCTGGCTTTTTCTATTCTTGATCGTATTTCTATTGAGTGGTCCCAGTTAGAGGTCACTACTGTGTCAATGTATGTATAAGTATCCACATGTTCTATGGTTTGCTTATTTAATGTTAACTATATCTGCCATTGATTTCTTTTGTTTGTGGTCATAAATTTGGCTTTTGATGCATTTACTCTGAGTCCATATATCTCGGTGACTGTCTGGATGTTTTGCATTATTGTCTGTAATTCTTATTGTCGTTTGCGATGATTCACTTGCCGTCGTCATACCTCAGGCTGTTTTAATTTCGCCGTTTAGCTTTATTCCATCCGTTGCTTCCTCCAGCGCTTCCTGACTGATTTGTTCTGAGTACAAGTTAAACAGCAGAGGCGATAGAATGCAACCATGCAGTACTTCTCTTTTGATATTTATTTTATTGCTTAGCGATTTATCCACCTTAACCTTGGCGGTTTGATTCTAGTATAGCTTGGCTTTTATTCGAATGTTTTTGTCATCAAAGCCTTGAAAGTTTTTCTGAGCGCTTCCATGAGATTCTCGTGCCAAATGTTGTCGAAAGCCCTGGAAAAGTCTATAAAGCATAGGTACGTCTTTTTTCATGTCCCTGCATCGCAAATGAAATTTTTATTTTATTGAAATATTATTATTTTTAAAAATTACTTTATTAAAATAAAAAAAATAATTAATTTTAAAAGTTATTTTATATTGAGAGCTATTATTCATCCCGACAGAATTTCAAAAATTTATAACGCAATAAGCATATTTAACGGCAGAATAAATGGGTGAAATAGTCTTTTTATGTCTTTCAATTGTGTTGAGTTAAATACATATTTTATAGTTTATGTGAACAATACGTGACGAATGCGTAAATTTTAGTCAAACATTGAAATTGTTTTTTTTCCCATTGCGTTCATATTTGAAGCTTTTAGTACATATTTAATCTTGCTATATTTGTCGTTGTTTATGACCAATTTTATCGTAACCGCAACTTTTAATAATTCACAACACGTGAATTCAGGGCAAATATTTTAAACAACTCATATACTCTTCAATTGATATCTGAAGATTAAACTGTTGAATCTTTGCGTGTCTAAATTTCTATGTTTATAAATTGTTCGCATTTGAAATAGATAATATTATTCTGTAATTCGTGGATGTGTTAGATGATTTTATTATCATTGCAGCCTCCGTTCGCTCTGTCGCTTATGATGTCTTTTTCTTCTCCATATTTTTGGTAGTTGGTGGAATGTGTAACGATACCTGTTTTTCGCATTATGTTTTGAATATGTTCACATTTCTCTGTAGGAAAATGTAGGTTTTTATGACCTTATTCCTTCTTTTCTAAATTGGAATGATTAACACTGTTAAGTTCTTCATTTTTCTAATCTGCTGTACCTGTTCTATTTGCAGTTCCCTACGAAGTGCTCGAGTATTTTTGTTAATTTAGGTTTCTGAAATATTATATAGATTTTGAGCAATGTCCTTATATTGTTATACTTGGCATAGGGGGACCACTTGTACAGGTGGTCACTCGGTGTAATAACAGTTGGATCTTGTTTACATGATTTTCTTCTTATTTAAAGGCGTTTGCCAAAGGACTTGAAATGAATTTATTGCTAGGGATTTTAGAGAAATTCGAAAGGGAAATATTTTGATTCAAATTATTCAAGCATATATTATTGTCCGCAAATATATAAAAAAAGACAAATATGTAGTCTAACGATAAATTGTTATTAAAACTATAAAATATAATGTTCCAATAACAATATATATACATAAAATATATATATATATATATATATATATATATATATGTATATGTGTTGTATTGTTTTCTCGGGGATTCCGCGTCGATGTTGAGGATTGGTCCTGAAAAGAACCGGATTCTCGACGTTTCGGTGAAATAAAATTCGCCATTCTCCTCTCGAGATATATGCGTCCCTGCGGGTCAACCGTTAGACGCATACGCATACTCAGTATGCGTCTAACGGTTGACCCGCACGGACGCATATATCTCTTGAGAATGGCGAATGTTAGTTCGCCGAAACGTCGAGAATCCGGTTCTTTTCAGAACCAATCCTCAACATCAACGCGGAATCCCCGAGAAAACAATACAACACATATACATATATATATATATATATTAAGTAAATTTTATAAAAATTACTACGCAAACGGTAGAATTCGGGTAATACGATTAACAGAAAAAACTCAAATTCTTCTTAAGTCGACGTTTCGATTTATTGATTAAATCTTTTTCAAGACCTACAAAAATATTACAGAAAATTACAAAAAACAAAGTAACAGATGTTATTGATTACTTACAAAGAAGGTAATGAACAATTAATTAAGACGTGTAACATCATATAACTTGACCAACATTATATGATGTTACACGTCTTAATTAATTGTTCATTACCTTCTTTGTAAGTAATCAATAACATCTGTTACTTTGTTTTTTGTAATTTTCTGTAATATTTTTGTAGGTCTTGAAAAAGATTTAATCAATAAATCGAAACGTCGACTTAAGAAGAATTTGAGTTTTTTCTGTTAATCGTATTACCCGAATTCTACCGTTTGCGTAGTAATTTTTATAAAATTTACTCTTTAACTAATAACGATTGTTATTACCCCCACTCTTATATATATATATATATATATATATATATATATATATATATATATATATATATATATATATATATATATATATATATATATATATATATATATGTATATATTTATATTATGTTGTATTTGAGGTTTTCGCGGATAGAAACATGTGTTGGTTTGTTTTCTCGGGGATTCCGCGTTGATGTTGAGGGTTGGTTCTGAAAAGAACTAGATTCTCGACGTTTCAGCGAACTAACATTCGCCATTTTCAAAAGATATATGAATCCGTGCGGGTTAGCCGTTATACGCATACCAGTAGTAGTCTACCAGTAGTAGTCTAACAGCGGTCTTTGCTTGTCTGTATATTTTTCATGTTGTTGAATTTGTCTCTGGCTTTTTCTATTCGTGATTGTTTCTCTTGTGATTTTCACTGATTTCTCTTGTGTGGTCCTAGTTAGAGTTCATTACTGTGCCAATGTATGTATAAGTTAACACATGTTCTATGGTTTGGTTTCTTACTGTTAACTGTATCTGCGACTGGTTTATTTTGCTTGTGGTCTTACGTCCAGCGCATCTTCAAAGATTTGTTTGGAGTACAAGTTAAACATGAGAGGCGGTAGGGTGCAGCCTTGCTGCACTCCTCTTTTGATGTTGATTTCGCTGCTAAGCGACTTATCCACTTTAACCTTGCCGTTTTTATTCCATTATAGCTTGACTATTAATCGAATATCTTTGTCATCAGTCACAGTTTTTAAAGTACTTTCGTGAGTTTGTCGTGCCTAACGTTGGAGAAGTCGAAAGCCTTGGAAAAGTCTATAAAGCATAGGTGCACGTCTCTGTTCATGTCTCTGCATCACTGGATGAGAACCTATAAGCTGGAAGATCTCTTCTTTAGTGCCTATTGCATTGTGTAAACCAAATTGTGATTCTGATGAGATGTTTATTTCGCATTTACTGTACTGTGTTTTGTAGATGGTTTTCATTAGTTCTTTTGGGGATTCTTTTGGGAATCCTCCTTGTATATTATTCGGGCCTAGTGCTTTGTCGTTTTTAGGGGTAAGGAACGCTCTTTCCACTTCTGATTTCATAATCTGGGGACCTGGAGGATCGTCGTTCTATGTTTAGTCGTTCGCACCTTGGTCTTCGAATAGTTCCTGAACGTATTTCCCCAACATGTCAATCAGCTCTGTTTATCTGTTGTTATTTTTCTGGTATATATTTAATGGCGTGCTGTGGTCGTATTTCGCTTTCTTCTTGGTAGTAAGTCTTGTAAGTTCTCTCATTTTTTATGCATATTATGCTAATCATACTTTTTTCACATTGCTCAATTTCATGGCATTTCTCCGTCAGCCACTGCTCTTTCGCTTGTCTGATTTTTCTTCTAATTTCGTTGTGGATTTCACGGTATTTTATTTGGTTTAGATTTTTCTGCTTTCTTCTTCCTCCATCATATCAATGATTTCTTTATCCACTCTTGGGTCTTAGTGCAGTCACAGTGTTAGTAATGTTGTGCATGTTTGATCGATATTGGTCTTAGTTCCGCACCATTTACCGGTTTCGGTTGTATGCTTTTACTTATGTTTTCCATGTTTTTATTTAGCGTTTTCTGTATTTGTTATTTTAAGTCAGGATTGTGCAGTTTTCTGATATCTTTCCTGGTGTTGTGCGGGTTTTTCTTTTCGAGGAATTTCAGTTTGGCTTCGAATCTGACAACTACTGCGTTATGGTCCTAACGGATATGTTTTAGCTGATTTGATTGCATTTCTATATCCCTTTGGTACTATAATGTAGTCTATTTGATTTCTTTTTGTTTCCTGCTAGAGACTTCCATGTGTAGAGCCTTATTACTAACTGTTGTTCTTGAATGACTTGTATCAGGCGATTTTTCTCTTTCGTTTATAATTCCCAAACCGAACATTCCCGCTACGAGTGTTTTGGTCCATCTGCCAACTTTGGAATTCATATCGCCAATTATTAGAGTTATCTCGACGTTTTTTTGTCATCTGGGTTAGTTTTTAAAGTTGGTTGCAGAAGTCTTCGATGATTTCGTCCTCTTTGTCAGTCGTTGGTGCGTATAACATGAATGATGTTTATGTCTACTGGGAATGCCTTTAATGGTCAGAGTAGCATTCTATCCGAGTATTGGGTTTTGAACTTTAAGGATTAGTTTACACTTGTTGATATAATTATGCCATCTACATTTCTGTGAGGTGTTGTGTCATTTCCATAGTAGTATATTGCGTAGTTTCTTATCTTGCTTGCGTTGGCCATTGCCAGGCCCGTGGGTTTCACTGATGCCCATTTTATTTATTTCTAGTCTTTTTTTTTCATTACTTTGTGTGCCTTGCTATTTTCAAACATACTTTGTATATTCCAGTGCCGGTTTTTGTGTGTTTTTGTCTTTGTTCTTACGGAGATTCCTCGTACCCTTTATCCATTGAAGCGCTGCCGGGGACTAAGGGCCGTTTTTAATTCGTTGCTCATTTTAACTATAATCTGGAGAAATAATGAGCTGGTTGCCCCTTGCTTTCCTCATCGTAGTTTTGTAACCGTTAGTGTCTTCGCTTACAAATTTCTTAGGTTGAACCCTGTCGAGATCATTTCTCATTCGCCTCATCCCGGTGTTGACGTTGCTGCTTCCCAACGGCAGTCAGTGCTAGTTTTTTATCCGCCCTGGATATTTCATTTCCCTAGTACCATCGATATCTAGGAGGCGTTCCCCTATTCGCCAACTTGGTAGGCGCCCGATGGAGGAATAGTATCCCCGCACGGGATGGAAATTTTAAATGGACTTTTTATTTTATTTATATATTATTATTTTTAAAAATAAATTTAATTTATATTGAGAGCCAGTGGCGGATGGGCCATAGGACGAACCGGGAAATTTCCCGGTCGGCCGGCTGTACATAGTCCACAGTGCCGGTGGCTGATAGTACGTCTAAGTGAGGTCTATAAAGCTGGCACACCCACCTCTTCAAAATTCAAATTTGATAAGACCAGAATTATGTGCTCTATATGTGCTAATTATGTGCTGCAATCGCGATTTTTGTACTCGAAGCGTTCAATGAAAAAATCAAATTTTATTAGTGGGGGTGCTAACTTACAGTCAAGCTAGCACCCACCCATCTAATAAATTCGGACACCGATACCAAATAAGCACTACAATTATGTTATGTGCTATTTATGTGCTTTCCAAGTACCCCGGAGTGAATTCGCTAACTCAACACCTTGTGCGAAAAACTCACCCCGAACGGAATTATGGGGAAATCGCCCCATAAGAGCTGAAATCTATAATAATCGAGTACACAAGTTTTAACCAACGCGATATTGTTGCAATGATTATGTGCTCTTCATATATGATATTCCCATTTTTTGTGCTTGCACCATTGTACGATCAATTCACCCGGATCTGTATTAGCATTAAGAGGTGAAATCTTCAAAAATCGAGAACAGAAATTTTAAATGACGCAAAATTGTTTCAATAATTATGTGCTCTTCAGATATGCTATTTACGATTTTTGTACTCTAACCCTTGTGCGAAAAGGTCACCCCGAACGGAATGAGCCATAAGCGAAAAACTCACCCCAAACGGAATGAGCCAGTAGGGGTCAAATCTATAATAATCGAGCACACAACTTTTAACCAGCGCGATATTGTTGCAATAATTATGTGCTCTCCAGATATGATATTTCCAATTTTTGTGCTTGCACCCTTGTACGAAAAACTCACCCTGAACTGTATTAGCCTTAAGTGGTGAAATCTTTAATAATCGAGGACAAATATTTTAAATGACTCAGAATTATTGCAATAATTATGTGCAGTTCAGATATGATATTCGCGATTTTTGTACTGGTATCCCTGTAAAAATTATTTCAGCAAAATTTTGACTATAAAATGATAAGTACAACACTTCTTAATAATAATAAAAAGTTTAATATGTATATGTTTCTGAATTATATACATGTATATGTCAAGAACTAACATATTTACATTTATGAAGAATCATCAGAGTCTGTATCAATGATATATTAATAGCCTGCTTCATATTTTTTTTGTGGATAACTGGTTAGTGATATTAATGTTCTGTTTTACATACATTGGTTATAAAACTCATTGGTTTTTATGTTTTAGAGTACCTATTTTGGTTCTGCACTGTCAGCAGTTAGACCAAATCAGTGAAAAACACGTCTGACGCTGATGCAGATATACTGACCACTTGAAATTGTTTTGGTGATGTTTAGTAATATATTATAACATTAATTAACAAATTCGTGTAAACGAAAATTACAATTTAAGTGTGTAACGTTTATTTGTACGAATTTAGTTGATATCAGTGCATATCATGTCTGCAGTTATATATTTTTTTGGTCTTGGATTAGTTGTTCTCGGTTAATTCGAAAAAAAAGGAAATTGGAGATTATGCTGGTTTACAGGGCAAAAGAATACCAAGCTTTCACGATTTTTTTGTGGAAAAATGGTTCGTGATATCAATGTTCTGTTTTTCAATGTCTTAACGTTTATTTGTACGAATTTAGTTGATATCAGTGCATATCATGTCTGCAGTTATATATTTTTTTGGTCTTGGATTAGTTGTTCTCGGTTAATTCGAAAAAAAAGGAAATTGGAGATAATGCTGGTTTACAGGGCAAAAGAATACCAAGCTTCCACGATTTTTTTGTGGAAAAATGGTTCGTGATATCAATGTTCTGTTTTCACACATAGTTTATTTATACTTTCAACGCTATCCTTGAATTTTTATGTACCAAAACAATGTTAAGTGGTCAAGATATCTGCATCGGCGGCATACATGTTTTTCATTAATTTGGTCTGCTGACAGTGCAAACTGCTGACAGTGCAGAACCGAAATAGGTACTCTAAAACATAAAAACCAATGAGTTTTGTAACTAATGTATGTGAAAACAGAACATTAATATCACTAACCAGTTATCCACAAATAAAATTGAAATATACTATTAATATATCATTGATACATCTGATGATCTGATGATTCTTCATAAATGTTTTTACTTCTTGACATATACATGTATATAATTCAGAAACAAATACATATTAAACATTGTATTATTATTTAGAAGTGTTGTACTGATCATTTTGTAGTCAAAATTTAGCTCAAATAATTTTTGCCAAGAAATTATGCATTCCCACGCCGCACAGTGGGGCCCTGTGCGGCGTGCAAAATCCAGTAAATAAAATCTCCCCGACCCTTATTTAAAACAATCGGAAAACAGCCTGAATATATAAATATATTCAACATTTCTAGAGCTCTATAATAATTACTGATTCTTTTTAGGTATTTAAAAACAAAGTTATTTTTCTGGTTTTTGTTGAGTGCCAGGTAAGTAAAAGTAAAGTGCCTGAAAGCTATTAAATAACTGACAAATTTCACAAGAGATTGAATATATTATCCGGAAAGGTTGAATATATTTATATATTCAGGCCGTCTTCCGATTGTTTTAAGTATGTCGTTATATTGAGGTTTTAGTATTTTGGATTATTTTAGTATTTAGGGCAAAAAGGTCTTTCAAATGAGGTATCACTTACCCCACCGTGCAATTTAAAATTATAGGTGTTGTGGTCCCAGCGCGAAGGGGTAATGTGATTTGGTTACAATTTCTTTTGTAAAATGTGTCCCCCTTACAAACAAAGTTGATATGTGCGCGCGTTTTTTTTAAATTATACTTTAACTTTCCGAAAATCCCTCTGTTTCGTTTTCAATGGCCCACCTAGACTGAGAGTCCGGCAAATTTAACTATCAGATTTTAACGATTGAAAAATCTGTAATAAACCTATGTTCAATTTAATTTTAAAGGAAACATTGCGTAACACCCTGTAAATGTATATTTTAGCCCTTTAATTAAAAAGGGCCGACAAATATTATTTCCCGGGCCGCTAAGATGGGCCGCTGTTGAGAGCTATTATTCAACCCGACAGAATTGGAAAAATTTATAACGGAATAAGCTTATTTAACGGCAGAATAAATGGGTGTAATAGTCTTTTTAACTCTTTCAATTGTTTTGAGTTATATACATATTTTATAGTTTATGTGAACAATGCGTGACGACTGCGTAACATTTTAGTCAAACATTGAAATCGTTTTTTTCGTTACGTGCATATTTGAAGCTTTTTGTACATATTTAATCTTGCTATATTTGTCGTTGTTTATAACCAATTTTATCCTGACCGTAACTTGTAATAATTCACAACACGTGAATTCAGGGCAAATATTTTAAACAACGTCAAAATATGTTTTCTAATGACAAGATAATTAAGTGACCGATAAAATAAATGGTGGTACAGTAATTTATATTTACAATTACTTTCACTATAAAATATAAAAATTAATTACTTTCAACTGTATTAGAATAAGCTTATTCTGACATTTTGCATTGCAGCACTCTAAAAAATGCCTTGAATTAAAAAAATCTATAACATACTCTCCAATTGAAATCTGAAGATTAAACAGTCAAAGGTTTGCGTGTCTTAATATTTTAATGCTTATAAATTGTTCGCAAATGAAATAGATATGTTATTCTAAAATTCGTAATTGTTATGGTTTTAATATCATTGCAGCCTTCATTCACTCTGTCGCTTATGATGTCTTCTTCTTCCCCATATTTTTTGTACTAGGTGGAATATGTTAATGATTCCTGTTTCGCCTATTTCCATGTTTTGTGTATGTTCATATTTTCTTGTAGGAAAATAATAGATTTTATGACCTCATTCCTTCTTTTCTAAAGTGGAATGAACAACCCTGTTAAGTTCTTTATTTTTCTAATCTGCTGTACCTGTTGTATCTGAAGTTCCCAATGAAGTGCTCGAGTAATTTTTGCTAATTTAGGTTTTTTAAATATTGTCTAGATTTTGAGCAATGCCCTTTATATTGTCCCCATATAGTCTCCATTATTTTTCCCCAATATGAGCGTAAGTGCACCAATTGAGATTGAATATAGCAGTAGTAGGATGAGATACTTGATTTTCTAACTTACAAAGTTTACATTTTTACTCATAAAGCAACAAATGTTTAATTTAGGGAACGTATGTAATTAATAAATTTAATTTATAGTCTATTAGTAACCTCAAGTCTCATTACAGTTGAATTTTTGGACATTTAAATTAATCTATTGACCGTATTATAGAATTGATCGATGTAACTATTAGTCATCATATAATTGCATATAATTACGTATTATGACATATTGTTCTTTATAGTCCACTTACATATAATTTCATTGTATATTTCTCCACCGTTCCAATTATATGTTAGGTAAATGTACTTAGCTACGTAAATGTAACAATTTTTCGAAAAATATGTCTGTAATACAAGTTTTATTTGTAACTGCTAGTACAATATACATTTACCTCTCATTTCTGGAAAAATGTGGACATTTATCTAATGATTTTGGTAAATGTATATACTCTTGCGTTAACTGATAAGCAAACCCAATAATATTTGTAATTTAAAGTGCCCACACATTAGAAAAGATGAGTACCTAGTAATGATCTTTATGGTTAAATATACCGCTTACATCTTTCTCGTATTCAACCAACCTTTGAGAGGTTTTAATATTTGGAAATCGGAGATAATCGGTGATACTGACAACTGGAAGGAATAGATATTGCCTAAGCGGCAGACTTATATTCTTTTAATTATCACTACTACATGTGGATGGAATAGTTGAATATGGTAGAAAAGTTGATGAGGGTGAAACGATTGAAAGTTTAGAAAGAGTAGTTGTAAGGGTAGAATAGTATGTAGAATTTTGAGGTGCGCACCACATGATTTTGTAGTTGGCGAAAATAAATATTTCAACATTTTAAATATGAACATTCTACATTAAAAAGTTCTGTCTCAAGGCTATCGACAGTGAAGATACCAAAATATTAATTTCAATAATAAAGTCAATGATCTATGCTGAAATGGTAGATTTTTTTATATATTTCTTACAATTATCAAGCAGCAGCTCTATAAATTTATATCTGTCAGTTCCGGTTTGACTTTGTGGGGCTGCTTACACCAAATGATAAAATATATTGCAGAACTGACATAATATAAAAATGTTTTAACGCTTGAAGTACTTCAATTACATTTTTATTGAACATGGGTATCCATAAGATAGTCCTTGACAACATTCCAATGCTTGAGAATAGAAAATTGATACTTGGACCAACATATCGTCGGCGACACAAGAAAACCTCGTATCTCCTAAAAGTTTTAGAGTGAGATAGCTATACCATTTATGGCCCAGAGTGTGATATCTGCAATGCTAAATCCTCGTAACTCCATAAAAATTCTGCAATGGATTTATTGCAGAATTTTTATTGGAGTAGTGAGGATTTAGCATTGCAGAGATCAGACTCTGGGCAATAAATGTTCGTTAATACCATTTATTGACCAGAGTCTGATAAATGGTAGTTATACCATTTATTGCCCAGAGTCTGATTTCTGCAATGCTAAATCCTAGTAACTCCATAAAATTCAGTAATAAATCCATAGCAGAATTCTTATGGAGCTACGAGGATTTAGCATTGCATAGATCACACTCTGGGCAATAAATGGTATAACTATCTCACTCTAAAAGTTTTTAGGAGTTACGAGGTTTTCTTGTGTCGCCGACGGTATGTAGGACGAAGGTACCTACAAAAAGTTTTTATTTGGAATTTTGCAAAATCGTTCAGTTTACTCACAAAAGTGAAAAATGTGAAAAGCGATTTTGTTTTCAATTTACATGGGTTTAAATGGTGAAAGCGGTTTGCGAGAAAAAATCCTCCTTAAAAACGGTTTGTCCCGGAAAAATTGAACTAACATACTTTTCAAAAGAAAATGTTCTCTTTCGAAGAGTGATAAGTTTCGTGTTGGTGGAATCCGGAAAGTTGGACAAAAAAACTTATTAAAATCCCATTTCAAAGCTATCGACCCTGAATATGCGAAAATATTAACTTCAATAGAAAAATCTATGATCTATATAGACCTTAAATAATTTTTAACATCTTTGTTATAGTGTTCTAGCTAAAGCTGTTATTATATTTATGTTTGAATTTATTACTATAAGTTTCGGTCTGAATTTGAGGAACGGCAGCCGCCACCAGATAAAATATTTTGCAAAATTGATAGAAATGTTAGATAGATGGATTTTTTCCTACAAACGTGTATTTTGGTATCTGGGTTTTTCAAAGGGAATGGTGTAGAAACGCCTTGTTTCCATTACATTGATAAAGTTACAAGGAACTTGATAACCAAGACACCCCTTCCGGTAATCTGGTCGAATAATCGAAGGCTTATGGTACTGTTGACCACAATATTCTTCTAAATAAAATGGAAAAGTATGGAATCAGAGGCTGTCCCTCTGTTAGAATTTTAGAATAGTTAGAATAGGTGACTGTTAGAATAGGTGAAGTCCTACTTATCCAATCGTAAGCAGATCACGAAAATTGAAACGCCTTACGGTTTTGTAACATCTACGACGAGAATAGTCAGGACGAGGATACCTCAAGGGAATATTTTGGGCCATATCCTATTTATACTCCAGCATAAGTTGACATTTATCGAGAAAACCCCAACATGTTCCGGTATAAAACTCTTTAATGCATTGCCTAAAGATATCAGATTCATAATGGAGTTAAGAAATTATAAACATAAATGTTTTCAATATATCCTCTTTTATTTCAACAAACCTCTTATCCATATGTCACAAAATCGTTCATACAACAACCTTCCCCTTTTTGGCCACATACTTAAGTCCGCTATACCCGCATCTGTTCCTAATCATGTCTTTAAATTGTTCCACTTCCTCAGTCAATTTCTTCGTACATTCAAATTGTACTTTATTTCAACTTCTACGAATTTTTAACATCATCGATATAGTCTGACTTATAATTGAGGAGCTCAATGCCAGTGTGGGCCAAAACCATTCACTTGCATAGTAAGATATTTGTGTTTAAAATTTTCAGAAAACTTATTTCGCAAATTTAGTACATCATTACAACTCCAATTTTCACAGGATTTTGTAGGTGCCCTACTTTTGAGAGGTAGTTAAAGAATAGGTGTTGCAAAATTTTCCAATGTACATGAAAATTGGTTTTTCTTAGGCATGGCCACTATGGCTTTATCGATTTTCTAGTTTTGCCTTGCAATTTGTAGACTTGGACCAAGAGAAAAATACCCCAACATATTGTAGTTTTTAAAATTCCATTTTAATAAAATATATTGTAACTTATTTACTTATTATTATAATAAAAATAATTTAAAAAGTAAAAAAGAAGTAATATTTTTTGTTTTAAAAAGATAATAATATATTTTTTATGTATATTTTTATATTTATATCAAAAAGATATTTTTGATTAATAAAATATAACTAAAAAAATAGCCTGCCTATCTATAATAATAGTTATTAACATTCATCAGCCTCTGTATCACTTAAATCAAAATGCTCTGATTCATTATCGTGTACGGAGTTTTTATTTATTTTTTTATTTTTTCCTTTTTTTTCCGTTGTCAAACTTAGGTAAAAGTGGGAGGGGAAGGATAAAATCTAGCAAAGATTGCAAGTCTGCTTTTTTGCGCAGAAATGGAATCCCCATTTGGGTGAAGTGCAGGCAAATTGTGTGTAATTAAAATATTTTTTTATTATTTCGCTTTGCGATATTCACGTTATCATAGGAAAACATTGATTCGTTGTGACCGTAAGAAAAATCGGTTTGGCCCACTCTGGTTCTCATAAGAACAACCAGATGCCAGTGATGCCAAAACCTGTATAGTGCTGCCATTTCTTGATAAGGGCTCAAACTAAACATGAACCACTCTGGCTCTGACCAGAATTATTTTGAATATATGTTTCTTTGCGTAACTCGATTCACGAAAAAAATAGGTTTGGTCCACTTTGGCTTTGAGCTCCTCAATTATAACTAGCATTCTTGTTTCTAAAACTTTTTCCGACCATCATTTCTTCCATACCTGTTTCCGTTCTTACTAGAATAACTACGTCTTCAGCGTAAGCTAGGCTCGTTTTTACTATTACATTAACCTACTTTTTCCTTTCCAATTAATACACCAACATTTTGTCCCTTTCCTAATACCTCCTCAAGCTCTATAGAGTCTTCTAGACTTTCATAAATTTCTTTGGCTGTGGCTTTGATAGATATAGTAATAATTGTGACATGAGATGTTTCCTTGTAGATTTTTCTAGCGTAGTGTTGCCTTTGTAACTACATTGATAAAATGTTTATGAGAAGCGTTAGCGATTATCTGGATTTTTCTTTTTATTATTATGAATTGTAATTTCTCCGTATTTTTTGTTGCTTCTTGTTCAGTATTTTTTTCATTATTGTAAAATCACATAGCTTCTAAGTGAATTACTTTTAATTAATTGTGTTTCATCTTGTGACTTTCTCTTGTAACGGTTTCAATATATTTTTATATTCAACATTGCTGGGGTACAATTTGTTACGTTCCCTTATTTTATAGTATATGCTCGTAAACAACCCTTGCCCTGTCTCATTTGTAAATTTCCTCGCCTTATGGATACTCGCTAGGAATATTTTTGAAAAGGTACTTTTTAACTTTTCAGTTTCATTTTCAACGTTCAGAGATAATTTAAACAACTTAAATTAGAATTAGTGTTTATATTATAAAAAGTATGACAAATGACGACATTTCAGAAAGAAAAATAAGTTAAATAAGTTGTTTTCACCGAGGTTTCTAACAAAATTTTGAAAGTAATTTATCCGATAATTTTATTCATTTGCACAAAAAAGTTTTCGTACTCTTGGCGTTCCGAGAATAATTTAGAATAAATTTATTTCTACCCATATAATGAAATTTATTAGTAGTATTACTTACCAAAACATTTTATTAAAATTCAAACTCCATTTTATATCTGGGTAAGTAAATATCAATATCTACAATATCAATAAATTATAGTGAAGTTCTTGTTGTATAGAACTTGATGCTTTCAAGTTTTTAATAATTAGATTCTAAAATATTTTTTAGGTGTAGGAAATATAAGGGTCTAGATATATAGAGAACTTAGTTAAATCATTTATGAAAGCAATAGCAATTTCCCTATTTCATTGTAAATTTTATTAACTAGGAATATTTAACTAAATTGTTTACCGAAACAACTATCGGTCTATTTAACATAAAGGTTTAGGGTACGTTAGATTTATATGGGTCGATGTGAATTATTTCGGAATTCTGTAATTTATTTTTCAAGAACTGAAGGATATCTAAATAAATTCTAAATAAGTAGATAATTCGATGTGAAGTCGTTTGGAAGTAGAGATTTTTGTGGGAGACAGTAGCTCTATCAACTTAGCACCCATTTTCTTGAAAATTATACTTGGAACCAATTTTTATATTCCATTTCGTTTGTACTTGAATGTACTGAGAGTACATTTGTTTGTACCTTTTCCAAAAAACAAAAAATCTTCATTTAGCAAAAGTAAACACCCCCTGTCAAGGGAGGCGATTATTTTGCAAGGTACAAACAAATTAATTGAATGTACTTTAATGTGCTTTTAACGATTTTCATAAAAAACAATTATTGTTACTCATATTACAATTATTTATAAATACAGCACCCTCTTTTAAGGAGGGCGAATTTTTTCCAAGGTACAAACAATTCAATTGATTGTACTTTAATGTACTTTTAACGATTTCCATAAAAAAACAATTATTGTGACTCATATTATAATTATTTACATATACAGCACCCCCTTTTAAGGGAGGCGAATTTTTTCCAAGGTACAATCAATTCAATTGAATGTACTTTAATGTACTTTCAACGAATTTAATAAAAAATAATTAGTCTTGCTGATATTACAGTTATTTACATATACACATACATACTTTACATGTAATTATCGATTTTATTTTTATATTATTTATTTTAGGTTGTTGTACGGTCTATTTCTCTGATTCTGGTATATTTCGTAATCTCAATATGTAATTCGTTTAAAATACTAATGGCATCATTATAAATTGTTTTAAACGATGTTATAGCATTTTTCTTCTTGTTTGATTTGATCAATAAATCAGTAAAATCAATCAATAAAATTAATAAAAGAGAATTAAGCCACTATTTACTATTTAGGATCTACATAACTCATATAAACCGAATATGTAGGGCGTACGTGGCTTAAGTATATGCCGAATATAAGCAAACAGAATTTAGAAGAAACGGCTTTTAATGCTGACAACTACTTTTTAAACTAATATCCAGTCCATAAACATCTTTTAAAATAATAAAGCAATAAAATATTTGAATGTCGATAATTTTTAACAATAAAAATTTAAATTCTCCAAAAAATTCTCCAAATAATATTGAATATAGTAGAAGAAATTTTTATTTATCAGCGACCAAAAATATTATTCAAATTGGCACTACTAATCAATGGTAATCATTTGAAACCTATCGAAGTGGAAAAGAGATTACTCAAAATAACAAATATAATGCTTTTGATGCTACAAATTATTGTCTTCGTGCTGGGTTTATTAACTGGGCAAATTACCATAATTAAATCGCTTCTAATAAAACTTGTAGAGTTTACGACATTGGCAAAATATTGTCAACGAAATGAGTTAATAATTATATATATATATATATATATATATATATATATATATATATATATATATATGTATATATATATATATATGTATATATATAAATATATATATATATATATATATATATATATATATATATATATATTTATATGTGTGTGTATAAATAAAATTAGAGCTGAGCTTTTATTAAAAATTACACGAAAGGATATATTGGACCATAATATAATGGATTGTACGATGAACGTAGCAAATCTTATTGATAATTTACTCGATGATGAACCATCTGTTTCCCAAAACAAAATTGCATAACCTGCACTTTAGGAAATAATCTTATGCCACTATATAAGAATTATTTACGGGGTATACAAGAGAGCTTGAATGAGTATGATTGTGGACATAATTTAACCTGTCATAGTTGTGGAAACAAAAAGTTCGAAACATCAAATGGCGGATATAATTTAATAATAGACATCGATGCTTTGAAATATACGGTATCGGCAAACCATGCATGCTATTCTGATAAATGTGCCCATAATTATGATAGCGGTCTAATTCGAAATTAAAAAAAATGAGTTCATCAGTTATTTCACACGACATTATTAACATTAAATGAATTCCATATATTTTTGCAATAACAACCACTACCTAATGGTTCATTATTGACGATATCGTATAAATTACATTGATTAAATTTAGTTTAAAATAATTCTGTGCGAAATAACTGATAAACTATTTTCATTTTTAATTTTGACTTCATAATAATGGGCACAAATATCAGGTAGATTTCGGATTGGATGAAGTACCTTGTCAAGTTAATATTTTTGGAAATACGTACAAATTAGTAGCTTTAATATCGCGAGTAGAATTTGAAGACATTGGTCATTACGAATGTTACGCACCAAAAATTTCAACGAATTCGAATTTGCAGCTTCATGACGGAAAAACACCGACAATCAAAAATCTAAAATTTAACTATTAAAGAGACAAAAAATAAACGATCAAGACATATATTATGGTATTTAAGATATTAAATATTGATACGTGATGAGCCGTATTTATACTACAAATATTTATACTAACAATAAGAAGATTTATAATAAAAATAAATTAAAAACTGTATTTTTTTGCTTTATATATTGTAATGATAAGAATATGTTATTGTCGAAATCGACGAATGTATTTGTTACTTTGATGCTATTGATATGTACTTGATTAATATTTAAAATAAAAGTAATACTAAAATATTATAAGTTTATAAAATATACTTCATGTAATTCATTGAAAATCCTCAAATTTTTATTTGTAGAATAAAGAAATCACTAATCAATAGAACATACTTCATTATTTGTGAACTAAAAATCTAAATCCCATAAGTAGCAATTTAAAAAAAAAAAAAAAAATTAATATTATTATTACGCAGCCAAGATAATTTTTTGAAGGATGTATCTATCTTCGATAGAGCAAACATATTCTTGAACCACGATATTTTCTCTTGGTTCATTATTAAGTGGTTACCCTTCCAAGTTCTATTCTTACTCAATGCTGCTTAATTTTCTTTTTTCATGATCTTCTCAATTTTCTCTGAAGCTGAAATTCTGCCTTCATCACAATCCTAACTTTAGATCATCTTAGCAACGGGGAATATATGAAAATATCTGGTGCAATGTCTGTCTCTGCACTCTGTGATTCACAATAAAGACAACGAACTTGTTGACATAAGTATTAGTGATGATAATGATGACATTGTATTTCGGCCGAGACGGCCAGATGATGTTCCAAATGTGTTGTCGTTTACAGAACTTCCAAGTGGAATAAATCAAGCTAATATGCACAATGTTAACTCAAGATCATCACCATTTGATTATTTCATGTTATTTTATGAGGAGGTGTTTAATATTATTTTGGCAGAAAGTAATAGATACTATCAACAATATCTTGCTACTAGACCAGGAACAAGTGCTCCTCCGCAAAACATTACGATGAATGAATTATATAAGTTTCTGGCACAAACACTTCAAATGGGCCACTGCCATCGAGATTCCATCAAAGATTATTGGTCAAGAATGGAACAATATTATACACCATTTTATTCTAAAGATATGACTCGGGATCGTTTTCTACATTAAAATTTTTACATTTTGCCGATAACGAAAATCCACCTGACAGAAATGCTTACGACTACGATAGATTTTGGAAAGTAAGAAACATTTTTACAGTTCTAAAACGGAAATTTGATGAAATGTATAATCCATCAGAACATCTATCTAATCACGGAATTGCTATCAAACCTCTCATAGTAGAAGACTATAATAGGCACATGGGATGCGTTGATAAAAGTGACTGAATGGCAAATAGTTTTAGTATAGCCAGAAAAACGTGGAAGTGGACGAAAAAAATTCATTCCTCAAAAATCATTTTACAAGTTTTTTCATTTTACCGATATGACTATTGTCAACGCCTATATATTATATAAATCGTGTGGTGGTCAATTAACCCACAAAAAAATTAGAGAGTAATTAATTACAGACATTTTAATAAAGGTGCACATCGGAAATGACATGCCCACAGTAGTAAGTCGGGGTAGACCAAGTCCATGAGCAACTAACCCTACTCGGTTGGAAGTGAAACATTCACAACATTGGCCAAAAAGGCAGTAGAAGGCGTTTATGTTCGACAAACATTGACACAAACATTGAAAAATCCACAACATTGTTTTATTGTCAAAAGTGCGATGTTGGCTTATGCGTAACAGACTGTTTTTAAGAGTGGCACAGACAGGTGCATTACGATTAACCCTTAACCACCTGCCATACGTCTCAGGTGAGAAAATTACTGCTACTTTGGGTCTGAGAGACGTATGTCAGGTGGTTAGGTGTTAATGTCAAATACACTTTTGAGCAAGTATTATCAAAAATTACAGAAATTTTATAATTATGACAGAACAGAATAATATTATGTAATTATTATGTGTAGTTACGAAATATTAATTATTTATAATATAATTATTTCAATTATAGTACAATAGATTATATACAAATAATATTTAAATTTTGTACTCCATCTTATAATTTTTATCAATTTCGTATGCTTTATACTAATAACTTTCAGTTAGACTAATTGTGTTTTATGAAAATCGATAAAAGTACATTAAAGTACATTCAATTGATTTGTTTGTACCTTGGAAAATATTCACCTTCCTTAAAAGTGAGTGCTGTAAATGTTAATAATTGTAATATCAGTAACACTAATTGTTTTTTTATAAAAATCGTTAAAAGTACATTCAATTGAATTGTTTGTACCTTGGAAAATAATCGCCTCCCTTAAAAGAGGGTGCTCACTTTTTTTAATGAAGATTTTTCGTTTTTTGGTAAAGGTACAAAAAAATTACTCTCAGTACATTTAAGTACAAACAAAATGATATATAAAAATTGGTTCCAAGTATTATTTTGAAGAAACCGGTTGCTAAGTTGATAGAGCTGGAGACAGTTTATTAATTGAAACTAGTGATTATAATTATATTAAACGTGTCCAGGTTAGAAGTTTTTCTTATCTTGAACTTGCGTAGGCATAACTATTTTAGGTTTACTAAGTTTTTTACGCTTTCAACTACCCATAAATTCATCAAATTCTTAACGATAACCTGATTCGGATTTATAAATGAAAACTAATTCAATGAAATAATTAAGTTGTCAAATTAATTAATTAGAATAAGAATAGGAATAATTACAATAAAATCAAACAAACTTAAGTAATTGAAAACATTATAAACAAAAATATTAAAAATTGTGAAATCAAATTTTTCATGCAAAAAAACCAACTCGATTTTTTTTTAGTTCCATACACATTTTTGTTATCAATTGGCAATATTTGTTAACATATCGTTTTGGTGAGTAGGATGGTTACTACCTGGTAATCCATACTTACATTGAATTGATAAATTCACTATGTTTTAACCACACTTAATACGTACAAATATTACATGACTTCAGAGTTAAATAAATTTAAACACTTTTCACGACTCAAGTTGCGACTGTTGAAGTTATTTAATATTTTACATATCGAGTGGGGTGAAAACATTGCTAATTTATCAATTCAGTGTATTATGAATTTGTTTTTATCCCCCTTGTATTTTGTTGTCTCTCAATTCAAGGAGATTCGTCGCTGAAATCTTCACATAAAAAAAAAACTTGGGCAATCATGCGACCAAGACTAGAAAGATTAGACTAGACGGACGGGACTAGACTAACAAGACTGGACTAAGAAGACTAGACTTACTAGACTAGACTGTCAAAACAAAACTGACAAGACTAGAATAAAAAGACTAGGTTTTTTGGAATAAACTGGAATAAACGTACAACACGAGACTAACAAGACTAGACCAACAAGACTAGACTAAATGTTGACTGTATTATATAATAGATTCAAGACCGTGTTATAGTATAACTATGTAATTAATTTAAACTGTTTAATTTGAATAACTATGTATTTAGTTGGTGTGGTAGTTAAAGATATTATAGATAAGAAGCATATTATTAGGATGTGAAAATTTAACTTGCAATAATAAACAAAAAACTTCCACGAAATACGCTATAACTTCTTGAACGTGTCCAGGTTATAAATTTTTGTTATCTTATGCTTGCGTAGGCATAAATATTTCAGGTTCACTAAGTCTTCCACGTTTTCAATTACCCATAAATCCATCAAACTCTTAATCTATAGTTCGGGTTTATAAATGGAGACTTAATTCATAAACTAATTCATTTGTGAAATTAGTTAATAAGAATGGGAATAATTACAATAAAATCAAGCGAAATTAAATTATTCAAAACATTATATCAACAAAAATTATAGAAATTTTGGGACTAGACTGACTGACTGAGAAGATTGGACAGACAATTCTGGACTGACAAGACTAGATTGACAAGACTAGACTAACGAGACTAGACTGACAAGACTTTTTTTTGAGGGGCGTAGCTGTAGGTTGTACAGAGAAGTGATCCCCGGGATACCAACTAGGCACCCCGGAAACGCTTGTCGCATGGCTTAAGAGTGCCAGTTGTTTTTGTCTTGCTAATTTTAATCTATTTGTTTTTCCGACAAGACCAGATTAGATTGACAAGTTTTCAAAGATCTTGTCTTAGAGTGACAAGACTAGAACGACAAGACTAGACTGACAAGACTAGATCGACAAGACTAGATGGACAAGACTGGGCGGACAAGACTAGGCGGACATGATTAGGCCGACAAGACTAGAACGACATTACTAGACGAACAAGGCTAGACGGATACGACTAGGCGGACAAGACTAAGCGGACAAGACTAGGCGGACCAGCTAGGCGGAGAAAACTTGGCGGACAAGACTAGGCGGACTAGACTAAGCGGACAAAACTAGGGCGACAAGATTAGACGGACAAGACTCGACGGACAAAATTAGACGAACAAGTGTAGTCCTCAATAACCAAGTTAGCTCTAGGCATAGTGCCTCTTTCTGTTTTGCCCACTACCGTGATTAAAAACCACAAAACCAATGATGTTAACTCCTTCGGGTAACTTCAACCTAAGGACATCGTCGTAGAGTATGTTTCACGGGGTCGATCGTCCGGAGGGTCGTCATCGGAGTCGCTCTCCAGCTCTGGTTTTTCGATGTTCTCGTCGATGATGTACGCAGGTTTGAGTCTATCGATCGTAACTGGTACGTGTCTTCCCCGCATCAAGAGAATGAAAACCTTGTCAGTGCGAGAAATTACTTTGTACGGACCATCATACGGCAGTTGGAGAGGTCCGTTTGGTGCGTCGTGGCGCACAAAAACGTGGGTAGCAGTGACGAGATCCTTAAAGACGAAGATTCTGCGCTCACCGTGCCTGGACCCACTGACTGGACGGAGTGTCTCGAAGCGTTGACGAAGTTCCTTCACGAATTCAGCGGAGTTGTCGACCTCTGGGATCGCCCGGGATACCAGGAATTCTCCGGGAAGGCGAAGGGGCTGACCGTAGACCATCTCGGCTGTTGTCGCCTGTAGGTCGTCCTTCCAAGCTGCACGTATGCCAAGTAGCACCGTTGGGAGCGTTTCAGTCCACCGAGTAGCCTGCAAGCACTTGATGGAGCTTTTTAGCTGCCGATGAAAACGTTCGACCATGCCATTGGCCGCTGGGTGGTACGCCGTTGTGTGCAGGTGCGTCGTCCCTAGGAGTTGGTTGAGGCAGCGGAACAGGTGGGACTCGAACAGCCTGCCTTGGTCGGTGGTGATCCGGAGAGGTGTGCCAAAACGTGCAACCCAGCTGTTGTAGAAGGCGCGGGCAACGGTTTCGGCTTCCTGGTCCTGTAGAGGGATTGCCTCCGGCCATCGCGAGAAACGATCAACGCAGGTTAGGCAGTACCTGTATCCCTGCGAGTACGGCATGATGATCAGGTCCAGATGAACGTGCTCGAACCGGCGGGAAGGTGCTGCAAATGAGCCGACTGGAGCGGATACATGCCTGGTGACCTTGGATTGCTGACACTGGATACAAGCTCGTGCCCAGGTGCGACAGTTCACGTTGATGGAGGGCCAAACGTAGCGCTGTGTCATCATTTTCGTTGTTGCCCTGATCCCAGGATGAGACAGCCCCTGGATGGCGTCGAAGGCTGCCCTGCGGAACGGCGTCGTGAGAAAAGGCCTGGCAGTGTGTGTTTTGACGTCGCAGAAGATCGCGGCGTCTGAACCCGGAATGCGGATTTGTCGCAAGTCCAGCTCGGAGCTGTCATCTTGCAAGAGTCCTTGAAGTTCCTGATCTTGTTGCTGCGATGTCGCCAGAGCCTCGAAGTCCATTGGAACAGTGATCTCGTCGACCCTGGATAGAGCGTCGGCGACGACGTTGTCTTGCCCCGCGATGTGCCTGATGTCGGTTGTAAATTGGCTAATCAAGTCCAGGTGACGGAATTGGCGTGGCGAGCATTTGTCGGACCTCTGGCGGAAGGCGAAAATTAGCGGCTTGTGGTCCGTGAGGATGGTAAACGGACGGCCCTCGACCAGATTCCTGAAATGCTGAACTGCACAGTAAATCGCTAGGAGCTCCCGATCGTATGCGCTATATTTATTCTCGGAGCTACTAAGCTTCTTTGAAAAGAATCCAAGCGGCTCCCAGTGATCGTCGACTCGTTGTTGAAGGACTGCGCCTATGCTGTAGTCCGACGCGTCGCACGCCAGAGACAGGTCTGCGCCGGGTCGAGGATGCGCCAAGAGTGCTGCGGTGGCCAGCTCCTCCTTGCACTGCATGAAGGCTGCCTCGGCTCCGTTGTTCCACTGAATCGGCGTGCTCCCCTTGATGTTACCTTTGAGAAGGTCGTTGATGTTCGCCTGTGTTTTAGCACCCCTGGGTAGAAACCTTCGATAAAAATTGAGCATCCCCAGGAACTGCCGTAGTCCTTTGGCAGTCTTCGGCTTCTCATATTCTCGGATCGCGGCGACTTTTTCGGGAAGCGGTTCTGTTCCTCTCTCGGAGACGCGGTACCCTAGAAACTGTATGGTTGCCGCGCCGAAACAGCACTTGTTGGGGTTGATCACGACACCAAACTGCTGCAAGCGTTCGAACAGGGTTTGCAGATGACCACGATGCTCCTCTTCGGACGATGATGCCACCAAGATGTCGTCTATGTAAGCGTAGCAGAAATCCAAACCGCGGAGGACTTCGTCGATGAACCGCTGGAACGTTTGCGCGGCGTTTCGCAATCCGAAGCTCATGGATGGAAACTCGAATAATCCAAATGGTGTGGTAATGGCCGTTTTAGGAACGTCTTCTTCCGCGACTGGAATTTGGTGATATGCCCTTACCAAATAGATCGAGGTGAAGATCTTCTTCCCATTGAGCGTCTGCGCGAAGTCTTCGATGTGGCGCACCGGGTAACGATCCGGGATGGTGCGTGCGTTGAGGGCCCGATAATCACCACAGGGACGCCATTCGTCGCCTTTCTTTGGCACCACGTGCAAAGGTGAAGCCCAACTGCTCTTAGATGGGCGGCAAATGCCCAACCGCAGCATGGACTCGAACTCCTTTCTGGCGTTCAACAGTCGGTCCGGGGCAAGTCGACGCGGTCTTGCGGCTTCAGGTGGTCCGGGCGTCGTGTGTATGTGGTGGACGGTGCTGTGTTTCACTGTTGGTGCCTTGCCTGCTCCGTCGGGTCGCGTGATTTCTGGGTAGCGCTGCAAAAGCTCGTGATATTCAGAATTTCCGATGACGATTTTGACACTTGCGATGTTACCCGAACTCGGCCTATTTCCGGTCGTCTTGACTTGCGTCAGGCTATCTACGAGATATTTGTTTCGCATGTCAACCAGCAGACCGTAGTGAGCCAGGAAATCGGCGCCAATAATCGCGCGTGTTACGTCCGCGATCACAAGGTTCCACGTGAAGTCGCGTCTCAATCCGAAATCCAATGTCATTGTCACTGAGCCGTACGTCGCAATCGGCGTGTTGTTTGCTGCGGAAAGTTCGTAGTTCGTCTTTGTCCGGCGACCACGCACAAGTTTACGGGGAAAAATACACAGATCCGAACCAGTATCCGAAATCAGAAATTTCGTGCCGCTAATGCGATCTGGCACGAACAAGCGGCGTACGTTTGGGCAGTCATCGCTTGCCGCCATAAGCGATGATCCGCTTAGTTTCCCGAACGCGCGGTGAAGACGGCGTTTAACTCGCACGGAGGCCTGCATTTGCGCGCACTGTCACCGAACGTGTAATGGTACCAGCACATTCCGTCGTACTGGACCGGAAGGCGAGAACCTGAGCGGTTGCGGTTCGACGGTGACCGATCCGAGCGGTCTCGACTGATTGAACGGCTGCGGCGCGCTTGCTGGAGCTCTGACCTAATGGCCGAGATTTCCCGTCGGTTGTCTATCTGCACCTCCGCCAATTGTCGTTGGAGGCCGGCCAATTGCTCTAAGATCTTCGACTCGAGGGAAGATGACACTGCGGATACCTGGTTTCGCGGCTGTAGGGTCCCGATCGAGTCCAAAACGTTGTCCGCGATCCTGGCCAACTCGTCGAGGGAGGTGTTTTCTTGCTGCGTCGCTAGGCAGGCCCGCACGACCGGGTTGAGGCGGTCCATCCAGAGGGCCTTGGTGATGTCCTGGGCCCCGTGTTCGCCGGCAAGTAGCTGCAGCTGTCGCAAAAATTGTGACGGAGTTCGGTCGCCGATGTCCTCGCGCTCCAACAACTGCCGTGTCCGTTGTTGCTGTGTTTTTCCGAGTCTCCTGATAAGTTCGTCCTTCAGCTTCTGATACGGGTCGTCGGCTTCCTTTCGTGGGTCGAGAAGTAGGTCGCGGATCTCCTTAGCGTACCGCGGCTCGAGCGACGTACCGACGTATTCGAACTTCTCGGTACTGGTAGTGATACCAGCGTTTTTCAATGCCCAATCAGCTAGTTGGAACCAGAGGTCCGGGTCCTCTGGTAGAAATGCGGGCAGTCTCACACGCGCCCCGTTGGAGTGGTTATTCGCCATAGCTTGTCGCGAGTGTCTTGGCGCACGTTGCTACCACCGTCACTTGTAAAATATGAAGATCACGTCGGGGTCACCACTTTGGTGACGGGGTAGTGTGTGGAGAAAAGAAAAATAACAAACCCGGAGACGATGTAACTTTTTATTGCGCGTCACGTGACGCGTGCCGGTTTTGATGCGAGTTGTGGAAGTTGTCTCTGATGTTCTGCTGGAAGTTGTGTTCACTGATGTTCTACTGGAAGTTGTGTCTGGATGTTGTTTCGAAGTTGTCTCTCGAAGTCGTTTCTCCAAACTGTCCCTTTGTCACTCCCGTCCCGTCCTTTTATCCCTCGGTCAAACGCATCTTCTCTCTGGTAACTTTGGTGGGAGAGGTTTTTCGTTGTCCCGATTGGTTGTTCGTTCTTCCCTCCTATTGGTGCTGACGCCAAGTAAGAGGGAGGAAAAATCGGTATTGTTTGATCGGCTCCAGCCCGCTCATAAAACGGTCTGGGCCATAAAACGATTAAGAAAAACCCGAACCTATCGGCTTTGTATGATCAGCTCCAGCCCGCTTATAAAACGGTCTGGGCCATAAACGGTTTAGGAAAAACCCGAACCTGTGCAACTCATCTTGTCAATAATGAGTCCCTACAATACGAACAAAACTAGACGGACTAGACGGACAAGACTAGATGGACTGGTCTAGACGGACAAGAATAGACGAGCAGGATTAGACATTCAAAACTAGACGGACAAGACTAGACCGACAAGTCTAGACGGACAAGACTAGATGGACAAAACTAGTCAGATATGGCTAGACGAATAAAACTAAACGGAGTAAGACCAGACGGAGAAGACTAGACTAGCATTTTCTTAGTTTTCTTCCCTCATATAATATGACGATTTCTCTCTGATTCAGTGCAATTTTAGATTCTTTGTCTTTATTTCTCTACCTGACGATGTTGTTGCTTGTATTGATTTTTCTCTTATCCCTTTCTTATTTCTTATCACCAATGCTGTGTCATCAGGGAAACCGATCATCTCTACATCTATTGGCATTTCAATTTTTATATGCTGTTGTAGAATATGTTCCATAGCCTTGCTCCCAGAACCCTTGCGGCACCCCACATGATATTTTCATCATATCTTTAGCTCCAATTATGACGTTTCCGTCCGTGAGATAACTTCCTTTAATTTTATGGTTGTATGGTTCCATTTTTTCGAGTTTTATCACGTTCCAGTTTGCGCTATTAAATGCGTTTTCGATATCTATTGTTATTAATAATGTGTACTTCTTACGTTAGACTAGACGGTCGAAACTAGTCGGACACGACATTTTTTATATGGTTTGTAGATTGCACCTTAGATTAACCATTAGATTAGATTAGATTCCCGACTTCCTCTAAGGGTTTGGCGCACGTCAACCTTAAGGCTTATTGTGCTGGATTAACCATACAAATGAACTTCGTGAAACTAACCCAGGAACGAACTAGACTAGATAGACGGACAAGAACTAACAAATTAATACATCAATTTACAAATTGGCCAATTACCTAAGCTTAAATACTTGTGATGATAAGCAATTATTTTATCAAGCAGATGCAATTTAAGTTTGAGTGTGATTCATTATCTTTTTGAAGGCTGGCGGAATAATTTAGTTAGTGATATTTGAAAAGAAAATGGAAAAATATTTTATTTACGACCAATATTGTAAATGACCATTATAGTTCAGTTCGTGGTATATCACAACACGAATGTAACAGTCCACGATTAATGATAAGTAATGATTGGTAACACTCACGTGTGTTTTGTTTACGACTCGTTGATTGGTTGAGTACATGCTCATACGTTCAGCGCCCCCATGCCACAATTCAATCTAACGGAAATTGACATTGCGTACATTGGGTTGCCTATTTGTATGAGCACTCTTATTCCAATTTAACCAAAATAAGTACCAAATAATAAGGTATGTAACCATTAAGGATGCATTTTTTTTTCATTTCTATCAAGTTAAATAATGTCAAGTAATAGTTATATATGAAAATACAGCTGTTTCTTTATTAAAATATTAAATAATATACCTAATACGAAATAAATTTGTTACATAAAACATATTTTTCTAATTAAACAGAAACAAATTAGTGTGTTCGTAGATAAAGTACATGACTCGAGTTGTAAGGCAATTACGTACTAGCGTATTTACGCACTACCCGCTACGCGGGTCGTGCGTAAATGTTCCGCTCGTGCGTAATATGCTTCTTACATCTCTAGTTACGTAATATACTATAAAATAACTAGTACAAAATGATAACGGCCTATAATAGTTAAGAGTATTTATGTGATCGATGTGTATTTTTTATTTAGAATTCTTTTGATAAAATGTTGGTAAGGCATGGCCTAGGAGTGAAAATATTTTTTTTAAATGTTTGCCCAAATGGCCAGTTACCACATTTGTTTTGAATTATTTTTAATTTTTTTACAAGGGATTATTGTGCCACAGTTTTAAGGTTTTAACCTCACACGTTTTAAATATTTTTAGCTTTTATTTCTCTTATGTTATTGCCACTCTCATCTCATCAGTTTAATAATATTCATTAACTTTTTAATCTTATTAATAAATTAATTAGTTTAAACAATTTATTTAATATAGTAAATCTAAAATATACATTGGAAAATATCTAGATAAATAAGTCTAGACTTGTTAAACTGTATTCAACTAATAGCACAAAACAAACCTAAACTGTATCTAATTAGTGTTAGAACAAATTATTGTAGACAAATTCTTTTTAACTTTTAGGAAGAATTTGCCCAGAATAATTTTAGCATCTTAAAAAAGGTTTTAAATATAGAAAAATCATAAATATATTTGTGTAAAGAAACGACGAAAAGGTTAAATAAACATAAGCAATTTCAAGCCGCTACATAATAATTTACGTATGTGAAAGACATTTTTATTACAGTCGATCAAAATAAAATGTGTAGCCAAATAAAATTAGAATAAGGAAAACCGTCGACGAAAGCAAAACAAGCAAAAATGAATTATCCCCTCGAAAACAGTTTCCTTATTGATTATTCGATATTTTATAATATTAAACTTTTGGAGCTAGAAACGTTTACAAGCTGGGGCGTCTGGAGACTGTTAAGGTTAATAACAAGTTGTACATGTTTAATAGACGTCTATAATAAGTCAGTCGGTTTTCACAGCGGTCTTCTGATCCGTATATAACTTCCATCAAAACTAATTTATAACCCAAGTAACAAAAAGTTAAACTCTAAATTAAAGTTGATTGGTTCATGGAGACCAATTACACTTTTAACTTTTATGTACTTTATATCAAAGGATTAACTTCCACATATAATACTTTATAATAACGCTAAATCTAAAAAGAAGCTTGACACGAAAATATATCATAATTATCGTATTATAAATTGTGTATTATTTTTGTCCTTTTGGCAGTGTTACTTTTTATTTTTTATGTTAATTTTTCGCGGGATATAATTATTTTGCAATACAAATAATTCGTACTAACTTCTTCGCTATTTAGCCTGTATACAGGGTGTCCCATTTTAATCCGCCAGTAGCGATAATTCTGAACCAGTGTTCTGAATAAAAAGTTAACGGTTATGAGGGGGACATCTGATTTCGTCGACTTACTCTTATTTTAAAATGAAGTTTCTCTTGACTAGCAAACTGAGAAAATTATTAAAAGCATTTTTCATCACACAGTAATCGAATTTCTTCTTGAAAACACTAGTATTTTTGAAAACGTCAGCAGTATCCTCATGGCATAATTAAATTGAAATAGCTGAAATTTAGAAAAATTGAAATAGGAGAATTTTATTTCGCATAAAAATGTGTTGCGTGAAGTAAACACAACGCAACGGTAGTGTAAAAATTGTACATTTTCAACGTAGAACTCGATTGTTTGGTTTACATTCGCAAACATATTTCTTGTAATTTTTTTAAATTTTAGTTTCTTTTTTAAATTTAGTTTTTTAAAATGAGTTCAGTCCGCAAAGTCAAGTCGTTGAGTAATCATGGACAACCTAAAAGTTATTGTAGAGTCTCCTAAACAATTACACCAGAGCAGTGGAACTGTATGGCCAAAGATTCCCGGATCGTTGCTGCCCGTCCCGCAGTACAATGCGAGGGCTGTATGAACGTTTGCGCCAAGGTCACCTACAACGACACCGACATCTTGTGGATGACGACTCCCGGCAGAAATCGGCATACCGAAATCGACCGTTCAACGGTTACTCCGCGCGGCGAAGTTCCATCCATACCACACTATGCGCGTTCAAAAACTGCATGGAAATGATTTCGCCAATCGCGTGGATTTCTGCAATTGGGCTTAGCAGAATATCGACCGTGACCGTTTATTCATTCCACCTAATCCTGTTCTCCGACGAGTGCACTTTCCAGAATACCGGGTTCATCAACACCCACAATGCCCATTATTGGAGTGCTGAAAATCCCCACTGGGTTCGAAAAGTGAACGCACAGCAGCGATGTAGTGTCAATTTGTGCGGTGGACTTCTCGGCTCGCAGATAATCGGACCATTCTTCTTCGAGGGGGTGTACTTGGAATTTCTCCCGAACGATCTTCCTGTGCTATTAGAAGAAGTCGATTTGCGTACCCGGATGACGATGTGGTTCCAGCAGGACGGTGCTCCACCACACTATAGGCTCATGTTGTTCGACAACATTTGGATGGGCTGTTTCCAGCGCACTGGATTGGTCACTGGGCACCTATTGTTTGGCCACCCCGATCTCCGAACATGACGTCGCCATATTTTTTCCTTTGGGGTTACCTGAAAGACGTCGTCTTCGACGATCCTCACAGGCCAATTAATTATGTGATGAATTTTGCTATTTAATTGATAAAAAAAAACACATTTTCACGTTTGCAGCGCCATCTATAAACAATTTTGGAAAACAGCCCGAATAAAATTTACCTATTCTTTAACGCTCTATCCGACTCTGTAATAAAAAATAGGGGTTTCCATTTAAGATTATAAAGTTACCCCTCTTCCCATCCCCCTGTGGGACTGGGGGGAGACAAAGTTGACGGCGTCAGATTCCCCCTCATAACCGCTAAATTTTTATTCAAAACGCTTTTCGCTTCAATGCACTTCAATGCACAAATGGGACACCCTGTATATAAATATATTCAACCTGTTCGTAGCTCTATAATATTAAGTTTTATTGAGACCACAAATCAAATCCCATGTTGAAACAACTACTTCCCTGGCTAATGCCACGCAGGATATTGAATTATACAACTGGTATTTGTATGTTATTACCAGCCATTACACATGCCATACATTTTCATGCCACTAAACTGGGTTTCGTGGCATGAAACCCAGTTTTTCGTGCCATTTCGTGGCATGAGTAGTGTCCTTATAATATTATCCACTAAGTGGATAATATTATAAGGACAATGTTATTACCAGCCCCCAGTACATTTTGATATCACTAAACGAGTACTAGATAAATAACATTGTTTTTAAGATCATTTTTTTTGTATTTAACTAAAATGAATAGCCATCTACAGACGCGTATCAAGATTTATGTCTCATCAGTGCAGCTTTGCTAAATTGGAGTACACTTACTTTAAGACCTCCTGCATGACTGGCGACTTTAATTTGACGTTTGTATAGAAAGATATGAAGTTAGTAGCAAGTTATTGATTTAAATGATAATTTAATATTGGTGAAACCATATTAATTACAGTAATTACATAGTATAAACTTTTTAAGGGCAAAAAGTAACCTACATATATAAATATATTCAATCTGTTTGTAGCTCTATAATATTAAGTTTTATTAAGACTGCAAAACAAACATCATGTTAAATAGATCCAGGATTAGACTAACAGCACTAGACTGACAAGACTAGACTGACAGAACTAGACTTACATGACTAGAATGAAGTTCTGAACAGACAAGGCTAGCTAAGTCTGTTACTCACAAAACTAGACTGACAAGAGTAGACTGACAAATTTAGAGTAACAGATTTTAGAGTAAAAGACTAAGTGGATAATATTATAAGGACAAGACTCGATGGATTTAGGACAAGAGTAAATGTCCCAAGACAAGACCGAGTGTCCATATATGAGTGTTAATATATATTTGCTTTTATGCTGCATATTTCGTTTTGTAGTAACATATGAACCGTGTTATAAAATAGATGGATATCGGTGTTAGAATATAGCTATATAATTATATTGATCACACAATCAGTCATTTTGAACTTTTCACTAAATGATAATTGAATGGTGGTGAAACCATACTAATTATAGATGCAGTCATATAAACTTATTAAGGGCGAAATGTAGCCTGAATATATAAGTATATTGAAGCTGTTCCTAGCTCTATAATATTAAGTCTTATTAAGACTACAAAACAAATACCATGTTGAACATTTTCATCACTAAACGAGTACTAGATAAATAACATTGTTTTTAAGATCATTGCTTAAGGTAATTTTCCAATTTATAATTTAAAACAGCAGAGCTGCACTGATGAGAGATGAGATGAGAGAAATTGATGAAATGAGATGAGAGATGAGAGAAATGAGAGTCCTGCGCCATCTTCTTTGCGTCATTCACTGTAACCCTCTTTTTTTCTATGAGTGCTCGCACTATCTCGTCCCATGATTTCTTCTCGTCCAATCTTCGTAGGTGGCCCCACCATTCCAATTGTCTCTCTTCTATGAACTTCTTCTATTCCTTTAAAATCCAGTCATTATTAATTATTATTCCTTATCTCTTCACTTCTTATTTTGTCCATTATATTTACTCCATATACTTTCCTTGAGTACTTCATTTCTGTGGCTCTTATTTTAGTTATTTGTCGTTGTGTTAATACGCATGATTCGCATCCATATGTTAGTGTTGGTCTACATATTACTTTGTATATTAACATTTTTTTTGTTTTCGTTATTTCTGTTTTGTATAGTATTAGTTTATTTAGTACATGATTTGACTTGTTTTTGTTTCTTATTTTTGTTTTTTTTTTCTAATGTGTTGATGTCTACTTCTTGGCTTCCATTTTCATTTATTGTCACTCCCAAGTACTTGTATTCTTTTACTTATTTATTTTTGTATTTATTTTTGATTCAGGCTTATGTTGGTTTTTATTGGACCTTTAAATATCACTATAATTTTCGTTTTTTCTGTGTTCATTTAGATTCCATTCTTCTTTAGTTCGTATTGTCATATCTTCAGTTGGTTTCGATTTCTTCTACGATCCTGTAATTACTGCCATGTCATCTGCAAATGCACACATATTTAGGTATACTCTCCTCATGTTCTTGTACCCAATGTGTAGAACTTTTGTTTTATTTTCCACTTCTATTATTACATCATCAATGAACGCAATGAATAGTAATGGCCTCCCTCCTTGTCTGACCCCCTGTTTGGTTTCAAATTCTTCAGATTTTTACTATATTTCTTGTTCTTTTATATATGCATTTACACATTTGTCAAAGTTTGTTGTCGACACTTTTCTTAACCAAGCTTTCCCATATTTTTTGCCTAGGTATCATATCAAAATCCTTTTCCATATCTATGAATGCTATGTATAGCTTTTTGCCCGTTGTTTTTGCTGTGTTTATTAAAGTTTTTAGTGTAAAGATATGGTCTTGATTGCTTTCCCCCGGTCGAAACCCAGTTTAATGGCATGAAAATGTACTGGGGGCTGGTAATAACATACAAATACCTGTTGTATAATTAAATATCCTACGTGTCATTAGCCAGGGAAGTAGTTGTTTTAACACGGGATTTGTTTTGTAGTTTTAATAAAACCTAACATTATAGAACTACAGCACTACGTTTAATATATTTATATATTCAGGCTACATTTCGCCCTTAAAAAGTTTATATGATTGTATCTAAAATTAATACTACTATATGGTTTCACCAATATTAAGTTCACTATTTTATATATTATTTATAAATTGCTTACATCAAACCAATTTGCTTGTATTCTGCTTAGATTGTTTCGTTCATACAGGCTTGTTGAGTCCATACTAAAACTAAGCTGAGTTTGTGCTAAATTTACACAGGACAAACTTTTAAAACTTGATTTAATCTATTTTGACAAACTCATATAAAATGCATTTACCTCAATATTATATATTTTATTGAAATTACAGTGTATTTTATTGAAAGTGCAGGCCCGTGCAAAATACTTTGTACACCAATAAAAATTAAAAATAATTCTTCTATCAAAATATCTGGCACGTACAGGTGTCATGATGTAGATAAGGACTTATTTAAAAGCTCAGTAATGGTGATTTCAAGATAAAAATATTGGAATATAACAATATAGTGACACATTTCTTCGTTATATGTAAAATGAGGTTTATTTACACTTCTTTGGTTATATCACGAGAAAAAATATTAATGAGGGCTCCTTCATGGACAATACATTTGTCAAGTCAACAATCACTCATATAAAATCTTATACATAGACTAATGACTTCACAGACCATTATCCCATTTCCTCTTTATAGACTCCCAAAGTTAACAGAACATATACAATAATTCTCGATATGCTCTTAATTATGAAAAATTAAATAAACTCAGCAATAATGTTGACTGGGCCCTTATACTAAATATGCGTGATCCATACTTACCACGGAATATTACCACGGACTCGTTAATTAATAAAGTTAGCAATTTAATTAAAAATGCTAGTGTTAAGTAAAAAAGAAATAATACCATTAATAAAAATAAACAGGCTAAAAAAAAAAAATGGATTACAACCGGCATAAGGCCATCTTGTAAAACTAAAGAAATACTTTATAATCTTTGGAAATCAAACAAAAATAATGATAAACTTAAAACAAAAGTAGTAGAAAAGAGTACAAAAGCTATGGTAAGATTTTGAAGAATGTTATTAAACTTGCTAAGAGAGAGTATGATAGAAAACAAGTAAATACTAATACGTTCAAATGAAGGTAGAAATGATAGTAAAAAACTATGGCAATATATTAATTACAAATTCAGTAGAGATAGTAAGAAAGATCTTGAAATTGAATATTTGCAGAGTAACGATAAAAATATTACTGATCCAAAATATATTGCTGACTGTCTTGTTTATCATTTCGGAACAAACTAGCAAAAACTTAAAAAACTTTTGGTCTTAAAAACTAGCAAAAACTTCTGTGTTTGAAAATGATACTATACAAATAAGGTTCTAAGTAATGTTGAGTTTAATAATAAATTAATTTTTCTTAATCGCATTACTACATCTGAAATATTTAATAAAATAAATGAACTAAATCCGAAGGCTGGTGGTAAAGAAGAGATTACTACCAAAGTATTTAAAAATATAGCTATACATATTTGTAAGCCTCTTGAACATATTTTTAATCTATGTATTGCAGCATGTACTGTGCCCAAAAGCACTAGAGGCCGGGTTCCGAACCTAGGGATAATTACCTCCACGGGGGTAAATCAGCTTTTCTTCCAGAGTATCCAAGAGCTTAATTATTATGTCATACTAATCAATTAGTCTACTATTTAGAATAGACAGTTACACTAAAAACACTAAAAATTAAAAAAAAAACAAATAAACCGCGCAGTAGTATTTACACCCTTTCTAGCAGCCGTGTCGTTTCTGCCTGATTTAAGTGAATAATCCGCCTGATAATCCTACACATATGGTACTAGACAACCACCAGATTATCCAGAAATTCCAAATTATCGCGGAGCGCCTAATTACTGAACGTGCGGGACTAACCAACCGCCGGATTATCATTATTGTATTGTAGTTGTATAATTTTTTTATTGCATTTTTTGTTCTATTCTAGTAAAACAAAACACATGTCTTCTACTTATCTCACCCTCTAAATATCTGATTTCCCGGCAATTGGTATTATTAAATATTGTAATGCCAACGCCTATTTTGTCACACTTGCTTGATATTGTAAAATTAATTTAAGTTAGTTAATTTGTAGAAGGCTTAGTGTGCAGTCATATAAAGACTTATTGCTAGTTTTGCACACATCTTCTTAATACTTGCCGTAAACCAATCGCGAGTCTAAGCAGTGACAGGACTTCTACATCCGGATTTTTTTTTTAGGGTAGGGCTTCACGAATATTGTAGAGAGGAATATACAAAAGCCTCAGTGTATTTATGTAATAAAGTGCTCAATCCAAACAGCACGAAACCAAGCAAATTAAAAGAACATTTAGAGAAAGTTCACAAAGAGTTCGTAGGAAAAGATATAGATTTTTTAAGAAAAAAGAGACCCTTCTGATGTCTTCGCAGTTAGATTCCACAGAAAATATGCAAAAGGCAAAGGAATCGTGTTGTAAAGCTTTAAATCAGATTCCTTATCCCATTGCTATGAACAAAAAACCGCACACTATAGGAGAGATGATATGAGCTCCTCTCCTATAGTGTACGGGGTTTTTGTGAAACGTTTAACCTTGCTTGTGTGATGCAATATCGCTCGCTATTGGTGAGCAACATGTGGCTAAAATTAAACAAATATTACTCTCAAATACAACAGTTCAAAGTCGCATTTCAAACTTGAGTAACGATACTTTGGCAACTCTTATTTATGAATTTAATGTCTTATATTCTAAAGTCCTTTATTTGCGCTGCAATTAGATGAGTCGACTGATTTAGGTTTGTATTCATAATTACTGGTATTTACTCGGTATATCAAAAATGACCATGTAAAATAGGAATACTTGTTCTGCAAGTATCTGCTCACCTCTACTCATGCTGAAGACGTATTCTAAACGCTAATGCAGTTCATTTGAGAGAACGGACTGGACTGGTCAAAGTTGGTTGGCGTTTGTACAGAGGGGCGCCTTCCATGATGGGTTTTCGTTCTGCATTTCAAGCTCTCGTGAAACAAGTCCTATCCTATCATTGCTTGATACACCGCTACGCTTCGGCTGTTAAAACGCTTTCACCAGATTTGCTAAGCACATTGAATAACGCTGTGAAAATTGTGAATCAAATTCGTGGCTGTGATATAAACTCGACATTATTCAAAGTTTTATGCGACGAAGTTGGTGCCAAATTTAATTCTTATTTATATCACACACAGGTACGCTGGTTATCCCGAGGAAAAGTTCTGAACTGAGTTTACGAGCTCCGTGAAAAAATAGCATTATTTTTGGAAAAACAGAGAACAGAAGAAGAAACAGAAGAAGAAATAAAATTTATTAAAAAGCTGGTCTATCTTGCTGATTTTTTCAGTTAAATTAACAGTCTTAATATCTCATTGCAAGGAAATATGACGAATATTTTGACAGCGCAGGATAAAGTTGCAAGTTTTGTGCGTGAATTAGAACTTAACCAACGAAAAGTGCAAGTTGGCGATGTATCAATGTTCACACAGCTGTATGAGCAATCGGTAAACGGTAAAAAACCGAACCAAACAAAATTACGTTTCAAATTTCCTTCGATCAGCATTTATCTGCAGCAATAGACTCACTGAAGCAATATTTTCCGATCATGGATACTCGTCAGTTCAACTTTTGGATATTAAGACCATTTTCTACTGGTGATGACATTATTACAGAAGATGTGGCGGCCAAAGTGGAGTTTCTCGGACTGCGCGAGAATAGGACTTTAAAAGAAGAATTTTAAAATTATGATCTCGGCACATTTTTGCGTAAAGCAATTGTCGAATATTCTGTTATAGCTAATAGAGCTTTAAAGATGTTAATACCCTTTACCACCACATATAGATGTGAGAGTGGTTTTTCAACTTTAGTTATATTAAAAACAAAGGCCAGAAACCGTCTCAATGTGGAACCTGACTTGAGACGTGCTTTAAGTGAAAGTAAACCTAACATAAAAAGACTTGTGAATGCAAAGCAATACAACCTTCACACCGATTATTTAAATTTGTTAAAATTGTAATAATGTAGTATAATTTCTGAATATTGAAGATTACTTATATTTGCTTGTATTGTTTGTTTTGATTGTTTTGAACATTTTAAAGTAGGGGTAAAATTAGTTTTCTAATAGGTCACAGGAGTAATGGTATTCCCAAGGTTAGGAACCTATGCACTAGAGACTTCAATTGTAGTTCGCATATTTAAATCAGGAGATTGTCATCTACCTACCAACTACCGACCATTATATTAAACATCTAATTTGGCTAAGATTCTCGATAAATTGATTCAAAAAAGAACTTATGATTTTATAATAAAGGCTAACTTGATATCGACGAAATAATTTGGTTTTCTGAAAAGAGAGAAGTACAAGTGATGCACACGCACTCATTTAAATTATCATTTATGGAAAATTGAATTCTGGTATACGTACCATTCTTGCTTTTCTAGATTTAGCTAAAGCTTTTTTTTTCTTTTTGTCTTTTAGTGTCTTTTTTTATTCTTCCCTACCTACATATAGATAAGTTCTTATCTCTATAGGATATATTCATTGGATATTTTGTGTATTTTCGCAAAATAAATAAGTAAATAAATAACAAAACAGATCCTCTTAATAAATGTTTATAATTGTGTATAAGATAATTATAGTTCATAAGTGACTTATATTTAATTGACTTACATATTTTATATGTAAATTTAAGACAATGCCAATTTAGTAAATGTATATTTAAAACAATGTAAATTATTTTGTGGATCATTTATATTAAATTTGAATATATTATTTAATAATATTGTTCTAGATGAGCCGAGAGGAAGCCATTTCATTCCTACAAGAAATCAAATATAACTTGGACTATCTACAAAGCCATTACACCCAGTTGGGACTAAACGCTAGGGACCGTTTGAAGGCAAGTATTTCCGGCTTTAAACACAGCATGAAAATGTCATTAGATCACCACTTTCTGTTTTAACAAATATTCAACCCCACTATATTAAACTAACCTTTTATGGCCACTTTGAACTTTATGTTAAAGAAACTTTTGGGAAAAGCACGAAACTATGATTAGATTATAATCAATAATTTGTAAAGTTAAGCTTTTTAAGTTTCTTTTTCTTCATATATCGAAATGTCTACCAATAGCCAATTAAACATGTTTTGGTTACATAATTTTGAATACAAAACTAATTAGTTTAAACTAAAACTTTAATTTGATTTGCATTTTGTTGTACCTTTAATTTGTTGATATTCTGTCTGTTCTGTTATATTTTTAGAAAATATAAAATAATATTATAGTCGTACAATATAAACAATAGAAAATTATTTTTCTTATATTACACAACCTTTGCCGTAATCAAATGGGATGTTTATTAGTTTTTTTGTGTGCTTGTTAGACATAAACATGTCTTTCATATCACCTGTATTTGGGCAAATAGCCAAATCAGTGTTTAACAATCTGTTTTTATATAGCCATTTAATAATTCACAATTCAAAATAATTCATTTTATAAGCCTTTAAATAGAGCTATTAGTTCATAGGTGACTTAAAATAGTTTCAATTTCTCAAGACCTTTAGTTAGTAATTGTTTTACTTAATTTACTATTGGAGAAACCATAGATACTACAGTATAGAGTTGATCATACAAACTTATTAAAGGCGAAACATAGAATATATAATATATTCAATATTATATTAGATAAATAAAACTATTTTTAAGATCATATCTTTTTATTTAACTTAAGTGAATAACTAGATGGTCTGCGGATGGTCTTTTGTATATTACAAGAAAACATTTTGTCACTTGGCAATGATTCCATAGTGGCACGTTGAAAAGGATGGCCTCATCAAAACTAAGGAGAGCACTTTCAAAAATTCTCTTCTATGTTTCTAAGCTCTATCAATATGAGTAGCATTATTAATCAGTTGATTGTTGATTCCCACTAATTTTATCAGTTGAAAAAATATAGCCAATGGCTATATCCTTGTTCGCACCGTAAATTCGCTCACAGAGTCGTTTTTTTACGAACTCATTTACTAGTCATCTTATTGCAGCCAATTTATCAATTTGCTTTCTTTAGATGTGTTTACTTTTATCATTGAATCTAATTACAGAATGCAAAATAGAAATGCATTTTTGCTCATAAATGCCCTAAAAATTTAAGAACCTCTGCCATCTGTTGCCCATAGTTATAACAAATGGGTGTGATTTTGTTTCTTTTAGCCACATACGCAATAACAACCCTTCAACAAGCGTTGGATCTTATATTTAGATTGAACTTTCGAAATTTGCATATTTCTGCATTCGATTATATGTTCTATCATTCCATCTTTTAGTATGCTTATGGAAACATCTACTTTATTTTGTATGCATTTTGCTTGTTGTTCAGCACCGAGAAAAATTTCAGAAAGTTATTAGCAGCCCCTTTACAGAATTTGCTTTCAAACGATAGTTTGTGCCAACTAGTCATTCTATCTTTATCAATGAAGTGATTGTTTTTTCACCGCCTTCAATTTCTGATACAAAATCATATTCTTTTTCTTCTATCTATTCGTCAGTATAAGTATCACCATCATCGCCCGGTATTTCTTCTTTCGAATCGGAGTTGCTTGAGCCAGCTCCTCCAATTCCGCAATTCCGCTTCTCAATTTTATTTTATTCCAAAAATTTGATGAAAATATTGGAGAATGGACAAAATCCTTTATGCCATAAACTATAGAGAACTCTATCTATTTATATGCAGATGAACATAACTACTCGCGCGGTATATTTTATAAACCAAACTGCAGCGCAGAAACGAAAATACGAAAAAGGGCAGTTCAACGGACCGTTATCAAAACAATATTGCGTGAGAATTTAGTAGACATTGGGCGTAGGTTACGTGGAGCGGCATATATGGGGGAAAACACACCGTAATAAGACAGCATTTCTTGGAATATTGGTGTACTTTTTAAACCAACGCGGGTAGTTAACGGTTAATAAGTTTATATGTCTTACTTGTAATTGTAATTTATTTCAATTTGATGAAAGAGAATATTAATATTCATGAAGGAAATTCATAGCACCACCAGCGGCATAAAAGTATTTTTTGACGCTCAATTATATGAAAATTTAGACTTTATCTGCCAGGCTTACTATAGTGTAATAGTTACTATATAGTTTTGTATATTATGTTTGAAGAAAACAGAGAAGATAAACTTATTCTACAATCAGGTTTGACCTGTAAATTCTCCAAAGGATATTTTACTAACAATATAGTTTTACAATCACTAGACCAATTAATATATCAAGTCGAATAGAAAAACATATTTATACACATACATATGTATTTTGAACTACATTTTATGAACTAGTTTTACTCAAAACTAGAAATATACCAAATAGAATTTCTAGAAACGTGTTTAACACTTATGTCAATACCCAGTCGTTACAACCTTGTTCAATACCCGGGTACTCGTGTACCCGCATTGGTTTTTCATTCAATAAAATAATTTTAATACCCGGAGACTTTCACATTATAACTCAGGATTACCCATAGAGTACTCCACTACCCGAAAAACCCTATTTCTATAAATAAAACCGCCGGGTGGGCAAAGTATGTGATCAAAATATGGTGGATATGCGACGCCAAAAATTCATAACCATTGAAAGGTCAAATTTACACTGGCAAAATAACAACTGGCTGTGAAATAAATCAAGGCGAAAGAGTGGAAGAGAGTAAAAGATTTAGCTGCAAAATATAAAGGATCCGGAAGAAATATTACAATGGATATTTTTTTTACTACTTTAAAAAAACCTTTAGCAAAGCATTTATTGTATGGAACCTAACAATTGTCGGAGCATTGAAAAAAAAAATACATTCTAGTAGACATCTAAAGATCGTGAAGAATTCTCTTCTCTATTTGGGTTTCATGAAAAAGTTACTCTATTCTCATATGTTCCTAAAAAAAAGAAAGTTGTTATTCTTCTATCTACGATGCACTCAGATTTGCAGCGAAGACAAAAAAAGAAACCAGAAATTGTTCAGTATTACAATAAATCAAACATTGGTGTGGATATAATGGATAAGATGTTGGGCCGTTACACAATCCACAGACGGACTAACCGATGGCCTCTCGCATTTTTTAAATATTTTGGATATCGCCAGTCTAGCCAGCTATATCATTTACCATCTCAATAACGTATTTTTACGAAAATTAAGTATTATGTATGACATGTAATTAAGTATTATGTATGACAGCTATTCAAGAACGATCTCTAAATATGCAAATTATGAGAAATTTCACCACTAGGATTGCCATAGAAAGAATCTATGGAAAACCAATAGATCCTACAAGCAGGGCAACAACATCAAGTGAGCCAGGCGGGTTTACTGACACAGATTTCACTGGACGAAAAATTCTCATATTTGTTACCAGGATGTCTATCAAAATAGAAGAAAAAACGCGAAAATTATGAAAAGAATGTAACAAACCAGTTTTCGATGAACATCCAAAATCAATTGTAAAATGTGACGCATGTTGCCAATAATAAATTGAATATAAAAATATTTTATGTATAATTTAGAATTAGTTTTATAATAAAATTAATTAAAAGTTAAATAAATCAGTTTATTTATATATTAAGTAATATTTTTTATACCTAGAAAAAAGTTTAATTATTTATTTATATATGGATACCCGAGTACCCCGGTATTTGACTTATTTACCCCGGTATTTGACTTTAAGTCCAAAAAGTTTATAAATTTTTTGGCACATTTTATTTTTTATATATATGAATCGATTTCAATAGACTCAAATAACGAGGATCTGAAAGGACTGAAAGGATTTGATGATTTTTCTTTAAATAAAAAAGATATGTAAGTAAGAAGAACATGGAAAAGGGTATCCGGGTACCCGGGTATTGACATTGACAAGTGTTAAAAGTATATTACATACAGACGTAAAGTACGTAATTGCCTTACAACTCGAGTTATATACTACAATTTATCTACGACCATACTAATTTGTTTCTGTTTAATAAGAAAAATATGTTTGATGTAACAAATTTATTTCTTATTAAGTAGTAGTACATTATTAAAATTATAATAAACAAACAGTTGTGTTTCATATATAACTGTCACTCGACATTATTTAACTTGATGATGAACTTTGATGAACTGATGATGAATGATTACATACCTTATTATTTAGTACTTATTTGGGTTAAACTGGAATAAGAGTGCTCATAGATAAAGGCAACCCAATGTACGCAATGTCAATTTCCGTTTGTTTGAATTGTGGCTCGGGGGGCGCAGAACATATGAGTACGTAATAGCAGCTCTCAACCAACCAAGGAATCGTGAACCAAACGCACGTGTGTGTTATTAATCATAACTTATCATTTATCGCGGACTGTTACATACGTGTATGTTATGATGTATTTACATAGTCCACGAACTGTACAATCATGGGCATTTACAATTGTGGTCGTAGATAAATATTTTAATATTATTTGTAAAAACCTACAAATCTGCGAAATATAAGTACTCAGTTCAATTTTACAAAACGAACTATAAGTCTTCTTCTTGTTGTATGCTTTCCTAATAAACTTTTCTTGGGCAACTACGAATATTGATATTAATTGCATATTTGATATTTATTTATTCTTTCCGTGTGTGTTTGTGTGTGTGGTTTATTTCCACATCTGAAGAATGTTCTTTAAATTAGCAATAAGTTTAAAATATACTGATGAAGTTTCAAATATACTAACTCAGTTTACGTTGAACTGAAAATCTGTTTAGTAAATTAGAACAAATTGGATTCATGATTATTTTCTGTTCGCATTGAAAATTTAATGGTTTTGCAAAGTAGAGGATATATTTAGGTTCAGACAGAGAATGTTAAAAATGTGCAGAGTAAATCCAGCACTCAATCCTAACGGGATTTATCTGCCACTCTTTTTACGTGGATCGCAAGTGGCACAAAATCGAAACTGCTGGTGCGGTCCTTGTAATCTGGGCTTAGCGCGCTTTATTAAACTTCGGTTATACATTCTAACTATCTGAAAAAACAAGATACAACAATTGAAAATGCCAGAATATATTGGTAAGCATGTCAGAAAACAATGTATTTTCTAATTATTCTAATGTCGTTAGCAGAATAACCCTCATTACGTGTCTCATCAGGAAATAAAATTCCCGTAAACGTTGTATTTGAGGTTTTGAAAACCATCAAACCATCGAACTGGCATCCCCATACAACGCGCATGAAAAATATTCAGCGACACGCCGGCGAGCGCTCAGAATACGTATGACGTTTAATGGAGACGGATGTCCCCCCTCATTCCCCTACTATCATATATGGTACACATCTCTGAATTACGAAATTATAGAATCCATCTATCGTTTATTTATAAGTATAGAAATAAATATTGACTAGAATTGTATATAAATGTAACTAAATGCGTACTACATAAAACAGAATGAATAAATAAATATATCTTTCATATTTTATTTTATTTTGTATCCGTAATTTCTCGGTTTTGTTTACAGTTTCCGGTGTAATTCGTTGCAGAAAGCACAAGCCCCGCATAGAACATGATATTTTATAGTGGCTTTAGAATTTTAAATGCAATAAAAGAGCGCTGCTTGTAATGTTTATGATACGCTTAAGAATATGAGAGTATTCAAATAGAACGAGAGAAATACCGATTCATATTAATTTGTCTCTGTTTTACTCAACCTTCGTATATTTTTTCATAATAAGAACCATAAAAATAAAAATAAGTTCAACGTGATAAGTTATATTTAATGAAAGTAAATGTGTATCTAGTGTGCGGTGTATTTATATTTTACGTCTTATGGAGAAATTAATGTTATTATCTTTTCATTAAATTTTGACACAACTCCAAAAACTCCAGAATTTACTAGTAGGTAACGAACTAAAACTACAATACAGAAGTAGCAGTGTAAACTGACTACCAATCTATAAACAAATCTCTAAACAAATTTACAAGAATATACAAATTAATTAGATTATACAAACAAGCAAATATAATCATCACAGACAATAACGTTGATTTCACATAGACATTGCAGTCACAAAGAATCTCAAAAAAATCGTAAACTACTTGAATAAATTAAAGCCATTTGAATGTAGAAAGTAGTTAATATTTGGATTGCCCATGCGGCAGTGCTATGTTATTATAATAAAATGGAGATAAGCTAATTAAAAGATACAGAAATTTACATATTTAAATAAAATGGAAAAAGAAACCACTGCCTTACTTCCCGTTGTAATAGCACCCACAACATCCCTAAATACATAAAACGGCCTAGAGCTGGAGAAAATAACATTAATGTAATTACGGGAAACATTGTTAAATACAGGAACAATTTGTTTTGTTTTTCAACGATGAATTTTCTTGCATTGTTTTTAAGCACTCCTTTGCACATTTTACATAGATATAACAATAATTAAACTAAATTTCTTCGTAAGTATATTAAATTTGGATAATATTAAATATAATATTTCCAATGTTTTAAAGCCCTTATGAACTGAGACAATTCGGGAAAATTGCTAGTTATTATGTTCTTGTCTTTTCACTAAACTCTAAATTACAAGTAAATAAAATTATTTAAACCGAACTATTGAATATATAATTCAATTCATCGAGACTATAACCTCCGCCTACGCCGTCGCTACCTCCTCCGCATCCGCGGCGCGCTGCGCTGCACCGTTTCGCAGTATCATTGTTCATAGCAAAGTAGTACATCTATTAGACAAGAGCAGACAAAAGCAGACAAGACCAGATCAGACAAGACCAGGCAAGACCAGACAAGACCAGGCAAGACCAGATAAAACTAGACCGGACCAGACAAGACCAAACCAGACCAGGCAAGACCAAACTAGGCCAGATAAGACCTCACAAGGTCAGGCAAAACCAGAAAAGACCAGACAAGGCCAGGCAAGATCAGACAAGGCCTGACAATCAGACAATGATTAGACAAGAGAGGCGAAAGAGGATTTTTGCGCAATGGTTACGCTAGACGTTCAAAATGCCTTCATTATCTCGTCTTGGAAGGGTATCGTAGATGATCTTAAAGCAAGACACATATCTATATACCTAATATAATTGATATGCAGTTACTTCACCAACAGATCAATGCTGATTGGACATAAACACTCAACCGAGGTGAAATGCGGTGTACCACAGGGGTCCATACTCGGTCCACTGCTGTGGAACGTTCACTACGGCAGCGTAATAAAGGTAGAAGTGCCGCAGGGAGTGACCCTAGTAGGATATGCGGACGACCTAGCTGTAGTCACGGGCGAACAAGGACATCACTAGAAGATAAAATAAATACGGCAGTCCTTGAAATCCAAGAGGAAATGAAGCAGAAACAGCTTCAGTTAGCCCCCAGAAAACGGATTGCGTACTGCTAGTGTGTCAGAGGAAGGAAGTTAAAGAAAAGGAAGAGGATGAAAGAGACAGAAAGAAGAAATGCTTTTGCGATGCCGATGGATACAGGGAGCATTTCAGGAGGACCATTCGATCCAGCTTGTGCTGGCGGCGCCTGCCAAAAAAAAAGACAAGGCCTGAAAAGAGCAGACCAGACAGGACCAGAAGAGTACAGACAAGGCCAGACAAGACCAGATAAGACCAGAAAAGAGAATACCAGGAAAAAACAGACACGACCAGACAAGCCCAGACATGACCTAAACCGCTAATAGAAGCGCCACTCGGCTATATTATTATAAAGTAACTCAAACCACCAAGACTTAAGAAATGGTTGTTCATTATGCCGAGTAATTATATGCATGTACGAATTTCCATGTGGTTTTAATTGTTTATTGACGTTACACCGTACACTGATACACTTCGATAAGTTTTACGTGCTTCCAATTGCTTTTCGATAGGATTCTGAAAGATTTCTGAAATTTCCTTAAATCCATCATAAAACGCACTATCAGAATTGTTTTATCAATCGTTGTTCATTATGCGTTTTAACAGTTTATGAGGTTAACCAAAATAAAAATTACGCTCGGTATCAATCCAAGTCTGAAACGGGCCACAAGTATTTGCTCACCGCCTATACGATAAGATATATTTGCTCTAGATTAACCTGTAGACTGATCTGTGGTACATGTCAAAATTGCATCGACGCCAAGTCAACAGTCAATCACAGAGCTAAAGGTTTTCTCAAGAAAACTCGAGACCTTCCTTGAAATAAGGAGCTCCATAAAGTTACTTGTTCTGTCAAGGAAGGTATATGAAACGCGAGTATATGAAATGAGGAAAAAGGTATCTTTGCTCCTCAAGGAAGCACTATGAATATGTGTATAAATCAGAATAGACCAGATATGATCCGACAGGATCAGGTAAAGTCATATAGCACAAGACATGACTGGAGAGAAACAGATAAGACCAGACAATATCAAACTAGACCAGACATAATCAGTCAAGGCTAGGGATATCAACTATTGATTACAAAACAGAGGACATTTTATAAACAAAAAAATAACTCGTCCCTCTTTTGTTTCTCCTTTCAGACTTATGTATCTTATACTAGGTAGCTAAAATGTCATCATACCACATGCCTAGTCTATGAATTCTAAAAGAAAACACATTTTCTTAAATTTAGAATTTGCTATCATAAAGTTTCCATAATGATGTACCTACCATAAATATGCTTCATTCTAATTGAGGCGTATATAGTTCTTTTCACTGCATTTGTGATCGTGACATCGTGACTTTTAAAATTAACATTTGAACATTAACATTGTAGAGATTTGAATATATTTGATAAACCTACTTAGTAGAAAACCGAACTAATTTGCTTTTCCATTAGCCATGACCTTAGTGTAAAAGAGGTTTTTGAGTAAGACTATATGTTACAATAAACATACAGTTTCGTCCCATAATGTCTGTTCTTGCCTGCTCATGTGGTATTGTTTGGTCTTGTAAAAACTATTAACTATTAACTGGTGTTCTAATCTAAACGTTCAAATTCATATTGTGTTTTAAAAGATTTCTTTTAAATTGAATTTAAATACAATCCTTTAATTTTATTTGATTTTGTACAAATAGTAGAAAATAATACTGTATTTATCGTTTTGTAGAGCAACAAACACGTAATACACCGTGTTCGATTTTATCGGAGATTTTGAATTATTACCCACGCTTAGCAACAATTTAAATTCCCAGTCCAATTTCTCATAAATATCACAACTAGACAAATTATCACGTTCTTCTATTCTTACGCGAAAACATATTTCACGAATTAAATTTTACCCACTCACATTTTCAAACCGCTTTTATTTTTTTTGTAAGCTGAGAAGGGTAATCAAATTAACTCCGACCGTTAATGAAAGCGATGCCACCATGACATATTCGGCCAGGAAAAGATTAAAGTATAATTCAGGTAGTAATTACAATTTTATTCCGGCAGGATAATAATGAAGCCAAGCTGAAAATGCAGCAGCCCGAACTGAAGAACAACTTCGATTTGACCAGATTCCGGCAGCAAATTAAGAAGAACGACCAGGATTATAGAAAAGGTGAGGTTTCATTCCTATCCCTAATTAAGCAATAGTTTACCTCTATTATATGAAATCACTAATATATAACAAAAAAATTAATATATGTATATATATATATATATATATATATATATATATATATTTATATATATATATATTTATATATATATATATATATATATATATATATATATATATATATATATATATATATATATATATATATATATATATATATATATGATGTTTGATAAAAGAGCTAAATGAGAAAATAAATGTAGATAGTGTCGAGAGGATAATTATATCCGGGGACTGGAATGTGCGGATAGGGGAACTACAAATTGACAGTCTCGATGAGGAGGGGAAAGAGATAAACAGAAAATCAAGGGATAAGTTAAAAAACTCTGAAGGTAGAATGTGGTTAAAATGGATAAAGGAGAGAGGCTGGAGTGTGCTAAATGGGTGTACTAGGAATGATCGGGAGGGAGAATTGACATATATTGGAGGAAGTGGTGCCTTGGTAATAGACTTTGCAGTTGTGAGTGAAGCAGCCCGAGGAAGTATTGGGAGCTTCAGGATAGGAGAAAGGACAGAGTCGGATCATCTGCCTCTGTAAATTGGCTGGAAGGAGCGAATGAAAGTAGCGGATAGGATTAAAGGGATAAAAAGAATGTGTGTATGAAACGAAGACACAAAGAGGCTATACCAGGAGAGGCTGGACAGTCTGCAAGAGGTAGCAGTTGAGGATCTACGTCATCTGACGGAACTTGTGAAAGGGGCGCTTACATATAAACAAGTAGTAGTAAGAGGGTGTTATTCCAAAAGCTGGTACGACCAGGAGTTCATCCTCGTGAAGAAGAAAGCCAGAGAGGCGTTTAAAAGGTGGAAGGAAGGGAATTATACATATGTGCAGTTTAAGGAACTTATAAAGGAAGCTAAAGATCTTTGAAAGGAGAAACTATGGCATGAGCAGCAAATGGCGAGGGTTCAGCAGCTGAGCAGTGAGGCAGAGATATGGAAATACCTAGCATCGAGGAGGCAGAAATATAACCAATTCATCAGAGATATTCCCATAGTCCGATGGAAAGATTATTTTGAAGGTATTCTAGGTAACGAGATGGGAAAGGAGCTCGATGAAAAAGTTGAAAGGACGGTACAGGGACCAGGGCAAGATGAAATATCTTATGAAGAACTAGAGTTTGTCCTCCGTGCAGTAAAAAACAAAAGAGCGCCGGGACAGGATGCGGTTCCTAGTGGGGCATGGAGTGTAGCTCCGACCGGAATTCGACAAATTCTACTGAAAGAATTGAACGGGATTTATAAAGGTCAAAAAGAAATGCCGGGCGGTTGAAAAAAGAGGGATTAATAATACCAGTGTTTAAGAATGGGGATAGGGAGAACACAAATAACTACAGAGGTATAACACTGATGGACTCGTCGTACAAAGTATACGCCAAGGTTTTAGAGCAAAAACTGCAAGGCGAAGTTGAAGAAAAAAGTATTCTGCCGGAAGTTCAAGCTGCGTTCCGTCATGGTCGAGGAACTACTGAGCATTTAGTTACTCTCAATTACGTTGTCCAGAACGAACTGACAAAGCCGAAAGGGAAAGTGTACGGCCTCTTCGTGGACCTGAAGGCAGCTTACGACTCGATCATTAGGGTGAAAATGTGGGAGTGTCTGAAGGAGAAAAAGATATCGAGTTCAGTTCGGGAAAGTATTAGGAGCTTGTATAGGAGCACGTATTGTAGAGTGAAAGTGGAGGAGAATGTGTCGGAATGTGTTAAGGTATCGAAAAGGCTAAGACAGGGGTGTCTCTAAGTCCTCTGCTGTTCAACATCTACATAGCAGACTTAGAGGAGGTATTACGCAAGGGTCAAGCAGGTGGTATAGTAATCGGGAAAAAAAAAAGTGTGGAGTCTGGCCTACGCCGACGACATAGTTGTCTTGGCAAGCACGTACGCAGAAATGAGAGAGGTGATTGGACAGTTGAAAGGGTTCTTTATGAAACGAAAGCTGGTCGTGAATGTGAAGAAGACAAAAATGGTGGTGTTCCAAAAGAGAGGTAGAAGGAGCAGTGAAAAGTTTGAATGGGTTGTAAATGTAATAGAACAGGTTAGCAGCTTCAAATAACTTGGATTTATGTTTAGTCAGGACGGTTCTTTGAAGGAGCATATAAATTACATTGTAAAGAAATCTTGGGTGGGTGCTAACAGGTTCTGGAGTGTATGGAAGAGTGAATGCAAGGAAAGCTTCAGAGCAAAAATGATGATTTGGAAGGTGTGTGTGCGAAGTATTTTAATGTATGGTTCTGAAGTATGGGGTGTGAAAGAGGTAGAAAAGATAGAGAGAATGCAGTTACAAGTGTTAAAAAGGATGCTGCAGCTGGAAAAATCAACTCCGTGGTATATAGTGATGCAAGAAACAGGTGCAGTCAAAATTGCGAGTCTGGCTGCAGCGCGGTTTGCGAGGTATGAATGTAAGGTAGAAAGAATGGGAGATGATAGGGTCGTAAAGGAAGTGTTCAAAGCTGCTAGGAAAGAAGGGACGGGTAATGCAAGGATAACTATATGGGGGAGTGAGAAAAGGAAGATGTATGAAAGGGGTGGCTGGTCGGGTGTGGAAGTGGATAGAATGATCAGGAGAGGTAGCAATGTAGAAAGTATGGTAGGAGAAAGAATGTTTGAGATAGAGATGCAGGAAAGGTTAAAGGGCATTGAAGAGGGATCGTACAACCCCGAGTACCAAAATATACTCGTTTTGGGAAAGTTACCAGATGACCTCCGAAAATCTGTTCCCCAAATAATGATCGCTAGATTTAGATGCGGCAGTGAAGAAAGGGGCAGGAGGTACTGGATGACGCCAAACGAGAGAACCTGCCGTATATGTGGGACGGGCATAGAAAGTTGGGAGCATTGGGGTACAAGCTGTAGTGGTTGTGTGTGGAGTGCGACTGAGAAGATAGAGCTTAGAAAAGGTTGGAAGTCGTTGTTGGATGAAAGCGGTCAGGGTTGGCCGCTAATGGCTAGAATTGTTAAGTGGAAAGACAACAAAGGCGGATCAGTGTAGTCTAAGTGTCGTTTGAGAAATGTAATGTGAAAAAAAAATTGTTTATTATGTTGATTGTCTAGCTTGTAAGGTCTAATGTTTGTTAAGTGTTTTAAAATGCCAATAAAGGTTTATATATATATATATATATATATATATATATATATATATATATATATATATATATATATATATATATATATATGTGTTGTATTGTTTTCTCGGGGATTCCGCGTTGATGCTGAGGGTTGGCTCTGAAAAGAACCGGATTCTCGACGTTTCGGCGAACTAACATTCGCCATTCTCAAGAGATATATGCGTCCGTGCGGGTCAACCGTTAGACGCATACTGAGAGCTCGTTCGTGCGATGCGACTACTTATAGCTGTCTGGCTTCGGGTCATGCGCGTTGTGTGCGGTGCTTCGGTTCGGTTGTTTGTTTGTCTTGTTGGTCGTACATGAGTCTGGGGTGTCTGGGATTGCATTTTGAGGGTGGATATGATCGGTCGCCATGCTGGGGGCAGTCTCAAGGAATCGTCTCTCGTGTTCATGCAGTAGTCTCGTTTTTCTATCTCTATGGCTTCTCTGTATACTCGTGACATTTCGTGGCTAATCTGTGCAACAGTCCTTGAATTTCTAAAATCCATCCAGTGACCGGTGTTTGTGTGTTGGACAAGTGCCGATGAAACTTTGTCTCTGTGTCTGGTTGAAACTACATGTTCTTGAATCCTAGCAGATATTTTTCTATTGGTACGTCCAATGTAGGTTTGTTCACATGTTCCGCAAGGTATTTCGTAAATTCCATGGGATTCTAACGGGATGGTGTCTTTAACGCTGCGTAGCATGGAGGATATTTTCTGGTTAGGTTTGAAAATGGTGTCGATGTTGTGTCTTTTAAGTATTCTGGCGATTTTGTCAGTTGATCCATGAACATATGGTAGGTATGCTGTGCTAACGGGTTTCTGGCGTTCTTCAGTTCTTTGGCTACTGTTCTCTGTACGACGGAAAGCTCTGGATATTAAGCTGTTTGGATATCCATTTGAAGAAAGAGCTTCTCGTAAGTTCCTCAATTCTTTCGGTAAGTTAAGCTGGTCGGCTAGTCTTTTGGATCGGGTGGTAAGAGTGTTGACTACAGATGCTAGTTGTTTGGGATGATGGTGCGAAGAAGCGTTCAGATATCTGTCTGTGTGGGTTGGTTTCCGGTACACAGTGTGGCTCAATGTGCCGTCAGGTTTCTTCTGTACCAAAACATCCAAGAAAGGCAGTTGTTGATGCTTTTCTATCTCCATTGTGAATTTAATTTGGTCGTGTTGGGAGTTAAGATGGGTAAGGAATTTGTCCAGCTCTGGTCTGCCGTGGGGCCAGATTACAAATGTGTCGTCAACATATCTTAACCAGAGTGTAGGTTTAAGTGTAGCTGATGAGATTGCCTTTTCCTCAAAATCTGTAAGAAATATGTTGGCTATTACTGGGGATAGAGGTGAACCCATTGGTGCTCCTAGGACTTGTTTGTATATTTGACCATCGTACCTAAAGTATGTATTCTTTAAACAATGTTCTGTCAGATCTGATACATACTTTTCTGGTTTTAATTTTGATCTTATGATGTTTAAGGCCTCAGGGACCGGTAACATTTGCGAAACATTTAGCAAAATGTTTACAACCATACGCAGAAGATTGTGATTCCTATGTCCGCAATGCTGAACACTTCATAGACATACTGAAAAATCACCAACTCCAGCCCGGCCACCTCCTTGTGAGCTTTGACATTGTATCTTTATTCACAAAAGTACCGGTCCCTGAGGCCTTAAACATCATAAGATCAAAATTAAAACCAGAAAAGTATGTATCAGATCTGACAGAACATTGTTTAAAGAATACATACTTTAGGTACGATGGTCAAATATACAAACAAGTCCTAGGAGCACCAATGGGTTCACCTCTATCCCCAGTAATAGCCAACATATTTCTTACAGATTTTGAGGAAAAGGCAATCTCATCAGCTACACTTAAACCTACACTCTGGTTAAGATATGTTGACGACACATTTGTAATCTGGCCCCACGGCAGACCAGAGCTGGACAAATTCCTTACCCATCTTAACTCCCAACACGACCAAATTAAATTCACAATGGAGATAGAAAAGCATCAACAACTGCCTTTCTTGGATGTTTTGGTACAGAAGAAACCTGACGGCACATTGAGCCACACTGTGTACCGGAAACCAACCCACACAGACAGATATCTGAACGCTTCTTCGCACCATCATCCCAAACAACTAGCATCTGTAGTCAACACTCTTACCACCCGATCCAAAAGACTAGCCGACCAGCTTAACTTACCGAAAGAATTGAGGAACTTACGAGAAGCTCTTTCTTCAAATGGATATCCAAACAGCTTAATATCCAGAGCTTTCCGTCGTACAGAGAACAGTAGCCAAAGAACTGAAGAACGCCAGAAACCCGTTAGCACAGCATACCTACCATATGTTCATGGATCAACTGACAAAATCGCCAGAATACTTAAAAGACACAACATCGACACCATTTTCAAACCTAACCAGAAAATATCCTCCATGCTACGCAGCGTTAAAGACACCATCCCGTTAGAATCCCATGGAATTTACGAAATACCTTGCGGAACATGTGAACAAACCTACATTGGACGTACCAATAGAAAAATATCTGCTAGGATTCAAGAACATGTAGTTTCAACCAGACACAGAGACAAAGTTTCATCGGCACTTGTCCAACACACAAACACCGGTCACTGGATGGATTTTAGAAATTCAAGGACTGTTGCACAGATTAGCCACGAAATGTCACGAGTATACAGAGAAGCCATAGAGATAGAAAAACGAGACTACTGCATGAACACGAGAGACGATTCCTTGAGACTGCCCCCAGCATGGCGACCGATCATATCCACCCTCAAAATGCAATCCCAGACACCCCAGACTCATGTACGACCAACAAGACAAACAAACAACCGAACCGAAGCACCGCACACAACGCGCATGACCCGAAGCCAGACAGCTATAAGTAGTCGCATCGCACGAACGAGCTCTCAGTATGCGTCTAACGGTTGACCCGCACGGACGCATATATCTCTTGAGAATGGCGAATGTTAGTTCGCCGAAACGTCGAGAATCCGGTTCTTTTCAGAGCCAACCCTCAGCATCAACGCGGAATCCCCGAGAAAACAATACAACACAGGTATCTATCCGCGAAAACCTCAAATACAATATATATATATATATATATATATATGTGATATTAAAAAACACTAGACATTTAATATGTTTAGGTAACGTATTGTACACTTCTATGATAATGGTAGTAACTTTTCCGTCATAGTTAACCTATGTTTTGGTTTCCTAAAATTAGTGTTGCTAGTCTTTCCTTGGAATTTTTAAAATTAAATTCTTCGAAAAGATTTTTATTTCTTCCTAAAAAATAATCTATTCGTAGACGTAATTTGCCGTCGCATCCTGGCTGTTCTAAATTTTCCTCTGCATGATTCTCGATAGTTGAGGGAAAATATAGTTCTTATGGCGTCTTTCTTCCTCTAGAACACATCAATTGCTTGAACTCTCCTCTCCCCGTAACACACTGTTTTCAATGCCTCAATTTTCAGTAATTGCTTTAAAATTCTTAAGGCATACACCCCTTTATTTAGCTAGTTTTTTACATGAGTTCCTCATCGTAGAGTGTCGTCGGATGGATACCAAGCAGTTGTACGCTCTTCTGGAGTACATATTTAATATTTAGACTTCAATCATCATTATTGTATGTTCTTTTATCCCGTTTGGTTTTAAATATTATGATCATTGTCTTTTCAGGAATAGGATGGTTGCGACAGTTACTACGTGATAATTCATACTTACATTGATTTGAAAAATTCACGTTTGTTAATTGCAACAAAGGCCCGAAATATACGAAAATCCGGCTTATACGAAATTCATTGTTCATTGTTACATTGGTCAGACAGGACAAAGTTTTTCAACACGGTTTTCAGAATATTCTCGCGCTTTTCGTCTAAAAAAAGACACTAGTTCTTTTTCAAACCATTGACTTATGCAATCATAAATGCCCAGAAGGAGATAATCAAAAAATCTTGCATAATTGCAACAAATGCCTGAAACTAAATCAAACTAAGTCATTAGAAATTTTCAAAAAAAACAGTAATCCCTCGGTTAATCTCCTAAACCTGCAAACCGACTTAATCTTTTCCCAACTTTTTAATCTCACCCAATCTCAAACAGATAAGTCCTCATCTATGGATAGACACCGCCCCCCTCCCCACCAAAAACTATAATGGTATATATTCAACCTCATCAATTTGTTAAGTCACTTGAAAATGACGGTCAAACGTCGAAACTCTAGTCGTGATATGTGTGGAAATTTAGTAGTGTGTATTAGGTAGTGTGTAATTAGATGGAGCAACACCCCGAATTCCGTAACTTTTATTAGAATAGCATTCTAGGTACAATATATAATATGCCTTTGCGAGATCCAGAAATATTCCGGGTGGGAAAATCTTTTGGCTGTCTTGTGTGTCAAAATTAGACCCCGGGTCGCATTACTTTGTTTATATTTTAATAGTTATGTCTATATGTCTATGAAATAGTAATGGGTAGATAATAATATGTATACATCAGGCCTCGTAAATATAATAAGCATATCATAGGCCAATTAACATCATTCTTTGTGGATACTATGTATAGATAAATTTGTAATTGCTTTCTCAGTCAAGTAATATTTTGGCAAGATATGATCACAAAACCAACTTAATTTTTGTTTTGTTTCTATATTTTTTTTTCGTTTCGCCTTCCTTGGGGTACGCTGAATTACCCGTTTCTCTGAGTTTTGTACTTTTCTTAGAGCCCAGTATTTCTTCATTATTTCTAATCTTCTTATCCTCTCTTCTTGCGTAATGATGGGTTTGGGTTTTCGTGTGGTTTTGTATTGTAACCTTATGTTTTCATCTTTAGTGAATATAGCTGTTCTATCAATTAGTGAATTTTCTGAAATGTTTAATTCTACTAGGTCCTTTTCAGATTCTTTAAACCAGTTGGGTTTCGTTTGTCGGTTACGGAAAAATTTACAGATTTCTTTGGTTAATCTGTTAGGGTTATTCATTCTGAGAAGATCATAAAAATGTATCCTGCTTTTCCGCATAGTATCTGAAAATTTTTCAATTTTCTTGTACAAGGCCAGTTCAAGTTTACTTGGGGGGATCCCTTTCGGGATTCCATCGTTTTGCTTTCCCCAGCTTTTCAATTAATCCATTCTCCGAGTTATTTTAATTTTACTATTAATATTTCAATCTTTTGTTCTTCGATTTTGAGGTATTTACGTGAGTGTTTGTTGCATGTCATCTTAGTTTTCTCGAAGGAGATGTGAATACCTATGTCAGCTGCTTGTTTTTCAGTTCCATTGTTTCAGCAAACAAGGCCATATCATTTGCAAAAACAATGCAATTTACTTTTAGGTTCTTTTTTTTTTGCAACCCAATCTTTTACTACTCTTTATATTTGTGTTCCATTCTCTGACTACTTTTTCAAGTGCACAGTTGAACAGCAACGGTGAATGCCCATCTCCCTGTCGCAGCCCCGTTTTTGTTTCGAAGGGTTCCGATAGTTCACCCATCATTTCAACTTTCGAAAATGTATTTGTAAAGGTCGCTTTTATTACATTAGTTATTTTCTTATTCAAACCCATTTCTTTTAGGACTGACAACAGAGACTCCCTATCAATCGAATCATATGGTTTTTGAAATCAATGAAGGATCAATGAAGCAGAAAGGTGCAGAAGGATTGCCTACGTCTTTTCCCTTGATTTTTGGTATGCCATGGTGTTTAGTATTTGTTCCGAGCATAACATACCATTTCTAAAATCTCCTTGGTGTTCCCCGATTTGCGGATCCAATTGTGGTCCTGCTCTGTTCAAAAGGACTTTAGAAAGAATCTTGTATGGGATCATAATTGCTAGGGTCGGTATTCAAGCCTTTCTTGTGGATAGGGTGAATGAGAGCTGTTCTCCATCCTGTGCGGATTTCTTCTTCTTTTCAGATTTTATTGAAAACACATTGAAGGGATGTAATTGCATTTTTGTCAGCTTTCTTCCATAGTTCGGTCACTATTTGGTTTTCTTCAGATGCTTTGTTGTTCTTTAGTTTTAAAATAACCTTTAGTAGTTCTTCAGTTGTTGGTGGTTCAGAATCCGGCTTCTCAAAATTATTTGTTTCTATTAGGTTGTCCCAAAAGTCCTTGCGTATATTTCACATGTAACCTTACGCAAGTATTACTAAGTTGCCCATAACCTCGCACAAATAAATTTGGTATTAATCAGTAGGTACGTTTTCTGACTCTAATATAATATAAACAAATTGAAGTATTTTGTTTTTTCCTCGCTTAGGGCGTAATCGACATGGAGCACGAAAAAGAACATTTTCGTCACATTTTGTACTTCTTGTTTCGGAAGGACACAAACGCGACCAAAGCACATAAAAGAATATGTACTGTGGAAAGAATATAAACCATGAAAAGCAGAAGAAATATGGTGATACTTCGTTATCAAAACGCACTTGTCAACACTGGTTTACAAAATTCCGTTCTGGAGATTTCTGGGTACAAGATAAACCACGTTCGGGACGACCACAAGTCAACATTGACGAGGAAATTAAAGCCATAATGAAGGCTTGGCCTTCGCCAGATAACAGTAAGGGAACTTACAGATAGCTTTAGCGTATCTAAAACAACCATACATCGACATATAAAAAATATTATAGGCCTTGTAAAAAAGCTTCTAAATTCGTAAATCGAAAAGGTGTACTGTTCCATCATGACAACACATCTTTGGTTTCTCGGCAGAAATTTTACGAGCTCGGATGGGAAATCATGCTACATCCACCATATATCCCTGACCTTCCACCATAAGATTTCTGTCTATTCCGGAGTCTTCAGAACTCACTCAGTGGCAAAACAAAAATAAGAAGACATAAAAAGTCATTTGGACCAGTTTTTTTGAGATAAAGACCAAGCTTTCTACGAAAGAGGAATTATGAAATTACCTGAAAGATGGCAAAAGGTCATTAATCAAAACGGCAACTACTTTTTTGAATAAAAGTTATTCTGTGAATAAAAATGTTTAATTTATTTTAATACCAAAAGAACGCAAGGACTTTCGGGACAACCTAATATTATTATAAATGAATATTATTTTTTTTGGCTGTATGCGGCCTGCGGGCCACCATTTGCTCTTGATATTAAAGGATTTCTTTTAGAAACTGGAAACATACTGTCTCTATACTTCTTCCTTTGATAAACCCGTGATATCGCCGATTTATCAGGTGGTGTTTGTTTTTGAAGGATAGCAGTCTGCTGCATATAAGTTTTTCCATTATTTTAGAAAAAGGCGACACTAGGTTTATCGGTTTATAATTATTTATATCGCACAAAGGGGAGCAACCTTTTTAAATATGGTTATACTTTTTGACACCTTCAACACTTTGGGTACACCCCGACTTTAAAAGGTGATTTCTGCCAATGTTAGGTCGGTCTTCCGCTGTATATTTTGCCGTTGTCATAATTATTTGATCTGTTCCTGTGCTCATGGTGTTTTTTTAGCTCCTTATCACACGTATTATTTCTGCCTGGGTTGTTAGGTTCATCAACATTGAATGTGGATTGTTCTGCAGTTTAATTACGTATTGATAAGTCGTCTTTCTTCGTTTCGTGATCTCTATGGGGCCATCAGCATAAAAATTATTTATGTTGTCCGGGTTATATTGTTCCTACATCTTCTGCATCAAGTTGTTGTGGTTTTGGCTTCAGTGGAGTGATTTCATGAACTGGCTCCCATGTGGCTTTTACGATATTGTCATTTTCTTAGTGTTGTCTTTTCTGTTCATTATTATCTATTCATTCTTAATTGTTCAGTCTCAGTCTCTGTTCAGTCTGTCCATCCTTGTGTGTCCAATATCTGTGTAATCATGCATAGGATCCAGTTTTATAACAAAATTCTACGTGGTGAACAACAACTTTTTGCAAAACTAGTTTGGTTCCTATTCAAAATTGCAAATATTAATTATTGGAATTAGAAAATCGTATGTTCCTGTATTCAGAATTTCCATTCGTTGTTCAAAATTATTTGTATTTATTCTCTTGACAATGCCTGGGCAAATGGCGGCCCGTTGGCCTCATGTAGCCCCCGTTAACGTTTCATGCGGCCCGCGAAGCACTATATAAATTACTTTAATTATGAAAATATCTATTTGCAATAAAAACTTTAAGTTGGCTTAAAGATTCGTATTAAACAGTTAAAAAAATGCAGAAAGTCTGTCTATAACATGCCTATGTTTACCAGGACTGATGTTTATTTTCTACCTGCCACTATTTAATAGACACTGCATATTTACGGGTTCTAAAAATATATCGTTTCACAAGCAGTATATATCCAACATGCTGCTCGCGACCTCAATTTTTGTGGCGCGCGGAACGCTCCGGTAAATGTATAAATTACGCTCAAATACGATATATGCATAATTCTTACATTTTCCAGAAAATACAAATAAAACGAAATGAAAAAATACGAAACGAAAAAATGCAAATGCGGCCCTCCAAACCGCATTTTTTTAAAGCGGCCCTTGGGTCATTTTCAGTTGGACAACCCTGATACAGATGCAACGCTCGTGGTATACAAATAACTGAGTATAAAACTATGTAATAGCCCCCGCGGTGAAATTTTCATACGTAATGTGGCCCGACAGCTAAAAGGTTTGCTCACTTCTGCTCTAGACAAAAATAATACTGCTCTTGGCTGGTTTTGGCTTAGCTGGTCTCGTTTAGTCTTGCATAGGCTAGTCTTGTTGCTCTTTTTGGTACGACCAAGAGGTGGTCGGCCTGTTTCTTGTCCCCAATCGAACCTGTTTATCAAAAATTATCAACATTTTAGAGTCAACAGTTCAATACCGGTTATCAACAGTTAGTTCTTTCCACAGTTATATCTTTTAGTGCATATCTCTTTCCCAGTGATTTTTCCACGTAATTTGCAGTCTCTCAACAAAACAATTTCCATATTTATAATGAATTTTTGAGAATCTTCACCCGCTACTCCTGTTGTTTAGCACTGTTGTTTAGCACATCATATTTACTACACACAAAGTAAATTTACATTTCTTTTAGACTACCCTACTTAGGAAAATATATATTGGGTATGGGAAATTGAGAAACTAAAATTACCTTTCATAACTTAAATAAATATACATATTTTCTTATTTGTCTCATGTATCTAATTGAAAGAATACGTGTTCATAAATGTGATGCTTCTCAAATGATAATTTTTCTCTCACAGAAATATTGTACCATAAATTTATGCAAGTATTCATGTTAAAATTACTGTGGACGAAAACACTTCAAGCACAATTAAATAATGTGCAGTGAGCGCAAAAAAGAGAACGCAATTAAATAATGTGTAACGGGCTTTTTAAAATCTTTATGACAGCTATTTTTTTTTATCCCTCAGCTTTTTCTTTGTTTGTTGTATTGGCACAACCGCAACAAATATATTATTTTATTTTGCTGAACAATATACAATCCTAATATTGACAATGTTAAATATAACTAAATTGTAGGGATATGAAATATAAATATAATAGCTTTCAAAATTCATAAAACCGATTGTTCATTCTGCTGTTAACATATTTTAAACATTTACATCATTTAAATAAATTATTAAAATCAGGCATCACTAAAACTGTTCCTGGTACACAATATTATACAAACAATTTTATCTTACGCAAAGAAACCGATTCACCGTTTATATCATGTATAAGTCCATTGGTGTCGTTTTCTCCTTTCATTGTGATGTCTCTATTTCTGTTATTTGAGTTCTATTTTGTAGGTAGTGTGTAAATCGATCTAGAGCAACACCCCTAATTGCGTAACTGTATGCTTTTTTATTAGAAGAGCATGGTCCCCTGTATCATATAGCTTTGCGAGATCCAGAAGTATTCCGCATGGAATATAATGTTCTTATCGATCATGGGTAGGCCTGTCTTTCTGCCTGTCTTTCATATTTTTGCCTGTCAGGCCACCTTGTGCATGAAAATTAGATCGCGGGCCTTATTTTTTTTATATTTTAATAATCTATATGTCTATGAAATAGTATCAGGTAAATAATAATATAAACATCTGGCCTGGTAAACATAATAAGCATATCATAAACGAATTAAGATCCTTCTTCAGATCTTCATCTATACATAGTACCCACAATGTATAGATAAATTTGTAATTGCTCTCTCAATAAAGGACAATATTTTGGCAAGACATGATCCAATAGAGAATACCAATTTAATTTTTGTTTTGTTTTTATTCTCCTTTATTTCTATCGCCCAACTTTGGGGTACATGAAATCAATCTTTTTATACTGTTTTGAGCTTTCCTTTTAGCCCGGTATTCTTCTATATTCTTCTATAAGCTCTTGCTTCCCTTTCTTCGGAAGAGATGTGGATCGTACACTTTTGTTTGATTTTAAATTGGAACCGTTGCCGTGAACCGTGTCTGTAATTTAGTGTTCTACGAGGTCTTTCTCACTTACCTTAAGCCAAAGAGGTTTTGTTTTTTTTATTACGAAAGTTGTCGAAGATCTTTTTCGTAAGTCTATGTAAATTCATTCGGAGCAGATCAGGAAAGGGGGATCCAGTCTGGAACAAATTATCAACCTCAACATATCATGAATTGCCAAAAATCACAGACCAAATCGTATTTTATAACTTTCATTGACTTCCAAAAGGCATACGACTCTATAGATAGGGAATCCTTATTCTCGGTCCTGAAAGAACTAGACCTCGATAACAAAACTACAAACCTAATCAGAGAAAGACTAACTAATACATTCTCCAAAATTAAATTCATTGGGGAACTCTCCACCCCTTTTGGTAAGGACTTTCTCCACTGCTATTTAACTGTGGTCTAGCAAAAATAGTCAGAGTGTGGAATGTGAAGACACACCGTGGAATCAGAATAGGAACTAAAAGCAAAGACATTAAGGTCAACTGTTTAGCTTTTGTTGATGACATGGCTATACTAGCTGAGACATGGGAAGAAGCCAAGGCACAGATCCTCGAAATCCAAAGGCAAACGTTAAAAATGGGTCTCAAAGTCTCAGTTGAAAAGATCAAAATAATGGCGAACATAACAAACGCACTAAAAATGCTTCAACTGGGCAACCAATACATAGAGATCGTCAGAGAATTCAAATATCTTGGGGAATGGATCAGCTTTAATGCGCTAGAGAAAATGGCAATGGAAGCTAGGAGAAATAAAGTTGAATTGGCCCTCCAATTTACGAAGGACATTTATAATAAGAAGTCTCTCTCTTAGAATACCACGATAAGACATTATAAGACGGTAAATAAACCAGAAGCCTTATATGCAGCGAATACATTGTCTCTCACCATCCAGGGACCGCTTGAAACGCTGGAGGTCAAGGAAAGAAATATATTACGCAAAATCTTAGGCCCTAAATTTCTTAACAACAAATTAATCCATGTCAGGAACGAAACTCTACCAAAGGACTGATACCCTATTCAAGAGAAATTAATATTGGTTATAGGAAATTGAGACACTAACATTACCTTATTATGTTATCTAATCTCCAACGATTAAATATGTTATTTAATCGTATTTGCTGTAATTATAATGCTGTATTGTAGTCGCATAAATGTTATGCTATGCAAATGATTTTTCTCTCACAGAAATATTGTTCCATAAATTTACACAAGAATTAATGTTAAAATTACTGTGGACGAAAAAACTTCAAGCACAATTAAATAATGTGCAGCGAGCTTTTTAAAAGTTTTATGACCTCTATTCTTTTTTATCCCTCCAACTTTTTCTTTGTTTGTTGTGTTGGCACATCCGTAAGAAATATATTATTTCATTTCGCTGAACAATATACGATTCCAATATTGTAAATGTTAAATATAACTAAATTGCAAGGATATGTAGGGATATGAAATATAAATATAATAGCTTACAAAATCAATAAAACCGATTGTTCCTTCTGTTGTTATCATCTTAATTCATTTAAAATCATGCATAACTAAAACTGTTCCTGGTAAAGAATATTATACAAGCAATATTATCTTACGAAAGAAGCTGGTTCACTGTTCGTATCATTGATTGTTTTCAATTTTCTTTCCTCAATCAACAACGAAGAGGCAATCGAAACAGAAACACAAACACTTTTCGTTAATTGTTTGCTAAAAAAGTTACCTATTTTTATTTTCTTTCTCTCTGTGAACATTTTTTAGAACCTGAAGTCACAGTAAAGACGGAAAACAATCAGCGGCAACAGGAGGAGGAATACGACGAGCTCCTGGAGCGTTTAAGGGTCGCCGATTTTTTGTATACGGAATATTCCCTCGAGGAAGTTATCTACCAGTTGGCCAAAGTAATGTTCACGCAAAGCTTAACGAGGGGTAGCACTGAAGCTCAACAAGCCCTCCAGAAATTTACCACCTTTTTAGAAACTGAAGCAGATCAAGGTCACATATCCAGAGCTCTTGAGAAAAAAGTTTTAGGTAAATATTATTTTTTTAAGAATAAATACACGGTTTCCTGTCTTTCTTAGTACATTCTCAGCTATTGTAAATTAAAACTTTTAATGACTGATGTATCGTGATTACATATTGTGATTACACATCTATTGTACGCATTCTTGTCTTTCTTTATAATTTCAACTATTTTTATTTCTTTTAAAAAGTTTGAGTAAAATTAATGGACGTAATGGGGGGGATATAACACTATCAATTATTTCAATAAATCCCCATTTATAAATGAAAACGATAGAAATGCTAAATGGTTTTTCCCTGTTCCTTTTTCAGATGTCTTAATTGCCTCTTTGAGTGACACGCTAAACGATCATCCCGAATTAGCTGGAAGTACTTCGCATATCCACGAAGGCCAAAATATTTTACGACAAGTCCTTCAGATGACACCAGAAGACAAGGTAAACGTGAAAGCAGTTTTAGAACCCTACAAAGAACAAAGTAGAAATGGGATGGATTTACGAAACCCAGTCGATATCCATTTAAAGGATAATACTCACGTACCTATTGGTCTTGGCAAGTACAAAACAATACGTTAAGGATCATGGATGAAAAGGGTTTATCAATAGTCATTTAAAAAATCACTTTATGTTATACAAATATCAGTTAACTTCGTTTTCTTTTTAAAACTAATTTTCATATTATTAGATCTGGGTTTTATTCTAGAAGCCTTTTTTACCTTAGGATGTAAAAAAAATTATGATAAAATTATTTATGTACAAGAATTTAAAGAAACCTAAGAAAAAAATGTTAGTTATGTAAGGATGAAAAAAGTCTGGTATAGAATAAAATGAAGATCTGTATAAATATATTACTATATTATATAAATAAATAAAATTAAAAGATTATAGAGTTGATGTTAATTATTATGGGATTATATATTGAATATACGTAAAGAAACAATAATGATTTATTTCCTCTTTTTATTATTTCATTTGTTTTATAGCTTTCCGCATAATTTATTATTTACATTTCCGCATAGTATTTATTCTAAAATGAATATACATTTATTAAATCATTTCACATCGTTTCATATTCAAAGGACGAAGCGAGACGTTGGGACATATTCAGCCCGTTTTTATGATAAAATTTTTAAAAGTTTTTTTATTTAACTATTTATTAGAATAAAGATAAAGCCTGTAAGGAAAAATAACAGTGCACAAGTACGTAGCCGCTTAACAATTGACGACTGGGATGCACATCAGGCACATTGCCATTTAACATAGCGCAGACGTCCATCTGTTCAACAGCCTCTCGGGGAGGCCTTTTCTCAAAATATCGGTGACCATGTCTCCAGTGCATCTACATTGAACCATGATATGTTTGGCAGCAATCTTCTCTCGTGCGAAGTGGTAGCGGACGTCTATATGTTTACTACGTGCGTGGTAGATGGCATTTCCTGAAAAACTAATCGCTCTTTGATTATCGCAGTAAAGGGTTATAGGTGTACATTTAAGTTCGGGTGGAAGATTGTAGTTTTGTTGGTGACGACTTGTACTGCGACCTTCGTAGATCTATTGTACCCAACCCTCTTCCTCTAAACGTTGGTATAAATGGTATAAATCGTTGGTATGTTTTTTAAAACAATGTTATTTTTATGGATTTTGTTGAGTGCAACGAAGGTGGACTGAGAGCTATTAAATTACTGACAAATTTCACATGAGATTTGAGTTGTCGGAAAGGTTGAATATATTTATATACTCAGACTGTGTTCCGACTGTTTTAAGTTTGAGTGACTGTATTATATGGGTATTAAGGTAACAAAACAACGTAATCTACTGAGATCACAACAATTAGGTATTTGAGCATGATAACAAGTCTCATTATTATATTTATAACGGACATCATGATGAATCTGACTAATGAATGGCACAATTATCACTAGTATACATTATTATAAAAACAATTATGGTTTTGCAAAAAGGATCGAAGATTCCGACTTCTAATATAGCCAGCGCAGCGGCCGGAAAGGTCCTTTAAGCTTCTACACTTGTCGACTTTTTTGTCAATTAATAATCATGAATAACAGACAAGTATTCTCCTAGAACTCCTTCACTTTCATATGACTTCACAATTTCCATTTTTAGTATTTTTTCAAAATCGTTATCTTTTTTGGTAAGTATGTATGGTATAAGAGGTCGTTTTTTGCTGGATTTGTAATTGTATTTTTTCCTGTAAAGTCAAATATTTTTTCAGTGATGGTGAATCTCTACTATTCTCTACTATTTAGTCCAAGCTTTCGTTAGAGTTATCATCTTGAATAAGTCTTTCTTGGATTTTTTTTCATTTCAAGTCGTACAAAGTTCGGTCCAGACGCTCCGTTTTGCACAACGTTTTGTCTCCGCAGTCTTAAGACGAAATGAAAACGTTGCAATTTGTAGAGTGTCCACATGGTGCAGTTATTTATATCTGTATATTTCGCACGGTTTTAGTGACATCGTCATGGAGGAGGTACTACGCTGGTAAATTTTGGCATGCTGTATTGTTCAGAAACTGTTTAGCATATACATATTAGTATATACATATATATATATATATATATATATATATATATATATATATATATATATACAAACACTGTTGAGGGAATGAGAGGTGCTAGACTCTCTGAACTGGACTGGTCTGGTCTGGTTGAACTGGGTCCACTGGCCGGTGTGACCGGCTGGACCGGTGTGACTGAGTCCACTGGCTGGACTGGTGTCTGAGTCCACTGACTGGACGGAACTGGACTCGTTGGTCGGTTGCGCCTGACTTTTGAACTGAACTGGAGTCGACTTGCTAACTGGTTGCGCCTGACTGTCCTGCTTGACTGTCTTACTTGACTGTGTTGTTTATTCGGGGGTCCAGTTATCTATGTTATGTCCAGGTATACTGGTCCCTCATCTGGGGGTGATTATTTTTCTATATTCGGCTATTTGTCGCATTGGTGGTTACCGATTCTCGGGAAAAAAAATCTTGTCGAAATTTCCCCGGGGATTACACCATTGACCCTAATAAAATGTTTTCGGAAATTTGTCTGAAAATATTTGGGTAATCACCGTAATGCCCTTGTAAAACTAAAAATACAAATATTTCTTTATCTGCTCGAGGATTACATTACCGACCCTAATAAAATATTTTCGGCAATTGTCCGAAAATATTTGGGTTATTATTGTAATGCCCTCGTAAATTAAGAAATAAAAAGGGAACGGCTTGTTGCCGCTACATTACCCCCTAGCCAGTCATAACGCTATGTAGAGTTTGTAGCTGTTGTTTGTTCATAGACGTTCATAGAGTCATTACCGTAGACTTTGTTGTTGTAGCAGACGTCCTGGTAGAAGGCTGAATTTTTCATCGTCGTCGCTGTTGCGGTGTTTGTTCGTATACGTCTGGTAGACGGTTGAAGTCGTTACCGTAGACGTTATTTGTTATTGCCGGCTTCCTAGTAGAAGGTTCAGTTCGTGATCGTCGTCGCTGTTGTGGGGTTTGTTCGTGGACTTCTGGTAGACTGTTGAAGTCCCAAGCTACCTCCTGAAAGTGATCCAGAACAACCTGTCTGACTGGAAGTACGCCAATCGAATTACCCTAGGGATCAGTACTGGGCCCCACTCTATGGAACATCCTTTACGACGGCGTCCTAGATATCGCAATGCCACAAGGGGTCACGCTGGTTGGATTCGCAGACGACCTGAGAATGGTTGCCACGGCCGGGACCAAAGAGGCACTGGAAACGAACATAAACGAGGCACTGGACCAGGTTCATCGCTGGATGGAGTCAAAACAACTGAAAATGGTGCCCCACAAGACAGAACTGGTAATCCTGGTCGGGCGGCGCAAACTGACCAAAAAGACTATAGATATCATGAGAGCGAGAATCCCATCACAGGAATCCGTGAAATACCTCAGAGTCTAACTGTGCAGAAATATGAACATGACGGCGCACGTCAACTGGGTCGCCAAGAAAGCAGATTCTGCAGCCATTGCCCTCACAAGGCTAATGCCCAACATAGGAGGTCCAAGAGCTAGCAAGCGCCGGATACTCAGCTCTGTCGTTAATTCAATACTGCTCTACGCGGCGCCTTTCTGGCAAGATGCCGTTAAAATACAGAGAAACAAACATTCTCGAGAAGGTGGCAAGGCGGACCATGCTCCGGATTATCAGCGCATACCGTACCGTGTCCACAGAAGCTGCCTGGGTGATATCCAGCTGCCTTTTGGATCTAAACTGTTTAAAAACAGAGCCTAGCGAGTCATTTCATCTAACAACATCAAAAATATTTCATTGTCGAAAAAGCATTCAAACAATTCTGTAGCTGCCATGTTTTTGTACGCTGAATAATCACCAGCAGGGATTTTTTTGCACTATCTATCAAATCTCTGTTTATCCACTCAATATTGCGAGTATTTAGTTTATCATCATAAATAAAAAATTTGTGGTTTTTGTCGTCTAGGACAGTATTATCATCAGTCTCTTCATTCTTATTATTTTCTATTTCTTCCTCATATTCAGGTTCGTTATCCATATCAATAGTATTTTTTAGCCTTATTTCTGCTTCAGATAATAGCTGTCGTCTTGATAGATTATTAGGTACAAATTCCATTTCATCCCCAGTCTTCGTCACTAAGAAGGTGAGCATCTGGAGGTGTAATAAATATTTCTGTTGCCTCATTATCATCCGCATATGCCATTTCTAGTGCTTCTTGCAGAGTAAGTCCGTCACTGAAATAATATATGTGTTTACATGCGAAGATACTAGCGTTACCATATGGTAACTTAGAAATAAAATTATTTAGCACTGACCATAGAAATAGGTTATGACCTTATACAATATATAGAGACATTTTATGAAGTCTCCACAATTATTATTCCATGTATCAATAAAAAACAATTGAAAATACGTTACTTATTTGTACTTACGTCAAACGAAAATCGATTACTTCCGATATTTTTAAGAGAACACTTTTCAAATGGTCACAACTGACAAAAAAAACACAAGTGGAAGGCATTACGTCAAACGCATGGATAACTTGACATAATATGAACACATTTTGCGCGCCATGTGGCAATTTTAGCTTTAATTTATTTAAAAAACAAATAATGAAACCTGTTATATCGGCGTTACCGTATGGTAACGCTAGCGGTTGAAGGGTTAATTCGAAATTTAAATTTCGATAACTTAATTTAAATTAACGATTTCGGCATCGATTAAAAGAAGGGAAAAGGTGTATCGACCTTGGCCGAAATCTCGCTATTTATTAATTAATATATGTTCGTGAATTTATATATGCTCGGTAGTTTGCTTCGAGTGTCGGAAGCGAAAAGACACGGGTTGAAGCGCGAACGGATCGCCCCGGATCGAGACGTGCACGCAGCTAAATTTAATAGTTTCAAGTTAATAAGGGGGTGTAATCACGAGGCAGAGGGCTGCAGCGACCACAAACGTCTGGAAGACAACAATTTTAGGGAATCCCTCCACCTATTATCCTTATTTCCTCCCTTCAAATAGGCGCCGGAAGGACGGTCCACACGGGGCGGAGAGGCGAGCAACCCTAAAAGGTAAGTGATCAAACCAGCCCAGTTTAAAATTAGCAAATTTGATTTTCGTGAGACACGGTCCAAACATTGGTCCTTCGAACCGGATCAGGGTCTGTTAGTTGAAGACGTCCGTGTGCTCGGTCGCTGTTGGATTCGCCTTTTTGTATCCGGTCTCGGCGGGAACACTCAAAGCATACTCCATTACTTTCGTTATTAAATTTTTGTCTGGATATCCAGCTTTAGTCTGAATAATTAGTTAGTTATCTGGTTATTCAATTTCGTTGATTATTAATTTTGTTTGGATATCCAGCTGGATATCCAGCGTTCGTCGGAATAATTAGTTAGTTATTTGGTTATTCAATTTCGTTGATTATAAATTTTTGTCTGGCTATCCAGCTTTCGTTGGAATAACTAGTTAGTTATCTGGTTATTCAATTTCGTTGATTATTAATTTTGTCTGGATATCCAGCGTTCGTTGTAATAAACAGTTGTTGTCTGGTTATCTGGTTTTCGTGTGATTATTCAATTTTTACCTAGATGTCCAGTTTTCGTTTTAGAATATTCGATTTGTGAATATTCGATTCTATATGAGCCTATAGTTTTTCCTTTGGATGATCAATTTTGGTTTGATTACCGGCACCCACTGAACTCTCTGTCTCTCTCCTCTGTGTAACAGGGTTTTTTACTCTTCGCAGTTGGTATCACACATCACTCCCCCGCTGAGACCGTCACTACGGGCGATAGTATTCGGGGAAGTGAACTTGCCAAACGTGTCTACCTCGAACTTGTCTACCCGAACGTGTCGTTTTCTGGATGTCGTTTGGGGTATGGCTACCTCTATTGTTCTCTGTGTAGTCTGTGTCCATTGTGTACGCTGGTTTTAGTCTGTCTATTGAAACTGTCCTTTCCTTGTCCTTAATTAAAATTTTGAAGGTTTTATTTCCTCTCTCTAAAACTTTGTACGGTCCTGTGTATGTCGGTTGTAAAGCTGTGCGTACGGCGTCCTGTCGTAAAAATACCTCGTCAGATGTACGTAGGTTTTTATGTATAAAAGTCGGTTTTGGTGTGTGGTGTGCTGCTGGTGTTGGTTTTAAATTGCTGGCGATAGATTTGAATCTTGAGATATAGTCCGTAAAGTCCGGTAGTACTTGCTTCTTCGCATCAAAAAATTCATCAGGCAAACGCAAGGGTTCACAATATAATATTTCGGCTACGGAAGCTTGCAAGTCCTCTTTCCATGCACTGCGTATACCCAACAAGACAAGAGGTAGAGAGTCGGTCCATTGCTGGTTATCATGGCACATGATAGCAGCTTTAAGTTGTCTGTGGAACCTTTCTATTATGCCATTTGCTGCTGGATGGTAAGCGGTAGTTGTTTTGTGTTGAGATCCAATAAGTTTTGTAAGAGACTTGAATAGATTGGATTCAAATTGTTTTCCACGATCGGTGGTTATACTCACTGGACAACCGAAACGTGAAATCCATCCTTGTAGGAGAGCCTTAGCTGTTGTTTCAACGGTAATGTCGGCGATAGGTATTACCTCAGGCGATCGTGAAAACCTGTCGATTGCTGTAAGGCAATACTTAAATACGTTTGACAGTGGCAATGGTCCCATAAGATCGATGTGTACATGCATAAATCTAGCTGTAGGTAAGGTAAACTTAAAAATTATAAAAACCTTCGTTAGACAGGTACCTAAGACAGAAACCTAAAAATAGGTACTCAAAGGTGATGAGACGTGACTGTGTACCTTTGCTCGTTGATAAGAGAGACATGCTCGGCTCCATTCGCGGCAATCCTTTCGAACTCCTGGCCATACGAATCGGTTAGTAACCAGTCTAATCGATGCATTTGCTCTGGGATAGCTGTGAGAATGCATTGATTCGAATGCTTTGTATCTCATTGACTTTACGACGAAGGGCCTTAGATAAGATGTACTCATGTCACACATGAGGTAAATCGACGTACCTGGTACGCGAATTTTCTGCAGATCAAGCGAACATCCATCGGATAATAGCTTTTTTAGCTCTGGGTCGATCTGCTGTTGCTTAGCCAATTCCCTGAAGTCAATCAAAGCTGCGACAACGTCGATTTCGACTCTGGAAAATGTATCGGCGACTACGTTGTGCTGTACTAATGTGCTGAACATCGGTGGAAAACTGAGAAATATAATCCAGGTATAGTCTGTCGGTATAGTAAGTTCAGGGTCTCCATTCGTTTCGAAGGCATGCTTAAGAGGTCGATGATCTGTGTAGATTGTGAATGGCCTGGCTGCTAACATATGACGAAAGTATTTGATGGATTTGTATATTGCCAAAAGTTTCCTATCGTAAGGGCTATATTTAATTTGTGCAGGGCTAAGTTTTTGGGAGAAAAACGCTAGTGGTTGCCAATCATTACCATGCTTCTGTTGTAATACACTTCCGATAGGCGTACTTGAAGCGTCGGTTACTAAAGCTAGCTCACGCCTGCAATCCGGGTGTGCCAATAGAGTTGCTTCCTTGAGTCCGGTCTTGCACTTTTCAAAAGCGTCACGCTGCTCTAAACTCAATTCTATAGGTTGTGAACCTTTGGCAGAACTTTTAAGAATGACATTCAATGGAGCTTGCAGGTCAGCAGAGTGAGGTAAGAATCGATGGTAAAAGTTATATATGCCGAGAAATCGACGTAACTTTCTGATTGTTTTGGGCTCTGGAAACTTCTTGATGGCTTCTATTTTGTCATCCATTGGTTGGATTCCAGCGGCAGAGACATGGTATTCTAGAAAGTTTATGGCAGGAACTCTAAATATACACTTCATTGTATTGAGCACTATTCCGTACTGCTGCAGTATCTTGAAGATTTCGTGTAAATGGTGCTCATGATCTACTTTTGTGGCAGAATAGATAAAAAAATCGTCAATAAATCCGTAACAGAAATTCAGGCCTCTAGTGACTTCATCTATAAATCTTTGAAATGTTTGTCTTGCGTTTGTCCAAATGTCATTGTCGGAAATTCGTACAGTCCAAACGGAGTTGTGATGGCTGTTTTTTCTATATCAGGTGGATAAACTGGTGTTTGGTTGTACGCTTTAACTAGGTGAATTTTCGAGAAGATGGTGCATCCAGAAAGATCTAGGTTAAAGTCGTGTATATGCTTTATAGGATATTTGTCTGGGATAGTCCTGGCGTTAAGAGAACGGTAGTCGCCGCATGGACGCCACCCGTTGTCTTTCTTTGGTGCTAAATGCAGAGGCGAAGACCAAGGGCTATCGTACGGGCGCGCTGTACCATTCTTGATCATTTCCAAAAATTCGTTCTTAGCTATCTGCAACTTATCAGGTGGTAAACGGCGAGGTCGAGGTAGATATAGGTAAACCTGGAGTCGTTTTTATATAGTGAACTGTGTTATGTGTACAGGGACTAGGTGTTCCAGCTGGTCTTGAAATATCAGGGTACTGCTTTAGAATTGACAAATATATATTTTCGTTGTTGCTGCTGGTCTTGATAGACGAGACTTTTTCATTGGGCTTTACGGGATATGCGTCAGTGACTAATGAAGTTGTGTTGTCTATCAAACGTGAGTTTCTGCTGTCGGCAAGAATGTTAAAGTAAGATAGAAAATCTACTCCTATAATGGCCTTGGTAGCATCAGCTATTACAAATCTCCATGAAAAATCTCGACGGAGAACAATATTCACAGATAAATGAGCAAAACCATAAGTAGGTATTAAAGATCCGTTAGCTGCGAAAAGGTTATATCCAGTCTTTCGGTGTTTGCCTTTGGTTGCACATCGCGGGAAAACGCAAAGATCTGATCCGGTATCCACGAAGAATGTGGTCTTTGTCTTGCGGTCTGTGACGAAGAGGCGGCCGGAACTTTGATGACAGTCGTTGGTCGCTACTGACTGCTGTCTTGCAAGTTTACCGTTGCGTTGTACTCACATGGCAACGTGCATTTCTGGGGTTTGTCCTTAAAACGTCGGTAATACCAGCAAATACGCTGATTTGATGGGGAACGGTGTCTGGATGAACTCATATTGTGAGAGACTGACCGTGTCCGCGGTCTGAATCGAATTTGAGTGTTTAGAGCTTCAACTTGACGAGTGAGGTCAGCCATGTTCTTAATCATCTGCTCTATAAGGGGTGAATTCTCAGCGCTAGGTAGTTGACTGCTGGTACTGGCTATTTGAGGTGAATACGGTGCGATTTCATGCACTTTATCTGCAAACTCCGCAACTTTCGCTAAGGGAATCTCGGTTTATGTAGCTATAATTGTTTGCACGTGCTGGGGTAGACGGGTCGTCCACAAAGTACGCATGAAGTCGTCTGGTACTTCAAACTAACAGTGGCAGCCGCTGTTAGTAGATGACGTAGAAATGATGATGAAAACGTGGGATGGTTTACGATTACCGAGTTCTTCATGCATCAGTAATTGCTGCACTTTTTTTTCTTTGGAAGCTGACAACCGCTTAAAAAGCTCTGATTTCAATGCCTCGTATTTATTTTCATTCGGAGGAGAAGTTATTAAATCGAGTATCTCGGCAGCAATTTGGTTTCCTAATTGAGATATAACGTAATAAAATTTGGTCGTGTCTGCCGTGACACCAGACATGATAAATTGTGCTTCCAATTGTTCAAACCAAACATCGGGACGATCTGTCCAAAATTCTGGTATTTTCACTCCAACGTGGTATAATCCCAAAGTTTCGTTTTGCGCCATCTTACGGTTGCTGTTTGAAAGAAGAAACGGTGTTGCGGTGGGTAACTTGGATAACGTATGTATCGATTGAACGATACATACGTCGAGCGTCGTTTGATTGTTTATGTTTTTTTTATATTTGCGCACTGTTGTTCTAATTGGTTCTTAGTCAGGCACTGTTATTGTTCTTAGACGGGCACTCTTATTGTTCCTTGTCGGGTACTATTATTGTTCTTTTGTCGGGCACTATTATTGTTCTTTGTCGGTGTCACCAATGTGGGATTGGTGAGTGGGATGTATAAAACTCACCTCTTATCCACTTAACTATTTATATTCAAAACGAACAATTACAAATCTTGTAATAATAAACAAAATAATACAAACAATAACAATAAAGTCAATACACAAACACGTGCACGTAGAATCGTCTCAACTCTCTAACAGCGCGGCACACACTGAGCTCTCTGTCTCTCTCCTCTGTAAAAAACAGGGTTTTTTACTCTTCGCAGTTGGTATCCCACAAACTTTGTGAAATTAAATCCTTGGACAAGACCACTAGGACGGTCAAATTGAATTTGCTTGGATTTCATTGTTCATCCGATCAATAATTGCCATCGGCTTGCACGGAAACCTCTCTTGGTATCATTGTCAGGCTCCTTATCATAGCCTTGGGATCATTTTCTTATCATCGCGTATCCACTCCTAGATTCAAGCCGAGCTTCTGTCGGTGTCTTTCCGTTATAGTTCCCGTCAGAAGATCCTCGGTGCGTTCCAACTTTATTTATATATGTTGTGGCAGTTCCAGGACTCAGACTTTCCCAGACTTTCCATCATGATACCTATCTGATGGCTCCGCCTCCCGCGCTCGCTAGTGCATCATCATCACTCTCTGCTCCATTGAGTTTGGTAATTGAGTAAATAAGAACGGCCCTACAACCCATTTTTATTGGGGGTAGGATACCGGAATCGGCAGTTTCCATGAAACTTTCCATTGGTTTGCAGCAAGTAGTCTTCTGTTTATTGTGTGCGTAATCGTTTGGCAGCGGCAGATCCAATGTTACTGAATATTTCCGTTTGTATTCATTCGCAAGCTCCCAGTCTGAATCGATTCTTGTCGGAACACAGTGTTCGTCGTTGTTGATTTATTGGATCACTGTGTATCCGAGCGGGGCGCGGATCCTGTCCATTTCTTTGGTAAGAAAGCAAATCCACTGCTCCAGACATTCGCGGCTTGTTTGATAAAATACTGTAGCCGCCCTTTTCACAAACTCTTCATCTACGTCAGTAACATTATCTTTCGATTTCACTATTAATTGACGGCCAATAAATGGAGGAAACTGATTGGTCTGTTTCTGAGTCAATTTGTCTTTTAGTTTTGATTTATTTCTTTTGCAGCTTCAATTGCCGATACAGTCTGACCTTCCAGTTTCAATACAGCTTGATGAAAACTTGCTGACTGAGCGTGTAAACAATAAAGCCACAATTCGGATGTGGGATCTTCAAAAAAGTTTTTTAGTAACACGGGACATTAATGGCTGATACATTTTTAAAACCTTTCACAAGGCAGGCATAAGAGCAAGCCATCTAGTTTTGCTATAGCCGAGCATTTGTTGATATTCCGTTTCAGCTTCGGCGCAAAACTCCTTTAGAGCTTTAACTCGAATCGTGTAAATATAAAAAGTAAATATATCTTCACAATAATGCTTTCGTAATCTAAGGGTAACCTGTCTGCAGCAGATTTTATTGCATTGTGAATTACATGGGCTGCACATCCAATACCTATCAATGGCTTTTTCAGTGATTGTAATTTCGTTAACACATTGTGAGTTGCTTGCCTAGCCGCACCTCCAAAATTGACGTTGGTATTGTCTCAGCAAAATGCCACGACTTTTGCTGTCAGATTATTATCTGTCAACACTTGGTTTAAATAATCGACAATGATGTCAAAAGTCTCACCAGGTTGGTCTTAGAGATCTAAAAGTTTTACTTGCACACCTACGTAAGCTTGACAAAAAGCGCACTAGAATAGGGTATATTTTCTTGTTACCGTGGTTTGAAGCGTCGTTTAGTATTGTAACACAAATGGATTTATCAACATCATCTTTTAATTCTTTCATTGCTGTAGGCGTCAAAACATTTACTACAATAGGTTCTGAGTTCGTACGCGCGCATGTAAATTTGGGATCAAAACATGATTGAATTAATTTCGACGCACAATCATTGGAGCGAAAACTGTGGTTTTCTTGTATCGCGTGATAAGCCCAGACGCCTTCTGCCGCGGCGATATCCAAATCCTTTAAAGTTTTCTTGAAAAAGTTCGATTTCTTGAAAAAGGTTACATCGAAGAACTCGAAGCGGCGGAGATCGGCATTTTTATGTTTATAACTTTAAATGCTGTTCAATATCACTGGCACCACTATGTGAAACGCTAAATTCTGTACGACACTTTTCAAATCTTTCATCTGAGGGAGTAAGTATTTGCTTCATAAACAGATATTTTGCCTTTAAGTTAACATTGAACGTACACTTGCGTTTTGTCGGCATTTTAAATTATGATTCGAAAACAAAAGAAGTTTAAGTTATTTACTAGGTACACGAGCATCAAACAACAACAAAACAAATATCGAGAAGTAGGCGAACGAAAAATCTGTCAAACAATTAGTCAACAAAGCGCGAGCGATGACGCCTTAGCCACTCTCGGCTATCGTTGCGTCGACCGACGACGCGGTCTCGCTCTCGCACACCGATCGCGTCCGGCCACCAGCGCGACGGCCGTCCGACCGGCTCGACTACTCAAATTTTCGCGCGGTTTCAGAAAACGGGACAATTTTGCGTCCCAGAGTTCATTTCAGGGACACCGGGAATCGCAACTCGCAACAAAAAGGGAGAGTCACACCGAGAAGACACCGGGAATCGCAACTCGCAACAAAAAGGGAGAGTCCCGTTGAAAACGGGACGTCTGGTCACGTTAATAATACATACAGCGGTTAGTCGGTTAAAACGGTACCGCGAGTAAAATTTTGGGTGTTCTGCTATTCACAACTTAGGTTAATAACATGTTAATTTAATAGAATATCAGTGAGATAAATATTGAAATAATCTATCTATTGATTATACATATAGGTTAAGTAGAAAAGCATATGCTAAACTTCGCCTCAACTCTGTATGTTTTATTAAAGTCCAATTATTATTATTATATGAACATAATAACTTATTGAACCTGAGACTACCCAATTTTAAAAACATTAGACTATCAGCTCTTATAGTCTTTCACTGCTGGACATAAGCATCCCGTATGAATTCTATTCTTCTCTGTTTTGTACTACAGGCATGCAGTTGGTGCGGATGCACTTTTTTTAGGTCATCTGACAGTAGGGAAAGATGATGCGTTCTGGCGCCTCCTCCTCCTCAAACCTCCTCTCACCTTGACCCCTAACCTAACCTTGACCTTGGAACTTCCGGTTTCGACTTCCTGTTTCCGGTTTCGACTTCCGGTTTCGACTTTCTGTTTCCGGTTTCAACTTCCGGTTTCCGGTTTCGACTTCCGGTCGCCATTTTCGGAACTTCCAGATGCGCAGGAAAATTCAAAAAATAGACGCGAGGCGGGGAAATTCAAAATTAGATCCTGTTGAGACAAATGAGGTGTGAAGTTGGTTGCATACATCAACGTGACTAAATACATAAGACTAGACAGACGAGGCTAGATTCATGGGACTAAATACATGAGACTAGATAGACGGGACTAAATACATGAGACTAGATACATGGAACTAGATAGACGAGGCTAGATACATGAGACTAGATGCACTGGACTAGATACATGAGACTAAATACACGGGGCTAGATACATGAGACTTAAGACTGAACTAAAATATATAAGGTATTTAATTTAATTTAACTTAATAATCTACGTTTTAATTTTGATTACTGCTCTGACTTGTTGATTAGGTTCGACTGGATGTTTGCTAGCAATAACAACTTTCTGTTATCTTATCAGCGGTGAGCGAGTGTTAGTTTCCAAGAGAATGAAAGGTTGTAAAATAAAGAAAACTCCACGTAAAATTTATGGTTTTATTAAATTCTAATAATAATACATTTAAATTTACATCAAAACATTTAAATACTTATATAAACATTTCTTGCAATACATATAGAATAGTCGCTAATATGATTTATACATACAATGGTTCATTTTAATTAAATTTTTAAATTAATTTTCGAACTATCCCCGACAAAGGGGTGAATTCAACGGCAGCTTCACATAAAATAAGGCAATAGGCTCGAGTGTTTGGTTTGAATGCTTGCGTAGCTTCAAATTCAATTTTTAAATCAACAGCAGATGATTTAATACTCTCATTTTGTTTAGATACATCAAACACAAAAGGAACATGATCCTTGAATTGAATCATATCTAATATAGGCTCATTTCTGCGTTCATAGTAACTGCTTTGGAAAGTGGCATACATGTAATAAAGTTGTGCATAATCACCACTATCCATATTAAGATTTAAGCTTTCATATGGATATGAATCCGAGTTTAGGTCAATTTTCATATTTCGCAGCGATGCATTATCAAATTCGGACGCGTTTTTTACATGAGCATCTCTTCGCCCCTCTTGCAGTGCAATTATAACGTATCGAGGCTTCTCCAGAGTTGTAGATGTTTTTACAGACCATATATCTCTGTCGGTATTTTTTAAAGCAGGTAGTTCATGCAACTCCCACCTACGAAACGGTATTAATATCGGTTTATCTTCTTCGAGTGTATCCAATACATTCAATCGAGCTTCGTCGTTGAGTTGGATATGGGGAATTCGCCAGTAAATTTGATCAATATTGAATCTTATATTTGCATCTCCTTTGTAGCAGTTCACGTCAGTTCTAGCTCGTAGTAGAATTAATTCCTGCTTTACATTAAATAACATTTTTGTATAATCCTCAGCAAAACCCAATAAATATTTCAATGGAATTAGAGCATAGAACTTTCTGTTATTATCAAAGTATGTAACATTTGTAGCATTTTCAGCCCAGCCGCAAAGGTCGAGTATATGTTGATCTCGCTTGGTGTTGGAGAGTAATCCTTTCATCGTGCTTGTAATTCCTACATCTCTATTCTTATCTACTTCAACTCCATTCAATTCATAGAGAATTTCATCAAACAAAAACGCATATGCGTTTTTCACAAGTTCAAAGTTGTGTGTAGTTGCAGGTGGAATGAGTTTCGGAAAATTAACGGTTCCGCTTACATAAATATAACTTTCGCTAGGATAAGTGTAAATATCCTGGTGTTGGATCCTAATACGAATCTCATCATTGTTTCCATAATTTTGAGCTATAGGATAATACGTGTGAAATTCACTCTTTGTAATAGTATCCTCATAGTCAACTTTGGAGAATATATCTATTTTATCCATACTGTCGCTTAAACTTATATCCTAGAGATAATAGTTTATTTTTTAATATAGGTGTTAACTCTTTGAGATGTAAATGTCGAGTGGTAGAATTGTCCGAAACAACCGCTTTTATACGTTTTCCGTGAAAATTAATTCCCATCTCTCTCTTTCTCTCTCTCCCTCTCGCTCTCTCCCTCACATTATACTCTGCAGCTCTAATCGGTTATGTGTAGCGTGGGGTCACATAGACCTCACACCCTGTTTAGCGTGGGGTTACATAGACCTCACACCCTGTTTAGCGTGGGGTCACATAGACCTCACACCCTGTTGAGCGTGGGGTCACATAGACCTCACACCCTGTTTAGCGTGGGGTCACATAGACCTCACACCCTGTTTAGTGTGGGGTCACATAGACCTCACACCCTCATTGATGCAAAGAACTCTGCACGATATAAATAGGGTTGGATAGCATTTATAATTTAGTGTTAACGCTGGTGTTTTACTATCAAGATGGGTATTGTATTTGGCGAGAAGCATGCCCGTAATAAAACCATCTATTGGACTCCACTTAGAATATCTCCTAGTTTATCACCATCATATGAGACGCTTCCTAGACGTCAAAAGAATAAAGTTGAGAGTTTTAATGGTGACTATGATAATAATAGAGAAAAATATGCACATCTTCTTGATTCAATAAACCAATCAGCTGTTTGTTCATCCAACGCTAAAGATAGTGAACATTCCCTCGAAAAAGCGGACGTTAAAAGACGGGGTGTTGGTTGTTATAAAGAAAACCGAATGATATTTGGAAGACAAAAGGCCTCAAGTAAAACTAGTTGTGTAAAGTTTCGCTGTAATATGTGTGGAAGTCATTATTGCTTAAGCTGCTTCTTCTGAACGCATAACATATCCAAAGCATGACCACTATTTGTATTTAAATCTATTGATGTAAATTTAAATGTATTATTATTAGAATTTAATAAAACCATAAATTTTATGTGGAGTTTTCTTTATTTTACAACCTTTCATTCTCTTGGAAACTAACACTCGCTCACCGATGATAAGATAACAGCAAGTTGGTATTGCTAGCAAACATCCAGTCGAACCTAATCAACAAGTAAGAGCAGTAATCAAAATTAAAACGTAGATTATTAAGTTAAATTAAATTAAATCCCTTATATATTTTAGTTCAGTCTTAAGTCTCATGTATCTAGTCCCGTGTATTTAGTCTCATGTATCTAGTCCCGTGTATCTAGTCTCATGTATCTAGCCCCGTGTATCTAGTCTCATGTATCTAGCCTCGTCTATCTAGTTCCATGTATCTAGTCTCATGTATTTAGTCCCGTCTATCTAGTCTCATGTATTTAGTCCCATGGATCTAGCCTCGTCTGTCTAGTCTCATGTATATAGTCACGTTGATGTATGCAACCAACTTCACACTTCATTTGTCTCAACAGGATCTAATTTTGAATTTCCCCGCCACGCGTCTATTTTTTGAATTTTCCCGCGCATCTGGAAGTTCCGAAAATGGCGACCGGAAGTCGAAACAGGAAACCGGAAGTTGAAACCGGAAACAGGAAGTCGAAACCGGAAACCGGAAGTCGAAACCGGAAGTTCCAGGGTCAAGGTCAAAGTTAGGTCAGGGGTCAAGGTCAGAGGAGGTTTGAGGAGGAGAAGGCGCCAGAACGCATCATCTTTCCCTACTTCTGACCATTGAGCGGTAGTCTCCCTCTGCTTCGGAATGACTCATTTCGCGGCCTCAATTCTGTTATTCTCCTGGTAAATCTGTTGACTATTAATCTGACTATGTGACCTGCCCAACTGCACTTCAGGTTTGTGAATCTTTCAATAGCGTTCACAACGCCGCTCTTTCTCCTGATACTTATGTTGAATAACTTGTTTCTTAGCGATATATCATGCATTGCCCTCGCCATGGCCCGTTGCGCAGTTTGGATTCTGTTTTCTATCCTTTTTGTTAATGTTCATGTTTCACCACCGTACGCCAATGCAAAATAAAATGTTTCTAGATCTATCTTAGTTTATCCTCCCCTTTAAAGGCAGTGGTGGTAATGATAGTGGTTTTTTATCTCTCTCCTATTCTTCTCGTAATCTCGCAGTTTAGATTATTTCCTCCCAGACGGATTTCGTGGTTGACATATTTTAAAAACATTAGACTATCATCATCATTATAATCAATCAGCTCTTAGAGTCGTGCAGTGCTGGACATAAGCCTTCCGTAATGAATTCCATTCTTCTCTGTTCTGCAATACAGTAATCCAGTTAGTGCGGATCCACTTTTTTAGGTCATATGACCATTGAGCGGCGGTCGCCCTCTGCTTCGGGATGCCTCATTTTGCGGCATTGCCCATTTTGCTCATTTTGCATTGCCCTCTCCATGGCCGTTACCGCAATTTGCATTCTGTCCTTTGTTAATGTTAGTGTTTCAGCTTCGTATGTCAATACAAAATGCACTGATTGAAGACCTATCTTCCCCTATCGTCCCCTATCGTCTTCCTTTTAAAGCAGATAGGATTTTTGTTATCTATTTCCTATTCTCCTCTCAAGCTCGCAGGTTATCCCTTCCTAGGTATATTTCGTCGCTAAGATATTTGTATAAGTGGACTTGTTCTTGGTATAAGTTTTTCAATGTTAAATTTTCGCTCAGTACCAAGTGGGCCATGAGTTTGTTCTTATTTGTGTTGAACCTATCATCACAGAGGCAGATTCTAAGTCAAGTAGCATGGTTTTTGCTTCATCTGGGCTATCGGTTATTAGTACAATGTTATCGGCAGATCGAAGTTGGTTTAACTTTCCATCGTGGTTCATTTTGATTCCGAGGTTCTCCATGTTAGTCTTTGAAGATATATTCTGAGAGGGTAATGTATAATAATGTATACAACTAGGGGGATATGACGTCTCCTTAAGAACTCCGCGGTATCTTAGTGCAGTATGGCGCAAGTTGTACACGTGCTTTATAATATTCGGGAGGTTAGTGAACCTCCGTGGCAGGAAGCTCCTTAATTGATTAATCCTTAATTGAGAATTGAGAAGTTATCTTCGTGCAGTCTGATGCTTGCGCTTGCGTTGTTGTACACGTGCTTTATAATATTCGTATAGCGTTGATCTATTATGTATTCCTCGAGGGATATTAGCATGGATTTGGAGTCAATCGTGTCGAAAGTCTCTTCATAGTCGATGAATATTAGCATAAAGGGCTTGATATTCTCTGTGCATTTCTCGATGAGGGTTTTGATAAGATATAGGTGGTCATTGATACCATACCCCACACAAAAGTCTGTCTGCTCTCTGGGCTGGTAGATGTTATGTTTTGCTGACGATCTTTTTGGTATAATTCTCAAGAATAATTTATATATCTTCGAAAGCAGACTAATAGGCCTATAGTTGTGGATTTCTGCAATGTCTCACTTTTTATGTAATAGTTTAAATACGGCTATTAGAGTATAAATTTTACGAAATTCTGACAAATGAAAATTGAAACACACGAAACTTAGACAATAAAGGCCTCAGGGTTGCACACAGAAAATATCTTAACCCTTTGGGGACCACAGGGTCACATGTGTCTGGGTGAATTTTATCCTAGATCACCTTTTAAACGTTGAATGTGGTATTTCTCGTACATTTACGTATCTTAACATAAGTCGGTAACATCGATTTGATTTTATAATATATGCCAATTAAACCTGTAAATCGTGGAATAAAAACATGGGTAAGATGCGTCTCGCTTACGGGTTATACATATGATTTCAACGTTTATGCTGGAACTTTAGGAGAAAGAGTTTTTATGAAGTTGTCGGAAACAAGAAAATTCACTGACGTATGTCTGTGCTTTGATAGATTTTTTTGCTTTATCAAACTGATTGAAAATATTAAATTTTCTGTAGTAGGGACCTGCATAAAAACAAAACAAAATGTTCCAGAAATTACTGGAAAACTAAATAGAGGGGAATCAATGTTTTTATGTAATGAGGACAAAACAATATTTATAAAATGGCAAGATACAAAAATACTGATTATGACTAATTGTTTCATTGGTGATTCATTGTAGATGTAAAACGAAAACAAAAGAAACGATGAAAAAATTAATGTTTCTTGTCCTAAAGCGATTGAATTTTACAATCATCATACGGGTGGGGTAGATTTGTCTGACCAAATGTCAACCTTGTATGACTTGAAAAGAAGATCTACCAAATGGTAGAAAAAGTTAATTTATAGGATGACAATAATAGTTGCTGTAAATAGCTGGATTTACAGCCAGAGTCCGCTAGAAGTATTGCACAAGTTGCATACATTATCCACCAGTGCATATTTTGACGATATTTTTAATTCGTTTTTGGTATCATTGGATAGACAATTTTTGTGAATGGAGGAGAGGAGAGGAAAATGTGAGGTCAGTGGGGAAAGATCCTTCGATCTGGACTAGCCTTATGGAGAATTTACATGGGGCCAGCCTTCTTATGGGAATTTACATGGGCAGCCTGCTTATGGACGTTTTACATGTACCAGCCTACCAGTCTCCAGGTAAATGAGTTGACCATGACTTGACCTTGATTTAACCTTGACTTGACCTTGACTTGGCCTTGACTTGACCTCGACTTGACCTTAACGTGACCTTGACTTGACTTCGACGTGTCCGGTTTCGCAAGCAGAGATAATCTTAGACGTCATTTAGAAACCTGTGCTAATATGTAGAAGTGATAATTATAAACACCACATGAAAAAAAATCATAACATTGTTGAGTAGAAGGGTACACCCTCCACCTCGAAGCGCTCCCTAAATACTAACGACTCACCCTCGAAGAAGGTTAAATTAGATCAGCCGACGCCTTCAACCCATCGCTGTGAAATTTGTGACCAACAATTCCTAACCAAAGCCAAATATACAGGATACCTGAGATCGCAGAAACATCTCCAGATAGCAGCTAAGCCGCACCAGCAAGGTATTTCTGAAATTTCTAGCAGTTTCAAGAAAAGGATAGTTAGCTATCGCATAAACGGTTCAGGTATTGATATAAGCAGTTTTCTAAGCAATTCGAGGGGTACTGTTGGTAGCGTGTTTAAAAACGTTATCAAATCATATAATTCAGATATCAAGTTTAATATAGAACTCCTTGGTATTTATGTAAATGAAAAAAAATACAGCGGGTGTATTAAAATCATTGAATACAAAATAATGCGAAAATACACCTAGCATGAGTAACTTTATCGAAATTTATGACAGTATGTGCGCCGAAATTAAAACTAAATGCGGTGAGTTTCAGGAGAAAGATTCGGGTTGGTCACTTAGGGAGATTTCCCATTTAGAAATTAAACTAAATAAATATAAACCAATACGTGGGTCGTCATTTATTGAACTGCCGAAAGAGATTGGGAACCGGAAAGCGTGTATCAAAACGAAGACGAGTTTTGTTTTTTATGGAGCATTGTATCCGCATTACACCCCGCGAATACGCGCCATTCAGATCGCCCGGCATCATATCCTCACTTTTCTCAAATTTTAAATTACGACGGACTAGAATTTCTAAATAAAATTAAGGACATTTCAAAATTTGAACAGGCGAATAATATTAGCATTAACGTTTATGGTTTGGAATTTAATTTTAAATCTAAACAGCATGACGTTGTAGGACCAATTTTTCACACTAGTAACTCTAGTGAAGAGGGTGTTAAAGGCCATTATGTATATATTAAAGATATTTTGCAACTTGTTAGAAGTCAGATCACATCAGATCATTATAAAAAATATTTATGTGATAGTAGCCTTACCTTTTTTCAACCGAATCGTCTTTTAATCAACATAAATTGAATGACTGCAACAAAATATACACTATTATGCCAACAAAAGACATTGCTAAAGACAAGAGAGGTGATATGGTCCCGGGGGATATATTAAAATTCCAAAATTAGGATAGCAAAATGTATACCCTTATACCCTTTGTTGTATACGCAGATTTTGAATCAATTTTAAAACCGATTGATACATATTCGCCAAACCCCGACAATAGCTATGCCAATCGAAACACATAAACACGCATCGTACAGTTTTGCCTATAATATAAAATGTTCATTTGAGGATTCCTTGAGTAAATTCGTCACTTATACCGGAGAAGATTGCCCGAAATTATTTTGCGGGAACCTCTATGCAGATGTTAAGGAAATATATAGGAATCATTTAAGCGTCACACTTCCGATGATTAAATTAACTGCAGATGAGCAAAATTCCTATGATACGGCCACTTCTTGTCATATATGTAATAAATTATTACAAGTACAAGACAAAGTCGCCGATCACGATCATTTAACAGGTAAATTTCGGGGAGCCGCCCACTCAAATTGTAATTTGAATTATAAAATTCCGAAAATGATTCCTGTTTTCTTCCACAACATGTCAAATTATGACGCGCATTTATTTGTTAAAGAGTTTGGCTGCAATGAGGGAAAAATCGAAATCATTGCTCAAAATAAGGAGAAATATATTTCAATCACCAAAAATCTATCGGTCGGCGAATATGTAGATAAAAAGGGGTGGAGAATAAAATTTACATAAAACTGAGATTTGTCGATTCATTCAGATTTATGGCTAGCTCTTTGGAGAAACTAGCGAAAAATTTGAGCGATGAACAATGCATAGAGGTTAGAAAATTTTACCCCGACCATGTACATTTTATGTTATTAAGACAAAAAGGTGTTTTCCCATATAAACACATGGACTCGTTTGATAGACTGACTGAAACATCTATCCCGCAAAAGGCCTTTTTTATGACTACCTAAATTATCCTATCATCACCGACAAAGAATACAATTTTGCACAGACTGTTTGGGCGACATTTAATTGTAGAAATTTAAAAGATTACTTTGACCTGTATTTAAAGACTGACGTATTGTTATTGACAGATATTTTCGAACAGTTTCGAAACGTATGCATCCCGACATATCAGATTGATCCGGCTCATTATTATACGGCACCCGGACTGAGCTGGGATGCAATGAAAATGAGCATGTATTCTGAATCACTACAGGTCCTACATAATGATTTACCGTTCCTCGTTTAAAGCATGGTTCCACCAAAATCAAAATTTAATAACACAAAACTTATTCCAAATTTAAGCAATAAAGAAAAGTATATTGTTCACTACAGAAAATTAAAGCAGGCAATAAATCGCGGACTCAAAATTACAAAAATACATAGAATAATTGAATTCCGGCAATCTGATTGGCCAAAACAATATATTGATTTAAACACTCTTTACGGCAGGCGGGTAAAAATGATTTTAAAAAAGGCTTTTTTAAATTAATGAACAATAGCGTATTTGGCAAAACGATGGAAAATGTAGACAAGCGAGTGGATGTGAAACTTATCAATCATTGGGAGAATATTGGCCGTAAACCGGACGCGGAAACACTTCTCGCTAAAGCGAATATGTAAAGTGTTTCAAAATTCACCGAAAATTTGAAAAATTAAAAGTTCTCTATAACAAGCCGATTTATGTGGGGTTTTCCGTTTTAGAACTATCGAAATTGTTGATGTATGAATTTTATTACGATTATTTGAAACCAAAGTATGGCAACAAAGTTACTCTTTGATCCTCAATACAACTATCCTCGATGAAACACATCGTAGTACTTACAACTTATCCTCAGCTACATTTGATATAGTAGATTAGTAGTTTTTTTTATATAACATAAAGTGTAATATTTAGTTTGGAATCTATTGTTTGAGATATTTATGGGACCAATCATATTTATCATGTTTGCAGGAGCTTAGAATTTTTTAACGATGATCATGTTTTGCGCATGTTATGCACACGTAAGAAGCAGCTTAAACAATAATGAGTTGCACACATATTACAGCGAAACTTTACACAACTAGTTTTACTTGAGGCCTTTAACCTTCCAAATATCATTTATTATCATAACACACCGTCTTTTGATATCAGTTTTCTCGAGGGAATGATCACCATCTTTAGCGTGGTATGAACAAACAGCTGATTGGTTTATTGAATCAGAAATATGAACATATTTTTCACTGTAATTATCAGTTTTCTCGATGGGGTGTTCACTATCTTTAGCGCCGGACGGAACAGTTGATTGGTTTATCGAATCAGGAGCAATTTTTTTACTGCTACTATCACGACCACCAACACAATTCTCAACTTTATTCTTTTGAGCAATACGCACTTGTATAAGTGCGATAACAAGCTTATAGGACGGTAATTTTCAATTTGGTTTCTGTCACCCTTTTCTATACAGTAGTACAATTTCTGCATTTTGCCATCTGTTTGGAATTTTTCCTTCTATGAGACACTTATTCAGTAGAAACCGTACGCTTTGAAGGAGGTCTTCTCCACCCCTTTTGATCATTTCGATAGTGATTTGATCTTCACCTGGGCCTTTCCTCTTTTTCATATGCTTTAGTACTGCCATCATTTCTTCTAGGTCTATCTCGGGAATTTCTTCCGATCCTACGTTTTGAATGTTATATCTCTGATATTGGTTACCTAGAGATACGGAAGTGAATACGTTTTTGTAGAATTCCTGGATAGCTTCTGTGATCTCTTTTATATTGCTGACTATAAAGCCCTTTGTTCCTTATAAGTTTCGGCCGTTCGATAGTTTAGATCTGAGAATCTTCATATTTCTGTTATCTTCGATTGTATTCATAATCATATTGGTTTTGTGATCTCTCACGGCTTTCCGGATGTTTTTATTTATAGTTCTATTGATTCACTTCTATCCTTGTGCTTCCCGATTCATTCCCCTCCTTATTTCTATTTCGTCTCTTCTTCATCCTCGAGCTTTCTTTTTTCTCGGAGCATATTTTCTTTGTTGCAACTTGAATGCTTTTTGCTATGTGTTCAGAGATTTCGTCGATTGCTTAGTTTATTAGTGATCTGGGTTCACCTAGTATAGATTTTAGAGTGCTCTGGAATGCTTCTCTGTTGTTGCTCAGTATTTCTACTGTTGGGTATTTTTCTCTTCAATGGATTTCTCGTCTATGGATTAGTTTGTACCTCTCGAAATTTGTGTTGATTTCTATGGTTGCTCGAACTATACGGTGATCGCTGTTAGTATCGAATCGGTTGAGGACGGTTACATCCTGGAATGTATTCTCTCTGGTGGTTATGATATAGTCGATTTCATTTCTGGTTGCGCCGTTTGAACTTTTCCATGTCCATTGTCTTTGTGGAGGTTTCTGGAAAAAGGAGTTCATACAGAAAAGGTTTTTGTTTCTGCAGTAGTTGGTTAAGATTTCTCCTCTGCTGTTCTTTTGGCCCATTTCAGATTTCCGATGTTCGGGATATTCTCGTCTATGTTTTGTCCAATTTTGGAGATGAAATCTCCCATAATTATGACAAATTTGGCTTTCTCTTTATTTTTCGCAGTTAATATGTCCTCATGTAGCTGTTCTGACTCCCTGAGGTGCAGGTCGTTGCATAGACCTGAATTATTTGTAGGCTATATCTGTTGTTAATTTGTATCATAATGTATATGACTCAAGTTGATATTGATTTCATTTTTGTAACTGAATTTTTTTAGACGTTTATTTATCAATAGACAACTCCCCCTGCGTGATGGTTTGTTTCTGAATTGTTCTGGTAGAGTAAATTTCCGAACTTTAAATATGTACTTAGTTCTGCTTTCAATCTAGTTTCACTTAAGCCCAATACGTCCCATTTTATATGTTGTATACTATGATACATATGTTGTTGTTTTCATATGTTCTTGATAGAGCCTTTCCATATGTTTTCAAGTCTTAGCGTTCGGATGTTGCAATGTTATGTTATGTTGCAATGTAAAGTTTCTCTTTCCTTTTCCGTATTCGTCGTTGTTGGTGATTATTATTCGAGCTTTCGCCTCCCCAGAGTCCATGAGGCTGCCTGGTCTATCAGGGCAAGATTGTGAGCTACTGACGACATGTCACGTTTGAAGGTGTACGGCATTTAAACGACACGCTTGCCTCTCGGGTTGGCGAGTTTTGGTTTTAGCCGCCCATTTTGGGTGCAAACGCTGTTGACCGCCTCCTATTTTGGGTAAAAACGGCACTAACTCTGAAACAATTGTTACTAACAAAAAAAAATCTTCAAAATATCCACTGGTGGATACTGTATGCAACCTTAAAATATCATGTCATAAATTGCACGCGAATTAATAATTATATTATAATTATATTATAATTATTAATTATAATTTGCAACGCAAATATTAATTCTACATTGCTTGGTGCAATACTTTTGGCGGTTCCTATATATGGAGAGAAAAATATACAGATAAAAAAACGGTTTATTGACTTTTTAACAGTTTAGTCGGAATAAATGGTTGAATACGGCAAGAAGGTAACTCAAAGATTAAGCAGGAGACGATCCTTAGACACAGCATCCAAGTCGAGTAAATAGTTGCTTGACGTATGTAGACACTTGCCAGGATTTGGCGAAAAGACGTTGTGCACGGTGTGAAAAAAGAAAAATTGTAGGAAGAACCAAGCAGTATTGTCAGATGTGCAATATACCATTGCGTAAATTTTGCTTTACACCCTCTCATACCTAATTGCATTGTATAATATTATTTGTAACCTAGAAATATAATTTTTTCGTTTCATACTAAACTTTTCATTTCATTTATTTTTATTTCATTACTTCCCATTGTGTGTATATATTTCCCATAGGTGTCCCATGGGCCTAACGGCCCCAGAAACTAAATGAAACTTATAATTCAGTTATATAAGCTTCCATATGAACCTCTCAATAGATTAAGCAAATAAATGGATTTGTAATTATATCCTGTAAAAGTGGACAAATGGTTCAAATTAGGCCAAAGGACTACAACAAGACAATATTTCAATGAAAATCTTGACAGTCCAAGAATATGTTTGTAGATATAATGTAATTGTTAATGTATGAAAGTAATATAGGATATACTATTCGACATGGTTGATGACGAATGAAGAAAGTTACGATGGAAGTAAATAAATAAACAATAACGTGAAAATGAATAAACATATAAAAGAATAATCCTTAATTAATTATGCTGAAGGATAAATTCACTATGTTTTAACCACACTTGAAATTATATAACTTGTTGTTCATAGTTACATAAATTTAGACACTTATTACTTGAAAATAACCTTTAGAAGACGACACTCCAGTCGAGATAAGTGTCTAAATTTATATAACCGTGAATAACAAGTCATATAATATTTTTACGTATTATAAGTGTGCTCAAAACATTGTGAATTTATCAATTCGATGTAGGTATGGATTAACATGTAGTAGTGGTCGCAACTATCCTATTCTTAATCATTTCAGTAAAATTTTTGCACAAAATTAACTAATCTAAATATATATCTTTTGTTACATTTTCTGCTGGGACCTGGACGAAATTTAATTGGAAGAATTTAAAGGTAGCGTTATTATTTTTAATTGATTTAACAGATTCAGTTCCTTGGATATTAAATAAATTCATAAACTTTTTTTTAATGTTTAAAAGTAACTTCTAAATATTACGGAACTGAAATAAATTCATTTTTAAACATAAAAAAAACTTTTATGAATCCAATTAATATACAAGGAACAGAATCTGTAAAATCAATTCAAAATAAATACGCTACCTCTTGCATTATAATACTATTCTGAAAATCATTGTGTGGAGTGCACATTTATAATTAATATCAGTGTAAATAAATCTTGTTATTTGTTTTCATAAAACAATATTTGTAATAATTAAACTTGTATAACATATTTCAATATTTTGTTTTCAGATAAAAATGACATGGATTGTAATTAAAATTTATACACGATGTATTACAAATAAAGTATCTATAAATAATTCCATATCTGAAAATATACCAATATTTGAAATTGTTTTCATGTTTAAAAGTATATATTTATGGTTCTCTATTGTAAATATTGTTATAAACAATTATTGAAAATATATCAACGAATAAATGGATATTGGATTGAAAATATACATTTCATTTAATATCGATTGTCGATTTTAGAGTTTGCAATATTCATTGCTCTTCCAATCAATCTTCGACAACAGAAAATGTAACAAAAGATGTATATTTACATTGGTTAATTTTGTGCATTATTCTAAATTAATTAATTTTAATAATCACTATTCTTTTATATGTTTATTTATTTGCATGTTATTGTTTATTTTTTTACATGCTATTGTTTATTTATTTTCATACATCGTACCTTTCTCCATTCAACAACAACCATATCAAATAATAAACCTTATATCATATATTTCGTACATAATTATTGATGTACGAAATATATGATGTAAGGTTTACTATTTGATATGGTTGTTGTTAAATGGAGAAAGGTACGATGTATGAAAATAAATAAACCGTATTTCCACATATCTATTTCATAATTGTTAAGATACTTATTGAAACATATTCTTATTGTAGCCCTTTGATATAATTTTAAAGATAATTATTGAATACAACCTTGAGGCTTTTCTGCACTTTGTTGTATAACTTTCTCATGTTTCATTTTTCATTTGTGAAAATTTGCTGATATGTCTAGTTTAATGTTCTGGAAATGGTTTAGTCTTATGTTTAATTTAAGTTATTATCTTTATATATATAATGAATGGTGATAGATCTTTCTATATACATCTCCTAGACAAATTTTCAAGAAGCATGAGTTTTCATGAAATAATGAATCAAATTATACCGGGGAATTGAGATCCTGAGAAAAATAAATGCAGCTTGCACAATTCTTATTTTCATTTAGTGACAGATGAAAGCAATTTTTTTTTCTTGATTAAATAGGGTGTTTACGGTCCTTAGGGGTGATTTAACATCTTCAAAGAAGGTCATTAATGTAAAAGTCTTAACAAAAGTTGCATAATACGAGAGATATTACTGATTTAAATATTTTCTTGTATCTTGTTTGTGGCGCTTAAGTATATTAAATAAAACATTATTTAATTTTTTTGCATGGAAACCACTTTACACTAGTTGTTCAAAGTTATCGTCGTATTGTTCAACGCAAAGTCTCACTCGACTTATCTATGAAATTGCATAATTTATTAGGCCGTCGAATTGTCGCTGCAGCTGCCTCAACTCGGTTACGAAGATTATCTAAATCAATTATTTCGTTGGTGTATACCAAGCGTCGGCAACCTATGGCACGCGTGCCAGGCTTGGCACGTGACGAGTTTCTGAATGGCACTCTACAAAGTAAATAGCAGAGTTCGGAATAAATACGGTGAAAAATACGGTATTTTAAAATAATATTATATAATTTAATTATAATATATATTTAGGGGGTAAAATACGGTATTCCTAGTGAATGTTCACTTTGTTGTCTTTGCTATAACTGAATAAAAACGTTTTTTTTTTTGTGGGGGGGGTCTGAATTTGCTATAAAGTAAACAAGCTCCTAGTAAACAAGCTAATTTTTGTAAAAAATAAACATTTAAATAAAATCAAAAAATAATTTTTTAACAACTATTTTTTATGAATATAAATGCCCTTATCAAAGATTTCAAAGCAAAATTTCACCTTTTATAAATTCTGTTAACGCCGAATATTTGTATAAATTTTTCATGAGGGCCGTTTTTTTTCATATTTACATAAAATATTTAATTTAGCTTATTACAACAACATCAAAAATATGGGTTTTCGAAAAAAAATACGGCACCATATTTTTTTCTGACCTCTAGTAATCAGGGAAATCGTGAAAATATCGAGATGAAGTGATTTTTAAATAAGGGAAAATGTTTAATTATATAATTTATCTAAGGAGGCTTGCCAATGTCACGAAAATATGCGCGATGCTTTTGTGGAAACGCATTCGGAGCAAAATGAATGAAACATGCGCAGCACCGACTAGTGCTAAGCGGACTTATACTAAGCGGACTTATACGAATGTTCAAGCCGGAATACATTCGCCCCTCTCTTTCTCGTTTTGCGCTGCGCATATTTGCCTGCAATCCAGTAAAACTTGCATTTCGTTTAATACTGGTCGTTACTTTCCGTTCTAACTTTTTTTGTAAGACTTGTATCTTATTGGTTTAATATTTGTTATTTTTAATCCATATTTAAACATATGGAGGCAAAGAAACAAAAACTAAATATTCGCGGGTTTCAAGACTATTGGACGAATGAATATGGATTTATACAACAAAAGGATCGTGCTGTATGTGTGATATGTCACGAAAGTGTCGTATGCCGCACGTCAAGCGTACAAAGACAATTCCAAACCAAACATCAGTCCACATTTAATAGCAACGATGAGAAATGTGAAACTATAAAGAGAGCTGTTTCTGGTTATAAGAAACAAGTAGCTTTTTTTTGTGGAATAACTGGAACGAAGCCTAGGGCGACAGAATGCAGCTTCGCAATTGCTCATTGCATAGCTGCCAAAGGCAAACCCTTTACATATGGGGAATATATAAAGCAAATCTTTATAAAAAGTGCAGAAAAGTTGTTTAGCGATTTACCTAACCAACAAACCATACTATCCCGAATTCGAGAAATACCGCCTTCTGCGCGAACGATTGAAAGAAGAATAACTGAAATGGCAGACAATGTGACAACAAAACAGAATTCTGGACTACAAGAATCTGTTGCATTTAGCGTCGCTGTTGATGAAAGTACAGATGTAAATGATATTGCGCGGCTTGCAGTATTTGTACGGTATTGTGATAAAGGTCAAGTTTATGAAGAATTGTGCAATTTGATTCCTCTGTCTGGGACAACTAAGGGGCAGGATATTCTTGCTTCATTCATAAATTATTTTGACAGCAAGAAAATTAATATCAAAAAAATACTTTGTGTAACTACTGACGGCGCACCTGCAATGGTTGGCAAGGATAAAGGATTTGTCAAACTTCTTGAAAATCATATTGGACATAAAATAATGAACTTTCATTGTATAATACACCAGGAAAGTTTAGTTTCGTCACAGCGCTTAATTCCTGTAATGGACGCTGTTGTTAAAATAGTAAATTCATAGTGTCTCGCTCTTCATTGACACGCTGGCAATTTAAATCTCTTTTAGAAGAAATGGAAAGTGAATATGTCGACCTCCCCTTATACAGCCATGTTCGTTGGTTTAGTCGAGGCAATGTCTTGAATAAGTTTGTGTCATGTCTGGAATTAATGAGTTTTTCTTAATGAAAAGGAACAACATTTCCCCGAACTGAACGATAAAGAATGGTTATGCAAATTGATGTTTCTGACTGATATAAATAAACATCTCAAGGAACTATACTTAAGATTGCAAGGAAAGCGCCAAACTGTGCTCGAACTTTTTGAATATTGGACAAGATTTGCTACAAAATTAAATGTATTCTTATGTGATATTAATACTAGTACCTACAAATACTTCCCAAATGTTAAAGCGCTTGCAAATAAATCGACCATAGACAAAGATGAACTTAAAACCTACGTTGAAGCACTCAAAGATGAATTTTCCAGAAGATGCAAAGACTTTGAAGCTCATTTGAATATATTTTCCTTCCTCATAAAACCAGATTTAATAGATCCATTAATAATACCGTTTGATTTTTCAATTTTTGAGTGGATGAATGTTGATAATTTTGAAATGGAACTTATCGAATTAATATCTTCAGAATTATGGACAACAAAATTTAAGGAATTACGAAAAAATCTGGAAGATGACTCTATGGAAAAATCGACTGCTATATTAAATTGTTGGATGTCATTGCCGGAAAGATTTTATTGTTTAAAAAAAATTGCATGTGCTCTCCTTTCCGCTTTTGGTTCCACATATCTCTGTGAACAAATTTTTTCTCATATGAAACATATTTTGAGTCCACAAAGAAGTCGTTTAACAAATGAACATTCAGAATCTTGTGTGAAATTAAAAGTCACAAATTATACCCCTGATATTGAAATATTAAGCAAAAATGTGCAGGGACAAGGTTCGCATTAAAAAATTTTAATTTATGTTATTTTCTTAATAAATATGTTTAAAAGATAAATTTGGTATACATTTTTTCTCCTCTAAAACCCCATTATATAAGTTAAAATTCTGGCAGCACCCTTTATCATATTGGTAGAATGGCTTGGCACACCACGGGTAAAAGGTTGCCGACCCCTGGTGTATACCATAGTCTTCATAACGCCCCATAAATAGAAATCAAGGGAGTTAAGGCGCGTGAGCCGAGGAGGCCACCTCAACCAACAGGACCACTTCGACCAATCCACTTATTTTCAAACACATTATCTAAATGTTGGCCAACTAAACGGTTAAAATGCGACGGTGTGCCATCTTGAAGAAGTCACATTTCTCGACGTACATTCAAAGGAATTTCTTCCAATAGTTCTATCAACTGATTTTGCAAAAATAAGTGATAAGTATTTCCAGTCAATCGGATTGGCAATACACAGGGCAGCACATAAGTTGTCCGTTGATCAGTACGTTGAGCAATTATACAACAGAGATTTGTATGTTATTCCTAGTACCTATCCATTTTCATGGCACTAACAGAGCTAGAGATATAATATTCTTTTTAAATTCTTTGCTTAATATTTAAATCAAATGAAGAAATATTTGCAGACGCGCTTCGAGATCTATCTCTCATCCGTGCAATTCTGCTCTTTTGAATTATAAAATATAACTTATATTAGCATGAATACCATGTGCCGGAGTGGCGAGGTAGGTTTTGATTTGATATGTGTGTAGAAAGCCCTCAACTTAGTTTCATTTATAGATTTAAATGATAAATGAATATTGGGGAGAAACGTACTAATTATAGATAAAATCATACAAACTTTCTTCTCCTTTTTTCCGGATGCCTATAGGCTTGTTGTTTTTCCATCCTCATTGCACATGCTATTGAAATTCTGACGACCAGCTGTCCTTCCATCTCTTTGGTGGTCGTCCTGGTGATCGACATGATGCTAGTTTTCCGTGTCGCGCGATTTTTGTTAGTCTGCGATGTTCCATCCTGGATATGTGTTCATTCTAGAAGCGCCTTCGCGCGCGTGTCAACCTCACCACGTCTTCTCTCTCGCATGCTTCCTGAATTTCTTCACTCCTTTTTTGGTCTTTGGGTGTGTTTGCTGTTATTGCTCTTAGTACCGCATTTCATTGGTGCGCACCATCCTTTTGCGCTATTACGGGTCTTACACATGCTTTGTATATTCTGACTTGGGTTGTAGTTGATATTCATCAGGTATGAGTGGAGCTTTCTTACTGTCTCGATGGTGCTTAGATGTGTCCCTTTGTGTTCTAGCTCCTTCAGAACGTCCTCCAACTTTATTCGTCGAACGCCTTCGTCAAATCTATGAGGCCCAGATATGATGGTTTATTAAATTCTAATGCCTCCACGAATTGTTTGACAACGTACACTGCATCGACCGTCGACCGATTTTTCCGAAACCCTTGCTGTACTTTACTTATAATGGTATATCTGAGAATGCATTGTTGCAGAATACGGGTAAATAGTTTCATCGATGTATCCAGAAGACATATTCCTCGATAGTTCGCAGGATCTTAGGTTTTTCACTTTTTGAATAATGGGATTGTTATGCTGGTTTTCCAGGTCACTGGTGTTGTTCCGTCCGTTAGTATTTTGATAAACAGCTCAACCAAACTTGTCAGCCAGCTTTGCTTCCCAACATTTTAGCAGTTCGTTAGGAATGTTATCCGGGCCTCGGCATTTGGCGTTCTTCAGGTGTTTCAGTTCTGATATGACCTCCTACACCGTGATTTGTTCTATATCCTTGACGTCTTCTGCCTCTACTCAGCGTAGCCGCCGTCGGTCCGCGGTTCTTCGTTCTTTCTCCTTATTTGTATACAGGTCTTTAAAGTAGATGGTCCACTTGCCGGCCGAGATGCTATTTAATTAAACTATTTCATTGACTTCGTTTCTGCTGCTCTGAGCATTTTCCAGGTGCGCTTTTGGGTTCCGTGGAAATCGTTTTCCATTTCTCTACTATAGTTTCCCCAGTGCTCCCTTTTTATTTATCTTATTCTGTTATTTACTCGGTTTCTTGTTTCTGTATATTTGATATAGTACCTTCGGGTCTTATTCGCTTGGTATGTTAGGTGGGACTTCTTCTTTTTTTGGGCGAGTAGCTTAACCTCTGGTGTACACCAAGGTCTTTTATTTTTGTGGTTTGTCGTTGTGTTGACTGTTCTTTTGCCAAGAGCCTCCTCCGCTGCCTGGTCTATGTTATTCAGTAGAATCTCCCATGCGTAGTTTACTGTATGTTGTTGCCGAGGATAGGTGCCTTTTCTATTTTTTGAGTGAGTCGTATGTATAAATCCATTGTGCTCTCTGTTTTGGGTAACTCGATGTTGAACTTTGTTGTTGGGCTGTTCTGTTTCTTTCTGTTGACTGGTGGTCTTGTCATGGTAATTTTTCCCATTACGAGGTTACGGTCTGATCCGATGTTTGCCGATGTTATATAACATACAACATACAAACTTACAAAAGCGAAATATAGTTTGAATTATAAATACGATCAATCTATTCGTAGCTCTGTAATAGTAAGTCTTATTAGGACTATGAACAAATCTCATGTTGAAACAACTACTTCCTGGCTAATATCACACAGGATATTGAATTATACATCAGAGAATTTTATGTTATTCTTAGGACCTGTCCATTTTCATGGCACTAACGGAGCTAGAGAAATAACATTGTTTATAAATTCATTTCTTTCTCTTTAAATTAAGTGAATAGCCATCTGCAGACGCGTTTCGAGGTCTATCTCTTATCAGTGCAGCTTTGCTCGTTTGATTTATAAAATGGAATACACTTACATTAGCTTGAACACCATGTGCCGGAGTGGCATGGTTAGGTTTTCATTTGACATGTGTGTAGAAAGACCTGAACTTAGTTTATTTTATTGATTTAAATGATGAATATTAAGGCGGAACCATACTAATTATAGATACAATCATACAAACTTATTAGGGAAATATAGCTTGAATATATAACTATTTTCAACCTGTTCGTATAGCTCTATAATATTAAGTCTTTTTAGGACTATGAACAAATGTTTCAAGATGTAACCCCCCTTGAAAATAAAATCACAAGGTCACAACCACTCTTTATATTTAGTGACTTTCAAAACAATTTTCACTATAATTCATAATAAGTTGTAGTCCCTTAATAAAACAATTTTAAAAAATACCATAAACAGTGTAATATTAATTAGAGCCCGAATTCGCAAAAATTTGACTCTTGTAACTCCGGGAACTTTACAGAGAGGTTTTAATAGCATCAACAGGTGTATTATCTATGTCTGTAACAAGAAGATTTTCGTAATTTTAGTGTGATACGGTAAATAAAATACATACAATATGGTTATGTTTCCTATTTAGAATTTGAGTATATGATTTAAATTATTACAAACGCACAAAATAAACTAAACCGTAAAAAAACGTATACAAAATTATCGAGTCAGCTAAATCCTCCTGGACATTAAATATTTTTTTAGTCGTTTCAACCATACCATCTTTTGTGCCTTTGCTCAAAACCATTTAAGAAATTTTAGAATACGCAAACAATAATAAGTATGTATCACGAGATAATTTTAAAGACAATCGTACAAATGTTACAAATGTAGAAAAAAAAACATAAGGGAAGTGGTTCATAAAGGTTTATTCGCTCACGTTAGTGCTATAAACCAGTGCTCCGCAAACTTTTATCTTCCACGGCACACTAACGTATTTTCAAAAATTCAGCGGCACACCACAAGTAAAGGCTTTAAAAATACAGCAAATACAGTAATACATCGACCTACGCTACCCCGACTTACGCGAACTCGGAGTTACGCGATTTCAAATCTAATCGATTCGTCTTTTGTTTGAGCGTCACACAACTTTTGATTATCGATTATAGACTTACTGCCCCCACACTATTGGGAACTGACATAGTGGCGTGGCTAAAAATACATGTATTAAAACGTAACTGTGTTATATTTCAACTACACTGAATTTTAGAAAATGACTCCAACGAAGAACTCATTTCTTCCACAAAACGAGTAATAAAGAAATTATTAGCATGCTATGAGGAAATTTTGCGGGTGAAAAAAAAATCTTTGAGTTGTCAAACTACTTTGTTGGATTTTATGAAGCCTTCTATATCAAAATAACTTCGGTAGGCAATTTTATATTTCTATAATCTAAGATTCTATTAAACATTTTTTGTCTAAATTATTACTTTCTTTTGCTTCCGGCCCCAATTAAAAATAATTTATAGGTATTTATTTGCGAAATTATAACCCGACTTACGCGAATTCGAGTTACCCGGTCAGCGCTCAGTCCTACCTATCGCGTAAGTTACATACAGATACGACAAACTTACATACAAAATACTACATAATACTACATAATACAGTAATATTTATATACAATTTGAATTTTACACCAACACAAAAACATATATATTTTTATTATAGATTACACATGTAAAAAAAATGTTTTTTAATTTAACTATGAAGTATGTTATTTACTTATGCCTAATTAACCTATGCTAGGTGATCCATACTTACTCTGAATTGAAAAATTCACTATGTTTTTACCATAATTAATTTGTTAAAATATTATGACTCGTGAACGCAGTTATATAACACTGAATTGGAAAATTCACTATGTTTCTACCACACTTAATATATAGAAATATTATATAACTTATGACTTTATAATATATATTATATAATATTTTTACAAATCAATTATGGTAAAAACATAGTGAATTTTGCAATTCAGAGTAATCAATGCTAATTTAAACAGTATTTAAACATAATAACTAATTTATTAATGTGATATTTGTGCTTGTTTTGATGAACATATACGTCGTATATTTGGCTCTATATTAGAAAGTGCTACTCGGAGTTCATGGTCAAGACCTTTTAAACACGATCGTTTTTCATTATGAATTAGAACGAATGTACAAAAACTTTGTTCACATAAGTATGTCGTAGAAAAAGGTAGAAAAATTGCAATAGCCTTTGCAGAAATTTGACTATACTCATTCTGAACGGAAATCCAGAAAGTTACGTTTCAGCGTCCCATCGTTCCTCAATTCTATAAATTCCTCTTCAATTTGAAGGGAAAGTGCTTCTGTTGAATTTTCTGCATCTGCTACAAAAGGATTTCTAATACAATTATATTGCTCCGCATTAATTGTGAAAAAATAATGATTAAATTTGTCTTGCAACAAATTTAAATGTTGTTGAGTCAGATCCAGAATTATCTTTTATTTTCAATCATTGACTTGTGGGTCCTTTGGAACATTTCTAATGATCCTTTTTCTATCTCTTTCTGCCAAAGTTCAAGCTAATTTTTAAAGGCCACTAACTTGTTCTGAACACGTCCGATTATATTCGGTTCGACCTTGCATTCTTTTATTCAGTTCATTCAGGTGCTCAAAGATATCAGCCATGTACGCCAGTTTGGACATCCAGTAATTATCATCAAAAAGTTGATAAAGTTCGGACATATCTTGTTTTAACAAAAACTCGCGAACCTCGTTGCTCAAACAATCTAGCCAAAACTTTTCCACGGGATAGCCAACATACCTCGGTGTAAAACAATAAGGATTCATAATCCTCCGATCCCATTTCTTCACATATTATTTTAAAAATTCGCGAATTTAAGGCCCTTGTTTTATTAATGTTTATGATAGTAATGCATTGATTCATCGTTTTTAGTAGTTCCGTTGGCAAGTTTTTGGTCATTAATGCTTCGCGATGTATGCAACAGTGTGTAATTTCTATATTTGGATTTTGCCGTTTTACGCACGAAATAAAACCTTTTTCCTTGCCCATCATTGCTGCATCACTATCCGTGCAAATACTAATACAATTACTCCATGACATATCATAAGTTTAAAAAAAATCATCTGTTACTTTCAAAATTTCCTCGCCGGTAGGTCGCTCTGGAAGCTCGTTGCAAAATAAATAGTTTTCTATTATGGTGCCCTCATCAACGAAACGTACAATAGCTATGAGTTGTGCACGGTTTTTAATATCCGTCGATTCATCAATTTGTAGTGCAAACTTCTGGGCCGTTTTTAGTTTTGCAATTAGTATTCCTAAAATATCGTTCGACATATCGTTGATACGTATTTTAACAGTATCAGCTGACAACGGTACTTTTTTTACTTCATTAACTTCTCTAGGCCCAAGCATGGATTTAACAATTTCTATGAATGCTGGTTTAATGAGTGTCTCACCAATAGTATGTGGTTTTTTTCTGACGTGCAATTAATCTTGCAACATGGTAACTAGCTTCTAAGGCGTTATCAGAAACTGTGACTAACGATAACAGTGATTGCTTTTCTTTTTGCCTTTGATCGAACAGTCTATAAGAAAAAATGATTTGTCTTTCTTAATGTAACTAGGATGGTTTGAATTTAAATGGCGAAGCAGTTTACTGGGTACCATTGCTTTGTTAGAAAGCATTTCTCCGCAAATGATCCATTCTGGTTTGGGTGGCGTATCTTTACCACAACACGAAAATCCATATCGAATGTAGTCTTCGTTATACTTTCTTTCTCACATCTTCTGTTTTTTTACAGCACCACTTGTGCTTGGTTCATTTTGGTTTGTCGGTGATTTCGAAAATCTTTTTAAAAACTTGTCCATATTTTTTAGAGGTATAACAACAAAATAACCTAAAAATGTGGTATTTGATGGGAGTTCTTCTCGTTTGGATGCAGACTGACTAACATGATCATCAGTTCGGTAGATAGAACCAAATACGTGGAGACTCAGACACAAAGTGCCGACACTCGAGCCACGCCCTCCGTAATTTGCCCCACGTGCAACAGCGAAATATGGGTTTATACTAGAGTTTCCGATCTCGATTCGATTATATTATACGTCGATCTCTTGTCCAATTTTTGTCAGCCAGATCGATCTTAAAATAGCCACGAAATGAAGAGATCGAAAATTGATTACTACTAGTACATTTATAACGATTCATTTTAATATTTCTAACCTACGACAGAATTTTGTTAAGTCGAGAACGATTTATTCGATTCGTGTTTCTGAAATCTTTAGAAGATTGGGATAATAATTAATATTGGCTCAAAGATATGCTTAAATAAAAAATATCATATTGGCGAAACGCTCGCTCAGTTGGAACGACTTAAATGTTTTATTATCGATACGCAAGAATATAAATCTGACTTACCCGAAATAAATGCACTAGTGCTGATTATTTAATAAGAAAATGTTTATAAAAGCATAACAGCAAGCTGCTTTACTAATGTAATAATAATATCACATTAAACGACGTACATCTCTACGCATAAGTACGCAAAGTAACACTCACATTACTATATGTACAATGTACATTTTTTGTTTAACCAAGTATATGTTTTTGTTTTGTATATAATTTCGACTCTAAGAAATTACATATTGGCATTTTTACATATTAATTATTCTTGAGAAAACCGCGGCACAGCTAAGATCACCTCGCGGCACAGTAGTGTGCCGCGGCACAGCGGTTGCGGAGCACTGCTATAAACGATCAGTTGCGTGATATTAGGTACATCTAAAGTCATTGATAAATCATATTATTTACTCCTACGGCATAGTACGCTTTATTGTCCCTCATAGTCCGTTTTATATGCTTTAAGTAATATATTGTACTTCACAGGTGTGTTGCAAAATTATTTAAGTCTACATGCAACAATTAATAATTTTTACGGGCTCGAATTAATATGAATAATTATGCAATTTGATCGATACTGTATAATGTGTCCTATACTTATATATATATATGTATATATATATATATATATATATATATATATATATATATATATATATATATATATATATATATATTCTATTTATCACTTAATTTGATTTTTTTCGGATGTATGAATAGAAGATGTCAATAGAAATGTATGAAAAATGAAACATCAAGGTTGTCACTTTGTATACAGCACAAAATTGATATATCACTGATATATGGCAGTTATGTAACTGAATAAATGTTAATAGCTCTTAATATTTATTTCTCACGTCAGAGGTTTTCAAGAAAATCGAAAGGAATCGGAATATTTTTCCATATTTTTCATTTCCATTTTCCAAGTTTTCATTTATCATTTTTGTAGCCGATGTTCGATTTACTGGATAGATTATCTATACAATGTTTAAAAAAATACATTTTGAAATAAATGTTTAATTTTATCTTAATAGTCACTTTCTGTTTCGCCTATTCTAATAAATCACTTAGTAACATATTTATAAAGAGAGTGTGTAAAGTGTTGTTTGCGGATCGGGATACGCTTCTTGGAGGGGAAAGAAGGATATATAGCGTGTAATTAGAAAATTCGGGCAATTTATCCCTTTAACGGAAAAATGCCAGATATACCCTCAACATTTGTTCCGGTAAATTACTTTTTAAACCAAATATCTATAAATAAGAAAAATCGCTCTGTTTTCATAAAGATTTTCAAAACGTTTCATGGATATAAAAATATAAATAGGCATATTTTGTAATGACAAAGAATTAAAATTAATATTATTTACAATCTCAGCTTATCGACTTATAAATTAAAATATAAATAATATCAGGTAGATGAATTAAATAGACAAATACATTTTTAAGCATTGAATTAAAAAAAAAAACTAATATATTTTGCATAAAGGAAAGAAGAACTTCCTATTTATACGAATATTAACAGATTTTAATTTAAAATAATCGGAGGAGGAAAATTACGAAATTTTTAATCTTAAATTAAAATTAAAATTTATTTACATTTCAAATTAATAATACATAATAGTCCAGTCAATTTAGTCAAAACAAAATCAATCTCGGAATCTAACGGAAGAAAATGAATTTTTATATAGACCTTTTGTTTAGCAATACAAATGTCTCAAAAGTCACATATGCCAACATGTGAGCGACATTAGATATTCAAGGTCAAAGGTCGCAAAAATCATCTCGTTTTCTCTGTAACCCATCATATTTGCATTTATAATAAAAGTTATAGAGAATAATATTCTCTACAAATTTTATCTGAAACCTTTTTTTTATACGTCGATCTGTTCTTGCGATAGAGGGAGCAGAGTGTGGAGCGCTGATGAGCAGCCATACGTACCTTAGCGCCTTAGCAGTAAATCCTAAATCCCAATGTATAATACCGTTTTTTATTTAATTACTTAAATAACAATTTAATGCATTATACTTATATTTATATTTCTTTTAAATCAAATATACATCAAATATTACTTATTTTTGCCATACAAATAATTAAATAATGAAGTAAATCATTCTAAATATATTTTAATGCACTTCTAATTCAACCCCATTAATGGGGTTGGGTGTTTTGGGTGCAAAAAGAAACCCTAATGCCGGTAACAGCAATTTTACCACCTGCACCAGATGAACTACTACTCTCTTCATTATTCTGAAACTACAAGAATGGTTGTGGTTCGCGTTGTGATTGCCATAAGGTAAGTATGCATTGTTCTTTAGCTTCTGGTCAATGCAATGTAAAAAAAAAACGATATAATACCTTGGGATTCAGTATCTACCTGGCGCTAAGGTTCTCAACAACTTTCATAATAAATGCAAATACGGTATTTATATATATATATATATATATATATATATATATATATATATATATATATATATATATATATATTATGGGCGGTGGTGGCCCATTAGTCAAGGTGTCGGACTTCGGAGCCGCAAGTCCCGTGTTCGAATCCTGGACATTGTGAGAAATAAGCCACCGTTCTACTGTAGATGGCTCTGGCAAAGTGATCGCAGTAAAATCTGCCACGAACCCCCCCGACACTTGTGTCTAAGATCAAGACACCAAGCACAAGTGTATGCCGTGGGAGGAGGCTTTAGCCCGTCATGGGCTGTTGCAACCGGAAATAATATTATATATATATATATATATATATATATATATATATATATATATATTTATATATATATATATATATATATATATATATAAAGTAGGACGTTTGACTTTGAATATCTGAGGACGCTCACATGTTGGCATGTGACTTTTGAGACAACATATGTATTGCTAAAATAAAGGTCTACACAAAAGTTCAGCTTCTTCCGTTAGATTCCGGGGTAAAATGCTAAAATGACTGGGCTATAAAGAAGTGGACATAACTAAACTACTGGTTGCCAAATTTGGACTAATGGCATCCTAAGATCTACCATTCATATTCATATAGGTACAATTGTAACCAAAGTATTTTTTTGTCTTAGACTAAGTCGCGTACATTTAGTATGGCGCCAGGTGCGACATTTTAAGCATCGGGTCATTTCATCTTCCATTGTTTGGAAGCATATTGTACAAAACTACGCAGTCTTCTCCGTTTGTTTCTTAGACTGTTGTTTAACTTTGTCTTCTTTATTCTTTTTTATTGTTTACAATGATTTTTATGGTTGTTACTGTTTATTATAACATATTTCTGGGTAACTCCCTTCTTTCGTTTGGTTGATGGTGATGTAATGGATGATGAAGGTCACAATGACCGCAGAATTTCAGAAAATTATCTTTTCTATGATATATCATTATCAGAATCGTCCGAAGAAAAATATTATGATATTCTCTCATTGCCAAAATTATCCTCAGTTTCCGAATGACCGGGTTGAAAAAAGGTTGAAGAAATGCTGCAAATTGGTGATCTTCGAAGACATGCCTGTTAACAGGTCAAATTCCAGTAGCACGAAATGCACTGTCAGCCGTTACAACTGTCCCCGCTTTACCATTCGCTTCATTGAGCAATTTCAAAATATTTGCTTGGTACATTTTTTTCCTCTTGTATTTACGCAGGAATATTTCTTGTGTCTGTGTGAAATAAATTCGGAGTGGACCAAAAAAATGCAGCATCCAGTGGCGATGGCTTGTGTGTACCGATAATTGCTGCAATACAATACCATCTTCTATGGCAATGTTGCGCGCTTCCAAGTTTATACTGTGAGTAATGTGACCATCTAGCAGCAAAAGGTCTTTCTTGTCATTGCTGCAGTAAACGTGATTTTTAAAATGCTGTAACCAGGTGATAAATTGTTCAGAGCTAATGTAACCTGTGTCGAATAAAGTGTCAATGCACGCAGAAGGTGCTCCAATTTTGAGGTCATTTCAAGTCTGTTCCTATTGAAAATAGGACATTGGCGGAATATAAACTCCAGCAGCAATGACTGCGCACACCATTGTAGTATTAATACCACGCTCGCCACTTGTTATAATGCCTACTTATCGTTTTTCTATGCGGGAAACCAGCTTTTGTGGTGCTTTTTGCAGAGTCCTATAACCGGACTCACATAAAATATTATTTCAGCAACAAATCCATATTTTCTGACAATATTTTCTAAAATATTAAAGATATGACTTAACGTTTTCTTTGTTAAATCCCTGAGCCCTTGCCATGGAAGTACCTACAGGCTTTCGTAGTGATAGCTCTTTATTACGTCTCATGAAAGCATAAATCCATTTTTTTTTGCTATTTTTTTGTTTATTAAATCTATGATTTAAACCATATTTCTCTACCATATCAAATATTAGTTTTCTAGTTTCTTTAATTGTTAACCCGAAAAGGCATTCCTCCAGGTGATGAATATGTTCTGATAGATTTTTTCCATATCTATCGAAAATATAGCTGGTTAAGCAAAAGCTTGAACCTCGTTTTATATTAAGTTTTTGATCTGCATGTCTTTTAGTAGTAGCTTTTGGTATGTTATAAAAACGGCTGCACTCGTTCACCTGTCTTATAAGCCTCAATAGCAAATAATAAGTTATCTTCGGTCCAACGACCGTAATATCCTATTTTGCCATGCCCTAATAAAATATTTCTTTCTTATGGATAACGAATAAAACTAAATAAGCTCATAACATAATAAGGATTTTTTAAAATTCTACTTTTAAATTAAGACATTAAAGCAATTATATCTTGAAGTTGTATAATTTTAATAATAATAAGTATATATGGTAGATGAAATAAGTCGTCAAGACACATTTTTAAGCATTGAACTAAATAAAATATATATATATATATATATATATATATATATATATATATATATATATATATATATATATATAATATTTAGCATTAAAAAAGAAGAATAAAAAGTTACACGAATATTAACAGATTTTAATTTAAATTTATCGAAGGAGGAAATTTACGATTTTATAATCTTAAATTACAATTGAAGTTTATACATTACAAATACATTACAAATTAGTTACATAAAGAATTATTATTAATACATAAAGAAGTGGACAAAACTAAACTACTAATAAAATTTTATTTAACATAAAATTTCTTCATCAAATTTCATCAAACCTTCTTCACCATATAGACTTTTAGATTCCTCTTAAAATACTTACAACATTGCATTGTTTTATGTAATGTTGAAACTTATTATAACCAGTCGAGCCTTCATAAAATAAGAATTTAAACTTTTTATTAGTTCTACAAAATTCTATATCAAAGCGTTTTGTGTTCCTTAGTGTATAATATCTCTCACATATACCTATAGGTAATATTTTCATTAAAATATTCTGGCATAAAATTACATTTTATATTATGAATTTGAACTATGGTGTTGAAAACAATCAGCTGACCAATAGACGTATAGACCAATAGATATTGCTTCTAGTACGTGTAACATTGAGGTAATTGGCGAAAACATATTGCATTTAAGAATAGCACTAAATCATCTTTTTTTCTATTTTGCGTCTATAATGAAGACAATAAAGCACTCATATGGGTTCGTCAATGGCTCGCCGAGTGCGATACAATTTTTCCAATATGTATAGCCGATTTTTTTAAATTTAGAAATCGTTCATAAGGCGTTTTCGCACTTGTCTATTAGAAAACTGATTCGTTTTCTAGGCTCTTCGTTTTCTAAACGTGAAAGCGTGCTGAAAAATCGCGCTTATTGAACTGATACTTTAATATACTATTAATATGAATTAAGATGTTTTCAACACATTGCAGTCCGTTGACGTAGTAGTACTTTTATTTGAAACTTAGCAGGCTAAAAAACTAAGCAGACAAGACAGACGCCGATGGTTAATAACCATCTTTGGTTTTGTGAAAAATTAGAGTTTTTCCTCGATTTTTGGGAAAAAAGTTGTAGATTGTAGATCTGGTTGTGACGACTTGTACTGCGACCTTTATAGATCTATTGTACCCCACCCTCTACATCTAAGCGTTGGTGTACTTACCCATTTAGAGCGCCTCCTCTAATCCTGATTCCTTTAGGAATTTCAGAATCAGGGTGGGATTCAAGGACTGCAACTCCTCTACTTTCACGCAGTGAGCCCATGGGTACATCTGTCTCTTGCGGAGCAGTGGTCCGCAGTTTTTGGAGCAGATATATGGGGGTTTCCTCTGCTCCGTCATCCTCCTCTAGGTCTAGGACCTTGAGGTGTTTTCTAAGTCTGCAGTGTCCCGTCAGAACTCCTGTCAAAATTTTAAGCATTTTAAGAATTTTAAGTTCCTGTTTAGTTTCAGGCAAGCTTTTATTCCTTTCTGAACCTTCTTTGTGAATTTTCTGGTTGAAAGAGCCTCACTTTGGATTGTCTCAACCCTGGAAGTTCTTTCCAGGTTTTCATCCATTATTCTCTTATTTCTTCATCATTTGTAGATAATGTTCACACTCATGCCGCAAAAGGGTTCCGGGCCTATGAAGGGACTACTGGGTCCCTTGTTTGCTAGGTAATCAGTTTCTTTGTTTACGTCTACACCAGTTACGTCCTGGTACCCAATATAGCGTTAATTTATTATCTTTGTCAAGCTTGTTTAGCTTTCCCACACAGTCCCATACCAGTTTGGATCTGATGGTGTATGACCTAATGGCCATGATGGCTGCTTGACTGTCTAACAGGATAGCAATTCGTGTTTTGCGATAATTCCTGTCGAGGTTAAATTGTGCACATCTTTCGATTGTGTGTACCTCTGCTTGGAATATATGGACATGGACATGGATTCGAAGTATTTGGTACTAGGTCCAAACACTCCTGCACCAGTACCTTCCTTTGTCTTCGAACCATCTATATACCATATGTATGGGAATACAGTTACTTTGACTTTGAACAAAACCATGGGGAACTAAAGAAGTTTGTTTCTGGAGTTTCCCCTTGATTTTCGGAAAACGTGATACTTGAATTTTGAAACAGAAATTGTCGAAACGTTCTTAATTCCTTCTTGATATTTGTAAAAATTACCGTTTGGATTTTGGATCGAGTCTCACGGAACTATAGAATTTCGCTTTTCTCCAATTAGCGTTTTGTCGGAAAATCGCGAAATCAAAAAGAAGTTGGGTTTTAAGAACAATTAAGGGTTGGATTTTAAATTTGGATCCTTTCAATTTAGGAAGCGAAAATTTGGACCCTCCGAAACACTCGAATTTGGAAAATTTATTTTTTGCTTTCGGAAAAACTAGCCCTAGAAGTTTGTATTTTGAATCAAACAATTTGTAACTTTTACGACGTTCCTTGCCTTTTCCTTACTTTGTATTTTTCACAATTATATACAAACTTTTTTTATTGATTCTTAAAAAGGGGAGCAGCACTTGGCAATTGTTTCGTTTTTAATCGCGCGGCCTGTATAATGTTAAGAGATTTTGTACCACTTGAAATTCTTTCATTTTATACGCAGGTAAATTATATAATATAGTACTGCAAGCATAACTTGTGGAAAAATCAACGATTTATAGAACAGCAATTTAGTATACATGGTCAGATTATGTCTTATTCTATTCAAAAAGTAAATTTTCTTGGACATCCTTCGTATAACATAATATGCAAGTGAAATAAAATTTAACTTTTTGTCTAAAATAACACCCAGATCCTTGATTTGATCTACTTGTTCTAAGATTATATTATAAGACCAAGATTATATAACATTATATCTTATTTCTTAAAACCATATATTTACATTTGCTTACATTGTAAAATCACAAGAATAAATATTATTGCTGATACTGTTGATACAAAGAAAACCAGACTCTGGCTATAGTACCGACTAAAGTATTTCTGAAGTGCATAAAGAAATTAAAACCACTTGAAAATAATGAGTTTCAACAGTCGAAACTCGTGTCGTGTAAAATGTGTAGATTTATATAACTTGTTTATATAAGTTTTTTTCAATTCTGAGAAATAACCCCATCGTCAAATGCGTACTGGTCTGTAGCAAAAGCTAAAACATGCATTATTAAATCTCAATATTAATAAAAATTAAATAAAATCGTTCTACAAAATGTGAGTAAACTTCATTTGAACCCCGTAAACCCACAGAACACTTCTAAATTAATATATCAAAATTGCAATAAAATATTTTTTATTGATTCAAAATAATATTCTTTTTAGATGGATAAATATGTAACTGGACAAAAATTAAAATTGAATGAAGCAGAGGAAGCTGGCACAAGTAAAAGTGATGAAAATTGTGGAAAAACAACTACGCAAAATAGTAATTCTAAATGTAGAAAATATAATCGAATATACTTATCATTGGGGTTTACATGTAAGGTTATTGATGATCAAGAACGACCAATGTGTTTGCTATATATGAATATTTTGGCCGCACATAGCATGAATAATAAATTTAAACGACATTTTGTAAAATACATGCAGACGACCTTGCTAAGGCAAGAGAATTTTTCCAAAGAAAATTAGAGGTTTTAAATAAACAACAATAAACGTTTTTAAACTTCACGTCTGCACCTTCAAAAGCATAGCTTTCATCGTATACCGTTTTTAATATCAAATCAAATCAAATATAATTTATTTCATCAAGATAAGTAATAATGTACAAACAAAGGATATACAATGCACTAGATGAAATCAGTCCTGAGAAAAAGAAAAGAAACATAATAGAATAATACTGCAATAATACAATATAAAACAGAATAAATCGGTACTGAAAACTTACCATACTTGAATAATATATTATATATAAAATATGATATGCACATACACAATTATACATTATTATTTTTTTTAATGAGGCAAGTTCACAGCAGTCCAGTATTCGTCCATATCATATGGTTCAATATTCATGATGAATAGGTACAATTTCTTTTTCAGATGGTTGATATGCATTTCTTTATACTCTTTCGGTAAATTATTGTAGAGTTTTATTAGGCTATACGGTGGATCTTTTTCTGTCATCATCAGTCTGTGTCGGGGATAGTATAGAGTTCCTTGATGTATCTGGTATCCCTCTAAGTTTGGTACTTCGTCGTAACCAGAAATTTTCTTATTTTTTATTTAAACTCTTGATTGTGGCGTTTAGTTCTTCTATTGTAGCCGGGTGTAGAAAAATAGAGTTTCCGTTTTCATATATGCTATTCGCATAGTTCGTTTTTGTTAGCCCTACTTGTAAGATTCTCGCCATGTCTGCATAGTGATTGTTTATCTTTGTTGCTGTGGTAGTCGGATCTTCGTCTTGGCTTGTGAATGTGTGCAGCGGCTTTTTTAACTCAACTATCTGTCTGATGACATCCCATGTTTTTTGTGGATTTTCTGCGTTTCGTATTTGGTTTTCGTAATTTTATCGTTTTGCTGCTTTTAACAGTGTTGGTATAGCTTGGATCCACATGAAAAAGTATTTGCACTAACCTAAGGTTTTCGTCAATTCCTTGTAGACGAGGATTCGACAGGATTTTTGGTTTCTTATGGTTATTGTTGATACGCGGGAAACATTCATTAAAGAGAAGTAGGAAAATTTACATGAACGCCTTCCGCTGACCGTTCACATGTTTTCCTTCAATTTGATAAACTTGTGTTCAAGTTTCATTTGCCAATTTTTCTTTTAAGTGTTTCACACTATCTTCATCGTACCTTCTTATTAATGTCGGAGCTGGTGTATTGACTTTTAATTTGAATATTATTTTCTGAGCGCAATGGTCGGATATATGGTACTGCATTGTTTTTACCTTGTAGTTCAGTTTTGAATTTACTATAATGTTATCAATACATGTGCCAGTCTGTGGGTGACTTGTTTCTTTGAATGTCATAAGAGCATTGAAGGATTCCAAAAGAGATATAACTTGCTGCATTTTAGTTGAATTCTTCAACACATCAATGTTTAAATCTCCCGCAATAACGAATTGTTTGGATTTCGAGTTTATTTTTAGTAGCTATTGTGGTTATTTATAAATAAAAACACTTTAATAGTCTATTTCAAAACAAAGAAAAAAGAAAACTAGTTAAATATCTTAATATCTTTAATATCTAAATAAAATTACATCTTATAAAAATGTCAACTAAACAAAACAACTGAAAACCGTTAATCTCCTTTAAAACAGTTCTACCAACTTAATCTCTGAATAAAACTTAGGCAACAACTTCAACAGTAGCAGCTTATTCAAACTATCTAAAAATTGCGTGTTATTTGCTAGAGGGGTTTTATATACGGCAACTATTATGAAAGAATTAGAACCAATATTAGTTTCAACGGCCGCGATTTCTAGCAAAAATTTCACCGCCATGTCATTTATGTCCTTTCTGACTTCATATTTTATACCTCTTTCGCAATGGATTGCTACTCCCTTGTGCTCTCCGACCATTCTTGAATAATGGGATGTTAGCTGGAAATGTTTAAACTTCATGGTTTCCAGTTGATTTTCATTTTTCCAGTGCTCTGTTAAAATCAAGTATTTGCATTGTGGGTTATGTTCTAGCATCCGTTCGATGACGTCAATAGAGTTGCCGATTGACTGAGTATTCTGGTTTATTACACTCAATTTAGAAGATTTAAATATTTCTTGCGATATAGATTTTATGTTATTAGCTACAGGTTGTTTTCGTACAGCCGTTTCTGCTCTCGTATGTATTTCTTCATAATTAAATTTGTATCCTTCCTCTTTCTGGGGTTAAAAAAATATCGGTTTACACAAGCATATCTGGGCTGCGTTTCTGGTTTATTTAGTTCATCTAAGTATTCAAAAGGGGCAGTAATTTTAAATGACGAATATTCGTCAGGATGTTTAGCGTCTAGCTTTTTGCACTGAAGCGAGTCGATGTTAGCTTTTTCACGTAAATAATCAATTATATCTGCATCTGTAAACACTGGATCCAATTTGAAGACATGTATATGCGCATATTTTTTTGCCGCTTTTATTTTAGTAGTTTCCGAATTTTCATATATCGTATGGAATTTTCGATTCTGCCTAGATCTGTTTTTCGGAAATTCCCAAACTTCTTCATTGTTGTTATTATTTACGTGTTTATTTTCCGTTTGCTTATTTGCGTGATTCCTGTGTTTTTTTGGTTCACTGCTTGAATTTTTATCACTTCGATATACTGCTTTATCACTATCAGCGCTGAGAAGTTGATATCCATTATCTTGTTTTTGTAGGACTTCGACAGGTAGAGACTTTGAATTTTGAGGCTCCTCCAATTTATTACACTTTTCTTTTACACATGAACACTGACTGGCATTTAGTTTATTTAATTGCAACAATGTCTAAATTTTCAAATTTAGGTCGGCAATTTTGGCAGCTAAGCTAACTTCAACCGCCTCCACTTTTGTTTTTACAATTGTTTTTACAATCCCGGCTATCATGTCTGAAAAAACAGGACTCGCCAGATAATCAATGATTTTATCACACTACCCGTCCAAGGCTTTTGAGCGTAATTCCCTTGACATGTTATTTCAGCGTAAAGTAATTTATTGTTAAACACAAATTTATAGATTTATAAAATTCCTTCACGATCTACGCGAGATAGTACGACTGCTCACGACGACTCGCTCGAAACTATAGAATTGTTAAATGCAATAAAGCACATTCAATAAAAGAAACTTTGGTGCTAGCAGCGGCTATTGCACTATACCACTACGCTACGCTAGCCTCTATGCTCGGAGAAGCGTATTTGAATGATTCCACTTGCTGATAATATGGTCGGAAGAAAGAAGTTCTTTAAGAAGACATTTAAGATGCAGAAGCACTTAAAGATGCAGACTTAATTACATATGTAAGATATGTTGCTGAAAGACTGATTATATGATATTCTGTAAACCTATTGAATGCAATAAATAGTACAGCATGTGAAATTTTCAAAATGATGGAATTTTTTTTTAATGAGAATGACATTTTTTGGGTGAACAGTATTGGACTATGCATAGAGTTCCATGTAGCAGTAAACACAGGCCTACAAGCACTAGTTTGAAAGGTGGCTCCTCGTGCAAATTGGACACATTTCATGATTCATAGACAATCACTCGTTTCAAAAGATATTTCTGAACATCTACTAACAGTATTTGAAGCTATTATAAGAGTTGTAAATTTCATTAAAAATAGCTCATACAGATGAACGCTTTTCGCAAAATTGTGTGATGACATGGGTGCAGAATATAGAGCATTTCTATATTATTATGAGGCACGTTGGCTTTCTCGTTATTTTATAACAAAAAATTCCTTGCAAAACTTGCGTATTTTAGTGTAAATTTTTCAAAAGCTCAGTACAAGTTGCTCAGTAAATAGAACAATGAAATAAATTATGCATTTATGAAAAAAATTATAAAATGAAAGAACTAAAATTATTATTAATAATCACTTGACCAATATATGGAAGCAATTTCCATTCTACTTTAATGATCTTGACCTGTCGAAATACAAATGAATAAGGAATCCATTTGTGATCGAAAAATATAACGATTTTGACCTTCCTACAGCAGAGCAAGAAATGACAATTGACATATCTTGTCTTCTCAAACTTGTCAAACCCAACTTCTTTTTGATTTCGCGATTTTCCGACAAAACGCTAATTGGAGAAATGCGAAATTCTATAGTTCCGTGATACTCGATCCAAAATCCTAACGGTAATTTTTACAAATATCAAGAAGGAATTAAGAACGTTTCGACAATTTCTATTTCAAAATTCAAGTATCACGTTTTCCGAAAATCAAGGGGAAACTCCAGAAACAAACTTCTTTAGTTCCCCATGGTTATGTTCAAAGTCAAAGTAACTGTACTCCCATACAGATGGTATATAGATGGTTCGAAGACAAAGGAAGGTACTGGTGCAGGAGTGTTTGGACCTAGTACCAAATACTTCGAATCCATGTCCATGTCCATATATTCCAAGCAGAGGTACACACAATCGAAAGATGTGCACAATTTAACCTCGACATGAATTATCGCAAAACACGAATTGCTATCCTGTTAGACAGTCAAGCAGCCATCATGGCCAATTAAAGCACATGTTTTAGGAAGAAAATAATATTTTTACTTGTTGGCTACGAGTACAGAAAGATTTTCGTACCTTAATAAAGAACTTTAACTAAACTTTAGAAACTTTATTGCCTTATACAACATGGGTGTTGTCAGGGTTATATCAAAACAACTATTATTACAACTTTTTAACTTAAAGTTTATTTATAACCAAAAAGAAAAATTATAAACTAGGTACACAGAAAAGAATTGACAGCACTAAAATTAAACACACATGAAGTGAGACACGAGAGAATTCCAACACTCCTTCTATCGAGAAAATGCCGACAAAAATAATAAAGTATATATATATATATATATATATATATATATATATATATATATATATATATATATATATATATATATATATAATAAAAGTAATAAAATAAACAAAACAACTTAATTTAACATTTTCACACAGCTTTCATGTATATAATTAGTTAATGATTTTGTCAAAATATGTGCTGGCATAGAGTCAGTTCGCAAATAATGGATTATAATTTCCTTCCGTTCTACTAATTCTCTAGTGAAATGAAAACTTGTATCTATATGTTTACTACGTTTATGGAACACAGCATTTTTTGATAGTTCTATCGCACTTTGATTATCACAAAATACATCTATCGGTGACCTTACATACTTTTCGAAACCCATGTGGAGTAAAAGTTGCTTTATATAAATAATTTGTTTTTTAGATTTCCAACTAATTGGACCAGATGCCAATATAAAAACGTTACCCGAACATGACCTGCGATCATCTATGTCTCCAGCCCAATCTGGGTCTGAAAATACCTTTAAATTTTTATTATTTTTAACAAATGTCACATCGTAATATAATGTCGCTTTTAAGTATCTCAAAACTCGTTTTGCACAAAACCAGTGTTCTTTACCCGGATTGGAACAAAATCTACTTAATGTGCTAGCAGCAAATGCAATGTCTGGACGAGTACAGTTCGCTAAGTAAATTAAACCTCCGATTAATTCCCTATAAGGACAATTTTTCATTTCGTTTTGTTCATCTATGGATTCAGGGTACACACCTTTTGATATTTTAACGTTGGATTCTATCGGAGTTGAAACTGTTTTTGCCTGTCCCATGTTAATTTCTTCGAGTAGCTCTTGAATGTATTTCTTTTGAGAGAGATTAATCTTCCCGGTTGGACCATCGCGCTCTACCTTAATACCCAATGTGTTGCCGATCGGCCCAAGATCTACCATCTTAAATATTGTATTTAATACACATATTTGATTTAACACACTGTAGTTGATTGATATTTTTCGATGCGAAGATCAAATCGTCTACGTAAATGATTAATATAACTCGATCTTCCCCTTCACCAATTACGTAGACGCATGGATCTGCTTGGGTTCGTTTGCCGCCAATTTTCGTGATAAATTCATCCAATTTATGTACCACTCGCGGCCAGATTGTTTCATGCCATATAATGGTTTGAGTAGTTTAAATACTTTATCTTCGTTGCCAGGCTCAATAAATGTTTCAGGTTGTTCCATGTAAACTTCATCGTGCAATTCACCTTGTACATAGGCGGAGATGACATCCATTTGATGTACATACATTTCTTCCTCCACTGATGCAGCAAGTAAAGTACGGATTGTTTCATACCATGCTACTGATGCGAATACTTCTTCATAATCTATACCTAATTTTTGTATGTGTCCTCGTGCAACTAGCCCCGCTTTATATTTTTCAATGTTACCGTCTTGGTCTGTTTTTGTTTTGAAAACCCATCGATTAGTAAGTACTTTCTTTCTCGTTGGTCTTGTTACAAGGGTCCACGTTCCATTTTCTTGAAGGGTACTAAATTCTTTCTCCATGGCGGCTAGTCAATCTTCTTTGTCATTTCTTTCGAGAACTTGAGAAATTGATTCTGGATATGTAAGTTGTTCTTGGCGGGTTTGTTGGCGTGTTTAATATATTTTTCGTGGTCTACCATGTTGACCAGTTCTTACAATTATTGGGCGACCTGAAGTACGTTCTGTTTGAATATTTTCTTCTTCCTCGCTAAGATTTTATTCTTCTGAAGAAGATCTGCTTCTTTCTTCTACATCTTCAATTGGTGTTTCGATTATTGGGTCTTGCATAATGAATTGTTCTTTTAACTCGTCAGATGACGATCCAATCTTCTCAAAATACCTCACATCGCGAGATTTAATAACACTTTTCGTTCCTCGTTTCCAAAGTCTGTAAGCTTTCGATTCCTCAGAGTAACCTACGAGTACGTACTCTTTCCCTTTTGATTGGAACTTTCCTCCTCCGCTAAACTTCTTCAAAGCAATAGTTTTACTGTCGATTGTCCTTAAAAATCCAACATACAGTTTTCGTTGTGTCCAGGCTTTAAACGGAGTTTTTCCATGTAGGGTTTTTGTTGCGCATCTATTCCTTAGGAATGTTGCAGTATTAATAGCCTCAGCCCACAATGAATTTAGCAGATTTTCCTCCAACATAATGCATCTGGCCATTTCAACTAAGGTACGATTTTCTCGATCTGCAACGCTATTTTGTTGAGGAGTGTATTCTACTGTCAGTTGACGCGAAATTCCTTCCTCTTCAAGAAGTGCTTGAAAATCATTCGACAAATATTCCGCTCCATTGTCCGTTCGAAGCTTTTTGGTGCGTTTTGTTTTGTCTGTGCGTTTGATTTTCGAGTTTCCTCTTAAAGATTTTATATGCTTGGAAAACATTAGACCGCTTTCGAAGCATAACTGTTTCAGTATATCTAGACGAGTCGTCAATAAACGTGACAAAATATTTTGCCCCTCCAAGCGATTCTACTTTCATTGGGCCGCAAAAATCAGAATGTATCAATGCCAATGTTTCTTTTTTTCGACACTCAGATTTTTGAAAAGGCAAAACATGAATTTTACATTTCGCACAGACTTCACATTTCCATTCACAAGAATTGGACTCAAATTAAATACCACAAACCATATTCTTATTCATCATTTTCTTCAAATCATTAATATTAACATGTCCATTAGGGTGGAGCACGGATGCATGCAAAAATATTTTTTTTGAGATTTAAAGTTGTAATAGGGGGGGATTGGTGCATTATATTAAAGTTAAAATAAATGTAATTTTTGAATTAATTTGATGAATGTCTTCTGCCTCCGCACTGGACCCAAAAATTTAAATTTCACCATAAAGTCTAGTACAGTTATAGCCAAATATTAAGCTTAATTTAATGATAAATGATACGCAATATATAATTCAGATATATATTAATCACCTTTAATCAAAACAACAATTTTTTTATAAAAATATTATTAAAAAAAACAATTAATTTGGTCGAAAATCTCTTTTTGTCTCAAATTTATGCATTACGTTCCGTGATTCCAATTTGGCTTTTATTGCACCTAACCGTGACTTTTTTGTGCATTGAGAAGTGGCAGCTATCGTCGATGATGTTGGGGAATTCCTTCATGTAATAGAAACCTTGTCATCGCAGTTTCCATTCCTTTAGCTGAACCAACGTTACTACCAAAGTACTACGTACCCCATGTAAATAGATCCACACAAAAATTTTCAAATTCTGGTGGTAAGGAGCCTAAATACATTATTGATAATAACTCATTTGGAATCTTGATTCCCGTCTCTTCAAGCTGCTCCGCTATATGTGTAATATATATAATGCGTAACATATTGCATCATTGCCACTTCCGGTTTCTTCTCCATCCTCAGCAACTGCTTATACAACGCAGCTTTCCTTACCGGTCCCCGAGATTCGAATACCATTTTGAGACCACCCCACGCTTCTTTCGATGTGCTCGCCCTCTTGATGTGGTTTAACTGATTTAACTGATGTTTAACTGAAGCGATGCTCAAGTTTACCAGCGCTAAAGCTTTCGAGTCTTTCTGCATCTATGCTTGTTTTTCTAAGATTTCCTCCGGCTTAACAATCGTTCCTTCAACATATTCATTTTCATTATTCATTTTCACTTACATAATTCGTAATTTCCTTCAATTAGTTTTTCAATACTTGTAAAACCCGTCGTTACAGACATTTTGTTCAACCACGTTTCACTTATTATATATTTACTGTTTATTTCGCAGCACTCTGGGCCAATAACCTGTCAGGGTTATATCAGAACAACTATTATTACAACTATTCAACTTAAAGTTTATTTATAACCAAAAAGAAAAATTATAAACTAGGTACACAGAAAAGAATTGACGGCACTAAAAATAAACACACATACAGTGAGATACGATAGAATTGAAACATGTCCCTGCCGAGAGAGACCGGCATTTTCTCAATAAACTTGAACTCAAACTCAAAATTCAAAAACAGGTGTTTTAAAGACAAAATATAGATCTAGATTTATGATTGAGAAGGAACTAAGAGCAGCGATCCTTCAATGATACCACGGCATGAGAAAATTTGTGTTAAAAAAATAAGCCCAACCATTACATCAAAAGTAGTGATAATGATAAATATTATAGTATTACGTATTAATTGTGACAATTATGTATTCAGTTTTTTGTATTTATGCAAGATTTGTTTTAAAAAAAAAATGTTGTGCATATTTATAAATGTTATGGTATATTATTATTTGTAGCTCATTAAATAAATGAAGATAAAGAATATTAGGTTATTTATAAAATTAGATTATTACGGAAATTGAGGGGGGCGCTAAAACTTTTTTATAAGAAAGGGGGGCGCAGGTACAGAAAGGTTGAAAATCACTGGTTTACTGTTACCCTTGCTTTTCAAATTTTGTCTCAATCTAGGCTCTGAGTAAGTCATTCAATTTAATCAAATTTTGAGGACACTTAATCTTCATAGGTATATAAGTTTTTGTTTTAAAATGCACATTGAGTCTTTTTAGTGCTGTACACTTTTCCTAGGCACTCCGGGCTAGTCGCACAGCATTCGGTCCCCGAAGAAGCTATTGTTTTATTGACAATTCTCTTCTCTTCCTTGAAAAGTAAATGTATTCCGTATCATGGAACTGTGCTAAACCGAGTTCCGGGAATTAGTTCTTTCCCCGTCTATAATTGGATCTGTACACAATGTTCATTTTATCAATTTATCTAAATAATTCTAGTCCCTAGTCATTCGAATCATTCTAGACACTAGTGAAGAATTTGAAGTAACCAAAATGATGAGCATCATAGAGTCATTAGTGTAAGTGGAGCTCTTCAGCGCCTTTACTTTATATACTTACGTAGTCTTACGTAGTTTATTTTCAAAACGTGATTGACTACGCACTAATTACGTATTTAATTTAAAGTTAAATATGCACATCTAGTTTAGTAGAACGTCTAAGTCACCCCAAGGGATTTAAGACTATATTCATCAAGTTATGCCTTACCGCATGTTGTCACATACGGTAAGGCGAAGGTGTCAAGAGAATAATTATGAATATTATAATGTCAAAAAGTAGAGTTTGCTTTATATTTGCTTCCTTTTACTTATATCCAATTATCAACATAATTTATGCATTTATTTAATTTTTGTATTATTTATTTCCAACAATTCTTAACCATCCTTAAAGATTGGTCCTGACCATCTTTAAAGATTTGTGTTTGCTTTGTTAATTCTTAATTAACTTCAAGAAAAGGATGTAAAAATTTTATTTTTTTAAATACTTTCTTTTCTTGAAGTAACTGAACAATTAACAAAGCAAAAAACAAATTCTTTATTTAATTTTTTTTTATTTTTAATAAATTTTTCACTACATAAATTGCAAAATTGTGCGATGACACGTTTAGATCTATTTATAAGCAGAAAAAATTCTACAACGTTAAAACTTATGTAAATAAAAAAAAAACGACATTAATTCTGTTTTTTTTAAATAATAGAAATAAATATAAAAAATAATAGAGATATAAGTCAGTACTCGTATTTTAATATTTTATTGATTTGTTTTTATCATTTGCGGAAAAAGAAAAATGTTAATGTCATCTTTTCAATTAACTATTAAACCTCTCTTTCAAAATCCGCAATTTCGGTAATATGCAAGAGATTTAGATTTTCTTGATTTTTTTACTCCCGATACTTTATGATCTTGATATTACAGTTATACCATTATTTTCTCATTTAGTTTGTATTTAATTCCAAAAATTTAAATGAAAAAGTTTTTCAGTTTTTACTGTTAAAAAAAAATAATTAAATACGATTGTTAGAATGATTCTGTATTTATTAGACTCAATTTTTTTTTAAACTAAACTTTATAACTAAAAAATATAGTTAATTAACGCTAATTAGCAATTGCATATATTGCATATTCCATTTTGGGCATGCTCATGCATATTTCATCAAAAGTTGCATATTCTTGCATATTTAAGTGGTTATTATTAACTTTTTATTTCTGGAAATACATACCGACCACCCACAAAATTACTATAATGCCATTGAAAAAGTTAAATAATATTAATTTAAAATCATTTTTACAAAAATATTGTGAACATAATATATACCTGACGAGAGTACCTTAAGAAAAAAATATTTAAACACTTATAATATTTAAACAATGTTGGCAATTAGACAACAAAGTACCGACAAATGGTGCCATTATATTGCCCATTTGTTAGTAGAAATTCTTCATGAAGACCATTTTGGGAAATCATATTTAATTTAATCGAAACAACTTGAATAAACTAATAATTTAACAATTGTAAATCCTGGTAAATCCTGAATAAAAAAACAATCCTGATATGTACAAGAGGGTTTATTAAATTTCCTTTTACCCTGTGAAAAAAATTTACTTATGTTGTTAGACGCTGCACTCTACATGATAAAAGCAGTTCATTTTTTTTATTGTAACAATATTCACACAACTGTTTAGATCGTTGCTAAATTTTGCTCGTGGCTAGAGGCAGGCCAAGGAAAAGCTGGATAGAAAACGTGGAGGAAAGTCTTATAAAGATAAGGGATTGGAGAGAGAAAGCCGGTGAAAGGACAGAATGGAAGAAGATTGTTGTAGAGGCAAAAACCCACCGCGGGTTATAAAGCCAACAGAAGAAGAAATTTTACTCGTTGCTAAAATCTGCAAGATTCGTTGTTTATGATTTAATTAGTAATGTCAAAAAAGTATTTTTAAAACCCCTTTTGAGAGTCCAATTTTATAAGGTGACCGAATGTTCAATTGCCTCCTGAACCTATAATTATGAGATAGGGTACGTGGTTAGGCGCAGCAAATTTTTATACAGATGATTTTGCAGGTATTAAAGATATAATTCTCGAAATCAGTTATTCCAGCGCTGTTTTCGAAAATTGCAAAAAAAATGTAGAAGTACGAACCCAGCACCTTGCATTTCTTATGGCAAACTATTGCTTCATCTCAAACTCTATTCACAGATTGAAAACAAAAGGTTTGCCTCTATCAGAATCAATTGAAATTATAAAAAAGTTTGAATTGAGAATTTAAAATTATAGAAGAAATCCTTAAAAAAAGTTAAAGGTAGAGTAGGTGAATCTATACACAAAAAATTTAAAGCGGCAACACTATAAAATGAGGGAGGAATACTATAAAGTTGAGGATATTAATTTTGATTTTGACATAATTGTAAAAATGAAAAATGCACCAATTTCTTTTATAGATTTTGAAGGAAATTTTTCGATTTATAAACATGTTTTCAGACAGGAGACAAAAATTTCTGTTAGAAAATTTTGAACATTTCATTATCAATTGTTACAGTAAAATGTTGTAAAAAAACAGTATAGTTTGTGAATTGAATAGTGGCCAAGTTTAGATATAGATTGAATAGGTTAGATAAGATTATTATTTAGTGTACCTATATTTTTGTTTAGTTAAAAAATGTTAATTAGAATTAAGAAAATTTTGTGTTAATAAAAATATTAGATGGACATAATTATTTATACCTTTGCTTCATCAATTTTTGTCAAAATTTTGCCTATTGTACTGCATATATGTTTGAATTGAGTGCATATTTCCTCAAAAATCGTATATATTTAGTTTTTTTGGTGCATATAATCCGCCGTCTAGTTATAATACACAAATTCATATTGAAAGTTCGTAATTGAAAAACAACAGTAAGGCAACGAGACGACTGCATGCAGAAAATACGGGAGGCCCAGGTCCAAATGGAACTGTAGCGCCACGAAGAAGAAGAAACTACTTAATGCTACTTTTTAAAAGATATATGACATCATTATGACATAGTTGTAAAGAAAGTCATCAATATTTGGTTGAATATCTGTGGAACCGATGAACTATGATCGGTTAATCTTGACCTTTCAGAATTTTTGTTATTTGTCATTGAAGAACCCCTTATAGGTGAACCGTCAGTTGCAAGACAAACCAACTTTTCCAATGGTAACTTAAATCAAATCAAATATATTTTATTTAATTAACTAAGTACATTGTAAGAAATACAAGATACTAAATGAAATGTGTCAAAGTAGAATAATATGTATAGAAATATAATATAATTAAAAATAAAAAAATTAAGTAATAGTGATAATAACAAATACTAATAAATAGTAGAGAGAATAAGTATTGAATGTATACAGATAAACTTAAAATAACTTAATAACAATATAATAAATATAAAAAATGAGATTAATAATGTAAAAACTATACAAACAAAAAGTTAACTAACTTATTTACAATTAGATTAAAATCGATTCCTTTATTAATGTGAAGCCACCGAAGCCACCAGTATTCGTCCATATTATATGGTTCAATTTCTGGTATATACCGGAATAGTTTATTTTTCAGAGTTTTTATTTGCAGCGATTTGAACTCTATTGGCAATTTATTATAGAGTTTTAGTAAACTGTAGGGTGGATTTTTCTCCGACAGTGTCAGTTTATGACGAGGAAATGTATATAGATTTCTGATATGCCTTGTACCCCTCTCATTGTTTTTTTCGTACTTCTTAAACAGATTTTAATTTTTAAAAATAAACATTAAACTTTCGTAAATATATGTACCAGTCGTAGTTAGTATAAATGCTTCCTTAAATTTTCCCCTGCAGGACTCTATGTACTTCAATTTAAGAAGTATACGCAACGCTTGTTTTTGTAGCGTGAATACAATTTTCATATCTCTGCTGGTACCCCAGAATGTGATACCGAAAGGGAGTATGCTGTGAAAATTTGAAAAGTATACCTGTCTTAGTGTGGTAAAATCTATGTATGTTTTCCATGTTCTCAATGCATATATGCCCTTATTTAGTTTGGTTTTCAGCTGTAGTATATGAGTTGACCACTCTAGACAACTATCAACGTGGATACCCAAAAAACGAGCAGATTGCTTCAATTCTATTGTATCGTTTCCAACTTTGTATTTCAGTCGGTGTTCTATAATACTTCGTTTCGTCTTGAATATTAGTAAGTTTGGCTTTATTTTTACCAATAATTTATTTTTCGTAAACCATTGGTCAAGGATGTTCATAATCATGTTTACATTGTCACCAATATCCTCAACAGACTTATTAGTTAGTAAGAGACTGGTATCATCAGCATATTGTATAATATCGTGTTCTGTGTTTATTATCATTTGAGGTAGGTCGTTTACGAACAGCGTAAACAGCAGCGGACCTATTACGCTACCTTGTGGGATTACAATATTTGTTGTTCTGGAAGTAGATTTTACATAACCTTGTTTCGTCTGTATTTTTGTTATTTGTTCACGGTTTCTTAAGAACGATGCAATTAGATTTAACGCCACTCCTCCTATTCCGTACTATTCTATTTGCTAGTTTTTTAAGTAGTAAATTATGATCGACTAGATCATAAGCTTTTGATAGATCTAATAGAAATCCGGTCGGGATTATGTTATTTTTTAATTGCTCCAATATATTTGAAATAAACTTGAAACATGCCGTGTCTGTATTTCTCCCTCTTATGAAACCGTGTTGTTTGTTATTTAAACAATTGTACTTTTCCAAGAAGCCATTTAATCGCAATTCAATAAGTTTTTCGAATATTTTTGAGAAACTAGATAGTAGACTTATTGGCCTGTAATTGTCTAAACTCTTAGTGTTTCCGGATTTAAAGATCGGAGTTATTATTGATGTTTTCAGCCTATCGGGAAAAATACCATATTGTAATACGTTATTAAATATGTGCACTAATGGTTGTGATATCTGATCACTGACTGTTTTTATAATTGAGATTGTCACTTCGTCGTAACCTGAACTTGTATTATTATTTTTCAAACTTTTGATTGTGTCACTAAGTTCTTCTGCTGTTGTAGGGTATAAAAAGATTGAATTAGTGTTCTCACATATATTGTCGTAATATTCTTTTTTTGGCATCCCTTCTTGTAAAATTCGCGCCCTGTCTGCATAGTAATTGTTTACCTCTACGGCTTTGATATTTGGCTCTTCATCTTGACTTATGTACGATTTCGGAGGTTTTTTTAATTCAACTATTTGTCTAATGACCTTCCAGGTTGTTTTTTGAGGGTTTGCTGCCTTTATAATCTGATTAGCATAATCCTCTCTCTTTGCTTCTTTTAACATTGATTTATACTTCCTGCGTAAATTGTTGTAAACTCTCTTATAGCTGTCCATTTGAGCAACAATTTGAATTAGCTTAAGATTTCCCTCGATCCTTTGCAGCTGAGGATTTGAGAGGATTCGTTGCTTCTGATGATAGCTGTGGCTCCTGATGGGAGGGAAACATTCATTAAAACCAGAGAGGAATATACCCATAAATGCGTTCCACTGTTCATTCACTTCTTCACCTTTTATATCTAGGACTTGGTGCCAAGTTTCTTTTGCCAAGTAGTATATGAATTGTTTAATGCGAAATTCGTTGACAATTTGCGAACTCGGTGCTATTGTATTGGCTTTTATTTGAAATATTATTTTCTGGGCACAATGATCAGATATATGGTATTGCATCGTTTTCACTTTATAGTTAATATTCGTATTTACAACAATATTATCAATGCATGTTTCTGAACTTGGACGGCTTATTTCCTTTAAAGTAATGACAGCACTGAAAGACTCCAACAGAGATTCAAATTGCTTATTTATAGCTGTTTTTTTCAGCATATCAATGTTGAAATCTCCAGCTATAATGAAATCTTTAGATTGTGGGTGGATTTTTAATAGAAGTTTGTGAAAGAGATTTAAAAAATGATTAGTGTTTGATAAAGGCGTTCTATAAATCGCAACAATTATGAAACAGTTATTACCTATATTGGTTTCAATAGCCGCGATTTCGAGAAGAAATTTGACCGACATGCTATTTATGTCCTTTCTAATTTTCCACTCCACCTGTTTTTCGCAGTATATCGCTACACCCTCGTGCTCTCCAGTCATTCTAGAATAGTGGGACGCTAGCCGAAAATGATTGATTTTTATAGTTTCTAGTTGGTTTTCGTCTTTCCAGTGCTCTGTTATTATCAAATGCTGACATTCTGGGTTCAATTCTAGAATTCGTTCTATACCATCAATAGAGTTGCCAATTGACTGGCAATTCTGATTGATAACACTCAATTCTTTTAATTTAAATGATATTATAGGCTGTTTTACTAATGATATTTCTGTATCCATATTTTTTTCCAATTCCATATCTCTTAATTCATTTCTTTCCTCATTTTGGGTTTTAGAAAAAATCGCTTAACACATGCAAGTAAATTATACTTCTTCAAAACTTTCATAAGTGAATCAAAACTATTAGCTTCTGTAGTTGTATTATGCATAGGAATGACTTCCAAAAGGTCTTCACTTACTTTTAAATGAACATCGCATCCGCGAATAAAAATGGCCCGCTGAGCGTTATATCGAATACCTAAATGTACTTTCAACAATTGCAACAGAGTAGGCTTGAAATTGATTTATGCTGATTTCTCAAATTCTCGGCTATTTCATCAACTCTGTTACAGTATTTCGACTTAAACTAACAACTTTAATTTTTTTTGTGTGCTGGACATATTACTTCCGCTGTTTATAAAAAAAAACCATCTCGGCGGGCCGCAATCTATGTATTGTCTGGCCCCATGTGGCCCGCGGGCCGCGTGTTTGACATGGCTGGTGTATATAATGGGACCGTTCAAACAGGTCAAATTTAATCGGTTTTTAGATATGTTACGGTAAAAGTACAAAATCGGCAAATGTGCAGATTTGCCGGTATATCTGCACATGTACCAACTTGATAGGTAAATGTGAGTTTAAATTTGAGATCAACTTCATATATCTACTTTTAAAGGTAAAAGTCCACATTTTCCAACGTATTTGGGTAAAAGTTAAAAGAATAATAAACTGAAATAAAATACACTTGTATATTAAATTTAAAATGTATTTGATATAACTTATATTATTTCATTTAAACATTATTTTATAATAATATTATTCCAAAGGATTATATAAATAAAGGATTATATAAAGCTCATAAAAACAGTTAGAGAAACTAAAATAGCAAACTGAAGGGAAACTTAACCCTTAACACAACAATAACCTCAAAAATGCAGGCTTGTCGAACAGCACATGCGCTCTATATGTTAAAACAAACCTCTATACATTTACTAACAGTATTAAGTATATCACAAATTTGCCGGAAATAGTTGGTAAATGTAAGTTGAATTCACATTTACCAGCCAAGAAGGCAAATGTGCACATATACCGGTATATGTGTACATTTACCAATCTACGTACTTTTACCGTAACATATATATTTAAAAAAATTAATTAAAACACTTTCAAAAGAATTTTATATTTTTTACAATGTTAAAATGAAGTAAATATTGAATTAACCAAATAAAAAAAAAATTTGCATATTCCCTATTCAGTTCATAATAGTTAAATTTGCAGTCATTTTTTAAAATTGAACAGTTTTTATATATTTTTTATTTCGGTGATATAATGAGCTATTAGCCAAATAATTTTAGTTAGTAAAGTTAATCAAAGCATTTTACCTAAAATATTTTAAGGACATTGCCTGTGGGGCGTTTTGAAGATTTTCGCTGATTTTAAGATTCCTCATGGTGTATCGCGAAAAAATCATGTTCTTATGCTTATGCATAAGAAACTTATATATAACTTATAACTTATATATATATAAGTTTAGACATACCTGTATTATAGCACGAATAAATGAACAGAAACAAGACTCTTCGTACAATATAGCTATAAAACCAGAGTCGATCAGTTATTTAAAATAGATATCCACAACAAGTGAGATAACCTACACAGATCTCTGCTTATTGTTAGTAAAGTTCGTCCAGAATACAACCCCTGCAGGCACGATAAATATGTTGGTGTAAATGGACAGTAATAATTTGAATAGATGGTGATTACATTCCGTATGATCACTGTAGCTTGCTTTGGCTTAATTTTGGAGTCTGGCTTTCCTTACAAAAGTTTCTTAAAACGCCAGAAAGTTAAGCATCAACGTAACATGTTTATTAAGAACAAATAACTAAATAATTTGTTCAAGGTGTCAGACTTCGGAGCCGCAAGTCCCGTGTTCAAATCCTGGACATTATAAAAAATAAGCCACCGTCCTCTTGTAGATGCCTCTGGCAAAGCCATCGCAGTCAAAATCTGCCTCGAACCCCCCGATTAGTGGCTCGCCATCGACGTTAAAAACCGTAAGGGCTCCCCTACACTTGTGTCTAAGATCAAGAGCACAAGCACAAGTGCAGGCTGTGGGAGTAGGCCAAGGCCCGTCCTGGGCTGTAGCGCCATGTTTTTTTTTATATTTTTATTAATAATTTGTAGTTCCATATTAAAATTATACAATATTTTATTTATATATATATATATATATATATATATATATATATATATATAAAGTAAAAGTAAAATATATATAATAAAAGTAAAAGATTTAAAATGTATTACTACACAAACGGCAGAATTCGGGTAATACGATCAACAGAAACTAATTGTATGTCAAATTCTTCTCAAGTCGACGTTTCGACGTTTTCAACTTCCCAAGTAATGTTATGGGGCAGTACTCCAATCCTAGAAGACAACCTGTCGCTGACGTGGTCGTAGTTGACGAAGCAAAAACCTATAAGTGCTTAAATTTTGCAGAATCACTGTCCCATAGGATCAAATCGATTCTAAAGAACAAAAGGCTAGCTATTATAGCAGGAAAATGTCACAATACGATTAATAGATCTTTCAGTCGTTTTAAAGACTTAGCCCCAACAGAAATGTAATCAAATGTTGTCTATCAGATACCATGTGCTGAGTACAAGCTAGTTTACGTCGGTCAGACCGGCCAAAGACCGGTCCAGATTGGCCAATCACAGAAGTAATTGCAAATTAAAATCATACTCTTGTGAGCTGGCAGCGCAGTGTAATGGTAAGGTTCACGGGGCAACTATGATGACTTTTTGTTTTTGCAAGAGAGCCACGATTATCGAAGATACTTTTCTTGGAAATGTGTTTCACTCAGAACGCTGGTGCTGTACTGTTCCAGATTGGCCAATCACAGAAGTAATTGCAAATTAAAATCATACTCTTGTGAGCTGGCAGCGCAGTGTAATGGTAAGGTTCACGGGGCAACTATGATGACTTTTTGTTTTTGCAAGAGAGCCACGATTATCGAAGATACTTTTCTTGGAAATGTGTTTCACTCAGAACGCTGGTGCTGTACTGAACTCAAGAAAATACATGGATGTTTTGAACAATATGTACGCTTGGCTTATGACTTATATGATTTATGCTTGGGCTATGTCTTTAAAAAGATTTTATTTAATAAATCGAAACGTCGACTTGAGAAGAATTTGACTTAGTTCCTGTTGATCGTATCAACCGAAATCTGCCGTTTGTGTAATAGAAAATAAAAAACTTTTACTCGTTAACTAATACCGATCGTTATTACCTGGTCTTCATACATACATACATATATATATATATATATATATATATATATATATATATATATATATATATATATATATGTATGTATGTTGTATTTGAGGTTTTCGCGGATAGATACCTGTGTTGTATTGTTTTCTCGGGGATTCCGCGTTGATTTTCAAACCTAATCAGAAAATATCCTCCATGCTACGCAGCGTTAAAGACACCATCCCGTTAGAATCCCATAGAAATTACGAAATACCTTGCGGAACATGTGAACGGACCTACATTGGACGTACCAATAGAAAAATATCTGCTAGGATTCAAGAACATGTAGTTTCAATCAGACACAGAGACAAAGTTTCATCGGCACTTGTCCAACACACAAACACTGGTCACTGGATGGACTTTAGAAATTCAAGGACTGTTGCACAGATTAGCCACGAAATGTCACGAGTATACAGAGAAGCCATAGAGATAGAAAAACGAGACTACTGCATGAACACGAGAGACGATTCCTTGAGACTGCCCCCAGCATGGCGACCGATCATATCCACCCTCAAAATGCAATCCCAGACACCCCAGACTCATGTACGACCAATAAAACAAACAAACAACCGAACCGAAGCATCGCACACAACGCGCATGACCCGAAGCCAGACAGCTATAAGTAGTCGCATCGCACGAACGAGCTCTCAGTATGCGTCGAACGGTTGACCCGTACGGACGCATATATCTCTTGAGAATGGCGAATGTTAGTTCGCCGAAACGTCGAGAATCCGGTTCTTTTCAGAGCCAACCCTCAGCATCAACGCGGAATCCCTGAGAAAACAATACAACACATATATATGTATATATATATTTGTATATTTTCAAAATATTAGCCATATTGAATCTATTTTAGAGCAACTGTAATTTAATATTAATTAATAATTTATGATATAATTGTTACATCCATTACATTAATTTATGTTACATTAATATGATATAATTGTTACATCAATTAATCAAATAGTACGTCAGGGCTGCCCAATTCTTTTTTTGAATTCGCATCCCGTGGCCTACTTCCCTATGCTAGTGCGTAACTGTGAATAAACAAGAAGAAGCAACGACACTTACGCAACCACACTTTAGTTTACAGTGTACATATATTTTTTATATTGAAAGCTTATAATTAGGGCCCGGATTTATATGTAAATAAGTATTTTTAATTCAAATTATTTTCGGTTTTTATTTTGTTTTCTACATAAATTATGATATTTGGAAATAAAGATTATATTTTCGCGTTGAAAATGTCATAATTTGTGTAGAAAACAAAATAAGACCGAAAATAATTTGTCCCTACTTATAAAACATATAAATAAATTGAAGTTATCACAAAGGTATACATAATAAATTCCACAGCTAAAGAATTCAACGGTTTAGCTTTAAGTAATATGAAAATACCGTGATTGATTACATAGAAGTGGCTGTATTATATATGATTAAACAAGGGCCATAATTAAATAAGGGGCATATGATATTAAATATAGTATAATTTTAATTTGGAACCACAACTTTTGAAGATATTTGTTTTTAATAAACATATATTATTTTGATGCTTAACTTTCCGGCGTTTTAAGAGACTTTGGTAAGGAAAACAAATCTCGAAAATAGAGCCAAAGCAAGCTAGTGTGATCATCCGGAATGTAATCACCATCTATTTCAATTATTACTGTCCATTTGCACCAAGATCTTATCGTACATGTAGGGGTTGTATTCTGGACGGACCTTACTAAGCACAGATCTGTATGGGTTATCTCAATATTATAGATATTTAAATTAATAGTTCATTTTATGAAATGGCTCTGCAAATTAATATTAAAAAATGCTGAAAAATCACAATTCTGTTTTAAAATTCAAAACTAAAAGTTGTAACTATCTAAAATTTCATTTTGATTTAATCATACTAACATTGAATTAAATATTGATAATATCATTCATTTACGTTGAGGAAGCTGTACAACAGCGGTAAGGTTGCCAAACTTTAGTTCGTACGAATTTATTGCAGGGCCAAAACAAGTTGCTAATTGCTGATCCGTTAGTCGTGACCGATGTTTCGTTTCCATTGCATTCCTGCAGATAAATACCGATTTCACAGAAACATTCCAGATAGTTAGATATTTATCATTACATATACGTTTCCTGAAGTTCATATTGGAAAACACCGATTTAAAAATAATATTGTATCATAATAACATAGTCCACGTCCGGTGTTGTATACCCAGAAATTCCTCATTAATGTTGTCATTAAATCGATAACACATAAAACTATCGTTGCTAACATATCTATTTGATGGCGATGCCTTCGAGTTTACAAAATTTCACGAATTTTACCTCAAATTTATTCATAAAAATTATGATCTCTTCAGTATATTTGGCGTAAATGCGTATCTTTCTCTGGATTCGTTGGCCATGTTTTTAATTTTTTTTAAATTTATTCGTCTTCATTAAAGTGTATTATTTATTAATATAACTAAATGCAGAACAATTATTAGCATTAAGGTATCAACATCGGATCTAGAAAATTCAGATGCGATGATAAAAAAAACTGCAAAAATTGTTTCAAAACTATATTCTCATTTTAACTAGTGCCAACCTGTACTTTACATTCCTTACTCATTCTAACTATTGGAATTTTTTGGTCAAACAGAGTCATCAAACTTGAATTAAAAATTGTTATTACGATACATTGCGCCTTTTCTTTTATTTAATTCTGTCTTATTTGTTTGATGAGTTGAATTCGATTTCGTTGCAGTTTTGTCTTCAGTTTTAAATGGCCTTCTAGAACGTATTGTAACTTTAACGTTGATACAGTCGAAACTAAATTTTTCAAAGCTGTTAGGTTAGATTTTTTTTAATTAGCTTCTACGTTAGGTAGATATTCTGTTTATAATTCCTTTATACATTTCACATAACTTTCTTAATTGAACGGAATTCTTAATTTTTTAAGAAAATCTCGAAAATGTTGCTTTTTATTATCCAGACACAAACTACAATGGTATATTTTTTTAAGTAAAACTTAGAGTTAAGTTAAGTTAAGTTAAGAGAAAGTTTAAGTTGCTCAAAATATGGTTAGATATCGATAATATGGCTTGGATTGATGTTTGCTGGTAAATATGCAACTAATCTCAATCGTGGTAAAAAACGAAATTACTTTCTGTCACTTTCTCTGTTACTTTGTCACTTTTTTTATTACTTTCTTTCAAATGTATTGGTTCATTTTGTACCAATTACAATCTTCTGTTGCAATGTATTAGTTCATATGTACCAATACATTTCAACGAGACAACGAGACAACTAATCGCCGTCATAAGTGTATTTAAGTAGTAACTAATCTCCAATTGAATTTCAACCATCAACCGGTACAGTGGTTCGAGACGAAATAGACAGTACGGCCGGATCGGATCCGATCTCATATCTTTTGATAAGGTTTTTGTTAGACATAATTGCACGATAAACATTTTTATTGTTATAACATTTATTGTTAATATATTACATTTTTTTTGTAGAAATAATATGCAGGGTGTTAGATAAACATGCGGCAAAAATGCAAGCGGCTATTTCATGGCCTATTCTAAGAATATTTTCATATTATTATTTTTTATATTATTTATATTTTTATATTATTTAATATCTTATGATGATTACTATGATTACAAACTCTTTGTTTCGAAGATATAGGGTGAAAACAATATGCGACAATAATATCATTTTATTATCAAAAAGTACATGTAAAGTTCAATCTACTACAATAAATATTCGAAATTACTTCCTCCAACCTGGATAAAATCATACTATCTTCTCGCCAATGAGTGCCACACTCTTTCAAACACACCAGGGTTGTTTCTAATTGAGGTACACCCAGCAATTATCCGATTTCGCAATTCGTCCAAATTCTCAACTGGAATAGCGTAAACCAATGGCTTCAGATAGCCCCATAAGAAATAATCCAGGGGTGTAAATCTTGGGATCGGAAAGGCCATGCGTCAATATGTGAGGCCCACGTCGACAAATCAAGCGATCATTCTTGTTAAATCAGCGTATGTTCCTGTTGAAAAATTACGAGCAACCAAACTGAAATATGGTGGTGCATCATCGTGCATAAACCACATTGCAATTCCTGTCGCCAATGGTACATCCTGAGAAAATCGGCAGTGTTTCTTTCAAAAAGTTGTGATTCATCCCGCCAGGTATAAATACCGGTCCAATTAGATAGTCAGCCACAATTCCAACACAAACATTCAAGGAGAACTGATGTTGAAATCGATCTTCACATACCTTATGCAGACTTTCATCTGCCCACACATGGTTTTTATGAAAATTCCTTTTTGCATTCCTTGAGAAACTGGCTTCATCGGCGAAAAGAATTTGTGTCAGGAATTTAGGGATTGTAACTAATGTATGCAAAAGCCATCTGTAGGTACTAGTTCCTGAAAACGTTGAATATGGTTTGAATACAACAAATTGCCCTTAGTAATTTTCCGAAGTATTAAATGACTTACTTTCAAAGCATTGGCTATTTGTCGCGTAGAAGAACTTGGATCCTCCTCTATCATGTCCAGCACATTCTGTTCCAGTTGTACCGTTCTTGCTATCATTAATCTTCGTGCCATCCATTTCGTTTCAATGTGCTTGTTTTACGAAGAAGTCATTACTACTTGCGACTGTACGTCCAATGTAGAATCATCAAGCTTGTAATTAATTGCAATCAGCAAGTCTATACTTGAAATGCATATCAATCATCTCGGCGTTCATATACATGTTAGATGACTTCACTAACTATTAAAGACACGTAAAATAGCCAAACGTCACCCAATGTAAACAACTGCGACCGATACAGGTAATGATCACTGGCGAGACGTATTCAAATGAAATGCACTTGAACGGTAGTAGCTAAAACAGCCGTTCCACGTTATCATCAACATTTTTTTGTGTTTGATAAGCTCATTATTTTTTGCGCTTGATAAACTGATTGGCGTATGCCATACTTTTATTTACATTGATGATTTCAACAAATATCGAATATGGTTGTCGCAAATTTTGTTCACCCTGTATCGTTGAAAATAGGAATTTTCCAGAAATAATCATAAAACAAATTATTCTTATAATAGGCCAAGGAAGAACCCCTCAAATTTTTGCCGCATTTTTACCTAATGCCCTATATAAACATTAGACCTTAGTGGCCTTCATGACCAAATTAAATTACCTAGGCAAAATTTAATACAATTCAAGTCTTATTTGACAAAACGTAAAATAATGTTGCGGGAAAATAAAATTTTTTGATAAATAATAAACGTGTATCACATATCTGTTTCTTTATTAAAATCAACATAAGTCCACATAACGCATAATACTGTTTTATATTTACCATATATGCATGAATTGCATTTGGCACAAAATTCATTTCCCTTTCTATCTTGCGAGGGATGACACAGATCTGAGATCTGATCGGCTGTTACCGCGAATCGTGCAACCCGCAGCTCCTCTTCTTTTCCTTAAACTTTGACAATTGTCAAACGAAAAACCCTCGCAATTCGTTCGTTGTGCATTCTTCTTTCCATCAAGGGTTCGGCCAAAGCCAAAGCGAGATTTTTTAGGAGAGTTATGGACAAATTTTATGGAATGGCCATGCATTCAGAACGAATCTTGTTTCATATTTATTTTGAATAAAACTAGATTGTTTACAGCTGTGTGCTTGTTTTCCTTTTTTGTAGTCTGGTCTTTGCAAAGTTTGTCTAAAGGCTTCCCACGGTCTGTGGATGGGCGATCCTGACTCGAAGCTTCTGAAATACTCGAATCTGTAGGCGCTGACAAATCTCGAACCACCTCGCGTCTTTTCTCGAGCCATCTCGTACCAGGAGAACAATTACAGGGTGCGAAAGCTGCACTGCATTACGCATAAGCATTTTTTTCATGTCTACACAGGGCGTAGGAACACTGCACGAGCGTGCTCGGGGATTGCAATTCGACGGGTCAAAATCCTTTGATGTCTCTCGATTTACTGATATTTCACGGGTAAGGTCGCGCCACCTCCGAGCCATCCCAAGTCACCACGAGCTATTTCGAGCCTGACCGTTCCCACGACCCGAGTTATGACGAACTTCGAGTCAGGTTCCCCAAGCCAGAGGCCGTGAGGCTTTACAATCATTAAATGTTTTATCGTCTAAGGAATTCTGTAAAGACTAGAACAAGTAATAATCTGCAACATATTCAAACTTTTGGATTTTTTTGGTCAAACAGAGTCATCAAACTTGAATTAAAAATTGTTATTACGATACATTGCGCCTTTTCTTTTATTTAATTCTGTCTTATTTGTTTGATGAGTCGAATTCGATTTCGTTGCAGTTTTGTCTTCAGTTTTAACTGGCCTTCTAGAACGTATTGTAACTTTAACGTTGATACAGTCGAAACTAAATTTTGCGAAGCTGTTAGGTTAGATTTTTTTTATTTAGCTTCTACGTTAGGTAGATATTCTGTTTATAATTCCTTTATACATTTCACAAACCCTTTTTTGATTGAACAACATTCTTGATTTTTTAAGAAAATCTCGAAAATGTTGCTTTTTATTATCCAGACTCAAACTACAAAGGTATATATTTTTCAAGTAAAACTTAGAGTAAGTTTAAGCTGCTCAAAATATGGTTAGATATCGATAATATGGCTTGTATTGATGTTTGCTGGAAAATATGCAACTAATCTCATTCGTGGTAAAAAACGAAATTACTTTCTGTCACTTTCTTTGTTACTTTGTCACTTTTCTTGTTACTTTTTTCAAATGTATTGGTTCATTTTGTACCAATTGCAATCTTCTGTTGCAATGTATTAGTACATATGTACCAATACATTTCAACGAGAGAACGCTTACTCTGCATTGCTAATCACCGTCATAAGTGTATTTAAGTAGGAACTAATCTCCAATTTGCATTTTATCATACGGTACAGTGGTTCGAGACGAAATTGACAGTACGGTCGGGTCGGTTCCCATCTCATATCTTTTGATAAGGTTTTTGTTAGACATAAGCGCACGATAAACATGTTTATTGTTATAATATTTATTGTTAATATATTACATAATTTGTTTTTGTAGAAATAATATGCAGGGTGTTAGATAAACATGCGGCAAAAATGCAAAGCGGCTATTCCATGGCCTATTCTAAGAATATTTTGTGTTATGATTACAAATTTTATGTTTGGAAGATATAGGGTGAAAACAATTTGCGACAGTAATAATATTTTATTATCAAAAAGTACATGTAAAGTTCAATCTACTACAATAAATATTCGCAATTACTTCCTCCAACCTGGATAAAAGCATCCAATCTTCTCGCCAAAGAGTGCCACACTCTTTCAAACACACCAGGGTTGTTTCTAATTGAGGTACACCCAGAAACTATTCGATTTCGCAATTCGTCCAAATTCTCAACTGGAGTAGCGTAAACTGATGACTTCAGATAGCCCCATAAGAAATAATCCAGGGGATGTAATTCTTGGGATCGGAAAGGCCATGCGTGTGGCCACGTCGACAAAGCGATCATTCTTGTTAAATCAGCGTATGTTCCTGTTGAAAAATTACGAGCAACCAAACTGAAATGTGGTGGTGCAGCATCGTGCATAAACCACATTGCAATTCCTGTCGCCAATGGTACAACCTGTGAAACTCGGCACTCATCCCGCCAGTAAGTGTTGCTGGCAAAAATACCGGTACAATTAGATAGTCAGCCACAATTCCAACACAAACATTTAAGGAGAACTGATGTTGAAATCGATCTTCACATACCTTATGCAGACTTTCATCTGCCCACACATGGTTTTTATGAAAATTTCTTTTTGCATTTATTGAGAAACTGGCTTCATCGGTGAAAAGTATTTGTGTCAGGAATTTAGGGATTGTAACTAATGTTTGCAAAAGCCATCTGTAGGTAGTAGTACCTTGAATACGGTTTGAATACAACAAATTGCCCTTAGTAATTTTCCGAAGTATTAAATCACTTACATTCAAAGCATTGGCTATTTGTCGCGTAGAAGAACTTGGATCTTCCTCTATCATATCCAGCACATTCTGTCCCAGTTGTACCGTTCTTGCTGTCATTAATCTTCGTGACCCTCCATTTCGGTACATTACGACTTGTACATTGCGACTGTACGTCCAATGTAGGATCGTCAAGCTTGTAATTAATTGCAATCAGCAAGTCCATAAATGAAATGCATGTCAATAATCTCGGCGTTCATATACATTTGCCAAAACCAAAGCGAGATTTTTTAAGAAAGTGGCCGGTACATGTATGGAGAACGAATCATGTTTCATATTTCATTTGAATAAAACTAGACTTGTTTTCCTTTTGGTAGTCAGGTCTTTGCAAAGTTTGTCTAAAGGCGGATTCCCACGGTCTGTGGTTTGGCGATCCTGACTCGAAGTTTCTTGAATACTCGAATCTGAAGGCGCTTGGCGCTGCTTGTGAATTCCAGAGCCACACCTTTCCCGCAGTGCGCTTTCTGACAAATCTAGAACCAACTCGCGTCTTTTCTCGAGCCACTTCGTATCAAGAATAGAACGGTGCGATAGCTGCACTGCATTACGCATCAGCACTTTCATGTCTACACAGGCCGCAGGAACACTGCACGAGCGTGCTCGTGAATTGCAATTCGACGGGTCAAAATCCTTAGATGTCTCTCGATTAACTAATATTTCACGGGAAAGGTCGCGCCACCTCCGAGCCATCCCATGTCACCACGAGGTATTTTGAGCCTGACCGTTACTACGACCCGAGATATGAAGAACTTCGAGGCAGGTTCGCCAAGGCCATGGGAACCCGCATGAGCACGTTACCATTTACTCCACCTTTTGTTAAGTTATAAAATTCTGTAATGTATGTGGTGCACTGACGATTTAGGAAAAACTTTTTATTCTTTTTTGGATTATATTGATAGACTAACTTTACAGTTCCAGTTGGGGCGGCTGATAACATAGATAATGGTATCTCTCGCTTATTTTTACTTAGTCTAACGACTAACGTAAGTTTTTTCTCAAATAGTTTATCTGACAACTCATATGCATTTAACCAAGTATCAGCTATCATATTTCGATTGCTCCCTGTGACTGATTCATGGAATCTAATAATATACTGATTCGGTATGGACAAATCACCTTTAGTTTTTGTCTGTTCTTATCCAATATATGGGATTCCAGAAATTATATAAAACGTCGGGAGTCACAAATTTAAATTATTTTTAGACCATAATTATCAATTTTTGATGGTATATATATATATATATATATATATATATATATATATATATATGTATACATATATATATTGGAAATCGATACATTGGTTCCTGAGTTCGAAAAAATGTAAGATAAACAGGTCATTTCGTTTCAAATTATTAATGTTATTTTATTTGTATTGCTTAAAGTAGGAAGATTTAATCAAATAGAAAGATTTTTTTGTTTTGTTATTTTATACTTATTTACTTCAAGAAATAATAATAAATATTATTACCTACTAGTTTCGGCTTTAATAAAAATTGGCCATCATCAGGGTAAAAATGAACAAATATATATGAAAATAAAAAATTAAAACTTTGTTTTAATTTATTATTATTTACTTATTATTATTTCTTGAAGTAAAAGTAAAGTAAATAAGTATAAAATAAAAAAAATAATATTTTTTTAAATAATATCAAACTTCAAGATGGTCAAATTCACAAATATTGAAAATATAAAGATTTGATAAAATATAAAGATTTAATAAAATATGCAGAAAATAAAGGAGAACTTTCAGTAACAAAAATAAATCTGATGCAATTAGAATTAATTAGAATACCAATTCAATCACTGTCACTTTCAAATATGACTCTTATTATTTTTTTTTAACTATAATATCACTTCCATCATTCTCCTTTAGAGTGTTTTTGATGTCAGCATTCCTGCATTTTCATTCTGATTTATCGAGAATTATGGTATTCTGTCTTATTTAAGCCATTGAGCAATTCTTTGTAACCAGACATGCATGTTGTCAATTCACGACTTAATTTAACGGCTTAACTTTTGACAAGAGGATCGTGTGTCAGAAAATAATTTTCGAATTCACTGGCTAGTTTAATGTCTTTCGATATTATTTTCGCAGTGAGGGAAGTCTCTTCGTCGCCACTAACTGCTTCTTCATGATCAGAAGGTACAAGAATAGTGTCTATTATTTCATCATCGTCAAGAGCTTTGTCAATTACCATTTATTCAATATCAGTGTTAAATCCTCGAAACCTTCTCCACCAACTCTATGCGCTAGAGAAATGATATCACCATACACATTGTCATGTTGTGGAGCTAGTTCTTGGCTCTTAACAGATGCTGGCCAAATAAACTTCCAACGTGCATTCAGGGTTGATTGTTTTAATATTGATGTTGACAGTTTAACACTTTTGTTACAGTCCATTATAGAAAACTTCTTCCAAGCAGCAAGAACATTCAGTTCTGCATCTCCATCAAGTTCATTCAGAATGTATTCAAATAAAATGAGGGATGTCCTACGTCGCCTACGTGATGCTGTGCGGCGCAAGCAACTGGAGTTGTGGTCATCAGGAAATTGGCGACTCCATCACTACAATGCTCCAGCACATTCTACGCACTTGGTTCACATTTTTTTGTAGGTAACCAGTGGTGGGGTAACCAGGTTAATACACTAACTACGCGGCCAGACTCGGTCTGCACTGACTGCATCCCGGATGAGTATACAACGGCACTAAATTACACAATACACACATACAAAGCGCCTATTGAGGTATTTATTACCTACCATTCAAAAAATAAATATACTACGAACGGAAAAATATGTTTTTGTAAAATAATTGTATATTAATGTAATAGTTTATAATTTCACGATTAAACGAACTTACCTTAAGTGAAGTTCTATTGTAATTGTATGAAGCGCCTCCTCCGAATGATCACTTGGTAGTACCACTACTTTGTGCAGTTTCCTCCACATGTTTACAGAAAACTTTTCGACCGCAGCTCCACCATTCCATATTACGTGGCGTTCGGACGGTGACTCATTAGTTTTAAAGTCCTGCCGTATATCTTTCTGGGACTATTCTTCCAGGATAGTAAGGGATTCTGGGTGGGAGTGATCATTCGGAGGAGGCGCTTCATACAATTACGATAGAACTTCACTTAAGGTAAGTTCGTTTAATCGTTAAATTGCATTTTGCGCCTCCTCCTCTGATCACTTTGTAGATGTTTAAAGCTTATACGGCAGAGTTCTCTAATAATTCCACGTTGGATGGGAAATATTATTATTAATATCATTTTTTACATAGATGATTTATTTTCCTAGAACCGCATTGGCAAACAACTTTTTGTCATGTACAATTTTTCGGTCATAAAATTTTGCGAAAGTTGCTGAATTCGCAGTCCATTCTGCTGTGCTTCTTATGAGGTCAATGTTAATGCCACACCTCTTTGCGGCTGACGTTGACGCGTGCCGCGTGTTATTAGCTGTGAATATGTCTGTGTCTATTCCGCTGTCTTTTGGTACCGATTTTATCCATCGGCTTAACGTTTTAGAGGTCACCGTTTTATGCGGTTTTCTCCCAGATATAAATAATTTATTTTCTTCACCTCTCAATGATCTTGTACTTGTTAAGTATTGTTCTATGGCGTGGACTACGCATATAGACAGGTCCCTTTCGAAAATCGGTAGTACCAGGAACGGTTGCTTTTTATTATGTTTAGATGTTCTTAATTGAGCAGGAATCTTTATTACTAATTGATCCTCCTGCCTTTTTATGTTCCTGATGTCAATTGAAGCCAAGGTTTGTATTCTGTGTCCCGTTGTTAGTGCAAGTAATGTGATTGTCTTCAATGATAATTTCTCCAATGATAATATATCATTAGGGGCCCATTTTCCCAGACATTCCAATACTATTTTTGGATCCCACGTCACGTCGTATTTTGGTTGCGACGGTCTTAGTCTGGAGACGCCTCTGCAAAATCGTTTAATAGCAGCATTTTGTCCAATATCTGGTCCCAAAATCAAAGCCACAGATGACCTAAACGAATTAATAGATCCGTACGAGGCTCCTTTTTTGAATTCACTAGACAGAAATCTTAATACGTCTGAAATTTCTGCTTTCAAAACATCCGTTTGTGTTCGACGACAGAATTCCCACCATTTCTTGAGTGCACTGTGATATTGACGTAGTGATGAGTAGCTTAGTGATGTCATCGCTACATTTAGTGCCTCAGGTGGCATCCTCTTGTTATGTATGCTTGTTGGATAAGACTCCTGCCACCAGGGAAAGTTGTCGCCAAAGAAGATGTGGGCTCCTGTCGGAAGAGTATAAAAGCTTTTTATTAGGCCTGAAGATAATTGGTTCTGATTCAAACATCTTTATGCAACGAGGGTACCAAGTTTGAGAAGGCCAATTTTGTACCACTAAAATACCTCTTGCATTCTCACTTGCTATTTTTCTCAATATTTTTGAAGTGAGGGCAAAGGGCAGGAACGCATAGAAGAACCATGGGTCCCAATTGACAGTGAACGCGTCAGCTGTCATGGCACCTGGATCTTTTTTCCACGAAATGTACTCTTTGCACTTTGAGTTTACTCTACTGGCGAACAAGTCTCCGGGTTAGGTTAGGTTAGAAAACCTACTCCGGGTTATAAAACCTACTGCAGATTTTTATAAATGCTTCCTGGCTTAACTGATATTCGGTTTCTGGCTTTAATTTTCTAGATTCAAAATCTGCTATTATATTTTCCTTGGATTGGATATATGAGGCAAATATCCAGATATTTCTGTCCTCACACCATTTCTAAATTTATTTTGCCGTACTACTTAATCTTCTAGATTGAGTACCACCCATGCGATTGATATAGGCAATCGCCGTTGTATTGTCAATCCGTAAGAGAATATCGCAATCTCACCTCTCATTAGCAAAGCATTTTAAACCAAAGAAGGCCGCGAGTAATTCAAGGTGATTAATTTGAGACTATTTATCGGCTTCACTCCAAAAACCATTTGAGCTCTGCTCATCACAATGGCCGCCCCACCCCGTTAACGACGCGTCTGTAAAAATTTCTAGACAAAAGCTAGGAGTTTTTATAGGGTTAAACGCGGTCTTTATGTTGTTTTCCCACCAGGAAAAATCCTGCAATATAGGGGACAGCCTCATTCGAGATTCGTAGTTGTCTCCGTTTTGTCTTAGGGCATGAGTCTTAATGATGGGCAAACTCGTATTTTTGTTAACTCGAGTTAACCCGGTTAAAAATTTGCGTAACCCGATTTCAAACCGAGTTATCCAAACCGAGTTAGCAAAAAATATGAAGTTTATTATAAATTAGATTCTGGACGCCCCTGGTCTTAATTGGCAATTATAAGCCAACCATTTAATTATTCGCCCATTAATTTTCATAGAAAAAACTGTTTTTTTTTTTGCAGGAAAATACACAATGTGTAATGGATGTTAAATTATACTAAATATTAATATATATATATATATATATATATATATATATATATATATATATATATATATATATATATATATATATATATATATATATATATATTATAAATGAATTTATAAATAAACAAGCAACAAAAAAAATCAACAAAATCTGTAATACCTAAATATGACTTAAATGGAACTAAATATTTTTTTTACATAACTGAAAGCTACTATTTTAAGAAAAACTATTTTAAATCTTAACTATTGTGTTGTATTAAGAAATAATATTTGGTTTACTCTTTTTGGTGCTAAACGGTTTCGTCTTTCATTGCATAAAATGCCAGCTTTCCAAAATAATCTTTCTGAGGCAACTGATGTAGCCGGTATACAAAGGTATTTTTTCGCCATTTTAAACAATGCTTCCAGCAATAAACTTTCTTTTTCAATCCAAAATTGAAGTGGATCTTTTTTGCGATCTAAATATGGCATTTCAACGTACTGTTTTACTATCATAGCAGCTGAAGAATATGGAGTACACTTTTCGTTCAATTTTGTTATTTTTTTATCCACAACAGACCAAATGTCATCATCTGAACAGGTCAATTCAGATACAGTAGCAGTAGAAGTTGATGGTTGTTCTCGTAAATGTAAGGTATTTGTTGAAACTGATATTATGTCCTGTAATTCATTTATTACCCACATTTGTGCATTCTTAGCATTACTTTCTAATAAGAATGCTCTTTTCTTAAATCGAGGGTCAAGAAAGGTAGCTATGGCTGCTGTTCTATTATTTTCATAAATTCTAAGTCGTTTTTCAACTACATTGTCAAGAATTTGATGTAAAAACTTGCCTGACTCTGTCAGTGGAGTTTTGCTGTTTACAGCCTTCCTGAGACCAAATACAAGAGGTATAACAGAAGACAGGGATGGTTATTTTTCTCCAGATAAAATGACAGTTACCTGTTCAAAAGGATGTAAATGATTTTTTTTCGCCACCATTTCTTCAGCCAATAACCACTCATGAGACTCTAAATTTGATGGTGGTAAATTCAATGTAGGTAAAACAGCAGAAAGCGATACCTTCAATTTGATTAAGCGCTCCAGCATGTAGAAAGTACTGTTCCTCCTGGTACGAACATCTTGCTTTACTTTTAGTAAATCCATATTTATTTGTTTTTGCATGTCAAGTAAAGCATAGGACGACTTGCTGCTGTGTTGAAGTGGGAAACAATCGAACGGCACATTTTTAATACTTGTAATATTTGACTGTTATCCAGATTCTTTTCTAAATCAGCCCTTTCTTTATCTATACAGTCTTTGACAGCAAGGTTAAGTGTATGAGCAACATATAAATGGTTTCGTTTTTTAAGAATATCACTAATTGCCTTTTTCATAGGTGCAGCGTTATGAGTGACTATGCAGACTATTTTTGAATCTATTTTCCAATCATCCAATACTAGTTGTATAGCATTTGTTATGTTTTCAGCCGTAAGATTTTCTAGTATTTCTGAAGTGGAAATAACAAATGAATGTAATTTTACATTTTGTATAAAATGAGCTGTCACAGTTATAAAACTTTTATTGCTATCTGAGGACCAAATATCAGATGTTATTGCAATGTATTCAATATCCTCCAATCTCTTTTTGTAAGCTATGGACTCTAAGTCATATTTTTCTTCAATCATTTTTGTAAGTTTTTTTCTAGATGGAATTTCGTACTCGGAGTTTAAGGTTTTGGTAAATTTGCGAAAACCTTCATTGTCAACGATTTGTAATGGCTGGTAATCTTTGGCTGGTAATTGATCATTAGGGCATCGTCCCCAGATTTCTGCACAGATTTATTGTATAGATTCAAATTTAAACGGCTTTGTTTAATTTTTTTTGTTGGAGTTTCGACATCATTTGACGAAACCGGAACAGGCATCGTCGGCATCGGCGATTCATCTAAAATTGATTTTTGAAATTGACTTGTTGATTTTATTGTATTACTTACTATCGAGCGCCATCAAGCCAATGTTTTCACTGGGATGTTTCTTTTTAATATGATTCATAAATGTGATTGTATTTACAGAATATTTATATGTGTTAGAATATGTTTTACATTTTACATTTCCGTCAATGGGTAAACTAAACACTTCCCACACCACTGATCTTTTTCTAGGACCTGGCATTATTCCGATAAACTTTCCCAACACTATGTAGAAAATATTTACTTTACACTACACGTAGCAACAATCGGCTTAGGTCGGGTATATCCGCACCACGATGTATTGCGTTTGCGCCGTTGACCATGATCGTAAAGGAGCCGAACCGATTAGTCGGTCGGTGATGCGGCGTATCAACTCGAGTTGGTTTTTTGTTCAACCAACTCGAGTTGGTTTGTTGGTTTCGAGTTGACTCGAATTATCCTTAACTCGAGTTAACCCGATTTAAAAAATCGAGTTGACCCATCACTAATGAGTCTTTTCGTATTCTAGATCGTTCAAATAAACCCAACCATACTTTACTGCAGGGCAAGACGAGCTTAACGTGCCTATTAGAGAAGCAAAGTCTAAAGCTTAACGTGCCTATTAGAGAAGCAAAGTCCCTAATTTTACAAAATTCTGCCTTTTTATATCTTTTAACTAATTGTTGCATATTGATCTTTTTCTCTTCTGGAAGTTGGACTTCCATTTTTCCGAATTCAGAATAAAACCTAAGAATATTAGTTTTGTTTTCGGCAATAACTGACTTTTAACTTTGTTTATTATAAAGCTTAAGCTTTCTAACAGTATGCGAGTTTGCCGTATATTATCGAAACACTCAAGTACCACGTAACAAGTACCTTATAGAGATGTAACCCTGTGGTCTCAGCCTGGCAAAAACTGGTTTTAAGATTTTTGTAAAAACGTAAGGCGCTGTGTTCAGCCCAAAGGGCATACATGTGAACTCAAAGAGTTTTCCGTCAAATCTGAATCGCAAATATATCCTATCCCGTTTATTAATTGAAATTAAATGGTACGCATCCTTTAAGTCAAGTGTTGCCATAAGGCAATTCTTCTTTATTCCCTAAGTCCCTAACCGTCCTTATATCTACTAATTTGAAGTGTTCCGTTGTAATGAACTTATTAAGACATTTTAAATTTAAAATAAGACGTTGCGACCGCTTTCGGAACAAGGAAAATTTTTGATAGAAACTGACTTGATGAATCTTGACATTCTCTAATAGCACCCTTTTTCAATAACTTAGTGACATGATCGGTAATTATCTTTTTCTCGTTTGCAGATCAGCATTGCTCTGCAGGAGGAGAGGTTTGAGTGACTTCCTGGTCAAATGGTATCTTGTACCATTTTATCCAGTTAATGACGACTTTATCATCAAATAGACTTTCCCAAACTGACGAGAAATGTTTTAATCCACCTGCTAGTCTACTTGTACTCACCATGTCAATTATTTCTTGTATCGTGAGGCCCGATGGGGAGGGGCTTTTACGTTTTTTGGCTTTGTTGAGTAAATGGCCCTACTTGTTGGCTTTAGATCTTGCGAGGACCGTTCAATAAGTTTTGCAGTTTTTAACGACTCTTCGAAATCTTTCCCAAAGAGCCATTCATCCATGACTGTGGCAATTAGTGTCTCTTTCATGGCAGGGTTGATGTTAGCCGTAATAATCAATCTCCTAGTGAGCGATTCATCTCTTTGTAAATCCACTAAGAGACGTGCCGTGTCACTTAGGGTTTTTACCATTTCCGAAGTCTCCGGTATCTTGCCCTTTAAAAGATCCGAGATTAAGGGGCCCAAGGCAGATAAACAAGTGCAAACTTTTTGCTGTTTTGCCACAAGCCTCTTATCCTTATTTTTTATTTGCTCCAAAAGTGAGGCTTGTACCTGAGCATTCAACTTTTGAGGCTCTAATCTTGAGCAATTTTTTGGAGTCGGCTATTTCTTGAAGAGCCGATCGCGTTCCTCTGTTGGAAGGCCTTCTTTCAGGACTTCCTTCCAGCATGAACCTAAAACACTATGGATTGCTGGAGCCGGTTTCTTATCAAAATCCAACGGCTTCCCAATCGCCTCTAGCATCCTATCATCTAGTACAGGGTTTTCTGCTATCTCTGGAACTGTTTCATGATTCCTTTTCTCCGGAGCTGTCTTTCCCGATTGATCTTCAGCTTCACTTATAGTTACCCGTTGGTCTGCTGTCTCCGGGGCCATTTCTTCATTAGAATTTCCAGCTCCATCGATTATTGAAGCAGCTTCATAATTAGTTGGGAAAATCTCTTAAAATCTGCTCTATTGGAATTAATGGCATCCTTTTCTTCGGTAAACTATCATCTGCCGATCTGTCACTCTCCGATGACTCAGTTGATGAGTATTTCCTCCCTAACAAAAGTTTTAATTACGGTTACATATAAAAGAGCTTGTCTACCTGTCAGTATTATTTGAGATAACTTGTCAACTCTATTGGTACTTGACCATTTATTAATATTAATTTGTATATAATATAAATAAATTATTAAACTGACATTATTGATACAATTACACCTGTTCACTCCTTTAATTCTCTTGGTTCTTGACCAAAGAGTTTATCTTCTATATAAATCAATTATTAAAACTGACATTTATTTATAAGATGGAACTTGTCCACCCTTTTTACTCTTTTGATTCTTGATCAAATAATTAGTCTTCTAATTAATTAAATAATTAAACTAACCTTCATTTATAAGATGAAACTTGTCCACTCTTTCAATTCTGTTGGTTCTTGACCAAGTAATTTATCTTCTATATTAATGAATTATTATACTAACATTTTATTTATAAGGTGGAACTTGTCCACTCTTTCAGCTTTCTTGGTACTTGACCAACTAATTTTTTTTTTTTTTTATGATTAAATTATTAGCTGACATTTATTTGTAAGGTGAGCCTAGCTCACGCTTTAAGATCTCCGAGGCAAGGCGGTATAAAATAAAAACGGTGTCCGCCATTTTTGATGCTTAGATGCGCAGAATACTTATATATGTATATACAAATGCATCCTTTATTTTAACCACCTCAAAAGCCCGTTTGCTGTGCAAATTAGGTCTCATGTGTTTTATATTCAGTGCCTCAAGGGTTAACATAGGTACTTGACCTGAATGTTGCAATTTCTAACTAGAAAAATCAAGAAACAAGGTTAATGCTTACTTTTTACTGCCAGGCGTTTAATTTTTTCCTCCTGATCACGTAATTTTCTTTTCATGCGTCTTAGTGACCTTGATAACTCATTTTCTTGGTCCTTATGGTGTTTTTTCTTCTTATGTCCCATTTTTATTATAATTTTTTCTCTCGTTAATTTTTTTCCAATGTGAACTCTTCTGCACAAGAAAGCAAATGAGTCACCGACCAAACGCCACGTAATATGGAATGGTGGAGCTGCGGTCGAAAAGTTTTCTGTAAACATGTGGAGGAAACTGCACAAAGTAGTGGTACTACCAAGTGATCAGAGGAGGAGGCGCAAAATACAATTTATATTTTATAATTATTTTTAAACGAAAAATTGATTCGTATATGTATCTTCAGATATTGTCCTTTTATATTTAGATATAAGCCCTGAAGAAGGTCAGAAATTAAAAAAGACCGAAACGTTGGCAATATATCAGAATTTTATTAACATTTATTAAATCCTTTTACCCAAGAACTAAATAAAATATAATTGATTCGTATGTTATAATTTGTTGGAACAAAGGCGGAACAAAAGTAATTAAACGGTAAATAATAATAATGATAATAAAACCTCCATTCGAATATTCATTTCAATATATTTCAACAAATAATCTAGAAAATTATTCTGACTACCCAATGGAATCTAAAAATACAATCAATGCATATTGTGTTAAAATGTTCGACATATTCAAATAATAATGGAACATGTGGAAAAATTATGTTGTAGAATTCTAATCACAAACTAACTGTATTCTAAACTAATCTAAAATATATAGCCTGTACGCTTTGTACTATTGATTTCAATGAAGCTGCAATAGTTGAATTTTAACATAATACATACAGATATTTGCGTTTAGCTATCGGTGATTCATAATTCCCGATTTAAGTTGAAAAACATACCGATTATATTAATAAATTAGGGCAGCGTTTTTCAACCTTTTCTTACTTACGTACCCCGTTGACCGATCATCGCTAATCCACATACCCCTACCCTACCCCCCATTATGTATAATAACGATGTAAAACTTGTTCAATATATAACAAACAATAAACATGGAAAGACAGTTCGGAGAGCTGCCTTAGTAACATCCTTTGTTGTTTGTATCTTTTCTTTGATGTTCAATTTTTCTATCAATGTCAGCCAGTACATATTTTTATCTATGTATTCCCGGAGATCATTTCACATACACCTAGGGTGCGCGTACCCCAGATTGAGAAACGCTGCATTATAGGATACAGATGTTTTGGTTTATTACACTGGATATATTACACCAGATTGTTCCAACAAGAGCACATGATTTAATTTATTATTAAAACTCATTATTTCATTTTTGCTCAAAGTTCTTTAATTTGTGTAAACTATACTTTTCTATAACCATTTTGCTCGAATTTCTTGATCGTATGGTTTAATAATCTATTATTCCAAAATTGTATACTATTAAAAATCCGAAATACGTGATCCCCCACGTGAGGTTTTTATGGAACTTTTAAAATCGCAGGGCCATAGCCATTGGCCTGAATTTTAGGTTGAGAATTGGTTTGGCGTAATTGAACTTAAAATTATAAGATAATTTCATCTAAAATCTTATCAGAAGAGCGAAAGTATGTCGGCCTATGTGCGGGCTTCATTTGCTTGCTAACATATTAAAAAATAATAGAACTTGTCTAATAAATTTTGTGTTGTATTATAGTATATTTATACGTAGAAACAAAAGTGGTACGGAAGTTTACCGCTCCAATTAAATGGTGCTTATACCTTACTTCGTATGTAGCAAAACATAAATTATAATATTTTTCGTGGGTACTTTTTTGAAGATTTCATAAAATCCTTAAGTGATGTGTTAACAGGGTTTTCTAAGCAGTTTTAATCTCGTTAATATCTTTAAACTATTACTATTATTGGAGTGCAAAGAAATAAGAATTTCTTACCAATGAGTCATTTCAAAAGGAACAAAGTAAAATAATCGCAAAATATACGGAAATATTCGGAAATATTCCTGGGAAAAATCATATTAAATATCATTTTTTTATATTTTATTGGTAATGGGAAATAAAGTTCTTATATAATTTTAATAATTTATTTGCCTTACTAGTTTCGATGTGAAAACTAACATCTTAATCATAGGCTAAAAATTACAAAAATAAAATTAATTACAAATTATAATTAAAACATTAATAAGACATACCTCTAAATTGTTTCTATTAAATTAAAAATTATTATGTTTTATGACGTTATAAAATTATTATGATGTTATAAATAAATAAATAATTTTTTTTTTTAAATCAAATTTGATGTTTAAATAAATAAACAAATTAACAAAAGTTAATAATTTTTATAAACAAAAATATAAATATTTTGTTTAAATTGACAAATCAATTACAAAATACATATATTTGACAATTTTCTGCATTTTCCTTAAAAATTTTCTTTGATTTATAAACTTTACCAAATTTTATATTATTTAACTTTTATCGGTTATCATATTATTTATAATTTGAACATATATTTTACTAAGGTTATTAGTATCTTCTCTAAAGTTCATTGTTTTGTATTTTTTGATGGATAACATTTCACTAATATTACGTTTAAATTTATTTGTTTCGAATTCAATAATTTTGTAGTTCTCAAAATCTAGACTATGTTTAAGAGTGAATTTATGTTTTGTTAAAGCTGTTTTACCAATATTTGAGATAGTGTTAGATTTACAATCATTTTTATGTTGTTGAACGTTTTTTTAAATATTGTCCTGTCTGTCCAATATATAATTTTGTACAATCCTTACAAGGAATACTGTGTCGACTCGCGGTTGGTTTACCGCGAGTTATGATGTTACGTGCAAATTAATGTTATATTTCCACCAAAAATGTCTTATGATATAGGAGAAAGAATTAAGTGATTGGGTGAATTGAGTTAAGAATATAACAAGGAGATACAAGTGTATTTGAAATGCGGCTGGCGCTACAAAGTATAAAACTTAACTTTAAACAAATTTAACTCACAAAACTTAACTTAACATAGAAGTGATAGAACTGAAACTCTCAACTGGACTCGTTTGAACAGATGACACAAACCTTTTTTATGCTAAAATAAGATCTAGGCGTTAAAACTAAAAGGTAGGAAAATCAGGGGTAGGAAATTCGGCAACGAATAGTAACGTAGGAAAGTGATTAGAAGGCGGGATAATTACAAATCCTGCACTTCGGAAACTATGCAGGGAAGGGGAGAAAGGTGCAAGACTTTCTACCTGGATGGGCCGAACATTTACAAATATTTACACAGATTATAAGATTGAAACGATATATAAACCTATCCCTTCAGATAATTTTGGTGTGCAATTTATGGCTATAAGCGGATCAACAAAAAGACCCAAAAAAAAACATTACTAGGAAAATATCTACACAATACATTTATAATTATAAGTAGATTAAAAACTAGCAAATAACTTAAGTATCCAACAATGTGGCCTAGACAGGAGGATAAGCTACATAATGCTTGGAAATTTCCAGACATAAATAAATCGAAAAACAACTAAATGTATTTAAAATTTAAATAAAATAAAAGGTGTTAAATGCACGTTTTTAAAGCCATAAATAGATTATTTATATGGCTGTCTAGCAGACGTAACGGTTTTCGTCTGTGAATTATTAAAACAAAATAAAATTATTATCTAACCAATAATTAAGAATCATTGTATTATTACACGTTATTTTATATATTAGCTACACGACGGAACAAATACTATAAATTAATTCAGAACAATTCATTTTAGGTGTTTTATCCTTTAATTTTGTGAAGAACCTTCTGGTTGTTGAAAAAACGTTTCGAAAATTTTGTTTCGAAAGTAGTTATTTTTCTTGGTCAAATGAATTTTATAAACAGAATACAGGCACACCCATGGGAGCACCAGCTAGCCCTTGTTTAGCCAATTTAGTTATGACTGACTTATTTGATAAATTAACAAAAGATATAAATTTTGATATACCTATAAAATATTTATATGTAGATGACACAATTCTTTTAATTCCAAAAAACAAAGTAGACTACATATATGAATATTTCAACAGTTATAATAGTAATTTAAAATTTACCATTGAAATAGAAAGAGAAGGAAATTTACCATTTTTAGACATTAACATTATTAGAAAAAATAACAAAATTATAATAAATTGGTACAGTAAATCTACAAATTCAAATAGGATCATTAACTTTTATTCTGTCCACAATATTAAATAAAAAATAAATATTATTATGAACCTAGAGCAATTAAATTGAGTAGTGATAATTTTCATAAGAATAACATTATAAAAGTAAAAAATATATTATTCAAAAATAATTATCCAAAATATCTAGTAGAAAAATCTATTTCAAAATTTTTTAAACAAATACAACATAATGACAGAATAGAAGAGAGCAGCAAGCAACATAAATTAAACAAATTTTATAAATTCCCATACATTCCAAATTTAAGTGAAAAAATCAATAAAATTACAAACAAATTAGGATGTAGTTTAGCTACATATAATATTTCAACAACCAGAAAGTTCTTCACAAAATTAAAGGATAAAACACCTAAAATGAATTGTTCTGAATTAATTTATAGTATTCCATGTAAGGATTGTACAAAATTATATATTGGACAGACAGGACAATATTTAAAAAAACGAATTCAACAACATAAAAATGTTTGTAAATCTAACACTATCTCAAATATTGGTAAAACAGCTTTAACAAAACATAAATTCACTCTTAAACATAGTCTAGATTTTGAGAACTAAAAAATTATTGAATTCGAAACAAATAAATTTAAACGTAATATTAGTGAAATGTTAGCCATCAAAAGATACAAAACAATGAACTTTAGAGAAGATACTAATAACCTTAGTAAAATATATGTTCAAATTATAAATAATATGATAACCGATAAAAGTTAAATAATATAAAATTTGGTAAAGTGTATAAATCAAAGAAAATTTTTAAGGAAAATGCAGAAAATTGTCAAATATATGTATTTTGTAATTGATTTGTCAATTTAAACAAAATATATATATTTTTGTTTATAAAAATTATTAACTTTTGTTAATTTGTTTATTTATTTAAACATCAAATTTGATTTAAAAAAAAAAATTATTTATTCATTTATAAAATCATAATAATTTTATAACATCATAAAACATAATAATTTTTAATTTAATAGAAACAATTTAGAGGTATGTCTTATTAATGTTTTAATTATAATTTGTAATTAATTTTATTTTTGTAATTTTTACCCTATGATTAAGATGTTAGTTTTCACATCGAAACTAGTAAGGCAAATAAATTATTAAAATTATATAAGAACTTTATTTCCCATTACCAATAAAATATAAAAAAAATGATAAACAACAGGGATAATAATAACCAATATTTCATATTAAATGTATTTTAAAGGTAAATACTTGCCCTTATTTTCAAGCAAACAGCCAAAGCAATATATAGTTCTGTCGATGGACAATGCAAATAAACAACATATCTCAACCGTGCAGAAAAAATAAATCGTGACCTCTCGTTGAAACACTCTATTAAAACCAAGAAGTTTGGCAAACAAGAGGGATTCAAAACATTGTTATTTATATCTTACTAGTAAACTTACTAGTAAATCATGTAACAGTTGAGAAAGCGGCAGTAAAGAGCAGTTAGGAAAGTTTAATTATATACTTCGACGAAAATAGAAACTCATAGAATAACAGTTAACTAACAATCTGCAAGTAACTAAACTGTGGCAAAAATAAAGTACGTTTTGATAATTTTCTCCACATTACAAACAATCAGCTTATTTTCTATATATTAGATTCATTAAAGTAGAAGTTGTTTGTGTTAATCTTTCTGTTTGTTCGGGGGAAGTTTCTTGGAGATAAAGCCAATTTGTAGGAATTTAAGGGGAAGGTGAAGGATCCGCACTATTTCAGTATGAATTTTTTTTTAGAAAACTATTTCGTTATGCAACCAGATTATTATAATAATTACAATACGTATTCCAATGCAACAAGAAATACTATATTATTTCAAATATTAAATATATTTGCATATATCTATTTAATATTGTTATTTTTGGTACATGTCATTGTGGAATATGATTTATATAACTTACAGTACTTACACCTATAGCTTACATCTACAGCAACTAAAGGGTGTCTCAACAAGTGTGGAAAACTTAAATTTAGAGGAATTTTTGCTGTGACACTTTGACATTCAGGCCCTTGTGGCGTTTCTATAGTTCGCTATTATTAAAAACGGATTCAAACGTTATTCGACGCAACGCATTCTTACTGTTAAACATATTTAAAAAAATGGTGAAAGTTTGAATTCTACCATTCGCAAATACGTCCAAATTTTGTAGGGTCCCAAAACTGTGAGAAGATTAATCAGCAACTTTGAGGAAACTAAGTCGATTACTGGTGTCAAACCACCGACATGTGTGTGTCCAGGTCGTACAGCAAAAAACATCACAGCTGTTCGCCAGAATATGGCCGAGAGTTCGGGAACATTTTTTTAAATTTTATTTATTTATCTATACATAAAGGATTACAAAGCAGTCTGTAGCACTGCTAACTTAATCCTAATCGATTTAATTTGAGAAAGCAAGTTAAGCAGTAGTAACGTTACTAGTTTTTTATTTAACCATTAACAACAAAAAGTATAAATTAACTGCCTACACCACACAATTATGTTTGACATCCTTTTTAAAAATATTTCGTACATCACTGATTTTTTACTTTACTAGGTAAGTTATTGAATGTTTGCAAGGCCATCATACATTGGTGAAAATCGGATCGTGTTTGTTCTGGATTGAGTTTATTTAAGATTATCTGCTATTCTTGTATTGTGGTAATGCATGTCACTATTTCGAGTCAATGTTATATTCGTTTTGTGAGTATTATTTTTAATTTTCCATATAAGTTCACATTGTTCAGAAGATTTCAGATTCTGTATATTCCTAGTTTTTAGGGAGTTATACAGCACACTTGTTGGTGTGTATCTATCAATTTTAAAGAATGTTTTAAGTGCTTTGTTCTGTGTACGTTGAATTTTGTTTATTGATTATATATTTGCATTGCCCCAAGTTGTCAGAAGGTATCTAAAGTGTGACTCAATGTGAGATTTATAAGTAAGATTTTTTGTTGCCACTGTTAGATCCACATTTGTCCTCTTGATTGCAACTCTCATGGCACTGACCTTTCTATAACTTTTAGTATATGTGTGTCCCATCGTAGTTTATTGTCTACATAAAGGCCTAGGTAACTTATAGTTGTCAATAATCTTTAAGCTAGCATTATTTATTTTTAAATTAATTTCTTGTTTAGTTTTTTTTTCGCAATAACCATATATTCCGTCTTGCTGTTGTTTATATTTAGAGTATTTAGCCGTATTTATACTTCATAAGTTGAGACTGTATCGTCAGCAAATGGAAAATATCGCAACTTCAATTCCTCGAATTTCAGGTCTCTCACATACATTGTATAGAATAGTGCTCCCAAAACCGATCCTCGTGATGCCCCCAGTAGACTGGTCAATTTTATGCTCAGGGTTATATTGGCGTAACAATGTTGAGGCCGGTTCACCATCCAATCGACATCGTTCTCAAGAATTGAACATTAGAAAAAGCAACGTATTCTCACTAAAAATTTGCATATTCAAGCTTATAAAATCCATCTCACTTAACAACTCAAGCCTCCAGACCCAGCGTGGAGAATTCGTCAATTGTATCATTGAATAACAAGTAATCGAGTTTTCCAACAAAATCGTCTTCAGGGATGGGACCCATTTTCATATTGATGGTTTCGTAAACAAGCAAAATTGTCGCATATGGAGTAATAGAAACCCGCATGTGTTTTATTAGGTTGAAATTCAACGAATTACTGTTTGGTGTGAGTTTTGGACTGGGGGCAATTTCCATTTGCTGCTAAACCATTTTCTGCAACTGAGAGAAGTCATTGCCGCTGAATGGCGGGAAGAAAACAGTTGAAGGTGAACGGTAAGCGCTACATGATAACCAAGCTTTTCTGTGCTTCAAAGAGATAATATGGATCTCGTAAGGATGTGGTTTAAACATGACAATCACAACACATCACATAAAACAATAGCATTATAACACGAGAAATTCCCTGGCCGTAAAATCTTCCGTTTTTGCGACCAGAATTGGCGGCGTAGATAGTGCGATTTAACATTTTGTTCTGTAGATTTTTGAAGTCAAAGTTAACAAGGCATATGTTAAAAGTTTATGTCAGCGACCATCCTAGCCTTGACAGAGAAGATGAGACGCTGAAATGAAGCCACAGTTCTGGAAATCTAGTTTTAAAATTTCGTAATATGAACGAGAATCAGTATAGGCGAGAAGTACGTTTATCGGATATTGTCGGCGACATAAGAAAACCTCGTGACAGCTAAAAAATCTATAAGTCAGATCGTTATACCATATATAAAAACCCAACGTCAGATCTCTGCAATGCTAAATTCTCGTTACCCTATAAACATTCTGAAATAGATTGGGAAATTACATGGGAAATGTCTGGTCTTGTCTGGTCTTGTCTGGTCTTTTCTGGTCTGGTCTGGTCTTGTCTGGTCTTGTCTGGTCTTGTCTGGTCTTGTCTGGTCTTGTCTGGTCTTGTCTGGTCTTGTCTGGTCTTGTCTGGTCTTGTCTGGTCTGGTCTGGTCTTGTCTGGTCTTGTCTGGTCTTGTCTGGTATTGTCTGGTCTTGTCTGGTCTTGTCTGGTCTTGTCTGGTCTTGTCTGGTCTTGTCTGGTCTTGTCTGGTCTTGTCTAGTCTTGTCTGGTCTTGTCTGGTCTTGTCTGGTCTTGCCTGGTCTTGTCTGGTCTTGTCTGGTCTTGTCTGGTCTTGTCTGGTCTTGTCTGGTCTTGTCTGGTCTTGTCTGGTCTTGTCTCGTCTTGTCTGGTCTTGTCTGGTCTTGTCTGGTCTTGTCTGGTCTTGTCTGGTCTTGTCTGGTCTTGTCTGGTCTTGTCTGGTCTTGTCTGGTCTTGTCTGGTCTTGTCTGGTCTTGTCTGGTCTTGTCTGTTCTTGGCGGGTCTTGTCTAGTCTTGTATGGTCTCATCTGAACTTATCTGGTCTTATCTGGTCCTGTCTGGTCTTGCCTGGTCTGGTCTAGTCTACTACTTTCTCTAAATCCGAGTTGCTTTTGAGATAGGTTTCTGCCGTTTTCTAGTTCTTTATTTAATCGTGCTAAAATTAGATGTTTCAGCATTTTTCCAGCGACATCAAGGATACAGAGCGGCTGATATGAAGAAAGTACCAAGGGCTTGTTTAGTTTTTTTATTAATACTAGCTTAGCTTGCTTCCATCTGATTAGGAACGTGCCGGTCAGTAGACATTTGTTATATATTGACAGTGACAAGGGCAATTTTGAACAGTCATTTTTACGCCCTTCGTATTTAAACCATCTGGTCCTGGAAGTTTGTTGTTACGCAGAGGAATGTTGTCAACTTTAGGTTGCGCCATTTGTCCATCAGTAGTTGTGCACTCGGCTGCTGAATAAATAGGCTCCTAATTGCTATTCTATATGCGTCTCCACATGTATCGTCGTTGATGCTTATACGTAGGGTTTCCCAGTGGGATTTTTTTGAATGGTTAATTTCTCATCGTAGATGTTTTTAAACATCGGTGTATGCTTGCTTTAATTCTTGCAATTTAATAAAATCCTTAGTTTTTTTGCGTGCAGTAGGTAAGACATACAATGCTAGGCAGACAAGACTACACAGACAAGACTAGAGAGACATATTGTAGGACTGTTCTAAATATTTTTTAATTATTTTTATTCATTACAAAACGTTGAGCAAATACTGTAAGTCCACTGAACAACCATTATATGGATGTGACCGATAACTATGTTTTTGGATTGGTCAAACAGTTATATTCTTATTTTCTATAAAATTTTTAATTTCTGATTCGAATTATTATTTAAATAGAAAAGTATCGTTTTTTACAATTACTAGCAATACAATAATACATAAATTCATTTTGTACAAGCATGCTATTTATTATTTTCTATGTACAATTTCTAAAAGGACCGATCACTGTACAGTTTACTTATATTTTGTTTCTTTAAGTTGTAGCTATTATAAAAATTGTCCAATAATTTTCACAAATTTTCACAAACATTTCGTCCCGAAATTATTTTTTGTGATTTTCCTGGGAACCACGTACCTCCACTAATCAAGATCCCGGTAAAAGTACGTAAAATCCTTAAATCCAATGTTTCTAGTAGAAGTGCGGCTGCAATAATCAAATTCTAAAAATCCAGATACAATCAATTCCTTACATCTTTTTTTAAACAAGGAACACGTTTCATGGTTGTTATTTTCATTCGATTATTAATAATAAACATGAAAAACAAAAAGTTTTATTGTGTTAAAGTTAAGAAACTAGAGTTACAAGGTTTTCTTGTGTCGCAAACGATATGTTATGTAATATATTAAATCCAAATTTCGGTATTTTCACAAAAAAAAGTTTTATTTAAAATTTACATTTTTCACTCTTATTGGGACACCCATTATATTTATTTACATATATATATATATATATATGTATATATATATATATATATATATATATATATATATATATATATATATATAAATATATATTGGCCTTTGGACCCTATGGGATCACGCAAAGCAAACTTGATTTCATTTTGTAATGTTTTTTCAATTTTCCCACGTTTTCCTCATTTTTTCTCCGTGGATCCTCTTCCTTTCTTCCGTCCACATTGTTCCGGTCTACTTCGGCTTCTTATTCTCCGACATCACTTCCCATTTGTTAACCTTTTGTCTGTAAGTCTCTCTATTTTCAATTTCTGTAATGTTTATTTGTGCTTCTTCCATATTTTTTCTTACTTGGCATATCCATGGAATTGTCGTCTTGACTCCTTGTATGTATGTGAGGACTCGCTTGGCGATCCTGGTTTCTGGTAGTCTGTAGTGGTGTCCACAAAATTTGAGTCTCCTTTTCCTGATGTCTGAAGCGAGGTTGGATATTTTTCTGTTTTTTTCCTGGATTGTAGTCTGTATCCGTCTTCTGTTTGTTTAGGGCCTAAAATTTTTCTCACAATTTCCCTTTCTTCTTTCAGAAGATTTTCTAGATCTCTTTTTGTGTAAAGTGTAAGCGTTTAACTCGCATAGAGTGCTTCTGGTTTCACTACAGTGTTGTAGTGTTTAACTTGTGTTTATTGACCGGCATTGTTTGTTGTAGATGTCTCTTGTTTTGAAGAAGGCCCTCATGATTTTCTGTTGTCTAGTTTTTTGCGCTATTTTTTCCCCTCCTGTAGGTTCTAAAATTTCTCCAAGGTATTTGAAATGGGATACTCTTTTGATTTCAATGTATTTCGTATTCAATTTTTGTATGTTGATTTTTGTGCAAATGAATTTTGTTTTTGTGAAAGAGATTTATAGTCCAACTTTTTCTGCCCATTCTTTGAGGACTTCTATCTGCTTGATTTCTGTCTCTTCACTCTCCGCAAGTATTGCTATATCATCTGCAAAAGCTAGACATTAGATTTCTACTTTGTCTTTAGTCCTTCCTAATTGTGTGGGTTTCCAGCGCTTTTAGCTCCTTTCCAGATTCTTTAATCACTTTGTCTAAACCTTACGCCATTTTTATTGGTGAATTTGTGTGCGGGAAATTTCCCAACTGTTTTCTTATACATTTTTTCTCTGCCAATTTGTGCGTTAAAATCTCCTAGTAGGATTTTAGTGTCTTCCTTCGGGATTTTATTCATTATTTTCTCTAATGTTTGAAAAAATATGTCTGTTCTCCTTGGATCTTTTTTGTTGTCCACATTCGTAGGTGCGTGTACGTTAATTAATGAGTATTTTTTGTTGGCGCAATGAATGCGCATGGAAATTAGCCTGTTGTTGACCGGTGTCACTTCTTTTACTGATCATAAACATTTTTTATTTACTACAAAGGCCATTCCTAGGATAGTGGAACCTTTCGCGACTCGTTTTTTAGTTTTGCTCTTGAATGTACGGTAATTACCATAGTCTACTGTGTCTTCCTCTGTGAAACGTGTCTCCTGTAGTGCGAGGATTTGGATCATTTCTTTGTCTAGTTCTAATGTTAGGTTGTGTAGTTTTCCTGGTTGGATTAGCATATTGAAATTCAAAAGCATATTGATGTTGAAAGTGTCGATGTATGTTTTAGTTTTACGGGGAAGTTTTCCAGAGAATTCGGACTTTCTCTATGTTCGTGTAAGCCCGGGATCCCCAGAATCCGAAATCCCGGTTGCCGCCTATTGTTGACGGGTGGAATGGGTACCACCTGGGGTACTATTTACTTTACTTGCACGAGCCATGGTGTGCTTGTCATCAAGTCGTTTGTCCAATGTTTCCACTGGGTTTTCTAGAACCAGGGATTCTTAGTTCCTGGAGCACGTTTACAGCCGCACTCTCTGGGTGAACAGACGCTGACCAAGTTGCCGGTGGTCTCCACTGCAGACGCACTTGGATTTTGATTGTTAGTTTTGGTCCGCTCTGAGTATTTTATTTCCTCAGTAGCCCCCATGTCTGGAGAGCATTCCCTTATCCGCTACTAGGGGAGACGCCCGATAGGAGACTAACAACTCCAATATATATATATATATATATATATATATATATATATATATATATATATATATATATATATATATATATATCTATATATATATATATATATATATATATTTATATATATATATATATATATATATATATATATATATATATTGTGTTCTCCTATCACATACACACAACATAGACCAATAATGTGTCAACTCTTCCCAATCATAAGAAACTGGCTTCAGGCAAAGGTATAACTTCAAGAAGGCTAATTGGTCTAAAGTTCTGCAGAATTTTGGATGAAAGTTAAAAAAAAAATCACCTGGACCGCAAAGCTATAAACCCTTTGTTGACCTAGGTAAACCATGCGCACGCGCCTGTATTCCAAGAGGCTGTAGGGCAGTATATCTTCAAGGTGTGACCTCAGGAACAACCATTTTATTAGAGGAGAAGAACACACGATATGAAGAAGATCCTTTCAGTGACAAAACCTCCCAAGCAGCGAACTATATTTTCTCATCAATCTCTGAGGCAAAGCGTTCGTCTTGGGAGAAACTAATGTCAGACTGTGATATGGGCAGGAATAGTCATGAGGCTTGGAGACTTCTTCGGCCCCTGAATATTGATCATTACCATTATACTGCTCGCCAGCTTGTGCTTATTGGAAAAACACCTCGTACAACTAGGACTGAAATGAAAATTCTTGAGAGACAGTCAACTTTGTCTCTTTGTGTTTCTGATCAAGAAAAAAACCTCCTTACAACAACATTTCACCCAGGATGAGATAGATCTTGTATTGAGCAAATGCAAAAATAGCAAAGCCGCGGGCCTCGATGAAATAAGAGCTGAGCAGATTTAGAACTTTTTACTAATAACAAGGCGCTGTCTGAAAGACCTGATGAATAACTGCATAAAATGCAAATGAAAGTTATAGCGATTAGTAAAGCAGGCAAGGATACGAATGATACCATACCTCTCTTATGCCATCTATATAAGGGTCTTGAAAGACTCATCCTCAATAGAATATTGGGAGACTAGGAGGCTATCTTCATTCCACAACAAGCCGGTTTCAGGTCTGGGAAGAGTTGTACATCTCAAGTGCTGAAACTCGCACAGCCTATTGAAGATGGGCTTGAAAGAAAAGATATCACAGGAGCTGTATTTATATATCTAACAGCAGCCTACGACAAACTTAATGACAAATGGCTTATCCGCAGAATCAGATGGAGATCACAGAAGAACGTATTACCCCAGGGTCGGGTGCTTGTCCCGGCGCTATTCAATATCTACACCAACGATCAACCATTATCTGAGGGGACGCTGAGTTTTTTTTATGCAGATTACGGCTAAAGTGTCATTACCGCTAAAGCCAGTTGATTTGATACTGTTGAGCAAAAGTTGACCAAAGCATTAATACTAACTATCAACCTACTACAAAGAAAATCAACTGAGACCAAAGCTGATAAGCTTCTTAATCGAAGTTAAACAGAGACTTTTGTTTTTCTGAAGAACCAACAAGCAGTCTCAAAATTAATTGGGATGGAGTCATGCTAGACCACTTTATGTGTCCAAAATATGTGTACAAAATAATATATAAGAGACACCCTTGACCGCTATCTAACTTACAGAAAACATTGTTTGAACACAAAACAAAAAGTGACTGCCTGAAATAACATCATGAGGAAGCTAACTGGCACAACCTGGGGAGCACACCCTTGCACCGTCAGAAGCTCTTCCCTGGCGCTATATTTTTTGGCTGGAGTTCAGATCTAGCCACGCCAAAATGATCGATGTGGCTCTCAATGATATTTGCCGTATCATCACCAGCTGTCTAATGCCCACTCCACTAGATACAAGTTTAGTTGGTGTTGCTGCACCTGACACAGCTTAGCTGGTATTGCTGCACCTGACATTCGTAGAGAAATTGCGGCCAATTATGAGAAAAAGAAGGCACTAACATCTGAAACGCACCCTCTACATGTATATCAGCTAGAAAATTCACGACTCAAATTTAATAGCTCCAAAGTCTGGCCGAAGCCAAGCGAAAAACTATCTCCTGGCTACAGAAAGAAATGGAGTACATGGAGATCACTCAACAGACTACGATCGGGAGTAGCAAGATCTAAAACCACCTTGATAAAATGGAGTTTTCAAGTGGAGTCCTTGTTTTGTGAATGTGAGGAAATCTAGACGACCTCCCATCTGCTCCAGTGTAAACAGTGTCAACAATGACTTACTGCATGCCTCACCAAATGCACTAGAGCAGGGGTTCCCAAAGTGCGTCCCGCGGGCCAAATGCGGCCCGCGAAGCCCGTGAATTTGGCCCGCGATATCGATAAGATATATTCTTTTTTTATTAAAAAATAAATAATTAAATAGTAAAGAAAATAATAAATATTACAAATAAGATACAATAAAATATTTTAATATTTAAAAAAAAAATCATACAGAGCTTTAACCCTAAGCGTTTGTATTAATAAAATATTATTTAGTTTATATTTAAAAAAATATTTTAGTATGTCTAGTCTAATTGTTACACATTTGTACAGAAATGTGATATAGTAGTCTCAAATAGATGCAGAACTTTTAATCATTTACGACATACAATTTAAATTGATAAAATTACAGGTAAATATCGATACTAAGAATTCTTATCGGAACAATTCCTTAATTGATTTTTATAAAGGATTCATGAGTGAATTATCCCAAAATACAAAAACATGCTCAACAAATGTTTTCATTATTTGGGAGCATATATATTTGCGAAAAAACTTTTTAAAAAATGAGCATAAATAAGTCGAAATTAAGATCACAATTGGGTGATAATCATTTAGAAGCAGGGTCGTCTTTAACCTGTTGGCACATTAGCAGTATTGGCACTGGGCACATTAAGATAAAGGGGCCCCTATGACCTTGGCTTTGAGAAACCTTGAGAATAGACCAAGAAAGTAACAATTTACAAAAATAACTCTTTTAGCACTCACAGGTTAGCGCTTAAAAATATATATCGAGTTAAGAGTCACTATTACTTCATTTTCACTATGAACAAATTTCAAGAATTCGATTAAATGGAGACATTCCATTCCCAACTCTTTCTCGTTAACGTCTTCATAATAGATTTCAGCAAATTCCTTGCAACATTGTCTCAATTTTCCTTGGAATTCAGAGTTTTCAAGCTATAAAATCATCCAAAACGTTGACTAATGTTCTTATACGAACATAATCGCTGTTTTAGATGGACGCTGGGGTTATCAATTATGGGAAGAAAACCTCTATTTTCATTTTCTCTTTTCGCTCTGCAGAGCCACCAAAAGAACTCTGGCGTGAGATTCTAGGTGTTGTTTTTTGAGAAAAATTCCTTGTAATCAGATTCATTTATTTCTTTGGCGGACGATTCGAAGTAATCACATTTATCTCAGAAGTTAACAATAAAATCATCAAGTGAAGTAAATTAATAAGTTGCAATATCCAGTGTTATTTTTTTTTTCTAAAGATAATTACTTGTTTGTTTTGTTTATTCTTTCTTACATAGAGCTGCAAATTTCCGTTAGTGTAGTGTCTAGTTTCTGTGCCAGGTCTGTATTTTTTTGCGATGGACAAAGTTTCTATAATTTGTGTATGACCTTCATGCAAGGAGCTTACTGCAGCAGCTCGGCCTGACCATCTGGTTTGTGAAAGACTTTTAACAACTTTTCTTGAACCTAAATGTTCTCTCAATATATTCCATCGATGGGTAGAACCCGGAAAAAAGTGTTTTACACTTTCTGAACCAATTCAGAACCAAGTTTGGTGAATGTCCTGCACATGACAAAAATGTGGCAAATTAACAATTCTCCTTGATTATTGATTGTAGACCAGTATACTTCCCCGACATATTTGAAGAATTGTCGTAGCTGATTCGCTTCGTTCGCTTGTGACCAGGGAGGAACTTGGATATAGATCGTGGGGCCCTGGGCACGTGCCCAGAGTGCCCAGTGGGAAAGAGGGGCCTGTTTACACGCAGTATTACCACTTATGTCAATACCCAGTCGTTACTACATTATTCAATACCCGGGTACCCGTGTACCCGCATAGGTTTTTCATTCAATAAAATAATTTTAAAACCCAGAGACTTTCACTTTACAACTCGGGATTACCCATAGAGTATTCCACTACCCGAAAAACCCTATTTCTATAAATAAAACCGCCGGGTAGGTAAAGTATGGGATCAAAATATGGTTTATAAGCGACGCCAAAAATTCATATCCATTAAAGGGTCAAATATAAAGGATCCGGAAGAAATATTACCATGGATAATTTTTTTTACTACTTTACCTTTGCAAAACATTTATTGTATGGAACCTAACAATAGTAGAAACATTGAAAAAAAAAATACATTCTAGTAGATATGCTAGCATCTAAAGATCGTGAAGAATTATCTTTATTTGGATATTTTGGATATTTTATTTCTCTATTTGGGTTTCATGAAAAAGTTACTCTATGCTCTTATGTTCATAAACAAAAGAAAGTTGTTATACTTCTAACTACGATTCACTTAGATTTGCAGCGAAGACAATAAAAGAAACCAGAAATTGTTCAGTATTATAATAAACCAAAAATTGGTGTGGATATAATGTTGTAGGATCATGTCATATTTGTTACCACGATGTCTACAAAAAACGGAGAAAAACCGCGAAAATCGTGTAAAGAATGTAACAAACCGGTTTGCGATGAACATTCAAAAGCTATTGTAAAATATGACGCATGTTGCCAATAATAAATTGAATATAAATATATTTTATGTATAATTTATAATTAGTTTTATAATAAAATTAATTAAAAGCTAAATAAATCCGTTTATTTATATATAAAGTAATATTTTTTATCCCTAGAAATAAGTTTAATTAATTATTTATATATGGGTACGCGGGTACCCCGGGTATTGAACAACGGGGTATTTGACTTTAAGTCCAAAAAGTTTATATATTTTTTGGCACATTTTATTATTTATGTATATAAATCGATGTCAATACACTCAAATAACGAGGATCTGAAAGGATTTGATGATTTTTCGTTAAATAAAAAAGATATGTGAGTAAGAAGATGCAAAAGGGTACACGGGTACCAGGGTATTGACATAAGTGATAAGAATACATTCGACGGACATACAAGGGATCGTCCATTAATCACGTTATGTTTTATAGCAACTTTTTTTATTTTAATAAATATATAATTAAAGATTTATATTTATATTAAATTTAGTATAATAATTAAAAAAAAAATTAAATGTATTTAAAACTAAAAAAAATGTTGTTATTGCTTAACTTTTATTCCGTTTTTTTGTGGCCCGCCAAAAAATTTGTTAACATTAAATTGGCCCGCCTAAGAAAAACTTTGCGAACCCCTGCACTAGAGGTTGCCAACTTCTGGGCAGCAGTAATTTAAATAAACTATGTCTTATACAGTTTGGGATCTCAAATAACTACACGACTTTTTTATATCTAATGTTTTAATTGTATACTTTCATGCATCTTTATTTGCAAATGTAAGTGTTTCTGGCACGAATAAATAAATAAAATAGCAAAGCGAAAGTGAAGTGCTGTCATAGGCATTAAATGGCACTAAAGAGTAAGTGGATACTTACCCTTTTATTAAGTCTAACAAACGGCAAGGGCAACATTCTGTGGATGTCATGGCAAGGAGCATAGTAAATAAACAAAAGAGCTCGTCCGTAAAAAATAATCCTTCTTATTTAAACACTATATATATATATATATATATATATATATATATATATATATATATATATATATATAAGAAAATTTTGTAAACGATAGAAATTCAATACAACAATGTTAAACTAGACAACATATTTTGTATTACAAAACTTATTAAATAAGATTAAAATTTAATTACTTATTCCGACAGACATGTGAACTAAGAAATCGAAATATAGAACTCTTGTTAAATGAGTTAACTCAACTAATAGTAGAAACAGGATAACGGAAATTTATAACATAAATAAGCTGCGTAATGATATTTCGCTTCTAATTAAAATTAAAATATATTAAATTACTATTAAAGTTATTTTGTTTATTCGATGCATTGAGTTGCTTCTGTATATCTTTCTATTTATTCAGTGGAAATTTCTTGCAAATAAAGTTAATTAATAGGATTATTTGCGAGAATATTTCTGTTTCGTTTGAATTTCTAGTGCAAAATGTCTGCCTTGTATTTTCGAGAAATTTACAAACATTTTCGTTATCTAACGAGCTCGTTACAGTAATTACCGTATTCCGTTATTAAAAAGAATTTCTTACCATTTGAAATATATAATGTAGCTATTTGTATTATTTATGTACACCACATATACTTACATAGTATACCTTACTTTTACATTAGATTTAGTTACACATGTTTCCGTTAAAAAATAAGACGAAATCGACGCGGCAATAATTTATATTCTTCCCTTTAACTTTTTTCTTTCAGTTTATACTAGTTTTTGTGGTAAAAACACCCTTAACTTTAGTTCAACGATCTAAAATTCTATTGAGCCTTTTCCCGAGAAAGGATTTAAGCCTCTCAAGTTTTTTGTAAGGATTTTTTAAACCCCTCCATAATCAATTCAAACAAAACACCCGAATAAGAAAGGTATGCAATGTTTTGTGGGCTACGCAGGGACTTGGGGTGTATTTGTATACCGTTATTATGCACTTAAGTATTTGCGGATTTAATCGGTGAGATAGAAACAGTTTGGCGGAAATTTATGAACGGAATATACAGTTTCGGGTTGATTCTGGGCGGACAGTTCGTAAAATTTATCGTTGTTTCAAGGCAGAATTTACTAAAAAAAAAGAGATTAGTTTCAATTAAATTAAATATACCCTCTGTGCTGCAGAAAGAAACAGGTTGTTGATAGTAAACGCGTTGATTGAATTAATCTGAACACTGTATAGAAAACATGGGAAGACCACTTTTATGACATAAATTTCCAGTGACAAATTCCGGTAGCAATTAAGGGAACAATTATTTTCACGGTGAAAAAGGACCAAGCTTCGCCGACGCAAGTAATTATTAAACGAGAAGGTATCTCCAACCGTTTCTAATTAGTTATATGTATACAATAACCCCACGCAGGGCATTATATTCGTGTGAGATTTCACCGCTTTAAGCCCTCCACTGAATGTCCCAAAGGCCTTTAACACCCTCAGCCTTGTAGCCACACAGGAAATTTAAATCATATAAAGAAAAAAAATATTTGATATGTATCACATAAAAACTTTTTCCACTTTCCTCCACTTTAAATGATTTACGTTAAAAGGGTGTAGTTTAGATTGCTTATCGCTATTATTTAGTATTGATAACAAGTTTTGGTTATGACCACAAAAGCGCTATAAATTAGTGTTTTAATTACCAAAGGGTTGTTTTATTATCGCACGTACTCGATGTGGATTATTTCAAATTAATAATGTTATGAACATTAATTGTTTCATTATTAAAAAGTTTTTGTTTTAATTTTATCAAAAATATACACTTTATTATACTTATTTAGTTAAGTTATAAAATAATTTAAATACAGAAATACTTATAGATTATTTCATTGAACGAACTATGATTATTACATTATTTGAAAGTGAAAATAGCAATGGAGCATTTGATGTGAAGCGGACACTAAAAATAATATCATATAATGAATTTTGTTCATATTTGGAATAATTGAGCTTCTGTATGTTGTTGTCCGGTATGCTGAATTCCTGATGTTCGTTTCATTTCAGCTCTGCGGTGTTCTTTCTACAAAAGAGAGAAAAACAGGGTTAGATTTATTGCCCATATTTTATGTTTGCTATAGTTTTGGATATTTCCACTTGACGTTAGTGCTGTAATTTGCTGCCTGCTGGACTGTTACGTTGTCATGTTGTCGAATGTTTTATATGCAAGTTTTCCTATGTGGTTTATAATTGTCTCCATTTCGAGGTCTTTAAGTAGTTGTTCGTTGGTTATGTACCTTTGTGAATCTGTGATTTTTCTCAATATTTTGTATTGTATGATTTGTAGTCTGTTAATTTTCAGTTTGATAGCTTGGATCCAGAAGGTCTGCTCATGCCCATGGTTGGTCATATTATTGTTTTGTACAGTCTCAGCTTGTTTTAGATTTTCAGTTTACTTTTTCTGTTAATGAGGGGATAAAGAAAGCCATTCAGACAAAACAAAATACTTTAATTTGATTAGTTTTCTTCAGAATGTAATCCACATGTTTTGCGAAGGTCAGTTTTTTGTTCATTATAATCCCTAGATATTTTCCCATTTTTCAATTGTGTTATTAATTTTAAGGTGCTTTGTTGGAATGTGCTGGATTTTTTTGTTTTTTTCTTGTAAACATTATGGTTTGGGGTTTTTCGGCGTTAAGCGGTGTTTTCCAAGAGTTGCATCAGCGACTTAAATTGTCTAGGTGATTTTGTAATCTCTCTGCGACGGTGTCCGCCAATACTATAAATGACATTAAATAAAAGACATGTAAATATGGCAGTGTCATCTGCGTACAGTGCGATTTTTGTATTGTCTATTTTAGGTAGTCTGCAGTGTAGTCGTTGCAAAGAAGAGTCTTCTGCTATATTTGCCAGTCGTTTGTGGATTATTTTCTGTTATTTGAGTCCTGTTAGTAGACTTATTGGTCTGTAGCTTGTGGTCATGCTCCTGGGCTGGTTTGCTTTGAGAATTAGTATCGCTGTAGCGTATTTCCATTGAGACATGTTCCCTTTAATTCGTTCGCTGACTGCGCGGCACAAAAGTATAATTGTGCAAGGATTTTCTAAAGATTTTTGAAAGTGCTAATGGTGGGAGGATTGAGGGGTATCGTATTGTTGTTAAATTAAATTTCTAGATGTACAAAAACATCCTTATTTTTTACCGCTTCATCAGGAAATCTCATTTCCAAGTGATTACACAAAGAAACAGATTATAGAAGCATTGTCATTATTGTCAACATCATTTCCAACCTTTGTCGAAATGTTTTTTACATAGTCACCCCAAAAAACATTTTCTCTCAGATACTGTGCTTTTAATTTACATTTGATGTATTTTTGCTTTCATGTAATTGTGTGCATCAATTATATTCAAGCAACTTTTTTGTAAATATTCAGAACATCATTCAGAACAAACAGTTCCACAGTGTACTGGGGAATATTTAAAATTTGCAAAAGACATTTACAAATTGGATCATTACATCCATCGACTTATTCATTACAATATTCTATCTCCTATTCAATCTTCTAGGTTTTCGTAATTTTTAATCAAAGCATCCACTGGAAAATAATCAGATAACCAACGCACATAATAGCAGTTTATTCTTCAAATTTTCCTTTTTAAATTCCCGATCTACTGAGCATAGTGTAAACTGTCCTAAGACGGGTCTCAATATCTTGCATAAGAGATACATGTTTACATGCATCATCCAAACCCAAATCTTCTCGGTGCGCAACGCAATGTGGTTCAGTTCAGTTCGGTTCATTCCTTTTTGAAAAGTGCCGCCACTCCATTTCTTCGTCATAACACTAAAAAGTAATTAAACTAAAACTAAAAGTAACCATTTTTTGAATGTCTAGATGAAACTTCTTAAAAATAAATATTTTGTTCCAAAATTTGTCTGCTTCTAGACAGTGCTTCTACCTTTTAGAAACTCTTCACGAGAATTATTACTACACGACTGGAGAACGAATTAGAGTTTTACCAGCCAGTGGGATCAAGGCATCAAAACTGTGATCGAAAAATCAATCGAATACAATAGACCGATTGTCATTGCCTTTGTGGACTTTCACAAGGCCTTTGATACCGTTAAGTTGAGTGCAGTCTTAGACTCCTTACAAAAACATCATGTACCGATAGTTGGCCTTACACAGCCTTACTTAATTTTTTTGGAATCCATTATTTATTCCATACATTTTTGTAATAGACGTCAAACGAAATCCCTTTCGTTTACATCCACTACGTCATTGAGCGTTTGCTTCATGTTAACACATTGTGTGCGAGGAACGACTTAAGTCCTCGTATACTTCTTTGGAGAACGGGTGTCGACAAAACATCGCCTACGTTTCTCCAACTTTTTCTAATTATATATAAATAAATAAATATATATATATATATATATATATATATATATATATATATATATATATATATATATATATATATATATATATATAATTAGGAAAAGATGGAGAAACGAAAATTGATACCAATGAAGATAACTTGTAATAGAACAAGTTATAGTTCAAATAGTCCGAAAGATTTTATAATCATAACAATAACCCAATAGCAACAATAGGCTGTGTATTCAATTATAAAATAAAATTTTATATCAATTTGTTTAGCGTGTGCACATATGTATAGCCGCGAATTTCGTTTTTCAAATATTAATACGTAACTTAATTAATGAAGCCATAATTAACATTTAGGATTCAATTGTAACACGGTAATAATCGGAAGCAATTAGATTTTCATTTAATTAAATATGTTTTGTCAATTTTAATCTGTTTTCCATTCGTTAACCACAGTTTCAGTTCAAACGAACACTTTGTCCATGTTTGAAATTTATTTTAAATAACTTTTATAACTTTTAAAACTAATTATAGAGTTAAAAATTAAATTGTATTGCTTCATGTTATAAATATACAGCGGAGGGGCCTATTAGATTTTGATTTAAATTACAATATGATATACTCCGTTAAAGCAAAATATAGTATTCATTTTACCCGCTGGAATATAATCGGGATCGTCGAGATATCAGTTTGAACATTCAAGCTGACACGTTGGTGTATCTTACAGCCAAAAGTTCGTTTTAATTTCTCACTGTAAAGTTCAATACCGTAATTTTCCAACATTACGAAGTAATAGATCAGGGGTTCTTAATCTTATGTAGTCCGAGGATTCCGTTTTCAACAATGTTTAAACTATGTTTGTAATATATCATCATCTTGAATTGTTTCCAACCATTTTATTTCTCGCAGTGTCGCGGACACCGATGATTACCCTACCAATGATTACGTGGAGTCCAGTTTAAGAACCTGTGATATAGACTATAGCTATTTAACGAAATACACAACTATAGTCTATAGAATATTTCTTTGATTATAACCATAAGAAGGGTTTGTTTTTTTTGCTGAAAAGAGTTTGATTAACCAGAGATTTTTTTGCAACAATATAATAATAATAATAACAATAATATCTATTTCACCTTCAATAGTTACAAGGCATTTCATTTGATTTAACATGGAGTAAATATAATACAATTTGAATAACACTCTTTGTTAGTAGGTATATATTTTACACATTTTAACACACTTATTAGCACAGGAATCACACAATACCCTGGTTATGTGAATCTTCCGCCACAAATTCCCCAATCGAGTAAAAAACTGACACTAACATAAATGATTTTAGTTTGCTTTTGAAGCTTTAGTTATTTAGCGATTAGATTTTGACAGGGAGTTTGTTGTGCAACTTGGTTCCCCAATAATAGTATGTATTTTGGCTGGTTTGCATCCTGGAGCGGGGTATGATTAAATTATCTCTTGTTCGCGTTTCATAACCATGATTATTTGAATGCAGATTAAAGTTTGATAAGTTTTAGTTGACATAACATAAACAGATGAGCATATAGCTTGCCGGTAAGGGAAGTATTTTCAGTTTCTTGACTATCGGTCTGCAAATATCAGTTGTATTTGCAAACGCTCGAACAGCTCGCTTTTGTAGAAGAAATATTTTTCTTGATGCATAGGAGACTCCCACACCATAAGGCCAAATGTTGCCAGATTATGGAAGTGTGCATAGTAGGTGAGCTTCGTAGCTGCTTCGTTTACTATATAACTAATCCTTTTAATGGAAAATATTAATGCAGAGAGTTTAAATGGAATCTCAGAAGAGTAACTCTTTTTTGTTCGATCATATGTTTAGTAGTAAATATTAAATGTTCAATTTTTACAGTATGGAGTTCTAAGCCATTTGCATTTATCGATCTGTGAGCTTCATCTAAAGCTGAATCTAATCGTTTCGTTGTTTGAGGATGTTTCTGTCGTTATCAATATTGATACATGATGTGTCACTGTGATGCATGCCCTGTAGGTATTAACATTGACTGACAAGTTTGTTTATGTAGATAACGAACAATATGGGAGCCAAAATTGACCATTGAGGGACCCCAAGTTTCAGACTCTCTTCTTGTGACTGTGTGTTCTTCCAATCGACTATTTACTTGCGGTTTTCATGGTATGATTTTAGGATTGCTTCTGCCTTCCCTCTGGCTCTTTAGAAGTACAATTTCTCAAAAGTTAGTATCTGGTGGTTTACGCAGTCAAAAGTTTAGTAGATTTTTGGTTTTTTTTGTAGATAGGTATGGCTTTCGAGATTTTTAGTTTTGTTGGAAAGATTACTTCGTCATAGCATCTGTTTATTATGTTGCAGAGGAGGAGGATATGCTATGTGGTAAATAAACTTTTGGAGTAGTTCCACTGAGAATTCATATATATATATATATATATATATATATATATATATATATATATATATATATATATATATATATATATATATGTATATATGAACACTTCCGTGTACATAGGTTTAAGGTTTAGAGTGGCTGTTATGGTTTCTTGAGGTGTTGTTTCAAAGAAGGTCATTGACTTGTAGATTGTAGATTGTAGATATGGTGGTGACGACTTGTACTGCGACCTTTATAGATCTATTGTACCCCACCCTCTCCTCCAAGTGTTGGTGTGCTTGCCCATTTAGAGCGCCTCCTCTAATCCTGATTCCTTTAGGAATCTCAGGATCTGGGTGGGATTCAAGGCCTGCAGCTCCTCTGTGTTTAAGCAGTGAGCCCCAAGGTACAGCTGTCTCTTGCGGAGTAATGCTCCGCAGTCTTTGAGCAGATGTATGGGGGTTTCCTCTGCTGAGCCACAGAATCTGCATCCATCATCCTCCTCTAGGCCTAGGGCCTTGAGATGTTTCCTAAGTCTGCAGTGTCCCGTCAGGGCTCCTGTCAGAATTCTGAGCTTGTTCCTGCTTAGTTTCAGGCAAGCTTTAGTTCTCTTCTGGTTGAAAGATCCCAGCATCACTTTGGATTGCCTTAGCCCTGGAAGTTCTTCCCAGGTTTTCATCCATTTTTCTCTTATTTCTTCATCTAAACTTTTGCGGATGGTGTTCATGCTCATACCGCAAAAGGGTTCCGGACCTATAAAGGGGCTACTGGATCCCTTGTTTGCTAGGTGATCGGCTTCTTCGTTTCCGTCTATACCAGTGTGTCCTGGTACCCAGTATAGCGTTACTTTATTATCCCTGCCAAGTTTGTTCAGCTTCCCCACACAGTCCCATACCAGTTTGGATCTGATGGTGTATGAGCTAATGGCCTTGATGGCTGCTTGGCTATCTGACAGGATAGCAATTCGTTTTTTGCGGTACTTCCTGTCGAGGTTAAACTGTGCACATCTTTCGATTGCGTGTACCTCCGCTTGGAAGATACTTGGGGATGTTCCCATGGATTCGGAGTATCTGGTACGAGGTCCAAACACTCCTGCACCAGTTCCTTCCTTTGTCTTCGAACCATCTGTATACCACTTGATGGCATTTTGCTCTATGTGGTATGCTGAGGATTCATCGCACCAATCGGCTTTACTACTACACATTGCTGTGTAGTTTTTCTCGAAGTGGTATTTGCATACCATTTCGTCCTTTGGTACTTCCAGCCAGGGGATCTTGGCAGCGAGGCTGTTTCGGTCTCTGCTCCCGATTATTGTACCTCTGCCCATTCCTTCCTTGCTGAACCTTACGATCGCCGATCTGGCGGCGCTCTCCACCACAAGGTGTAGCGGAGTCAGATCCAGCAGCAGCTCCAATGCTGCTGTCGGACACGACCTCATCGCTCCCGTGATGCAGACACACGCCAGTCTTTGAGTCTTCTCTAGCTGTTTCCTCATAGAGGCCAGCTTGATTCTACTTCCCCACGCAACCGCCCCATAAGTGATTGCAGGTCTCACTATCATGGTGTACATCCATCGCAGGATAGTGGGGTTACAACCCCACGTTTTTCCTGCTAAATTTCTGCACACCATTAGGGCGCGTTTGGCTTTACCTACCACTGTCTCAGCGTGTCTATTCCAGAGGAGTTTGCTATCTAGTGTGATACCCAGATACCTTATCTCCTGTTGGTATTCTACTGCCTTCCCATCTATGAGTATGGGATGCAGGCAGTTTAGTTTTCTCCTTCTAGTAAATGGTATCACCGTGGTTTTGCTCGGGTTGAGCCTCAATCCCACTGTTTGACACCACTTACTAGTTACTTTGAGGCCTCTCTGAACAATTTCACAGAGCGTTCCCTCAAATTTTCCTCTGGCCATTATGACTATGTCATCGGCGTAACCTTGACATTTGATGTCTAGGTTGTTTAGCCTAACCAGTAGTTCATCAACTACCAGGCTCCACATCAGCGGCGATAGTACACCTCCCTGTGGGCACCCTCGAGTTGTGGAGATCTTAATGGTATCTCTTCCCACTTGTGTCTCCGCCACTCTAGTTCTCAGCATTTCTCCCATCCACTTTGAGATAGTGCTGTCGATACTCCTTCTCTCGAGGGCCGCCTTGACAGCCTCGTGTGAGGTGTTGTCAAAAGCTCCCTCTATATCCAAGAAGGCACATATCGCTACTTCCTTTGTCTCTAGTGCTGCTTCTATTTCATTTGTCAGCTGATACAGGGCGGTTTCTGTGGATTTCCCTGCTCTGTAAGCATGCTGACTCTTGTGTAGTGGTGTACCTACCAGCACCATAGTCCTAAGGTAATTATCAATCACCTTCTCCATTGTCTTTAACATAAAAGATGTTAGACTAATGGGTCTAAAAGACTTCGGTTGAGTGGTGTCTTTCTTTCCCACCTTCGGTATAAATACCACCTTAGCCCTTCTCCATAGCTCCGGTATATATCCGAGCGCTAAACTACTTCTAAAAATATTTAGAAGATACGGCATTAGTTCTCTCTCTCCCTTTTGTAGGAAGGCAGGAACTAGTCCGTCCACACCTGGGGCCTTAAAAGGCTGGAAAGTGCCGATAGCCCATCTGATTCGGTTTTCCGTACAGATGGACGCTGCCCTCTTCCAGTCGGCCCGACTTGGTTTCCGTGGTTGCATCAAGCCCTCGGTCTCCCTGTATCTTCTGCATCCCGGAAAATGGGTTTCTAGTAGGAGGAGAGCTCTTTGCTCTTCATCCTCCGTGAAGGTCCCATCCGGTTTCTTGAGAGTGGTTGTCATTTCCACTCTATCCTTCGCTAGTGCTTTGTGCAGTCTAGCTGCCACCGGCGTGGATTCTATGTTTTCACAGAAGGTTCTAAAGTTTTCCCTTTTTGCCCTTCTGATCTCTTTATTGTAGGTGGTAAGCACCTCAGAGTATTCTAGCCAATTTCCGTATTGCTTGGCTTTGTTGAAAAGCCTACGTACTTTTGCTCTTAATGTAGACAAATTTTTGTTCCACCATTTTTCGTCCTTATGCTCCTTCACGGTTTTTACCGGGCAGCTGGATTCAAATGCCGTGGTGATTGCTACATTTAATTCTCCTACAGCCTGCTCCAGCACGGTGTAGTGTTTGATACCACCCCGCACTGTCACCTGCTCTAGGTTTTCTTTTAGTTGTGAACTAAACATAGGCCACACAGTTTGTCTGGGGTTTCGAATGGGGGTACTTTCCTCACTCGCTCCTTCCAGCTCAAACTCTATGATCCTATGATCTGACATTGAGGGTTCACTTGAAACCCTCCACTTTTTAATTAGTTTACTTACGTTAGCGCTACCTACCGTAATATCCAGTACCTCATTTCTGGCCTTAGTGACAAAAGTTGGTGTGTTCCCGACGTTGTACACAATTAAGTTCTCTTTAATGAGGTATTCTAAAAGGTACTCACCTCTCTTATTAGTGTCCGTGCTGCCCCACATCTCGTTGTGGGCGTTCGCGTCACATCCCAAGATGAGTGGCAGCCTTCTCCTAATACAGTGCTCGACCAGCCTTTGTACCTCCATGGGTGGAATGTTATTACCATCGCCAGGGAAGTATGCTGATGCGATCACTACTTCGCGGTGGAGGCCCTCGGTCTTGATGAGGACCTGTATAGGAACTAAGTCCCGCGTTAAGAATTATGAAAGACATAAGTAATTAATGTCCTTTCTTACCATAATGCAAGTTCTAGGGGAAGCCTCACGGCTGTCCCATACCAACTTACATTCCCTGTTGCTGAGGCCTTTGATGTTACCTCCGTAGGTCCAGGGTTCTTGCAGTAGCGCTAGCCCTAGGTGTTGTTTGGTGAACATCCTAGCCATCACAGCCGAGGCTGCTCTGGCATGGTGGATGTTCACCTGGGCTACTTTGGTGCGCCTGCTGGTCATTCTTGGTTTATGACAGGAGGCGGCAAGTCCTTCTCTGTCTCCACCAGAACAACTTCTACCTCTTCCTCTGTAGACATAGCTTGACTGCTCATGTCTACGAGTGTGAGGTCGAGGTCGTCTTCCCGGTAGTCCGGGCTGACTTCCTCGTTCACAGCGTTTGTCGTTAAAGGTTCAGCAGAGGGAGCTGCCGCCACCGCTATTCCTTCCACCTCTGAAGTGGCCGTTGTTGCGGTCGTAACTTCCGAGGGAGGGGCCGCTGTGGCTGTCGCTACCTCTACATCCGCTTTTTGTGTGGCGTCGTTCTTCCGCCCATGGACTTTGATCCGCCCGAACCTAAAGTAGAGGCTATGGTTGGCCTTCGCTATGGCTCCAGCGGACTCTTCGTCAATTCCCACCGTTAGGAGTTGACCCCCACTTTCCTCCCGGCACCCAAGGACCTTCCATTCGGAAATGTTAAGTCCTTTGTTTTGGGCCCTAAGGTAGTTGATGGAGGCCTCCGGGGTTTGGTCCCCGCTCCTAGGTAGGAACATGGTGATGACATGTGGCTTGGGGATATCATCGCCCAATTTCGCCACCAGAGCCCCCCCTTCCCAATGTCTTAGGATGGGTGCTCTTGTCATCAGCCATTTTGCCGTCTGTTCGTTCGCACAGTCGACAATGACTAGTCCTGGTTTGAAGTGTATGCCTTCAAACTGTATCTCATGAGACCAGTCTACGACTGTCTCTTTCATAATTGCTTGCTCAAGAGCAGGCATGTCCTTCTTACTCAGGGGATTCCTTGGGTAGTCTCTGGACATAACACCAACCCTCACCACCTTGACGGCGGTGGCGTAGCTGGTGCTCGGCCCAGAAGTCTTGGGAGGGCAGCTGGGGTAGCTGACCACTCCCGTTGCCCCACTTTGGATATTCCCCTTCTGTCTTTTAGCTGCTTTGTTTTGGGGCGTGATAGAATCAGCCCCTCTTTTGGCAGCTCCTTGTGTTTGTGGTGTAGTTCCCACCTTTTTCTGTACTGCTCTCTTCTTAGCTTCCTCGGGTTGTAGCCCGTTTGCTAAGAAGCGCAGATACCATCTCACCCCGGCACCGCTGAGGCCCTTTCTCAGTGGGTCATCGAGTCCGCCTGGACTACCTAGGGGTGGCAAGGGATGTGCCCATCTCGTCTTCTTCTTACCTGCCTTGGGCTTTGTCTCCTCTTGCTTAGTCGCGGGCTTGGTGGGAGTAACGGTGTTACCGGTCACCTTGCCCTGACTTTTAGAAGCCATTTTGGGAGCGGGTCTCCCTTGGCTTGCTGGCTTGGTGGTAGTAACGATGTTACTGACCATCTTGCCTTTGCTTTTTGGCGACAGTCTGGGAGTTGGTCTCTCTAGACTGGTGCGCTCACTCGGATCGTGGGGCTCATGCTCCATCTGATCCGCCAATTGTGTGGCGGTTATGTCCCGCACACACGGATTGAATTTTTGTTTTTGTTTTTGTTTTTTCTCCATTCGAATCCCACGAGTCGCAAGGGAACTAAAGGTCCGCCACATCAGAGCCCCGCTTGATAGTGGTAAGGCTGGATACCCTCTGAGGTCGCCAGGTGTCAGAGGGGCTCCGTAAGCGATGGCCGGTTGCCCTTGGCCATCAACCAGTCCCTTCGGCACGGGTCGCATGACACCTTGGGATTAAGGGTTTGGAAGTTCTTGGTTGTTCGCCCTCCGCCGAGCGCCCCAACCGGGGTTATTCCAGTCGTGACGTCCGACGGTACGCGAAACTAAGCCCTCACACCGCGACAAGGTGACTTCCAGAAGGTCATTGACTTAGACGATTTATAATGAAACTCTGTTAATAGGTTTGTATGCTCCTTCTTGAGACTCCTTGATGCAAAGTTGCTTTATCCCGTTTGCGAGGTGTGTGAGGTTTATCTCTTGTGCACTCAAGCAGCCATTGACAGTTTTCTTTGGCTTTTTCGAATGGGTGTTCGGCGGTATGGGTGGATGTTTGGCTTACTGAATGTCGTTCGATTACATTCCATATCTCTTTACTTTTGTTTGTGATATTATTTATGCATTGTAGGTTTCTAGTTCTGAAGTCGTTCTCTGTCTCTAGTTTGTATTTTATTTTTAGGATTAAATACATAACTTGTGATGTCTCGTCTTTTTTATCTTTGCAACTGTATAACGCGTTCATTTTTCATCTGTTTAAGCCCTCACTAGCTCTGGGTTTTAATCTGGATTTAGCCATATCTTTTTTTTATAAGGAAGGAATAGGCATAATTCTACTGTAGTGTTTTATGAAAATATTCGTAGCTACTTTCAGCGTCAAGTAGTGACGTAGGATTCAATGTTGGAGTACAATCCTCGTTTAATTTATAAAACTTAATTACAAAATCGAATATAGAATTTTATTGCCAACAAAGGTTAAAAGTTATAAAAGAAATTTCGGCAACCGCGTTTTAACGAGCGAGAGCTCGTTGCTAGAAAGGTCTCACATTGATCATCACTTTGTCGTTGAAACTATTTATACGCAAGAAACAAATACAAGTTCTAGAGGGAGCTGCCAAAACAATAAATGATGAAAAATATTAGGATTGCCCAAATGAAAATTGGAGAAGTTCAATAAACAGAACACAGGTCCCATCATTTCTATGCCTTTGCTGCAGATAGATCGTAGTTTATTCTTGAAGAAGTCCTGCACAGCTTGCTTCACTTTATCGTCTGAATGGAAAGGTTTCCCCTCTAGTGCTCAAGTAGCCCAAGTAGCTCCCCTCAAGTAGACCAAAGATCTGGAAGTCAGAAGGTGACAAATGCGGGCTGTACCATGATCTTTTGTTTAAGGTCTTCTATATTTCACGGTAAACGTATTAGCAGACATTATCATGGAGAAGGATCACTTCATCAGGATAATTTCATCAATGTTTTTGTCATCAACGAGTCATTTGTGTTCACGATGTTTGCTTGCCCCAGGTTTGGCGGATGTGATACTGCTTGCCGCCCTTTTCTAAAAACTTTTCTACCGATTATTCACAGCCGTTCGATCTAAACAGTGCTCGCCATAGATTTTTCCACCATACGACGATATTTGTCTGCATTAGGCGCACCTTAAACAATCAGAAACTTACAACCGCGCGTTGATGCGATCTGGATGGATACATATCTAGCACTACTTTCGAGCAATTTTTTTACCGCGAATAGGTATCAATGTTGAACACCGTATGCACTGCATACGTCCAGTTGTGAATTGTTCAGAATATGGACCTCTTGCTTTTGCATGCAAAAAACATTTCATGTTCACCGTTCTAAAAAATACTTCGTTTTCTTCCCCTTTTAGTTGGACAAATATCCAGTTTCCTTCGACTTGAAGCTCTCCGATGTCCAGCTCTCGAACTACCGTTAGGGCCGTCTCACAGTGGGCTGAATTGTCGAAAAAGTGGACAAAAACAGAATGCCTCGTCCTATATATCTGAAATTCTGGTTACAAGGATTATTTTTTTTTTTCGCTGATTACGAATATGTTATCAAAAATTTCAAAAACAAAATAGCGGATTTAATATGGCGGATATTTCTTCTAAAAATAGCTATTTCTTCTAGGATATAGGATATAGAAATAGCTATTTCTAGGATATTTCCTCTAAAATAGCGCATATAGGGTTTTTTATGTCACTGATTACGATTCCATTATCAGGATTTCTAAAAACAGGTTCTCCGCCTAACCGCTGCCAATTTTTCGATGAATTGTGTAATATCAACTCTGCTTATTGTAGGGTGATCTTGAATGTTGTGACATTATTAAATAACAGTTTATGCATATTCAAGAAAAAGGCTGCCCACTGCGACGCAAACCTTTATTTTAAATGCAGAAAATGACACAAAACTGTACCTGTGTCAATTGTGCTCCTTGAGTCACACGACACACGTATATACGGTAGTCCAGTTCGGCCCACACAAGCTGCAATGTGCCCCCATCGATGCTGTTCATAGCAATGCGTTCTCGAAGTTCACGCAGTTTTGAAGGCATTGGTGGCAGGCAAATCTTATTTTTAATGTACCCCCAAACCGTAAGATCGGGTGATCTGGGAGGCCAGCTGAACAATACCAAGTCCTGTACAACACATCGCCCAATCTAACGGTGAGGGAGATTCTCGTTTAGATAGCGGCGCAATTCATTATGCCTATGAGGTGAAGCACCATCTTGTTAGAATATGAAGTTTTTGTTAGTTGCGGAAACAACCAAAACTGCAACATATCGAGATATGTTGTGCCCGTCACAGTGTTCTCATTGAAGAGAAAGGGTCCGTAAACTTTAGTTTTGGAGACTGCACAGAAGATAACATTTTTGGAAAATCCATTTATGTTCTAGACTGATATGAGTATTTTCCGTGCCTCATATCCGAATGTTGAATGTGACGGATCACCTTTCCATTTAATTGAAATGCCGCCTCGTCTCTGAACACTAAACGGTTATCAAATTCGTCATCGCGTTTTAAACTTGAACATTTTACCTTTAATTTCGTGTGTCATTCAATAATATATATGTAGAACATTGGGAAATATATCTTTTTAAAACCCGATAATTCTTTTGTAGACACCCTGTATTTTTTTTTCACCTTTTCGACAATCCATCTCGCTGTGTGCCTGCGAGATAATCTTTTGGTGTTGCGTTTTGTAGCTCGAACCAAGTTAAGTACCCAAGCGGTCTTCTATCACTCGTTCCAAATGGTCTCTCCACTCTCTGGCCAATTTACCAGCATCTTGGACTGTGTAAGGGAAGAGTGGCAGGAAAGAGCCATGCTTTGAAAGAGCCGTTATCAATTACTCCAATGTTTTTGAACGAAGGGCGCAAAAATTGTAATTTTAAAATAGCAACACTGGTCAGCTATCACGCACAAATAATTTTCAGTTCACAGAAAATAAATAGCGGCGGTGCAAAGTGTTGAAGATATCGTGCATAAAAAGTAAGTTTTTGAATTCCTTATATTTGTTTTCTAATATCTACACGTACAAAACTAACAGAGATATGGCTATATTATAATTGTATGAATATATTAGGCCTTCCAATAACATACATATTTTGTAGGTGAAGTTATAATTTCGTTCTAGTTTTCGAGATTATATTTATTGAGACGATATGCTATGAAAAAGCCGGGCTACGGAGTAATGAAAAAGCCGGCTCTTTCATGACTGCCTCTTTCAAGGCATGTTTTTGAATATCATTCAAGGCCGTACATTTTTTATATAATGAATTAATGTACGGCCTTGAATGATATTCAAAAACATGCCTTGAAAGAGGCAGTCATGAAAGAGCCGGCTTTTTCATTACTCCGTAGCCCGGCTCTTTCATAGCATATCATCTCAATAAATATAATCTCGAAAACTAGTAGGACAATTAAAGTATTTTATTTGAGAAATAATAAAATTGGACTGTTTTTTTTTCTTTAGAAAACAATTTCACTTGAAAAAGCGAAACCAAAGATGCGTAAAAGACCCGCAGCATCTGTTGTGAAGCTGTGAAGTAGGTAATCGAGGAAGGCCAATCTATAACTAAAATTGCCGTTCCCTTAATGTTTCAAGAGCTTACTTAGCCAAAATAGTCAATAAGGTAACATCTTCTCTTGATCATCTTACATACTCCTAATATAGCTTACATACTCCTAATATAGGTAATAAGCGTATTTTACTAGACAAGAGGGTTTGCTAGCAGATTATTTGAAAGCTGCATCTGAAATGTGCTGAAATGTGCTTACAAGATAACAAGTAAAAAAATTTCATTTGATTATGCAGAGGCTAATTTTATTTGTCCAAATAAATAGAAGAACTCTCAAGGTGCAAGCGATGGTTGGTTGAAAGGTTTTATGAGCAGACACAAAGAGTTAGCCGTTAGAAAACCCGAAAGTACTTCACTCTCTCTAGCAACTAGTTTTAATACAACGAACCTAAGCCCGTTTTTTTGAAAAAGTTACTGATGTTTGCAACAGATATAGTATTTCCCTGCAAATGATAATTAACTCAGATTATACAGGCAGCAGCACTGTAACCAATCCTCCAAAAGTTATTGCTGAAAGAGGATCAAAACAAATTGGACAAGTGACATCAGGTGAACGGGGAACTTTGGTGATAACTTTGTTTTTCATTAATGCTGCTTCTGGTTTTTAACCACCAATTTTTGTGTTTCCGCGAGTAAATTTCAAAGAGAATAAGTTATTTAATCATCTAATGGTCCAACAGGAGCTCTTGGATTGACAAATATTTATGGATGGATGAATGAGGAATGTTTCATCAAAGCACTGGAACATTTTGTAGTATATGTGAAACCCTCCAAAGAAAGTTCGACACTGATCATATTGGACAATCATAGCTCCCATGTTATTATGTCTATAGTAATAGTCACTTTTCCAACACCCTGTAGCAATAAGCTAGCTTCAAGTATAGGATTGCCTTAATGAGAGGATGTTGTCAAATCCCAGTAAAACAGTGACCATTTACGAAATGGGACAGTTTGTAAAAGATGCATCTATAAGGTTTCCTCTATCTTAGACTGCTTCGGCACCAATAGTATCATTAGCAACCACATCAAGGCAACCTCAAATGATTAGACCGTTTTTAAAGGCAGTCTCCAGAAAAGACACGGTTCGTAAAAGTCGGAAAATGTCATCTGCCATTGTAGCGGTCACTCCTGAGAAAAGCAAGATGGAAGAAAGGACCCTATTTTAAGGGAGAATAGAAAGAATGTAGTTAAAGAAAATGAGAAAAAAAAAACTACACAAGCGCTTGCTAAGATATCTAAAACAGATTTATATACTAATATGAATACAAGAGGAAGAACAGGATAATTGTATCATATGCAATGATAATTAAAGTATCAGCAAACAAGACTGGCACCAGTGCAAAATTTGATGCGGCTGGTACATGAATTATGTGGTATAAAAAGGAGATTGCATTTTTTTGCCAAAAATGTTTAGAAGTTTTTGAAACTTACGGTTTCAAACAACAAACATTACAGCAATTTACAGCAAATTATAAATTATAGCTTATATCGTTAAATGTATGTGTTGTTAATCATGTGCGTGTGAGATGAGAGATGGCGCGTAAACAGGAAAGCAAGTTTCTTTTTAACGAAATTCAGTGACTAACTTCACTATGCATTTAAGAGGTATAAATACGAATTTATTATTCTTGTTCTTATTCTGTTCTGCTAATTGAAATAACTAATATAAATAAAAAGTAAGATATTTTACACAAATACCGAAATACCGGTATTTTTCTTGTAATACCGATTTTCTAATACCGGAAAAAATAGACTAAAATCCCGGTTTTCGGGATCCCGGGATTCCGGTATTGAAAGCCCTACTTATGTGTTATGAAAGAGCCGAATCTCATTCTTTTAATAAATAGTTACAAGTCTAAGTAAATTGTTTTATTGGAAAATGTTTTATCACATAACCTACATAAAAAAATAACAACTTATGATACAAATTTTGCTGTTTATTTATTTTCTTTCGTATTTTTTCCTTTTCTTTCAAAATTGGCTCTTTCATGCCAATCTTCCCCTACTTATTTCTTCCACTTCGTCTTTAGTCAAAAAATAGGTTTCCTGTAACGGATCTTACGGTTCTCATTTATGTGATACGAAGGAGACGTTTGGTATGAATCGTATCTGCTCGCATTTCGACGGCATAGGTTGGTTTACTGTTGGTCCTATAGATTCGTACTTTGCTGATGTGTTTTTTTTCCAAATAGTTTCTTTCATATAATCGGATATCATGCCTGCTTTGGAAATTTGGATTTGAACTTTTTTCTCAAGGTTTCTGCTGCTAGCGAGTTTGATTTAGTGGTCATTAATGTTCATAACTTGCTCAATGCTTTCGTTGTTCAGACTTCGAACTTGTATCTTATAGGATATTCAGTTGTTACCAACGATTCATGATCTATTGTTTTGCTGAGTAGTACGACCCTGTATGTAACCTCTGTAGCTTGTCTTCGTTTTGTGATATTGCATATCCGCATCACCGGCGAAGCAGATTATCTTGATTTATATGTATCCCATTTTATGTCTCATTCCTGAAACTTTTACATCCAATATAATCTTACTGATAATCAGAAAGGATGTATCGTGCGCATAATTTCCCATCAAATACTCAGGAATGATAGCCGTTGGGTGTATATGATTTGTAAATATTGTGAATAGGAGAGGTGCATTTTTGTTTGTCTCAGGGATGTCCATGTTAACAACCCTTAAAGAGGAATAAACAAATCTGTCTTCAGTATAAAGCCTAGTTATGTGTTATTATTATTAAAAAAAATCAGAACAAAAAAATAGTGTAGGGATACTCTCAACTTCATTCACAGAGTCCATATGGATAGCAATTCTGTTCTGGATTCACTATTAAAAGATTTAGAAATGTGTGTTAATTATAAGGTAAAAACCTGTTAATTATAATACATAATTACTCAATGGCCTAAAATTTTTCTAGTCATGGTAAACTTATGGCACGCGTTTCATAGGTGCTATGTTTGATATTACTTCTAACACGTAAACGATATTCATAATATTTAACGACTGGCGGTAAACATGTTTCGTGCAAAATATAGTTTTTGTAAATAGGTATTAAAAATATTCCATAAAAGGTTTGCAATCACATGTCGAGGTAAGATGGAGTTCAGAACAATAGTAGTATGTATGAATAATGCAAGAAGATTAATGCAGATAAATTCAATTTATAATGTATTAGAGAAAAGGCTAGAATTACAGAAAGTTGGAGGATAATAAAAGTTGAGGAAAAATAATATAGTTTCTAAAGTTTGAAGGGCCGTTCTTAACGGGGTTCAGACGGGGAATGATTATGATAGGTTAGATAAAGTCCGATAAACTTTCTTGTAATGAAATATATTATAAGTTGTTATATATTAGACTTGTTACTGGTAATTAAAGATTAATAGGGACGAGTCTAATCATCCCTATATATATATATATATATATATATATATATATATATATTCTTTGAAAATTTGCAAAACTATCATTGGGAATTAACTATGTAGAGCAGTTAAAACAAAAAGATAATGGAGAAATGAAAATCTTTTTACGGAAATAAATTGGTGGTGAATGTACGGAAAACTAAGTAGATGATATGTCAGCAAGGATGAAGGAACATGGAATATAGGTAATATGAAACATTGTAGCGGTATTAAAAGAGAGCAGTTTAGATCATTATATTACAAAGGAAAGACTTATTTAGAGTGATAAAAGACCTATGCTTGGATTAAAAAATAAAGGACTAATAGGAATATGAAGATCAATTTCATCATGTATTGGTAGAATACATTAAAATGTAATCAAAGTGATCCTTTTTATTTATTTATGCTATTTTCTTCATGTCGCATATTTTCTTTCTATACCTTAGTATTTTATCTAAGCTATTAATCGATTAAATTAGTTTAAAAAGGTGTGAGTCAAGCCGTCTCTCCTAAATTTTGTTTATTTATATTCGGCATATTTATGTCACGTACGGCCTATAGGGTCGGCATCGAACAACTGTCTTAAGGGTAGCGTTCGCCTATATACATTATAGAAATAGTTATATTAGTAATATAAATGAATAAGTGTAAATATTAGAAAAAAAAGTATTATCTACTTGTTGTTTTTACATAACATTTAAAAACACAAAGAAATGTTAAGAAACGTAAGATAATAAAATAGTTAGACAAAAATGGAAGGAGAATTATAAAAATTAACTGGATAGTGAAACTTAACTACATAGAAAAAAAACTGCTTTAGTGACATCCTATATAGGATTAAATTATATGGTTAAGCTCATAATCGGATTGGTTATAAAGGATAGACTAAATTACCGGCATTTAGAGGTAACGCTAAAAAATAATTATTCAACAAATTACTTAATATTTGTATGGTTTGTATATGGCAGTGAGTACAAGATATGGAAACAGCTGATGGACGAAATAGAAACGGATAAAGAAAACGGCGTAGATCGCATAAATTTATAGGTGGATGGGAAAAAGTTATCATTGGATAAACGAATGACAGGAGAGTGACGAGCGTACGAGTGTTTGTTTGGTTATCGATATTGAATATTTTTCAGTTTTATTGAATATATAATGAATGTCAATAAACTTGATGATAAGAACTTGTTTCGAGAACTTACCCAGGTTTTACATAACGTATTGTTTCCCTCAGAGCAAGGACAGTACATCCATTGTACTATAGTGCAATATATGCTTATATAAATTCTACATGTACACTGTATGCATTTTAGATATTCACTTGTGTTCAATGGATGGATCTGCATTCTCGTGTACTGGATGCTATCATATATGGTATCATATATTGTTCCCATGCTATCGTATATTGTTCCAAGAAGACGTGTCCATATTTCAATCTTTGCAATAAAATAATTACATCTTCATTATGAATACTATTAACACATTATGCATTATTTTATTAAAATTAAAATAATTTATAATGTGTTTTCACATTTTTAATGTTGCAAAAGACAACGCACAGTTTGTTAATTAAAAATGTTCAGGCAAGTCTTTTCCGCTTAACTTTAAGCCAGACACAACTTTAAGAGTTTTAGCGCAAAGTTCATTTTATGCCCCATTATTACTCTGTGGAAAAAGCAGATACTGAAACTCTAGAAATATAATAGATTTGTAATTTAACATTGTTAGGTGCCATTGATTTTGACAGTAGAGAACAAAAGGATAATAAATAATATCCAATCTATTAATCACATCAGTATTATGTAAAATAGAAAGGACTGCTTTAGATATTATAATATTTTTAAATTTAAAAGAAAGCGTAGGGCATGTACTGTATATGTGAACAATTAGAAGATAGAAATCGCAACTAACATTAAATCTCTCTCAGTCCGAAACCCTTCCTCAATTTTAGAATTCAGTTTCTCAGAAGTTTCCATTTTCGCTTCTAGTTCCCTATCACATCCTCTTAGCCGTTCTAAACTCCCACGCAGTACAATTTCTAACAAATATAATGCACCCTCACCATGCTACATTTTTTTTTTATTAGTTTGATTTTTTTCATATACTTTACTTGTACCTCCATTGAAATGATAAACGATTAAATTCAATATGCAAACTTTCTGATGTTCAATTACTGCAGTTTTTCATCTATTTTACTAATTTCGCATTCTTCTGATTCGCATCACAGCGTTTCGTTTTCTTTCAATAATTTCGCGAACTTATTTCTGAAAATTAGAATGCATAGTGTCTCATATTCCTCAACTTCTTCATTGTTTGTTTTTATATTACTATATATATTAAGTTTTACATCTTCTCTAATTTGCCCGTTAAAGGCCGATTCTCATATACACGACACACAGCTACGCGGCGTCACGCGACATCGCCTGTCAAATAATGATTACATTGTTTTAAATGAGCACGTTCTCACTATGGCTACGCGACATGCCCATTTATAACAATGTAATCATTATTTTACAGGCGATGTCGCACGACGTCGCGTAGCTGAGTGTCACGCATATGGGAATCGACCTTAATTCCATATTTTCAGCAGCAAGTTTCCACAATTTTTATTTCTTTGGTAAAAGCCTCATCAAAAATGTATATCTCAAATTCTTTAACTTAATCACAGCTAACATCTACTTTTTTTTTAAACTTAATTTTAAAAAGTCATATTTAGTAACTCTCCAGAAATATTGTCTAATTTCCATGCGATAATTGTTGTAACTTATTTAATCCATTTTTTAAATTTATTGCATTTTCAATTTCAAACTTAGCCATTACTTATTTATTCCATGTTATGGTCTGCTGATTGCGTTCGTTATCTTCCTCTTCGTGACAAAGGTTCTTTTCCTTCCCGCTGGCATTGTCATTATTAGTGTCATTGTTCTCTTAATCTCACAAACTTCCGCAATGCAGGCCTCATTAAGGATTCGATCTTACTAGAATTTAACGAGGAATATCATATCCTCCTTTAGCAGAATTTGTTGGCTCCAGAATCTGTAGCTGTAGGACAATATCAGCAAATTAAATATTTAAAATCTAGTTTTGTTTTTCTCTCTCTAAAAGACTCTCCAACTCCGTTGGTTTAAATAGGCATTCAAAAACAGATTAAGCTTCACCTCATACCTTATGGATGCAAGAACATCTCTCTAAAAGTTTACAACTCCAACAACAACTCTATCAAATTTGACATTTTCCCTTGAGACATATCCATCAAATCTGATACTATCACTACAATTTCCAGTTACTGGGTATTAGTAGTTTATGATACAAGTGTGTGCAGAAGGGCTTTTGTGCATGCGTTGCGAAGTTTAAATTGCGAAGCTTTCATCGCAATGAGTGCACTAAATCTTTTGTGTATAAAACTTTATTTTATCTGCAAAGTCTGTTAAAACAATGTTGAATGCATAAAAAAATAATTGTATCTTCCCGATTATATTAAAAATTGTAATTTTGACAGACGCAGTTGGTACTTCAAATCACTGACAAAATAAGGTTATAACATTCAGCGCCTCCGTATCAAAAATTGCTAAAAACTAAAAACGCATAGTGACGGGAACACTATTTGATCGTTGTTGGTGTAATCGAGGTTAACTTAGATTTAATCTAGGTTATGGTTAGGTTAAGTAAAATTAGGACAAGATAAATTCAGAATGAGATGCCGAGACTCCATGATCCAAAATAAGAACAATTAATGCAAATCTAGTATCCGTCAGAAAATTTATTGTTTCTACTGATATATGTGAAAAATATGGCAATTTTTTCACGGCTTAACCTACATGAAAGTAACATTTTTTCCTTCTAGAGATGAAAATATTTTCACATCTAGAGATGAAAATGAGCTAATCTTAAATTTACAATTGTCACGATTAAAACACTAAACTAACCAAAAAAGCATGGACTTTCTTATTAATTACTTCAATATCTATGCATTATTTTATGTACAAACCTAAAACAAGCCTGAAACTATTTAAAAAACCAAAATAAAATTAGGACATTTGACTTAGAAAAGTAGCACCTTCTATGAGAATGCAATATGTTACCATGGTAACGACCAAACCAACAATTACATTTATATTCACACTTTTGACAGTTCGCTTCGAATTGGATTTATAATAGTCGAATTATGGATAATGATACATAATATCAGTAGAAAAAATTGCATTTACTACACCAGATGAAAGCGTTTTTTTTGGTTCTGTGTGATTGCTAACTCGCTGGCGCACCAAAAAACTAACTCCCACCTCACCAAAAAAACGCCTTTCATCTTTCGTTGTAAAATATACTTAATTTAATACTTCTATGTTTCTTGCTTTGTGATGCGTGTTGTTGCTATAGTAACAACAAACAGAAATCGTTTAATAATTAAACTCGATTTGATTTACACTTGACTATGATTTATTTATCGTATAAAATGTATGTAGTATATTATATGTAGTCATTATATTACTTAAATTTTCATTGATAGAGAACCACTGGTAGATACACCATGCGATTCCAGAGAAGAAAATGTAAAATAAAATTATGTCTTACTTTTGTTCACATATAGTATACAGTTTTATTGTTATTTAAAATATTATCTAAAAATTAAAATTGGGAATGAACAATTTATCTCAAATTTGGTCATCTTGAGAGTTTTAATAATATAGGAAATATGAGATAATAATAATGAGATAAAAGTGATATAGGAAAGATACACATCCATCTATCTAGTTAATTTAGTTCAGGAGTCTAGTTAATTTATATGCAGTAAATAAACATCCTCATGTTATTGATTTTAGATTGAAAGGTTTATGAACAGGAAAGCACATATATATATATATATATATATATATATATATATATATATATATATATATATATAAATCATTTGCTAATGGACAATGGCACTGCCAATGATGTTTGCTTCCATTAAAAATACTTTGATTATTTATCGAAAAATATTAAAAAAAGTTACATCCAATAAGCTCATTCCCTAATATTGGAACTCGTCATTTCAAAATTCAATCTTTAATGTTGTATTTTCGTTAAAATCGTTTTGTGACTTTTAAAATATCTAAGCAATTTCAATATATAAAACACACTCGGGTTGGAATTTTGACTTTTAAAAACTCAAAAACGATGGGACCGATTTTTATGATATTTGATTTGTTGCATTTGCCTACACACCTGCTATTATAGTTATTATAAAAATATTGGAAAAACGCATGAAAAAAGGTAATAATAATGAAAATAATTCATTTTTTAATTTTTTTATGGAATGCCACATATATTCGCACTGTCGAAATTACTTAAGCTATAACTTAAGCTTTGCCAGTAGATGGCGCTTTTCAATCCCCATACATGAGCATCATCCACGTTTCTTACATTTGGCGGTACATCTATAAAATTGTCAACGAGTTTATTTCAACGCTCTATCAAATGTTGCTCAACGTGCTGAAACACGTCCAATGACAACATTAAGAATTTTTTTTTGAAGATATACGATGATATGATGAGAAGCTATAATTATTTGCCAAAGCGATCCATTTGCACGAATATTACTATATTCTCTAATGTCTCTCTAATCCTTTGAATCATTTCGAACTGTCATTGGTGCAGTGTGCCCAACATTTCGTGCTGAATGTCAACAGCTTAATTTGCTTGAAAACGAAATTCATTGGGACATTACAATAGCTAAATCAGTTTTAACTTTTTTAACTTTTGGAATTTAGGCATTTGTACTTCGATTTTGGACTTTTGGTTTTTATATTTTAAACTTTTAGATTTTAGCCTTTTTTACTTTTTGTATTTTGAACTTTGGCTTTTGGGCTTTTGCAACTTTGGACCTTTGGATTTTGCACTTCTGGGCTTTTATATTTTAAACTTTTGGATTTTGGGCTTTTAACTATGGAATTTTTCATTTTTGTATTTTGACCTTTTGAATATTGAACTTTTGGATTTTGCTTTTATTTATACGCCGTACCTTATGCGAGGGAGAGGACAGACACGATTATATTCCCATCTATTAATGCAAAACGCATGAAAAAAGGTAATAATAATGAAAATAATTCATTTTTTAATTTTTTTATGGAATGCCACATATATTCGCACTGTCGAAATTACTTAAGCTATAACTTAAGCTTTGCCAGTAGATGGCGCTTTTCAATCCCCATACATGAGCATCATCCACGTTTCTTACATTTGGCGGTACATCTATAAAATTGTCAACGAGTTTATTTCAACGCTCTATCAAATGTTGCTCAACGTGCTGAAACACGTCCAATGACAACATTAAGAATTTTTTTTTGAAGATATACGATGATATGATGAGAAGCCATATTTATTTGCCAAAGCGATCCATTTGCACGAATATTACTATATTTTCTAATGTCTCTCTAATCCTTTGAATCATTTCGAACTGTCATTGGTGCAGTGTGCCCAACATTTCGTGCTGAATGTCAACAGCTTAATTTGCTTGAAAACGAAATTCATTGGGACATTTTAACGTTGGAATTTTTCATTTTTGTATTTTGGCCTTTTGAATATTGAACTTTTGGATTTTGCTTTTTTTATACGTCGTACCTTATGCGAGGGAGAGGACAGACACGATTATATTCCCATCTATTATATAATCGTGTACGATTATGTTACTAGATATCGATACGCGTAACATTTAACTGACTTTAATGAGCTAATTTCCGATATTTTTTAATAATTATAGTACTACATAAATATAACATTCACACAAAACACAATTATGTAACTATAAATGTTTTATATAATGGTCTAGAATTAGTAAATTCTAAATAAATAATATCTTATATTGAAATATCTCATTGTTAAAATATATTAAATATGAATTTACCTGTGATTGGATTCGCTACACATACAGTTTGGATTTATAATTTTCAATTTTAAATAAATTTACGAGCATGTGCATATCTACTATTGGAGCTAATAGGGCTACACCTCCAGGGCGCCGATAACCAAAAGCCGGCGGAGCCGAAGAGCTCTGATAGAAACGGAGCTATTAAAGCTTTTCATTTAGTAACTGGTTTTCGTATATGGATATAAATTCGTGTATGGATGTAAAAATAAGTCATGTTTTATATACTTTTAAAAACGTTACCCTAAAGAGATTGGGAAATTATTTATTCTTATAACATAACTATTTATTTGCCTGACAAGTTTCGGTGGCTTCTATCACTTTAATCAGAGGCACTAAATTAATTATTTTTGCGAGTTTAAATTAAAAATCACCAGTTTTCAACGTTGTGACAAGTGACAATAAAAAAATAGTAACGTTGTAAAAGCCCTTTAATAATTTCCCATTCTCAAGAACAAAATAATAAATTCATTTATAGTTTTATTACCCTTAGAACATTCAAATAATTATATAAAGAAACGAATGTATTCATTAAATAAATTTTTCTCGTCAATCCACTAAAATTAATTAAATAAATAGATATATAATGACAAAATGTTCCATTGCTTCACTTTAATCATCTCAAGTTGTAATTATTATAATTAATATAATTATTTAACGTATAAAAAACATAAAATTCTATCAAGGGTATGACAGTTGAAATGTCGAAATAATAGTCATCTTATTGTCACCAGTTTTCATTAGTTCTTTTCATTTGAAGTCAAAGCAATGACTTCAAAATAATCTGTAATTTCAATAAAAACATGAAATCTCTTTCATAACGACATACATAACCGGAATCCAAAAAGTGGAATCTAGGCTTCGTTTGTAAACCCTCGAGCTAGCACGTAAGGTATTTTATACTCCCCTCATTCCAATTTTGTAAAGTTTGCAATATTATATCTACCAGACTCAAATAGCTCAATTGCTTTCGAGGGTACAGTGTGACAGATTCAGTTATTGTGAGAACAATAGTTTTTCCTAATCAGTTTTCTTGTTCAAGAGTTCAAGGCCTGCGAAACATCACGGAGGTACTCAAGTGAAAAAGTCATCGTTTGTAATAGCTGTACCGATCTAAATAAGAATTTACATTTATTATACACGTTGGAGTGGGAACAATTTAATTATATTAGATAGCCACTAATATTATGTATAACTAAGATCAGTCCACATACACAGTACACTCATTACGCTTCATTGATTTAATACTGTATTTTGTTTTACATTATACTAGGTATATATTATTTATTATTATTTTTGTATTCTCCTACCAAAATTTAACAAACACAACTTATGGCCCTTCGAAACCCAGTTTGAGTTATCTTTCTGTGTCAAACGCGGGATTAAAAGCGATTAGCGATTTACGTGATGACTAACCACCAAAAATATGGCACTTAAAAAAGAAAAATCTTTTCGATTAAATCAATTTTATCTACTCGCACACCAAAATGAACACATTAATACGTTAAATATTGTATGTGGATGATAACATTATTACAATCGTATGTAAATGTATCCAAATCTTGCGTATAAGTAGCAGAATATATTCTTTTACTGAAAATTATTGAATCGATTTTTGAGTTCACTAGACCACATTCGAGTTTTGTAATTTACATATGTAAAAATAGTTTTTCTATTTGAGTGACCAGTGTATATGAAATACACATAAGTAAAGTTTAAAGGCGTACAGTAACCAATTTGTAAGGATTAACATGCTTAAACTTAAATAAAAAGCACCAGGTTGACTGCATTTCCATTGATTTCATATGAGCCTTTGATTCAAACCACTCTATTAATATCGACAAGCTTCATTCGCGTCGCCTTGACAGGAACTTCCATTTACTTAATTCCTAACATGATAGTCCTATATTAGGTTGCACAATAGATGGATCAACCTCTGGTATTCCAAAAGGAATAAACCTGAATCCTCATTATAAAATGTTTTCATAAATTATATTAGTCACTTTTTCTCCACGTTTCTTGTTACTTATGACCTGATCTATTCTATTTACGACAAGGGAAACAAAAAATATGCTCTTAAAAAACTACATTAAGCGCTTAAAAATGCTCCATAAATATAAATAAAAACTCTATAAAAAAATAAAAATGTGCCTTTAAAAAATACATGCTCTTAAATCTTAAATAAAATATATGAAAAAATATAAAATTGCACGCATTTATAACATATATTTTATTATTACGATAACAGCGATAACATGACAACAACAGAAAAACACAACTGAATTCCAAAAGGGTTTAGGATTAAAACTGATATTGATCGAATACACAGAATTTATTTTAAATGTATGTTACAATAAATGACAGATAGATATCTAATTTAAGTTTTCAAAAAGAAAACATTGCTTATTTGAGTATAGGATATTTTTGTACATAGAACAACTTTGTTCCACATTAACTAAAGTTAGAGACGCAAATATAAATGCCATTGGTGGAATAAAACTATTAATGACTTTTCTTGTAGTTTCGTTAAGTTCGTTTTTCACATAATTAGCTGCTTCATAATTGACGCCATTAATTACAGTCTGAGTATGTTCTACTATCTCAATCTGTTTAGCAAGCGATTGCCCAGACGTTTAAAATTAATGTATTGATGCGCCAAGGAATCCATAATTTGAAATTAAAATTATTAAATGGGGTTACATTTTTCGATTTAATTATTTTTTTGTAGTGCAAAACAGCAGCGATTGGCTCCCCGAATTCTGTTGTTAATCTCTTGTGATTTATTGTTATGTGAGGTGATTGTAGAAATAAACGAAGATAAAACAAAATACATGCCTACAACAAGAACAGAACGAAGAAACAGGAAGGACAAAATGTGACAACGAACCACTATAATTTTAAAAGGGTCCATGAGTTTAAATATGTGGGAGCTACCCTATCATCTCGGTTCATCAAAAATATGCCCTTGCAAATAGGGCTATAAGTTCAGAGTTTAGTTATAAACAAATTTCTGGCTACTCCATTCCTTTATAAGTAGAATGTAAAAAATATGCCTTTGCATATTTTTGGTTGCCCTATATATGACTAATAAGAATTTGAATTCTGCTATAAATAAAATCACATTAAACTTTCTCCGAACATATCTTGTCACCAATTTCTAAAGAGCTGAAGAAACTGATTTAGAAATATGATTCTATCGTATTTCCAATAATATTTGTCGCATTTTCCGTTATTTAGTAAAAATAAAATAATACTGAAACCATACATTTAAATTACAAGCATTTTATATAATTTCTGAACATTGACCTGACAAAAACCTGACATTACAAAACCTAAAAACCATTAAAAGGTTACCAGAAATTTAGAAAGCAAATTTGAGAGATTAATAGTTTCCTAAATATAGTATAATCTCGATAATCCGACACACATACATACACACACATACATATAATACAACCGCCGGATTATAAAAAAAAATTCCGGATTATCAGGATTCAACGAAAACAATAACAATTTTACATATTTTATGTACAATTATATTTCAGTAAGAATAAAATATGTATCTATATAGGTCAACATGTAGATACATACAAAAAAATATGTACAAACTTAGAACAGATAGTAGAACAATTGTGGAGTGTAGAGTTTACCTTGGTCAGAATCGTCAATCGAGTTTTCAGAGTTAAAAGCAGGGTGTGTTAGCCAGACCTTTTTCCAAGAACACTGGATGCTGCTGTTTTGGATGGTGCTGGTAACGCGAGGTCGGATATAACTCTCACACGCGGGGCAGCTTAAAGAAAAGACAGCTGTTTCCCCAGAGCGCCGGATTACGGAACGTGTTGAATTAACCAACTGCCTGATTATTAAGGTTATACTGTATTATATTAAAGAACGAGTTTAATAAGAGCGATTTTTCGCCATAATAATGATGCCTTATGAACAAGTTTTTTATAGTATTTTTTCTCGTTGGCGCCCTTTTATACCATTTTATGCCATTTATAAATAAAAAAATTGGCCATACATATTTAGAAAATTGTATGGTGGTTGGTAACACTGATAATTGACATTTCACTAACAGTTGAAATTAATGTGAAAGTAAATGTAAAATAAATGAATTATAATTTACAATATATCATTATGAGTGAAAAATTATAATGTACTCCACCAAAAATTCAGCAAATTGCTGCTAATAGAGTGAGCAATTTGTTGCCGAACAAATCATGTCCCCAATACGAAAAACAATACGTTATATTTAAAGAGTGCTGCAATAACAATAATATTACAGTTTTATCAGAAAATGTTTTACTCGCCTACTTCGAATTAGGTACAACGTAAGAAGTACAAACCTACAAGTTTATGGACGACATATTCTATGCTGAGGTCCTATTTAAGTATATATAAGGATGTAGACGTGCTTTATTGAAACGGATGTCCCAGGGCTATGCACCTAAAAAGTCAAAGGTATTAGAAGAAGAAGATATTCATAAATTTATAAGGAACGTAGATGATAAATTTTACCTGGCTATTATATGTGAATTTTTATCCTTTTTAATTTTTAGCTTTGTGTGTAACGGTATTCATTTTAGAACATCTTGATAATTATAATGCTGCGCTTAAGTGTCAGGAATTAATAGATATGTGCGCCGATGACATAATAAAGATCCAATTCCATAATTGTGTCTGCATCCAAAACTAAAAATGTTATTCCAAGAATGTTCTTAAAGACTTAATTAAAAAATATGCTAACGTGCTAATAATGTTACGCATAAGAGATATTTTCCTAACGTTTTGTAACTATCATTGTATTAATAGTCCAATTGGTATTAAAATTATGAGGAGGATATCACAAGACATTGCGATATATCTTAAATTACCAAACTCCGATCTTTATTCTGGAAATTGTTTCCGAAGAAGTAGTGAGACATATTTCGCCAACTATGGTGGTGAATTGTTGACGATAAAAAATCATGGTGGATGGAAGTCCCCGGCAGCCGCGGATGGGTATTTTGACGCTTCCTTAAAGAAGTAAATTGAAGTGTCGAAAATGATTGAGTTTGAGCAAGCAAATATCTAAATACCTGGATGTTCTTCTAGTGCCCCACAGTTGCAAGTTGATAGCAACCGAAATAGTAGCACTATATATAATGTCCCTGGTGTGAGTATTACTGCTCGAAAAACATCGAATGTTACAATAAATGTTTTAAATAATTGTACCATACAAGGACAAAATTAAAATTATATATGTGTTATATCGTTTATTAATTTTAGTTAATTAAATAACTAAATATGTGTATTCGCAAATTCCCCACGGCTTACATTTAGTTGATCAGTTTGATTGTCCAACAGACAAGTTAAAAAATAAATCTATTCGTATAATCTATTTTCCGTAGAAAATTTAATTTGATCAGCTTATTTGTCCCAGCTAAAAATTAATCTTTGATTGGTAAAAAATATGATATGATATGTAGAAATACTATTTGATCATTTATTTTGTTCAGTAATAAATTCCATATTGATTCTTAAAAAAACTTAAGTTTAATACAACTTATTATATAATAAAATAAATATAATAAAAATACAATATGTATTTTTTTCAATATGATCGGGTATAATAGTGAAATTGAAATGCAAATGAAAAAGTAATGATTTGAGGGCGGAGCTTACTGATATACCATAATATATCAAAAAAAGATGTACGGCATAGACCATGTAGCCGGTTCTTAAATTTCCTGCACTAATATCGAAACGAAGGAATTTTAAATAAATAACATTAGGACAAGTCCAGTTATGGTATAATTTATTTTAAAATGTAAACGACAAAATAAACAATGAAAAAATAATTTTCTAGCTTAAAAAGCAGCCATTTAAAACTAAAAAAATATGATCTGAAGTAGATATAAGTATAGTCTATGTATTATTACTATTGCACAAAAAGAGCTTTTCTGCCTTAGACGGACGACCTCTCTAACGATTGCTTTGAATACTTATATTTCGCGCTTCTAGTGGTGGTATGACATTTTTCAGTCTAATGGCTATACCAGAAATATTACACTATGATTTATTATGATTTTTGTTTTAAAATAAGCAATTACAATTTCCTTTAATCCATTCATCCGGAGAAGTTGACATGGTAGTTATGCAGGATGAAAATGCCTTATTTATAAATGTGTTGAGCCAATTGTCGGAGCAATTTTCATTTAATTCTCCTGACTCATGGATTGAATACCCTGCTGGAATTTCGTAACTAATTAGACTCTAGTCTTTTGCGAAAATGAGGACTGGTTTATTATTTTTAGTCCACTGATAAGTATCTCTGTCCGGCAAGAGAATTTCGAGCATTCGGTCTCGACGAGTTTAGCATTGTTCTGCGCATACTCCCAATTTCATTCGAGTGCGCGTTGTTTAGTTATCCGTATTTGAAAAACTGTCGCATATTTCTTAACTGAAACTAATCTGCGAGTACCTCGGCGCGTCCCTTGCCCCTCATGCTTTGGCCCAGTACAGCTGCATTCTCTCGGCGGTCAGGATATAGATGTCCACATGCGCAATGTAATTGGATATTTTCAAAAAAAATTCAACACAGTTTTGTAGTAGTTCGACCATTGTTGAACGCTTTCAAGAGCAACCGATAGAAAATGGTTCAATGGAAGGCGTTCCCGGAGGGTATGCGTGTCTTTTATAACTTTATTAACCCTTTCTAAGCCGTTATTAGTACATAGTACATGTTTCATTACACCTTCGTACCAATTACTATTATCGGACCGCCACTTTCTTTCAAAATAATTCAAAAAGCTTGCTCCACATTCCAAGTTTAACAGCTTTTTCTAATATCTCTTTAGATGAAGGAAGTTGAAGAGTGTTAATATTACTCAGAATTAGGGAACGTTTTTTTTTTCTCCACATCACGCTCTACGCGCTTCCGAACATTCTTCCTCAAATGCGCCCATCAGATAAATTATCAGCTCCGAAAATCTCTATGGAGGCGTTCCGAATACTTTTTCGCATATCGACACGTTAGGTTCAAATTTGTTATCAAATAATTTCTGCGATGTGGCAACAACGCTTTAAAGAGAAACTCGAAATCTTCCATCTCCTCATTAGTACAGATAGACCAAAAATGTGAAAAAGATTTCCAAATCTGTAGTACCCACTATTAGAACAAGGAAACCTTGCCAGAAGAGTTTGCAGGTTGCATCAGCATGAATTTTGGAACTGTTGGAACAAATATTCATTAAATATCTAGTTATAAAAAATCGAAAAATTCCTCTTCCTCTTTCCTCTTCCTAAAACTGTAATTCGTATTGTACGACGAAAGGGATATGCAATTCTTGTGGAATAACATAATTTTTATTAGTAGCCATGCCTCTAATTCTCCAACACATATTTGTGCCGAGCCAAATTTGGATTCAAATTTACGCAGACATGAAAGAGGTCACAACAAAACTTTAAAATTGTATGCGAGTATTGTACAAAAATATTTTCTCGTCTAGTAATTGAAAATGACAAATCTACAGAATTTAGAGATATAATATTAAAGAAAGTACAACGAGTGAAGCAATCAAAAAACAATGACAGTTTGATTGCAAGTAAAGAAAAGAAAGTGGAAGCGAAACTGCCTGAAAATGTTATAGACAATGGCTTAATGGAAGAAAGCAGTTTGGATAAAAGTGTGGCTGAAGATCTTGAAGCAGATGTATCTAAAGACCATGCTACAGATATTGAAGCAGATATATCTAAAGATCATGATATATATATATATATATATATATATATATATATATATATATATATATATATATATATATAATGACTTAATGGTGGGGATGAAAGAAAACAGAATAAACGTCTCAATGTTAGCTGACTCCTTTAAAGAGTTGTTAAATTACCTGGATTTATTGGAACATCGATTTGATATTAGTAATTCTCAAACATCCAAATAGAATACCCCTGCAGGATTTCCAAGAAATTGCATTAACAAGAGAGAAGAAGATGAAGAAAGTGTTTTCACAGACTATGATTTCGAAGGGAACATACCTTACCTCAATGAAAAAAATGCAAACGGGAAGTCGTTTAATCCGTTTATTGAATGGAATGATCCTAACGAGTTGGTTGAACGATTATTGCTGTTAAAAAAGTCACAAAAATTTGGAAACACATCTAAGGATTATGAGATTCAAACTATAGAAAACGCTTTAAGAGAAGCCGATATAATCGAGTAATATTTACGATTGCCTACTTGAATTGAATTACTATATAAGTATTTAAATGTATTGATGTAAATTTAAATGTATTATTATTAAAATTTAATAGACCCGTAAATTCTATGTGAAGTTTTCTTTATTTTATAACCTTATCACCATCCTTGAGAAGCAATATTTCTGATCTATTATTCACAGCTGTTCCGACGCGCATATCTTCCTAGAGATTAGTTCATAATAGGAGATTGCGATTGAGAATATTATAATTTATCATTAATTTCTCCCCCGTGTTTAGTCTGAAAATGTAAAAAGAGGTTTAAATAATGAAAATATAAATATATTTTATATAGACGTTTAATAAAAGGAAAAAATATGTTAAACAATTATAAACAATTACAATAAAAGAATATATAGATATTATTACAGTTTAAAGTAAAATATATTAATAAAACGTATATAATTTGATTATTTTTCATGTTTTCTCCTTGTCACACATTGGAAATATTCTGTGATTAGACAACGTTTATTATTTCCTATGTATCGAGGTATTTTCTTATCAATAATATATTTCTCTATCGTTTATGTTGAAAACTTAGATAACAAAATGAAAATAAAAATATAAACATTATTAACAATTATAAGAAAAATATGCATTATTTAAAATTACAAGAATAAATATATAAACATTTATACATTATTAATAGTTACAATACAAAAATATACATTATCTACAATACAAAAATATACATTATGAATGAATTTATTGGGTTAAAGGTGAATAATAAACATTTAAATATACGGAAAATTACTTTATGGGGTAAATTGAAAATTTCTTTATGAGATAAGCGTATGACCATAAGCTTAAGTAGTAGTATGAGTAAGAGTATATACTAGTACAGTACTAGTATGACCATAAGTAAAGCAACCATCTGAGCAGATGAATCTCTTATCGTCATTACTACTTAGCGCGATTTTATTCTGCTGAACTGTGAAGATGGTGTGTTTGTAGCTTCTAAAAATATTCTGTTGCCGATATACAACTTCGCCACTAAACATACATTGTTTATAATCGGCCCCAGTGATATCTTTATCCACTACGCACTTCTAAACTCGTTTAGCCTTTTTGAGCCAATTCGCTTTATCCTCCTCCGTGCAATACGCGTACATTTTCGGTACCCTACCCCCTAACTCATCCTTCATTAACCCTAAAATGGCTTTATTTTTCAGTGGTATATTGAAAACGTTATCAGGTATAAAATTGCTGGTATCAAATTTTTCAATGTCCTCCTTGATATCTATATAAATATCATCAGTTTCGATTAATAAAATTTCCTTATTTTGTGGAATAATGTCAATATTCTCCTCGTCGGAGCCAAATTCTTTAATAAACAAATGAACATCATAATTTGACATGTTATGGAAAAATACAGGAATCATTTTAGAAATTTTATAATTCAAATTACAGTTTGAGTGGGCGGCTCCCCGAAATTTACCCGTTAAATGACCGTGATCGGCGACTTTGTCTGTTACTTGTAATAATTTATTACATATATGAGAAGAAGTGGCCGTATCGTATGTATTTCGCTCAAGTGCAGTTAATTTAACCATCGGAAGTACAACGCTTAAATGTTTCCTGTATAATTTCCTAACATCTGCATAGAGGTTCTCGCAAAACAATTTTGGACAATCTTCTCCGGTATAAGTGAAAAATTTACTTAATGAATCATCAACATTTTATATTATAGGCGAAACTGTACGGTACGTGAATATGTGTTTGATTTGTATAGCTATTGTCAGGGTTCGGCGAGCATGTATCTGTTGGCTTTAATAATGATTCAAAATCTGCGTATACAACAAAGGGTATACGTATTTTTCTATCGAAATTTTGAAATTTTAATACATTCCCCGGCATCATATTACCTCTCTTATCTTTTATAAGGTCTTCTGTCGGCATAATAGTGTATATCTTGTTACAGTCATTCAATTGATGTTGTTTGAAAGTCGTTTTGTTGAGAAGAAGGTTAAGCAGCTATCGCATAGATATTTTTTTTTATGTTCTGATGAGATCTGACTTCTTACGAGTCGTGAAATATCTTTAATATATATATATATATAATGGCCCTTAACCCCCTCCTCTAAATATAATAAATTTACATGTCTTTCCCTAATCTCTGTTGTGTGATAAATTGGTCCTACTACGTCATGTTGTTTAGATTTGAAATTAAATTCCAACCCGTAAACGTTAAAGCTAATATTGTTCGTATGTTCGAATTTTGAAATGTCTTTAATTTTAAGCGGAAACTCTAGTCTGTCATATTTTAAAATCGAAGAAAAGTGAGGATATGATGCCGGGCGATCTGTGTAAGCATCTACAGGTTGTAACGCGGGTATAATACTTCATAAAAAGCAAAACTCGTCTTCATTCTTAATATTGATGCATGCTTTCCGGTCCCTAATTTCTTTGGGCTTTGGCTTATATTTATTTATATTAATTTCTAAATGGGAAGTTTCCCTTAATGACCAACCCGAATCTTTCTCCTGAAACTCGCTACATTTGGTTTTAATTTTGGCACCCATATCATCATAAATTTCGGAAAAGTTGCTCATGCTAGTGGTTAATTCGCGATACATTGTATTGAATGACTTTAATTCGCCCGCGGGGTTTTTTTCATTTATATAAATACCAAAGAGTTCAATATTAAATTTTACCCCTGAATTATACGACCTGATAACGTTTTCAATCACGCTACCAACAGTGCCCCTCGAATTGATTATAAAGCTATCTATATCTACCCCTGACCCATTAATTCTGTATGTTGCGACCCTTTTCTTAAAACTGCTAGAAATTTCAGTGATACCTTTCTGATATGGTTTAGTTGCCACCTGGAGATGCTGTTGTGAGCGCAGATGTCCAGCGTACTTGGCTCTGGTCGGGAAAACTTGATCGCAAACATCACAGCGGTGGATTGATGGGGTTGGTGGGCTCATTTTAAAATTCTTCGAGGCGGAGGGCGAATCGTCGGCCTCTAGGGGTCTCTTGGAGGTAGATGGTGTATCGATGTTGTGATGTTGTTTCATATGGCGTTTTAAGCCGTACATTCTTGCGAATGTTATAGCACACAATTCGCATTTGAGGTTAGTTTTCACCTCTATAAATTAATTTAGCTTGTGAATTGGATATTTATAATATATTTTTAAACTTACCACAGGTTTTTTGATGTCTTGAGAGGGCATCCTTCCTTCCAAACACTTTCACACATTTAGCGCAGGAGAACATTTTTAAGTTGGCGACTTGTCGTAACGAGGTTTACTTAAGAACTGATAGAATGAGAGAGTTCGCTGCTTATATACACGCTAGATGTTTCACGTCATTGTGTTTATTAAATAAAAACAAAGAACAGGGAATTGTTTAGACCGCACTTCATATTTTATTATTTTCTCAGCTCGCGCACCGCTGATAAGAAATTATGTCTGACAAACATCCGGTTGCGTCTTATCGCAAAGCCAGCCAGGGCAGTAGATTGAACTAAACACAAATACGAAAAACAAAACGAAGAAATTGATTACACTGGTATGCATAAACATCCGGCTATGCTTAACCTAATACTGAAACTTTATTTAAATTAAAATTTTATTACGTTTATAAAATTAAACACCAACCAATTAGCATTAGCATTAGCATCGAGATAATTAGTTTAGTAATATCTGCCGAGGCGGATGACGTCATCTACTGAGGGGTAGGCGGTCGGACGGTATCTCCCTTAGGGCACATGCTAGAGCTGTTTTGACACCAGATTTGATTTTTCTCATCAAATGGTTTAAAATGGTTTAGTCTAGTCCGTCTAGTCTTGTCCGCCTAGTCTTGTCTGTCTAGTCTTGTCTGTCTAGTCTTGTCTGTCCAGTCTTGTCTGTCTAGTCTTGTCTGTCTAGTCTTGTTAATCTAAATCCCCCATAATCTCAATTGAATCAACCCCATCTTAATTTTCACCCCTGACCCCTCATTTTAAATTTTCATCTAGACATTCTCGCTCGGACGCGTTCAGAACTATTTTGCATAGGATTCCCCATAAGGGGCTTCGTGCTAGATTTACATGCAATTCCCCCATAAGGGGCTAGATTGCATGTAAAACCCATAAGGAGGTGGTGGATCTAGAACGAAGGATCTTTCCCTACTGGTATACGTGATATTTACTACAATCCATGCTATTATGGATATAAATAGCATATTCATTCAATTTTCTGCATAATACATGCGTTTTTTCAGATTAAAGTAGATACAATCGTATAATTAAATCAATGAAGCTATTTTCCCTTTGTGGAATGAAGATTGTCTTAACTATTGTATACCTTAATATACAGTTTTTAAATGTGCATCCGCACAGTTTGTGATATAAGATAGCATAATTACGGTAATAAATGTTAAATAATAATCTTTACTGTCACCAAAGGGAACAAATGGCTATCGATAAAATGTTAAATTTAACCTACTCATTTAAAATACATTTTATTTAGTTTCAATATAATTAAACTATTATTAAACATGTTAAGGATTCTTCAAGAAGAACGGTATGATTTCCATATATTATTGGATTATTTATTATAGAAGTTATGGAAATCAATGGTCTATGCAGCAAATATCAATCCGTGAACACTTGATGATACAAAATTTAATATCTAATACTGCTTTCGATTGAAAGTTCATCAAATTCAGTTCTGTCAGCCAAGCCTAGATGGTTATTCAATTGATATATAACTAACAACGCAATTTAATAGTTTGTGCTTCAAAATGAAAATGCATCTGGAGTGTATCTTTATATATCTTTGTTTTATTTCAAATCTTCTTCAAAATCTGAATTAAAACAATTAAAACAATACTTTTAATTGTGCGTTCACTAATGATGAAAGATTTTGCAGCATTCGAAATTGTTTGAAAGGCTTTTGACAATCATGTGATTTATTTGTATGAGCCAAGCTAAGACATACATTTTATTTGACACGGCCTTCCCTTTAGCATTTGTTTTGGATCACAGGGTATAAACAGTGGCATTATTAGTTAGTTAATGCTATAGTTACAGGATTATGTGGTTTAAGTAATAAGTTTAATAATATTTTAATCTAGTGTGCAAACTTCCAAAATCAAATCAGGCTCAAAAGGGAATAAGCATATTTTTTTTTTATTTGCTTAATTCACTTTTTACTTCGTTTTAACAAAGTAAAAAATATAAATAATATTGAAAGATATACATTATATATATGAGCTTTGAAAATTGAAGTAATTAATCATTATAAATTACAAATTTAAGCCACTAATCTTTAAACTCCAAAACTAAGACTAACTCTAACAACAAAAACAACTTCTGTCACTTTTGGCACATTCAGCTGAAGATACTTTGTGTGAGCCGTTTCGCTAAGTCAAAGCAAGTGACTTGAAACAGTCAAGACCTAAGGTGCCAGGGGCTGAGGGCCAAAGGGAAAAAATACAGAAGATTGGATGTTATTATACCTAATTTTGATAAAGATTGGGTGAGATTCTTGCACACGACACTATTTGCACACTGCACTTATCAATGTTTGTTATGAGCTTAGTACGATGTGCATGTATCTTGTACGTGATTCCACAGAATCTAAAAACAGAGAGAGTTCTTATAACAAATTTAAAATACAAATCGTACGTTTTTCTACCCTGTAGATATGACAGTACGAACAAATTTTTTGAAACCAACACGGAGAGGCCCTCAGCCCCTGACACCTTAGTTGACCGAAGTCACTTGCTTTGACGTAGCGAAACGGCTCACACAAAATATCTTCAGCTGAGTGTGCCCAAAGTGACAGAAGATTGTAGTTGCTAGAGTGAGTCTTGGCTTTGGAGTATAAAGATTAGTGGTTTAAATTTGTAATTTATAATATTGAAAGTGTTTCAATTCATTTTTAAAAAATTATATAAAATTACGCTTAAATTTGACCTGGTTGAGCGATCCCATTTTTCGTGCGCTTTGGATGATGTCACAGCTCTCCTTGTTATTCAGTGTTGTTTACTATTTGCAATGTTGACAATTACTTGCACTTTTGACAGTTAAGTATTTTCAGTATGAATCGCTATTTCGATAAAGGAAAAAGCTAAAAAACCATGTAATAGATATAGTTTTGTACCGGAATGCAAAAACACTAATATAAGTACACCAGATAAAGTGCTTTTTTTATTCCAAGAAATGCGTAAAGAATGGTCTAAAGGTATAATAAGAGATGAAATATCTCCAAAATCGTGTTTATATTGTTGTGAAGAGATCACTTTAATGTAAGTACAATCGAACTTCCCTAAGTCGAATTGTCATAGTTCATGAAAAAAAAACAAGTTATAGAAAATTTAAGTTAAAGAAATACATAAATATAAAATGAGTAAAATGTACATTTGATGAGTAAAATACACAATTTATTCAAATTAAATACATTTGTATTTATTTATACACTTTATAAAATGTAAAATACACAAAGTAAAATATGTATAGATTATTAATATAATCTTATATAATTATAATTAATTAAAAATAGTTTTAATTAATTTTTGAAGAAGTCAGTAAGTTTTAATTATTTTCCATAATATATAGCACCTTGTGGGTGATATCGTCTCTTTTTGGATTACCGATTCTCTTTGTTTTGCTTTTTTCGAGGTTTTGGTGATCATAAAATATGAAAAATAAAATGTTTGGTAATCTGCCCGAGGACTACACTACCGACACTATCGACGGTTTATGGTAGGCAATATCCGGTATCATAGATTTTGGAAAATACGCCGCGGTTAAAAAAGTGGAGTAATAGAGATTATTTTGTATGTAAAATTTTCCTATTGTACAAATTTTTACTACGAGTTATGGAAAAATCGAGTTATGGAAGTCAATTTACATGTAAAATTATATCTAAACGTATGAATTTCTAAAAATATTCGAGTTATAGAAAAATTGGAGTTACAGAAGTTCGAGTTGTGGAAGTTTGACTGTATTTTGAATTTCGATAGTTTCCATGGTGTCAATTTCTTCCAGGGTTTTACTAAATGTTGAATTTATTTCAGATTGAGGAAGATACAACAAATTATGTTCAATACATCATGAAACAACAAGGGCAAGAAGTTACTACGATTCAAGGAAATGAATCGAAAACGATGATACTACGGTTCAAGGAAAAAGTTGTGCCTCATATATTTCAGTGCCAAAAAGAAAATATGCCACCATCACAAGAGGAAATATGTGCTATTAAAAGACAAGGATTGTCACTAGTAGCTGTCAAACGTACAAATGCTTTAGAAATTGAAACACCAAAAACAAGTTTATATGAAGCCGGGCAAAGTAGTTATCATATTGAAGGAAGTGATGATTATCTAGCAAGTAACAGCCTCTAGTAATACTAATGACAAAGCTCTGCGCAGTAAATATTAAGTCAAAGTACGAGTTAAGTCGAAGTAAAGGTGTTCCAGTAAATTTAAGAATAGAAAAGAAAAATGTTGCTCTAGCTCCTCTTTGTCTTTCATTACAAAATATTGTAACGTCACCAATAAAATCAGCTAGGAATTTATTTGCATATAACCCAGTTGAAAGTGGCATGGCATCTATTCCTTCTGATTCTTCAGTGATATCCCCTGATTATGCATCATGTATCTCATCTGAATTAAGTTGGATGCAAGATGATTTGGAGGATGAAAAACATTTAAAAAATGTAATGCGAATTAGTACAATATCTGCTATAGGAAAAGTGCCTAAAATGTTAATATTATTACCCAAACAATCATAAAATTTAATAAAACTTTTAAGTGAAAGCATCCCACTTCCAACTATTGACATACTAATTACATTAAATTAATTAAAGTTTGGTTATTCTCAGGGCACCATAAATGCATCTATTTTTGGTAAATTCTCCGATTGTTCATTAACAAAACCACTTTCCGTCATTGTTCTTCATAATTTTCTTCATAATTTTCTTCATAATGTGGAGCAAGCTTTTTGAATTATTTTGAAAGAAAGTGGCGGTCCGATAATAATAATTGGTACGAAGGTGTAATGAAACATGTACTATGTACTAATAACGGCTTAGAAGGGATTAATAAAGTTATAAAAGACACTCATACCCTCCGGGAACGCCTTCCATTGAACCATTTTCTATCGGTTGCTCTTGAAAGCGTTCAACAATGGTCGAACCACTACAAATCTGGGTTGAAATTTTTTTAGAAAATATCCAATTACATTGCGCATGTGGACACCTATATCCTGACCGCCGAGAGAATGCAGCTGTACTGGGCCGAAGTATGAGGGGCAATGGACGCGCCGCGGTACTCGCAGATTAGTTTGAGTTAAGAAATATGCGACAGTTTTTCAAATACGGACAACTAAACACCGCGCACTCGAATGAAATTGGGAGTATGCGCAGATCAATGCTAAACTCGTCGAGACGAAATGTTCGAAATTCTCTTGACGGACAGAGATACTTATCAGTGGACTAAAAATAATAAACCAGTTCTCATTTTCGCCCAAGACTAGAGTCTAATTAGTTACGAAATTCCAGCAGGGTATTTAATCCATGAGTCAGGAGAATTAAATGAAAATTGCTCCGACAATTGGTTCAACACATTTATAAATAAAGCATTTTCATCCTGCATAACTACCATGTCAACTTCTCCGGATGAATGGATTAAAGGAAATTGTAATTGCTTATTTTAAAACAAAAATCATAATAAAATATAGTGTAATATTTCTGGTATAGCCATTAGACCGAAAAATGTCACACCACCACTAGAAGCGCGAAATATAAGTATTCAAAGCAATCGTTAGGGAGGTCGTCCGTCTAAAAAGCTCTTTTTGTGCAATAGTAATTATACATAGACTATACTTATATCTACTTCAGATAATATTTTTTTAGTTTTAAATGGCTGCTTTTTAGTAAGAAAATTATTTTTTCATTGTTTATTTTGTCGTTTACATTTTAAAATAAATTATACCATAACTGGACTTGTCCTAATGTTATTTATTTAAAATTCCTTCGTTTCGATATTAGTGCAGGAAATTTAAGAACCGGCCACATGGTCTATGCCGTACATCTTTTGTTGATATATTATGGTATATCAGTAAGCTCCGCCCTCAAATCATTTTTTTTTCATTTGCATTTCAATTTCACTATTATACCTGATCATATTGAAAAAAATACATATTGTATTTTTATTATATTTATTTTATTATATAATAAGTTGTATTAAATTTAAGTTTTTTTAAGAATCAATATGGAATTTATTACTGAACAAAATAACTGATCAAATAGTATTCCACATATCATATCATATTTTTTACCAATCAAAGACTAATTTTTACCTGGGAAAAATATGCTGATCAAATTAAATTTTCTACGGAAAATAGATTATACGAATAGATTTATTTTTTAACTTGTCAGTTGGACAATCAAACTGATCAACTAAATGTAAACCGTGGGGAATTTGCGAATACACATATTTAGGTATTTAATTAACTAACATTAATAAATGATATAACACATATATAATTTTAATTCTGTCCTTGTATGGTACAATAATTTAAAACATTTATTGTAACATTCGATGTTTTTCGAGCAGTAATACTCACACCGGGACATTATATATAGTGCTACTATTTCGGTTGCTATTAACTTGCAACTGTGGGGCACTAGAAGAACATCCAGGTATTTAGATATTTGCTTGCTCAAACTCAATCATTTTCGACACTTCAATTTACTTCTTTAAGGAAGCGTCAAAATACCCCTCCGCGGCTGCCGGGGACTTCCATCCACCATGATTTTTTATCGTCAACAATTCACCACCATGGTTGGCGAAGTATGTCTCACTACTTCTTCGGAAACAATTTCCAGAAAAAAGATCGGAGTTTGGTAATTTAAGATATATCGCAATGTCTTGTGAGATTCTCCTCATAATATTAATACCAATTGGACTATTAATACAATGATAGTTACAAAAAGTTAGGAAAATATCTCTTATGCGTAACATTATTTGCATGTAAGCATATTTTTTAATTAAGTCAATCCAATGAGGACCTGTAATTGCGAACATTCTTAAAATAAAATTTTTCGTTTTGGATGCAGACACAATTATGGAATTGGATCTTTATTATGTCATCGGCGCACATATCTATTAATTCCTGACACTTAAGCGCAGCATTATAATTATCAAGATGTTCTAAAATGAATACCGTTACATACAAAGCTAAAAATTTAAAAGGATAAAAATTCACATATAATAGCCAGGTAAAATTTATCATCTACGTTCCTTATAAATTTATGAATATCTGCTTCTTCTAATACCTTTGACCTTTTTAGGTGCATAGCCCTGAGACATCCGTTTCAATAAAGCACGTCTACATCCTTATATATACTTAAACAGGACCTCGGCATAGAATATGTCGTCCATAAACTTGTAGGTTTGTACTTCTTACGTTGTACCTAATTCGAAGTAAGCGAGTAAAACATTTTGTGATAAAACTGTAATATTATTGTTATTGCAGCATTCTTTAAATATACCGTATTGTTTTTCGTATTGGGGACATGATTTGTTCGGCAACAAATTGCTCACTCTATTAGCAGCAATTTGCTGAATTTCTGGTGGAGTACATAATAATTTTTCACTCATAATGATATATTGTAAATTATAATTCATTTATTTTACATTTACTTTCACATTAATTTCAACTGTTAGTGAAATGTCAATTATCAGTGTTACCAACCACCATACAATTTTCTAAATATGTATGGCCAATTTTTTTATTTAGAAATGGCATAAAATGGTATAAAAGGGCGCCAAATAGAAAAAATACTATAAAAAACTTGTTCATAAGGCATCATCATTATGGCGAAAAATCGCTCTTATTAAACTCGTTCTTTAGTATAATACAGTATAACCATAATAATCAGGCAGTTGGTTATTTCGACACGTTCCGTAATCCGGCGCTCTGGGGAAACAGGTGTCTTTTCCTTAAGCTGCCCCGCGTGTGAGAGTTATATACGACCTCGCGTTACCAGCACCATCCAAAACAGCACCATCCAGTGTTCTTGGAAAAAGGTCTGGCTAACACACCCTGCTTTTAACTCTGAGAACTCGATTGACGATTCTGACCAAGGTAAACTCTCCGCTCCACAATTGTTCTACTATCTGTTCTAAGTTTGTACAGATTTTTTGTATGTATCTACATGTTTACCTATATAGATACATATTTTATTCTTACTGAAATATAATTGTACATAAAATAGGTAAAATTGTTATTGTTTTCGTTGAATCCTGATAATCCGGATTTTTTTTTTATAATCCGGCGGTTGTATTATATGTATGTGTGTGTGTATGTATGTGTGTCGGATTATCAAGATTATGCTGTATTTAGGAATCTATTAATCTCTCAAATTTGCTTTCTAAATTTCTGGTAACCTTTTAATGGATATAAATTGCTTGTAATTTAAATGTATGGTTTCAGTATTATTTTATTTTTACTAAATAACGGAAAATGCGATAAATATTATTGGAAATACGATAGAATCATAGGTCTAAATCAGTTTCTTCAGCTCTTAAGAAATTGGTGACAAGATATGTTCGGAGAAAGTTTAATGGTATTTTATTTATAGCAGAATTCAAATTCTTATTAGTCATATATAGGGCAACCAAAAATATGCAAAGGCATATTTTTTACATTCTACTTATAAAGGAATGGAGTAGCCAGAAATTTGTTTATAACTAAACTCTGAACTTAGAGCCCTATTTGCAAGGGCATATTTTTGATGAACCAAGATGATAGGGTAGCTCCCACATATTTAAACTCATGGACCCTTTTAAAATTATAGTGGTTCGTTGTCACATTTTGTCCTTCCTGTCTCTTCGTTCTGTTGTTTTTGTAGTCATGTATTTTGTTTTCTCTTCGTTTATTTCTACAATCATCTCAGATAACAATAAATCACAAGAGATTAACAACAGAATTCAGGGAGCCAATCGCTGCTGTTTTGCACTACAAAAAAATAATTAAATCGAAAAATGTAACCCCATTTAATAAACCCAACATATTTGAAATTATGCGTTCCCTGGCGCATCAATACATTAATTTGAAACGTCTGGGCAATCGGTTGCTAAACAGATTGAGATAGTAGAACATGCTCAGACTGTAATTAATGGCGTCAATTATGAAACTGCTAATTATGTGAAAAACGAACTTAGAGAAACTACAACAAAAGTCAATAATAGTTTTATTCCACCAATGGCATTTATATTTGTGTCTCTAACTTTGGTTAATGTGGAACAAAGTTGTTCTATGTACAAAAATATCCTATACTCAAATAAGCACAGTTTTCTTTTTGAAAACTTAAATTAGATATCTATCTGTCATTTATTGTAACATACATTTAAAATAAATTCTGTGTATTCGATCAATATCAGTTTTAACCCTAAACTCTTTTGGAATTCAGTTGTGTTTTTCTGTTGTTGTTATGTTATCGCCGTTATCGTAATAATAAAATATATGCGTGCAATTTTATATTTTTTCATATATTTTATTTAAGATTTAAGAGCATGTATTTTTTAAAGGCCCATTTTTTTTTATAGAGTTTATTTTTATATTTATGGAGCATTTTTAAGCGCTTAATGTAGTTTTTTAAGAGCATATTTTTTGTTTCCCTTGTCGTAAATAGAATAGATCAGGTCATAAGTAACAAGAAACGTGGAGAAAAAGTGACTAATATAATTTATGAAAACATTTTATAATGAGGATTCAGGTTTATTCCTTTTGGAATACCAGAGGTTGATCCATCTATTGTGCAATCTAATATAGGACTATCATGTTAGGAATTAAGTAAATGGAAGTTCCTGTCAAGGCGACGCGAATGAAGCTTGTCGATATTAATAGAGTGGTTTGAATCAAAGGCTCATATGAAATCAATGGAAATGCAGTCAACCTGGTGCTTTTTATTTAAGTTTAAGCATGTTAATCCTTACAAATTGGTTACTGTACGCCTTTAAACTTTACTTATGTGTATTTCATGTACACTGGTCACTCAAATAGAAAAACTATTTTTACATATGTAAATTACAAAACTCGAATGTGGTCTAGTGAACGCAAAAATCGATTCAATAATTTTCAGTAAAATAATATATTCTGCTACTTAGCAAGATTATATTCAAGATTTGGATACATTTACATACGATTGTAATAATGTTATCATCCACATACAATAATTAACGTATTAATGTGTTCATTTTGGTGTGCGAGTAGATAAAATTGATTTAATCGAAAAGATTTTTCTTTTTTAAGTGCCATATTTTTGGTGGTTAGTCATCACGTAAATCGCTAATCGCTTTTATTCTCGCGTTTGGCACAGAAAGATAACTCAAACTGGGTTTCGAAGGGCCATAAGTTGTGTTTGTTAAATTTTGGTAGGAGAATACAAAATAATAATAAATAATATATACCTAGTATAATGTAAAACAAAATACAGTATTAAATCAATGAAGCGTAATGAGTGTACTGTATATGTGGACTGATCTTAGTTATACATAATATTAGTGGCTATCTAATATTATTAAATTGTTCCCACTCCAACGTGTATAATAAATGTAAATACTTATTTAGATCGGTACAGCTATTACAAACGATGACTTTTTCACTTGAGTACCTACCGTGATGTTTCGCAGGCCTTGAACTCTTGAACGAGAAAACTGATTAGGAAAAACTATTGTTCTCACAATAACTGAATCTGTCACACTGTACCCTCGAAAGCAATTGAGCTATTTGAGTCTGGTAGATATAATATTGCAAACTTTACAAAATTGCAATGAGGGGAGTATAAAATACCTTACGTGCTAGCTCGAGGGTTTACAAACGAAGCCTAGATTCCACTTTTTGGATTCCGGTTATGTATGTCGTTATGAAAGAGATTTCATGTTTTTATTGAAATTACAGATTATTTTGAAGTCATTGCTTTGATTTCAAATGAAAAGAACTAATGAAAACTGGTGACAATAAGATGACTATTATTTCGACATTTCAACTGTTATACCCTTGATAAAATTTTATGTTTCTGATACGTTAAATAATTATAATAATTACAACTTGAGATGATTAAAGTGAAGCAATGGAACATTTTGTCATTATATATCTATTTATTTAATTAATTTTAGTGGATTGACCAGAAAAATTTATTTAATGAATACATTCGTTTCTTTATATAATTATTTGAATGTTCTAAGGGTAATAAAACTATAAATGAATTTATTATTTTGTTCTTGAGAATGGGAAATTATTAAAGGGCTTTTACAACGTTACTATTTTTTTATTGTCACTTGTCACAACGTTGAAAACTGGTGATTTTTAATTTAAACTCGCAAAAATAATTTATTTAGTGCCTCGGATTAAAGTGATAGAAGCCACCGAAACTTGTCAGGCAAATAAATAGTTATGTTATAAGAATAAATAATTTCCCAATCTCTTTAGGGTAACGTTTTTAAAAGTATATAAAACATGACTTCTTTTTACACCCATACACGAATTTATATCCATACACGAAAACCAGTTACTAAATGAAAAGCTTTAATAGCTCCGTTTCTATCTGAGAGCTCTTCGGCTCCGCCGCCTTTTGGTTATCGGCGGAGGTGTGGCCCTATTATCCAATAGTAGATTTTATGCACATGATGCACATGCTCGTAAATTTATTTAAAATTGAAGGAAAATTATAAATCCAAACTGTATGTGTATCGAATCCAATCACAGGTAAATTCATATTTAATATATTTTAACAATGAGATATTTCAATATAAGATATTATTTATTTAGAATTTACTAATTCTAGACCATTATATAAAACATTTATAGTTACATAATTGTGTTTTGTGTGAATGTTATATTTATGTAGTACTATAATCATTAAAAAATATCGGACGTATAAGCTTATTAAAGTCAGTTAAATGTTACGCGTTTCGATATCTAGTAACATAATCGTACACGATTATATAATAGATGGGAATATAATCATGTCTGTCCTCTTCCTCGCATAAGGTACGACGTATAAAAAAAAGCAAAATCCAAAAGTTCAATATTCAAAAGGCCTAAATACAAAAATGAAAAATTCCAACGTTAAAAGCCCAAAATCCAAAAGTTTAAAATATAAAAGCCCAGAAGTGCAAAATCCAAAGGTCCAAAATTGCAAAAGCCCAAAAGCCAAAGTTCAAAATATAAAAGCACAAAATACCAAAAGTAAAAAGGCTAAAATCTAAAAGTTTAAAATATAAAAACCCAAAATCCAAAAGTCCAAAATCGATAAGTACAAATGCCTAAATTCCAAAAGTTCAAAATATAAATTCACAAAATCAAAAAATCGTTAAGTTCAAAATCCAAAAGCCAAAATTAAATTAACTAGATAGATGGACTATCTTTCCTACATCACTTTTGTCTCATTATTGTTATCTCATCTTTCCTATATTATTAAAACTCTCAAGATGACCAATTTTGAGTTAAATTATTCATTCCCAATTTGAATTTTTAGATAATATTTTAAAAACAATAAAACTGTATACTATATACGAACAAAAGTAAGACATAATTTTATTTTACATTTTATTCTCTGGAATCGCATGGTGTATCTACCAGTGGTTCTCTATCAATGAAAATTTAAGTAATATAATGACTACATATAATATACTACATACATTTTATACGATAAATAAATCATAGTCAAGTGTAAATCAAATCGAGTTTAATTATTAAACGATTTCTGTTTGTTGTTACTATAGCAACAACACGCATCACAAATCAAAAAACATAGAAGTAGTAAATTAAGTATATTTTACAACGAAAGATGAAAGGCGTTGTTTTGGTGAGGTGGGAGTTTGCACACGACTGGCGCTCGTTAGCAATCACACAAGACCAAAAAAAAACGCTTTCATATCGAGTAGTAAATGCAATTTTTTCTACTGATATTATGTATCATTATCCATAATTCGGCTATTATAAATCCAATTCGAAGCGAACTGTCAAAAGTGTGAATATAAATGTAATTGTTGGTTTGGTCGTTACCATGGTAACATATTGCATTCTCATAGAAGGTGCTACTTTTCTAAGTCAAATGTCCTAATTTTATTTCGGTTTTTTAAATAGTTTCAGGCTTGTTTTAGGTTTGTACATAAAATAATGCATAGAAATTGAAGTAATTAATAAGAAAATCCATGCTTATGTGGTTAGTTTAGTGTTTTAATCGAGACAATTGTAAATTTAAGAGTAGCTCATTTTCATCTCCAGATGTGAAAATATTTTCATATCTAGAAGGAAAAAATGTTACTTTCATGTAGGTTAAGCCGTGAAAAAATTGCCATATTTTTCACATATATCAGTAGAAAAAATAAATTTTCTGACGGATATTAGAATTGCATTAATTGTTCTTATTTTGGATCAAGGAGTCTCGGCATCTCATTCTGGATTTATCTTGTCCTAATTTTACTTAACCTAACCATAACCTAGATTAAATCTAGGTTAACCTCGATTACATCAACAACGATCAAGTAGTGTTCCCGTCACTATGCGTTTTTACTTTTTAGCAATTTTTGATACGGAGGCGCTGAATGTTATAACCTTATTTTGTCAGTGATTTGAAGTACCAACTGCGCCTGTCAAAATTACAATTTTTAATATAATCGGGAAGACACAATTATTTTTTTATGCATTCAACATTGTTTTAACAGACTTTGTAGATAAAATAAATTTTTATACACAAAAGATTTAGTGCACTCATTGCGATTAAAGCTTCGCAATTTAAACTTCGCAACGCATGCACAAAAGCCCTTCTGCACACACTTGTATCATAAACTACTAATACCCAGTAACTGGAAATTGTAGAGATAGTATCAGATTTGATGGAAATGTCTCAAGGGAAAAAGTCAAATTTGATGGATTTTTCATAAGGAATGTCTGTCATATTCGTAAATGTCATAAGAGAAGCTGCTGTGATTGTAAACTTTTAGAGAGATGTTCTTGCATCCATAAGGTATGCGATGCTGGAGAGTTGGAGAACGGAGTTGGAGAGTCTTTTAGAGAGAGAAAAACAAAACTAGATTTTAAATATTTAATGTGCTGATATTGTCCTACAGCTACAGATTCTGGAGCCAACAAATTCTGCTAGGGGAGGATATGATAGTTAAATTCTAGTAAGATCGTATCCTTAATGAGGCCTGCATTGCGGATGTTTGTGAGATTAAGAGAACAATGACACCAATAATGACAATGCCAGCGGGAAGGAAAAGAACCTTTGTCATGAAGAGGAAGATAACGAACGCAATCAGCAGACCATAACATGGAATAAATAAGTAATAGCTAAGTTTGAAATTGAAAATGCAATAGATTTTAAATATGGATTAAATAAGTTACAACAATTATCGCATGGAAATTAGACAATATTTCTGGAGAGTTACTAAATATGACTTTTTAAAATTAAGTTTAAAAAAAAGTAGATGTTAGCTGTGATTAAGTTAAAGAATTTGAGATATACATTTTTGATGAGACTTTTACCAAAGAAATAAAAATTGTGGAAACTTGCTGCTGAAAATATGGAATAAAGGTCGATTCCCATATGCGCGACACTCAGCTACGCGACGTCGTGCAACATCGCCTGTAAAATAATGATTACATTGTTATAAATGGGCATGTCGCGTAGCCATAGTGAGAACGTGCTCATTTAAAACAATGTAATCATTATTTGACAGGCGATGTTGCGTGACGCCGCGTAGCTGTGTGTCGTGTATATGAGAATCGGCCTTTAACGGGCAAATTAGAGGAGATGTAAAACTTAATATATATATAATAATATAAAAAACAAACAATGAAGAAGTTGAGGAATATGAGACACTATGCATTCTAATTTTCAGAAATAAGTTCGCGAAATTATTGAAAGGAAACGAAACGCTGTGATGCGAATCAGAAGAATGCGGAATTAGTAAAATAGATGAAAAACTGCAGTAATTGAACATCAGAAAGTTTGCATATTGAATTTAATCGTTTATCATTTCAATGGAGGTACAAGTAAAGTATATGAAAAAAATCAAACTAATAAAAAAAAATGTAGCATGGTGAGGGTGCATTATATTTGTTAGAAATTGTACTACGTGGGAGTTTAGAACGGCTAAGAGGATGTGATAGGGAACTAGAAGCGAAAATGGAAACTTCTGAGAAACTGAATTCAAAAATTGAGGAAGGGTTTCGGACTGAGAGAGATTTAATGTTAGTTGCGATTTCTATCTACTACTTGTTCACATATACAGTACATGCCCTACGCTTTCTTTTAAATCAAAAAATATTATAATATATAAAGCTCTCCTTTCTATTTTACATAATACTGATGTGATTACTAGATTGGATATTATTTATTATCCTTTTGTTCTCTACTGTCAAAATCAATGGCATCTAACAATGTTAAATTACTAATCTATTATATTTCTAGAGTTTCAGTATCTGCTTTTTCCACAGAGTAATAATGGGGCATAAAATGAACTTTGCGCTAAAACTCTTAAAGTTGTGTCTGGCTTAAAGTTAAGCGGAAAAGGTTTGCCTAAACATTTTTAATTAACAAACTGTGCGTTGTCTTTTGCAACATTAAAATGTGAAAACACATTATGAATTATTTTAATTTTAATAAAATAATGCATAATGTGTTAATAGTATTCATAATGAAGATGTAATTATTTTATTGCAAAGATTGAAATATGGACACGTCTTCTTGGAACAATAAATGATAGCATGGGAACAATATATGATACCATATATGATAGCATTCAGTACACGAGAATGCAGATCCATCCATTGAACACAAGTGAATATCTAAAATGCATACAGTGTACATGTAGAATTTATATAAGCATACATTGCACTATAGTACAATGGATGTACTGTCCTTGCTCTGAGGGAAACAATACGTTATGTAAAACCTGGGTAAGTTCTCGAAACAAGTTGTTATCATCAAGTTTATTGACATTCATTATATATTCAATAAAACTGAAAAATATTCAATATCGATAATCAAACAAACACTCGTACGCTCGTCACTCTCCTGTCATTAGTTTATCAAATGATAACTTTTTCCCATCCACCTATAAATTTATGCGATCTACGCCGTTTTCTTTATACGTTTCAATTTCGTCCATCGGCTGTTTCCATATCTTGTACTCACTGCCATATACAAACCATACAAATATTAAGTAATTTGTTGCATAATTATTTTTTAGCGTTACCTCTAAATGCCAGTAATTTAGTCTATCCTTTATAACCAATCCGATTATGAGCTTAACCATATAATTTAATCCTATATAGGTTGTCACTGAAGCAGTTTTTTTTCTATTTAGTTAAGTTTCACTATCCAGTTAATTTTTATAATTCTCCTTCCATTTTTGTCTTACTATTTTATTATCTTTACGTTTCTTAACATTTCTTTGTGTTTTTAAATGTTATGTAAAAACAACAAGTAGTTTCTGGATATGTTAAAAAATTCAGAATGTTAGTATATATATAATGAAGCTAAAAGGAAAAGTATCACAGCTAAGTACGCATTATTAGTCTACGAGTAATAGTCTCAACTTTTAAAATGTTACATATCGAGCTGCAGCCGTATAACAGCTATATAAATAATAATATCTATATATATATATATATATATATATATATATATATATATATATATATATATATATATATATATATTACCTTAAGTGAAGTTCGATTGTAATTATATGAGAGTCTCGTTCGAGATGATTACATTGTAGTACCGCTACTTCCCACTAAATCTAACCACAGTTCAGAGTTTAAAATTTTCGGGCTCCCGCCCGCGCATGTCGTCCTTCCACTACCGGTCATACTTCATATAGTTTAAAGTTTATTTTAATATTAAGGAATTTAGCTCGTATACACAATACTCCTTAGTACGGGTGGGAAAACTTTTGCGAGAGGAAAATAAGGGAGGGATGTAATCATCTCGAACGAGACTCTCATATAATTACAATCGAACTTCACTTAAGGTAAGTTCGTTTGATTTTTAATTATATTTCGAGTCTCCTTCTTCGAGATTACATTGTAGATGTTTAGAGGAAGATGATTATATGTAGTGTATATTAATTATAACCATTAACATTTAAATCCTTTAAATAACGACGAGCTTAATTGCCATATTTATATCCAATAGTGTTATAATTATTATTAATCTTTTACTTAAAAAAGATATAATTAACGGAACGTCTCTTTTTCTGGTTCTAATGACCGTTTGTAAAATTTTGCAAACCTTTGCGAATTTTGCGATCAAATTTTGGTGTTTTAATTTGATCACACAAATTATCCCCATACAGTAATAATCCTGGTTTCGTTTTTTGTAGTAAGTCTTTCATTGACTTGGAAAGTACTGAAGGCCCAAATAAAGGCCCTTCTAGCTGAAGAGATCTGATTCTGTAGTTGAGACACTAGTTTACCTGTATCAGTCAGCTTTTCTAATAATTCTAAACAATCTAACGGCTGTTCTTCATCATTCAAGATCATTGTAATGCCTCGTCCCAAGGCAGACAAGGCTGAACCGGCTAGGTTTTTTTCAGCAACAAACCGTTCATCTCTCTTACCTGTTTCGTTAAGTGTTGACATAATTTCTCCATTCAAGTCGGGTGCTTCCAGTTAAATATTTCCACTACGTTGATATTTGTTCATTAAGTCCGGTTTATCTCTTTGGATAAACCATCAGTCAACCAAGTAGACCATCTTGGCACCAAACTTTGGTGTAAATTCAAAGATGTTGTACTAATTGCTCCGGAATCATCTCCCAAAACAAACTCTACCTTTGCTTGAACATCATCTACAAGTGAAAATGAAATCAAAAGTCACTAGTCTGAACCGCCTTAAATACCTGTAATTTTTGTTGTTTGTTTATGGTTTCTGCTAAGCCTTCCCCCATTTTCTCCAACCGCCGTCTCTTGTTAGTGTTTTCCTCTTCCCTGTCTCTGCTCCGTTTTCTACTCTTACCTATATCTTGGATTATATGTTTTTTGTTTAAATTAAATTTTCACAAACAATTATTTTTAGGTTAAACACGTGGTTAAACAACTCTAAAAACATGTGGTTTCGTCTAGCACAAAGAACGTTATGAAGTGTGACCGGTAGTGGAAGGACGACATGCGCGGGCGGGAGCCCGAAAATTTTAAACTCTGAACTGTGGTTAGATCTAGTGGGAAGTAGCGGTACTACAATGTAATCTCGAAGAACGAGACTCGAAATATAATTATTGGTTGTGTTGACCGTCAAACTTGACAACATCAACGTCAACTGATTAAGTTATTGGTTATGGAATTTTTTGTACATTTGAGTCTTTTGTCATAAGTGTAAGAATGGCAACTAGGAACCCTACAGTGCGCGTAGTCCGACACGCACGGTCGTTTTTATTTTATTTTAATATTCCTGCAGAAAATAAAATTAAATATATCAAAGCCACATGAATGAAATTGGAAACATGAGATATGAGATAAGGGGTTCTAATTAATATATAAAATGTGGACTAATTTCTATCGAATCGGAATTTGGTCAGAAATTATCATAGTCCATAGTCTGCTCTGCTTCATGGCTTACAATAACCCGATTATACATGTATATGTAAACGGTGGGCCATCGAACTATTGGAATTTAAATCAGCTATAAAAAAACACCTGCGTTTCTGTGCCTATGAAGTGAAAAATTTGGGCAAAATACAATAGGCCACTTGGGCACAGTGTCTAAAGGTTCTAAATGACCCAGTATTCACATTAGACCAAACTTAAAAAAACTCATCCGATCAGCCTAAGTACAGACCATTTTCAGTACATTTTCCATGTTCCATTTTCTTCAGTACATTTTCGATTATTTGGGCTCCATACGCATGATAGGCAACTTCGATTTCGAGTTTCAAGGCATCAATCATCTCTGGATGACTAGCGTTACACTTATCCTTAAGGTTTTCCCCAAAAATATTTATTAGTTATTTATTTCGCAAAATAGAGTTTAAAAATAATAATTTTGACAATCTTGTGCCTAGTAAGCGGTTTCTTTCTTGGGTAATCGTAGACCCATCTTCTGAAAACAGCTGCTTAGTGGCCACCGACGTTGCTACGATAGGCAAATATATCATCGGCAGTTTATACAACTCAGGAATTGAACCTTTCATGTCATCCTTTCATTGCTGTATTTCTAAAGCATCTGATTTTCTAGAAGATACAGAAGACGTTATAAACATGTAAAATTCTGATTTTGCTTTTGTTTTATTTTTTATGTTGTTGTGCTTTCATTGTTTGTGGAAGCTCCATTTGTCACGTTCGGATTCATTATTTTAATCCCTTTCAAATTCGTCAGAACACTCAGTTAGTAAATCTGCTGCTTGCATATTAGTTAAGTAATAGGGCGGTTGCGATAGCCATGTTCCATTTTATCAAAGCGTTTTGATTTCACTTTTTCAATGTCTAATTTTAATTAATCTGTACCTTCAGATGCAGGTTAGATTGTTTCTAACAAGCCCCGTAGACAGCTTTCAAGTAGAAGAACCTTATTTACTGTAACATAATTTTTAGCAGAAACTTCTTTAATCGTCAATCTTTCAAAGGGCTGTAAAGTTGTGCCATTTGGTCCAACTAGCCCACATCATTAGAAGTTATCACTGTTGGAGCGTCAGAACGGCATACCAATATTGCACCGAACGTTGAAATTAGCTCCATAAAACGTTACAACATATAATACGTTCAAATCCACCGAATGCGAACGTCAAGTATCAGCGTTTTTGTCTAGGCTTCCATCTAGCCATCTGGCCTTCCTCTATGCTTTTTACGCAATTCGTCACTGACATTGAGCCTATGTTTTATAATTCATTGTACAGTTTTAGCTTTATCCAATGACTGATTGTGACAACTAAATTCAATGTGTGGGCGAAGCACTGTATTATTTTTTTCACCAAGCATGTCTCTATTTACCTTTATAACCGTGCTGTCATTGTTAGTAACTGCAGCAGTAACTGCATCGGTAGTAATATTCCATTCGTCGAAGGTGTCTGAAAGTCTGTTTCGTATGTACTCTGCTCTATGTCTTTCGAACAATTAAAAGACTCCCAAAGTTCCTATCACAAGTTTTGATTTTTCTAACAAATGGGTGGTGACTCCAGCAAAGGACTTGTTCTGCATCGTCTCTGCCCATATGTCATATGTAATACAGTAATGTTCTAGTACTTTTAATTATTTAAAAAAAAATCTGATATAGCCTCCTATTTCTCATCTATACGTTTTTTAAAAGTCTCTCTAGAAGGAATTTTGTACAAGCATAACAACTCTTTATTTACTGTGTAAATCCGTTTCCTTCCACAGTTGAAAATGATTTATGGTTCATAATAATGAAATTCAGAAATCATTGAATTATTGATTGATTTATTTTTAATATTTGTTACCTTCAACAATAATAATAATAATCTTTATTGCCACCAAAAGTATTTTAGGCATACATTACCCTGTAGGGATGATCCGTTCAACATTTGTTATTCTTTTAAAATTACTGAACAATTCATTCTTAGTTTGTTGTTGAGTGTTTTGTTGAGTTGGGTTCACTTCAGAATCGCTGATCTTCACTTTGCAACTACAAGCAGATGAGCTAGCATATTTCTTGGAAATATCCTTCGAATAATCAACATCCATTCCATCAATAACAGGTTTGATCGTTTTCAACCTCCTTGTTTGCGTCATCACTGTATGTTGTTTTTTGTTTACTGGTTCCTCTGCTATTAACTTTTCAACAACACTTACGTGTAATTTCTCCAGATGACTCCGAAGATGGCATAGTGGTATTTCCTAATGTTTTCAGGCATTTATTGGAAAACTTGCAAATTCCTTCTGTCTTTATCTCTTTTTTAAATAATTCCAAATTCTTCTTTTTTCTATTAGGTGACATTTTATCTGAATAAAAAGGGTAATGGTAATTTTACTTTCGCTTTTATAATACGAAAAGACGAAAAGCCGTATAAAGAGCAGCCGTATTCGCTCCACACATAACCACAGTTAGCGCCACCCGTGGCCAAAAAAGAAAACTTCATCTCCTATTCAATCATATTTTTTTACCGGTTAACTAAAGATTCTGACCTCTGCAAAGTCTTGGTTGTCAAATAAAGTCGGATTATAACTTCGGCTTTCTGGATTTTTACTGCCAGCAAAATGAAAACCACAAATTCTAGTCTAGCTAGTTTTACACAAATTCTAGTCTAGCTTATTTGGAATCCAAAAGCGGCTAGCAAGAAGCTATTTGTATATTTACATCCAGCAGGGAAAACAATTTGAGGCACACTTAAATTTTCCATTCACTGATGATTTTCAAGAAATAAATTTTCTCTCATATTCCGAAGATTTCAATGTCACAACTTTTGAACTGTATGGCACAGAGACTTCTAGTAGGCACCAATCGATTCAGCATCTCAAAATTAGTCAAAAAACCTATACCATATTCTTAGCAGGCTTTTAATCAAAAAATACCATTGAACTGTGAGGTCAAGATTGCGGATGCGAATTTTGCTAAAATAATTATTTTTTGAGTTACTGCAAAATATAAAAACGTTTCTGAAAGAATTTTTCCTGCTGATGACAAATATGCAAATTATATTTTGGAGAGAGCTTATATTTTTACCGCTCACGATGGTCAGCTAAAATTGGATAAAATTTTAAGACATTACGGCATTCGAGTAGAGAGAGATCTTGGTAACTAATGAATTTCCCGCCGATAATCTAAGTGCGTTAATAGGAAAATGACCTTCTGAAAACGAAGCCGCCATCCGTATTTGATTAGCTGCAAACGTTTCTGAGATAACGGCTTATAAAACCGACAATCGTAAAATTTCAGTTTGTGATTTCGCAATGAAAAATTGAATCTTTCCAAACAATTTAAATATAGACTTGTTTGTCTTGTCGTGTTGTTTCCTTGTGCCGAAAATGGTTTTGTTGCTGTTTACCTTTTTTGAAAAAATTTAAAAAACCGAAAAAGCACATTTTCTTCTACCGAAATATAAAAAAAAAATTGACGAATTTTTTTGGAAAATATTGTCGCGATTTTTTTTTTAACTTTCAACTCGAAGGAAATCGAACTGCTGAAAACGATTTTCGAGTTTCTTTCCCGCTAAACTGAATAAACTGGAAAATCGTGTTCAGCACTTTTCCTTTTCTTTGGACAACTGAAAAAGTTACATTTTCGGTTCTCTAAGATCTTCTGGGAAACAAAAAATTCCAGATAAATCATTTTCAGCGCATTGAAACTAGATGATAAGAAGAAAAAATTGCTGTATAAATTGTTTGCAAAGAATTAATTTTTTACTGTAAAATTCTGAATTCAAATTTTAAAGAATTTCGACTTCACAAGTTCGTATTTTGAGGGCGGTTGCAGATAATTAAAAACAGATTGCGGCATCGTTTTCAGGAGGTCATTTCCACACGTATGCTCTTATATCCTCTTGCTTTAAAATATTAATTAGTTTCCCAGTTCTCTCTTCGGGCGACCAAGTTTTTCGACAATTCGCTCGATTTTCCCAATTTTATGAAGTCATATATCGCCAACAAGAAGCTGTTAGCAATATGTAATTTATATATTTACAACCAGCACGGAAATCATCTTCAAGCACAATTTGAAATTTTCCATTGACTTGATAAATAGTGATGTTAAGGAAATATATTTTCTCGAATTTCGGTCATGAAGTTGTTAAATGTGTCACTTTTGGGGCTAGTGCTGTTGTGCTCAGAGCGTATAGCGAGTTATGAGCGAAGTACAATAACAACAATAATAAATAAATACATACATGTACGAACACACAGACATACATTTTTAGTTTATAGGTTTCCACTTTATTTATATCAGCTGTTTTATCCACTCACAAACAAAAAACCGGTAATTAGTTTCTTAGACATTTGTTGGGTGGGGGAATTGATTGTGCGAGCGAGATGCTAAATACAAAAAAAAACCGGCCAAGTGCGAGTTGTGACTCGCGCACCGAGGGTTCCGTACAAACTTGTAAGTAAGGTATCTTTAGGAGGACCTAACTGTATGCAAACCATATGCTTCTGGTGCCTGACAATACCACGCAACACATTAGTGTATTTCCATAAGTTGCTAATAGTAAATTCGCATTTTTCTTGTAATTAAACTACATATATACGGTTTTCAGAGTTTTTCCTTTACATGTGCTGAAAGACACCGCTTCTTGCCAAATTTCATGATTCTAGGTCAACAGGAAGTACCCTATGGGTTTTGATTCCCTAGTGAAATCGCAAAATATGCGACATAAACGGTCATATCTTTTGATCGCGTTAACTTACAAGTTTTTCACAGCTGCAAGAGACCGCAGACCCGAGAATTTGTTACAAATTTCAACTTGTTACCTCTTCGCGTTCCCGAGAAAAATGGTCTTGACCGACAGACAAACGGACGGACGGACAACAAAGTGATCCTATAAGGGTTCCGTTTTCGGTACGGAACCCTAAAAATCTACGCATGTGGCTGAGGAAGCTAACGAGCAGCGAATATAATACTAAAGATGAGCCTAGGCGGCTAGGCATAACAAAATATCGTCCATAAAACATCGTTCATAAAAATCGTTCATAAAGAATCGATGTATAGTCGATGCTAAGGGTTCTAACATCTATGTTAAAACATCGATGTTTATGAACGATACATGTTACGTTAGATGTTTTAAAACATCATAATTTATCGTTAGCTTCGCTAGCTGTATGGCAAGTGGCCCCGTGCTGTCGAAACTTAATGTCATGCATCTCATACTCCCTAATGTTTGGAAACATTTCGTTTAACATGGCGCAATAAAGTTCGCTATTAACGTTCGCCTAGGACTTGTGATTTGACCCCGTTGGATTTTTTTGGTGGGACGCTGTTAATTATTAGTGTTACGGCAACCATCCACAAAATATTGATGTCTTGACATACGAAAACGAAGTTGTAATTCATGTGTTTGGAGTGTAAACAAAAGAAAATGTACTGAAAAATTGGGTTCATCGGATGGAGTACTGTCAAGCCAGCCATGGCAGACATGGGAATGATGTGTTTAATTTTTAAATGTAAATGTCCAATCTTTCTAATAAACTCTTAAATTTATTAGAAAAATATTCATTAGATTTTATATTCGACTCAAATTCCAAAAGCTGGATGGTCCACCCCTTATATGTATATATATATATATATATATATATATATATATATATATATATATATATATACACCATGTTATTGTTGTGTGCACAGACTAGCTCGAAATGTCTATTTAAGTTTAGATTTGTGTCATATTAGAATTGGAGGGATGTATTATTAAATTGAAATTAATGGCCTCGGTAATTATTTACGCGTTAATATTTCAGGAGTTTGCTATGTAGGAAACTGTTTGACTGACTGTTTGTTTGTACACAACACTGTGTAAACATCTACCTCGATACAATATTTTATCCGCAAATCGATACGCATATTGAATTAATATTTAAGAGTATGCATCGCAGTCGCTAATAAATTATTTCTAAAACATTTCTATTTTTACAAAAAAAGCATGATTTATTGATTGGATTTATAATTGGAAACCTTTTCCAAATTTTTCCTAACCACATAGCATATTGCTTTTCCTGTACTACAAGCATGTTGGAGTCTGTTTTATATGTTGTAAGTTAGTAGTTAGTACTGTTATTAGTTAGTATAACACAACATTTTTTTTACATTACATTTTTATGTTTTTATATTTTACATATTACTCAAAATACACGCCCTGTTACAAATAATACAGCCCAATTATCTGGCACAGATTTTTCCCAACGGGAAGTTTTTTTATTCCTGCAGGAATCCTGGAATTACCTAATTACTTGCGATTCTTGATGTTTGAAAGGGTTCCCTCGTAGGAAATAGCTGAAATTTTTAAAAAATGATAATCAGTCGGATTCAGGTCCGGAGATAAAATGAGTGAAGTAAGGTTTCATGGCACAGTTCTTTCATTTTTTAAGTTATTTGTGTGACGTGTGGACCGGCACTGCCATGAAAAAGAATTGATCCTCTCCGATTCAGTAATACCGACCAACATCGATGCATTTATTGTAAAAATATTCATTAGATTTTATAGTCGATTCAAATTCCAAAAGCTAGATGGCCCACCCCTTATATATATATATATATATATATATATATATATATATATATATATATATATACACGATGTTATTGTTGTGTGCACATACTAGCTCGAAATGTCTATTTAAGTTTAGATTTGTGTCATATTCCAATTGGAGGGATGTATTATTTAATTAAAATTAATGGCCTCGGTAATTATTTACGCGTTAATATTTCAGGAGTTTGCTATGTAGGAAACTGTTTGACTGACTGTTTGTTTGTACACAACACTGTGTAAACATCTACCTCGATACAATATTTTATCCGCAAATCGATACGCATATTGAATTAATATTTAATAGTATGCATCGCAGTCGCTAATATATTATTTCTAAAACATTTCTATTTTTACAAAAAAAAGCATGATTTATTGATTGGATTTATAATTGGAAACCTTTTCCAAATTTTTCCTAACCACATAGCATATTGCTTTTCTTGTACTACAAGCATGTTGGAGTTTGTTTTATATGTTGTAAGTTAGTAGTTAGTACTGTTATTAGTTAGCACAACATTTTTTTTACATTACATTTTTATGTTTTTATATTTTACATATTACTCAAAATACAGGCCCTGTTACAAATAATACAGCCCAATTATCTGGCACACATTTTTCCCAACGGGAAGTTTTTTTATTCCTGCAAGAATCCTGGAGTTACCTAAGTACTTGCGATTCTTGATGTTTGAAAGGGTTCCCTCGTAGGAAATAGCTCAAATGTTTAAAAAATGATAATCAGTCGGAGATAAAATGAGTGAGGTAAGGTTTCATGACACAGTTCTTTCATTTTTTAAGTTATTTGTGTGAAGTGTGAACCGGCGCTGCCATGAAAAAGAATTGATCCTCTCCGATTCAGTAATACCGACCAACATCGATGCAACTTCCTATTTGTTTTAAATTTGAACAATTTTTGCTGATTTTTTCGTCATTACGATTTAGTTCTTTCTTGATATAACGTCCATCTTGTTTGAATGATTAGGGTAGTTTAAATCAGGTGTTTGGACAAATTCTTTGAAGTATTTTTATTTAAATTAAGCCAACGTTTCGACCTACATTTGGTCTTCTCAAGGCTACAAAAGAAAAACAAAATTACAAATTACCAAATAACATAATTATACAAATTCTAAAATACGTATATGAAAATTACAACAATTTACAATAATATTTTTTTGTGATTAGATAAAACATTTTGTAATAGGATAAATTAAAAACTATTTGTTCTCACCTAATTTTTTAAAAATTACTTGATTTTGACATTTTTTTAAATTTGAAAACTATATTAATTTTTGTTAGTAACCCAGCATTACTATAATAGTAAATAAAAACAAAACAAAAATAAAATCAATTAAAGTTAAAAATAGAAATTGCCACATACCAAAAAAGGATGAATACAGCCATAAAATAAATTGTGATTAATTTGGGATTTTATCGTAAAAGTCCAAAAAACAAAAATTAACTTTAAAAACGAAGAACAAAAAACTCAAATTCTTTGTCGGAGTGCGTATAAATTGTGTGAATAGAGAATTAAAATTTGAATTTATTTTATGGTGGGAAATTGTTTTATTAGATAATTGAAATTTTTTTATAAATATTTTTTAAAATATTGAATTAAAATTAATTTAGTCAAATATAAACTAGAAAACAGTTTAAACTCTTTTAATTAAATTTCAATAAATCTCACTTGGGCCATTGACATATTTTCTATAATTTACTGTATTGTGTTTTTTAATGAAAATCATTTCGCTAATGTTGCGTTTGTAGTAATGTTTTTCAACAAATGTCCAGTGTTGAGATGTTATCAAAATCAAAATGATGGCCATATTGGAAAATATGAGTTGTTAAAGCGGTTTTATCGGGATTTAAATGAACATTATTACAATCTGACTTATGTTGGCGTGTTCTGCCTTTTAAATGTTGTTTTATCTGGCCTATGTAAGATTTATTGCAATTCGAGCAAACGATCTTGTAAATCAAGCTTGAGTTTATTGTCTTCGGTAGTGGATATTTAAGTTTTGTGTAATATTGTGCAATTGTTTTTGTATTAAAATATGCAAATTTGCGATTGTAAGGACTAAGTATTCTTTCTATGTTTTTTGTAAGTGATCCTATGTATGTTAAACAAAAAATGTGTGGGTGTTAGTTTCAATATCTGTCAATATTTTTTTCTTAGTTTTATTTTATTATTTTTATTTTATTTTATTAGTTTTATCTTTACTCAGTTCTAGTCTTTTTTTTTAATATTTCCACAATATAACTCGGATAATTATTTTTGATTACATTTTTTTTGATTTTAGTTAAATTATCTACAAGAAAAGATGAGTGACTTAATTTGATAGCACGATGTAATAAATTATTAACACATTAATTTTCTGTTTTGTGTTGTGATGACTGAGGTAATTTAATATTCTATTAGGGTTAGTAGGTTTAGTATACCAATTTAAGATTAACTGTTTGTTATGTCTAATTATTTTAGTGTCTAGGAATGGAATAGAGTGATCGCTTTCTATTTCCATTGCAACTTGAATATTCTTATGAAAACTGTTAAATGTGTTAAAAATTAATTTTCTTTTTTCTTTTGGAACTAATAATATTGTGTCATCTACACAAATTTTAATTTATGGAAACTGAATTTTTAATTTATCTATTACAAATTTGAAAGTCTCGTTCATAATTAAATTAGCTAATGTGGGACTAGTTGGAGTTCCCATTGCTGTGCCATCAATTTTTCTTTGTATACAAAATAAGGTGATTCAAATGTAAATTTTATTAATTTTAAGATTAAGTTTTTATCTAAACTTGTGTATGGTTCAATAGAAGACCAATTGTTATTAACTATTGTGATAACTAATTCTCTAGGAATATTAGTGAATAATGACACAACATCTAGAGAAACATGATCCTTAGGAACTGTTATTTTTTTTTAAAGATTCAACTAGTTGAACGAGTTTTTTATGTTGTATGGTGAGGTTGACAAATATTGGACTAAAACTGAATGTAAGTATTTCCCTAGATTATAACCTGGTGAATCAATACAACTAACGATGGGTCTGAGGTTTGTGTGTTTTTCTAAGGCAATATTGTCTGGATGGTACCGAATTTTGTCTAATCATTGTTTTGTACTGTTCTTTAGTGATACGGTGTCCGGTGTATAGTTCTTTATTATCATTTATTTATAATTTATTATTTATTATCAAGCTCCAGGGTATATAGGCATTTGACGTTCTTGGTAATATGATTGGGAATAACTTTATTTTTCCGACATTGTATGAGGATATACAACAATTTGCAAAAAAAATACATAAATTTATCAACAAAATTAGCCTCATATAGTAATAGATTAATCTTCCTCATACAATGTCGGAAAAAGAAACTTATTCCCAATCATATTACCAACAACGTCAATTGCCTATATACCCTGGAGCTTGAAAATCACCCTTACCATAGAAAATTAGACAATACAAGAACTAAATTTAAGAAATCCATTCTCAATATAGAGTTAGGTTTTTTAACTTAAATTACTATCTGGAAAATTAACGAATTAAAAAAGGATATTGATGAACACCATAGTGTAACAACAAAGAAAATGGAGTACATAACCAAAAATGACATTGAATTCATCGCCATGAGACAACAGAACCTAAAGTTTGAAGAAACTAAATCCAAAAACATTAAAAAATTGAACAACTTAATAAATACGAACCACAATCCAATAATACCAATAGGGAACAATTCATTTATAAAAAACTACACAAACATACCAATACCAGAACTAATTTGTTCATTACTTAGTTTAGGCCCAAAATTTGCTTTGAAGATAATAAAATTTCCATTCTCAAACTGATAAAAATGTAGAATTTTGCATCAATAAACAAATTGACTGTGAAGAAGAAAAGAATATAGCAAGAAACAAAATTACAGGATCAATTCACAATTACATAAACAAGAAACCTAGCACAGTTTGGAACCACTCAATGGAAAAACAACTTTCAGAAACGAGAAAATTCTTAAAAAAACATTGAACTTATTAGTGAGCAAGTCAGGTAAAGGTAATATAACTGTAATCATGTTTAAACATGAATATGAAACAGAAGTTAATAAAATGGTAAATAATACGAATACTTACACCAAACTGAATAAGGATCCCACTTCAAAATATCAACGTATCTCCAATACCCTAGCGAAAGAACTACACACAGGACACCATATCACAGAAGAACAGTACAAGACAATGATTAGACACAATTCGGTACCACCCAGACTATATTGCCTTAGAAAAACACACAAACCTCAATTAAACCTCAGACCCATCGTTAGTTGTATTGATTCACCAGGTTATAATCTAGGGAAATACTTACATTCTGTTTTAGTCCAATATTTGTCAACCTCATGGATCATGTTCTCATTTATCTAGATGTTGTGTCATTATTCACTAAAATTCCTAGAGAATTAGTTATCACAATAGTTAATAACAATGGTCTTCTATTGAACCATACACAAGTTTAGATAAAAACCTATTCTTAAAGTTAATAAAATTTACATTTGAATCAGCTTATTTTGTATACAAAGAAAAATTTTACAAACAAATCGATGGCACAGCAATGAGAGCTCCAACGAGTCCCACATTAGCTAATTTAATTATGAACGAAACTTTCAAATTTGTAATAGATAAATTAAAAATTCAGTTTCCACAAATTAGAATGTATGTGGATGACACAATATTATTAGTTCCAAAAGAAAAAAGAAATTTTTTTAATTTTTAACATATTTAACAGTTTTCATAAAAATTTCAATTCACAATGGAAATAGAAAGTGATAACTCTACTCCATTCCTAGACACTAAAACAATTAGACATAACCAACAGTTAAACTCAAATTGGTATACTAAACTTACTAACCCTAATAGAATATTAAATTACCTCAGTCATCACAACACAAAACAGAAAATTAATGTTGCTAATAATTTATTACATCGTGCTATCAAATTAAGTCACTCATATTTTCTTGTAGATAATTTAACTAAAATCAACAAAATTTTAATCAAAAATAATTATCCGAGTTATATTGTGAAACAATGCGTTAATAAATGTGTGAAAAAAAGACTAGAACTAAGTAAAGATAAAACTAATAACCATTACGAGCATACAAACAAATTAAAAATATTGACAGATATTGAAACTAACACCCACATGTTATCTACCCACCTACGCATGCAGTCTGCCTACCCACGCGGGATATTGCAAACCCAGCATTAGATTAACTTGTTTTTCATAGACTGTAAACTTAGCGTAGATTATAGTTAGTTTAGTTTATATATAGATGTTAATTAGAGAAATAGGATATATTATAATCAGTCTTCAAGCTCTTTGTACATATCAACTTATAAATTCGTTAGCTATCAAATTAGTAGAACATAATCATAAGTATTTTTGTCAAAATAGAAATAAAAAAAATAATTGTTATATTTTATTTCACTCTAAGAAATAAAATTGGCGTAGTCGGTAGGATAGTCGAAATTATTGTATCATACATTAATTTGAGTTTTAACGATAAATCGACTATTCTAAAAGTGAAAATTCTTTGAAAGAAGTCCATCAGATCGGATCCTTCGAACTTCAAGTATCCCAGTCGATCGTCAACCTGTGAAGCATCCCCATAGACCTATCACAAGGAGCAGAACCACATAACCATTCCTGAGAAGAAGCTAGCTGTAGAGGAAGAAAATCGCCAATCCATCTACCGATTCTCCTAGTTAAGAAAATAAGAGTAATGCACAGAATCAAGTTCATATTAATGTGAGTACAATTTTATGTCTCTTGAAACGCTTTTTAAAAACTAAGTTTATCAATTTTGAGCGATTGTGAAGAGGACTTGTTGCACAGTCAAAGTCAAAGTAACTTGAGTATTGAATTAAATAATTCATCGTACATAATTAAGACAAATTTAAAAATGGCTCATCAATTCAAAGCCGAATATTTGAATTGCGTTCCACAATTTGATGGCAATCCAAGCGAATTAAACAGATACTTAGCAACATGCGAAAGCCTAATTAACAGTTTAACGATCACACTAATCTAAGTAATTTAAAATATATTTTTATTAAATTCAATAATAGGCAAACTAAGCGGAAATGCTCGCTGCGTAGTAAATATTCAAAATGTGTTCACTTGGAGCGAACTTTAAGAAACCTTATACAGAAACTTCGCAGATCAGAGAGACGAATCTTGCCTAAACAGAGATTAACTTTTGTTAAGACAATATCAAACCGAAAAACCGCAAAAATTCTTTGACAGATGTATGGAACTTCTCAATTTGCTCTGTTCATATATAGACATACACGAAGAAACTTCTGACGCAAAAATTTTGAAACGCGATTTATATAATAACTTAACTTATAAAACATTTATAAGTTAATAACTAAACATTTTTATCAGGTCTAATAGATCCCTTAGGTACAACTATTCGCTGTATGAGACCGAATAATATGTATCAAGCACTAAACTGTATAATAGAAGAAGAAAATATATCTTATTGTCAAAATGCAACAAAAATATTAACTCAAATCAACATTTTCAAAGACAAAATAATTTTCAAAGAAAAAACAATAATCAGCAGAGACAAAATCATAATGCAACCAAACAAATAATTATTAGGCAAACATAAAGGCAAACAAATAATTATAATAATAACAAATTTTATAATCCCAAACCAAATTATTTTCACCCTCAGCAATTCCAAACTAGATCCAATAATTCTTCACAATATCGAAATAACCCCAGGTTCAATCAACCAAATAATTCACAACCAAATAGGTATCCTCAAAACGTTTTTAATAATCACAATCTAAACATAAATCAAACAGCCCCAACTCCAATGAGTACGTCTATTAGACAAACATTTAATCCAAGACCGAGTACTTCTAATCAAGCCAATCAATTTAATAGACCACAGATATTTCATATCCGAGCTATTTCATGTAGAAAATGACGATGAATAATATATTGAACAAATACAGGACCAAAATTTTCACGAAACTCCAAGTTCAGAAAACGTAATGTAACTAGACCACCAATTATTTTCCTAAATAACGCAAATACTAGCGAACTACCATTTATTATAATTCCAGAAAATAATATTAAACTCCTTATTGATTCCGGTTCAACGAGATCATTTATTGATCCTAACATTGCATCCCAATTTTATTCTAATAACATTCAGAATGATCCTTTTATTGTCTCGCCAATGTTTCAAAAATCAGCCCACAAATACAGTGTCCAAGTACCCACTTCTAATATATTGAATTTAACTCAAAATACTTACTTAAAATTGTACTTATTTAAATTCCATAAAACATTTCAAGGTTTGTTAGGTTTAGACAGTTTAAAATTCCTCCAAGCAAATTTAGATTTCGAAAACGGATTATTAACATCCCCATATCCAGATATTAAATTAGAATACCATCAAATCAAAAACGAAACTAATTTAATCACAGTTCAACCACGATCAGAACAAGTTATAGAAATTAAAAGTTCAATTAAAAATGGAGAAATCATAATCCCTTATCAAAAAATATATAATTGCGAAATTCCTGAAAGTATTAGTGTTGCACAAAATGGAAAAGCTAAAACCACAATTTTAAATAATTTCGAACAAATAATTTCTTTAGATTTAACAGAACCCATATATGTCGAACATTTTAATGAAAACGAAATAAAACAATTTTATATACACAATTTTGATGAATCCCCAAAACCCACACTTGATATATCTAGAATAAGAACCGATCATTTCAATGTAGATGAAAAATATTGTATTCAAAAATTATGTAAAGAATTTGCTGATATATTTTACCAAGAAAATGTACCTTTATCATTCACAAATGCAATTAAACATTCCATAAAAACCAGTGACGAAGAAGCAATTTACACAAAGACGTATAGATACCCCTTCATACATAAACCCGAAGTTGAAAGACAAATAAAAAATATGTTAGACCAGAATATTCTAAGATCCAGTAATTCCCCCTGGTCATCCCCAATTTGGGTAGTACCCAAAAAACTTGATGCATCTGTCAAACGAAAATGGCGCGTTGTTGTTGACTACCGAAAATTAAATGAAAAAACTATTGATGATCGCTATCCATTACCCAATATTACTGACTTTTTAGACAAACTAGGAAAATGTCAATACTTTACAACTTTAGATTTAGCTACTGGATTCCACCAGATTGAGATGGATTCTAATGACATACAAAAGACAGCATTCAATACAGAAAACGGACATAACGAATACCTTAGAATGCCCTTTGGACTAAAAAAATGCACCCGCGACCCTTCAAAGAATAATGGATAATATTCTCCGCGGAATTCAAAATGAAAAATGCCTCGTTTATCTTGACGACATAATAATTTTCTCGACTTCACTTCAAGAACATTTAGAAAGACTTAGATCCGTATTTGAAAGACTTAGGAAAACTAATTTTAAAATTCATTTAGATAAATCAGAATTTGTATGTAAAGAGGTCACATATCTAGGACACATTGTTACTCCCGACGGTGTCAAACCAAATCCAGACAAGATTAAAACTATTAAAAATTACCCCATACCTAAAAGCAGGAAACAGATTAAAGAATTTTTAGGACTACTAGGATATTATAGAAGATTTATAAAAAATTTTGCTAAATTAACAAAACCATTGACGAAATGTTTAAGAAAAATGCAAAAATTATACATAATGACGAATTTAAAAATTGCTTTGAGATATGTAAAAACTTATGAGTGAACGAACCAATTTTACAATATCGAGACTTTTCAAAACAATTCAACTTAACAACAGATGCAAGTAATGTAGCCATAGGCGCTGTATTATCACAAGGACCAATTGGCAAAGATTTACCTGTAGCATACGCATCACGTACCCTTAACGATTCTGAACAAAATTACAGTACACTTGAAAAAGAACTTAAAGCTATAGTTTGCGCAATAAAATATTTCAGACCATACCTTTTTGGTAAAAAATTCAATATTGTTACAGATCATAAACCATTACAATGGCTCTTTTCATTGAAAGCTCCAAATTCTAAGTTAATAAGATGGAGGATTAAATTAGACGAATTCGATTATAACATTGTTTTTAACAAATTAAATTTAAATGCCGATGCTTTATCTCGAATAGAAATTAATGCGATAGAACCATATGGCCTATTAGAATACATGAACGAATTTAATAAAGAATTAGAATTAAATAAATCAAGGAAAACTGAAATTAACAATATCTCAACCCAGGTACCGATTGACGAACATGATTCAGAATTAACTCTGACTCCTACGGACATTGAAGATTCTGAAGCTACAATTACGGCTCCAGAAGACGAAATAAATGACAGTGAAACAGTTCATACAAATGCTGAACATCATCCAATAATAGAAATACCGATTACAGAAGACCCAGTTAATTTCGGACTAAACCAAATAACTATTGACCTAGTTCTACACTCACCAGCAAAACCAAAAATCTTAAGACAATTCCATAACAAACAGCGATTTTTAATTCAATTATCACAAAATCAATTTAAAAATGATATTGTTAACTTTATTAAAAGTTATATTACCCCGAATGTACAGTACCATTTATATTTTGAAAAACCAGATATATACGAACCTTTTTGTGAAATAGTTAGGAAAAATTTCAAATGGCCTCAATTAAAACTTAAAAGTTGTAAAATAAAATTAATGGATGTTACTGATAAAGACGACATCGAGAACATAATACAAAATTATCATGAAGGAAAAAGCTATCACAGAGGTATAGACGAAACGGAAGAACGAATTAAAAAAATTTATTATTGGCCGCATTTAAGAAATTCAATTCTAAGTTATATAAATAACTGTGAATTTTGCCAACAAAGCAAATATGAAAGAAAACCGGTAAATATTAAATTAAATATTACCCCAACAGCATCGAAACCTTTTGAAATAATTCACTTAGATACATTTACATTAGAACAAACAAAATTTTTAACTATAATTGATACATTCTCAAAATATGCTCAAGCATATAAAATCACAAATTTAGCTGCAACTCAAATAGTAGAGAATTTGATTCAATTTTTCTCACATCACGGAATACCCAAGCAAATCATTACTGATAATGGCACAGAATTCAAAAATACAGTCATGACAAAACTTTTAAGTTTACATAAAATAAAAAGTCACTTTTGCTCTCCCAATCACCCCCAATCAAACGGTCCAATAGAAAGACTCCATTCAACATTTATCGAACATATAAGACTACTCAATAACCAAGGTTTTAAAGATTCCCCAACTGATAAAAAAATGATTTACGCAATATTAGCCTATAACCATTCTATTCATTCCACGACAAAATTAAAACCAATTGACATAGTCAAAGGACATATTAGCGATGATAACCCTTTTAATATAGATATTGATAGATTATTAATTAACGATTATATTAGTGACCATAAAGAAAAAACTAGATTACTATATAGTAAAATCAACCAACCTTTTACGAAATAAAGAAAAAGTAATTACAAAACTTAACGAAAAACGCGACGACCCACAAATATTTCAAGCCCAATCAAAAGCTTATATCAAGAAAAACTTAAGACAAAAAACTGCAAATAGATTTGGAAATCCCACTGAAATATTTAATGCTAATGAAAAATTTAATACAGTAGCAATACCCACTCATAAGAAAATACATATGGATAATATTAGACGACCATTAAAACAAACTTACGATTTTAACAATTAATTCATTTTTCAGATTGCTCGTTGCCTTCGCAATCTCTGACAAAAATATATTGACAAGTGTTAACAAACAAAATTCAATCTCTATTGATAATAATTAATAAATTTTATGAAACAATAAAAAATTAGTAGATAACGAACATTTACTCAAATCCAAAATTGTACAGATTGCACTAATTGTTGATCGTAGTATAAGTAGAGAAAATAGCATATTTATTAAAGACATACACAACTAATAACTATGTACGAGGTTATTGATTCAATATTACAAGATATTGAAAATTCACTATCTTTTGCAAAATTGAATACTGTGCATCCTAGCATAATAAAACCCAATGAATTATATAATGAATTATCACAATTAAAACTAACATTAAAACCAGATCAATTATCCTTAGAAATCAACTTGAAGAATACATTAATAATTGAAAATATAATCAACATAGAATGTTTCATTCTTAATGATAAAATAACATATTTGATAAATATTCCAATAATGAGACCATACACTTTTGACTACTATCATTTTTATACAGTACCAGTCCTAAGAAACAATCGATTCCAAACGATAATACCTAGTACAAAATTTGTTTTGGAGAATAATTTTTATTTTACATTTGAGAACAATATGTGCAGAAAATTAACTTAGAAATACTACATATGTGAAGATGCAGAATTGAAAGGAGTAAAAGAAGAAATCCTCATACTAAAAGGAACATACATAGAAGACGCGAAGTTAGAAGACCTTCAAGAAAATAAAATTCAGATTCTAAAGAACTTATTGTGGTTATCAAATGAAGAAGGAAGTGCCCCGAATTTTTGGACAATCTTTTTATATATATTTTTAGTTATAATGTTATTATATTTTACTTTTAAGAAAATCAGACCAAGAATTCAGGGAAGGAAGATATCGCAACCGGAAACTATGGAAATGCCCAATGTTCGACTTCCTCATTCCAATACGTAGTCGAATTTTTGAGGGGAGGTGTTATCTACCCACCTACGCATGCAGTCTGCCTACCCACGCGGGATATTGCAAACCCAGCATTAGATTAACTTGTTTTTCATAGACTGTAAACTCAGCGTAGATTATAGTTAGTTTAGTTTATATATAGATGTTAATTAGAGAAGTAGGATATATTATAATCAGTCTTCAAGCTCTTTGTACATATCAACTTATAAATTCGTTAGCCATCAAATTAGTACAACATAATCATAAGTATTTTTGTAACATTTTAAAATGTTAAACAAGTTAAAATAGAAATAAAGTTTTTTTTTTATTTTATTTCACTCTAAGAAATAAAATTCACACATCTTTTAGCTTACCATATATAGGATCACTTACAAAAAACATAGAAAGAATACTTAGTTATTACAATCGCAAATTTGCATATTATAATACAAAAACAATTGGACAATATTACACAAAACTTAAGGATCCACTACCTAAGACAATAAACTCATGCTTGATTTACAAGATCGATTGCTCGAATTGCAATAATTTTTATATAGGCCAGACAAAACAACATTTAAAAGACAGAACACGTCAACATAAGTCAGATTGTAACAATGTTCATTTAAATCCCGATAAAACCGCTTTACTAACTCATATTTTCCAATCTGGCCATCAATTTGATTTTGATAACATCTCAATACTGGACATTGAAAAAAATTACTACCACCGTAACATTATCGAAATGATTTTCATTAAAAAACACAATACAGTAAATTATAGAGAATATGTCAATGGCATAAGTAAGATTTATTGCAATTTAATTAAAAAAGTTTAAACTGTTTTCTATTTTATATTTGACTAAATTAATTTTAATTCAATATTTTAAAAAATATATTAAAAAAAATTTCAATTATTTAATCAAGACAATTTCCCACCATAAAATAAATTCAAATTTTAATTTCGTATTCACACAATTTATACGCACTCCGACAAAGAATTTGAGTTTTTTGGTCTTGCATTTTTAAGTTAATTTTTGTTTTTTGGACCCCAAATTAATCACAATTTATTTCATTTCATCCTTTTTTGGTATGTGACAATTTCTATTATTAACTTCAATTTATTTTATTTTTGTTTGTTTTTATTTACTATTATAGTAATGCCGGGGAAAACAATTACTAACAAAAATTAATATAATTTTCGAATTTAAAAAATGTCAAAATCAAATGAATTTTAAAAAATTAGGTGAGAACAAATAGTTTTTAATTTATCCTATTACAAAATGTTATCTAATCATAAAAAATTATTATTGTAAATTGTTGTAATTTTCATATACGTATTTTAGAATTTTTATAATTATGTTATTTTGTAATTTTGATTTTCTTTTGTAGCCTTGAGAAAGACTTAATGTAGGTCTAAACGTTGGCTTAATCTAAATAAAAATACTTCAAAAAATTTATCCAAACAACTGATTGAAACTACCCTAATCATTACGATTTTGGTTGTAATGCTCGGTGTTATGGTGTTACTTGTCGATCAGCAAATAGTGATGATAGTGTTTATGACGTTTCAGTTTATTAAACTGTTTAAGTACTTCCTCTTCAATATAAATGTACGCTTCTAATTGTCAAGAATCCTTCAACGCCCTTCGTCCTACTTAATTTTAAACAGTTTAAAATTGATAAACAGAAACGTAAATTATTTCTAAAGTGGGCATAAAGTCTAATGTAAATTTTTCCAACACAATTGTTCGTCGTTTTTTTTTATTTGAGCACTATCGTTATATTCACAATTTTTACCAGTTTCTTATGTATCTGCCATAACATAACTTGAACAAGCTGGAACAGGCATTACAGAAGTTTTTTTGCAAATTGAATGTTCTATATTTTGCATCTATCCTTCTCTTTATTCGTCCTATATCTAGTTCTAACTACTTCTTTTTTTTTCGAAGATTTTTGAAGTAAAGTGTAGAAAATTAAGAGTGTCCTGTTTTTTCTTAAACACTTCTTTACTCTTATGACTTAAGACTCACATGTCTAAAAAAACTCATAACCAATAACTTAATCAGCTGACATTGATGTTGTCGACTTTTACGTAGTGGTAACATTTGACTTAACAGAAATTAGCTCTTTAAAGCTTAATATTTCACAAACGGATGTCTTAATCGAAATATTGTTTTCACAAACCTGCAATATTTAACAACAACACCTATCCAACGACACCCTACACAATGGAGTAGACGAGAAAAAAAAGGTCCTCACTTCTTTAGGGTAATAGAGGTACCCTAAAAATTTTTTTTTTCAAAATTTTATTTTACCACTTTGTCGGCGTGACTAATCTGTATATCCGGGGAAAAATGTTATATAGCTTTATATAAATATATAAAATTTTGTATAATTAAATATAAATATATATATATATATATATATATATATATATATATATATATATATATATATATATATATATATATATATATATATATATATATATATATATATATATATATATATATATATATAATTTTATATAATTGTATATGATTATATCTAGTATTTCATATATAATTAAATAAAATTTTATATAATTTAATATAACTATAATTATATTATAATAATAAAATAAATGTATAATTTTATATAATATTATATATAATCATATTTAATCAAGCATCCCGGGAAAAAAAAGTTTTATAAAACTATATATAAATATATAAAATTGTGTATAGTTATATAAAAATATATATGATTTTATATAATTTTATATGATTTTATCTACTTTTTCAAATATAAATTAGATAAATTCACGAGAAAAAAAAATTTATATAACTAATGGTTACAACAACCTTTAATTTTGGTTTTTGGTTTTGTTTTACTGTAACCGTTACAGATTTTGTATTGGTTTTACTGTAACCGTTTTACTTAGATTGTTTCAGTTAACAATTTAGTTTTATAAATGTCATTAACTTTATATAACATTATAAAATTAATATGCATAATGGCAGAATGGTTCAAATGATGGGTATGTATGACGGTGTGACTAGGCTAGAGCGAAAGTGAAAGCATATATGGTTACAAGTAGTATAAGAAAGGGTACATGATTTGAATGGAGCAAATTGTTGCTTGGTAAGATTATGAAAATGACACTGCTGTGGCTTAAGCGAACTTCTGCAGAAGGTATAAAGCGTATATGTAAGATTACGGACAATACAGTGACTGATTGGATGCAGTTTTGTAGGGATTTATGTATGGAGATATATATGAGAGAAAATGAAATGCTTGGAGGAATTGGAGTGACTGTGAAAATTGATATGAGCAAGTTTGGTAAAGGGAAGTATCTAAGAGGAAAGTATGTAGATGGTAAATGGGTGTTTGGAGGAATTGAAAGTAGAACGAATAAATGTTTTTTAAAGCTGTGAGAAGAATGTGTTATTAGCAATTGTTAAAGAAAACATTAGACCAGGGACCAATATTGTTCCCGATTGTTGGAGCTGACAGTAAATCATTCCATAGAATTCAAAAACCAAGATACATGTGCCCATAAAAATTCAATTGAGAGCATCTGGGCTGCAATTAAAAGAACATTGCCCAACAATTTTGTTAAGAATCGATTTGATAGTTATTTTAGCCAGTATATGTGGAAGAGGAAACACAAAGTGGAGGAACTCATGAACGCTTTTATCGAGTTGATTAAAATCCACCTCCAGAAGCTGATCCCCATCCATTTAGTGACATCAAGACTACATACGCGCGACCACTCAAGCCAAGACAAGATAAAGGGTCAATGACTATAGCTATAATCTATTAGCAATTAATAATTATTACAATTCTAACATATACAAAAATATACATTTTCAATAGATCTATGTTTATATGTGGAATTATCTCGTGACGATAGGACAATATGAATGATAGGACGATTCCATCGTCACCAGTTAATTCCACATTTAAATATAACCCTTTATTGAACATTAGTTATATGATATCAAGCACGTCTATGTTTTTACATCAAAGCCATGTAAAAATAATATGTAATGTCAAAATCATAAACATGGCTTGGTAATGTTTATATCACTGCTGATGTACCCTGAACACATATTACAGTAGTAATGCTTTGTAATGATGCATGGAGGAGCAATACTGCAATAATTTGCATACTGAAATAATTTATAAATTGTTTTGGGCATTGCATTGTTTTCAGGTAATATATTGAGTTGCATCCTCAATGCTTCTATAAGAGCAGCTTTACTTAGTTTATGTTTAATATAGTAATTATGTAAATCATAAACTGCACGATCTACAGAAACTGAGCAATTTTCATACAACATTACTGTTCCACAATTATTATGATTGGGAACATTATTAATTATCCGATTTTCATCGATTAACGGTTCTTGATTTTGATTTTCATCATTGTCATTATTATCAATTCCAATGCCGCAATCAATGTATTCAGGTTCATTACAACTTCATTAACAATATCATCACCTGTAGTAGAATCATTTTCCGAAATTCCATCTAAATTATTTTCATTAGAACTATCAATATGGGATAAATCGATAATACAATCCGAAAGACTAGAATTGTTCTTATTACTTATGACTTCGTTACAAGAAAATGTTTTCTCCCATGTGAACGTAAGTAAGTGAACGTACAGTGTGCGTAAAGGTACCTAAAATTTATAGAAAATTTTACAGACTGTACATTAAGATTCCGAAGGACACTTTTAATACAAGTATTTATATTTTAAATGTTGTCGCGAAAAATTTGCCAAGCATAACGACATCATTTTTGGGTAAATTAAACAGTAGTAACGTGACAGTAACGTTTAACAGTAACGTTATAAATAAGTTTCTATTTTTTATATATATTTTTGTTATTTGCACTTACGGGAATATCAATGTCTTCATTATATAATTTATATCTTTTAGTAGGCCTAGATGACGACTGTTCCATATTTAGTTGTGACACTTATCTAATCTTATTAAGATAATTATCTTAAAATATTTAAAAACCAGAGATAAGTGCATGTAAGCTTCAGCAAATCGTAACTAATAAATGTGCACAGTGGCAGGAACACTATTTGGCCTATATTTTACTGTAACCGTTAAATTTTGTTTTTGGTTTGTTTTATTGTAACCGTTACAGATTTTGTTTTTGTTTTACTGTAACCGTTTTACTTAGATTGTTTATGATTGTTTATGTTTAGATTGTCTATGTTTTTACATCAAAGTAATTTCAAAATCATATACGTATATTGGTTTAATATAATTGTTTACCATGACAACAACAAACAAACGTTGAGATTTACAAACGGCGTCCCTAGACTACAAAAATTTTGTCAGTGAAAATTATTTTTCAAGTAAATATCAAACGGAATTCTATTCTGAGATTTAATTTGAAATATTTAAAATGTTTGTTATTCATTGCAAAACCGACAATTCATACTACAAAGTTGAAGATGTTGATGTGTGTTATGATGAGGAAATGATTCCTAACCCTCGAGAATAGGTAATTTTTTTCATTATTCAATCAGGTAATACTAATTTGTTATTCTTAATTATTTAATATTCTTTAAAGTTTTCTTAAAATCATCAAATTATTTTCTGATATTTAAATTCAAGCGGTATACACGGTATACAAAGGACTATCGAGCGTTGCATAGCAAGGCAAAAGCAACAATAATTGAATATACCTTAAACTATACCTAAAAACCAAAAGCCCGGCAAAAAATGAAATTTAAAAAAATGTTAAAAATATTGCAATGCTTGTATGTGCTAGTAAACTGCTAAAAAATAGAAAGAAAATAAATTATTCTAAAAGAATTTAGAGTTAACTAAAATAAAAATAATATAACAAAAATAGCTATATTTAACCCGCTCTTAACAGTCGAATACATTTTAGTAGATTTGTTATTTATATATTGTCGTTGTGAGCTATATTAATATATAAGATTATATATTGTCGCATACAACTATATGTACAATGGTACATACGAGTGTAGTGTAGTGTAGTAAGTTTTTCGAGATACGAGCTACGGCGGCCATTTTTTTGCAGCGAGTTGCCAGTTAACATTGGAGGTGCGTACCTGTTTTACTTATATATATATGTCGTAGTCATATAGCGAAATCCGTCAGATTGTGTAAAATCGAGTATTTGCATAATCTGACGGCAGTTAGTGTATTCTTTTTCAACTACACGATTTGACTAGGTACTTCATGAAACCACCGATTATTTACGGCGGTTTGTGTTCCACCAACTGCAATGTACACAATCTGACTAATCTAACGTTTTGACGTTCTCGAAATGCCTAACCTTAAAATTAAACATAGGTTACCTAAGATTTCTTTGAAAATTTGTTGTAATAAGTTTATTAAATTTAATTTCAATCAAAAATTTGTTAAGTCCTTACATGTATGTTATATAATATTTATTTTTGTTATCTGTGATTTTAATGTAATTTAAAAAAGATCTTGGTATATTATTGTTGACTAATTTTCAGTAAAATATGGCACAAAAAGAATTGGTCAACATAATTGACAATTGGGATAATGACAAAAATAATAAATTTAATGACATTAAATGTATTGAAAAAAATAATGTGACTTGAAGAGAATTTAGATGAAGATGACATACTCGTGAATGAAGATATAAATGTTTTACAAGAATTAGTGAGTGTGTTGCAATTTAGTACTTGCAATAGTGATAAATCTGCAAGTAACTATGCTAGTCATGTTGGTAGTAATTCTGTGGATTCTATCGATATTAATAATAATGTCCACGTCGACAAATGCAATATTAAGTTAAACACTAAATGCAATAATAGCAAAAAAGCAATCCTGTAGGAGTACCAAAGCAATTAATTGCTAGCCAGCCAAAAAAGTCTTATACTTACACTCCTCCGAATGAATTTGGACAACCAAAGTGGTGTAAGAAGAAGAAGAAGAATAAGGGTCAGCAATTTGAATATGAACTTGTTCCTAATTCTAAACCTCTGTATGACATACGTGAAGAACTACATCAAAATATAAAAAAAATTGTCACCACCTGTGCGATGATGCCAGTTAAAAGGATGTGGAAAGTCTACTTATTACATGTGCCAAAAATGTGTGAGAAAGAATAAATTTATAACTGTAGTCTCACCTTAACTGACTTACTTTTTACTTAAACCAATGAATTAAAACATTTATTTTACATTGGATTTCTTATATGAATAAATAGTTTATAACAATTGGTAATTTTATTCAAATCTATTTTTTCTCTGGTAGATAAAGGGTTAGATAATTATTTATTTGCACAGGGTCCACTTTTGTGGCAACGAGAATTACATTTTACTTCTAATTTATAACAATGGCATCTACGGCAGCAATGCAGGACAAATGTCCTTCATTACTGTTTAGAAGGTTGGCAGGAACATTTTGTGTACCCTTGTCCTTGGAAAAGAGATGTAAGAGAAATTGCTTCTCGCAGGGATAGTAACTTATTTTTATTACCGTTTTCAAATTTCAAAATTTTCCTTGTGATTTTTTTGAGATCTGGTTTGTTAAACCAAGACTTTATTATACCTTCTGCTATTCCGACTTGGTAAACACTGTTTTTTATATCAGTAACGACAGCAATAAGGTTAGGAGGGTCACCTGGACTGCGATCTACCTTATCAATGTTGACCAAAACACAATTTCCAATGCTTATGGGTTGCAAAACTTTTCTTGTAACGGAAAGCATTTCATCAGCCTGCATTTTTTGACCCTCGTAAGCCTGCTCTTGATTGTTTTGAATATTAGTTTCAGTAACACATATGGTGCAAACATTTTCTCCCATAGAACACAATAAATGAAGAGGCATTAAACATTTACTACACACATTATTGTCAGGTAATATGTCTTTTTCACAGTTAGCACAATTATTTATCACATGAAGTTCATCAGGAACAGATTCACCCAAATTATAAGATGTTGTAACGGGTAATATCAAGATATCTTCAACTATATCACAGTTATTGTTGCAGTCTTCAATTTTTGCGGTATCAATTTCTGTCGAATTAGCAGCATTTATGGAAATATTAATTTTATTTAGTTCTTCTTCACTTGTTATGGTTGATATCATGTGCTGAGGAAGATTTGTTGATGCTAAACCAATCTTTGGGTCATTTCCAAAAACTGCCTTAAATGGACTACAACGAATAACTCGATGAAATGAGTTATTTTTTTGCCACTGAACAAAATGACAACCCATTGACCAAGCAACTGACTTATTATCCAGCATCCATGCATGTAGCATATGTTCTACATCTTGATTTGACCTTTCAACACTTCCTTGGGTTTGTGGGTGGCGAGGCCTACCATGAATGATTTGTAGTTTTGGCCACAAGATTTTTAACTCATCTATAACTTTGTTTACGAATTCTCGGCCATTGTCACTTTGCAGAATCGAAGGTGCACCGAACTGTAAAAAAAATTTCAAAAGTTCTGTAGCTACATCAATAGCTGTTTTTGCACGCAGAGCCCTAAGGCACAAATACTTAGTGGCATGATCTTGATAATTTAAAAGTCATTTATATTCACCATCAGGAATAGATTGGTAGTCAATGAGGTCAACTTGACCTCTCATCATAAAATCTTTAGTTATAATTGGCTCAGCAACTACTTTGGCTACAGTTTTATTTTTTTTCAGCTGTCAAATTTTACAACTGACCAAAAACATTTCTACACATGGTCTTGGTATATAGCAATTTTGCTTGAGAATGTTGATCATTTTATCACGTGAACCATGTCCACAATTAATATGCACGTCAAATAATCTATCATATATGGTTTCTTCAGCAACTAAATAAATTAGTGAGTCAGTACTTGACTTCGACTTTTTTATCCGAGATTTAGTTCCATTTACTATGACTATATCATAATTTTGCAATAAATAATATTCCCTTCTAGTTTTAGTAGTTTTTCCTTTGTTCAACGCAACAAATATTTCATTTGCAATCTAAAGAAAATAAAACAATTTACAGAAATTCATAACAGCTTTAACCTCAAAATATATCTGCAATAAAACTTACTTTTTCTAATTCAATAGAAGTATAAGGTCGTTTCGATGGTAAATTACTATAATATTTAAAAAATTACAAATTCTTTATATAAAAAAAATTTCATTTCATCTATAGCAAAATATTACAAATTTTTTACTTTTTATTTGTACTGATTAAACTAATTTTGAAAATTTCACGAAGCGTCAAAACAGTAAACAAACGTTAAGTTAGTCAGATTGTGTACATTGCAGTTAAATATAAAGCGACGCATATAAACGGTGGTTTCATGAACTACCTAGTCAAATCGTATAGTTGAAAGAGAATACACTAACTGCCGTCAGATTATGCATACACTCGCTTTTACACAATCTGACGGATTTCGCTATATGACTACGACATATACAAACTAAAATCTGCTTATTTGATAGAAATTTATAGGCATTCTGTCACGTGACAGTGAACAATAATCAGAACCATTGGTATTGTTGATATTTTCGTAGAACAGAGTAGGCTATTTGAGAAATTTATCGTTTTGACATATTTCTTGTCGAACTGATACAGTTGTTCTTAACTATATCTTGAGAAACAAGTTCAGTTCGCTATTGAAACAGGTTTTAACAAAGCTTCAACGATATCAATTTTGGACAAACTACTACTGTTGAATTTACCCAAAAATGATGTCGTTATGCTTGACAAATTTTTCGAGACAAACAATGACTTTTGTGTCGCACTGTTAAAACCTCGATGAAATATATATACACAAGCATAAAATGAATATTATTAGCTTAAATATAATAATTTTACTTCTCTAGATATTAACCGTTTTTTTTAGTTTGTTTTGTTTGACTTACTCGGATTATGTTAAAAATAAAGAAGTAGAAATATTAAGTGTGCCAAGTGTTCAATCTTGAATATGTTCAAAATATGATCAATGATAATTTAATAAACTCTAACAAAAGTAATTTATTTCCATTATTATATCCGAGTGTAGAATTGTAATGTAAAACTATATTTCAAATAAAAAAACAATCTAAAATTTAAGGGGCTATAGCACTGTGACTGCTGAAAATTTAAGTGATTTTCGAGAATTTTTTGGAAGAAAAGTACGCAATTAAATGTTTTAGGAAATTTAGAACATATTTGGCTATATTTAACCTTAATTATATAATTTTTTCATAGAAAAATATTAACATCCAAGTGACTTATGCGCTGCCTTCGCAAGCGACAAAAAAAAGTTCCTCCACTGCCCCCCTCCTTGAAGCCGATTGAGTAGCTGAACCCGAAAAAAAAAATTGTCGTTTAACTAGAAGGTATTTTATATACCATGAACTAGGATTACCGAAAAATATCAAAATCCGACAAAATGGCGTAGTTATGAAAAAAAAGTCAGTTTTTTTTTAATCAAAAATGGTTGTTTTTTTAATGCCAAATCGTCAATTTTCATCCAATCAAAAATATCCTAGTTTACGGTATAGTAAATATGTTCAAGAGTACTCAGACCAAATTTCAAGTCAATCGGACAATTTCTCTTTGAGTTACAACAGGGGCAAATTTGGAAAATGCCATTTCGAGAAAAACGCGTTTGAAGTTAAGGACTATATTTTCTAAACCTCATATACTTCCGAATACGACAAAAAATCTGAAAAAATCTCATATATATTAAAGATGTCGGAAACATTGCTTTTACATAATAATAATGTTGAAAAGTTATTAACAAATGGATTTTTTAAAATGTTTTTTAACAAATATTTGGAAAACCTATTCTTTTTTGTTTCAAATAAATGAATTGATTTTTCAGAATCCGTCTAAATTTTCCCAGATTTTTATTATCTTTTTGCCTTTTTTAGGAAAAAATTCAAACGAATTCAGAAAAATTCAGAAAAGAAAGGACAACAGTGAAAAATATAAAAAAAAATAAGTTTTACAAAAATGTATTGCCACGAAATCCAAAAATTTATAGCCTCCAGACAGGTGCAGAATTTTATTCCTGCGAGCGGTTGCGCTTTAGAAGGCTGTCATTTGGGGAGTATTAGAGATACGGCCTTGAAATTTTCACAGGATATTCTTGAAAGTATGAACTCTTAAATAAGCCCAAAAAAATTATATTTTTGAAAGTGTCACAGTGGTATAGCCCCTTAACTTGTTTTATTGTATTCAAGAATCTTCCAAATTAACCAAAGCACAAGCTATCATTAATATGTCATCCAGTATTTTAACAAATTTTAAATTAACGTATGTTTTTTAATCAAATAATGTTCGCATAAGCGTTGAAATAGCTCTCTCTATATGTATTCTTAAGCTGTCTGTCTCTTTTGTTAGCTTCGCTTATCTTTTAGTCATTTTCCTTCCTATTTCAACATTCGTAGGTCTTACTAGCGTAACACCTGACTTAAAAATCACGTTAATCAGGTTAAATCCCTTAATTTTTTCCTTATTTTTTCATTGTTTGGAAAGTATATAAACTTATTTGGCCTTTTTATGCTTTTGCTTTTACATTGGGGCTATCAATACACATATTTAAATACATTTATTCTTAGAAATTCATTTTTTATTAAAAAAAAAATTATAGTAATTACTGCCAAGTCTATGTATGGCCATTGTTTTGATTCGTTTCGCACGGCGTCACCCAAGACGCCATGAGAGTACTGAGCGTTTTCGAGGTAAATCTAAATTGGTTTTTGATAACGCAAAATACCTCATGTAAATGACGGCAATTTTTAAATAAAATATTTATTTGTGTTAGGTAGGTTTTAAGGTATACATTTAACCAATTTTTCAAATTTAGTCAACTAGCCTATTCAAGAACATCTTTCGGAGCTAATAAATAGTTTTAAAACTACTTTCCGGATATTCCTTCAAATAATATTTGGATTAAATATCCTTTTTCTCTCGAAATTCTAAAGGAAAAAATCTTTAATCTTATTGTACAAGAATATGATAATTTAATCGAAATTTCATGCGACAGCGATCCTAAGAATGTGCTTGCTTGACTGTACCACTACTTAATTTTTGGTTGCGCTGTCCTAAGTGGTATCCATGCTTAAGGGACTCAGCACTTATAGTTGTTCAGCACTTATAGTACTTATGCACTTTTATAGTACTTGGTGTACCTATCATATCGAACCTCATTTGAGAGTAAAATTAACATCTTCACCTCCTTATTTCAAATTGTTATGTGATATGTCAAACAACATTATCCTACGCTCTAAAGACAAATACATATGTAAAACAAAGTATACTTACATTTGCTAAAGTTTCAAATGAATGTGTTTGTAAATTTTCTAATTACTAATGTTTTTTTTATTGAATTATTTTGTTAAATTTATTGTCCTCATTGCGGTTTTGTCTTACAGTAGTTGTAGCCATTTGCTCCCCGCATGTTATTTTATGTGGTCCGTGCACCTTGCCTGTGGTATTCCTGCACTCCTCTTAATTTGTCTTGGTTTCCATTGAATTAATCTCGGTGTCCAACTGTCTTGATGTTGCCTTGCCGCGTCTCCAGCTCATCCACTACCTTTGTTCTTCGTCTGATTTCCTAGCACTTAAGTTTGTCTCGCAGACTGTCTCCAAGCCGTATGTTGTTACAGGTGTTACGCAGGAGTACCGAAAATTTTGCGCTTAAGATATATTGGGATGTTCTTGTTTCTGAGGATTTGGCTTAGTTTGCTAAAGGTAGACCACGTTAGTCTTATTCTGTTCTTTATTTCGATCGTCTGGTTTCCCTTCCCCAGCTTAAAGACATGTCTAACGTAGGTGTACTTTTTTTCTACATCTATGGTGGTGTTATTTATCGTGGTGTCCCTTTTTAGGTCAATCATTATCATTGTTTTGGACAGGTTCATCTTAAGGCATACTTGGTTGGAACTAGCATGGCCTCAATTTTTTGCCAATTGCTGCTGATGAGAACTATATCATATTCAAATCTAAGGTAGTTCTGAAAGATGCCGTCCATGTTTATACCCTTATTGTCCCAGTTAAGTATTTTAAAAACATCTTCTAGCGCCGTGTTAATTAGTATTGGTAATATGGGGTCTCACTATAGTACCCCTTTTCCGATCTTGATGCTATTTCTCGTCAGGTTCTCGTTTATTTTTACTTGCGTTTAAGGGTTGCGTTCTCGTATAGGTTTTTATAAGGTTTGAGTAGCGTGAGTCGATTCTGGCGCCCCCCATTACTTGTATGATGGACGCATCTTGCAAGTATTGTGTGAGAAATAAACAAACAAATAACCTGATTTTTAATAAAAAATAGATTATAAAACTTCGTGCAGGGCCGCAGCCCTGGATATCATGAAATTATATTAACACTAGCACCAGTATCTATCTTATATTTAACAAACACATTATACTTTTTGTTAACAGACAAATCAATCATGTATTGATTATAAATATTTTTTTGAATGTTCGTTTTTTACGACTAGCATTATAGGTTGGTTTGATTTTGATTTATTCGTTTTTTTTGTTCATATTTCTACATACATTGGAAAAACGATTGATTTTTTTCATAAGCTGTGGACATTGATTTATTAGTTGATCACGACAAATTTATAGCAATTTTGAATCATTTAATTTATATTACTAGTGTATCAACCTGCATAAGCATTTATTTTGTTTGGAAGAAGCGTTTTGAATACTATTAGTTTTGATAACATGTATAACATGTTTCTAGTCTTGAGTTATGCAAGTTTTCAATATCTTAAAACACGCATATTTTGTTTTGAATTTGTTTGTCCAAGCATCTTCTCTTCGTTTTCTAAAAGATTTGAACGTCGTAGTGTTTCCTTTATTTTTTAATGTTTCCTCAATTTCGTTAAACATTTGTCTATGTTTTCTAGTTCTTAACTTGATGTAGAAAATTCATATTCCTCATAAGATAAATTCCTTTATGGCGTAAAACACTTTTTGAATATTTTAACATTTGAAGAGCTGAAGTTTGATAGATTTCGATTTTTTAAAAACAAGAATTTTTAAATGATACAATTGCATCTGTAAAGAAATTGAACACGTTGTATTTTATAATCTTTATTCAATTCTGTAGCGACCGAATAAATTGCAAGGCGTTGGCTTCTTGATTCCATTTTTGTTTTAATTAATTAATTATTTACGTAATCAAAAAGCGGCAATTATTTTTGTATAAACATAACATTATTATAAGGTAATGTCCTGTTTTTCTTCTGTATTCTTATCTGCCCTTGTCTACGCCCGTCATCTACATTCAATCTTCTACATATCCAATAATATATGCTGTTCTTTTTATCTCTCAATTATAAATGATATCTAATGTGTCTACTGAGTAGATATTTGATCTGCTGGTATATTTATATGCTATGCTATTTAATTGAATGATTTATAAATATAAATAATAAAACAGAATATGCGATTTATGGAAAAAAAAAATAAATAAATAAAAAAAATAAAATAAAAAATGTTGTGTGGTGTTTTAAAAACACCCCCTTTTAAAAACAGTCAAAAAATCAGTTGGGAAGCGGTTTCGGACGCACCGTTATTGGAACTTGTTTTTCGATTTAGCAACACTGTTTGTCAACACTGTTGTCAGGTGATAGCTGATTTTTGCTCAGTAGGTATGTTTTGCCACTTCATCATGAATAGACTTACGCCGGAACAACTCTTGCAAATTTTAAAATTTACTTCGAAAGTCGTGGTTGGTCCATTTTACGACATGAAAATGATATAACTATATATAACTATATAATTATAAATAACTCTATTTACGGTCGAAAACTATGGATCGTCTACGCACTACGCATAGTTTGACTGATAATGTGCATCCGGAGAGACGTCATACCGTGCGCACCGAAGAAGTGGTTGCAGCTGTGGAGCGTAATGTTGAGGAGTATCCGAATGAGTCAATTCGCCATCGTGCACGGCAATTGGAGCAGTGTCTATTCACCCTATGGAAGATTTTGCGAAAAAAACTCGGTTTGCGAGCTTACAAGATACAACTTGTTCAAGAACTAAAACCGTAAGCTGCCTGGGCGCTTTGACGTTTCAAAGCGCATCTGCTGAGGGATAGCGGAATTAGTAGCTAAGACCGGCTCCAACAGCAGAAGGTGTCTTCGCGGCAATAGTCGATAAACCCGTTTGAAAGATGTGCTAAACTAAACCGATCACCGATCCAGACGGCTAAGAAGTCGAAAAAAGACTAGATGTCAGATAGAGGAAGAGGGGAGTGCAGTTCAAGTCAGAGTGATCATTTAGAGAGAATATTGCAGGAATTTATAGAAATTATAAAGGAGTTCACGACAGTAAACAGGAAGTTGGAGGAAATGAGACGGGAAAACAGAAGATTGGAGGAAAAAGGAGAAGGAAGAAGTTGAAAAGATCTGGATAAAGGAATAGTTAGCAAAGTTGAGGTCAATAAGGGATGAGAATATGGAAATATAGAATAAGTTATCGAAACTGGAGGAGGTCAAGGAGGAGAAGAGAAGAACCGAGAGTAAGTGGGAGGAGGAACTTCAGATAATGAGAGAGGAGCCGGTTAAACTAAAACATACGAAAGATAGGAGATTGAGGAGGGAATTAAAAAATAACATTGTAATTTATGGAATTGAAGGAGAAGATTGGCGAGAAAAGGCAAAGAACATATTTCGGGAAAGCTAGGTTTAAACGAGGGTTTCGGGAATGCATACAGGCTTGGCTCGAAAAGAGATGATAAAGAAAGTATAGGCCCGTTTATGTTAAAATTAGAAAGTTGGTAGGGTAAAAAAGGACATAATGAGAGACAAACGCAAGCTTTAGAGGTACAGACGTATTCATTCAAGATGATTTCACCCCTAAGGAACAAGTAATCCAGAAAACTGCTAAGGAAGGCAAAGGTATTCAAGGAAAGGGGCCACCAGATTAAAGTAGGATACCAATGAATGGAATTAGATGAGAATTGGGTACCATGGGACAAGGTAGCAAAAAACGAGTAAACGACCACAGAAAGATGGGACACTTACATGGAACGGAAAAGGAAAATGTGAGCTAATGTTTTGGAATGTACCAGAGCTCAGGAAAAAATTGGATAAGGTGGACGGGTGCTTTATAGAATTCTTGAGGAGATTCGAACTAGTTGGGTTAGTGCAGACCTAGCTCCAAGAGAAGGAATGGGAAGCCTCTAAAGAGAGAGTCCCCAAGGAGTACAATTTGAGGATACAACCGACACGGAGAGAGAGTGACTACGGAAGGGCAAAGGGAGAATGATAACAGGGATCAGAAGAGGTATCAAGGAATAGGAGAGAATTCTTGAAGAGGTAGAGGGTCTACTTTATAGGGAGGTATAACTGGAGGGGGAGTAGTGGCAGAGAGCAACCGTTAATGCGGATGACATGGTGGTATTTGCAAGGCATAAAGGCTCTGTAGGTATTTCGAAAAGAAGGATTTAAGGATGAATGTTGGTAAAACAAAATGGATTCGGTTTAAAAGGGGTGGGCGATATAAGAAAGAAAGGTATGAATGGCGGGGTACTTAAATAGAGGAAGTTAGTAAATTTAAGTATTTGGGGTATGTCTTTGGGACTGGATACAGTAATAAAAAGCACATAGAGTATGTTACAAAGAAGGCATGGGTGGCGGCGGGTCGTACCTGGGAGGTTTTTAAAAGAAACTTTGACGGAAGCTTCAGAGCAGCAGAGACCATATGGAAGGCATGTGTGCGAAGCGTGTTACTGTGTGGATGTGAGGTCTGTGGAACGAAAGAGGAAGACAAGATCGAAAGAGTGCAGCTAAAATTTTATAAGAAAGTGTTAAAACTTGATAGGTCGACGCCTGGTCACATTGTGCGTCAGGCAGTGTGTGTTTGTAAGGTGTCGCTAATTGCTGCGGAAAGAGTGATAATGTTCGAGTATAGGGTGCGGATGGGTTAGGCGATGAAAGGATAATAAATGAAATCTTTCGAGTAGTAAATAAAGAGGAGTTAAATAGTAGAAAAGAGAGTGGGTGGGGGCTGAATTAAAGGAAACTATATGAGAGAGGCGGGTTATCCTCCGAGGGGTTGGAAACGGAAAAAAGTGCGAGTGCTCAGTGGAAACGAATGATAAGAGAGAAGTTATTAGAAGTGGACTGCCAAGAGCGCCAACCCAAAATAGAGGCTAGCAAATATCACCAAGGCTAGAGTCAGGTACAAGTGCACGGCCGTGTTCCTGGTTATTTGAGGACAAGTAAAGGGTTGGGCGACCAGTCGTGTTGGCGAGATTCAGGTGTGGTAATGAAGAACGTGGCAGGAGACATTGGATGAATGAGGAAAGTAGAAGGTGTTTGGTGTATGGGTTGAAGGAGGATATGTGGATTCATTGGTTCGGGAAGCACGAGGGGAATGTGCCGATAACAAGATTGTTCTACCTCATTTTCACCAGAAAATTTTCTTCAGCGATGAGGCTTTTGATCAATTATGGCTCAATGGCTGCTTATACTAATCAAATTGTCAAATTTGGAGCGAGGAAAATTCAGAAGCCATTACTGAGACGCCATTACATAAAAAAAAACACACTGTTTGGTAAGCTATGTAGGCTGGTGGAATCATTGGCCCATATTTCTTTGAAGATGATGCCGACCAGCACGTGACAGTCAATAAAGAGCACTATCGACCCATGATTGCTGACTTTTCTGTTCCCCCATTGAATGTCGTTAATGTGGAGGAGCTTTGGTTCCAACAAGACCGTGCAACATGCTACACAGCGCGCGACACAATCAATTTATTACACGACAACATTCGCTGACTGCATATACTACGGAGCGGACCCCTGAATTGGTCTCGACGGTCCTGTGATATCACATCTATGGATTAATTTCTGTAGGTATATGGGAAGTCGCTACTCTACGCGAATAAACCAATGTCGTTGGATCACCTGGAAGTCACCATTTATCGCGTTATTGCCGATATATGGCCCCGGCTGCTCGAAAATTGGACTTCCAAATTGTATTTGATTCGAACCCATATGCCTCAAATCATACTTCGGCAGAAATGGCATAGTTTTTTATTCAGATATTATATATATATATATATATATATATATATATATATATATATAGATATATATATATATACATATATATATATATATCTATATATATATATATATACGAAGATAGTTTTATTAATGACTAGATAATTAAACAAATACCATAGTATATTTTCAACCAAGAAAATATATATACGTTTAATGAGGGTGTAGTCAAAGCGTAGGTCGGTATAACAAAGAGTTTCTTTTTACCGACCTAAGCTTTGACTACACCCTCATTAAACGTATATATATTTTCTTGGTTGAAAATATACTATGGTATTTGTATATATATATATATATATATATATATATATATATATATATATATATATATATATATATATATATATATATATATATATATATATATATATATATATGTATATACTCTCTCTCTTTCTCAATCCGAAAATTGCGTGGAAGCAATTCTTCTCCTCCACTCCTCTCTGTTCTATGATCTCTGTTCTATGTCTTTTTAATTTTTCATATGATTTTACTCCTATATCTCCTCAAATTTGTTTCATGTATTGTAATCATTGCCTTGTATCATTCCTTTCATAACATTTATTATAAAATCATTGTGCCTATACAGATGTCCTATTAACTGGTCTCTGCTCCTCATTATTGTTTTCAATAGGGCTCTTTTTTCATCAACTCTTCTAAGAACTTCTTCATTTGTCAGCCTTGCCGTACACGAGATTTTCTGCATTCTCCTCAAACACCACATTTCAATTGCTTCTAGTCTTCTCTTATGGCATGTACCAAGTGTCCAAGTTTCTGAGCCGTACAATGCCACACTCCAGACATAGCATTTTATAAATGATTTTTTTGTCTCTGCATTTAAGTTCCTTGATGTAAGAAGCACCCGTTTGTTGTTGATGGTTATTTTTGCTTGCGCAATTCTGCTTTTTATGTTTGCAGAACTTATGCCATCTGATGTGATTTTGTTACCTAGATAGGTCAACGTGTTAACTTGTTTCAGTGGTACATCGTTAACCCTAATGTCGGCTGTAATTTTCTGGCGGTTGCTTACCTCTATGATCTCTGTCTTATGTGTGTTGATTATCATGTTGTACTATTCTCGTAGGATCTTATTCATTCCAGTTAACGCTTTTTGCAGATTTTCTTCATTCTCTTCAATGATAGCAATGTCGTCAGCAAACCTTGTCATTTTAATTTCTACTCCATTGATCTTAAATCCTCCCATAGCCTGTTTACATTCCTTAATTGCCTCCTCAATATACAGGTTGAATAGTACTGGTGATAAATTGCATGCTGGGCGTAATCCTTTTTGTGTGTACGCCTCTTGTAGCTCACCATTTATATTTATAATGCCTCATTGATTTTGGTACAGTTCATGCACTATCCCTCTTTCTCCGAAATCTAGACCAGCATTAGTCATAATTTTCATCAGCACATTCCAATTCACATTATCGAAGGCCTCCAAGTCCACAAATGCAACAAACAGTATCTTTTAGGTCCAGCATTTTATCTACAATCTGTCTTAACATTAAAATAGCCTCCCTTGTTATATATACATACCTATCCAAAAATTTGTTCCTGTTAAATAAATATAGTACTAGAAAGAAAACGTTTTTAATATTCGGAAAATGTATATAAAATGCTAATTACATTAAGAGGACAGCTACACAAAAATAGAATGACATTAATATAAATAACATTGTTTACCAGCGTATATTCTTTCGCTGAATATTATTATAAATAACATAAAAGTTGACATTTATTATCGTGATATTAAGATCTGCGCGGATGTTCATGCAGAGAATGGCATTAATGTTATCGTTATTCGCTGCGCAAAGAAGTGCGGTCATTTATCTCTCTTTCTAGGAAAAAAAGCCGGAAAAGGTTTTACGTCTAAAATGAATAAATATCAAAATGAAAGGATGTGCTTTATATAACAAGATGCGAAACACATTTAAATATAAATGGAATTGTACTCTCATTAGACAAACATAAAATAAAATATTTTATTTGCGTCTATTTTTGAGAACTTTTCTTTATATAATATAAATGGCTTTATATAATATAATATACATTTATATTTGGCAGTAATTCAACACGATTTGGTTGGCAGACACGATTGCAATGAAATAAATACCGGGAAAGTTAATTGTAGCTGAGAAAACTGTTCAGAATTTCAATTCCAACATGTTTTGAATTAATTTCATTTAATTTTCCATTTATTAAACTTAAATACAGTATATCATATCCCATATTTTACTTCGCTTTAATAACATTTTTTATATGCAAGTTCAACCCACGAACTTACTTTCAACTTACGAACTTATTTTTTTGTTTCTAACCCGGCGCATGCACCATCTCATCTAGAGAAGAATAATTTACTACCCTAATTCATCGGTTAATAATGTTTATTATAATGCATCTTTTTGAGCATAATGTATATATACATAAATATATATATATATATATATATATATATATATATATATATATATATATATATATATATATATATATATATATATATATATATATAAATATATATATATATATATATATATATATATATATATATATATATATATATATATATATATATATATATATATAATATATATATATATATATATATATATATATATATATATATATATATCTGGAATATAGTTGGCCTGGAGCTTAGAATAAAACTAGTACATTTTGCGCTGTGATGTTTCTGATATGAACTGTTTTATCAACATTCTAGCTAAATAACATACATCATTCTCCAACAAGATAAAATCAACCGCCGAGGTTGAGTATAAAACGTGTATATAATACGAATAATGGCAGAGAAAAAATCTCAATATGAATGCAGAAATATTTTAAGAGTAGAGATTCCTAACCTTTTCTACTTAGGCCCTCTTGACTATTTTTTGTTTCTCAATTATTACTATGTTTATAATTAATTTTTTGTTATATATAATGTATAGATAATACCGTGTATCGTGTTGAAATATAAATTTTCCAGCTTGAATGAACTTTATAATTTTTCACTTATTGTGCAGATTATTAAATAAATAATATCTGCTAAATAGAAAATATGTTAATTTTATTCGATTAATTTTGTTGACGCATGTTAATCAACCTCGAAAAGGAAATCAATTACAGAATTAATGATTGCAATGAAGCTAATATTGATTTCAGCTACAATGAACTTTTTTCTGTATGTCCGACTAATTTATTATAAAGTGTATTCAAAGGATCATTCAAAGCCTTATCTTTAATCGTGGTTCTTATATTAAAACTTTTTTTCTTAAACAATTTTATTAATTATCGTTTCCACTGCAATAACTACACAGTGTACTGTCAGAATCACATTGGGAACTGTTTTTTGCAATCGTTAAAAATCTGAGATATTTTCTCACATTGTGCTGCACCATCAGAATATGCGAGAGTAAGTTTAGTTATAATAATTTCAATTTGTAGCTCTTGTGTATGTTGAAAAGAAATTCTTCTCTCAAATATTTAAGTCTGGACCCATGGTATTGAATATATACCATAAAAGTAATAATTCTATCACAAGTAATATGACATAATTACTAATATTTATTGTACCCAATTCACTAATAAATGATCTTGTAGTATTTTCATCATATTTCATCTAAACGACGTTGTATGGAGTTCAAGGTCTATTCTCAGACCAGTTTTTTTATTTCTTGTGGTGCTGGTAATATAATTTTACCGCCATTGGTATGTGCATATCCGCTTTTTGCATTGACAAAGAAATAGTATAAAAGGCTTCTAATTCGCCAGAATGACAGAAGTAGACGGCTTAAAAAATTATATAATTAATTCCCAGTTTGTAACAATTCACTAATTATTCCTTAAGATTCTTGAAATAATGAAAATTTATAATGAGAATTTATATCTCTAAAGCAAAATATTGTTTATTAATTTTTTAAACTGTTAAACTATTTGTACATGAAGGATTAACCCTGTTATTTTATAAATATTTGTTCAGTATTGTTCATGAAGCTGCTTTCTACTATTAACCTCGCGTTATTGTCTTGATAAAGGGAATAAACATTCCCGAATATGTAACGAGTATGTATGCTCGAGTATGTAACAAAGCTCGAGTATGTAACAAAGAATTTATTTTGCCCAACTAAAAGTTTTGACTGACATACCTATACCCTGATATACCCTGACATACGTTTACTACTACTTTGCTACTTTGGGTCTCTTAAACCTATATATAGGTCTAAAAGTAACTTTTTTTGTCAACCCCATGGTGTAGTGTGTCTTTGGATAGGTCTCTCAAAAATATTATAGGTTTATGAAAATAATATTTCGATTAAGAGATCTATTTGTGAAATATTAAGCTTTAATATGCCAATTTTTGTTTGAGTCAAGTGTCCCCCACCCCCACTCCCAGCCAAATAGCTGTTCCTGGATATGTGAAAAAAATTACGATAGTAGTATATATAACTAAGATAAAAGGAAAAGTATAACAGCTAAGTAGGCCTTATTAGTTTACGAGTAATAGTCGACAAATCAAATCGGGCGGCAGCCGCATCATTTAAACTGTATATTATTGGTTATGTTGAACGTCAAACTCGACAACATCAATTTTGGCTGACTAAATTATTGGTTATGAAATTTTTTAGACATATGAGGTGACATATGAGGATGATATTAAGTCATAAGAGTAATAGCAACTACGGAGCACTACATTGCGCTGGGCCCGACACGCACTTGGCCGATTTATTTTAAATTAAAATTAAATGTCTCTAGGGTTTAACATGTGTGAATGTGGTGGAAGAAACATAGTCCATGGCTTGTTTAATAGGCCTTTTTACGGTTAGTTAAGCGCATGCGGATCCACCAAATTTGAAAGGCGGGAATATGCAACTTTCGGGCAATTACTTAGTTATACGTCAAAAAGTTGGGGCAATCTTTGACGTATAATATGGCGGAATTTGATACATGAGTACATCAAAATTTGAACTATAAAAAGGACTATTTACTGAGTTTTGTGAATTTTGGCGTTTGCCAGAACCAGGCTTCTACGATGTTACTTTCAACCATTTTATATAATAATGCATCAAGAAACGTATGAAAAATGTTGGTTATTATTATCCCTGTTGTTTATCATTTTTTTTATATATTATTGGTAATGGGAAATAAAGTTATTATATAATTTTAATAATTTTATTTAAACATCAAATTTGATTCAAAATTTATTTATTCATTTATAACATCATAATAATTATATAACATCATAAAACATAATAATTTTTAATTTTATAGAAACAATTTAGAGGTATGTCTATTAATGTTTTAATTATAATTTGTAATTAATTTTAATTTTGTAATTTTTAGCCTATGATTAAGATGTTAGTTTTCACATCGAAACTAGTAAGGCAAATAAATTATTAAAATTATATAAGAACTTTATTTCCCATTACCAATAATATATAAAAAAACGTATAAAAATGTTTCAATTTACTGATGAATTAGAAATTGTTTTAAAATGTATAATATCATCTAAAACATGGTTGCAGTGGGTAAATCATTTCTGCCTCTTAGTGTTGGAACTTTGTTGGAACATGGGCTAGAGTATTTATATTGGAAAGAGCTATATTTCGCCGGAGATTGTAATTGAAACGGGATTCAACAATGAAAATTTTATTCTCCTGTGTTTGTGGATCATATTTTGTAAAATAAAATTGCATAATTGTTACATTTTCCAATTGTTGATTTTAAATGGTCCAGAATAATCGTAAAGGTTTTCAATGTTATTTTTAAAGCTTTTAATGCATTAGATGCTGTAGTCAAGTTGACGTTTTTATTTTCAAATATCTTCAATTTCATATTTTTTTTAAAGTAATCCATGGATTTTCTTCAATAATTTAATATCTCTTCAGATAATTCATTATTCCTTTCTCCACCACGATTTCGTCTAACCATCTCGGATCCATCCTTCTTATAACGTCTAATTATAGATTTAGCGTTGTTTTTATTAATACCTGCTATTTCTGTTGATTCTGCAATTGTTTTACATTCTTCATAACATTTTATAAAAATCTCCCTTTTGTCTAAACTTGTTTTAGAATAATTAACCTATTTTTTATTAACCGAACCTAACCTCTACAGGGTTCAAGTACAAGTAATGCATCTGTGTATTCTATGACATGTGTCTTAGACTGTGATAATTATTACTAGTTTTATTTCTCATTTCTTCATCGGAAAATGTACGAATTATTATTATACGTTATTGGAAAAACTTAAACAAAGCTTTAAACAAATATCTAACTAGTTTCGTATTAAAAAATGTTTTTATTTCCGCGCCGATCGTAAAAAATCTAATCTAAAATATGTCTATGTCGATGTGTCTTCTCAATAATCTCGAGTTATTGATAAGCTACATCGGCATCAACGAAATTTTTATTTAAAAAAATCATTTTCGCCAATGTTATTATACAAAATATAATATATTTGTTTCTTCCATTCGATTTTGAAGTCTAAATGTGTGAAGCCGAGTTATTAAACTAATCTAATATAGAAACATTAATTGCAATAATCTGTAAACCTCGACGACTAAACCAACATTTCCATTAATTAATAAACCGATTTAATTTTCCGTTTCTTTGTCCCAGGTGAGTTTCAATACCAAAGCAAATCCAGCAAATTTTCTCAGGAAAATAATTCGCATTGTTTTGTGAAGAGGTTTGTAATTTTTTTGAAATTCTTCTTTTTAATTAAGACTTCAAACAAATATTATTAAAATAATTTACATCGCCCAAATTTATATTAATTTGTGAAGAAAAAACATTATGTGTTGTGGTTAATTAGAGTTTAAGAAAGGTTAATTTGAAATTAAAAAAGATTAATTTCTAGTTTAAAACATATATATATATATATATATATATATATATATATATATATATATATATATATATATATATATATATATATAATAGTAGTTTTAAAAATTTGATCTATAATTAATATTAAAAATAAATTCCAAGCAAAAGCAAAAGCGTTGTAACTCAAACAGATTGCGATCTTTACAATCTAGTCTGCTCAAATGTATGGTTATTTAATCTATTATTGTCTTCATTGCTCACGTAAAAGCCCGCATCTGACTTGTTTTTTGAAGCGCCTTACGCTTAATGATCTTACTTTCTTAGGTATATCGTTATATATCTTTGACAAGTTATACAGAAATGACCTTTCGTATAGGCAGGTTTATGTGCAGGCGGAGTTATTAATGATTTCCTTCTGATATTAATGTTATGGACATCGGTTCTCTATTTGATTTTTTGGTATAAATATGCCGGACTCTGGTTGAATATTATTTTGAGAAAAAACGCAGAAGAGCGCAATTTTCTGAGGTTATGCATGCTCAACTAATGTATTTCTTTTATTTTATGCGACACATGATTCCATTTTGGAATTCCACAAACCAGGCGGATGCAACAATTTTGGATTCGCTGTGGTCTTCATCTTCTTTGCGGTATGCAAATCAATACAACTACCATACACAGTAGGAACAGTGCTACGGAACCAAGGTGTCACATAAGATCTTCATTGTAGCCTTATTTAAAATATTTTTGTTTGTGTAAATAAGTTTTAAATTACAGAATGCTCATTTTATACAATTGTTTACATGAGATTTAAAGCGTAACTCAGTATCGAAAAGTAGCCCTAAATTACGAGATTCCTCTACTATTTGAATTCGTTTGCCATTCACAACAATTTTTATCTTATCACCAAACTGTTTCATTGCTGCATGCCTGCCAAATAGTAACCCTACCGTCTTGTCAGGATTAATACATAAAGAATGTTTGCAAGAGGATTCGGCTAGCTTGCACAGGTCCGCATTTATTTTATTGATTGTCTCCTCTAACTTTTGTGGCGGAAATGATGCATACAGCTGGGTATCATCCGCGTAGTAATGTACCTTGCAGATAGTCATATTTGTGTTTAACTGACTTATATAAAGAGAGAACAATAGCGGTCCCAAAATGGATCCTTGTGGAAACCCCTGACTTATTATTACTTCTTGAGATCTCGCATCTTTATATGTCACAATCTGTTTTCTGTTGGAAAGGTATTTTTTAATTAAATCTATCGCTAGATAGTGTAATGTTGCAAATAATAAGTCGTGATTTATACAGTCGAACGCTTTTGTGTAGTCTAGCAGAACAAGTACCGTTAGATTGTTATTATCAGCCTCCAATAAGATGTTATCCGCAATATTTAAGATGGCCGTTTCATAGCTATGGTTTTTTCTAAACCCTGGTTGATCAACCGGTAGTAGGTTATTGTTGTCTACAAATGACATTAGTTGTCTAAACATAATTTTTTCAAGTATTTTAGATATAGTTTGAAGGACGCTTACAGGACGTAATTGTTTAAATTCCTTAAGACCTGAGACTTTAGGTAGAGGAATAACGAGAGATGTTTTCCACGCAGTAGGGAAATGGCTCTGGAGGAGACATGAGTTTATAATATATACTAGAAGTGAGTTGTTATATGGACCACAAAAATTAGCATTTTCACTGTTACAGCGTCAACTCCCTTAGCATTAGTAGTAATTGCGTTTAAAATAAAAAATATATCTGAAACTTCTCCGATTTCTACTAGCTTGAAATTAAATTTACATATAATGTTGAGTTTAGGCTAATTTTTATATAAATTTATTGTGTCCTGAACGTTCTAAGCAGCAATCTGTTTTACCGAGTCGATAAAAAGATTATTGATTTTATTAACATCAGCTAAATGAGTTGGACGTTCGTTGGTTTTATTATTTTTGCTATACACGTCTAGAGATTCAAGATCTTTCCAAAGATTTCTGGATGTGCTCGATCTGAGTCTGTGGTTTAGTTACGCTTTTAGATAGATATTTTTTTCTTTGAGAATAGTCTTGTTTAGCAAGTTTCTAAGTTCTATATAATAATTAAAATGCGCGAGACTATTCGTGCGTTTGTATTTTTGTAGTGCAGCATCTTTCATTTGCATCATTAATATTATATTACCTGTTAGCCATGGTGCAGGCGGATTTGAACATCTTTTTATAACCACAGGCGCATGGTACTCAAATAAAGAAAGTATTACGTTATTGAAATATTGGATTTTTTCATCTATATCTGAAATGTAAAAGATATTATAAGTGGCAAGTTTTTTAGGTGCTCATCGAAAAGATTGCGATTGAACTGTCGGAAATCTCTGAATGTCTTGAAAACTGGTGTAACTCTTCTATTCGGTCCTTTAAAACAGCAATAAATAATTTCATGGTCAGTTGGTAAATTCTGATTTTATTGTACGCCACTACTTGATTTCCCTGTCGCGTTAGAGCAAATAACTACATCAATTAACGTACAGGTATTTCTAGACAGTCGTGTTGGTTCGGAGATAATTTGTTTGCGATCTAAGTCACCTAACATTTTATACAATTTAGTGCAAACATTACTTTCCATATCTAGCAAATCAATATTAATATCCCCCATACAAACCACCTCATCGCATAGGAGTTTGTAATAAAATAGTTATAATAGTTCTTCAATATAATAGTTCTTCAAAATTTTTCTATAAAATCATTGATATTGTAGTTTGGTGGGCGGTGTATTACTCCTATACAATACTTCTTATGCGACACCCTGATTTCTATCCATAAATATTCAAAACTGTCACACTGATCAGAATCGATCGTTTTAAAATCAACAAGATTATTAATGAACATGCATACCCCACCCCCTCTTCTGTCTCCTCTATTTTTCTTTACCAGAGTATAACCAGGGACCTGCAAAATATCATCATCAGTACTATCCGTCAACCATGTTTCACTGATAAGGAAAATATCACACCCGGTACTAATAATATGTCCCTTAAATTTAACGAAGCCAGACAATAATGAGCGAGCGTTTACATGAGCTACCTTAAAGTCACGGTTACCTAGATTGTCAGTTGCCATAATCAATCCTATTTATTAAAATTTGCAATAGGTTTTTATAACTTGTACATTTGTCTGGGTCACCTACAACGTAATTTATATTGAAAGTCGACTTATTTAATTTATTATATTCTATACAGTTAACGCACTTAAACTCAGTAGCTTGACAGGTTTTGAACTCATGATTTTCTGCACATTTTCCACATGTGACATTTTTCTTAAAGTTTTTACTAATATGACCCAATAAAGAACATTTGTAACATTGTATAATTGACAAAAAGGCAACACAGGTACATGAGCTTCATCCTACAAATATTTTATTACCATTCTTAAGTACTTTTCGCCGCAATTCGTTGGTTACCTCAATCACTAAATTACAATGGCTTCTGTACTTAATTTTTCTAACTACTTTTATTTGTTCGGTATCAACATTAAAATAATTTAACGCAATTATATCACGAATTAAAATGTATTGTCCTCTTCCTCAGCTTGCCCTAAAACAATGTTTTTAATCAGTAGGCGCGGTTTCCACTTTTACGTTTTTTCGATTCGGTAATCCGCACTTAATGACTGCTTCAGATTCTCAATTAATACATTTCCAGATCTGTCGCCACTAAATCTAACAATTAACCCATTTTTAACACTCGTCTCGAGTCAATTTTAACATTCAGAATTACTGGATCCATTTGTGTATCCAGCACTTGTTTGCTATCAAACTTTTTTTCACTCGCATCACTCTAACTTGCACCTTGATGTGTGATAAGGACGTCGATAGTTTTCTTGCCTACCACCTGACTGTACGAAGGTTGTAGATTAGAAATACAATCTCGGTTTTTTTTCTAGACTGATAATGTTTTCTTTTTGCAGCTGGTTTTCGGTATCCATTTCCTTAATTAGTTTACATTGACCCGCAACAGTGCACTGTTATCTTGTTCATCTTATTTACTAGGGCTACAAGACCTGCAGTACCACTGATCCTTATTAACAACACGATATGCTAAGACTTTAAGCACATGTTCAAGACACTTTTCATGTAATGATGTCGCACACTTTACACTTAATTTTTGTTGTGTTTTTTTGGAATATAATTCTTACAGAACTTGCACTTAGAGGCATTTTTGTGTGGATCGGGGTCGGAAACACTTTCCTCGTCCGACGCCATCTTCATTATAACAATGGCTTATGGGTGTATTGTTCCCAAGCTAGGTGATAACGCCTTTTTACAGGAATGTATTATAAATTTAAGTTGTTGCACTGCGATGGGATTATTCCATTTTCAAGACATACGTTAAATCTTTAATCCATGTTATTAGCGTCTCTCCTCCAAGTTTTACATTTTGGGCGATACCATTATCAAACAATACAGTTAAACGGATTTGGCGATAAAAAAACAGGTTTTTTCCTTGCAAATAGATAAAAGCACAGGCATTGATAATAATGCTATGGCTCCTTGTATCGGATGGATTTTAATCACTTAATGAACGAACTGTTTTTAATGACTATATATTTGAATATCTATTTATATTATAACTTAAATAATTACAATGAGAATAATCTACTTGTTTTTTTTTTAACTCACACTGTTAAAAACTAAAAAATCAGTAAATGTTTAAAAATCAAAGTCCAGGGTTGCCAATCTAGCTTCGCATCCCGCTGGCCACCACCACAATGCAAATCTAATGTGTTTTATCAGATATGTTGATGAAGTCACCATACACGAGATTTTTTTTTTTTTTTTAAAGGCTACCGACAAAAACGACCTCAGATGAGATTTTTAAGTTTAGCAATGATTTTGTCACTGTTCACGGTATGTATATGATTGGATGAAATGTGTTGCTCTAAGTACCGACTGAGCACGTGCAATTTACGATATCGTTAAAAAAGAGACGTTTTTAAATGTCTGTTTGGGCTAAAACACGAATCTTTGGTATTTTTGAAAGAACGCCATCCATCTAAAAAGATATTATTTTTTCATTCAAGGATAGATTCCACGATTTGGAGTGGTTAATAAAACTGGTTTATTTGTGCTCCATATTTAATGCATTCAATGAATTGTATTTAATCTTGCAAGGCTTTGATTTAAATATTTTCAGAGTATTTGGAACAGTCGCTGCCGTAATTAAAAAAAGACTCTGTGGAAACAACGACTTTCAAAAGGAAACATTAAATATTTTGAAACATAAAATTGATACATCAAATGATACATAAAATTACTGTAACCTTTGCAAACTATGATGATGAAGATTTACATCTAGACACACTACCAGTTTCAATTCCATATCTGTCAGATCTAATAAATAGTTTAGACTACTTTACGGATATCCCGTTAAATAATATGTGGATTAAAGGTTTTTTTTTCTGTCGAAATTGAAAGATAAGAAATATTTAATCTTGGTGAACAAGGATTTATAGATAATTTAGTTGAAATTTCGTGCGATACTGATTTTAAAAAAAGTGTTTGAAACTGTAACACTTATTAATTTTTTGTTGCTCTAATCAAAAGGGGTATCCGCAAGCGAAAAAGCGATACATTTTTCAATGACTTTTGTCACTACTTATACGTGTCCAAGATGCGTTCTCAGCCTTGGTGTACTTTTACTAGATGTTGAACCGAATTTGAAAATAAAGCTAACATCATTACCTACTACTTTCAAATTGTTATGTGATGACAAACAACATCATCCCTCGCACCAAGAACAATATATGTAAATTAAAGTTTACTTATTTATATTACCTATTTTTTTACATATTACCAATATTTTTCTAATTCAAATATTTTGCAATTTTTGTGTATGAAATAAAAAAACAAATATCTTGGTTTTTATTAAAGAATAAAATTTGTTTCATAAATAAATGGGTTTTTTCGTAAGGTGGGTCGGGAAAAATTTTAAAACCTCGTACCGGGCCGCGGTCAAGAAAGTTTGGGAAACGATGCTCTATGCTATTTTATCCTCATCAACTATTCCATTCTCATCCACTATTCCATTAAAACAAATTCTATCTAAATGTCCACTAATCACAAATACTGAACACTTATTAAATAGTAGGAATTACAAACTCTAAGTGTTTTCAGTTACAAACGATAGATAATGCGTTTCTGCGTCGTGACTTTTATTTACTTCGTCGTAATTCTTACAAACATTTATATGAATTTCGCTTGTAATTCTTTAATTATTAGGTGTACTTTTACCTTATGTGATTCATGGGCGAATGGGGTAAAGAACAATCCCGTTAATTTTATTGTTCATATTTTTTTGAATATCTTCATGTGTTATAAAAATAAATTTAAATTTAAAACCAGGTGAAATATTCCGAGATAAATTTATCAAACAAATTGAACTTGTTTTACTAGCTATTTATATTTTGGTAAAGTTAGCAAATTATCGTTGACGTTTTCGCGCGGTTTTTTTATAATCCCGGTAAAACTTTACTACAATTGTATAATATGTACAAGATAAAACTGCGATTTACTTCTGCGGTTATACAACCGCTACATTTTTACCCCTTAAATAAAATACGAAAAACAAGCAATTGGTGTCTCCCCATTTCTTAATTAATGTATAGAGAGTAAATCTAACGAAGCAATTAATTAAAATTAAATTGTTTCCGGCAATTTTCAATCTACTATTTAAGTCTACGAAAGCTAATCTTATATCAAAAGCTAAATTTTACCTTTATATTTATTACAAAATATATTTTAAAGAAAAATATTTTTCAAATGCTTGATAAATATCAAGACTATGTATAAAATTATGCATAAAATAAAAAATCAGTATAAAAAGAGTAAGATTGGAGTAAAACATGGTGTAAGATTAGGTGGCGAGGGAGGAGAGCTTTGTCAGAATAAATATTGGCACAGCGAAGGGATTCTTGTTATGCTTTTTTAGGATTTATGACTCCCGAATGTCTGTGTATTTAAATTATAGCTTTTCCTTAAGATTTTTCACGAAAATGTATTTATTTTACGAATTATTTTAACTAATTATAGCACTTATATTTCATTAAATCCTTCAATATTCTAGCTCCACAATTGCGTAAAATAAATCAGAGTGAAGTCTAGGAAGAATTCACAGGATAATATATAATTTTTAATTCATTAATCAAACAGTACTTCCTGATAATACAACTGTCATCTATAAATCAATAATAAATAAACATATAGCGCAACCTTGTGTTTCTTCCCATAAACAAACAAACATTCCCATAAATAATTATGAATGTTAATATCCTATGGAACACGTCGTCTGTAGGTCTTGCCTAGCCTAGCCCTGTTCAGTCTTATCCAGTCGTGTCCCGAATTATATAGCTAGAACAGTGTTCTCTAGCCTTGTACAGTCATTTCTACTCTTCTCAAATCTTCTAAATTTTTGTATAATGTAGTCCAAATTTGCTTAGCATTGTTTAGTTTTGTCTTATTACGACTTATAATGTCTAAATGTATCTAATCTTACCTAGTGGTGCCTAGTCTTGGGAAGTTTTCTCTAGTTAGGCTTTATTTTGTCTCATATTTTCTGCTCACATCTGGACTTGTCAGTCTTATCCTGTTTTATATGATATCGCTAAATATTATCTAGATTTTACTGCTTATATTTGGTTTCAACTGAATAATTTAGTCAGTTCTACACCTCTTTGAACTTGTCTAGTTTAATCTCGTTTTAACTACATTGCTCTGATTTGGTATAGTTCGGTCCTATCTCGTTTTAACTAGTATTATCCGATTTTGTTTGGTTTTTACTTGGTTTTGCCAAGTTTTGTCTTTGTCTGGTCTTCTCTTATTATGTCTGATCTTTGCTGGTCTAGTCTAGTTTTGACTGATAATGTCTGGTCTTGTCTGGTTTAATCTGCTATTGTCCGGTATTGCCTGGTCTTCCCTGGTTTTGTCTGGTCTTCCCTGGTCTCGTCTGGTCTTGTCTGTTCTCGCCTGTTCTTGTTTGGACGTGTCTCGCCATGTATGGTCTTGTCTGGTCTTGTATGTTCTTGTCTGGCCTTGTCTGGTCTTGGCGGGTATTGTCTGGTGTGGTGTAGTCTGCTCTGGTCTTCTATGGTCTGGTCTGCACTTGTATGGTATTTTCTTGTCTTGTATGGTCTTCTCTGGTCTTGTCTTGACATAGCAGGTATTCTCTGGTCTGGTGTGGTCTGGTATGCCCTTCTGTGGTCTAGTATGGTTTTGTCTGGTCTTGCTTGGTCTTATCAGGTCTAGTCTAGTCTTGTCTAGTCTTGTATGGCCTTGTATGGTCTTGTCTGGTCTTGTCTAGTCTTGTCTGGTTTTGTCTGGCTTGTCTGGTCTTATCTGGTCTTGTCTGGTCTTGTCTCCTCTTGTCTGGTTTTGTCTGGGCTTGTTTGGGCTTGTCTGGTTTGACTGGTCTTGTCTGGTCTTATCCGTTCTGGTCTGCTCTTGTATTGTCTTTGCTGGTCTTGTCTGGTCTTGTCTTGTCCTGTCTGGTCTTCTTTGGTCTTGTATTTTCTTGCGTAGTTTTGTCTGATATTGTCTGATGTTGCCTGGTCTTTTACGGTCTAGCCTGGTTTTTTCTGGCTTTATCAGGTCTGGTCTGGCCTTGTCTGGTCTTGCCTGGTCTTGTCTGATATTTTCTGGTCCTGTCTGGTCTTATCTTGTCTATTTTTGCCTGATATTGTCTGGTCTGGTATGGCCTTGACAGGAGTTGTCATTTATTACCTGGTCTAGTCTTGTCTGGACTTTTCAGATATTCTATGGTCTGGTGTGGTCTGGTCTGGCCTTCCCTTATCTGGTCTGGTTTTGTCGGGTTTTTCTTCGTCTTTTCTGATCTTGTCCAGTCTTGTTTGATCTCGTCTGATATTTTCTGGTCTTGCCTGGTCTTGTCTGGCCTTGCATGGTCTTGTCTGGTCTTGTCTGGTCTTGTCTGGTCTTGTCTGGTCTTGTCTGGTCTTGTCTGGTCTTCTCTGGTCTTGTCTGGTCTTGTCTGGTCTTGTCTGGTCTTGTCTGGTCTTGTCTGGTCTTGTCTGGTCTTGTCTGGTCTTGTCTGGTCTTGTCTGGTCTTGTCTGGTCTTGTCTGGTCTCGTCTGGTCTCGTCTGGTCTTGTCTAGTTTTGTCTGGTTTTGTCTGGTCTTGTCTTCTAGTTTGATCTTGTCTGGTCTTGCCGGGTCTTGTCTGGCCTTGCATGGTCTTGTCTGGTCTTGTCTGGTCTTGTCTGGTCTTGTCTGGTCTTGTCTGGTCTTGTCTGGTCTTGTCTGGTCTTGTCTGGTCTTGTCTGGTCTTGTCTGGTCTTGTCTGGTCTTGTCTGGTCTTGTCTGGTCTTGTCTGGTCTTGTCTGGTCTTGTCTGGTCTTGTCTGGTCTTGTCTGGTCTTGTCTGGTCTTGTCTGGTCTTGTCTGGTCTTGTCTGGTCTTGTCTGGTCTTGTCTGGTCTTGTCTGGTCTTGTCTGGTCTTGTCTGGCCTTGTCTGGTCTTGTCTGGTCTTGTCTGGTCTTGTCTGGTCTTGTCTGGTCTTGTCTGGTCTTGTCTGGTCTTGTCTGGTCTTGTCTGGTCTTGTCTGGTCTTGTCTGGTCTTGTCTGGTCTTGTTTGGTCTTGTCTGGTCTTGTCTGGTCTTGTCTGGTCTTGTCTGGTCTTGTCTGGTCTTGTCTGGTCTTGTCTGGTCTTGTCTGGTCTCGTCTGGTCTCGTCTGGTCTTGTCTGGTTTTGTCTGGTCTTGTCTTCTAGTTTGATCTTGTCTGGTCTTGTCTGGTCTTGTCTGGTCTTGTCTGGTTTTTTGTGGTATTATCTTTTCTTTGTTGTGGTTTGGGGTATCTACCAGCCTGCGTGCGAGGCTCCCACTCACTGAACCCCCTCTTTCAGTTGATTTTAGTATGCGCCACCCCGGTGTCGCTGGCGCATTCATTTAGGGTGTGCAGCCTGCCGCCATTGCTTGCCGCTTGCCATGGCTTACTGCCGCCCTAGTTTTGTCATTTCATCAGAGATGATTTCATTTGTGTTTTTAATCAATTATCTCTGCTTAGCATTTTTTTTTCTTCTCTCGCTTTTTGGAACATTATCTTCTTTGTATTACGTTCTTCAACATGTTGATAGCTATTGTCCAGCCCTCCTCGCTTGTGAGTAGCATTTCCCCGATGTTTTCGCTTGTCAAGTCGCTAGTGTCTTTTACGCGTTACCTTTCTGCGTCCTATATGGGGCGGTGTGTGTTCAGATCTATCCCTTTCCTCATAGCAGTACCAGCACGTAGCATTAATCCTCTTTAGTATTTTGAACAGGTAAGTGCCAGAAATGCCGTGTCCTGTCCTGGCTTGGGTTATGTAGGGGTCTACCTCGCCCCAGTGTTTCGCCAGGGTCCTACTATGAAGATAAATCCCTCCCTCGCTTCCTATCTGTTAGCCGTTCCTTCTTCTTGCAGTTGGCAACGTTCCAACACGAGGAGTTTTACGGGGGGGTCCTGGCGGTAGCCAGCGCGGCCTCTGTAGAGACAGTTCTGTATGCTGCCGATATTCTTATGTCCATTCTTCTGTTTACTTTTTCTAGTTTGGCAACTTGGTGTATATATTTTAGCGCGCTAGTACACACTGAAGCTCCATACAGGATGATGGATGGAGGCTTTCGTGCAGATGTTCGGTCATTCGTATATCCTTATCTATGTAGACGTACAGGTATTTTAACGAGTTTCTGGATTCTATTGTTTCCACGTTAATTTTTATCTCTGGTCTGGTGAGTTGCGTGCGATCACAATTAGGGAACAACTCGACGAAACGGGCATCAAATTAGCAGCCGAAAAAACAGAAATCATCCTTATTTCTGTTTTTTAGGCTGCTAATTTGATGCAGATTTCGTCGAGTTGTTCCGTAATTGTGATTAAGGCGTGTTATGCTTTCTCTTTTAAAGTTTCACTGATCCTTACAGACACGACTAGTGCAAGATCGTCCGCGTATGCTACCGCCGTCACACCGCTTTCCATTTTTAGTTTCAAGATTTTATACAAGAAAACTTTGCACAGTGTTGGTCCAAGTACCGATTCTTATGGCACACCGCTGGTTGTCTATATTTTTGTTCCCGCATCCGTCACCACGTATCTCTCTGTTAAATATTATTTAATTAAATTTAGGAGGTATTCGCTGATATTTCTCGTTGTCAATGCATCAATTATGCCTTTCCAGGGTGCCGTGTTAAAGGCATTTTAATGACTAGTGCTAAGAGTATACATACTTTTCTGTTCTTAGTTGCCTTCTGTTTAATTTCGTTGGCCTTTTCCAGAACTTATCGCGTCCAGTGTATATTTTCTGCTCCTGAAGCAGAAAATTGCTTGGCGTGTATGATTTCTTTGCTTTCTAGTTCTTATTACAGTCTTGATTTATTGAGAGCCTATATTAGTGTACCCAACAAGTTTATGAGGAAGATCGGTTTGTAGGCCTTCACGCCTTGCGCATTTTTTTTTTGGGGGTATCTGAGTGAACTTGTTTGGAGACCTTCCAAATGTCTGGAAATTTACCTTCAATAATATATTTGTTCATAACGCTGGCTACTGTCTCCACTTTTTTGTTAGACACAAGTTTTACAAGTTTTTACAAGACAAAAGTTCTGGTCTTGTCTCGTCTTGCCTGATCATGTCTGGTCTTGTCTTGCTTTGTCTAGTCTTGTCTGGTCTTGTCTGGTCTCGTCTGGTCTTGTCTGATATTGTCTTGTCTTCTCTGATCTTGTCTTGTCTTGTCTGGTCGTGTCTGGTCTTGTCTGGTCTTGTCTGGTCTTCTATCGTCTGGTCTGGTATTGTCTGGTCTTGTGTGATCATGTGGGGTTTTGCTTGGTCTTGTCTGGTCTTGTCTGGTCTTGTCTGGTCTTGTCTGGTCTTGTCTGGTCTTGTCTGGTCTTGTCTGGTCTTGTCTGGTCTTGTCTGGTCTTGTCTGGTCTTGTCTGGTCTTGCCTGGTCTTGTCTGGGCTTGTCTGGTCTTGTCTGGTCTTGTCTGGTCTTGTCTGGTCTTGTCTGGTCTTGTCTGATCTTGTCTGGTCTTGTCTGGCCTTCTCCGGTCTTGTTTGGTCTTATCCGGTCTTGTCTAGTCTTTTTTAGTCTTGTCTTTGTTTTCATAGGTTTTTCTCAGTATACTGAAAAAAGATTTACTTTTGGTCTATGACGAAGGACTACAGAAACATTCAGAATACTAGTCAATAACGATTAGAAAGGATGTTCGATTCTTAAAGAAAGCTATCCTAAATTGTTAGCTTGAGTCTAAATTATTTGCATTAGCATGTCTAGCAAAGTAAGTGGACTAACAAAGCAGATATTTTTATAAATCTTTTGTACCTTCTACTTTATTGGGATTTTTTTTGATGTCATGTGAATACATATTGATCGTGAATGTCATTATTAAAAATAATAAACAGCAGCTAACTTAGTTGGAAATATTGTATAACATATCATGAAATATATAAATCATTGACTTGTAACCATTAACTTATGTAACTACCATTCTACCTGACAGAGATGAACTAATCGAATTAATTTCCAACTTCCCATAACAAATGGGGCTTATGTATTAATGTATTGTGGTCAATTCTATCGACCGCGTTTCTATTGTACACATAATAATTGTTGTGGATAGCAGAAGGTAGATGGATGCAGTCATCTACTTTCTGCTACTCACACTAATTAAATATTTGGTAGAAAACGTTTTTTTAGCTAGGTGTTTATTTTTGCAGAATTCTTGGTTATTTACAGGATTTTCTAGTTCTTTATTCATATAGTAATTATTTATTTTCTTATGTTATTTTTCTTAAGCAGTTGGATTTATTATTGCACATTTATTATTGCACCTTCAAAAACACTTTTTCTTCGTGTTTATGTTCAATTTTAGTACATTTCATGTAAGATTTATATTTGTATTGTGTTTATTAAGTTGCGGAAGAGGCGCCGTGATTTAAATTGGATTCCCAAGAAGGTTTCCGTGTAACGCTTCCATAAAAATGGTTTAAAAAATAAAAATATTGCTTTAGCATCGCAAAAGTTGTATCGAATTTGGAAATACGCAAAACACAAACGAGTCCGCCGGCTATATATAGATATATTGAATACATAAGGGCAAATGTGAAATAAGCGATGTAATTTCGTCCGGCACCGCGGCGCGTCGAACCGAAAAATATATCGGATGTAGGTAGGTGACATATGCTATTTGGGGAACGTGTTCCCATAAAAGGGTACATAACCAGCATGTATTGATTAAACTGTCTCCCAGGCTTTATATATATATATATATATATATATATATATATATATATATATATATATATATATTTGTTTAATATGTACTTATTTTAAACGAATATCTCGCTACACACCTTTAAGAAATGGAACTGTCTTTTTAGCCCACAACCTTTTTACCATAAACAAAACTACACCTAAAAAATGTGAAATAAAAACCTCACCCTATATTTGCCTCCCTCATTTATTTGTGAAAGGGATATTTTAAGGTTATTACCCTGAAGAAAAAATACGTCTGAAACAGATGTTAGCTAAGTGAGATATATATATATATATATATATATATATATATATATATATATATATATATATATATATATATATATATATATATATATATATATATAAATTATAAAAACTTTTAGATTTTGTATAAGACAAAGAAACTTTTTTTCTGCAAAGAACATAAAATATGACGAATCGAGTAGGAGTATGATATCGATTAGGAATCTCCATCGATATACTAGTTTGTTTCACTTTTCTAATAAATGATCGCCATTGGTATAGAAATGCCTGTTTCTAAAGTAATTTCTTGAAATCAAGAAAGAATTTATAAATGCTTTAATAAAAAAGTGTTTGGTATACATTGACAATTTTTCTCGTAAAATCTGTAGAGATGTCAACTTATTTTTATTTACATTGTTAGTCGTTATTTGTTAAATTATATGCATAACAAAAAACCACAACCAACAACCGCTGTAATTTTGATAAATTTACTTTTTTCAGTTTATTTTTTACTAATTTATTTTTTTATTATTTTATATTTAAGATTATTATTCTTCTCCTTCATATTTTGTAGCAAACATTATTCCTGATATATATATATATATATATATATATATATATATATATATATATATATATATTCATATATATATATATATATATATATATATATATATATATATACATATATATATATATATATATATATATATATATATATATATATATATAAAGGTTTTCGCGGATAGAAACATGTGTTGGTTTGTTTTCTCGGGGATTCCGCGATGATGTTGAGGGTTGCTTCTGAAAAGAACCGGATTCTCGAAGAGATATATGCGTCCGTGCGGGTAAACCGTTAGACGCATACATAAGTATGATTAGTTACTTATTTTCCGTTTCCGGATCACCATAACAAATCAAACCTTCAGTTTCCAAACATCAGCCACATATGTGGCTTTGTCATTTTCTAGTATCAGGTCCTCCTCTATGCAAGTATTTCTCATACTGGGGCACACAGCCAGATGTTGGTGGTCTTGAGAAGCGCTTTATTTTAGGTCGCTGTTACATCGTGCGACACCCGTTCTTAGCGTATTGAGCGTCCTCAATGTGGGGAAGGGTAGATGTTGTAAAGGGGCCAGCTCTTCATTTGCCTCGATCCGTGTGCCGATGGTAGCCACTTGTCAAGGGTTTGTTTGCTGTGCTTCAGGTGTAATCGCCAGGGGTATTGTCGACCGCATAAAGCTCTTCCGAAAGTTAAAAGTCTATGCTGTTGGATTTGGTGCCCATATAAGGGATGTTTCTGGTCGGTTTCTTGTTTTTTTTTGCTCAGCCCCCCGCAGCAACACAGCTCCTGATTTTCATTGCGGTCGGATTCAGGTAGCCAGACACCATGTGCACCGTCTAGTTCAGTGCCGCGTCAACGTGCTTGGTAAAGCATAAAGCAAGAGCCTAAGTCCGGAGTGAATGAGGTTGTGCTCCCCATTATGTGTTTCTTACTTGACGAATATTATTGGTTCTTGTGCATACTATCCCTTTGATCTCTTGACCATATTTTCGAAAACTAAAGGTATTTCAGTGTGTTGTTATGCGCCAACTCTTGGCCCTGCCAAGCCACCCTTCAATGTATCCTCTATGTCTTTAAAAGTTTATATATGAAACGCTTTGTCTCTCCATTTGTTGGTTGATCATTGGTGTAGATATTATAGAGGATTGGCGCCAGGGCGTTGCCCTGGGGTGGGCCGTTTTTCTGAGTCCTCCACCGACTATTCCTGGACTGTAGTGTGAAGCATTTTACCAACTTAGTAAGGCGAAACTCCTTGGTGGTGTCGTAGAACTTTGATATCAGCCTCTGATAGTTCACGGTATCATAGGCAACAGGTAGATCTATGAAAGCGACTTTCGTTATCTGCTTCTGCTCAAACCCATCTTCGATATATTGACTGAGTGTTTCTGTATTTCCCTATGCAGAGTTGTGGCAGTTACAATTGCCTATCACAAACTTCAGCGGTTTGGAGTGGAAATTGCTAGTGTATTCAAAAGCATAGGCTACGGCTGGTGGAGAGGATTAAAAGCCTCTTAAAAGTATCCCAGAAAAATATTATACAAAAATTAAACTATTCTGTTAATTATTATTACCTTTATTAGCATTATTATCAACACAATACAGAAACTTCCTCACTACACAGAAAAACAGAAAAGACAAAAAAAAAAAAAAATAAGAACTAAGAACACAAACTCAAAAATATCCCCAAATACCCAAACTTAAAAACTATAAATTAAAAATTCTTTGCCCGGACTCTGTCTATGTCAGCTCTTTGCACTCTACCATCTTATGTGCCCACCTGTCAGTACCCTTTGCGCAAATGATACACAAATTCTCACTTTCCTTTAGCCAGTAACATCTTTCCTTTTCCTCATTGCCGCACCGAAACCTGGCTATTCTACATTGGATACCTTTGGAACCTCTGCTTAGATACATAGGGAGTTTGCCGTATACTCGTACACTGCTGTAATCTCGATGAAAACTGAAGCTGAACTTTTTCTATTTGTCCTATCTCATTCATACCACATATGTCGGCTACATACAACAAAATACTCCGATCACGCGCCTTCCAAACTACAATTTTTGCAACGAAACTCTATCTTTGAAAATTTATCTTTCCATGCATTCCAAAGCCTGTCAGTAGCCATCCTTTCTTAGCTTTCTTAGATATTAAATTAATGTGTTCAATATTGCACCCATTACTACAAAACATAAATCCTAATTATTTGAAGCTGCTAACCTGTTTTAACCTTTAACCTTTTCACCCCACCTATAACATTTTCACCCCACATCAAACTTCTCTCTTTCTTGTCAACTTTCTTTCTAAAAACTATCCTTAGTCTTCTTTGCATTCAAAGTTAACCTTCTTTTCTCAAAATATCTTTTATTCTGATAACTTCTAACAATATTGGTATATTTCATTTAATCTACAAATCATATACGATTGCACAACAAATATTATTGTATTTGTAAATTTAAATAATGAAATAAATATATTTGATTGCTAATTTTTAATAGCATTATCTAGACTATATTCCATCAAAGCAGAATTTGATTTAACCAGATGATTATAACATCAAACAAATTAACTTTTTCTAATTTTGCATCGGATTCTGCTTCCAATATATTGGCCTTACAACTCGGACGGGAAATATCTGTATCCCCTTTAAAGACATATTTATACCATTACTTAGTTTTTTTTATTGCCAACAATATGTTGATTACATATGGATGCAAGAATTGATTAGAAATTTGTCGTAGTGTTTTGCTAAGATAAAGTCAGAGCTCATAAAAATTTGATGACCCGCCAGAAGCTATATATCTATCAAGATGGATGGAAGATGGAATGTGCTACCACTCTTACCATATTCCCTAGAATAGGCACCCTCCGATTAATACAGCAAGTATTTTACTGGCAATTTTACTAGCTGGTAGTCAGGCTACTATCAGAAAATAATCAAATTATTGTCATGAATAGGATGGTTGCGACAGTTACTACTTGGTAATCCATACTTACATTGAATTGAAAAATGCACTTTGTTTTTTACCACACTTATATTATGTAAAAATGTTATATAACGGGTCCTTAATGGGGCAATAGATATTGTAAGAAACATTCTTGCAGTTAAAGGAAAGGTATACCGGGTAACTATATAATATGTTGCTGAATTTATCAGCAGTCTTTCGTAATAACCTAATGCATTACACATAAATCGGACTATGTTAAATAAATGTGTTGGATTTGTATTTATAGGCGATTATTGTTTAATTTACGCGAGACTCGTGAACTAATAAATGGAATTAAGCCTACCATAAAAGAAATTAAAAAAATTGTCTGCAACTGTGCATTCAAGAATCCTGCAAGAAATGATACTTTAATAAACCAAACTATACAAAAAGAAAATTAAAAATATTAGAATTCATTCACTTAAAATAAATTATTTAGTTAAGAAATATATGGTTTTTGTTTATACAAGCTTATAAAAGTACTGGCAGTAACCGGGAATTGGTTGCTCATCAAAGATTTACTGAAATGGTCGCCGTGCTGTCAATTTTACCATATGCGCTTGTAAATATAGTAGATGAAATCATGATATACAAAACTTATTGTAGAGGATTGATATTTTATAATACCATTATGGAGATTATATTGAATTAGATTTGCCTGACACTTTAGAAGTGCCTGACAATAACACCCAACAAATTAACTTTCTCTAATTTGGAATCTTGTGCTGTTTCTAATATTTTGGAAGATAAATGTTCTTACAACTCGGACAGAACATATCTGTATCTTAAATAAATATATTGAACCTGTTCTATAATATTAAGTCTTATTAAGATTTCAAAATACTGCAAAGCAAAGCTGCACTGATGAGAGATAAATTTACTATTCACTATATCGCTATTCACATAAGTTAAATAGAAAGAAATGATCTTAAAAACAATTTTATTTATCTATTACTTGTTTAGTAACATGAGAATGTACTGTGGACTGGTAATAACATGAAAATACATGTTGTATAACTCAATACCATGCGTTGCATTAGCTAGGCAAGTAGTAGTTTCAACATGGAATTTGTTTTGTAGTTTTGTAGACATAATATTATATAGCTACAAACACGTTGATTATATAATCTAATATAATCCGGCTACATAAGGTAGTTCCCCCTCAATAAGTATATATACTTGTATCTCTAATTTGTATGGTTTCTCATCAGAGGAAAATTTCGTACAATACGAGCAGCGCTCATGCAAAAACCACTAAACAAGGTAAACAGATGTTGTATGGGGTAGAGTTTCGAGTAAATCCCCTAAAATTCACACTAGCACCAATCACCAACAAACAAACTACGGCTACCAACTTTTCAAAAACAAGCATCTAAAAGTAAGTGACGAAGTCAAGTATCTTGGTACAATCCTAAATGCCAAACGGACTTGGCATCAACCCCTTAAGAAAGCCAACAAGTGTAAAATAGCATTAACAATTGCTAAAAGAACAACTGTCAAATCAGGAAGACCAAAACCGAGTATGGTATACTGGCTGTATATCACGGTTAGTTTACATAACCTAACCTAACCAAACCTAACATATGTTTCCATGGTATGGTGCACTCAACTCAATCAAAAACTGGCCATGAAGGAATTACCTAACATTCAAAGACTGGCATGCTTAGCAATCACGGGATCGTTAAAAACCGCACCAACTGCAGCTCTGAAGGTTATGACCTGCCTGCCTCCTCTAGATATCTTCATCATGGGTGAGGCAAGAATGCAAGCCTTCAGATACAGATGTAATGTCACATGGGTAGCTCTGACGAGGTCAGGACACACCACGATAACGAATGTAATATCAGAGCCAAACCTCAATATTGAGGGAGAAAACACTCTTAAAAACACAACTACGTTGGACAGAAGGCAAGGAAAGGATCACATGTGAAGGTGGACTAGACTGGTATACATAGAGCTCCAAAGAGGACAGCGGAAGAGGCGCAGGAATCTATGGAGATACAGCTTATTTGTGCCCCCTTGAATACAGGCTATCGCGATCTGAGTCCGTGAAAATCGATGAATCGAAAGATGAACTACAAAGCTAGAAACATCCGCAATTTAACGGACAGTCAGGTTACTATAAATGCCTTAGTATGCCCTGAAATTAAATCTTAAGCCACATGGAACTGCATCCAAACCCTCAAGTCTCTGGCAAGAAACAACAAGGTCACATTTGTTTTGGTACCGAGTCATACGGGACTAGTAGGAAACGAAATGCGGGAAAATTATCAAAGCATTGCTAGCAAAGCAAACGTCAGTGCTAGCAGGGACTCCTACATTACAAACCAAAACCATAGAGTAGTAAATGGGTAGCTACTAAGCACCGGCTAGAGTGGGAAAAACAAATGGTTAGAAACAGACTTAACGAATGCTAAAAATTCATCGGTTTCTTTAACTGATGAACTCCTGCAACCGACAAGGAAGCTAATCACAATTGTGGTCGGCCTACTTACGGGTCACTCTACAAGAACTTCTGCAAAAAATGGAGATATGTAGGGATGAACAACTGTGCAGACTATGCTATCAAGAGGATGAAACTGCCTCTCATAGTATCTTCCGTTTAAAGCAATTGCACGTAGGAGATTCAAGCTTATCATTACAGCAAATGAGATCGCCGTGAAAAACATGGCACATAGACCCCTAAACCTAATACAGGGACTTATTTGCACGAATGGAAAATAAAATAGGCCCTAAATATATACAACACTGCGGCATGTGTTTTTTAGGGCTTACCCCCTTGACCTATATTTGTTGTTGAAAAAAACATGGTTTCGGCAATATTAAATTATCTCTATCTTTTTTACAGATCTACTTGTAGCATTACTGAGTTTTTTTTTAAACTTAACCTTTAACAATTGGGCATATTGATTAAATATTGATATCTAAATTGATTTGAAGAATATTCGTAATGATAATGTAAGAACTCATACAAGTTTGATGACAGCCAGAAGCACCCTTCGATTTATGCTTTAGTTAAAGCAAAGAGCAGAAATTTTACTACTTACTTATGTGGACAGACTACTATAAGACTACTATCAGAAAGTGATCTAGATGTAACTGAATAAAACATTAATATACTTTCAAAAAAATGTTGTTTAAGTTATTTTTGCTGCATAAAAAAATGTATTTAAAAAACCCAATATTTTTATCGCGACATATAAACGCGTCTCTAACTTAAAAGTCAATATAAATAAATAATTACATATTCTTTATATAGATTTATTGCTATTTTAAATACCACCACCCAAAAATATTAATTTAAGGAATTACATTTGAAATATATTATTTATGGAGTCTCAAATGATGAGGATGTATAACTTACTAATTTTATATAAACGAATTAAATGTTTTATTAAGTTCCCAATTGAGGTTCAGAGCAGTTGCTCTGAAGAATAATACCATATATATATATATATATATATATATATATATATATATATACATACATATATATATATATATATATATATATATATAAATATATATATATATATATATATATATATATATATATTATATATATATATATATATATATATATATATATATATATATATATACATACATATATATATATATATATATATATATAAGTATAATACCAAAATACCAAATATATATATAATAAGTTTTGACATAGCGGTATTAATATAAACTAGCTACAAAATGTAAGAAGAGAAAAAAGTGTATCATCATAATACTTTCCGAAATATATTCTGACCGAAATTACATTTATAAAATATATACCAAACTTATTTTTCCGGAAATCAAGTTTAATGAAAACCATCAACTCTTAAAGCCTAAAGTAATATTTATAAAAATTCACACAATACTATTGTCACTACATTTTCCAACAAATCTTACAAAACATAATATGATGACAAAACATAATGCGATTTGGCGATATTACGATAATTTTATTTTGTGTTTAATAATGTAAGATTATTATTATTAATTTTTCCACATAATTTAATTCAAACAAGTTGTTAGAATAAAGTAGTAGAATAGAGTTTTTTTAATAAAACGGAAAGAGTCTGCTAAGAGAAACTGATGATTTTTCAATAAATCAAAAGGCTACACTGCCACAGTTTTGTGATTGTAAATTAAAGTGTGTATACATTTTTTTTTTGACGCAATATATTCTGTTGTGAGTATCAAATCGATTAAATTGACTTCGACTTCGTCTACAGGAGTGCTTTCTTTCTATGAATCCAATCATCTATATTTCTTTATTTATTTTCAAAATCATATATTCCTTATTGAGGTATGTTTAATTTTAACAAAATAAATTAATACTTATGGCAAAAAATCAGGTTTCAGCACCCGAAAATTGAATTAGCAGACTTAATTATAAATCAATTTTGCAACCACTGAAACATTTTTGCTGTTAAAGTAGTAACTTATGTATTATGTTGCTAACTTAATTTGTCAGCAGTATCTCGTAATAATCTAATGCATTAGACATATAAATCGGAAAATGTTAAATAAATGTATTGGATTTGTATTTAAAGGCGTCTATAAAATACATTTTTATAAATTATCTCTAACTGTGCAAACAAGAATCGTGCAAAAAATAATCGATTAATAATACTAATTCAACTAAAAAAATTAAAAATATTAAAATTCTTAAAATATAATATTTTGTTAGGGTTTCTCAATATCCGTACCGCGGTTTACGGTTTTTGAAACTTAAAAACCGCTGTTTCGGTTTCGGGTTCGGTTTTTAAGAACTTTTGGTAGTAGTGTATCATATTTGAAAGGTGATGGAACTAGATAAACTAGATATAATTCTGGTTAAAACATAGTGCAGTTCTTTTATATTTATCAAACTCCTGTTTCATAGAATTATGAGAGCGACTTGTTTGCATATAAGTATTTTTGTTCATTCATTCTTGAACAGCTTTTTGCACTTTGTCTTGCAAGGAATAGTTTAGATTAGTCACTTCTTCTAATTCTTCTGAATTTTCCGAATATTCACTTTCAACAACTTTATTGTTGTCTGGATAAAATCGTTCAAAACGATTTTCGGACAATATTAAAGAAAACTTTGTTGGAACTTTCGAAGGATCTAATTAGCATCTAGCCGATTCTGTTAATTCTAAATTTTCACGGGTCTTCAAATGTTCTATGATATTTTTCATTAAAGCTTTGCCTATATCAAAACCAATTGAACCCGTGATTTCGAAAAAGGCACGTGTCGATGAATTAAAACTTTTCAGAATCAACAAAAATATGTTTTTTGTTAAAAAAGTCATTGATGCTGAAGAAACTGAATATCGAGATTGTTAAATAAAAAACATACACGCTTTTTGGAATTCAAGATATTTTCAATTTTCATCAAGATATTTTGAATTAAAATGTTTGGACTTATGCCTTTTTTGAAATGACCAAACATTTTAGATAGTTATTATCATTTTCCAGCAATTTTTGCATTTTTATTTTATTATGTTTAAAGTTTTCACTATTCCTGCCACCGGAGACTCTTTTTCTAGGTTTAAAAGCATTTTCGGCAAGCTCACGATAAAGTGATATTATGTCATATCTGACAGATGCGTTTCGTTTCACGTGAAAGGGGCATACGTCCAGGACTCGTGCCCTTTTAATTGCTTTTTAAGTTGACTTGTGGTGTATTCACATGTGTTCTTTTCACATGTAATATGTAAAATGCTTCAATGAATGAAATGGCGTGAAAAAGTGATATTTCAAAAAAGTGTGACTCGTGCCCATTTCGAAATGACGGGTTCAATTATTTTATTTTTCAAGAATCATATTACACCTTGTGCCGTAAATATGTTAGAATCATCGCGGCTTAATGTTGTTATTGCTACGCTTACTCGAGATGAAAATTGTTTTAAGTTACATAACAATTTAAAATTAACATTTTCAATTAAATGCTATATTTCAATGATACAATGATGCAAACTAAACTAAAACATTGTCATAATACCAAATAAATTGTCATAAAAGTCTATTTACCGCAACGTGAGCAAATATATAAAACCAAACCTTGCAAATTTAAACTTTTTACAGGTTAGATTAAGGCAATTTCGTGTCTTGTGTGCATATCAATCATACCTGGCACCAATTAAATGCCAATTTTCATGGTTATAACAGGATAGCTCCCATATCTATAAACATGGTACAGTTAGAATATTTAAGTTTCTGAAATATGATCTGCAAGATTAAGTTGCTGCAATACCCAAGATAACTCTTATGAGTCTTTTGACCCTCTTTTGCGCGAATTAGAAGAAATGAGAATGTGAGGAAAAAACCCATACTACCGAACACTGTAAGCCATGATCGACTGAACTTCGGCATGGTATACTTTAAGGAGACCATCCACCCCCACTGTTTGACGAACTTTTCTTAATAGATAGCACTTAGAGTTCATTTTTCGCATTATTTCAGAAATAGTTGAGAGCCATGTCTGATGTTCTTCCAGGTAGATACCTGAAAATTTGACTTGTTGACGAATTAACTTGCAGTTCCCGATTCCAAGTGGAATGTATTGTGTGGGTTTTCTTCGGTTGCAGAGGAACACTACATAACTAGTTTCATCAATATTAAAATGTAAGTTATTGGCACAGAACCACTGGTAAAGATTTTCTAGGGTAGTACTTAGTCGAACCATCGTTTCTGCTAGGGTAAATTCCGAAATTATGATGCTGAAGTTATCGGCATAGAGGGTACAATGATTTTGGTCGATAAATTTTACCATATCAACAGTGTAGAGGGAGAACAGGACCGGGGCTAAGATACTTCCTTGCAGAACCCCTAAGCATAAAACTATGTTATTTGATTGTCCCATCTTCTCTGTTGAATTTATTTCGACAAATTGTTTCCTGTTGCTCAAGTAAGATTGAAACCAGCGCCCTGCGTTTCCTCTAATTCCATAGGAGTATAATTTTTATAGGAGTTTGTCATGAGCAAAGCAGTCGAAGGCCTTTGAGAGGTAGCAGAAAATTCCCACAGGACATTTGTTTTCATCTACTTCATTTAAGATTTTGTTATAGAAATCATTGATAGCTGTAGCTGTGGATTTATGTTTACAGAAGCCATGTTGCTGGTTTGGAATTAGCTCATGTTTGCCAACGAAGGGCATTAGTCGGTATGCCATGGCGTTTTCCAATCCTTTGCCATTACTTACACCAACGATATCGTCCCGTAGTTATTTTTGTTCAGACGGTCTGACTTTAAATACTAGAGTCACGACAAATTTTAAGGATATTAGGTATCTTTTCAGATGCAAACAAACAATTAATAATGTGTGGGATGGGTTCGACCAGTTCATATTGTAATTCCTTAATAATATTTGCAGGGAGATAGTTCGGGCCTTAAATACCTAGGGTACGTGTTTAATGAGAGAAATACAGAAACAGCACACGTGAGAGAGTTAGTAAAGAAAGACAATAACATACTAGGAGCGGTATGGGGAATAGGAGAGAGAAAATTTGGACACGACTATAGAAGGAGAGTGATGATGTTTGATAGCCTGGTGAAAAGTGTGATGATGTATGGAGCGGAAATATGGGGATGGAGAGAGCAAGAAGGGCTGGAAAAGGTGCAAGAAAAATATTTGAAATGGGTGCTAGGACTAGGTAGAGAGACCCCGGGGTATATAGTGATGGAGGAAACAAAGAGAGATGGAATAAGAATAGAAGCAGGAAAGAGAGCAATAAGTTTTGAGGAGAGAGTGATAGAGAGAGGAGAATGCAGAATTCTGCAAGAGTGCCTCAAAGAAAAAAAGGAAAGAAATAGGAACGGGGGTGTGAAAAGAGAGGGAAGCATATCTAGAAAGAAACGGATATGCAGGAGCGGAGATAGAAAGAATGAGAGAGAGAGGTAGAGTAATGACAGAGGAATTGGTCCAGAGAGATAGAGATGTGCAAAGGCAAGAAAGGAGAACAAGAATTAGGGAGTCTAGGTACAATGGAAAATATGAAAAAATAATAACGGAAGAACTGCCAAAGTACCTAGGAAGAGAAAAGAGAGAGTGACAATGGCAAGATTCAGATGTGGAAATGAAGAGAGAGATAATAAATTTTGGATGGAGGATAGGAATAGAGTATGCAAGATGTGTGGAGAAAACAAGGAGACAATAGAACACTTGCTGAACGAATGTTCAGAAATGAGAGAAAGAGACGAGTGTAGAGAAGAGATTTTAAACGAGGATGGAAGAGGGATAGAATGGATGAAAGTGTGAATGGAAGAAAGTTGAGGAGGGAAGAAGTGCAATATGTGGGGAAGGAAGCTGGTAATCGGGGTTTAGGGATAGGAATTAAGTGACTTTCTTTTTTTGTTTTTTTTGTTTTTAGTTTGAGCAGCATATGTTTCTTTTTTTTTAATGTTTATTTTTTCTTTTTCTCTTTTTATTATTATTCTTATTTAAATTATGTTCGATGTTAGTTTTAGTATAGATGTAAATTTTGGATTCAATTTATAAACCCGTAAGGGCAATAAATATACATAATACCTAAATACCTAGTTCGGGCCATACGTCGATTTTTTTTTAGTTTCTTTAAAATTAGTGTCATCTTCGTGGAAGAAAATTCTTCCAGATACATAGAATTGTTGCTTCGGAACAGGTGGTCGTTTTCCAAACCTATCGACGGTATATTTTGAATTATATTCTCTGGCGCAGCTATAAAGAAGTCTTTGAATATAGAGGCAAATGCATTAGGATCTTTGATAATTATTTCGTTATCCTTAATGTGAATGTCTTGTTTGCTCCGAGTATTATTAGAGAGTTCATCTGCAGTTTTTAATAAGGTATTTAGTTACATTGAATTGAAAAATTCACTTTGTTTTTTACCACACTTATATTATGTAAAAATATTATATAACTTATTATTCACAGTTATATAAATTTCTACACATATCACGACTCGAGTTTCGACGTTTGACGGTCATTTTCACTTGAAAATGACCGTCAAACGTCGAAACTCGAGTCGTGATATGTGTAGAAATTTATATAACTGTAAATAATAAGTTATATAATATTTTTACATAATATAAGTGTGGTAAAAAACAAAGTGAATTTTTCAATTCAATGTAAGTATGGATTACCACGTAGTAACTGTCGCAACCATCCTATTCAGGTATTTAGTTTATTAGCAGAGTTGTCACTCTGTTGTCTAATTACTTTTTATAATAGTTTTTCCTCTCTCTCTCTTATTGTGGTCTATATATAACTATGATTATTTTATTTATGCCTGAGTTCCATACCACTCCACACATTTCAATTTGTTTTCCAGCGATTTGCCCGCGATATCCAATATAGTGCAACTACTTACATATGATTCTTTTATCCAAATAGCTGCGCCACCGTCAATAGATTTAGAACTGTTGAACGCTATCACTAGTTTTTAACTGGATATATTCGTATTATTTCAACCGTTAGCCAGGTTTCTGCCAAGCAAATGCAATAGGGCATATACTCAGCCATTATAACATACAATTGAAGGAGTTTTTTCTCCACACTTTGGACATTTGTCTTTAGACATGACTTTGGACATAGAATATCAAATTTTCAAAACATTTGTTGAAATTAATAAGGCAATTATTATAATTTGCAGAGTCTGATACTTATTCTTTCGTTTTAGAATCGCAGATTAGTTCAGATCCCTCAATTCTTGACGGTTTAAGAAAAAATGTCTGATTCTGGTGTACATAGGCGAGGTTTCCGCGTTTTATACCCCATTTTTTACTCTCATTTTAAAAATATCAAACGGGAGATAATGATGTATATTCTTGTGGGTACTTTGAAGATATTTTAATACATTGGACGTTGTTTATTTGTTTATTATTAAGATATTTGGTTAAATCTTCCTCGGTTAACTTAGGGTCCAGATGGTATACGTGACGATGCGCAAATTTCTTCGTCGCTTTAACTACAGTATTGTCCACGTTAGAACCAATTATATTAGATGATCTAGAATGTCTTTTTGTTTTGAATTTGCCAATTTTCAGACTCTCCGTTTTCTGCATCGAGTTGTTTTTTGAAGTTCTTTTTGTCGAGGCGCATATCAATTTTCAAAATCATGTAGTCCTTGTTGAAGAATATCTTGCTTTAATTGATTAGAGAATTATTATGTGGACATAAAAATCAGTTTTACGACAAAATATTAGAAAACTGAAATGTTTTTGATTGCGTTGAAATTATAAGGCAATTCAAACGCACCGAGCGTATAATTTTATGGCTGCGTATGACCATAAAAAAGTGCATAAATTTGGATTGATGCTACATTGACCTCACTCATCCACGAAGCTCGGAAGCATCAATCAATATGATTTATGTCGATTTATTAATAGTAGATAAATTATGCTTATCCAATTTGAAAATAAAAATGCATTATGGTGAAACGATATTATTTTGTGTACTCCAATAAACTTCGTAATAAAAAGATATATTTTAAGCGTATCAGTATACATTTGAGCATTTAAATGCTTTTTGCAAACAAAAAATAGAAGTAAACTAGTTAAACGCACACACAGCCGTCCATTAATTATTCCCATTCACATAGCTTTATACCCACTATAAAGCATATCCGGTATAAATAAACACAACAGTAAACTAATTGCCGAGGTGCAGTCCGCGATTTGCATAAATTCGCAATGAAATAGCTCAATTGCAAATTTTGTCGTCTGTTCTCGGACCCTCTGCGATTCTTAAACACATAATCATAAAATAATGCGGATATAAAGCGACGCTTTGAATATCGATCACCAATAAATAGGTCGTTAAATGATGATGGAGTACGACAACCATCAAACAAAGATGAAACAAAAATTTCCAATATATATATATATATATATATATATATATATATATATATATATATATATATATATATATATATATAATATATATATATATATATATATATATATATATATATATATATGTTGTATTGTTTTCTCGGGGATTCCGCGTTGATGCTGAGGGTTGGCTCTGAAAAGAACCGGATTCTCGACGTTTCGGCGAACTAACATTCGCCATTCTTAAGAGATATATGCGTCCGTGCGGGTCAACCGTTAGACGCATACTGTATGCGTCAGTATGCGCCTAACGGTTGAACCGCACGGACGCATATATCTCTTGAGAATGGCGAATGTTAGTTCGCCGAAACGTCGAGAATCCGGTTCTTTTCAGAGCCAACCCTCAGCATCAACGCGGAATCCCCGAGAAAACAATACAACACAGGTATCTATCCGCGAAAACCTCAAATACAACATATATATATATATATATATATATATATATATATATATATATATATATATATATATATATATATATATATATATATATATATATATATATATATATATATATATATATATATATATATATATAAAAAACAAAACAAAACAAAAAAAACAAAGTTTATGATTATTTCTAGAAACCTAAATATGTTTGAAAACTCCACCATAACATTTAACGCAGGGCCCATAGAAAGAGTAGAAAAATTTAAATACTTGGGCATCTGGCTTTTCGAAGACTGGACATCAGACAAGGAAATAAAATGTCGCATTGAACAAGCTCGACAGGCATTCCTGAGGTTTCGAAGAGTGCTGACCTGTTCCGATTTTGACCTCAACCTAAGACTCAGATTCATTAAATGCTACGTCTGGTCGGTGCTTCTTTGCGGTATGGAAGGTTGGACATTAAAGACGGCTGCAATTAACAAATTAGAGGCTTTCGAGATGTGGCTGTATCGCAGAATCCTGAAGATACCTTGGACGGCTAGATTAACAAACGAAGAAGTTCTAAGACGTGTCAACAGACAACGTGAACTGTTTGAATTGATTAAGAAAAGAAAAACGGCATATCTAGGGCATATAATGCGGAACACGAAATATCAATTCTTGCATCTATTGATTGAAGGCAAGATCGAAGGCCGGAGAGGGATCGGAAGGAAAAAAATGTCCTGGCTGCGAAATATCAGACAGTGGACAGGGCTACGCCATTTTGCAGTCGTTGATACACACCGCAAGGAATAAGGAAGCAATGGAAAATGTTATCGCAAACATCCATGAATGGATACGCATTGGAAGAAGATGATATATAATTCAAAAGCATTTCTCATCTGATGGTGTTCGAGAGAAACATTAATTTTGTTCGAAAGAAACATAACTTTATAACTAACATTGGTACCGAAACCAATTTCCACTGAAATCTACATTAATATATTCCATATATTATACACTATTATATTTATTTTTTATATTCGATTATACATTATTATAAGACTATATCATAAATAAATTTAAGAGGCAAATACAAGGACTATATTGTTCAATTATCACAAAGTTGTTGACACAAAGTACAGAAATATCAAATAAAGTAAATCAATATACAGAAACCATCAACGTAATGTAAGGGTGATTATTTGGAAATTTTGTTTATAAGATGGAAAGGGAAAGTTTTTACTAAGATGTCCATATCTCAGCAACGGGAAATGTTGCAAAAATGAGTCGTGTTACAAATTAGATTTCTCTTAGAAAATAGGAAAAAAAACGTATTTTAACATTTTCGAAAATCCAACTTAGGGTGCTGCAAATGCTTATATTTAAAAAACCATAGTCGTTAGAGATGTGAAAATTGGCATTTCAATTCTTTCCAAAAATCCAACTGCTTTTTTTTAAGATTTGGTTCGATGTGGATGCCGGGTTTGCCGACCCTTCGAACACTGCAGCCTACTTTCGGCCTATTGTATTCTGCATTCACATTCACTTATAGGCCCAGAAACCTGTTGTTATTTTAAATTACGCTAATTACTATTTTTTTACATTTGTCTTCTGGTACAAATGCGGCCGGCACTGGGGATAGAACTCTCGACCTCTATACTTGTTAGTTAGCGCTCTAACATGAGGCCACGAGCGTCACCACTACACCACTCGCGCCGGCATCCAACTGCTTTACTATTGATAAAGATTCCGTTTATTAGTAACCTTAGGAGTGTTTTTGATTGGACTAGGGAGTAAATTAGAGAATGTGCTTCATCATAATTAATGAAGTCGGGTTCAACAGTATCATTTTTTTCCGTAGACAGGACACGAGTACTTGGGTCTTTGAGTGTTCACAAACCTGAAGTTCCTGGTTGCGGAGAAGTTGTTGGAGTCGGTGTTGCCTGAGGTTCTGGAACTGGTGAATTGCTTGCTGTACTCGGATTAAAAACTTCTTTAGGAATTGCATTTGAATTGTAAGGATATAACCTTGTAGCTCTAAATCCTGATTTAATGTTTGATGGTGTCATAGCAAAGCGTTGTTTGGTTGATGTTCTATCGCCAATGTTCTATTCAATTTCATAGTCCAAGTGGCTTGGACTAGCTCCATCAGGTATGAGTACGCAACGACCTGAGTGTTTATAGCATCCAAAATGATGCAACCAATCGACAAAGCATTTTGGTGTTATAGAACTTTTCTCGGTCATACGACAAACTGAAGGTTGTAAGTCATCTATATAATCTGCTTTCATCCTTTCACCCTTGAACAGTATCATGGGAGGAATTGCTGAACCTATTCCGTTTACGCAGGAGACGACCGTCACGTTTTCCCCGTATTCATTTTCGATGATATGACGATGAAATGTACTCTGCGTTCACCTATTTGGCTAGAACTTTGGATTCTTTGTGTAAATTCAGTCTACAGCCTTTCCCCATCATATTAAAACGCGTTTCAGGTTTACCAAAAATATCATTATCTTCGAAATAAGTTTAAGTTATACAAAATGATCTTCAACAATAAATTTGTTTAATTTCTGGGCTCTATCGGGATTTAGGTTTTGAAATACAAATATTGCATTCAAAATTGCTTTTCCCATTTATGGCTTGTAATTTGCTTTATATCCGAATACTCATGTTTTATTTAATTTTGTTTGCAGTATTTGTATACATATAACCTTCTGCTACACATAACCTTCTTCTTCGCTTCAGTGCTACAGAGTTCAGTATTCTATTGTTCAGAAAGCGTAAACTTTCGTCCCAACTTAGCCTTGACATTGGAAGCTGATATGACATATCGGCGAAAAGTTCTATGGGGAATACTAAATTCATTTGCTGCTTTATAATCGGACATTTTTTTTTTTTACAGTAACTGATTAAAGCTTTCCCAAGGCCTTGCTGGGTCCACTTGCTTCGCTTGTTAACAACTACTGAACTCATTACTGAAAAAAAACAACTAGTGAAAAACGAGAAATAAATCACATATGTCAGTGTGCCAAATTTGGCCAAGGTAGGCCATATTGATTCCTCCCAACACGAGAATACATTTTTTTATAAAATTAATAATAATTTTTTATAGAAATTAATAGTCCAGTAGAAACATAAAAAGTGGTTATGTCATTGGAAAGCAGAGTAAATATGTTATGCATAGACACAATATCAACTTCCTTACTGGCTTTATCTACTTATTAAAATCAGATACTTGCTCTTACAAAATTAGATCCGGCAGATGTGAACAAACACTCGCTTGAAAAATAATCGCTCAGAGCTGTCATGCACTAACACTGATATATTAATACATCAAATCAGTTAAACGAATGTTTCAAACATGCTATTAACACCATCTTGCTTCACCATCATGTAATAACCTAGCTCTGGTAATTGTAGATTGTAGATATGGTGGTGACGACTTATACTGCGACCTTTATAGATCTATTGTACCCCACCCTCCTCCTCCAAGCGTTGCTGTACTTACCCATTTAGAGCGCCTCCTCTAATACTGATTCCTTTAGGAACCTTAGGATCTGGGTGGGATTCAAGGCCTGCAGCTCCTCTGTGTTCAAGCAGTGAGCCCCAAGGTACATCTGTCTCTTGCGGAGTAATGCTCCGCAGTCTATGAACAGATGTATGGGGGTTTCCTCTGCTGACCCACAGAATCTGCATCCATCATCCTCCTCTAGGCCTAGGGCCTTGAGATGTTTCCTAAGTCTGCAGTGTCCCGTCAGGGCTCCTGTCAGAATTCTGAGCTTGTTCCTGCTTAGTATCAGGCAAGCTTTTGTTCTCTTCTGGTTAAAAGATCCCAGCATCACTTTGGATTGCCTTAGCCCTGGAAGTTCTTTCCAGGTTTTCATCCATTTTCCTCTTATTTCTTCATCTAAACTTTTGCGGATGGTGTTCACGCTCATACTGCAAAAGGGTTCCGTACCTATAAAGGGGCTACTGGATCCCTTGTTTGCTAGGTGAGCGGCTTCTTCGTTTCCGTCTATACCAGTGTGTCCTGGTACCCAGTATAGCGTTACTTTATTATCCCTGCCAAGCTTGTTCAGCTTCCCTACACAGTCCCATACCAGTTAGATCTGATGGTGTATGAGCTAATGGCCTTGATGGCTGCTTGGCTATCTGACAGGATAGCAATTCGTTTTTTGCGGTAATTCCTTTCGAGGTTAAACTGTGCACATCTTTCGATTGCGCGTACCTCTGCTTGGAAGATACTTGGGGATGTTCCCATGGATTCGAAGTATCCGGTACGAGGTCCAAACACTCCTGCACCAGTGCCTTCCTTTGTCTTCGAACCATGTGTATACCACTTGATGGCATTTTGCTCTATGTGGTATGCTTAGGTCATATTCGTCGCTGCAATTGGCTTTACTACTACACAATGCTGTGTAGTTTTTCTCGAAGTGGTATTTGCATACCATTTCGTCTTTTGGTACTTCCAGCTAGGGGATCTTGGCAGCGAGGCTGTTTCGGTCTCTGCTCCCGATTATTTTACCTCTGCCCATTCCTTCCTTGCTGAATCTTACGATCGCCGATCTGGCGGCGCTCTCCACCACAAGGTGCAGCGGAGTCAGATCCAGCAGCAGCTCCAATGCTGCTGTCCGACACGACCCCATCGCCCCCGTGATGCAGACACACGCCAGTCTTTGAATCTTCCCAAGCTGTTTCCTCAGAGAGGCCAGCTTGATTCTACTTCCCCACGCAACTGCCCCATAAGTGATTGCAGGTCTCACTATCATGGTTTACATCCATCGCAGGATAGTGGGGTTACAACCCCACGTTTTCCTGCCAGATTTCTGCACACCATTAGGGCGCGTTTGGCTTTATCTACCACTGCCTCAGCGTGTCTGTTCCATAGGAGTTTGCTATCTAGTGTGATACCCAGATACCTTATCTCCTGTTGGTATTCTACTGCCTTCCCATCTATGAGTATGGGATGTAGGCAGTTTAGTTTTCTCCTTCTAGTAAATTTTTGCTCGGGTTGAGTTTCAGTCGCAATGTTTGACACCATCTACTAGTTACGTTGAGGCCTCTCTGAACAATTTCACAGAGCGTTCCCTCAAATTTCCCTCTGGCCATTATGACTATGTCATCGGCATAACCTTGACATTTGATGTCTAGGTCGTTTAGCCTAGCCAGTAGTTCATCAACTACCAGGCTCCACATTACCGGTGATAGTACACCTCCCTGTGGGCACCCTCGAGTTGTGGAGATCTTAATGGTGCCTTTTCCCACTTGTGTCTCCGCCGTTCTAGTTCTCAGCATTTCTCCCATAAACTTTGAGATAGTGCTGTCGATATTCCTTCTTTCGAGGGCCGTCATGACAGCCTCGTGTGAGGTGTTGTCAAAAGCTCCCTTTATATCCAAGAAGGCACATATCGCTACTTCCTTTGTCTCTAGTGCTGCTTCTATTTCGTTTGTCAGCTGGTACAGGGCGGTTTCTGTGGATTTCCCTGCTCTGTAAGCATGCTGACTCCTGTGTAGTGGTGTACCTACCAGCACTATCGTCCTAAGGTAATTATCAATCAACTTCTCCATTGTCTTTAACATAAAAGATGTTAGACTAATGGGTCTAAATGACTTCGGTTGAGTGGTGTCTTTCTTCCCCACCTTCGGTATAAATACCACCTTAGCCCTTCTCCATAGCTCCGGTATATATCCGAGCGCTAAGCTACTTCTAAAGATATTTAGAAGATACGGCATTAGTTCCCTCTCTCCCTTTTGTAGGAAGGCAGGAACTAGTCCGTCCACACCTGGGGCCTTAAAAGGCTGGAAAGTTTTGATAGCCCATCTGATTCGGTTTTCCGTACAGATGGACGCTGCCCTCTTCCAGTCGAGCCCTTGGTTTCCGTGGTTGCATCAAGCCCTAGGTCTCCCTGTATCCTCTACATCCCGGAAAATGTGTTTCTAGTAGGACTAGAGCTCATTGCTCTTCATCCTCCGTGAAGGTCCCATCCGGTTTCTTGAGAGTGGTTGTCATTTCCACTCTATCCTTCGTTAGTGCTTTGTGCAGTCTAGCTGCCACCGGCGTGGATTCTATGTATTCACATAAGTCCTAAAGTTTTCCCTTTTTGCCCTTCTGATCACTTTGTTGTAGGTGGTAAGCACCTCAGAGTATTCTAGCCAATTTCCGTATTGCTTGGCTTTGTTAAAAAGCCTACGTACTTTTGCTCTTAATGTAGACAAATTTTTGTTCCACCATTTTTCGTCCTTATGCTCCTTCACGGTTTTTACCGGGCAGCTGGATTCAAATGCCGTGGTGATTGCTACATTTATTTCTCCTACAGCTTTCTCCAGCACGGTGTAGTGTTTGATACTACCCCGCACTGGCACCTCTAGGTTTTCTTTTAGTTGGGAACTAAACATAGGCCACACAGTTTGTCTGGGGTTTCGAAAGGGGGTGTTTTCCTCATTCGCTCCTTCCAGCTCAAACTCTATGATCCAATGATCTGACATTGAGGGCTCACTTGGAACCCTCTACTTTTTAATTAGTTTACTTAGGTTAGCGCTGCCAACCGTAATATCCAGTACCTCATTTCTGACTTTAGTGACAAATGTTGGTGTGTTCCCAACATTGTACACAATTAAGTTCTCTTTAATGAGGTATTCTAAAAGGTACTCACCCCTCCTATTAGTGTCCATGCTGCCCCAAATCTCATTATGTACGTTCGCGTCACATCCCTGGATGAGTGGCAGCCTTCTCCTAATACAGTGTTCCACCAGCTTTTGTACTTCAATGGGTAGTATGCTGTTACCATCGCCAGGGAAGTATACTGATGCGATCACTACTTCGCGGTGGAGACTCTCGGTCTTGTTGAGGGCCTGAATCGGTACAAAATCCCGCGTTAAAAATTCTGAAAGACATAAGTAATTTATGCCATTTCTTACCATAATGCAAGTTCTAGGGGAGACCTCACGGCTGTCCCATACCAACTTACATTCCCTGTTGCTAAGGCCTCTGATCTTACCTCCGTAGGTCCAGGGTTCTTGAAGCAGCGCTAGCCCTAGGTGCTGCTTTGTGAACATCCTAGCCATCACAGCTGAAGCTGCTTTGGCATGATGGATGTTCACTTGGGCTATTTTGGTGCGCCTGCTGGTCATTCTTGTTTTGTGACAGGAGGCGGCAAGTCCTCGTCTGTCCCTACAAGAACATCTACCTCTGCCTCTGTAGACTTGGCTGGACTGCTCATGTCTACGAGTGTGAGGTCAAGGTCGTCTTCCCGGGAATCCGGGCTGACTTCCTTGTTCTCTGTGTCTGTTAGGTCCCGTACACATGGATTATTTTTACTTTTGGAATTCATATAAATCCCACGAGTAGCAAGGGAACTAAAGGTCCGCCACGTCAGAGCCCTGCTTGAGATGGTAAGGCTTGATACCCTCTGAGGTTGCCAGGTATCAGAGGGGCTCCAACCAGTCCTTCCGGCACGGGTCGCATGACACCTTGGATTAAGGGTTTGGAAGTTCTTGGTTGTTCGCTCTCCGCTGACCGCTCCGACCGGAGTTGTACTCTGGTCGGTAACGTCTAACGGTTTGTTGCGAAACCAAGCCCTCACACCACGAGAAGGTGACTTCCAGAGTGAGGGTAGCTCTGGTAATTAGGCCATATTCAGTTATAGGCCATATGGTGTATACCTTATTTAAAAAAGTAATACTCATTTGCTGATCTAACAATTGACAGTTTATTAGCAATTACAATTTAAAAGGCAAATTTAAAATTGAAATATAAATGGTTTGATGACATATATAGTCGTACTATTGTAGGCGATGGATCGTGGCTATTCCTGATGCTTTCTTAGGCTATGTGTGCAAGAATCTAGATAGTCTTGTAATCTAGTCATGTAATCTGGAATCTAGGTACATGATCAAATAGTTGATAGTGTTGGAAACTGGAATGAATTCGTCCTAATGTCTTATGATTGTGATGGTAAAAATAAGTGAGTGACTTAAGTGATGATAAAAATAAGTTGCATTTTTCAACCGCTTAATAAAAATTAAGAAAAACGTTATAAAATCAGTATATATTCTATGATGATACCGGACACTCCGGTGAGGAGAGTCCTTATGACGAATCCACACCACCGCAGACAATTGAAAAAGGAAATAGTATATTTTTTATTGCGTTTTTTTTTATGGCCCCTGGATCCCAAACTTGTAAGATACGGTCCCTCGCATGAGTAATAAAAAATATAGTTTGTAACACGGGCGGTATTGTCAATTGTCCTCTCGAGCGAATGTCCCCTCACTTCGTTCGTGCGCCTAATTTCGCTCTCGCGTCAAATTAACATCTTTCCGCCCTAGTTACAAAATATACTATTACAATCCAAATTATGCAAATGTTTATTTTATTTCATCTTGATTTTGTCAGGCCCTCCTAGCAATTTTCAAATCTTACTTACTGTCTATCTTAATAATAGTCTTTATTTTAGTGACAGGATAATCAATATTTGATAAACATAGCTGTTCGGACCGTGTCTCTTTAAATTTCAAAATTTCCAAACAAAACACAGGCTGGTTAAATCACTTACCTGTGTAGGCTGCCAGCGTCTCCGCCACGTGGAATCGTCCTTCCGGCACTTCTTCTAAGGGAGGAAATGGGAAGAAAAGGTCGATGGATTCCCTTAAATCCGCTTCTTCGGGACGTCCGGCTCCGCTTCAGCCCTTGGGGCTCGTGATCACCCCCTGGTTAGTTTGGATTGGAAATTCTAAAATACGCACATGTGCCAGTCGGCGTGGGTTTCACGTTTCTTTGCGTTATCGGCGTTCACACTCGCCGAGCGTACTCTACGCAGCGAACTGATTAATTTAATCAATTCGCGAAAAAGATTATTAATCGCGCGACCTCGACACCGATCGATACACCTGTTCCCATTTTATTGATCGGAGCCGAAGTTAATTCACATAACTAAATTTAAAAATCTGGATGCGCTAAAATTGGCGCGAACAATAGCTGACCTGAATTAACTTGACTGATATAAAATAAGAAAAAGTCAAAAAAGAAATTAGTGTAACACAAAGGAAATAATCAAAGGAGAAATAAAAGAGATACATTAAAAAATGATTGAAGGGAATAAAGAGTATTTTTTAATGAAACGGATTTCAACTTCTTCTTAAAGTTTCTCCATGAAACATAGTCTCTAATACTATATGGTAGATGGTAGATTGGTAGATGGAAACTCCAAGCATAGTTGAATATTTACTGCAGCATTGCAAGTTTTACTTAGCAGCATATAGTTTCGTACGACCTCTTCTAAAGTTATGGTGGATAACCATGTTTCTGTCCAACGCTAACTTCATTTTGTTGATGAAGCAAGCTACCTATAAAATGTATAAGCTGGTGACTGTTAATATTTTTAACCTTTCAAAATGCGGTCTGCAGGTAGCTGTAGGAAGAATACCCACCAGAGAGCGTATGGCATTTTTTGTGCCTTTAGCACAATTTCTATTGTAATAGAGATTTTCTATTACAGATTTTCATGTCAAAATCCTGTAAGTTAAAATTAAATCAACTTCAGCCTAATCGAAACTACGAAGTTCATGTTGGTTGAAAATTTTTCGTAACGCTCGAATTAAGAAAGCCTTACTATTAATTTTTTTCGATAACATATCCGCTGCCATGCTCCAGGTCAGAAACTCGTCAAGGTAGAGTCCCAGAAATCTTTTTGGTTTCGTTCTCTGAGGGATAAAAACATCGATCTCCATGCTCAAATTCTCAAATTGTTTAAGAATAGGTTAGTATTAGATTGTGGATTGTAGATATGGTGTTGAAAACTTGTACTGCGACCTTTATAGATCTATTGTACCCCACATAGATCTATTGTTATAGATATATTGACCCATTTAGATCGCCTGCTCTAGTTTTGATTCCCCTAGGAATTTCAGGATCTGGGTGGGAGTTAAGGACTACACCTCCTCTGCGTTCAAGCAGTGGGCGCCGAGGCACTCCTGTCTCCTGCGCAGCAGCGCTTCGCAGTCTTGGAGCAGATGAATAGCTGAATTGAGCAGGGGGTTGTATTCTGTTGAACCACAGAAACTGCATCTGTCTTCCTCCTCTAGGCCTAGTGGAATTGAGGTGTTTTCCCAAGTATACAGTGTCCCGTCAAGACTCCTGTCAGAGTTCTAAGCTTGTTCCTGTTTACTTTCAGGCAACCTTTCTTTCGTATTAACATTGTTAGTATTAACACTAATGGCTTCAATTTCATTCTCGGTCGTTGAAGTTCTGGATATAATGAATTATTATTGAGTCATTAGCATATAAAATGCATCGTCAGTTCTGCATAAATGACACTAGGTCCCCTATATATAATAAGAACAACCTGAAAGCCAGAACACTTCCTCGAGGAACACCTATGTTAATATTCACGGGCTTCGATATACCTCTTTCAAATTTTGAGTTGAATTTTACGCGTTGCGTAATTTCAGGTGATCCTAATATTTTAAGTAAATAAGTATAAATTAAGATTGAAACACGGTTAATTTTTCAATTCAATGTAGATAAATATTATTTAATTATGTTTGTTGTCATATATAACTAATACATTGTTTAAATTAGGTGAAAATACTTCATTTGGAAAAATTTACATATTGTGAGTTGCTATTATTCAGTGCACTAAACAAAATTTCATGTATATTATATATTTTATTAAAATTAACATTTTTTAACTTTATTCATATGAAAAAAAATTAATTTCAATTTTTAAATTATAATTAAACAAATACACATATTAATATATAAACCATATCTCATCGTCTGTCACAGTGTTAACCTAATTCCAAGCAGGACGTTCATGATGAATTTTCTAAAAGAAACGATTCTGCGACGGTGGACGATGTTCTTGACCAAGTGCTTTAAGAAAAGGGGCTGTTTAAGTATCGGTATCTGCCTACTTTCGACAAAACTTAAAGATTTTGAAAAGTTTGAATAGCAAGGAAGAAGATTTCTTTTAAAATCCTTGCAAGGTTGAGAACATTAAGTAAAAAAATGCGATTGGGAAGACTTTGTATAGAGTCTTGTGGAGAGGTATGCTCCTTAAGGCACTCAGCTATCAAGCGGTAGGATATATTCAGTGCCACATAAACCTTTTTCGCGTGGCTGGATCTACACTATACATGGCTTGCATACTCTCATACGGAGAAGCATAGTGCTTACGCAGATACTGCCAGGGTACGGACATTTGCTCCCCAGTTTAATTCTATAAGTTTTCAACTGTCAACTGTTCCTTGTACTAATTCTTGATTTTACATTTTCGCAGTGCTTTTTATATGTAAGGGATCTACGGTAATCCCTATGTGTTTGAGATAAGCTGTGTGTTCGATTTAGACACTTTTTCATGTTATATTCAATTTTTGGTTGGCTACCCTATTGTGGATATGGAAAGCGCAGAGTTGAGTCTGTGAGGGGTTGGGTTTCAGATAATTTTAGTCGTAGTAGTTACCTACTAGCTATAATGAACTTTCCAGTGCTTTCTCAACCACTTCAAAATTTTCACCTTGTGCTGCCATGGCTGTGTCATCGGTGTCATAATTAAATCATTATCATGTCATAATTAAAGTGTCTGATGCCTAAGGAAGATAGTATAGGCTGGTCGTTAGTGTATATTTTAAGCATGATTTGATATAAGACACTACCTTGGGGTAGCACATTATTTCACTTCTCTACCTGCTACTTAATTGTTACAAAATATCGCCTTTTTCAGAGCATCGTTTCTATTATCTTGACTAGTTTGCTGACTGAGGTTAATTTTTCTTGTTTTGATAATAGTATGTTATGACAGATTGTATCGTATGCCGCAGACAAGCCGATAAAACTAACACCAGTGATCGTTTTTTCTTCAAACCCGTTTCCAATGTATTGTGTAAGATCTAGAATATAGAACTTGTCCAGTACAACATCTACCTGGTCTGAATCCACCTTGGTCCCTAATAAGTTCTTCATCAATATAGACTTTTAGTCAATTGAATATCAGTCTCTCGAAGAGTTTATAGAGGTGGCAGAACAGGGAAATTGGGCGGAAACTTTTGGGACATCTGTGGACTTTATGCATTATGCATTAGTTATATGCATTAGTTATATGGATCTATTTTCTAGTTTCTCATCCACAATAATTAAATTGTTCAGAAGTTCTGCGGCTTTCCGATTTTTAACTATGTCGAATGCTCTTTGAAGTTCAGGTAATAAGAAATTTGCCTTCAATATTCTCTATTCCGAATCCTTTTCTTTCTCTCCACGCTTCATTCTTTGGGTTGTTGCTTTATTAATTGTGATTTTCCCATTCAAGAGTAATTGGTGTGCCACCTGATTTGCTGTTGCGGGTCCCAGCACTTTTGCTATTGATGGATCACAATCTTTTTTTTTTTTTTATTAATGCTCAGGCTTTCTTTCTGTTGTTTCATGTCGGTGGAGCTTATAAGTATGTGCCAGTTTGTTATTTTAGTGTTTGATGTTTCTTCCATTAACTGGTCTTCTTTTCAACTGTTTTTTCATTAAATGGATCATTATTATATAGCTCTGTGTATTTTTTAAATTGTTTAGACAGTTGGGACCCGGGATGTGTCTTGTTCTTGGGATAAATTTTCTCGGCGTTTGCTTTACTATTTCTACAAACTTTCCGAAATTTAATGCAGTTATTCCCAAGGTATCCACTTTGGTGTCTACTTCTTCTAAGAATTTTAGCCAGTTTGTTTTTTGGAAATTAAATCTCTTTTGAAAGGGTACGTTGTTGCACCTTATCCTTGACGTAGTTTCACATAGTATAGGGCGATGTTGTGATCGTGGTATATGGTGGCAAAGAAAGGTATGAAGGTATGTTGTTTTATGTTTTTACTTACAAAAAATAGGTCCAGGTTGTATCCTTTACTCCATCTGCCACTGTTAGCGGAATATGGAGGCTTTGGATCATGAATGACTTCTAACCCTTTGGCTTCTCCCCATGTTTTCACTCTGTCAATATGGCCATTATTTTCTTTATACCCCCATGTTGTGCTATGACTATAAACTCACCCACAATAATTTTTGTTTTTTGGTTATCAAAATTTTTAGGATCTTGGAAGATGGATGGTTTCGCATGGGGCTTATAAATAGAAGTAACTGTGCAATTCTTCAGTTCAATAATTAGAATTTCCATGCCGGAATGTTCCGTGTGATCTGATATAAGAGTTGTCAGTTTTGGTTTGACAAATATGGCGCTATCTTATTTCTCGTGTGGTCTTTCAACTATGATCTGCATACCTTGGACATTTGGTCTACTGTTATTGGCTGCCCGATGGGTTTCCCTTATGCACAGGATATCGCAAGCGGTGGTCTTACATAGGTCTGATAATAGTTCTTTCGATTCTGATAGTCCCTCAATGTTAATTGAGATCGTTTTTAACGTTTTGGCATTTTGCCCTGAAGAAGGCCTTTTTTGTTGTTTAAGCATTCTTTGGTTGTTTGGGGTTGCATAAATTCTGGTGTGCACCTTTAGCGCGGCCTTTAGGTTTTCTACGTCCACAGTGCATGGTGCATTAAATACATTAAAATAATATAATTGAAGAATACTTAAAAATCAGTAAAAAATTAATTTTTGCAAACACAATTGATACTACATTGCCTTAAATATTCTCAATCTCAATTTACCTCACAAGAAAAGTAGAGTAAACCATTAACAAACATTTTATGGAATTAATATGAACCATCTGTTGGGTCTCTATAACTTTATTCGCTGTAATAGTCACACATAGAACACATAGAAATTATGGGTTTTGGAAACCATGAGATGTATACGTTTTTAGTTTATGAATCTAGAAGAGTCAGAAATTCTAGTTGAATTTTAATTGCTTTATAACTCCTGTGATTGTTCATTTTCTCCTATATCCGACAAATACTTAAGTAGATGAGTATTTAATCAAAAAAATATTGCAAAGGTAATTGAAAACTTAAAGTAATGTAGAAAAAAAAAATGTTATTGTTTAGAACGATAAGAAAAAAGATAAATTTGTTTTAATTATGGGACATATATCTAACAAGTGTTGTAAATTTCCCTGATAGGCATGTTTTTATTCAAAGTTGTTGCAAAGACTTTAAAGTGGAAACAACTATTATAGAATGAAATCTGGATAATTATACTTTCAAGCTATTTCCAATAATAATCAAGCCATTATGTTGTAAGCAGCTCCACAATTTGATAAAGACATGAAAAAATGAATAGCTTTTATGAAGTATGAAATAACAAAAGCACTCAGAATACAATACTATACCATATGTGCCAGAAGCCGTCATATCTAGACTGAATGTATCTAATATTAACTTAACTGGCATGTAGCACATGCTTGAAGAACGTGAGCAGTTGCAGTTTGCCGAGTAGCCCCTCCGCCATTTGGGCTTAACCAGTAGATTCAGGAGAAATCAAGCTATTAAATTACATTTAAGCGGAACCATTGCTTTATAAAAACTAATTTATGCATTTTCATATTCTTAATTTACTAATATAAGTTACAAAAATAATTTGAATATTACTAATTTTGAAAATACTTATTTTATATTAAACATAATTCTGCATTGGTTTACTGATGTCGGAGGACATTTCATTAAAAGATAATTGCTAAACTCTTACTGATTTCGCCATTATATTAGAAGAGCAATAACAATTGAAGCTAATACTAAATAATAATTTCGTAGTATGAATACTCGTGTTATTTCAAAGGTTGCTCGTGGTGTATGGGTTGATCCCGGAAATAATAATTTTCTCTGCTTAAGCGAAATAATATATTTTCAAACATGTTGTCAAAAGGAACATGTAATTGCACTCAACTTATTTTTTATTTGTGTCGATCGATAACCATTTCTATGCTTGTAATTACAAATACCTACGGGTAATTTTAGCAATAAATATTTATTATTATATGAAAAATTCGTTATTTACCCGCTTGGAATAATTCTCAATTCGATAAATAATTCTTTCAACTCTTTCCTATTGTGTTTATATTTTATATTTGGATGATTATTTCCCGCAAGTTGACAATGACAGTGCACCAGCATCCGCTGCATTTATTTCATTTGATACTGTTATTCAAACATTTTTATGCTCTGGGAAAACATGCACCAGTTACTTTCATAAACAAAAATCAATAAGTTCCGATAAGTATTCATAGTAATGATGCGAACCCGTGGCGGAAACTCTTTGATATATCGATTGATTATAATCCTCAAAGTATTGTATGAGGAAAAGTAAATTCATCAAGGTTGGGTATATGCGTTTTAACTTTTATAGCTTCAGTAATAAAGTCAGTTAATGCAGTTTAATTGGTTGCTCCGTGTGAATTTACAATGTTCACATTAACCAGAAGAAATTATGAGGGAATTTATACTTTCGCAATTCGAAATACAGACAATGTTAGTTTGCGATGTTCAAAATTGCTTTTAATAATTTTATTAAAACAATTTTTGAGAATGAGGTGAATTATGAATAACGAAAATTATGAATCTGTTTGAAAATCTCAAGAAACCGTAGATTTATGTAAAGATTATAACTCAACGAAGATAACAATAAAATGGATTGAAGTTGCTTAAATTAGTATAATAAGTTAGTATAAAATTATTGAAAGCAGGACAATATTATAGATTTTTGACAACTTTAATGGAGTCCTTCAGCAAAGCAAGTGAATCTTTTGGTTGGAACTAGGAAAACTCTATGGAAATTTTTTTGGGATTTAACTTGAATGTTTCCCTGCAGATTGACTTGTACCCATAGACTTTTCCGCCGAACTAGGTACGTAGGAAGGCAAAGGTATTGTCAATGGTTTTTAGATTGTATTGATAACCTTTTTTCGGAGGTATTTCTTATCCGACAAAATTAATTTTTAAATAATAAAGTGGTGGAAATCTTGACATTTTTATTGAGAAACGAGATGCAAATATTGTATGGGCAGGAATTATCAAACATAGACTAATTGAAAACTACACATTATTTTATATATATATTTTAATAAATAAATTAGTCTTGTGATAATCGGTTGCAAAATGGATGCTTTTAACCACATGGTGCATTACCTTCCTCTAGACCAGCGACTCTGAACCCGTTGTAAGCGTATCCCTAGGGTTACGTGTTTGATGGCTAAGGGGCACGGGAAAAAATAGTAATGGCGGATGTTAATAATATACTATTCCCTTAACCTTTCGATCCAGTTTCTAAGCGGTGACAAACAGTGGACAATAAAATTGTTTAAGCGCTCTTCTTCTCCTTCATCTTCTTCTTCGGCCTAATGCCATCCACTCTTGGATGTATACCTCTTCCAGATCCTTCCATGTCTATACTGTGCAGTTCTTATCCAGGCTTTTCCCGCGGTGGACTATGTCGTCTCTCCACCGTATTTGAGGCCTTCCTGTAGATCTCTTACTTTCTCTGGATCGCCGTTTTATTAATTTGTAGGTCAATCTGGCTGGATCTTAACGGGCCACGTGTCCTGAACAACGTCATTTGTGTGAAACAGTGCGTTGTATAACATCTGTGACCTAGTATCTTCTGCGTATTTCCTCGTTTCTTATTTTATCCCTTAAGCTAATACCTAACATTTTTCTATCCATTGCTCTTTGTGTTGTTCTGAGCGTATTTACACTTTGGCTTGAGGCCATATGTTGTTACTGGCAGGATACATGTTTCGTAGACTTTACGCTTAAGGTTTCTAGGGATATCTGTTATCTTTCAGAATGAATCCCAGCTTTCCAAACGCAGCCCAGCCCATTCCTACCCTAATAGTTATTTCGGCGGTCTGACTTTGTTTCCCATGTGTGATCTTGTGTCCGAGATATACATATTCTGACGTTTAAGCACTATTTACACTATTTACAAATAAAATATTGTTCGAAGTTATGTTTTTGTGTTAAAAATAAAAATGTAAATTTGCAGCGCAATATTTATTATTTTCGGAAGCTACATTTTTTCAGCACTTCTTATCTAAACATAAATTGTATAAGTCAGATAGCGTCATACAATTCTTGCATCATTGGGTGGATGATTTCTTTGGCGCATAGCGATGATTTTTGTAATCCTCGAAATTACATCATCACACCACAAAAGTTAGTGTTACAGTTCCTATGGTACACAGCGTATCTACTCGTTTCTTGCAATTACACAATTTTCATTTCTAATTCATATCAATTTTATTTTCGTTCAGTAATTTTTAAAAATTACTTACAGTACAGTAATTTAAAAAAGTAACGTAAAAGTACTACAATAATTTAAAAAAAATATATATATATATTTGCGAATTGACCACGTAACGCTACAATTTCACTATTTTAGTTGTAAATTCCTCTGCCTCCAGTACTCCTTCATACGATCGCTGTGCTGCCGCCGTTTTTCGGCCGTCCTAGCTCTTCCGGTCTTTGTAAACCCTTACAAATTGTGTATACTGCTTCGAAACGTAACCCTTTCTAAGATTTGGGACTCTGGGATGTTAGATCTTTCAATCTCTTTCCGAGTTTCTTTAATCCATGATGTAGTCGTTTTTTTGTTCCAGAACTAGTTAAATAACGAATCGATAAAGTGCTTGGTAAATTTGGATTTGCCTAATCTGTACATGTGCCCAAGAAATATTAGCCTTCTGTTCCTCATGGTCTCAGAGATTTTTTCTACTTTCTGGTAGACTTCGCCGTTGTTCCGAAGTTTTCATCCGGTTACCGTCTGTGTTGAATACAGTGTCGTAGTGCTTTATATTGTCGTTCCAGGAAATGCATTTCTTGTTATTGATGTTTTTGATAAGCCCATACGCTCTCTCCATTTGTGAGATCCTATCGCCTAGTGCAGATTATAGAGATTATAGAGATTTTTAAACTTCTTTACTCTCTGAATCCGCCCTATCCCCGTTTCAAGGAATTTTGGTCCTTGTGCGTCATTTTTCATGAATTTTGTTTTCTCTATCGGAATCCTGAGTCCCGTCTTACTGGCGATCTTTTCTAAGAGGTTAATCTGATTGATCGCTTGGATTCACTTGGGCTTTCGGAGAGTATCGCAAAGTTATCTGCAAACTTAAATTCCTCCTGATTTCCTCTCTAAGGAGATTAGGTTTATTCCTTGATTTATACGCTCTACGACCTCCACAGTCCTACGATCTTTTCGAGGATGCAGTTGAATAGTATTGGTGAAAGTCAGTCGCCTTGTCTTACACCCGTCTTAATATCAAACAACCGGGACAGTTCTCCCATGAACTTCACTTTGGATTTTGTGCCTGTTAATGGATATGTCCTTATGTTTGTCAACTTGGGTTTCACCCCAAATTCTCGAATGATACCGTCCAGGGCTTCTCTGTCCACCGAGTCAAAAGCATGTTTGAAATCTATGAAAGATACTACAATTTTTTGGAGCATTCTATGGCGGATTATTGATTTTAATTTGAAGTTCTGCTCTGCGCAGGAGCAATCTTTTCGGAACCCTCCTTAGTACTCCCCAAGTTGTGTTTATCAAGGGTCTTCTCTATTCCATTCAGGAGTATCTTTGAGAAGATTTTATAGGCGACCGGAAGTAAGGAGACGCCTCCATAGTTATTAACGTCCCTTTTGACCCCTTTCTTATGGAGGGGGTGAATCAACGTTGTATTCCATTATTTTGATATCTTCTCTGTCATAATGTCCGAAATATTTGGTATTTGGTGTAAGTCGTCCATTTCCTGTTCTGACCATTTCAACATTTCCGCCGTCATCGAGTCTTCGCCACTAGTGAAAAAAAAACATCAATTAGTTTAACTATTGTGGGCTATGTAACGATAGTGGCTAGTTTAAGTCAGATATTTATTCTGCTCTACGCGGTTGTGTCAAAAGATAGCTCCCAATGTAAGTTGGTGTAACTAAGCACCTTACAGTGCAAATAAAACTTGTTATTGAGGAAGCTACAAAAGTGATTAATTTTATAAAGTCAAGGTGAACACACTCGTGAATTTTTAAAGCTCTTTGATTTGAATAGTTTCCATTCTACTCTGATCTTTTATATAGAAGTACAAAGGCTACAATCTACAAGCTGGCTATCTTAAGGTAAGGTCCTTACCCGGTTATTTGAATTTCGACATGAAGTACAGGTTTTCTTCGAAAAACATCCTTTCCAACTTACTTCCAAGTTACACGACTGCAATTATCTTCAGACGCCTACATATTTATCTTCAGACATGTTATGAAGGTTAACCGGAGAGATTTGAAACAATTTTTTATCACAGAATAAACTATTTCTCTCCAGATTATTGAGAAACAGCATATCTGAACACTTAAAAGAGCTAAAATCAAATTTCGATAAGTACTTTCACAAACCGGATGAAGGAAACAATTGAATTTCAAAACCTTTCAATGAAGAATACTTCAGTAGCAGTGGAGTTTCAGTAGCTAAATTATCTATCAAAGAAAAAGAGAAGAGAAAACGTAATAGAACTTTTAAATGACTCTACTCTGAAAGTCGAATGTAAAGGAAAATGTCTTATTACCTTTTGGTCACATATCAGCACCGAATATGAATAGCTTTAAGCTAAAGCGCTTAACATTTTGTTGCTATTTACAAGTGCAGTGCTGATGGCATTCTCTTAATACAACTTATTCTTTATGGCCGTACTTAAGTTTTCTGTACTTTTATCGAAAATTTTAGAACGTGATGTATCTAATAACTTACATAGAATACGACTACATAGAATTATTTTTGATTGTATACGAAGTAAATCAAGAAGAGTTCTAGCAGAAGGACAATTAACACTTACACTATAAATTTAGTTTTATATTATTAAATAATGTAAAAAAAGTGACTTATGTAGCGGATTTGTAGACGCTTGACAACTATAAAGGATTTACAAAAAGCACCGTATAAGAAATTCCATACGACGAAACTATCTATAGACATAGAATACAAAATGTTAAGCGCTTTAGCTTAAAGCTATTCATATTCGGTGCTGATATGTGACCAAATGTTTTATTTACATGTTTTATATTACAAAACAAAAAAATAGCTTTCACTTTCTTCAATTTAGGGAATATGTTTTGTATTTGGAAGGCTTAGAAAAAAATACATACATTTTTTAAATAATACCATTTATTTTACAAGTTTTTGCAAAACATTCATTACTTTGTTTATAGAAGACCATCCGTAGTTAAAAAACAGCGAAATTCGTGGTAAGAGGTATGTTTCCATTGAATTAGGGTTTTAATGGAAATGTCTCTTCATAGATTATTTAAAATGGTTTCTATTTGTAAAAGGCCTTAACAAGATTTTCCTCAATAAAATTACTGCAATCAGGAAATATTCGCGAAAAAACAGTTCTTTTCCTGCAGCTCCACAGTAAGCAAAAAAAACAGGCCATAATGACTTTTTATTTCTATATTTTAAGATTTATATGATTGCATTTACATGTGATATCCCTAGCAACATGTGAGATCATTAGTTAAGAGCAGGTGTGCTTTTTCGTTCTCATTTATAGACGCGAAATTCGTTCAAACGTGTGCACGTTACTAACAAAAAATACAAGATTTTGAAAAGTATGTAGTTTTTATATCCTGTGACCAATTGAATATAAAAACATGGATTATTCTCGTGGATGTAATGTGAAGTATCATGAATATAACTAATATTGGAGAAACTAATTATAGTATATACTAATTATAGATAATCATATAAACTTATTACTGGCGAAAGATGAATAAATAAATATATTCCACCTGTTGGTAGCTCTATATTAAGATTTATAAAACAAATATAACTACAAAAGTACAATACAAATCTCATGTTGAAACAATTATTTCCCCCGCTAATACCGCACAGGATATTACAACAGGTTATTATACAACATATATTTGTACATTATTACCGTGTCTTTAATAAGTTTTTATAATTAGTATAGTTCCTCCAATATTAAATTACCATTTAAATCAATAACCTGTTAAGTTTATGTCTTTCTGCACAAATTAAAACCTAACCTCGCCAGTCATGCACATGCATGTGTTCAAGTAAGTGTATTCCAATTTATAATTCAGAAAAGCAATCTGAAATTATGAGAGGTAAATCTCGAAATAACTTAAATAGAAAGATTTAATCTTAAAAAACAATGTTATATATATATATATATATATATATATATATATATATATATAATATTCGTCTACTGCCACTAAAATGATAATAATAAACGCTAATAAGATGCAAATATTTGTTGTATAATTCAATATCCTGTGTGATATTAGTAATTGAAGCAGATGTATCAACATTTGATTTTGAGATTTGTTTTGTAGATTTCTTGTGTATTTATATATTCAGGCTATATTTCGCCTTTAATAAGTTTTCTTTCATAAATAACTAATTACAAATATATATCACATCAATGGAATTTATAAATTGATAGAAAATGCACTGCGGTTTTATACTTAATACTTAAATTACTTAAATTATTTCACGCTGTCCCGCCCTGTTTTCATAATCCCTGATAGGTTACATATTTATGCAAAACATATCTGAAAAATAGCTGCAGAAAGTTGCTCTTTGCAACCCTCATTGTAGAATTTGATGTTTATTCAAGTTTTTGTTCGATGCTGTATCAACCCTGATCAACAAAATATAAATATATACGTTAAATGAACGAAATACTTTAATATTAACAGAATATTAACAATATACAGTATACTCTCGATTTCCGGTTGCGGAGTTTCCGTACTTTTTTATTTTAATTAATTTAAATATTATAAATATAATATAATTTTGGGTATATTTCACACTTTTTAATTGACAAATTTATTGATTTTTCTCTAAGAGTATCGGACCCCGTGCTTTGTTATTCAAAGTTTTTTTTTATGGAAACTAATAGTTTTACAAATAAATTAACTTTCTAGATCATAATTCCAACTGATTCAGTATTTTAGAAAGCTTATCTTAAGACTCCTGAGTATTAAATTTTTTGAAAAAATTAATATTTTTGACATATATATTTTTTTTTATCGTGAAACCAATATCGAATTCGTAATCTTCAACCCCAAATAACCCTAAATAATAAATTTCGTTTGAAAGACATTAATATTCATAATTCATAAATATCATTCTTTATTTTGTTTCCGCTATTTTGTTTTTTGGAAAACTAATATCAGGTTCGTAATCAGCTTCCACAAAAAAAAATTGAAAAAAGTAAGAGTTATCTGTGTCTATGAAGACTTTAAAATATATTTTATTCACTAGAAATTGACATTCAAATTAGGCAAATAGGCAAACGATAATTCATGTTTCAATTTATTCACTGTTTTCAAAGACAGACGTTTCAAAATAAATTTCGTAAATAGCATATGACTAAAAACCTGAGTAAGATATTTCATTATTCCATTTCATATTTCATTATCCTAATCATAAAGAACAGCATATACAGAACTGCCACAATATTCGAATTTACCCAACGAATTATCTAATGTTTGAAAAATCTACACCGAACCCAAATTTCAACCATCTTTAACTTAACGAGATCGAAGAGATAATGAAGGGGTTAAAAATAAACAAGGCTCGAGGAGAAAGAGAGCAATAATTGCTGAGATGTTAAATATTGGTAGTAGCTTAGCAACAAAAATTGATATCCTACATATTCTAGACATAGAGAGAAAATACCGGAAGAATAGAAGAGGGTACTGATCCATTCATTACACTAGATAGACCGTAGATAAGTCTATATCTGATTTAAACATATACAAGATCCTGTCAGAGGCGTTGCTAAACATACTGGAAACACAAGTAGATCATCTGATTGAAGAATACAAACGGATTTCAGCAAGGAATAAATTCTTTAATCAATCTTCCAAGTTAGGGAATCAAGGCAAACAGTCACCTTTGCCGATTTCAAGAAGCGTACAGTTGATCGGTAGATTTTATTCAATATGCTCGAAAAATTGAAACAAAAATGAAAAAATTGTACTACTAATTAAACTAAATGTATACATTTCGTTAACAATGTTAACATAATCAGAAATGTATACATTTATTTTAAAAATATAATTTTTGAAAACATGACTAGCAGTGTTAGTTATTAAACAGTAAGAGACATATCTTTATAAGTTAAACTGTAGAAAAAATATTTCAGAACCATTCGAAATTAAAACGAGCGTTAGACAGGGGATGACGATCGCCGCTACTATTTAATCTTCTGATTCAAAAAGAGTAGTCAAATCATAGGAAAATAAGGAATCAATAATGGCAGACCACCAAACAGGAAAATGATTATAAATTGTTAAGCATTTGCGACGATACAAGACGCAATCCTCGCCATAAACTACAGGAATCGCTAAAAAAACAGACCTTCATATCTGATATTGAAAACCTAAGTTCATCGAGCACACAAATGCAAAGTCAAAAAAACATCCATTGGTTTTAAAATATGGCAAAATCAAAATAAAAGTCAATAATTTCAAGTGTATTGACAAAATCAATCAACACAAAATTGATAAATTCTCTGTGTTTTAACCACACTTATTGTGGTTAAAACATAATGAATTTACCAATTCAGTGTAAGTATGGATTACCGGTAACGGTCGTAATCATCCAATTCATTAAAATCATTCAACACCAGAAGCTTATTAGAAACTAGTCGGAAAGTCAAAACGCTACCAACAGGACACAGGACCAAAACTTCAGGTATTTAAGGATATGACGACTAAAATTTTTTGAACACATGCAGAGAATGGAGGACAATAGACTAACTAAAATATATTCAGGCTGACATCTCAAGCAAAGACAGCAAAAACAGTTGTTACAGGAAATAAGCATCAAGGAGAACACCGTCAGTGATCGGGGCGAATTCAGTAAAAACATTAAGAATCGCAATATCAAAACGGAGGAGCCTAAACTAAAACCACACACTAAAGAAGTAAAAGAAGAAGCAAAAACTAAAACGTGCTTAATGGGTTCAAATACATTCTATCAAGGAAGAAGAATTATATATATATATATGTATATATATATATATATATGTATCTATATATATATATATATATATATACTTATATATATATATATATATATATATATATATATATATATATATATATATGAGTTAGCACTTAGGGGTTCATTCTAACTGCGCCTGAAAAGCTAGACTGGATATTGGATATTTCATGCGTTGTCGAAGCGCATACAAATCCACAGTAAGTAGACCGCATCCTGTCAACATTAAATGGTTTACCTTACCCGTAAAACGTAAATGCTCCATTATTATTTATTGCCAAATTATGCTCATACTTCAATTTGTCCGCCATTAAAGAGAAACAGTAAAGCGATCCAAAGAAACTTATTGTATGTACTAAAGCGCAGTTGCTTTAAAAATACAGTAGGATGTATGCAAATGCAGAAAATAATTGCGGAAGGATAATGGGGAGCATTTTGTGGGTATTATTGCAGGATTTATATGTATGGGTAAAATGGGTATGTAAATAAAGGGGGCAAGGGATTTCGCATCAAGTAGTTTTTGAGACTATAGTTTTGGGCTCATGAAGTTTTAGAACATTTTAATTAAAACTGTTTTCACTCATACATTACATATTTAATTATATAAAAACATTTACATGATAAACATATTTGTAATTAATCTGACAAAAAAGAGTTTTTTTTTGGATTCAAATGAAAACAATTGTTTGTTAGTCACAACAATTAAGTAAATGCTTCATTTACAGGAATAAGTTAATTATAAAATGAGTTCATTTTAAAATATTTGTTCAAAATACAAGTTGTCTTTGTTGAAAGGCTTCATTGTAGTGGGTCTAGTCTAATGTAGTTGGAAAATCTTGCAGCAGCAATATTCCCATAATTTCTTGCATTTAGATTATTGGTGGTTTATTATAGAGAAGAGTAAAATAATTTTTTTCACATAATAAAAACATGCAGTTTTCATACAAGAACAACAAGTTTAACAAAGCCATTGAATAATTATCATTCTGTACGCATATATTTTTCATCCCGATGAATTGTTAAATTACTGATCTACTGATATAGAACAACATCTACTGATATAGAACAAAAATATGCTTTTGTAAAAATCCGTTGTTGGTTAAATAATGTAGCATAAAAACAAAAATGTATAATGAATCTACAAGCAAATTGTTTGTATACATAAATGTATCACTGAATGAACACTATTTAATTCTTTTTATTCGACGTGAAACCTTTTATCAACACAAATTATACATAAAAAAGCTTATTTATCTATGGAATCGATTCAATTTCTATAAATTGCATATGGATTTTATATTAAATCTTTTTTTTTAGTTTTCTCTCATTTCCATTCTGAATACAAAACACATTGCTCTTACATTTCAAGCGTCCTCATCATTTTAATTTGCTGCTCTAGCTATTCCTTCTGCTGCTGTAACACTCTTTAGCGTCTTATTTTTAACAGTACAACCAATCCGTGAACTGCATAATTAGAAATACGCATCGACAACGGGGTTCCTTTGAAACTGCCTCCTTTAGCAAACTACCCTACAATCGTTTAGTAAATATAAACATATATAATTATCACTAAGAATAAAACAATATTAAATATTTAGACGGTTTTTTTATACCTAAGCAAAGTAGTCTTTCAGTTAGATGTTGTTTCTTGTGAAGTTTAGAAATGTAACCGTAAAATAACTCGCTTTGTTGTTCTTGTATTTAGAGTTAATTGACCGTTAACCTTACGAACGAATCATTCGACTATAATTATTGCTGCAAGGTGTTTCTGACTTCTCCGAGGGGAAAATTGCCCAGTTTGCTAAATTAACCACTTATACTATATAGGGAATTGGCTAATAATTCCGGTTGTGTATCGAATTGATCCACTCAACACAACGCCAAACAATAGCACATACACACACATTACTCCAACTAGAACAAAAGTTTCAAGAAACGCAATATATTAATCAATCCGTTTTCAAGCTAATAAAAATAAAACATCTCAAAAAATTTTATATTAGCTATTAGGAATAAGTTTATAGGTTTTAACGTAAGTATACTAAAAATATAATTTTGATAACTTTCGGCAGTAGAATTTATAAACTTGACGTTTCTTAAGTGGTCATTCATTTTTAAACAGAGCCCTGAATATAAAATATACGCTCTTATATATAACTGAAGGATTAATATCTAAAAGACAAAGAGCACGATCTAATGATGTCTAACAATAGTACGGACAATCTTCAGTCACTTTTAGCGCTTGAGTTCAAGATACTCTTAATTGCCACTTAAAATTAAAAAAAAACAGTAAAATATATCTTATCACTTTTGCTAAGACATTTTTACATTAATGACCGTCTTTTAAAATGTTCAATAATCTCCTCTTAAAAGTAATATGATGCACTTGTATGTATGTACGATGCACGTGAAGGTAATACAGCCATATTTAGCTGCGTAGCTACATTATTATTGCCAAAAGAATGCGTAAAAGTGCGTGGTGTGGTGCGGCTTATGAACTGTTATCAAATAAATGGCTTTTTATTTGATAAAAGTTCAAAATTACGAAAAAAGTCCATAGTTACTATATATAGACTATATATGACTATATATATATATAGTCAAAAAAGAAATAATAATGCCATACTTGTTTTAAGCTTGCGGAAGAGGTTTACTGGAAACACTGTATAGAAGCTGAAATTCACTTTGTGATGAATTGCGGTTTCATTATCCCCTTCTTTTGAATTGAGATGGCTATCGAACTAACCCTATAAGACCATATTCAAAACTCTATTTTTTACCTACACGAAGAAGTCAAGTTATTCTTTGTTTTTTTATAAGCAGCAAGCTACGCTAAGTGCCCCCTCTGAAATGCCTGTTTTAATCCCATGTAGTACTACCAATTAGGTTTATCATTAGGTTTATGGCCATCATTTCAGACACGACCATAAATTCTAGAGTCTTATGTCGTCATCCCCAATATGGAATCAGGGGTTCGGCCTACTTCTAAGATCATATATCACCTAAAAACTATTAACTGGTATGTGCATATACATGTTATACCTAAATTTTTGCGAATATATTTTTCTAACCCTCCTCTTTTATTAGCTTTTCAATAACGTAACATTACCATAAGTTTTCATAATTTTAGCCACGAATCGCTTTGTGATTCGCTTTTCTATTTGATATCATAACACAGCATGGCATGTTCAAAACTTTGTATTTCTCTCTCACATATTTCACTTAGAAAGCGTTCGCAATCTCTCCAGATATGTTACGCATCCTTTGATGCTCCACATTCCGAGAAGTTTTAATCGATTATCTTAAATCTGTATATGTATCCTAGAAGACGTCCATGTTCGGTTATAATTTTGATTAGGTAATTTAATTCACCTCAGTATCTCTTCGTTCAGTATATTCCCTTATGACGAGAATAGTGCCAATCATGGATGCAACCGTTGATTCTGCTATACTGCTTTTCCACCTCAAACTTGTATACCTGACATATGTTTTCTTTATTAAATAAGCTAAATGCTCGTCTACGAGCGCAAGATCTACAATGATTTGAAGATCTACAATGGTTTTTGAATCTCTATGAGTATATGAGGCAGAATAATTTTAACATCTTCGACAGCACTATCGCTGGCAAAATCCTTTGGCCGTTATTTCCCTAAGTAATAGGGCTCAATCAATAATTTTATAGGTACTAGATCCATGTTCGATTAAAATTATCTAACAAGAAAAATATCGTATACGAAGGATAAATTTCTACTAGTGAACAATATTTCCTCAAATATTCCTTTAGCTTTGCAACAATATGGACAACTGTACAACTTTTTAACACAAATCTAATAATTTTAATGAATAGTAAAGGCTTTCTTAAATAATTCTGTATTGTACTTCTTGAAATAGTTATTCTATACGTAGACTATATCAGTCTTCCTAATATTTTTACGAAATTGCAGCTTTTTCGTTCACTTTTCAGAAAGCAATAACTTCTTTCTTATTTAGCTCATCAGATAGGGGTATTAAAGTTAAAGAGTATTCAACTCCCACATCGCATTTTAGCCAGTATACAGGATTACTGCAATTAAAGGTTGAAAAATAAACTTTGAATAGTTTATTTGTTGTAACACCAGTAAGCTATCAAGTCGACAAACCCTATATTATCTCGAATTTAATGTGAACTATGTGAATGTTAATAATTTTAAAAATAGAGGTTCTTGTGAATATACTGAAAGCTGTTTAATTTCCAACTTCCAAAAACTAATGTAGCATATTCAGGATATATTATTAATATAAAAAAGGTTTGTTTGCAAACCCCTATATCAAAAAACCAAATAATGACAAATCCCACAAAGATAAATTCTTTTTTATTCTAGAAGTCAGTTTTCATTTGTGATTTCTGCCACATCGCATGAATCTTATATAACCAATTTTTGCGCAAGATGCGGACTAAATAATCAATCCGACCGTGTATATGCACAATCTAAATTCAGTCATAATTTATCGTGCTGCCGGAACGTTATTTATTCAGTTGTGAGTGCATTGGATTTGAATGTAGCCATCGCGGATACCTCTACGGATTCCATTTTCATTAAATTTGCTAAGTCAGCTTATTAGCTGAAAGATTTCCCGACAAATGAAACATACGAATGCTAATATAATGAAAACGGATGGGCGGAATAGACCCACAAAAGGAAAACTCCTTTATACATAGAACCCGAAGATTAATTTTGAATGCAACAAGCCTAAAGGAGTCTTTATTCTTCACGTAATATGTTTTCGTTAAAATTGCATAACATCTAACTATATTGATATTATAAAACTGTTGATAGTTAAATTAAATTAAATTAGTGATTTGAAATGGCTTCATTTACTATTAATGTCTCAGGCTTTTGAATTATATAGAAATACGTTTTGCCGCTGCACTGCAAGAAATCTTAGCGTATTTATAACGAGATTGCCGAAGAACTCCAGCAAAACTATTTATTATATATATATATATATATATATATATATATATATATATATATATATATATATATATATATATATATATATAAATATATATATATATATATATATAAAGAGTAAATTTTATAAAAATTACTACGCAAACGGTAGAATTCGGGTAATACGATTAACAGAAAAAACTCAAATTCTTCTTAAGTCGACGTTTCGATTTATTGATTAAATCTTTTTCAAGACCTACAAAAATATTACAGAAAATTACAAAAAACAAAGTAACAGATGTTATTGATTACTTACAAAGAAGGTAATGAACAATTAATTAAGACGTGTAACATCATATAACTTGACCAACAATGTGGGTTACATAATCGTTGCTGTAAAACGAGCCAGGGTGAATTTTAATTTCGGTGTTTGAAATTTAATATTTAGTTTACAAAATGTCGGACACCAACCCGATCGGCACAGCACGAGGAAACCAACAAAACCTTTTCGTTCTCTTCAAATAAATTAAAGTTGAAAAAAAAACAATTTTTTTTCAATTGAGCTGCGAAGGTGCGCATTGGGAAAGATCGTGACATTAGAAGGACACAGGAGTCACAAGCACACAGGAAAAAGAATATTTAACTAATGTTTGAAGACATACAGTTCGAATTTTTTTTTTTTTTTTAATATATATATATATATACATGAATATGTAGTTTTACATAATTTAAAGATTTTAAAATACTGTTTTACTCAATAGAAAATATTTCGAAACCTGTAGACGACCACCTGATAATTCGAAATTATTCACATTTACTACCTTGTATGCATATAGTCAGGGATGGAAATATCTGAAACGCTATATTTAATCTTTTCTTATCAGGTTTTAATATTCTATCCGTTTTATTTAATAATACGAATAAAATTCGTTTGATGTTTTGCTGAAGTTCTCAGATAATTCCGGAAAGTTTACGCCAAGATTTATTCCAGCATCCATAATAGATATAAATGATGGCCCAGTGCAGCCTGTACATTGAAAAAGTCGATACTAAGAATATCCACTTTGATAAACTCGCATTTAAATAAGGGAATCAATACACTAGGAATTTTCTTGTTCAAAGAGTTATGTTTATTCTGTGAAAATATACCTATTCTTGTTAAAGAAGTAATGTAAATTTAAAAAAAATCGGAATGAGAAAATTTTTCATTTTTCGGAATGAAAAATTTTCATTTTTCATGAAAAATTCATTTATATTATTATATTTATTTAGAGTAAAGAATGTTTCGTGTAGGGAGTAATTTCGATAAGATTAGATCACAAATTGAATGGAATTCCTTTCGTTGAATGTGAAAAATCGCCTTGCCATGCACCCCCTGCTAAGGGTCGAATAAATGAATTATTTTTATATCAGAGAGAATCCAATTTAAACCCGATTCTAACAAATTTATACGATTTTCTATAGATTTTCCCTTTTTCATTTCTTGTCGGATTAATAAATAAAATCAAAATATAAGGTATAAATATATTAAAAATATAGTAAATTGCGAGAACACGTGTAGATAACAATGTTTAGTTTAACACGCTCACTTGCAGTAAAAATAGACAGGCAATTTTATAATAAAAGTTAATTGGGATATATAAAATAAAATTGATATAAAAGGAGAAAAAATAAAATAAGATGAAAATGCTCTCTGAATTAATTGGCCAGTACTTTCAAATGCATAATAATTACAAAATTAATTAACCATAAAATTAATTACTGAATGTTTATTATATAATTTCATTCATTTCAGTCTGCATCACTATCAATGAAATGCTATAACTTACACTTAATTGAAAAATTCACTATATTTAACTCCAGTTTTACGAAGAGTAATTAGAAAGAAATATTCAGGACAGTGAGGATTCTAAGAATAAACGTCGACTTCTGCCTATTTTATATATAACAGGTAGATTCATATACTTTCGCGAATTAATTTAATTTTCTCTTCTTCAATCAAGTAGAAGTAGTAGAACTGTCAATCAATCTATGATCAGTGTCTGTAACACGGATTTTATTCATTCTAAGCATAACATAAAAAATAAGTTTCATTATTATATATTTATTTTTCTGGGGTGTTGTACTTTTGTGGTAAAACAAAAGGTTTATCCAGATGAACTTGCACATGATAGGGAAATATTAAAACAAAGTGAAAATGATCATCTGAAAACAACATAGAAGACGAAATTCATGGATAGTTAATTAAGTGTAATATTTTAGTCTCTTGAGTACGTTCTCTTGAGTTATTATCGCTTTTCTTTAATTTTAAAGTTTAATTGTGAAAATTAGGATTTCGTAGTCGAAATCCTAATTTACGATAAGTTAGTTACGATTTTCGTAGACGTAGTTATATTGATAAAAAACAATTTTTTTATTCCTACGTACAGAGCCATTCATGGAAAAAATCTTGTATTTGAAATGTTTTATATTAAAAAATAACGTTTTCAACTTGAAAATGACCGTCAAACGTCGAAACTTAAGTCGTGGTATGTGTAGAAATTTATATTACTGTGAATAACAAGTTGTATAACATTTTTACCTAGCATAAGTGTGGCAGAAACATAGTGAATTTTTCAATTCAATGTAAAATGGCAAAAATTTCCAGTGGTCGAAATTAATTCGCAAATTTATGTCTACAAGATGACAAAATATTCTTAAAAATGTCATTAAGACAGAAAAATTGTACTTCCTTGATTTTTATTAATTAACTCTTTAACATCAAAAAAGTTAACTTCACTTAGTTTTACGCAATTGATAATTTTTTATTTATTAAAATCAATAGAGTGGATAATTTTTTCAAAGCCGGTTTTAATAATTTTATCCATTATGAATTTAATTTATAATTATTATCTCTTATTACATAATTTATTTTTTACAAAAGCTATAGTTATTTGCTGTTAAACATTGTATATTTTATTATATTAATTATTTTTTGTTTTTGCCTGGATGTTTTGATACACTATTATTGGAGACGAAGTTGGTTTTTAGCCACGGCTGTCGCTAAACGCGGTTACGCACGGGACAAATAGTTTTAATCGGAATATATTACCTGAAACATATATTACTGGTCGGCTTCAAATTATCTGCGCGACTCATATGTCCGTCTTGAGATAACGTTGCAGACACAGTGATTTAGAATAAAAGACGCTATTTTTAAATATGAAACTTTTTAAAAAAATGATTTTTTCTATGAAATTTTGTTTTTTATCAATACCGACAATACCGAACCCTGTTTGGTAGAAAATATGTTTTAACTTTAATTGTCAGTTTTTGCAAAGGGTTGGAGCTTTGCACAATGCTTTTTGTAATTACCATAATATTTGGTGATTTATAATGCCACTCGAAATTTAAACTTGAAACAATTCGTTACTAGTAAAAAATAAGCTTTAAAGCAACATGTAATCTAGTATATTCTAGTACATTTAATTTTTTTTTTGCATTTTTAAAATTGAAAGGTAATGTAATTTAATTTAATAAAAAAATAAGTAAATAAATCAGTGAACAAATTTATGTAGAAAACATTTAGCAGAATTAAAAATATCTTATTGCCTCCAACATTCCAACTATGGAATGTAACATAATCAAAATCGGCAGATTTAACCTTTATGTGCACACTCAACTTTTATCTCGTTGTAACATACCCAGGATAGCTGAGTGCCCACCACAAGTTTATTATCATAATCTTAAATCATGAGTTTGCATTCAAATAGATTCGTATGCAGTTAATTTGATTTAGTAAATAAATATCATTAGAAACTATCTAAGCTATTTATAAATTCCCTACCCGGCTACAGCAATACAATGGTAACTCGATACGCTACACAAAGGCGGGTGTATCGGCGTTTTTAGACGAAGGGGCGCTCTTGCTTCATATATAATTTATTATCAGAACAATAAAATGATCAACAACAAAAAAATTAAACAGCGACGCCTTTTCTTGCCTCACCTGACTGGAGAACTGGCAAAATCTGGAATTGAAAATCGTTCCGTAAATGGCCAAATAATGCGTAACTATAATAGAAAAATAGCGATTGAGAGCGTGATGAACAGCATGCTCCTTCCACTGTTCCTGGAGAATAAACTCAACCTCGATATAGTACTGGTAGGACAAAAATTACCGTTTCTTGTCATGTTTGCTACAAGGAAACTTTTTTCAAAAAAACCTGTCTGCGATGAACACTATGCATCAACAATTAAAAGTATTGATTGCGCTAAATAAATGTAAATAAATTCTAATTCATTTTGAAAATTATTGTAATTATTTATTTAACCCCTTGTTACTCCTATGAAATAATCACTAATAATATTTATTAAACAATTCCCGAGTTAAAATATCATTTCTCATCTAATGAAATCTAGTGGGTTTAGGTTCAAAAATTTCAAAATAACATACCAATGCGTTTCTAACAGAATTAAATAATGGGCATTTGAATGCATATGTCGATATTTGTAAGCAAAAATATGTCTAGGTGGACAACTGGGTATTCAGGTGTGCTCATAAGGGTTAATATGATTTATATTTTCAGTAAAAACGATAGGATTTTGAAATAAAATAAATAAATATCTTGAATGAAATAAATAAAGTTATATAATAATGTACATATACTGAAAAAAATATAGAGGTTGAGGATGAATTCAAACTTAATAAACACTTAATAAAGTCGGAACACAGCTTAAATGTATAGATAAATTCAACCTTTTCGGAGCTCTATAACATTATTGAGTCTTTCTAGGACTACCAAAAAAAAATCTCATGTGAAATTGCCAGTTATTTACTAGCTTTTACTGCACCTTCGTGGCACTCAACGAAAACTAGCAAAAATAAAATTGTTTTTTTGGTTCATCTCTTCATCTCTTTCTATTAACTTGAGGGAATAACCATCTGCAGAGGCGTTTCGAGATTTATCTCTCATCAGTGCAACTTTTGAGTGGAAACCCACGTGGATGACTAGGGGTTAGATATTTTTAATTTGACATTTCGTGAGAGAGACATGAACTTGGTAGGTTATTGATTTAAATGATAATTTACTATTGGTAAAACCATACTGCATTATAGATAATCATATAAACTTAATGACGTCGTAACACAGCCTGAATATATAAATATATTCAACCTTTCTGGAGCTATATAACTTAAGTTAATAGAAAGACATGATCTTAAAAAACAATGTTATTTTTCTGGTTTTCTTTGAGCGCCACGAGGGTGGACTAAAAGCTAATAAATATCTGGCCAATTTCGCATGAGATTTGTTGTTCCAAAAATACTCAATAATATTATAAAGCTCCGGAAAGCTTGAATATATTTTTATATTCGGGCTGTGTTCCTTAATTTGACATTACTGCCCTGTTCCGACTTTATTAAGCTTATATGATTATCTATAATGTAGTATCGTTTTACCAAAAGTAAATCCAGATATTGAATTAGATCAATCAATCAAGAGCTACTTTTAATATCATAAAATCCTTTCCATTCAATTCCACATAATTAAAATAGATATAATGGCCCGAATATCAGCCTGTTAATTATATGGTATTAAATGTGTCTATATTTATAACTAGCTGACCCAGCGAACTTCGTATCGCCTCAGAAACTATAATCATTAAAAAATATCTTATTATCTGAATTAATGTCATTCAAATATTACATAAGGTATGCGTATAAAAGAAGCACAAACCCCAAAACCAGATTTGCTCGTTCACTCAACCAATAGTAATTTTTGTGATTAACAATAATGTTTGGGAACACTTGATGAGCTCGTCCTGTTGAAGCGAAATTGCAGACATTCTGCAGAAACGAAATCAACCCGTTCGTTTCGTCGACGGGAAGAGGGGCATTACAGATTGACAACAATTGCTTCGAGAAATTTTCGGCAGATGGAACGTTTAGCAATGCAACTTGCATGTTTATCGTCATCTGAAGTTTCTAAATATAGCGCCACAGAGTAGATGATTTGAGGCAAGCGTTTTTTTCATCGGCAGCGGTGAATCTTGGATTTACTGGTAGTGTTTGCCGGAAATCGTCAGACATTAAAATCATTCCACCTCCAAAACATTTTCAGTCATTGCGCAGATCTTTCATGGTTCGATTTAGTGCTTCCAATGAAAGGTTGTGCATTCATCCCATATGACAATTTTACTTGCTTTAACACTTTATTAACACTTTGGCCATTGCCGATTGTTTCGCAATGTTGCATGTGTGTGTTTCAGTCGTTTGAAGGTTTAACGGTAATTTAAACGCTGAATGAGCCGTTCTGCATCCTTCTAGCAACGTGGCCGCTATGCCAGAAGAAACACAAAGAAGCTACGACAATTTCGGATCTCGCACGAACAGTGGTTAAAATCAGTTACATGAGGAATTTATTCAATCTTCAATTGCCTTCATTAACTCATCGTACACATCCTTCTGTTTTGAGTTCAAGAGTGGTACATTCATTTAAACTGATTCGTTCATTGCATATCGGTCGTATTCACGTTCATGTTCCTATTCTCGATTGAAAGCATTGTTTATAGCACGATTTGGCGTTGGCATTCCTAACTTTAATAAACTGCCGCACATGAGGTAGCACATGTCTTCTATCAAAAGCAAGGCCTGATTATGGTTATGTATTTCCTCGTTCACCATGAGATCGAGATTCCCTGAAGTGACACAAATTCGATGTAAAATGCTTTCTGACATATCATCCTTGTACTTAGATGTACGTTCGATTGGATTCGATTGGATCCAAATAATGATAGCAAATCACGTGCGTATCTAATTTGGAGGTGCAAAAGGAACTGATTCAGCTATTAAGTAATCTCCCAGTGAATTTCGTTTTTAAGCAAATTTATCTGTTGACATGCAGCACGAAATGTTAGTCACACTACACCATTGAAAGTTTGAAGTGATTCAAAGGATGTCGGCCCACGAACATTAGAGAGTAGAGTAACGTTCGTGCAAATAGATCGCTTTAGCAAATAAAAAACAAACTTATCAATTTTGTCGCTGGAGGTGTGGCAGCACGTTGAGCAACATTTGATGCGTTGAAATAAACTCGTTGGCCATTTTCTAGATGCACCGCAAAATGTAAAACACGTGGATGACGTTCATGAATTGGGAATGAAAAGCGCCATCTACTGGCATAGCTTAAGTTATTGCTTAAGTTGTTTCGACGCTGCGAATATATGTGGCGTTCCATAAAATAATGAAAAAAAACGAATTATTTTCATTATTATTACTTTTTTATGTGAAATTATCCAATATTACTAGCTTAATACTAGCTTACTAGTTAATAGTTACTAGCAGCGGTGGAGACAAATGCAACAAATCAAAAATCTTAAAAATCGGTCTAGCCGTTCTTGAGTTTTTTAAAGCCAAAATTCACACTCGACTGTGTATATATCCGTATATATATATATATATATATATATATATATATATATATATATATATATATAAATATAAATATATATATATATATATATATATATATATATATATATATATATATATATATATATATATATATCCGTGTGACAAAGTTGGTAGCAAAGCTACAGGTAATTGTCATATATAAACAAGACTTGTTTGTAATGAATACTAGTCTATAATGAATAATGAATCGAATTATTATTCTTTACTTATATATTAAAAATGTGGGGCTAATATCTGGTGGGATAAGTACATAATTCTGTTATTTTTTTAATGTGTCGGTTTCAATTCATTTCATATTAATGAGGGTTATTAAACAAATAATAAGCTTGTAGTCATAAATTTATTCACCTTAAAATATAAGTATGCGTTCGTAAAATGTAAATATTGCTAAACGATATTTGGAAAACTTATCGGATATAAACTAAACGAATATCTGAAAAATGTTTTATCATGTTTTTTATATTATTTAGATACAAAATTTATTATGGCAATCTTGAACTATTATTTTTTACACAATCTATAAATTTTCCAAATATTTATAGAAAATGTATCGTAGGGTTAGAAAAAATATAAATTAATTTGAAATGCCTTTAATATATTTTAGTGTATTGTCTCATTCTGTATAATATACAATGAGAAAATACTTCCAATATTAAAGAAAAAACAGATTGTTTTTAAGATTTAACATATGTTTCACTAATTTCAGCGATTTAAGATATGTTTTACTAACACTGCGGCTGCCTCAGGTAATGATATTCAAATTGTCAAAAAACAACAACTTTTAAAAATTAAGAATAAAAGAACAACGTCAAACAAAACAAACTACTTATGGCATGTATTATAAGTTTAGATTAAGTAAGTAAGAATTGTTTATGTCTGATTGATCATTCAAAATAATGCCTATTTTATTATATTTATTTTTAATCATTCTAAAAGTTCTTACAAATTTAGTTTTACTTTTCTTCTCTATTATGTAAAATTTCGAACTCAATTTATGGTAGCATTCTGAACAATGGTTAGTGAAAGTAGAGTCAATTTTTTGGCGTTGTAGTTTCTTTCATGATTATTGATTATCGTTTGATCTATGTAGACTTTATTACATTCCTCACATAAAACTTATAAACCCCCGAGTTCAATTTATTGTCGTTTTTGTCCTTGTTTTTAATGTAATTTTGTATATATAGTTTTTTTGTTTGTTTTGAAAACAATAGTTTGGTTTGTTGATTTAATTTTTGCTGATTCATTAATGAAAGTACCTAAATTTTCTGAAATTTTGCCAATGTACGTGATGAGGTTATAATTAATAAAGGCTTCGCTGAAGTCAAGAAGTACCAGCGCTGTTATTAAACCTGCATCAGATTTTTGTAGGATGTCATCGATGACTTATCAGAGCAGTGGTGCAACTGTAGCCTTCCCATAAAGCTGATTGGAATTTAAATACAATGTTAAGGTATAACATGTGCTGTTTCATTTGATTGTTCATGATTATTTCGAAGATTTTCGAGAGTATGGACAAGATACCTATTGGCCTCAGATGACTGAGTGCAGTAGAGTTTGGTTTTTTCGGCAATGGCATAATTAGTGCCATATTCCATGCGCTAGGAAAGACCCCCATCTATTATGCAACTATTTATTACATTGGTAATGAATGGTAGTATTTAGGGGAAGCATAATTGAGATTAGGTATAGAATCTATAAATTAGTCATTTAGATCGCAAGGGTTCCCAAAATTAGAGGAAATCTGACTAGCTAGGTTACTCATATTTGGAATAAGATTCAAGGATCCTAATTCCTTCCACATTTTTTTTTAGGATTAGAGGTATCTAATTTTCAATTGAAAAACGATTTATTTTCATTTTTTATGGCCACGTTTACATAATTACGAAGACTTTTGTAATAGTTACAAACATTTGGACATTTCTTTCTTTTAAATTTGGCCTTTGCTTTATTTCTAATTCTTCTTTATTCGAAGTGTAATATTATCCGTTACCCATGGGAGTGTTTGTTTATTTACTTTTATTGTTCAAAACGGAGTTAGTTTGTTAAATATATCAAGAATGCAGTTATTAAGCCGATCACTTTGACGTTAATGTTATTTAAGTAATAAATTGAAGCCAATGGCGAAGATTCAAGTTCATTAGATAGATCATCGAAAGAGAAGTGATTAAAATTACGGTATATGAGTAATCTGGATGATAATCGGATTAAATCGTTTTGAACTTCGACATAGGTTAGATCATGATCTGAGTAATCTATATCTTTTACACCAGTATCTTGTACTAAAATATTATCGGTAATATTGATTAGATCTATTGTAGTAATTGAGGTCAGCGTAACTCGTGTAGGCTGTGATAAAATTTACTGCGAAGCGTATAAAATGACCTGCAGAGCGTATAACAGGGTAAAGGGAACTGTCTTGAGATCGTCTGGTTTCCTCATAACTATATTGAAATCACCTAAACACATGACTTTTTCACAAGAGGTAAGTGCGTTGTCAAAAGACGCTTCCAGATGATTTATGAAGAGTTTATAATTTATAGACTCTGGCCGATATAGGACGCCTATAGCAATATTATTTATCGATACCCACAGTTGTTCAACTGCTGAATCACTAAGGGCCTCTTTCACCATCTCTAAGTTAAGCGTTGATTAGTTACTTCCCAGTTAACGTTAATCTGCAAGTAAAAGTTACGAGTATCTTTTGTCAATTTCACAAAAGAAAAATAAAGCTTTGAGTAACAACTTACGGGTTAAGTGGATTACGTGGAAACGTAACAAATTTACAGTCACAGTCGTTCAATTGCGGCTTGCTATTAGTGGACTGACACTACAAAAATCAGCAGCACTTCTTAAGTAGGATCCAGCAGCAAGATATCTTAGCGTTAGTAGCAGACTTGTTTTTGTTGCAACTGCTTGATTTCTGAAATAGTAGAAGGAATTAAACGTTACCTATTTCTAAGAAGTTCAGTAGATTTTATAGGTTATTAGTAAAATCACTTGAATAATGAAAAAAAATTCCACTTTCCTTTGTGAATTAGAGATTATTTTATGTTTTATTAAGTTAAGCACTTGATTTACTGCATATTTCGATAGACGAAATCTGGCAAAAAAATCACTTTCATCTAGGTCCGTAAAATAATCAATACGCTATTTAAATACACGAAGCCTAGGTACTCGTTGCTTCCTAGATTGTTCTAATTCATCCAACTGATGATCAATCAAATCAATTAAATTCATTTTTATTATTAAATTTTAAAATAATCGTTGGCGTTATGATAAATAGCAACACAAAATGACAACTGACAATTTTTAATTGTAAAGTAAGCCCACTAATGGGCAGATGTCGTGGCAAGTAAGCTACGGATCGGTTAATTTTATGATTAGTGCTACTCGAACGTCGTGATACTCGCACATGGAGTTACGGGTGACTTTAACTGGCGGAAAGCCTACTCGACACTACTTGATGATGCTGAAAGAGGCCCTAATTAAAATGTTACTCTTTAAATTATTGCGAAAATAAAAACACACACCACCGCGGATATTCGGGCGATCACATCGAAAAACTCTATACCCAGCAATACTAATAAGTTCATTACTGATGTTTTCCGAGAGCCATGTTTCAGTCACTGCAAAGACGTCATATTCGACACTTTAATTAAGTTAATTCAATTGAGCCTAACACAATTAATTTTAGGTAATAAAGAACGTACATTTAAATGTCCAGTTTTCATTAAAACAAATATTTATAAACAATACTCCTATTAATTATCTAAAGTTTTGTTTCCATATTTTTATTTCAGACTCATTTCAATTCAACATGGCGTTGTGCGACTCCGAAGTAATGTCTTATAAGAAGTAATATACATATAGACTATATTATTGACTGTGTTATGGTGAATGAAGAAGCATGGGATGAAATAGAACAATTCAAGGTGGGAGAAAGAGTCGAGTCGGATCATATGCCATTGGAAGTGAAGACAAAAGGAAGAGAGAAAAATAGAAGAAGTGAGAAGGATGTTAGAAGAAAAATTGTGAAGAATATCTGGACGGAAGAAGGAATAGAAAATTATAGAACAAGACTTAGGGATGCTAGATACGAAGAGGAAGGGATAAACGAAAAAGTGAATGAACTGGGCGATCACGTAAAAAATGCAACAGAAAAAAAAGTGATAGAGACCAGAGCGAAGGTGGGGTCTTGGAAAAACGAGTGGTGGGATAAAGAATGCAGGGAAGGGAAGCAAGCAGTCAGAAAGAAATTAAGAAATTGGAAAAAGAGAAAAGCAAATAATGAGGAGTACAAGAGAGCACGCAAGAGGTACAAATTAGTATGCAAGGAGAAGAAGCAAAAGAAATGGATGGAAGAAGAACTAAAGATGAAAGGCATAAAGACGGAAGAAGAGGTATGGAAATACATAAATAGGGAAAGAAAGAAAAAAGTAGAAAGAGTGAGTAATAGAATTACTATAGAGGAGTGGAGAAAGTACTTCAGTGAGCTGCTGGGTGGTGATGAAATCAGACAGGAAAAGAAAAAGAGTCAACACAGGGTGGGAGAAATAGAAGAGATAACAAGAGAAGAATTAGAACAACAACTGAGTAAACTGAAAAAGAAAAAGGCACCGGGGAGAGACGGTATACAGAATGAATCGTGGATATATGGAACTGAAAGGGAAGCTGACAGGCTGTTGGAGATAATGAATGGAGTGTGGAAGGGAGAGGGCTTCCCACAGGAGTGGAAAGAGGGGATAATATGCCCCATATATAAGAAAGGAGAAAGGGAAACAGCAAGCAATTACAGGGGGATCACCATCCTCAATACGGCATATAAGATATATGCAATGATAGTGGAAGAGAGATTGACGAAGGAATTGAAGGAGCGGGGTGTAATACCAGACGGACAGGCGGGATTTAGGAAAGGGAGAGGGACCATGGATAATGTATACATCTTGAACCACATAGTAGGGAATGAGATAAAAAAAGAGGGGCGGCAAGATGTATGCATTATTTGTTGACCTGAAGGCGGCCTTTGATAATCTGGCAAGAGAGGCACTGTGGGAATGCCTGAGAAAGAAAAGAATAAAGGAGCATCTGATATCAAAATTAGAAGAGATTTATGAAGGAACAATAAGTAGAGTGAGAGTTGGTGAAAGGGTGATCGAAGGTTTTAATACGCATAAAGGAGTGAGACAAGGCTGCCCACTAAGCGCCAGCCTGTTTGCAGCATTTATTGGAGACATAGAGGAGATGTTCAGCAAGGCGCAGACGGGTGGGGTTGTGGTGGGCAAAGAAAAGGTGTGGTCCCTAGCCTACGCGGATGATTTGGTGGTGCTAGCGAGAGACGAGAAAGGGATGAAAGAAATGATAAGATACATGGAGAAATATATGAGGAGGAAAAATCTGACAATGAATGGGGAGTAATCCAAGATGATGGTGTTTAGAAAAGGGGGTGGCAGGAGAAGAGTAATTCAGTGGAGATGGGAGAAGGAGAAAATTGAAGAAGTAAAAGAATTTAAATATCTAGGGTACGTGTTTAATGAGAGAAATACTGAAACAGCACACGTGAGAGAGTTAGTTAAGAAAGCCAATAAAATACTAGGAGCGGTATGGGGAATAGGAGAGAGAAAATTTGGACACGACTACTGAAGGAGAGTGATGATGTTTGATAGCCTGGTGAAAAGTGTGATGATGTATGGAGCGGAAATATGGGGATGGAGAGGGCAAGAAGGGCTGGAAAGGGTGCAAGAAAAATATTTGAAATGGGTGCTAGGACTAGGTAGAGAGACCCCGGGTTATATAGTGATGGAGGAAACCAAGAGAGATGGAATAAGAATAGAAGCAGAAAAGAGAGCAATAAGTTTCGAGGAGAGAGTGATAGAGAGAGAGGAGAGTGCAGAATTCTGCAAGAGTGCCTCAAAGAAATAAGGAAAGAACTAGGAAAGGGTGTGTGGAAAGAGAGGGAGGCATATTTAGAAAGAAACGGGTATGCAGGAGCGGAGATAGAAAGAATGAGAGGGAGAGGTAGAGATGTGCAAAGGCAAGAAAGGAGAGCAAGAAATAGGGAGTCTAGGTACAATGGGAAAAAATAATAACGGAAGAACTGCCAAAGTACCTAGGAAGAGAAAGTAGAAAAGAGAGAGTGACAATGGCAAGATTCAGATGTGGAAATGAAGAGAGAGATAATAAATTTTGGAGTAAGGATAGGAATAGAGTATGCAGGATGTGTGGAGAAAACAAGGAGACAATAGAACACTTGCTGAACGAATGTTCAGAAATGAGAGAAAGAGACGAGTGTAGAGAAGAGATTTTAAACGAGGATGGAAGAGGGATAGATTGGATGAAGAAAGTTGAGGAGAGAAGAAGAGCAATATGTGGGGAGGGAAGCTGGTAATCGGGGTTTAGGGATAGGAACTTAGTGACTTTCTTTTTTTTTGTTTTTAGTTTGAGCAGCATACGTTTCTTTTTTTTTTAATGTTTATTGTTTCTTTTTCTCTTTTTATTATTATTCTTATTTATATTATGTTCGATGTTAGTTTTAGTATATATGTAAATTTTGGATTCAACTTATAAACCCGTAAGGGCAATAAATATACATAATACCTACATTTAGACTATAGTAATATATATATATATATATATATATATATATATATATATATATATATATATATATATATATATATATATATGAATATAAATATATATATATATATTTATATATCTATATAACATTTTTTTCTAGTCTTTTACTTATTTTTTTAACATAAAATAACTCGAACATAGAACACATTTATATTCTTGCATTTTTTCTACATTAAGAACAAAATAAACCATAAGTACTCTGATTAGATACACACTAATCCGTCAAAACAATCACATATGTAATAGGTATGAGTACTAACTAGTTATGGGAGGTCCGAAACTAATTATTAAAACAAGATCGTTCGCGTAGAAACTGTGCAGAATCGTCTGAACCTGGACTTGGACCCCTGGACCCCATGCCACTAACTAGTCGTGGGGTAAATTATCATAATAACTACGATAGTCTTCAGTTAAAGTGCTTTTCAAATATGGCATGACTTCAAACTGCCTTTTTGTAATTTTTAGCTTTGTGAGGTGCTGATTTCATTGGGCATCAAACGGCAAGGTAATTAAAGCCGGTGATTTTCTTTATAGTAGTATCCACTCATCTGAAACTAACCCATTTACTTGCATATTCTTCAGAGTTTACGCCTCCTTCGGTTTTTCTCCATAAATAACAATACACACATTTTTTCTTCAAATTATAACAGACAATCAGAATGCCATCAGAACCGCCTGCAAGTCAACTGTAAAAATTCACTTTCTGTATTAAAGCACTTCTTTCTTACTTAGTTGTTCTAAATAATCTTCTTCTTTTGACTTATTTCCAACTTTTTAGAGAGCTCGGATTGGTTCTTCTTAGGAAAGTACAATGCGAGATTTTGGACGACCAAATTCTTCAGAAAACTAACAGATCGAAAAAGCACGCATATTGCGTCTTTTACACCATTCGTTTACATAAAAATCGTAAATAGATCGTTTAGATTAGAAACAAATATTTCTTTTCTGTATTAGTTTGACAATAATGTGATTCGATTGCTGGCAATGATAGAAGGATTACTTTATTGATGAATAAACAATTAAACAATGCTACGAAAGCTAAGAAATAGACTAAATTTGGTAACTAAATGTAACAGTATGGCAGATGCAGCACCCGACACCAGTGTATATCCAGATTCAGAACAACCACAACATGGTACTAGCAAAAATCAAAGTGAATCATATTTTAGTGTGATCAATATTGCATCTTCACCACATATTACTAATAAGGGCAATTTTAAAGATCTAAATGATCAAGTGAAACGGTTCATGATCAAAAAACGGACATTCTAAATCTAAGGGTCATTCTTAAAAGTCAGTGACTATAGATCATTCCTTATTCCAAAACCTCACTATATTGTTTCCAAGTCTAGTGTGCAATTTGCACGTACTTAAACGACAGGACTTTCAACGAGCAACTTGGCCTTTTGTGAAGTATATAACCTATTGTTGAGTTCTCAGCAAAATACTATCCGATTTTACAAGAATTCTTAAATAAACTGAAAGGCCAGAGAAAATTATTAAGTCCAAAAATACAAAATACATTTCTAATCTGGTTCTAAAAGTAGAAAAAGGACTCAAAAAGGCATAAACGCAACACCATTTTACTCTATCGTATTCGATATGACTCAAAATATTTCAAAAACAGATCAAATGTGTGAACTTTACCATTATTGTATGATGAAGAAAGACTAAATTGGAATATGAAAGGCCCTCCTCATTAAAGAGTATTTTTTTGGATTGCATGAAGTTGAGGACCAAACTGCTTTAGCAATTATTATTATACTTAGTAGTTAATGATGCAGAAAGAGAGGTAATTGATATGCAACATTCTTTGAAACAGTTCAACAAATTTATATGATGGACGACTTTTACTGGAACCCCATTCGATGAATTTACTACGGGCCTCAGATGGTTATGTTAGTTACGCCACTGTAACTATTAAACAATTCCTTGCAAATTAAAAAAAAAACACACGCCGGAATCGAAAAATACGTACAAAATGGCGTCTAAAATGGATTTAACCTCGAAATTTTGAAGGTATGGATTTCACCATTTTACTCTTCACGCGTTTTTATTAATTTAAAGTCAAAATTTACAGTAGCTGTTTTTCTATGTTCTGTTTTTTTTTCTCATGATAGTTAAAACGAAATAGCGTAATAGTCAAAATAGATTTAGCAGGTTTACAGATTACGCCGTAAACATATTTGGAACCAATAAATATTAAATTATTATGTAATTGAAAAACCGATTAGAAAATACATTTAATATGAAGAGCTTTCGCTAGCTGTTTGACGAAGGGAATTTCTGTGAAAATCTTGTTCATTTACCCGATTAAATATCGTATTTCGTATATAGCAAAAAGCATTTATACACAATTTTGAATACTGAAATGTACTAATGTTCTCATATGAAATTTACCTCTCTGCATGTAGGTTGAGAAAAAGATGTGATGAGGGTTGTTATTCCAAATTATATGATAACGGTTTAAACTCTAGATATATTTCATAATAAATTAAATTCGAATCGTTTTCCCTTAAATGCACCTCGGTTTCAGAACGTTGATTAGTAATTCAGGCTTCTCAAACTTCGTAGACGGCCCACTGATCATTAACTATTTAACGTAACTTACATAAGTTAGGTATAAGTGCAATTATTTCAAGTTTCGCCGGATATTTCTTATTGCGATTTATATCCCATCCGGCTTTACGAAGTGCATTATTTAGAGCCCCAAGGAAAACTCCAGAGGGTATAAAGTCGAGTAAACAGCATTCCACTAAGAACAACGTATTTGATCCACATTTTCCAGAATATTTCCTATTAAAATTTGAACTGTTGCTTTTATTTATGAGAATTGATACAAAATGATATCATCGTCTTCCGGTAGCAGTAAATCGTAACGTTTTCCATTCATAAAGTGAAAATAATATGTCGACGAAGAAGTATCTACGATTCAATTTAAAATTAAATTTGAATCGAAACATACTCAAGTATGAAGGGAGACCTCCTGGCACACAGGTCTTATTGTAAAAAGTTGCTTTGTAATATCCCTCCAATAAAGTTAGGAGATTGCAACCGTGAAGTCCTGGATTTGTCTTGAAATATTTATTGCGATGGCTACAACCATCTGTGTAATATTCGTTTTACTAAAGATACTGCTTAAACTGCACTTTTCTCAGTGATCTATGATTAATATAGACTTAAGGGCTTTTAGTTAATTCAAAATAAACTCAATTAGATAAAAAAAGTTTAATAACTCGTGCCTTAAAGTTACTATTTTAAGAAAAAAAAAATACAACGACAAAAAAAACGAAAGCGTAAGGAAACATAACGACAATGAATTAGTTTCCAAGTTGTAATGTCATCGATTCCAAACTCAATAAAAAACAAAGAAAAAGAATAGTTTTTAAATTGAAAAACAGAAATGAGCAAATGAAATATTGGTACAAAATGGTAATGATAGGAAAATTTGTATTCACTCAATAAAATTTCAGTTTATATCAATATAATTTTAGTATCAGATGGTTGGTGAATGTTCGTTTGAATTTCGCACGAGCAATTTATCCGGCGGTTGCACAACAAATACCATTTCTAGAGAGGGTTGCAATTAAGCTCGAGATATTAATTAACGGTCAAAGGGATTAAACTGCTCAAGGATTAGCTACATCGCTCCATAGATTCTACCTTACAGTTTATATTGATAACTAATATCATTACCTATTTTTAAAATAAGTATATTTTAACCTCAACACTTTGAGAACCAAGCACTTTCTGTGTTAATAATTTAATAATTTTTGGGTTTTTATAAAAAAAAAACTAAAATAAAAACACAATTTTGTGCTGTAAAGAATTTTTTTATTTTTAGTTTTTTTAAAAATAGGTGGTTCCACTGAAGCACTACTAGGAAGTAAAAACTATTTTTATCCCTTATGAAACTTTTTAATACAATTTTGTTTTTCCGCGAGGCATAATCCCACATGGCAAGAACTGCAATGTCATGTTGTTCTGCGAGACTTAGCCTTTGTGCTACAATTAGCACGTCGCACTTTTGTGCCATGTTCCGGTATATGTGCAGCTTTATCAGTTCTTTTCTCTAAAGGAACCAGGACTTTCAATCTACTAGCAGGATTTGGAATACTCACACTTCTCTTTTTCTCTGGAATACCAGTTTGGGCTCCTATTAGCTCAGAAAACAGGGCCAGTTTGAAACCTTTCAATGACATCGTTGCTATCCCAAGCGATCGTGTTCTGAAGAGAATAAAAGTGTTTTTAGACTTTGAAAAGTTAGACTTTTTTAGACTTTCTGTCAAATTCGTAACATTCTTTTAGCATATCTGATTTATCCACATACCCCATGTGCTGATTTTAATCTTTTACTAATCTTAAACATTTTACTGCTTCCTTACTTCCGTCTCTTTGTGTTCTTTGAACTTCTTCTTCATCACTTGGATTCAGAAATTTACTTAAGAACATATTAGGCTTCTTATCCATCCATTTCATTGCTAAGACACCATCTTGACTTGTCCTCAAAACAAAATCTCCTCTTTTCATATTCCTGTCATTTGCGAAATCAGTAGGAATGTCTTTTCTTCCTTTTCTAACCGTTCCATATGCACATATGCCTTCTTTCAATAAATCCTTTTGTAACTGAATAGAATTTAAATAATTATCAAAATACACTTGATAATATTTCCTTGCTAAATCAATTGCTAACCCCTTTATAACCCTTGCTCCTAAATTACTTTCGGCGATATTTGTTAAAATTCGCGGTTTCTTGTCTGAAGGTTTTAAGGTTGGCAGACCTGATATTATTGATCTAAGCTTTTAGTTTGACTGAATATCCTTTCAAGTTCTAATGTCGTTATTTTAGTTGTGTTTTGTAAATAATATTTGTAACCCTGTATTGCATTAAATAGAAACAATTTAAACTGTTACGTGTTTTTGTCTCAAATTAATAAAAAGTTATGGGCCCAGACCACTAATAATAAAAGTTTTTTTTAAATGCACGTATGGTAACATAACCTATACAGGTTAACTTGTGTTAAGTTTGTGTTTGTTCTTAGTTTGATAAATAAAAAGAGTCTGCATTTTAAACACCAAATTGAGAAACTGCAGGGCGTTAAGAATTGGAGTAAATGGAAACGGCAAGTCGAACTCATGGTGCTAATTCACCATGATGTCCAGGAATGTGTGGTTGGTACAAAAGTTACTCTAGTTGTAGAAGAAGGTAAAGCCGAAGATGCAGATTTTGTTGAAAAGCGAAAGGAGAAAGCAATTCAAAAAGCTTGATGTGTTGGCTCAATTAATTTTAGTTAGTTCATTAGATGAGAATAATGAAGAGCTAAGAGCTACATGCTAGAGTTCAAATGAAATTTGGACAAAGTTACTAAGCATAATGAGCAAAGCTCAGGTCAAAGGGTTGATCGGTTAATGGAAGAGTTTTTTGAAGTCACAAAATATTCTTATGAGAATATAGCTACACATATTGCGAAACGTCAAAAGAACTTCTATCAACTTAATGACGAGTTAGAACGTTTAGTTAAAGATAAGTTTCCCGACCTTTTACTCATGAGTAGAATCATGTCAACATTACCAGTTGAATACTTTGAATTTAAAAGTGTGTGGCAGTCGTTGAAAATTGAGGATAGATCTATAGGATATATAACCTCTTACTTGAAAGATTGCGTTTAATTGAAATGCGATTCCCAAATAAGCATGATGAGGCGATTGCCCTAGTTGGTGCTGGGACAAGAACTCATGAGAGTAACGAGGCTAAAAGGTATAATGAAAAGACTGGATATAATTGTTTTTGGTGCCATAAAGTTAGACAGTTTTCCAAGTTCTGCCCTTTCAATTCAAACCAAAAACTAGCGGACATAGGAAAGAGAAAAAAGGATATCTCACATTCACACGGTGAAGCTTTCATAACAATGCATGACGTAACAGAGGCAGATGGATGGCTGGCTGACTCCGCGGCCACCTTTTAACAGAAGAGACTGGAATGTGAGGTATGAAGATTTTGTTTACTCCTAAGAGAAACAAGTTGGAAATGGACAAATCATTTTGTCATATGGTAGAGGTGTGGTAAATGTAGAAACCAAGGCTACATACAATTAGTGGGAGAAAAACCATTTAGAAAATGTTTGGTTTACACCTGATATTTCCAAGTATCTTTTTTCTGTTATGTTATGTTATGTTATTATAGAAAAGTTGTGGCCGATGTAAAGGGCTGTGCACTTCAGAAAAAAACGCATTACCCGACTTACAGGAGTAAAAACAAGTAATGGATTGTTTCTATTGAACATGAGAGTCTGTGTACCAGAACAGGCTTTATCATCTGCGACAAAAATTTCACTTCAAGTTTGGCATGAACTTATGTCACCAGAATAAGCAACATGTGAAAGGTGTCTTAAAAGAGCATAAGATTGACGTATGTTTGCCTTCAGATGAAGAATTTTGTGTAGGTTGCATAATGGGAAAGCAGACAAGAGCTTCATTTTATGACAGAACTGAGCGACCTGTTACACCTGGTGGCTTGGCAAGTTGAGATTTGTGTGGTCCGATGCAAATACAATCAGTTGGTAACTCAAGGTACTTCCTATATTTAAAGGACGATTTTTGAAAATTTCGTCGTGTGTTTTTTCTTCGTGAGAAAAAAGAAGTTACCGAATGTCTCAAAATATTTATTCGAGAGGCTATAACAGCAGGAATACGAATAAAGTGTTTACTTACGGACGAAGGCGGTGAGTTTGGCAATAAAAACGTAAGGCATTTGTTAGAAGAACATGGTATTTATTTAGGCGTGACAATGCCCCATACGCCTGAGCAAAATCCCACAGAGCGTGAAAATAGAAATTTAGTTGAAAGTGGAAGAGTTTTGATACACACTAAGAATTTACCTGTTCGACTATGGGCAAAAGCAGTGAATAGAGCTACGTTTGTAATAAATAGAACAGGCCCAATACAAATATAGAATAAATCTCCTATTGAGCTTTGGACGAGAAAAAGGGCCAAAAGCATAATTCATTGTAGAGTTTTTGGAACAGAATGTTATGTTCATATTCCAAAAGAAAATAGGAGAAAGTGGGACAAGAAAAGTACCAAAGGCTATTTTGTTGGTTACTGTGATGAGAAGGATGAATTTCGTGTATGGCTTCCTGACAGAGAAAAAGGATAAGAAGTCGTTATGTTATTTTAAAAAATGAAGAACCTGTTTATATAAATTCTAGTGAAACTGTAAAGGAGACTTTAAGTAGTGGTGAACAATCTGTGTCTGATAAGAAGATTAGTTTGGAAACTTCCGAGTCTATCAGTGTCATTCGTTAGGTCATGGAACCTATCCATGAGGTGGCTTCTGGTGGTGTTGGTCAGCTGCTCACTGAGGCTGAAGATGTTCAAGTGAAAGAAGAGGGACCACCTCCAAATGTTTTCACCACGCCTATTGAAGTTGAAAGAATATATCCATTGAGGGAAAGAAAAAAGGTGTCATTTGAGGACTTTGAAGCAAATTTTTATGCTTCTTGTAATACTATAGCTGTAGAACCTAGTGATATATGTGAGGCTAGAATATCGGCCGATGCTGATAGGTGGGAAGATACAATAAATTGTGAGCTTAAAAGCTTGAAATCAAATAATACGTGGATCTTGGTTGATCATACTAAGGACAAAAATATTGCTAATAATAAATGGGTGTTCAAAATTAAGCACGATGCAAACTCTAACATTAGGTATAAGGCTAGGCTGGTTGCAAAAGGTTCTACACAGCGCTATGGGTTGGCATATCAAGAAACTTTTGCACCTGTGATTAGGCTCAGTACCTTTAGATTGTTAATGGCAACAGCTGTCCAACTAGGCATGTTAGTTGACCATATTGACGTAGAGACGGCATTTTTAAATGGTGAGTTATGTGAGACGGCATATATGGAACAACCAGAAGGTTAAATAGATGGAAACAATCCGGATAAAGTATGTCTTGTGGGCCGCGCATTGTATGGTTTAAAGCAAGCGTCTAGGGTATGGAACAAAAGGGTGGACGAAGACCTTTATAGAATTGGATTTATAAATTCTGAATATGAGCCTTGTGTATATTTTACGGGTAGTTATAAGGATCTAATGCTGCTTGCCATCTATGTTGATGATATTATTTTAGTTTATAAAAATTTTGTATTGTGCAAAAAGGTAAAAGATGAACTGGCTAAGGAGTTCAAAATCAAGGATTTATAATAATTTTTATAAAATTTTAATTAGTCAGAAAGATTACATCTCAAAATTGCTTATAAAATATGGAATGTCCGACGCCAATCCTGTGTCGACACCTCTGATAAAGGTCAATCCCGAAAACATTGAAGCTGAAAAGTTCAAGGGTGATGTCCCTTATCAAAGATTAATTGGGTCCCTGATCTACTTGGCTGTTTGTACAAGGCCAGATATTTGTTTCGCTGTCAGTTAGCTGAGTCAGTTTAACAATTGCTACAATGAGGAAGTCTGGGTTTTAGCAAAACGGGTACTACGTTACCTAAAGGGTACATCTGAAATAGGGATTTCGTTCAATAAATCTGATGATGAGATCGTCGGGTTTGCTGATGCTGATTCGGGTGGGGACAACAGTGATAGGAAATCCTATACAGGATATGTATTTAAATTTAGCGACAGTGTAATTTCTTGGGAAGGTAAAAAGCAAAGGTCTGTAGCTCTTTCGAGTACAGAGGCAGAGTACATGGCTCTATCAGAAGCCTCCAAAGAAGCAATTTTTTTGAAAAATATTGTTAATGAACTTATAGGTTCAGATAAAAAGGTACATTTGTTTAGTGATAACCAGGGAGCAATTAAATTAGTAAAGAATCCTGTGTATCACAAAAGAACCAAGCATGTAGATATAAGATATCATTTTGTGAGAGAATGTTATAATTACAAATACATTAATGTTAAATATTTAACAAGTTCAGATATGCCGCCGATATGTTGACTAAAGCATTACCAAGGGCTAAACATGAAAAATGTGTGAATGCGTTAAAGATGGTCATGGATTGCTCGTTCAATGGCAGCCTACCTTAAAAAGGGAAAGTGTTAAAATTCGCGGTTTCTTGTCTGAAGGTTTAAGGTTGGCAGACCTGATATTATTGATATATGTTTTTAGTTTGACTGATTATCCTTTCAAGTTCTAATGTCGTTATTTTAGTTGTGTTTTGTAAATAATATTTGAAACTCTTTATTGCATTAAATAGAAACAATTTAAACTGTTAAGTGTTTTTGTGTCAAATTCATAAAAATAGTTTCAATTTTTACTGTGCATATTTGGAATTGAGAAACATATCGAGTAATATAACATATTGAGATATTTCATCCACTCTCATCCAAATATTGTAGCCTCTTTTAATGGGCTTCATGGTATATATTATCTGAAACTACTTCTGCTCTTAAATTTGATCATCGATTCATCTACGGAGATATATTTCGAGGGATGATAATTCAATTTGTATGTATTTGATAAGTCTTCATACACTGGCCTAATTTTGTACAAGTTATTGTAATAGAGCACTCCCCTTTTTGGCGAAGATTTGCTCAGAGTATATGTTAAAGAGCAGTGGAGAAAGGACACACCCTTGCCTCACACCTCGCTGAATGGGAACGTACTCAGTTCCTCAACTTTGACAGCAGCGACTTGGTTGTAGTACAGATTTTTTGTAATGCGGACGTCTCGGTCATCTAAGTTCTAATTCTGAAGGATGCTGACAAGTTTCCCATGGTCAACACAATCAAACGCTTTCTGGTAATCGAATCTTTCTTCAGAATTCTTTTAAGTCTCATTCAGAGTTTGGCGACTAGTTGGTTATGATCTGACCCGATATCCGCACTTGAGTATCCTTTTACTGATGTGATTGTATTTTTTTTCCGGTTGTTTATAGGTATGTAAGCTGTTTGAATTCTGATTATCTTGTTTTTTGATTAAATTAATCTAACATTCTGAAATTGTTTACTCGATTAATTTAAATTAATTAATACTGTTAATATTGTTAATCTTTTTTTTTCAGATCAGAACATGCTGCAAAAGCTTTGGTAGATATTATCAAAAAGGCTCCAAGTGGAAGTAGTTGGTTGCTGGAGAATTCCAAACCTCCAACAGAAATTACTTCAATAGAAATATATATGATCTTTATAGATCTGAAAGAGTTTTTATTATATCTATTACCGTTTTGAAGTTGTTGCTATTTGAATCTATTAGTATCAGTTCCGGTTTGACTTCGAGGGATACGTATGTGTTCTGGATTTATATGGCGCTTTGCGACATGTAACCTAATAGCTTAACCTAGGTTAAACAATTATTCGGCTTTATCGTATTTTTGATCTCTTGGGTCGCGCTAACAGTTAAGCTAACAGACTTTGACACTTTGGCTTATTTTAGATAGAGGTATTCTAATCTAACCTAGGTTTCACAACACCTCTTGCTACTTTATTTTATTATGGATCGAGAGGTGACGCGGCCACAAGGTTTGATCTGGAAGGATAAAAATTGCACACTTTTTAGAAAAAAAATCTGCTTTATCGAGCAGTGTTATACGCAAGTTTGGTAGGAAGCAGAAAAAGCTTTGAAGAATCTCAACATATAGTTTTTTTAATTAAAACCTGCGGCAAGGCTATCGGCGCCAAAGATACCAAAACGAAAATAGAAAATGTATATTCTATATAGAACTGAAAGATTTTTTAATGTACCACTTAAACTTCTCAAGCTACAGTTATTTGATAAAAAGTATGGCATGCAATTGTTCCTACATAGTATCTGAAGAGTAAGTATCTGAATTAAAAAAATAACTACGTTTTTAGCACCAACCTAGCACTAATTTAGCACTACACTTTTAGCACTTTTTTTAGCACTAATTCCGTATTATTAGTTGTAAAAACATAGTCAATTTTTTTATTAGTAAGTATCGTTATTGGAATTTACTACTCTCTGTAATGGTATGAATTTGAGGGCAGAAGTCTGAGGCCAGAATCGCGGAGATATCAAAATATCAATATCTAGAAAAATGTATGGTCTATACAAAACTGAAAGAATTTTGTAAAAATCTGTTACAGTTATATTAACCTATAGATATTTGAATTTATTGTTTTCTCTTCCGGTTTGGCTTTAAGAGGGGACGGCCGCCGCCAGATAAAATATTTTGCAAAATTGACAAAGTGATTTCATAGAACGATGCCCTGTGTACAAATGTGTACAATTTTATTGTACGCAGCTCGCAATTCTGCTTACTTTTTCATATACTCGTATATCACATATATCAAGTGACGTTGAAAGGTCAACAAGTGTCAAAATTTATTATACAATTTCAACCTCATCAATTATTCCACCTTTAGCAACTATTCCATTCTTTCCAACTCTTCCATCCAAAATAACTATTCCATTCCGAAAAATACGATCCATGTACTAGTTACTGTTTACTGTTACTGTTTGTATTAAATACAAAACTTACATATACAGTGAGTGTTAGGTAAACATGAGGCAAAATGCAATGGGTTATTCCTCGTCCTATTCTAAGAATATTTTGTTGTATGATTTTCCTGAAAGAATCCTGGTGGAACTCATAAAGGCTATTTTTTAAGGAAATCAAACCTGTCAATCACGAATTTTATTTAAAACCGAACGCGCAAATTTCAAAATACTCAAAAATAGCGAAAAAATGCATTAAACCTCAAACGATTCCATCGAAATTTTTACTGTACATGGATACCTATAAAAAGTACATTCGGACGAAAATTCAACGTTCCGTTGCCATCGGGGACGACGCGGCAAATTATTTTAGTTTTGGAGGAATTTGGCAAATAACTCTGCAGAGTCAAATGTTTGAAACAAAAAATAGGGATTCGGTGCACAGCATGTGGAAATCTAGTATCTACAAATAAGTCTTCTTTGCAAATTTTATAAAGTCTTTTGGTTTTGTCACAAATGTGAAAAATGTGAAAAGTGATATTTTTTCAATGGGTATTGTACCCCTTCTCTGAATTTGATTTTACATTTTACATAGGTTTAAATGGAGAATGAATTCGGAGTTGAATGAAAAAAATCCCATGACCAAACAATTAACAGCGGAGCGATGAAATTAATGAGTTTTATAGATCTGTGCTAAAATTATTTCCCGCAAACCCAAGGAAATGAGGTATATGATTTTTCGAAGATGAAGTAGAAAAGTAGACGAAATTTTTAAACGCTCGGCATGTCGAGGCTATTAGCCGCAAAAAGTTCATGTAGCACATTTCAATAGGCCTCAATGAGCAGTATTCGATTTTAAAAAGAAAATCCGGATAAATTTCGAGACGGCTGTTCCTTCAGCCGTGAAGTGGTAGAACTGACCGCTTTTCAACAATAACTCTTTTGTCATACACGCTAGGAAGAATTAAATTTGTAATTTTTATCTATTCTTGTAGAAAACTTGCTTATGCAACCGTTGCTAGCCATCCCGAATATTGGCAAATGAATTGCATTAAAAAAAATCCTTGGAAAACGGTTTGCAATGGAATGATAAAATTTGCTCCACTGGTAGAGGAAAGTTTACTCTATCGATTCATACTAGAAGAATTTCTTAAAAATGTAGGGAAATGAAAACGCAAATGTTTGACAGTTGGTGGGAGATTTCAAACGTCGGCCACGTCTGGACCCTCAGCCGCAGAAAATGCATGCAACATGTTTTAATAGAACTTGATGAGTTGTATTGGAATTTGAATCGAAAATGGCGATAAATATTAAAATGGCTGCTCTTTCTGCAGTGCAATGGAAAAACCGACAGTTTTTCGCCAATAACTTTGTTGCTATACATTCGAGGAAAACGCGTGTTGCATTGTTGGAATCTAAATTCAATTTAATAGCTCCAATTATTCATAAAAAAAAACTCGTAAATATTACGGTTTAAAAAATAAATTTTTAAATTCAAATGTGAACGGAAGCAACTGTTTCCGATGTAAAATGGTCTGAATTTTAAGAATCTGCTAAAAGAAAATGTGTAGAAATTTGTGAAAAATGCAAAATGCAAATTTTGACGTTGCTATGTGTTGCTAATCAAGAGCCAGAGTCGCCGAAATCTGCAGTTTAGAGATTTCAAGAAATCTCTTCAAATTTGATTTGAATTTCAACTCAACAATGAGAGAAAAATCAGAATTTTGATTTAAATTCTTTTTTTTAATTTTATCTTCTCATAAGCACACGAATAATCATAAACGGTTAAACTTCAACAATGACATTTTCACATAACCTGAGCGAAAATAGTGTCAGAGAATGATCAGCTGTAAGTGTAAATTGACGATTAAGCGGCAAGCAATGGTCGTGGTATTTTTGACCTGAAGTACGAATCCGTTGATGGATTTGAGAAATTCAAACGCCATACGGTTGGCCTTTTCACCGGGCATCCACTTGTCAGACTGAAAATGTAAATGTTCTTTTTCGCAATTCCGTTTGAAGAGGTGAAAAAAAGTGACTTCGCGAATTGGGGCCTGCGGAACGTCCCCGGAGGTGTAATGCGCCGAGAGAGGTGTCGTTGGAAAGTAGACACGTGGGGCTATAATCCCTGAAAAGAGCAATACAATTCTAAAACGTTTCACCGAATATTGAAGGTTTCAATTTGCACAATTTTGAAAAATTCGTTTCGTGTTTGGACGGGCGTCGAGACCCCCAAATGCAATCGAGCGGTGCGTCGTTCCTATCGCCTTATAGACCCTTTCGTTCTCCATTCAGAAACCGCCACCGCGACGCCCTGCTATTTAATTTAGCGAAGCTAAGATGATACTCGCGTACTTCTGCAAAACATGGTTTTTCGGGCCTCCCGGCGCCATCCGGCACGCAATCGCAATTAAACTCCAAAATAAACTAAAAAGCACTATGACGAATCGATTGGTGCTGGTCCGGTCCCGATCCGACTGTTGAGTATACCAGGAGAGGAATCCCCGCAAATTAGGTGAAAAAAACACAGCGTTCTTCCGATTTTTGTGTTAAAATTGACCCAGAGCAGGAACAGGATGCCGCAGATTCTTCCACCGCCGGTTGCGGGTAAACATCTCGCATTCAACGAACCGGTTTGGAGAAACGGCGCTCTTCAATCAAGAGAACGGCGTCCACAGATGCGATGAAAAAAACGGATTATTTTCGCTTACATTTTCCGCCGCACCGGGTAAACCGACGGTCGCGTACTTTTCCGCATGACGTCAAAAAAGGTGAAATCGACGCGGCAAGAGGACGCAGTAAAAAAATCAAGCCGCGGGCCAAAGGTGCTAGAAACGATCTCCCGTTTTTGGCACCTGGTGGACGCCGTGCGGGACTACCGTGCGGCATACGCACACGTTGAAGGCCCGTTCAGTTTTACAACAGAAAATGGCAATTTCCCGCTTCGACGTTCAAAAGGAACGGAATTTTTTAAGAAAAAGTGAAAAATTTTAAACGAACCTACAGCTGCCCCCTGTGGGGGCGGAACTTTGTAAGGCTCGCCAAAAAAAACTAATTTTTTGTTTAATTTACTGGAAAAAATTCAAGACGTATACCTTATTTTTTGACAATTTTTCTTAATTTTCAAAAAATCTGGATTTTTGACCCCTGTCGAGTTCGGGACGTTACCTTACTCGATTAGTATATTTCAATCAATAACAGTATCAAGAAAGAATCCGTAATTGATGACAACTATCTAGTTAATCGGACTAAGCAATTCAACTGGTCGTCTCTGCAGGAAATTTAAGACCCAGCTGCGTGATAATAAATTCCTAAAAGTAATAATAATTTCTTTAAAGCGTGATGAAAACCTGGAACTTCCAGGGCTAAGGCAGTCCAAAGTGATGCTGGGATCTTCTAACCAGAAGAGAACAAAAGCTTGCCTGAAATTAATCAGGAACAAGCTTAGAATTCTGACAGGAGTCCTGACGGGACACTGCAGACTTGGGAAACATCTTAAGGCCCTAGACCTAGAGGAGGATGACGGATGCAGATTCTGTGGCTCAGCAGAGGAAACCCTCAGACACCTGCTCAAAGACTGCGGAGCACTACTCCGCAAGATACAGATGTACCTTGGGGCTCATTGCTTGAACACAGAGCTCCTCTTGAGGCCTTCAATCCCACCCAAATCCTGAAATTCCTTAAGTAATCAGTACTAGAGAAGGCGCTCTAAATGGGTAAGTACACCAACGCTTGGAGGAGGAGGGTGGGGTACAATAGAACTAAATAGGTCGCAGTACAAGTCGTCACCACCATATATACAATCTATCGTAAAGCATAACTGCAATAGTTCCGTTTATCTAATAACAGAGCGATTTGAAATTGAAAAGATTATACTGACAATGAAGGATAAAGCTGGTTGTGTAAATATTATTAATAGTAAAGTTCTTAAGTAATGATGGTAATCATTATTATGTTTGTAATGATATTTGTATGTTTGTAATGATGTTCATAATGATGTTTGTATACCTAACGATGTTAGTTTCCCATTGGAATATCTTCTTCTTCTTTCGGATAGGCCTACTTTGGACCACGCTTGTTCAACTGTTGGGCTTTGACCTTTTTTGTCCAGTATTGTCGCATCTTCTGCCGCTGTAACTCCTTTCTCTCTTCTGTCCAGGGGGTACCTTTCCTTCGAGGTTTCTCCTGAAATCCACGGACTTCTTTTAGGGTGCGTCTCACAGACTGTCTGTTTTTAAGATGTGTTATTCCCAGTTCTTTAATATCCTTCTCGGTCAATCAATTGGTACGAAGCTTCTTGTTTTACCAGAAGGTGAATAGACGGTAGGTTAGTCGGTTTGGAGGCAATCTTTCAATGTGGCCATAGAAAGCTACCCTTCTTTTCCTTGCACAGTCAGAGAGCATCTCAATGTGTTCGTAGAGCTCAGACTTATGTCGTCTTCGGAATTCCCCATCTTCCTTTGCCGGGCTTAGGATCTCCCTGAAGATTCTCCTCTCTCTGATTTCCAATTTCTCTATTAGACCCCTTCGGTTCAAGGAAAGACACTCCATGGCATATAGGGCTTCTGGTCGTAAGACTGATGTGTAGTGCTTAAGTTTCAAGTTGCGTGACAGGCATTTCTTATTGTAAGTGTTCTTAGTCAGTCGATAGGCTAGTTCTAACTTGCTGACTCTCTTGGATAATGATGCTCTTTCTGATAAGTTGGGTTCAATCCATTCGCCGAGATACTTAAATTTCTCAGTCCTCTTGATGTTTCCCTGTTCTAGAAACATCTCTCTGTTTGCTTCTCTAATGTTGGTGAAGAATTCTGTTTTCTCCAGCGACACTTGAAGACCCACTTTGGCAGCCTGTTTTCTGAGACAGTTTACCTGCATTGTTGTCATCTCAAGAGAATTAGCAAACAGTGCAATGTCATCTGCAAAGGCCAGGCAATATACAGCAAGTCCATCGTCCTTACGTCCCAGGTAGATACCACTCTGAGCACTCAAATTGCTCAGTTCCTTGCGCCATTCTCTCATAACTTTTTCAAGGACACAGTTGAAGAGAAGTGTGGAAAGTCCATCTCCTTGTCTCACTCCAGTTTTTATATCGAAGCTTTCTGAAATCTCGCCTCTAAATTTAACATTGGAATGGGGAGAGTGGCGAGTTCCTTGGCCGACAAGAGTCTCCTTCAGTTTGTCCCAGTTGTTTAGGTCTGTGTTGTTCAGTCTCTGACTTAGTTCTTTACTGTTCTTGAGTCGCTCGACGTCAAATTTTACCATTTTGGAGGTTCTGTGTAATCTAGTGTTTCTAGGCTGAAGTCTTATTTTGATCTTTGAGAGGTAGTGGTCTGAGTCCAGATTGGCGCTTCTTAGTACCTTCACGTTTTGTATTTCCTTTTGATATTTGCGTGAAATGGCCACATGATCTATCTGGAATTCACCCAGGTGTGTATTAGGTGAAATCCAAGTCTTCTGCTTCCTTGGCAAGTGTTTGAAGGCTGTAGACTTCATGATCAACCCAAAAGTCCTAGACAGATCCATCAATCGTTCTACGTTGCGGTTGGTTCGCTTATGCGCCGGATAATTACCCACTATGTTTCTGTATTTTTTTTTCTCTTCCCAATTTAGCACTGAAGTCACCAAGCAGTATGACGGTTTGCCTCTCTGGAAGTTTAGAGATAATATTTTCTGTCTTCGCAGAATTTATCAGTTCTGTCTGGATTGCGTCTGTTGTCCTGGTTGATTGGGGCATGTACATTGACTATACTGTAGCCCTTGTTTGTGCATTTCAGAGAGAGGATGGATACACGACCACTCGGGGAGGTAAAGTCGGTAACTGAATCCAGTATCCTGTGACTGATTATAAATCCTTTACCTAAGTGGGATACGTTCTTCATTACCCGCTGACCCACTTTTCCTTTGAGGATTCTGTAGCCTCGAAGGCACTCGAAGGCATGTTCGTCTGTAAATCTTGTTTCCTGTACTGCTGTCAGTATTATGTTGTGTCGTGTTAGTGAATCAGTAAAATGTTTCAATTTACCCACTTTTAGCAGTGAGTTGGCATTAAATGTTGCGAAGAAGTTTTGCCGTCTTGGTCTGAGTTTACGTCCGGTGATTTCAGAATGCTCCGACTCATTCTTAAAGCATGTTGGTGCGGACTCCCCCGAATCCGAAGGTCCGCTAACGTCACCATAGGTGACGGTGAATTGGTTACCACCTGGGGTAGTGAATTTAGCGAGATTTTCCTTCATGCTCAGTTGCAGAACATTCCTCATGGGACAGTGGCGAGCCACTGTCTAAGATACTACCCAAGTTGTTAGCTTGGGAGACTTATTATTCGGGGTTGTCACCCCTAGACAAGTCGCCTTCACTACGGCTAAGGAGTCCTGTCCACCCCATTGGAATATATTTTTAATAAATTTGTTAGTGTTACTTCTTAAAAAAAAAATGATATAATTTCGATTTTTGATTATAGTAACAAGCAATTAGCGAGTAAATATATACCTACTTATTTCCAGTTTATTTAAGTTTTTAAAAAAATTATATACAATATAATATACAATATAACAATCGTATAATCGTTTGTTCTCGAAAAAACCTAATCTCTGATAAATAATTTGGTTTTATATAGAAAAACTATATTGGGTTGATCTATTTGGTTCCCCCATTTTCCGAATGGGGGAACTGACGAAGCAGTTGCCTTTGCCTTATTTTTTTTTATATACGGTGTTTTTTTAAGAGCTTGAGAGCTTTAAATTATAATACAAGACAGAAATATTGTTGGAGTGAATTTTTTATTATTATAATCTCGTAGATAATTTCATGGCATTTATTTTTGAAATATGATTACCGACATATGTCCGCCGCGGCTACGAGTTACACGGCTTGAATATTGGCTTCGACTGCTTCAAGAGTTGCTGGTTTGTCGGCATAAACCAATGACTTAAAATAGCCCCATAAAAAGTAATCGATAGCCGTTAAGTCGCACGAACGAGAGGGCAAGTTAACAGGACCACTTCTGGAAATAAAGTTGTCACCAAATTGATTTTTTAATAAATTGATGGTTAAGCGCGCTGTATGGCAAGTTGCGCGTTTTGTTGGAACCATATGTCGTCGATGATTCGCTCATTAATTTTTGGGAACAAAAAATCAGTCAGCATGGTTAGATAGCGCTCGTCATTCACCGTAACGGCAGCTCCTTCCTCATTTCGAAAGAAATAAGAACCAATGTTGCCGCCAGCGTGTAAACCGCACCAAACAGTCAAATTTAACGCATGTAATGGTGACTCGTTAATTGCTTGAGAATTGTCTTTGCTCCATGTACATTTTATAGGCACGTATGACAAGATCCTTATGGAAAAGTTTCCACGTAGTCGAAGGACAATGGCCAACAAATTGAGAACGGCGACGAATCGACATTTCGGCGTCTTCTTCAAAACTGCGCGCTACAGCAGCAATATTTTTTCGGTACAATGTGCGTACCGAAAAACGGTACCGAAAAACGGTCTTTCTCTTGATGGTTTTGAATCGAGAAGAGATCGATCTAATAAATGCATGAATTGCTTGCTCACTAGGCCGATTATATTGAGCGTAAAATGTACGAGGCGCTCTGTGAATTTCGCGCCTGTGAAGTAAATTTCCACAATTTGGAAGCGTTCTTCTGGCGTTAAATGATTCATGATGATTTGCGAAACCTAACTGAACAGAAAAGCATCACAGTTTGACATTATCAACTGTCAAACCATAGACAACAACCATCGAATCTACTCATGCAGCTACAAAAACATCCATTAATAATTTTGATAAAAATCTATCAACAGTATTAGTATTCTTGGATCTGCCAAAGCTTTTGAGACTGTAAATTATAAGATATTGTTAGAGAAACTTTTCAGACGTGGAATGAGAGGTCTTCAGGACGCATCAATTATTTGAAAATTACTTAACTAATAGAGAACAATGCCTTAAAGTAATTGTATAAGAGAATATACATTTGTTAAAATTAAAGTTCCCCAAAGAACTATACTAGGTGTGCTATTATTTATTTTGTATATTAATGGTATCTTTAATGTGTTACCTAAAAATGGTTTCTTATGCTGATGTTAGGTTTGAGATCGCTTTAATGATTGATAAAAAATGTTAAATATTTGGTACAAGAGATATTCAGCTCTCGCTCAACATTAATAAGTATACATTTATTACCTTTCTCAGTTTTGTAAATAGTGCTCGAACGAATCTTAGCCTGTTTCTTAATGATAGAGAATTAAAATCGGTTGAAAATTGCAAATATCATTTATTATTTTTGACTGTTATATGAAATGGAATAACCATTCACTAGAACTTATTAACCAAACTACCTGTCCTTTACATATTGGGCGGAAACCTTAACTCTAACCCCCAATACGGCAAGAAAACTTAAAATAACCCAACGAAAAATGGAAAGATCAAGGATCGAAATAACCCTACACCAGCACACCATCAATGAGGACCTACGGAGGAAAACTAAAGTGGCAGGCGTGATCGAGCGTATAAATAATCTGAAATGGAGGTGGGCTGGCCACGTGGGTCGAATGAAGGACGAAAGATAGACGAAGAAAATATTAGGGTGGAGACCTTGAGCCGATAAGCGTAGCAGAAGAAGACCACCGACACGTTGGACCGATGACCTAAGAAGGATCGCAATCAACTGGATCAAGGAAACTCAAAACAGAATACGATAGAGTGCTATGGAGGCCTATGTCCAGCAGTGGACGGAAATGGCTGGTTGATGATAATTGATGAGAACTTAAAAAATTATTAAAAAAATCTAATATTTTACATTGTTGTTCTATAAATTAAGAAATTGTCTAGTACCTCCTTTTCCAAAACAATAGAACGAACATAAGACTATGTTTTTAGTCTTTGAAAACATAATAAACTATGGAATTATTACATGTGATAGGGCTTATACGATCTCAGTAAAACAATTAGCCTCTATGCAAAATAAATTAATAAGAAAAATGCGAGTAACCCAATGTATTAATTGTACCTTTGAAAATAAAAGATTCCTTCATGGTTAAATACTCGACCTAGGCAATTTTACCAAAAATTAATAAAACTATAAGCTTAATAAAGTCGGGGCACTTCTTGACTATTTAAATAAATTCAACTTTTCAGGAGCTCTATAAAGTTATCGAGTCTTTTTAGGACTACAAAACCAAATATCATGTGAAATTTGTCAGCTATTTACCAGCTTTCAATCCACCTTTGCGACACTCAACGGAAACCATGAAAATAACGTTGTTTTTAAGATTAAGTCTATCTATTAACTTAAGTGGTTAGCCATCTGCAGACGCGTTTCGAGATTTATCTCTCATCAGTGCAGCTTTGCTTTTATGAATAATAATTTTTAAACCACTTACTGGAAATCCGAGTGAATGAATGGGAATTACATATGTTCAATTTGACATTTCTTGAGAAAGATATGAACCTATCCTGTTATTGATTTAAATGATATATTGGTAAAACCATACTACATTATAGATAATCGTATAAACTTAATAACGTCGGAACATAGCCTGAATATATAAATATATTCAACCTTTCCGGAGCTCTATAATAATATTGGGTCTCTTTAAGACTACCGAGACAAATTTGAAATTTGCCACTGGTGGACTGAAAGCTAGTAAATGACTGGCAAACTTCAGCTCCGGAAATGATGAAAATATTTATATATTTGGGCTGTGTTCCGATTTTATTTAGTTCATATAATTATCTATAATGTAGTATGGTTTTACCAATATAAAACTATAAGCAACAAAAGTGGTCATTATGTGGCATTGAAATACTTCAAGTTACTTCTTAACAATATGAAGTTCCATATTTCTTTAAAGAAGGTATAAAGAAGCAAAAGTAGGAAGTGGATTAGAACTATTTACTAATTAGTTTATACTAGTTTATATCTGTCCTATTTTTTTGTTAATTTTTCTAATTTTTAATTGGATATCAATGTTTATCCTTAGATACTTTATATTTGTAAGTTTAATTATTCTGGTTTCTATATACAGGTATTATGTACCTCTTTATAATGTATATCTAGAAGTAAGTAAATAAATAATTTCATCCATGATTAAGATATCTCCAATAGTACGTATTCCAATAATAACACAAGTTCTAGTTATAGAGAGATATGCAATTAATTGAGATTTTTTATGAAAATGATGATGCCCAATATTATATTTGTCATTTAATCTCCCTGCATCCCGAGGTTTTAAATCCAATTAAAGGATATGATGAATCGCATAATAATAAATTACACTGTGTTTCGATCTCTACGTAAATAATCTGTTCAATACACAAATATTTTATTTAATTGCGAACTTATTATTATTGTCTTTTATTGTTTGTTACAGTTTCGTTTTGAAATGATTGGACGTGCCGTGCCGTTCCAATCTTAATTCTCTTAATAAGCGTCGCGACGCATCGTAGCTTTGTGAGTACGGCACCTTCGCCGTCTCCAGCACCTAACGAGCAACCACATCAGCAGCAGCAAGGTAATTTTAGTATAAAATATTTAATTTGAAAAACCGGGAAATATTAAAGTTTTTTTTACTTTATTTAATACTTTTTCATAATGTTTTTCCATATTCAAATCTTAAGGCAGATATAATTGATCCACTTATTTTGAAAGTCGTGTAAGCCAATTTGCATAAATAAAATGATTACCTACTTTGTATTTATATTTCTCCAATCTTCTCATTTTGGGGAAACGTATAGCCAAATTATATTTAAATCACTAAGTAGTCAGTGTTATAATTTTTGAAAATTGAAAATTAACTTGACAAAACCTTTTTGAAATAGGCGACTCAATAAAAATGTGTGTTGACAATTGTCCTTTGCGTATTCCAAAAGTGTTTGAATTCAAGTCCAATATTGCATTTTATGTAGGTGTCTTTATAGTTTTTATAAATTATAAGCGGTGGTCTTCAAAATCTCTATACACGAGTTACCTTGTACTGGCAGCAGTTAAAAAAATTTAGTGGAATTTATTCCCAACATGTTTCCAAGCATCACATAAAATCTTCCAATAAATAGTAACTCGTTAAATCGACGAAATTTTTGAGAATAATATTTTTATAATTCAAGGCATATTTTTTTCTCTCTTCATCGATAAGAGATTTTATCAGGTAAAATAATCCTTTCGACAATTTTGGATGAAGCTGCAACGTAAACACAGAATTCAATATCGGCAAGGCAATAAATTTTAAAAAGTAAGCTGGAAAGATAAGGAAAAACAGGTGAAATATAGCTAAAAAGGTAAAATATTTCACGTATACGTAAGGAAAATCGTACGACGAGTAAAAAGGTAACAATGTGACTTTACACTTTACGTTACACGGTGTAAATGAACTTTTCCACTTTGGAAACTAAATTTCCAAGCGCCTCGCATTAACCTGGAGATAATTAATGTAACGTAGTGCTACTCTAGCCGTAGCTAGCTTAATAACATATTTATTATGAAAATTATATCACAATCTCTCATATTAAAGACATTAATAAATTCCATGTAACATCTACACCGCTCTTGAACTTCCATATGGTTTCACCTAATGTGGATTAAGCTTAACAAAATACGAACTGAGCTCACAATTGAACGGCCAAATGAGCCTCCGAAGGCGGGCGACGTTCGATCGTGATTATACGGAACGTCTCGTTTGAAGATTATAATTTGTAGTAATGCTCGTCACTGCTAACATTTCACACTTTTTAGAGTTTGAAATTTGGAGCCTAGGCTGGTGTTGCCGGCCATTCGCCGTCCACAGTCATGTTTTTAGCGATTTTTGTAGTGGAGTTTTCCCTGCAAGATGATCTTAGGTATGTTCATTACGGGTACATGTAAGGAGGGAGATTCATCTTCAAACGGTTATTTCGTATAATCACGATCGATCGTCGCCCGCCTTCGGCGGGATCGTTTGATCGTTCAATTATACTACACTCGTCTCGTTCTCGATTATAATTTGTAGACTTCTAGCATATACGAAAACTCATTCATTTGTCGTGTTACATGACTGTAAATCATACCAAAAGTGTTACCGTGCGTTAGATATAACGGATATTGCGAACGTATCGTTATTATCTTGGATCGGGCGATTGTAAAATTTTGCGAAGGTCTGCGACTGTCGAGGCCAACCAGCAGTACCTCCGGTTGTTTCTATATCGACACCATTTCTAATACCAGCCACTCATACTGCAGCATATTTTGTACTATATGCCGTGAACTGATTTGTATCAATGCCTGCTTTAGACAGCAAGGATTTTCCTAGTGACCAATCGTTTGAGAAGTGACCTTTTTGTATGGGTTGATGTTTGATATGAGTATGTGAGTAAATTCTTTTGGTCATTTCTTAGGTCTTTTGTTCTATTCAAATAGTGAGTTACAGCTGTAGCGACACATAGCCCCGGTTTTTCTTTATAGAAGGGTAGTATTAGCTCTGCCTGATTTCTTCCTGGCTGGACGTTTCTATCAGGTGTGGTATTTTTTTTTGTTTTCTATTTGTCCGTGGATATGTTTTTTATATTAATTAGTGCGATAGTTTGATGTGCTGTAGATAAAATAAGCATCGTTAATAGTTTTTCTGCTGCACGTTTCAACTGCTTTTAGCTACTTTTAGCTAATTCGATCGGGCCAAGTCCTCTCTATGTAGTGTAAGGCTGGTGTTGTGTCCCCGGTACTTATATATTTAAACCTTGTGGGTCGTTACTTAAACATTCTCCTGAAGAATCGGGACAGCAGTTTATTCTTACCGAGATCTTGAGTAAAGATGAGTGATGTAGCTGATATGATTCAGTTCATAGTCCCATAGCTTGCTCCATTTTCGAACCTTTGCGTTAGAAAACTTGCGTTAGAAAACTTGCGTTATTGTCTGAGTGTTGATGATGTTATGGACAAGTGCCCTGCTACCAATGAAAGTTTGTGTGCCAGTGGATGTATTTCTTTCTTAGAGGGAGACAATAAATTTTTGTGAGGTTTTAAAACTGAAGGCGGTTCGGTAAGTGGTGATTTGAAGAGCGGGTACCAGGGCTGGGTTGACCACAATGATACCACGACTGTTCCCACAGCTTCATCGGTTATTATTAAGAGCAAAGCGAAAGGAGGAAGAGTATGAGCGAAAGGAGGAAAAAATATCAATTTTTTATTCGTCTACCTAATAGTAAATGCATCTACTGTTATCGCGTTTGGTTCTGGGAAGCAAGAACAAAATCTAGGACATTTTAGATTCAACCTTAATGCAAAAAATCTCAATTGAGAGAATTCCAAACTTTTTATTGATTTTTTCAAATGAATCTTTACATAGTTCCCAATCGGTATCTATATTAGTGATTCTCGATGCTAAATGAGCCTCTTCATTCATAACTGACGGGATGTATGACGGGTAAATCCAGATTTTTCTCCTTTCGCATCATTGCCAGACCTCTCTTGCTAATGCATTTAAGTGGGGGTATTGAATACCGTCTGTCCTATTTATATAGGAAATCGCAGACGTATTATCAATTCTTAATAGAATTTTTTCTTCTTATACTTTGTTCGCGAAACATCTTAGACCAAAGAACGCTGCTAACAGTTCTAGATAGTTTATGGTAAACTTTCTTTCCTCTTTCGTCTAGAAACCATGAGTGTTTGCGTCATTACAGTGTGCACCCCACACGGTCAGGGATTCATCTGAAGTTATCTCAAATTTAAACTGAAATGTTCTAATAAAGTTAGAACCTGTTGATGAATTTTCCAACATTACAGTAATTCCATTATTAGTTTATTAACATATTTTCTACCGTCGTAGTCGTTGTAACTTAAAATTAAGGCTATATACTTTTGCCTCTCTAGTCTTTTACAGTAGATGGATTCATAAGCCACCCCTGGGCAAGCTGCCGTCTGTCAACACAAGTCTAAAATCTACTGAATTTATAATAAAACCAAAGTATTTTCATTTCTGACCTGTGTTTGTGAACTTTTTTGTGGTTTATATTTTTAATTAATAGATCATCAAGGTAAATAATTGATAAAGTACCTAGTATTATTTGTTTTATAACGGGTGTCATAATTTTTGTATAAACAAAAGGACTTGGGTGCATAAACCAAGGGGCAGGCATAAAAACTGGAAGAGCTGCCTCTTAAATTAAATTTTTGTAAATAGGAATATGGACTGTTAGTCGTATGGACAGTTTGTTGTATGGACAGTTTGCCGTACAGATAGTTTGTCGTTTGGATAGTTTGTCATCTAATATGGGCAATTTTTCATATAAACAGTTTGTCGTATAGACAGCTCTTGGTACATGTTTTTTCTGTACAAAAACATACTTAAGTGTGAATGAATCACCACACTTATAGATTTTTTAAGTGTTTCATATGAAGGTTAAATATTTTTTTTGAGGTACCGGTTTCAAATAGAAATTCATATATCTTTTTTGTTGTACAGACAGTTTTTCGTAAAGACAGTTTGTCGTATAAACAGTTTGTCATATAGACAGTTTTTGTATTTGTATATGCTGTTTTTGTCCAAAAAACATACTTAAATGTGAATGAATCACACTTTAGATTATTTTAAGTAAGTGCCTCGTATGGACGCAAAATACTTATACTTATACTGATACTGGTTTCCTACGTAAACTCATATATCTTCTGTATTATACAGACAGTTTGTCGTTTGGACAGTTTGTCATATAGACAGTTTTTTGTACATGTTGTTTTTGTACAAAGAAAAATAAAAAACATACTTAAGTGTAAATGAGTCCACACTTAATCATTTTTAAAGTGTCTCGTAAGGAGGCTAAATATTTTTGATGTGAAAAAAATGTGATAAAAGTGCTAAATACTTTTTTTCTGCTAGTTTACAAACAAAACGTCGTTCGGTTGTCGATCGGTTTTCAATTTTTTTATTTCCAGTATTTCATCTGTTTTCTGGTTCTTCCTATCTCTTTTCGTAATCGTGAACATGATTTTCTCGTCTTCTTAACTCCTGACAATATAAACCTTTTATTATTTTTGTAATTTTTTGCTCTTAGAGTACTCAGTACGTGTGAATCGTCAAACACAACGAAAAAATATGACTGTGGACGGCGGATACCAGCCTAGGCGCCAAATTTCAATCTCTAAAAACTATGAAATGTTAGCAATAACAAACATTACTACAAATTATCATCGAAAACGAGACGTGTAGTATAATACATTTTATACCCAAGGCGTATTCAAGTTAATATGTCCTAACTGCGATTTTGGAACAGAAAGGCAGACTATACCTGATATGAGACATTTTATTCTGTCATATGATATGTTAGGCAATGTACCAAGTGCATCAGAACTCCACCGACAAACTTTCTGGGCCGATTCTATAATCCAAAACAAGCAAAAAATTCTTAAATATTAGGTCAAAAAAGCTTGTTTTGCAAGATACCCGACAAAAAAAAATCGGAAAAACAATTCTGATAAATGGAGCGATTAATTTGTATATGTAATTTGTACCAAAAAAATATCAGGGTTTCTTTCCCGTTGCGATAAAACCCCCCCCAAAAAAAAAAACAATTTACCATTACTTTACGAAACGTTTTCCGAATAGGCAGAAACTTCTTCAAATAACTTTTGCAGCAATTCATAAACATCTTTGGAACGTGAAAAAAATATAGTTCTATGATAAATGTCTTGGATGCTGTTGCCAATAATCCAAGAACTAGTGTTTGAACTGTAGCAGACGGCCTTGGAACCAGTGCTTCAACAGTGTGGCGAGCTCTTCGCAAACAGTTCTTACAACCTTTTGGAATTCACAAGATCCAGGGACCAAATTGTAATGGCTTTGCCCTACGAGTACAATTTTGTAGGCTTGAAGAGCAAGCAACAGAATGAACGGTTTCCAGAGTTTATAGTTTTTACCGATGACGCTGCGTTTAAAAGGGAAGGTTCGATAACCTTGAATGTTCGATAACCATAACATGTACTTATGGGCTGAAAAATTCCTCACTCAATACTTGGTAGAGGTTATCAACGCAGATTTTCAATTAATGTCTGGCTTACACAAATTTTCTATTAAACGACTTCCTCGATGGATTAGACCCGGTCCATTTTAATACATGATTTAGCATTATGTTATTATTCATCCTGTATGTTCTTTGTTCTCTTTCATAACTGTTATGGTTGTAGTCATCATTGTAAAGCATCCATCTCAGATTCCAATATTTTTCTTCGTTTTCAGTAACTGCAGACATATCATATTTGTTTTTCTTCCTCTGTTTGGAACAGCTTCCTGGTTCTATTTCTTCTTCCATCACTTTAAAGTATGACCAACATATACTTTAAATAGCGTAGCTGACGCATAAGTTCTTTTTATATACAAATAGCACGTGTTTCCTTTTCTAATTTTAATTGTTTCTCGATAAGCTGTCGGATGCATATTCCTGTCCTGACTTCACTATTTCTTCTTCTTCTAAAATATCCTCGACAATAAATTTAATAAAGACGGAACAAAGCTTGAATATATAAATATACTCAACCTTTCCGGAACTCTATTAAAGGTAGAGGAACTCTAACAAAGACTCATTAGTATTAATGAGTCTTTGCGAAACGCGTCCACAGATGGCTATCCACTCAAGGTATCGGAAAGACATGATCTTAAAAATCAATGCTATTTTTATGGTTTTTGTTGAGTGCCACGAATGTGGACTGAAAGCTATAGAAAAACTGACAAATTTCATAAGAGATTTGTTTTTGGTAGTCCTAAAAAGACTCATTAGTATTATAGAGTTCCGGAAAGGTTGAGTATATTTATATATTCAAGCTTTGTTCCGTCTTTATTAAGTTTATCTGATTATCTATAATGTTGTATGGTTTTACCAATTCAAAATTCCTCGACAATATTCTAGATAATATCCTCATTGTCATTATATTACCCTCATTACAAATATAATCCTCAATTGTGGTGACTAAATAAATGTAATACTACTTGATAATGTTCTCCAATTATAACAAATGCATCTCCTTTCTAAAGAAGAAATTAATTTCTTCATTATTCCGCCAAGTAGATAATTCAATAACCATACAAAATAGTTTAATAGATCCATTCTTAACTAGATTAGATTTCTCTATTTTATAGTAGCATATAGTCTGAAACTAATTACAATAAACCCAGGACAAATTACTGTATTTTTTTAAACATACCTATTTAAATTATATGAATAGAGTGCCATGCAATCATTAATGAAATTATACAAGACTCATGCATCAAGATAAATTGTTGATAACTCTGTGATAGAAATAATTTATATCCGCAACTGTTAATTTGTTTTGCGGTTTGGTGAATCCATAGCTCAAGCGTAAAAAAGTTATAGGTACCCGGAGGCACAAACAATATCCGAAAATACATGAATGCATAATTAAGCATAAATCTCCTCACAATTGTCGCCGAAGGCAACCCTAAAGGAGTGGGCTTTGTAGGGTATTACACTACTATATAATGTAACCCAAAACATAAAGTAAGGTGTAAGCGTTTAGACAAACCACATAGACAACCTCAAGTTTAATAAGAGTCCACCAACTATTTCACACCAATATGCAATTTAATTGGATCAATACAGGGAAGGACGAAAATGATTAGATTTAAAGCCACCGAAACCGGAATATTTAGTTTTAGTTTTCAATGGAACCGCAAGAACTTGACTTCGCCCGCTTCGAATTGTTTAAAAGCGTTAATGGAGGTTCTCATCACCTCCGGTAATAACCACAATTTTTGACTCATTATTATGCATTAACTTTCGCAACACAGAATGAAACTCAATCTCCACAAAGAAAAAACCTTCATTTCCTGCCTTCATTTACTTCGTAATGTGAAAAGAAAACAGATAAAAAAATATCCTTATGAATAAGAAAAAAATTAACTTTAGCGATTAAATAATTTAATTAAATAATACAAATAGTATTTGTATGATCCGGGTGAACCGATTATTATTGATATTGTAGAATCCCTTGTCCGTTCAACAGATTGGGATTAGAACAAATCGTTTATTAAAATTTCCATAGTTCGGGCGGTTGAATGGCTGTTATTTTTTTAACCCCTTCATTGAATATATATATATATATATATATATATATATATATATATATATATATATTTATAACATAGTTTAGATAAACACATAGAAGTGTAAATTTGTTGATTTAAAACCAAGAAAACGCTAATTCCATTAGAGGCAACCTTATAAAGATGCAACTTAAAAAAACGTAGTTGCGTCAAATTGATTAGAAAAGAGAGTGGACCAACGAGCCGAGAGACGATCACACTCACAATCGATTTTCCATTTAGTTAAACTCTAAGTAAAGCCAAAGGCCTATTAATAACTTAATACAATTAAACAAAAACAATAAATTTCAATCTTACTACCCAAGTTTTGTATTATAATTGCTAACTTAATAATTTAATAATTATAAATGTCATGTCCCATTTCAACGGGTGCAGTAGGTAACTTAACAATAGAACTCGAGGTTTCGCAATTTTCAGTGTCCTCAGCGTCATCCGCAAACTCAACCGATTCTCAGCCCCAAACCGCAAAACCCAAATTAATTAGAATACAAACACCCACAACCGAAATTGATTACAACTTTAATAACAATTCAGGCGAGGGTAAATTAAACGTCACAAATACTTTTGGCATGGGTTTTAGGTTAATCGGGTCAGTGGGGGCAAGAATGGGCTTATCAGGAGATTTACAAGATTTTATTAGACAACTTTAAAACTTTAATTAAAAAACGCGTCAATATAATCTGGGGGCACGGCAGTGCCCCCGCCAAGTCGAGTACAACCTTACTATCTTTTCTCGAAGCTAAACGGCACTTTTGACCCCTCTGTAACTTTGTTGTGTATAAAGCACGAAGTTTGAATTTTTAGATATCAATAGACATACTATAACTGGCTATATTGCCAATATACCTAATAATTATACCTTATAGTTTACGAATTATCGCCAGTCAAATTTCTTAATTTTGTAAGTGTTACACTCACCTACGATCAAAATTCTAATGTACTTCTAGCAATCTTACAAACTCCAAATTTTGACTTTTAGTTAGCCTTTAGCCTATAACTGAAGGAGAAAATCTAAACTGCCGAAATATCATTATGGATTAAATGAAAAATGATGATTATTTAAAATTTTCTTAATATTGTCACCGATGATCAAAATTCTAAGGTACTTCTAGCAATCTTACAAACATGAAATCTTGAATTTTTGTTAACCTTTTTCCTATACCGGAAGGAAAAAATCAAAAATTCCGAAATTTCATATCCATTAATTGACAAATAATGATTATTAAAAATTTCTTAATTTTGTCACCGATCATCAAAATTCTAAGGTACTTCTAGCAATCTTACAAACTCCAAATTTTTAATTTAAGTTAGCCTTTAGACTATAAAGGAAGGAAAAAATCAAAAATTCCGAAATTTCGTTATCCTTTAATTGAAAAATAATGATTATTTAAAAATTTCTTAATTTTGTCACGGATAATCAATATTCTAAGGTACTTCTAGGAATTTTACAAACTCCAAGTTTAGAATTTTAGATAGCCTTTAGCCTATATCGGAAGGAAAAAATAAAAAATCCCGAAATTCCATAATCCATTAAATGACAAATAATGATTATTAAAAATTTTTTAATTTTGTCACCGATCACCAAAATTTTAAGGTCCTTCTAGCAATCCTACAAACTCCAAATTTTGAATTTTAGTTAGCCTTTACCCTATAAAGGAAGGAAAAAATCTAAAAATTTCATTATTCATTAAATGAAAAATTATGATTATTTAAAAAATTTCTTAATTTTGTCACCGATCATCAAAATTCTAAAGTACTTCTAGTAATCTCACAAACTCCAAATTTTGAATTTTAGTTAGCCTTTAGCCTCTAAAGGAAGAAAAAAATCCCGAAATTTCATTTTACATAAAAAATAAGGATTATGAAAAATAATATTCAAGAAACGCATGGTGCTTGTACGTATGGTTGCTAACTTTAAAATAGAGACAGGGAGTGGGCTTTAAGAAAATCAGTAGCTTACGGACACGGTATATTACCCGAGAAATAAAAAGGAACATGATCCACATAGACAAATGAGATCCCATCAAAAACATAAAATGTAAAAAATGTCAAGTCTCGTAACGCAGTTCTTTCGTGGGGATCTGATCTGATGTAAGACCAAGTCAGTTATTTTAGATAGTGTGTATGTAGAAGCACTTATTCAACTACTTTGTTATAAATTGTCATCTAATCAATTACATATCAACATGTGTAGTGACCGTATCAATATTAGACACCTTTATTTCTATTATAATTATAATGACTTTACAATTGCACGCCAACGTAATTATAAAGGAATTATCTACTAATTCGATTACTAAGTACTTACTTATTTCTGTAAATACACATTTCGAAGGATCAAATACAAAATAGTTTTACTTAGGTAACAGGTAGTAATAAAAAGAGAGTATCGTTGCTACCTGTACCAACGAAAAACATTGTATCACAGGCACCAGTTAACCTAAGAATAAAGTATTTTAAATAGTAGAATATGTTGCCGTGCAATTGTAAAGTCAATATAATTATAATAGAAATAAAGGTGACTAATATTGATACAGTCACTATACCTGCTGATATATAATTGATTAGATAACAATTTACAAGAAAATTGTTGAATAGGTGCTTCTACATACATACTAACTTAAATAACTGACGTCGTCTTACGTGAGATCCCACAACTTTTTGTAACGAAAGAACTACGTTACGAGACTTGGCATTTTTTACATTTTGTTTTTGATGGGATATAGGTTTGACATTTGAATGATATTGTGATATTCATATATGTATTAAGCTGCGGTGGGTTTGTCAGCCTAACCAGCCGCTGCTGACTAGCAGCGACAGCAACCATCATACGGAAGAGTTCAGGCGGTGTTTTGCAAACAGCAGTGGCTGGTTTGGCAGCGGCGATGTTTTGAATCAGTTTTAAATATTTTGGCCATTGTTTTCTACAAAATGTCTTTACATAGGAGAGAAGTGTTAAGGAAAATGTTAAGAAGGAAATTGATTGAGGATGTATTATTGAATTTAAATGTTTAAAGAAAAACGCAAATGGGTTCGAGATTGGATCGAAAGAAGAAACATACTTGGAGCTTCATCGAGGCTAACGAATGAGTTAAGGGGTACCTTTGAGGACCTTTGCTCTTTCTTCAACATATTAAGAAGGTCCGTAAAAAGTTTTGAAGAGCTCCTACAATTAGTTTTAATAAGCAAACAAAATACTTGCATGAGGCAAGCTATTACAAATAGTTTGTCCTGCAATAACCAAGCAAGTTTTGGTTTATAGACATCGCTTGATCCTGCACCACTCTCGGTTGATTTTTAAATTTTGTTCATTTCGTTACTGTATGTGTCTTTTAGACTTTTGATTTTCCTTTTTAATTTTGGTATAAGTTACTTTAATCCCTTCTGCTAGTAACTCCTTAACAATATTTTCAAGTGCTGAATTTTTTATATCCCTTTTTAAATAAGACGGTGAAGCTGCATCCCAAAAACAATCATTTTTGTGATATATTTCAAAGAAAATTATTATTTGATTTTAATTCCACTTCACATCAATATCTTTACCTTTGGTTCCATTTTATTTTAATTACACTACTATTAGTGAAGTAAGATTTAAAAATTCAAATAAATAAAATTAAATGTAAAGAACTAAAACAAGATAATCAACAACTCAAGTGATCAAGTGAAGTTATCTTTTATCAGAGGCTGCAGCGATGCCGACTGTTCGGTGGGGTTCACACAAGGCTAGTGACAGCGGGAACGTCACGTGACATGGGCCAGCAGCGCTGGTAAAGTTGAACCGCCCCAACATCACCAGCCGCTACTGAGATCGCTCCGCTACTGCTGCCACCAGCGGACATAACAGTTCACACGGCGCTGCTTATATGGCTGTTAGCAGCAAGCAGCGACCAGCGGCTGGTAAACCAGCTTCATGTGACCGCAGCTTTAAGAATTGTAAACGAAGTAATTAAATAAATGTCACGGGAAAGTTGAATTGATGGATACTCCGCTTATTATACAAATTTGATATTGTTTTGATTGTTATTGATACTTTATTTACATTTGTTCCCATTAGCTGAATCAAATCCGTGTGCCTCGATAAGTAGTTTCTTAATCATGAAATGCATCGAGAAATATTTACTACTTGCAAAAAAGTCTACTACTATTTACTACTTGGAAATATTTAAACTTTACTTTATTTTAAATTTACTACTTGGAAAAAAGTCTTAAAACACAACTGTGTTTTTAAAACTGTGCTATTCACTTGTTTTGCTCTTTCAGTTTTTCTATTCACGTGTTGAGCTATTCGTCCCTGTTTCCATCAATTGTCTCGTCTAATTATTTTATTTTAAGTTTTCTAAAAATATACAAGTAATAACATCATATATATTTTTCTATGGGGTCTTCCAATAGGCACTTCCGAACTGACAGTTGGTAACGGCCATAATGTAGAAGTAGAACTTATCGAATTGGCTGTCATGGATTTAGTCTGTTCTAACAAAACACTATGGATGGATCTAGCGTTCAACAACACGCAAATATTACGTGCCGTGCGTTGCGCCCATTTTACGGTCGCAATAATCGTCCTACCGAGAGGACTATTCGCAGTGTGGTGGCTGAATTTGTGTCTGCTGGTTCGGTAAACAATAAAACAACACCAGTTCGACAAGCAAACGAAATATCTGCCGAAAACATCGCCGCTGTCCGTGAGACTGTGCAGAAAACTCCGAGGCAGTCGATTTCGCGTCGCTCACAAGAACTCGGCTTTTCGCAAACCACAACTGTTCATCAAAAAATCATCTTCAGCGATGAGGCGCATTTCTGAATAAATGTGTACGTCAATAAACTTTTTATTTGATTCCGGGCTGGCGGCTGGTATTTCTTTGTGAACGACGTTGGTTAAGGAATCACCGTCAACGGTTAGCGCTATAGGTTACGTTAGGTTATGCTTACCAACTTATTTTGACCTGAATTGGATAATATGGATACAAACGAAAGTGGTTCCAACAGGCCGGCGCTACGTGCAACACAGCTCTTGCCACATTGGACATTCTGCACGAGCGATTTGAGGGCATGGTCATCTTGCGTGGAGGTGATGTGAACTGGCCACCGAGATGGTGCGATTTGACCCCGTTATATTTTTTCTTGTGAGATTTTCTTAAGTCGCCTGTCGCACATTCGAATAAGCCACACCCCCTCAGAGCCAACATAACTCATACCATCAGTTAAATTCAGCCTGATCTATGCGCCAGAGTCATTGAAAATTGGACATTTCGGATGCGCTCGACCCAGCGAAGCCGCGGTAGACATTTGCAGGATGTTATATTCCATACATAATAGCATCGATAAGCCTATCAAACAAAAAAAAATGTCGATGATATCTCACACATACTTTGTTTCATTTAAATTTAAAGATAAGAAGCGCTTAATGAAAGACCATATAGCAATAGCGACTAAATAGCTGGGATAAGAAATGAATAAGAAACTTATAATGGAAATATGTTCTGGTTAAAACCGAACTATTGCAAAACCCCGGTTTTGGAGTCCCTACACTTAGAGAAAACGGTAAAATTTATTGTCATTTATTTATGTGATTTTATTGCAACAATCTGCTAGACATTGTGCATAAAACGTTAAAATTATCTGTTGGATGCTGACGCCATAAAAACGTCGGAAGTTCTAATGCAGTATATCATAAGAAAGTTAAAACCGCAAACTAGAGAATCTAGTGAACCCTGTAGCAGTACCTAAGTAATTGATTACATGATTACCATACTAATTTGGGGACCGGAAAGTTATGTCGTTTTGAACATTAAATTCAAACAGGTAATTTAATATAGATAAAACGAAATTATTTCTAGATACAATGTAAGAAGTACGACAGTTGCGTTCTCCCTTTTTATTATGATAGTTCAAAGTAGAGGTGTAACAGACGTCTTATTAGCGGAAGTAGAGGCGGATGCGGTAACCATAGTAACCATTGGTACCCATGCTGGCATTTGTAATTTCCTCGTCATCTCCACTATTATTTTTCAGCATGTCAGCAAGATTTGAATGTACACTTTGTGTTGGTGGTAAAATTTGGAAGCTAGTTCAACATCATCCATCATCATCATTTGGAAGTTCATCGTCTATTAAATTATATTCTACTATGGCTCTTTTGGCAGCAGAATCTTGCTCATCACCAATTCCATTTGTAGATCTTGCAATATCAATGGCATGAAGTCAAAAAGTCATGCAGCGTTACCAAGCGTAATAGTTCGGACTGAACTTTTTATATGATTTATATTATTTCACTGAAAAACTTTAATTTATATCTTGGGTCCAAGTATGTAGCAAGCGAATACAGTGTATTGCTTGGAAGGTCACAGAACCTGGAATTCATGTCTTCGATTCGTTTTTGAATAATGCTTTTCAACTCAACACACAGTTGTAGTTGGTGAGCTGTACAACTCACATTAGGAATATTCGCCAAATCCATTGCCCCGACCATATTTGATCCACCATGTCTAACAAAGCAATGCAAATGGTCGTCCTGGATGTTCCAATCCCGCAGTATAAGCTTGAAATGGTCACAAATTATATCACCGGTATGGCGACCATGAAGTGAGCAACACTTTAAAACAATCTGTATGCGGGCGAAGTCTTCAGAAATCGCAGGTGCCGTTAGACCAATTATCCGTGGTGAATGACAGTTTTAGAAATTCTTTAAGCATTTGTCTAATTTTTGTGGCAATTTTCGTAGATATCTCGTCACATATATGGTCAATAAAAAAATGACGCCCTCTTAATTGATCATTTGGCAAAGCAGTTTGAAACCAATGCGCTTGATAAAGTGGAACCCCAGATTTTGTAATACAATCATTTCTCCAATCATATCGTCTTGATCTCTCTCTAACCTGTTCTCTTTCTCTCTCTCTCGATGGCCCCTCTACCTCTCTTTTCCAATAAATGTATGGTCTAAACTGACTAATGTTATCTTCACCAAGCGAGACTCTCAGTAGCCGTATCCACTTAACTGGGTCTTGGTATTTTAATATCTTTAAGTTCATGGTTGGGGAACTTAATGATATAGTTTTTCAAGCCATAAATAAATCATTTAAAAGTTTTAATTATGTCTATAAACATAATTTTTAAAAGGATTATTATTACCAATGAGAGAAAAGACCCCCAAGTTTTAACCTGATCTCTCTCCCTCTCTCTGTGGCTCCTCTCCCTCTCCAATCCAATATCTGTGGTCTTAACTGTCTAAAGTTACCTTCACACAGCGAGATTCTCGGCAGTTGCACCTCCTCCACTGGGCCCATGAGGCCCAATCGTCCCTTGTTCCACATATGACTTTTGAACATGACGGTGTACATTAATTGATATAGCTGCGTGATTGAGTTTTTCCCTTTCCTTTCCTAAGCAAAGCAGAGGACCCTACGCTTATACCTATTTTACTAACCCAATCATGTATGTAAAAAGGTAGAAAAGGTTCTTGACATGTGTTCGGCGCATATGAACTCGTATGTGAAAAATGTATGTGAAAAAAATATGATTGTCTGTAAAAGGTTGGCTTCCCTCGCACTAAATCATTGTAGTTAGAACATATTTCTAAACATAACAATGTCACTATAGACTTATTGCAAGAAAAGTTTGGTAAATGGATAATTTGAACACAGCAACTGTTAATTAGCTTCCAAAAAATGTTCATTGAACTCCATTAGATTACCTAATGTGTGTTATATAAAATCAATAATGTACACAAATATACCACGCACACTTGATCATTTACAGTTGAATATTAAACGTTGTAATCATGACAATAGGTCTCATTAAATGAAAATTGGGTTCATTGCATTTATTCCCGTATATGAATTCGAGGTGGCGTTTTAATTCATATGTTATTCACATTATAATGGTATCTTGTATGCTTCCAACTAAAACGAAATTGTGGATGTATATGAGACTATTTTAGTTTAATTTCATTTTAAAATCAGAACATATTGATTGAACAAAAATGATATTTCAATGACAATGTTAAGATTTCCAAATCTGCATTTTTAATAATATTTCTGAGAATTTCTTAATTGTGAGCAGAAAATCTTTGTTATATGCTATATAGGGTCGCGAAGCCATTCATTGCCACCTTTCCAATTACTTCCACCTTTTTATATTTTTGTTACAAAAGAGGGCTGATTTTTACGTTCCGCTTTATCAGTTTCTTCCAAATGGCATTATATGAATTCATCTCTTCTCTTTAGCTCCATTGATCTCTATGATTATTCATCAAAGTAGCAGTTGAATTATCAATGTTTAATGAATTTATTATAAACAATTTAATTTCAATTTAGATCCGCTAACGAATTCATACGGGTTTCCGGGTATACCATTGTAATTTTCAACAATTCGTTAATAATTTGCTTATAACAAATTAAATAGCAAAAAACTATATGAGGATATAAATATATTAAAATGTGCCAAGAGAAAACTTATGAATCTTCGAGTATGAATTCCAATTTTAAAATAAAAAAAAAAACAAAAAAGGAGACCACTCACTAACCTCAAATACAAGGTTTTTGTAACTTGAAAACTTTTATTATTACTTTTATATTCCACTTGCATACAATTGGAGGTATTGCAGGAGAATACTAAATAATAATTAATAAAACAAAAAGGTATACGATTAGATACACAGATCCTCACTATTCCAAATTCTAGAAGAGAGACGACTAGATCCAAAAACCCCCTGAAAACCTAAAACAAACACTCATTGACACAAAATCTAAATTGAAATTTATGGTGAAAATTTCGGAACCCTTTGACATTCGAACAGGTGTGAGACAAGGTGATGGACTCTCTCGTAATCTGTTCAACATCATGCTAGACAAGGTTATGGAAGAATGGGAGAAGGAACTCAAGAAATGTGAGTCTTGGAAACCGATCCGTCTGGGCTTTCCCAAAAACAACCTCTATATAATACTAACAGAGTATAATACTACTATACATCCATACTAACAGTGGATGAAGAGACTGCCGTCAAACAGCTTAAGATACTTAAGTAATGTGCAGAAAATTGGGACTACAGATCTAATTTAAGAAAACTAAATTCTTCTGTTCAAACGCTGACATCACGAGCTTGAGAACAAATTACGGTAAAATCGGCAATTTCCCGTACTTTTAATACATCGTAGAGTTCATCGAACCGACAGGCCTTGAGAAGATCTCACAGCAAAACCGTCTCCAAAAAGTCGAGAAGGCATTTTGGTTAGTCCAACACATCTATAACAAAAAATCTATGTTAAGATAGACAAAAATTCGGCGATACAACACAGTCATAAAACCAACGCCCTTAACGCAAGCGAAGCATTGACTTGACAAGAACTAGAAAAAATAAAAAAGGAAGAGACGAAGATCATTAGAAAACTCCTTGGGGCAAGATTACCAAAACAGTTTAGATTACAGGCAACATCAATCAATCAAAACAACAGAAAAACTTTCAAACAATTAAATTGAAATTAAGAAAAGACGAATTATATTCTTTGGACATCCAACGATACTACCAGAAAATCGACTGTCAAAAAGGATATAAGTTTATATTAGCTCACTAAAGAATTCGACACCTTGGTTAGACGAACTTCGAAAGGACATCAGAAACGCAAACATACGACAAAAAGACACAAAAAGCAAAAAGAACTCAAAGAAAACTTGATTGAGTTGTTTGCTTAACGTCTTCCATTATTGACAATAATAAAAATAATAATAAAATAAAAAATAAAAATAATAATAATATTAAAATGAAACAATATTAATTTTAAGGTAAAAATTATTTATAAACTGTTATTTAACTTTCTTGGTTTTATGACATGAAAGTGTATATCTATCTACATTTACGCAAAATGTAACGTCGCAAGACTAAAACAAACAAAGAAGCAGATATTGCCGTTCTAGCTGCAGTAGTTCATGATCCGTATTTTAGTAGTCGGCAAATTGAGCACTATTCCGGAATTTCCAAGGCTTTAGGATTATTAAGACGTCATAAATTCCATCCGTTTCATATTTCCTTGCATCAAGAACTTCATAATGCTGATTTTGCTAATAGGGTTCAATTCTGTGAAAGGGCTCTGCGTCAGTTACAGGTGAACCCGAACTTTTGATAACCCATTGATGACCTTGAGGACGCATAAACTATGAAATTGACCAAAAAGTATTTTTAACCGCTGTGTCAGTCCTTCGAAATCAATAAAATTCCCTTTTAACATTGTTCGTCAGTCTAAAGGTAACGGAGATTATATATATATATATATATATATATATATATATATATATATATATATATATATATATCATCTGATCACCCGATTTAATGAGTTTTCGATCATCTACGGTGTTATACGGGTCATTTCATGTCTATTTAGTTCCATTAAGTCTTCTAAAATGGCTGGTCGGTTAACGTAGACCCGACTTTCTAAATGTCCCCACAGAAAAAATATTTACTAATACAAGGGGGGTAAGATCAGGTGACCTAGGTGGCCACTCCATTGGTCCACGTCTTACAATCCACCTTCCTTCAAACTGGTTATCCAGAAACTTTCAAACATTAAGACCATAATGTGGTGGTGCACCATCTTGTTGGAACCAAATACTGGGATCCAAGTTTTCCCTATTATTTGGATCTGAAAATGCCGCAATTGGGTCCGGAAGCACTGCCATACGAAGATGTTCCAAATATCGCTCAGCTGTTAAATTCACGCGAAAGAAATAAGGACCAATAAATCTTCCCCTGACGATTCCTACCCAAACATAAATTTTTTTGGGGCGCTGGGTGTGTTTTGTCTGAATCCAGTGGGGATTTTCCCGAGCCCAGTAGCGACAACTGTGTCGATTTACTGTACCACTTAAATAAAACGTTGTCTGAAAATACTACACTATTAAGCAAATTTAAATTTTCGTCACAATGCTTCATGAAGATTTCACAAAATTCCGAACGTCTGTCCTGATCATCTTCTGAGAATTCGTGAACAAGCTGTACTTTGTAAGGGTGCAGTTTTTCTTTTTTTAAAAACTTTACTACAAACGACTGACTAACATTTTCTTGTAAGGCAATTTCTGTTGTAGTTGCGTGAGGCTTGTCTTCTAATGGCAGCAAAATATCTAACTTTGCATTGTTGCTTATTTCTGGTCTTCCAGATTTTGGAGCATCTCCCAAGCTATCCCGTTTCACTAAATTTTACAACAATTCTGCTTACTGTGCTTCTAGCAATATATATATATATATATATATATATATATATATATATATATATATATATATATATATATATATATATATATATATATATATATATATATATATATATATATATATATATAGATGTGTGTGGTGGAATCATGAATAATTTTATATAGCTAAGTTTTTATTTTTTCTATAACCCCATCATACAAAAGTACACGCTTCAACATCACAAAAAAAATGAAAATTTATTATCAAAATTTGTGCTCTGTAAGTCATACGCTTTACGCACTTTGTAATGTTTATGATCATAATGCTCCTCCAAAAAAGACCACCATTAATTAGATGATTGATGAAGTCGGTTTGTGATCGATTAAAGCCTCCCATCGTCCCTGGCGTTCGACCGAAAATTGCTCTCGCTGTCTGCTATCGCCGAATGTGTGCGTGAAGGTCAGAAATCTGTCAATTTATTGTCGGAGCAAGTTTCACAACAAGTTGGTTTTACGGAGACCACAACTTTCTGGATCAGAGAAGAAAGCATTTCTCAGGAAAGTCATTCAAAATTGGGCATCGCGGATTGACCAACGGAAACCATTTGCATAATGTAATTTTCAAAACGTAATTGTAGCGAATGTTGTTTGCAAATAATAAAAAAAATCCATCATATCTCACATACAACCATATACACTGCTCAAAACATTTAGCGGGTCACTAATTTGTGCCTCCGTAAAATTCAAATGTGAAATTACATGCAAATATAATTAAGAAAACCTAAAAGACGCTCTATTTAATTGTTTTAATTGGTATATATGGATTCGAGTCTCAAGTGATAAACAAGTGTAAGTAACATCACCTACTTTCAAGTAAGTTAAGTACCCGTAATAATTAACAACAACTATCAAAACCAAAGTACAAAACGAATTTTAATTAATTGTTAATGTAAGCTATTGCACATAAAGTGGTAACTTTTTAACGAGTATGTGCTCCCATAGCACGAATAACAGAATTACACCGTCTTGCCATGCTTCACAAAAGTCTTCGATGGTCTTCTTGTAATATAGCTTCCTATTCTTCAATAAGAGCCGCCGCTAGCTGCTGGATGATCCGAGGAGGATGCGGGCGACCACGAAGACGCCTGTCGAGCATATCCCAAACAAGCTCTATGGCATTTAAATTAAGACCTAACGCAGGCCGCACCATTGTTTGAATTTCTTGTAGGAAGTCTCAAGTGATTCGTGCAGTATGTGGTCCTGCGTTATCCTGCATTATCAAAAAAATTGGACCTGTTCCATATTCCATAGGAATAACATGTTTTCCTAACACAATGTCAACATAGAGATTAGCGTTAAGTGGAGATTTACTGATTATACATTATTTAATGGAATTTAAACAAGATTGGTTTTACTGTCGATTTACTGTGTCAAAGAGGGTTTTCGGACGGGTCGTCTGGCCCTCAAATTTGATACCTTCAATCTATTCGCAATTGTTTGGTCTAATACAGAGACCCCATTGGGTCGTCCTGAGGGAAATTAATAGGTCTTTTTTCGGGAGAAAATCTATTGCGAAGACTCGAAATCAGTAAAAATCGATCTTGATTTTCAGTTGTTTTGCTTTTGCGACCTTGCCCACCGCGCCTTGTATATTGACCTGTATCCAAGTACCTGTTCTACAATCACTGAATAACAGACAGGCTTACGTTGAAGTTTCTTAAAACTTGTCGAAGGCTTTCGCCATTTTCAGTTAATGTTATAGCACGAACTACTTCAACTTCGCTGAGATGCCTCATTGTCACTAAACTTTCAGTTCAGTACTTTAGTACTTTCAGTTTTTAAGCTGTCAGTTGCAAACATTTTTGTCTATATATTGATCTGAAAAAGGGCTTCCTAGCTCTTGGTATCAAATTTGTGATACATTATTTCACTTTAGTTTTGTTAGTTCTTATTATTTATTACGGATACTCCTGAAGTATGTGATGCTTATAATTCCCTATGTATCAATAAAAACAATTAAATAGAGCGTCTTTCAGATGCTTAATTTTATTTGCATGTAATTTCCTGTTTGAATTTTATGGAGGCGTAAATAAGTGATCTGCTAATTGCTTTGTACCGAGTGATGAAGTGTATGTGTAGTTCAAAGCTCTTTATGCGAAATCTACTGACTCAAGGAATACTCAACGCAGAAAGTTTTCCTGCCTATTATAGAATGTAACCTAATGATGACAACTGTAACTACTAACCGTTAGTAACTACTAACCGTTATTGCGTGACAGTATGACAATTATTATGTGAAAATATTTTGCGTGATTCATTAAAATACAATACAATTAATTATAGAGACGACGTTAAAGAAAGTAAGATCTGTTGCAATTTAATCAACAATATTTATTAACCAAAGTACTAATAATTATCATCATCTATGTAGGTCTGGGTATGCAGGTGTGTATTTTGTGTATATGTATATATACAGGGTTATGATAAAGTAATGCACAAAATTCATAAAACGCACTATGTTCATTTTTTTTATATATTTTTTGGTAACGCTTGTTTTTTTCGGCATTATAAAAAAATAGTTGAAGTAGAGGTCATATAAGAAAGTTATGTAAAAAACTAAATATTAAAAGAATTAAAACTTAAAGTTACCTAGTAAGAATATCTGTTTTTATCAATTTTTTCAATTGTTTTATTAAAACAACTGTTTTTCATTATCAGTCTTACAATTAGCGTCATATTTGATTTCAATTTTTTTGTGATGTTGAAGCGTGTACTTTTGTATGATGGGGTTATAGAAAAAATAAAAACTTAGCTATATAAAATTATTCATGATTCAACCACACTCATTTATATATATATATATATATATATATATATATATATATATATATATATATATATATATATATAATAAACAGGCAATAATATGTATCCTATGGTTGTCACACGGTTGCTGTTCAGATTTCATGGAAATTGTGGATGGAAAAAAATGAAATATACAGGATTTAATTACATTTTGCCTTTCCTCATGTTTTCATATTCGTCACTCTAGATTCATGTCATGTCATATTATATCCTAAAATGTCATTTTCAAACTGTAATTTCCATACAAATTTTGTAAGAGTAAAAAACAGATCTGACAGAAAAAAGCAATTTGGAATAGTTTTTTTATAGAGAGTTGTTAATTCATGTGTTAAAATTATGAAACAGAAAAGTATTAACATACATTTTAGTACCATATTTAAAACGAAAATAGGAATAGTGGCAAAATAGGCTTCTGTCAAACTATTCGATCTCGGATGTCCGACTAAAACTCGTATGACCAGTCTGTTTTCAGGGGTTTCTCTACGTTTTTGCTGGTTTGAATTTTTAGTGTTTATTTTAGTTATTATTTCATACTTATTATGAAATTATAATAAATAATATTAATAAAACTTATTTTAATTCATGGCACGCACCCAATAATAATTATTTCAATAAAAAATACTTTGGACGCGATTGGATGCACCCAAATCTTATGCTTGTATTTTTTTTTTTTTTCTGTGATGGTTGTATAACCATAGTGCAATAGTTTGTGTTTATGATTTCAATACTACCATAGTGTTGATTATAAATAGTGTAGTATTAACGGTTTGACTATTTCTAAACATAGTCGTACGATTTATAGTCGGACGAGTCAAAGTCTGATTGTGCGAAAAGAGTCTAATTGTAAGAATATATTATAATATAATTATATAATTGTATAATATAATTTTAAGAATGTCTTCCCAATAATAATTACAGCAGATTTATAAATATAGTTGGTGAGACGTTAACCCTAGACTGGTACATCAGGGTCATTTCAAACCAATAAAAAATCGTGAAATAATCTAATTTTTTTTATAAAACATTACAAAAGAGACAATGTAAATAAATACATAACAATTTTGGATTTAAATAAAACACAGAATATTTGAGATATCGGCCTGAAATTTATTCCAGGTGTAGTACACATGTTACAATTATGTATGGAATTCGACATCGTTCATATGACCATCACGATCACGCCAGCAGCGGTCGATTCTTTGGATCAAACTTTCAATCTCTTGCACACATATCAGCCGGAATTTTGGCAATTCGATATTGCGTTCGATATTGTTCCTGAGCTCCCCTAACATTGTTGAATTGTAGCATAAAGCTTCGACTTATGGCACATGGCACGGTAGCGAGCGCCATGGACTATAATATAGCGTATATTTTCATCGACAAAAAAACACGGACCAATCACATCTCCGGCATGAACTCCGCACCACAATCTCACTTTTTGTGACTGCAGTGTAGTCTCATGAAGCACACGTGGATTTGTTGTTGTCCATTAACGCATATTCTGCTTATTGACGAAGCCCTAAATGAGCTTTATCGCTAAAGATAATTTTTCGATGAAATTCAGGATGTTCTCCAAACTTTTGCAGAACGAAATCGGATAAGCTTCGGCGCTTTAAATGATCTAGAGGTTTCAGCTCTTGGGTTAATTTGATCTTGTAAGGGTGTAGCTAATAGAGATCTTTGTGCAAAATTCACCATAATGTGGAATTTCTAATTCTTGTGAACGGCGTAGAATCAATCAACTTGTTTGGTTCATTTTGAACTGAATTTCTTACTGCTGCAATATTTTCAGAACTTCGACCGGTGCGTTGTCCCACTGCACAGGAACATTCCGCTCTTAAAGTTACGACTACTAACTCATAAATTTGGTAGTAAGTTTTAATGATTTACAAACGTTGGTCGTTCCTGAACTTCACCATGATAAAAATGTAAGCCTTGACTGACGTTGTGACTTTGACAGATCATAAAAAACATTGTAGGTTGTATTCCATATTATAATACAAAATTGTTATGTCCTTATTGAAAAAGCCTCTATAAGTAAAACTAAATATTATTATAACTAAAATTATAACTAAAAATTATATTCCTATTTCACAACACCGCTTTTTGTTGTTTTTTTGGTCATTCACAATAGGCACATGCAATGTTATGAACGATGTTCTGCACAAATATATTTTTCACATTTTTGCCACTTTATATTTGTTTTTCTATCTTTGGAAAGTGGATAAAATTGACACCTGTAGGAAATTTCGAATAACGAACTGAAGATTTAGCTTCTCCGATGATATCAGATATTTTATTTTTTGTGAAATCTTTGATCCTGAAGACTGTACGGCGATATACTATCTAAGGTTTTACCAAAAAAACTCGAGGTCTCTTAGATGTTGAAGCGTGTACTTTTGTATGATGGGGTTATAGAAAAAATAAAAACTTAGCTATATAAAATTATTCATGATTCAACCACACTCATTTATATATATATATATATATATATATATATATATATATATAATAAACAGGCAATAATATGTATCCTATGGTTGTCACACGGTTGCTGTTCAGATTTCATGGAAATTGTGGATGGAAAAAAATGAAATATACAGGATTTAATTACATTTTGCCTTTCCTCATGTTTTCATATTCGTCACTCTAGATTCATGTCATGTCATATTATATCCTAAAATGTCATTTTCAAACTGTAATTTCCATACAAATTTTGTAAAAGTAAAAAACAGATCTGACAGAAAAAAGCAATTTGGAATAGTTTTTTTATAGAGAGTTGTTAATTCATGTGTTAAAATTATGAAACACAAAAGTATTAACATACATTTTAGTACCATATTTAAAACGAAAATAGGAATAGTGGCAAAATAGGCTTCTGTCAAACTATTCGATCTCGGATGTCCGACTAAAACTCGTATGACCAGTCTGTTTTCAGGGGTTTCTCTACGTTTTTGCTGGTTTGAATTTTTAGTGTTTATTTTAGTTATTATTTCATACTTATTATGAAATTATAATAAATAATATTAATAAAACTTATTTTAATTCATGGCACGCACCCAATAATAATTATTTCAATAAAAAATACTTTGGACGCGATTGGATGCACCCAAATCTTATGCTTGTATTTTTTTTTTTTTCTGTGATGGTTGTATAACCATAGTGCAATAGTTTGTGTTTATGATTTCAATACTACCATAGTGTTGATTATAAATAGTGTAGTATTAACGGTTTGACTATTTCTAAACATAGTCGTACGATTTATAGTCGGACGAGTCAAAGTCTGATTGTGCGAAAAGAGTCTAATTGTAAGAATATATTATAATATAATTATATAATTGTATAATATAATTTTAAGAATGTCTTCCCAATAATAATTACAGCAGATTTATAAATATAGTTGGTGAGACGTTAACCCTAGACTGGTACATCAGGGTCATTTCAAAGCAATAAAAAATCGTGAAATAATCTAATTTTTTTTATAAAACATTACAAAAGAGACAATGTAAATAAATACATAACAATTTTGGATTTAAATAAAACACAGAATATTTGAGATATCGGCCTGAAATTTATTCCAGGTGTAGTACACATGTTACAATTATGTATGGAATTCGACATCGTTCATATGACCATCACGATCACGCCAGCAGCGGTCGATTCTTTGGATCAAACTTTCAATCTCTTGCACACATATCAGCCGGAATTTTGGCAATTCGATATTGCGTTCGATATTGTTCCTGAGCTCCCCTAACATTGTTGAATTGTAGCATAAAGCTTCGACTTATGGCACATGGCACGGTAGCGAGCGCCATGGACTATAATATAGCGTATATTTTCATCGACAAAAAAACACGGACCAATCACATCTCCGGCATGAACTCCGCACCACAATCTCACTTTTTGTGACTGCAGTGTAGTCTCATGAAGCACACGTGGATTTGTTGTTGTCCATTAACGCATATTCTGCTTATTGACGAAGCCATTCAGCCCTAAATGAGCTTTATCGCTAAAGATAATTTTTCGATGAAATTCAGGATGTTCTCCAAACTTTTGCAGAACGAAATCGGATAAGCTTCGGCGCTTTAAATGATCTAGAGGTTTCAGCTCTTGGGTTAATTTGATCTTGTAAGGGTGTAGCTAATAGAGATCTTTGTGCAAAATTCACCATAATGTGGAATTTCTAATTCTTGTGAACGGCGTAGAATCAATCAACTTGTTTGGTTCATTTTGAACTGAATTTCTTACTGCTGCAATATTTTCAGAACTTCGACCGGTGCGTTGTCCCACTGCACAGGAACATTCCGCTCTTAAAGTTACGACTACTAACTCATAAATTTGGTAGTAAGTTTTAATGATTTACAAACGTTGGTCGTTCCTGAACTTCACCATGATAAAAATGTAAGCCTTGACTGACGTTGTGACTTTGACAGATCATAAAAAACATTGTAGGTTGTATTCCATATTATAATACAAAATTGTTATGTCCTTATTGAAAAAGCCTCTATAAGTAAAACTAAATATTATTATAACTAAAATTATAACTAAAAATTATATTCCTATTTCACAACACCGCTTTTTGTTGTTTTTTTGGTCATTCACAATATTCACATGCAATGTTATGAACGATGTTCTGCACAAATATATTTTTCACATTTTTGCCACTTTATATTTGTTTTTCTATCTTTGGAAAGTGGATAAAATTGACACCTGTAGGAAATTTCGAATAACGAACTGAAGATTTAGCTTCTCCGATGATATCAGATATTTTATTTTTTGTGAAATCTTTGATCCTGAAGACTGTACGGCGATATACTATCTAAAGTTTTACCAAAAAAACTCGAGGTCTCTTAGAAAATTAGCTCTATTTTTGACTTCACAATATTCAAATCAGAATGACTGTCATATGGAAAACTCTAAAAAATATACGCATTTTCAAACGATTAGTTTTTCTTGCGGTTCAATATGTATAACATATAATCAAAACTGTCTGTTATACGTTTTTGATTTATTATACGTAACGGTCAGGTCAGATTTTACTGTTGCTTCATCACTGCCGTTATCATAATGCATGGTGGATAGAACTAACACTTTTTTGTTGTTTTCTGGTGATTAGGATAACAATGTTTTAATTGAGTTACTTATACATAAATAATAAAGAATAATCATCTGAATCCAGCTGTTGTTTTGACAAGACATCTTTTGAGATTTTTTGTTTATTTCTTGTCAACGTTCCTAAAATGGTTACTTTGTATTGAACTAACATCGGTTGTACCATCGGTACAGATGTAAACCAATTATCCATTACGATAACTCCTTTAAATAGATTCAGGAAATTTTCTGACATAGTATTTTGTAGCTAATTCATGATCGCCTTTATCGGTTATAATTCCTACATAGGGTATATTTTTAAGTTCATTATAGCGACCCCGATCGTGACTAAAATATAAAATTAATAGTTTCCATAGTTGAGTAAATTAAATGCGTTCCTGCGCTACATTGTTTTCTCATACACTGAAGCGAATTTACGCACGCAGATAATGAACCATTAAAATGACGTAGGGTCAAAAATATCCTGCTGCAGCAGTCTAGGGTTAAATCAATTGAGATTTGTCGATGCAATACTCTAATAATCCAATAGAAAATATCCGCAGAAAATGAAACCATACTGAATGAATATAATAGAAGAGTATGAATAGGTAGGAATCAAAACGTTGTAAAACGAATAAATATTAAAAGAATGAAGGGACGAACATATTAAAAGCGGTGTTGTGAATAAATATTAAAAGAATGAAGGTGTATTTTGAGTGGTGTAAAGTTCATAGGGACAGAAGTTTATAGTGAAAAACAATTAGTTAACATTGGATTGGTGTTAGTGTAAAAAAATTGTGCAAAAACAAAGTGAATTAGTGATTTCTATTTTGAAATGAATTTCTAAATTTGACGTTTAAATAATTTGAAAATTGATAAAAGAAACCTACTAGAAATTATGAATAAACAAACAAATCTAAAACAGATCTGGACCTAGTAATATAATAATACGTACCCCTTGAACATCTTTGGTAAACAATGGCACGGAGCCTAGCACCTGGGAAGAATGGGGTGGACAGGACTCCTTAGTCGTAGTGAAGGCGACCTGTCTAAGGGTGACAACCCCGAATAATAAGCCTCCCAAGCTAACAACTTGGGTAGTATCTTGGACAGTGGCTCGCCACTGTCCCATGAAGAATATTCTTCAACTAAGCATGAAGGAAAATCTCGCTAAATGCACTACCCGAGGTGGTAACCAATCCACCGTCACCTATGGTGACGTTAGCTGACCGTTGGATTCTGGGGAGTCCGCACCAACATGCTTTAAGGATGAGTCGGGGCATCCTGAAATCACCGGACGTAAACTCAGACCAAGACGACAAAGCTTCTTCGCAACATTTAATGCCAACTCATTGCTAAAAGTGGGTAAACTGAAACATTTGACTGATTCTCTAACACGACACAACATAATACTGGCAGCAGTACAGGAAACCAGATTTACGGACGAACATGCCTTCGAGTCCCAAGGCTACAGAATCCTAGAATGAAAAGTGGGCCAGCGGGTAATGAAGAACGTACCCCACTTAGGTACAGGATTTATAATCAGTCACAGGATACTGGATTCAGTCACCGACTTTACCTACCCGAGTAGTCGTGTATCCATCCTCTCTCTCAAATGCGCAAATAAGGGCTACAGTATAGTCAATGTGCATGCCCCAATCAACCAGGACAACAGACGCAATCCAGACAGAACTGATAAATTCTGGGAAAACTAAAAAGATAATATCTCTAAACTTCCAGAGAGGCACACCGTCATTCTGCTTGGTGACTTCAATGCTCAATTGGGAAGAGAGAAAAAATACAAAAACATAGTGGGCAATTATCCGGCGCATAAGCGAACCAACCGCAACGGAGAACGATTGGTGGATCTGTGTAGGACTTTTGGGTTGATTACGAAGTCTACAGCCTTCAAACACTTGCCAAGGAAGCAGAAGACTTGGATTTCACCTAATACCCACGTGGGTGAATTTCAGATAGATCATGTGGCCATTTCACGCAAATCTCAAAAGGAAATACAAAACGTGAAGGTACTAAGAAGCGCCAATCTGGACTCAGACCACTACCTTTCTAAGATCAAAATAAGACTCCAGCCTAGAAACTCTAGATTACGCAGAACCTCCAAAATGGTAATATTTGACGTCGAGCGACTCAAGAACAGTCAGGAACTAAATCAGAGACTGAACAACACAGACCTAAACAACTGGGACCAACTGAAGGAGACTCTTGTCAAGGCGGCCAATGAACTCGCCCCTCTCGCTAGAAGAAGAAAGCATCCGTGGTGGACTGAAGACTGTGACAATGCAATAGCTCAAAGACAGATAGCCTGGCTGAAGTGGAATTCTAAAAAGACCAAGGAAAATTGGCATATATTTTGGGAACAAAGAAAGGTTACAGCCAAGAAAATTCGAGGAAAAAAAAGAACCTTCACACAAAACCAACTAACCCAAATCGAAGAGAGCTTTGCTAAGAATAATTCCAGAGATTTCTTTGGAACCTTTAAGCAGGTACTCAGAAAATACGCTCCGCCAAGCCTCCACTTCAGAGACTCACAAGTCAAACTGGCTTATAACGACAAGGACAACTGCCACCTTTTAGCTCAGTACTCTAAAAATCTACTCAACTGCGACCCACCCAGCGAGGACTTCGACTATAAACAAACCACACCAAACCCGGACTCGCTTCCTCCTTCATTGGAAGAAGTTGACCAGATCATTCAACTTCTTAAGAATAATAAGGCAGTTGGAGAGGACTCTATCGTTGCTGAACTGTGGAAAGGTGCTGGAAACAATGCCGTGCGCAAGCTAACCGAGATCATCCAAGACAACTGGTATACAGAGAAATTACCACCCGATTTGAAATCTGCTCTGATCCATCCGCTTCACAAAAAGGGAGATTTTACGGATCTAAACAACTACCGTGGAATTTCTCTCGTCCCGGTAACATACAAGATTCTCTCGAAGGCGTTGCAAGCAAGGGCAGAAAATCAGTTGGATAGTCAACTGGGAGAATACCAGGGGGGCTTCAGGAAGAGCCGATCCTGTGTTGAACAGATCCTCAACCTTAAAACTGTACTTGCATACTCGAAGATGAGAAACCGCAAGGTGGTCGTCACCTTTGTTGATTTTAGGAAGGCCTACGATTCCATCGATAGAGAAACGCTTAACAAAGTACTCTTGGAACTAGCACTAGACAACAAAACCCGGAGACTAATCCTAGAAACTTTGACCAACACCCATTCCAAGATTAAATTTAGAGGCGAGATTTCAGAAAGCTTCGAAATAAAAACTGGAGTGAGACAAGGAGATGGACTTTCCCCACTTCTCTTCAACTGTGTCCTTGAAAAGGTTATGAGAGAATGGTGCAAGGAACTGAACAATTTGGGTGCACGGAGTGGTATCTACCTGGGACGTAAGAACGATGGGCTGGTTGTAGATTGCCTGGCCTTTGCAGATGTCATGGCACTGTTTGCTGATTCTCTTGAGATGGCAACAATGCAGGTACACTGCCTCAGAAAACAGGCTGCCAAAGTGGGTCTTCAAGTGTCGCTGGAGAAAACAGAATTCTTCACCAACATTAGAGAAGCAAACAGAGAGATGTTACTAGAACAGAGAAACATCAAGAGGACTGAGAAATTTAAGTATCTCGGCGAATGGATTGAACCCAACTTATCAGAAAGAGCATCATTATCCAAGAGAGTCAGCAAGTTAGAACTAGCCTATCGGCTGACTAAGAACACTTACGATAAGAAATGCCTGTCACGCAACTTGAAACTTAAGCACTACAAATCAGTTTTACGACCAGAAGCCCTATATGCCATGGAGTGTCTTTCGTTGATCCGAAGAGGTCTTATAGTGAAATTGGAAATCAGAGAGAGGAGAATCCTCAGGAAGATCCTAGGCCCGGTAAAGGAAGATAGCGAATTCCGAAGACGGCATAACTCTAAGCTCTACGAACATATTGAGATGCTCTCTGACTGTGCAAGGAAAAGGAGGGTAGCTTTCTATGGCCACATTGCAAGATTACCTCCAAACCGACTAACCAACCGTCTGCTCACCTTCTGGCAAAACAAGAAGCTTCGTACCACTTGGTTGACAGAGACCCAGAAGGATATTAAAGAACTGGGAATAACAGATCTCAAAAACAGGCAGTCTGTGAGACGCACCATAAAGGAAGTCCGTGGATTTCAGGAAAAACCTCGAAGAAAAGTACCCCCTGGACAGAAGAGAGAAAGGAGTTACACCGGCAGAAGATGCGACAATACTGGGCAAAGATCAAAGCCCAACAGTTGAACAAGAGCTTGGACCACGCTTGTTCTATTCGAATAGTAGGTCTATTCGAAAGAAGAAGAGGAAGAAGGGACGAACAAACCTATATCCATGGCAATACATTTTCGACTAAATTAGTCGATGTAACTTATCAATCTGGCCATTGAGACTAGTTTGGAATAGTCATATTAGTGAGATCCTAAAACGTGTGCAATTACACTGGGCTACATTTAGAAAAATTGGTAGTATCCTCGAAAGCTGTGACCCCTACAATCGGTGCGTCTTTTTATTTATCTAGACCCTAACATTAACTAGGGCGTCAACTGATAAGTTAGGGATAACACACATGTAAATGAAACGAACAGCGCACAAATCGCTATCGGTCAACTATCAAATGACCAACGACTATATTCCAACGACTATAATCCAACGACTATAACCTATGCAAAATATTTGAAAGAATTACGACTTGAAAGTGCTAATGATACTTATTCAGATATGAAGATGGGACGATGAACGATGAACGATGTAAGGATATACCGCTCACTAAATAAATAAACTACTTTACAAGAATAATCATAAATTAGATACAAGCTACCCAAAACAAGGAAAATTGGAAAAATATAGAAAAAATCGATACATACTAGAGATGGGCATAATCGAGTGACGATTATCGACTATTCGATTATTCTAAATCATTCGAGTTCTCGATTACTACACGTGCCGACGAGTGATGAATGATCACTCGGACTAGAGCTGAATCAATCGAATTATTCTGGATCATTCGAATAGTCGATTATCACCCCTGCGCATGAGTTACGAATGTTCACTCGGGAGTTGAGAATCGAAATCAGCCGTTAGTAGTCGTCGGCGGTGCCGAGATGCGCATAGTCGAATAATTTCGTATCGAGTTACGAATGTTCATTCGGACTGGGAAAGCGGAATCTGGCGTTAGTAGTCGTCGGCAGTGTCGAGAGGCGCAATCGAATGACTTTAGTATTCGCAATCTGCAGGCGCCACCACTCATACCATTGTTACAGGTTTTTTGTTTGAGAATGAGGAAACAAATTCTAGTTTTTTAAGTAGAATCTTTTAAGCAGTGATGGGTCACACTATTTTAAAACTTTCTAATGTTGCGAACTGGTAATTTGGTATGGTGCTCACAACACTAACAAGTTTTAGTTTTAATTTTTTAACAAAAGCTAGGTTGGTGATAAAGTAACAAAATTGAATTAAACAACAAAATATGAGTATTATGGTATTATGGATCATATTTAGAATCCAATATTATTTAAATTTATCTATTTTGCTGCCATAAAATATGCTAACGATGGAATACGATTATCAAAGATTTCTTTACGTTTTTCTTCATCTCACGTTTGTTTATAAAATGCCCAAATATTTGTTTAGGAGAAACAGCCGCTGGAAATGTTGAAACCTCTCTATAGAGGCACATGCATTTATAATATTTTTATATTACAATTATAAATTACTAGGATTGTAATAGAGTGTTGCAAAAATTCAATATTCTCTCTATACGCGTTAACTTCCGCGAAAACTGTCCGAAAATGCGTCAAATTATTAACGAAACTGGCTTAATTTACATAAATTGCATTATACAAGTAATATTACAGCTACATGCAATAATAACTGATCAAAATATTTTTTAGGGTAAATCGAGAGATCATTCGATTATGAAATCATTCGATTATTGAAATAACTCGATTACTAATCATTCGATAATCGAAATCATTCGATTATGCCCATCACTAATACATACTAGTCGTGAAGGTAGCTACTAAATGGTGACTATGGCGATAATAGTGAATATAATTTGTTTTGAAAAAAGGTACACCAATAGAAATGATAAATTTACAATCTTGTTTATAGAATTTAAAAAATTGACAGAAAATACAATTATATGTCTTAAGTACCGGAAACTGCCGAAGAGGTTACCTGTGCAGGTTTGCCTGCGCAGGTCAACCGCACGTCGGTAGCGTGTTTGGGGACGTTCCGGTATACCGGAAGGGTGGTCAGTCCTTTTTGCGATAGCATCGTGAGGACAATGACGCACTGGCATTGATAGGCCTTTATTTTTAATAGGCCTAAATTTTTTTTATAAAAACAGAAATATTGTTAAATACATTTTTGTTGTACAGTGAAAAAATTGGGAAATGCATAATCAATATAAGTAATATAATGTTTGGACTACTATATTGTAAAGCTAGTTTTGACATCGTGTATACGTCAACAAAACTATATTTTTAAACACATTGCGAAGTACTACTACGATGCGGTTAAGTCACTTTACCGCATCGTAGCCGCACTTGTAACATTGCAACATTGTACAAAAAAAAAATTAAATAGCTTCCAATATTATAAATAATCTAAATCTATTTGTTTCTAAAATAATAATTGTCAACCATAAAATTTTACACATATTTCGCGGGTAAACGATTTTACAACCCTCCAGCAAATGGGGAACTCGCCCTTCGGGCTCCCTAAACGAGCTGTTGCGTAGTAAAATAAACGTTTCTGCGCCCTAATTATTACAATATACTAATCGAGTAAGGTGCCTTCCCTGAACTCAAAAGGGGTCAAAAAATGAGATTTTTTTTAAATTAAGCAAAATTGTGTAAAAATGTGGTTTACGTCTTGAATTTTTTCCGGTAAATTCAAAAAAAAAATAGGTTTTTTTAGACGAGCTTTAAAAAGTTGCTCCTCCGCAGGGGGGTACGTTTAAAATTATTCACTTTTTCTTCAAAAAATCTGTTCCTCTTGCGTGTCGAAACGGGAAATTGTCATTTTCTGTTGTAAAACTGAACGGGCCTTCGACCCGTGTCTGTCTTCCGCTCGCAAGTCCCACACGGCGTCCTCCAGGTGCCAAAAACAGGAGATCGTTTCTACAACCTTTGAGGAGCAATTTTGGTCAGCGACTTGATTTTTTTACTGCGTCTTCTTGCCGCGTCGATTTCACGTTTTTTGACGTCATGCGGAAAAGTACGCAACCGTCGGTTCACCCGGTGCGGCGGAAAATGTAAGCTAAAAAAAAACGTTTTTTCTATCACATCTGTGGACCCCGTTCTCTGGATTGAAGAGTGCTGTGTCTCCAAACCGGTTCGTTCGATGCGAGATGTTTACATGCAACCGGCGGTGGAAGAATCTGCGACCTGCGACATCCTGTTCCCGCTCTGGGTCAATTTTAACACAAAAATCGGAAAATCGCGTTTTTTTTACCTAATTTGCGGGGATCCCTCTCCTGGAATTCCCAACAGTCGGATCGGGACCGGACCGGCATTAACGCCCGAAAAACCATGTTTTGCAGACGTACGCGAGAATCCTCCGGGATTCGCAAAATTAAATAGCAGGGCGTCGCGGTGGCGGTTTCTAGATAGAGAACGAAAGGGTCTATAAGACGATAGGAACGACGCACCGCTCGATCGCATTTGGGTCGAGACCGCCCGTCCAAACTCGAAACGATTTTTTTTAAATTGAGCAAATACAAACCTTCAATATTCGTTGAACTATTTTAGAATTGTATTGCCCTTTTCATGGATTATAGCCCCACGTATCTACTTTCGAACGACACCTCTCTCGGCGTAATACACCTCCGGGGACGTTCCGCAGGCCCCAATTCGCAAAGTCGCTTTTTTTCACCTCTTCAAACGGAAACGCGAAAGTCCGGCAATAGCATGCCCGGTGAAAAGGCCAACAGTATGGCGTTTGAGTTTCTCAAATCCATCAACAGATTCGCAGTCCAGGTCAAAAAAACTACGACCATTTCTTGCCGCTGAATCGCCAATTTGTGCTTACAGCTGATCATTTTGACACTATTTTCGTTCAGGTTATGTGCATATCTGTTGAAGTTTATCTCTTTATGATTATTCGTGTGCTTGTGAGAACATTAAAAAACCGAATTTAAATAAAAACTCTGATTTTTCGCTCATTGTTCAATTCAAATCAAATTCAAAGAGATATCTTTAAATCTCTAAATTGATTATTTCGGCGACTCTGTCTCTTGATTAGCAACACATAGCAACTTGAAAATTCGCAATTTTTCACAAATTTCAAGATTTTACACTTTTCTTTTAGCAGATTCTTAAAAATCAGACCATTTTACATCAGAAACAGTTGCTTCCGTTCACATTTGAATTCTAAAATTTATTTCATATACCGCCATATTAACTTTTTTTAAGAATAATTGGAGCTTTTAAATTGAATTAGGATTCCAACGGTACAACACGCGTCTGAGTTATTGGCGAAATACTGTCAGTTTTACCATTTTACTGCGGAAGGAACAGCCATTAAAATATTCATCGGCATTTTCGATTCAAATTCGAATACAACTCATCCAGTTCTATTAAAATAAGTTGCATGAATTTTCTACGGCTGACGGTCCAGACGTGGCCGACGTTTGAATTTTCTCTCCAACTGTTAACTTGATTTTCAAAAATTTGCCTTTTTTATTTCCCTACATTTCTAATAAATTCTTTTAGCATGAGTCGATATTGTATACTTTCCTCTACCAGCAGAGCAAATATTATCATTCCACTGCAAACTGTGTTAACAGGATTTTTTTTTAAGCAATTCATTTGCCAGGATTCAGGGAGGCTAGCAACGGTTGCATAATCAACTCCGCCCCACAGAAGTTTCCTTCCATTTTCCGTGGTGAATGGTGTCCGGGAAAATTTTATTTCTCAGATTTGTTTAAGTTGGAAAATTCTACATTATAAACAATTGAATATTCTAGCAAATTCGCACTTTTACGTGAGTAAAAGTAAGCTCGGCCATATTTAATTAGAGTTTTTACTGATTTTATAAAAAAAAACTATTGTTTTGCAAATTTATGACTGGACATTCTTAAAATTCGGCTAATTTTACATGGGGGACGCTGTAAGTTTTTACGTCATCTGGTAGTTTAAAATCCATTTTCCAAACGGTGAGCATTACGACTTGCCTACAAGAGTAGTTAGACATTTTTTTACTAATTATTTTTTTTAACCAATAATTAACTAATAATTACACATTTAATTTGGAATCAGAAGGTGTATTCCGCGACTTCCAAGCGTGTATAACAAAAGAGTTATTGTTGAAAAACGATCAGTTCTACCATTTGACGGCTGAAAGAAAAGCCATCTCGAAATTTATCCGGTTTTTCTTTTTAAAATCGAATAGTGCTCATTGAGGCCTATTGCAATGTGCTGCATGAACTTAAAAATGTCGTCTACTTTGCTTCGTCTTCGAAAAATCATATGCCTCATTTCCTTGGTTTTGCATGAAATAATTTTAAAACAGATCTATAGAGCGCACTTTCTTTTAACAAGCGCATTAAGTTTTATATACTTCACATAAGTTTTATATAGATTGTACATGTTTATATTGAAATTGACATATTTGTGGTCGATAGACTTGACACAGGATTTTTTTTTTAAAAAGAAATTCTTGCAAATCTATTTATTTGTCCAATTTTCCGGAGTCTAAGAAACATGTATTTAGCGCTATTTTAGAGAGCAGATTTTCATCTAAAAGTTGTGTCATTTTCATTTTTCCAAAGCGAACCGTTTTGGCGGAAGAGCCCATTTAAACCCATGTAAATTGAAAAACGAAATTCAGAGAAGGTACCCCTTCTCTGAATTTCGTATTCTCTAGGGTACCCCTAGAATAAATTTTTGGATTTTATTTTTTTACTTTTGCCACTAAACCAAAGGTTTTTACAAAATTTGCAAAAAATACTTTTTTGTAGATATCGAAATCTTATATACGGATATTCCAGTAATAATTTTCTAGCTCGAGGCGTTCACGAGATATTTGCAAGTAAGCTTTGAAGAAAAAAACATTCCTCACGACGTCCCCATTGTAGTAGGGGCGTTAAAATTTTGTCAACTGATACTTCTGGTGCATACGCACATTCAGTAAAAGTTTCATTGAAATCCCTCAAATTTTAATACATTTTTTCGCAATTTTTGAAGTTTTTGTTTGAAAGTGATTGACATGTCTGGATTTGTTTAAAAAATTATTTTAGTAAGTTTCACACAACGTGGAACAATAAAATTTCACACATATGTAGAGAATTAGTCAGTCTGTGATCCTGATCCCTTAGTTACTTTTGCAAAATATTTTATCTGGCGGCGGTCGCCGCCCCTCGCACACCAGGTCAGACATTCAAATAACTATAGTTTGAAAACTTGGTCAGTTCTATTCATCCTTCAGTTCGGTGCAGCTTATAGATTTTTCTATTAAAATTTATATGTTGGTATTTTCGTGGCCGATAGCCTTGACACATAATTTTTTTCTGACCAAGACCACATACCCGCGGCAGCGCGTATGTGTTGCAAGAACCGTTGGTTTAACCTCGGTTATATTAGGTTGCCCGCCGCGAAGCGGACAGATAAATCAAGACAACATACGCGCGGCAGCACGAACTCTCGATTCAATATAGGTAAATGTGAAAAAGCACCGTTGGTTTAACTCCGCTTAGATTATGTTGCCCGCCGCGAAGTGGACAGATTAATCAAGACAACATACGCGCGGCAGCGCGAACTCTCGATTCAATATAGGTCAATATGATAAAGGTCAGTTGGTTTAACCCCGGTTAGATTAGGTTGCTCGCCGTGAAGCGGAGAGATAAATCAAGACAACATACGCGCGTCAGCGCGAGCTCTCGATACAATATAGAACAGTGTTGCAAGAGCCGTTGATTTAACAACAACGTAAACAACAATGTAACTTCCACAAATAGTTGGTGAGATTATCTTTGAGTATGTTGGTAACTCAACAACACAAGATACCAACTTGATTAAAACAATATGTTGGTTATGTTGAACGTCAAAGTTGACAACATCAATGTCACTTAATCAAATTAAAGGTTATGAAAGTTTTAGTGAGATTTCTAGTAACTTTTACTCCACAGCTGATTTTTTATCGTCCATGTTGTACACCTTAGTAACTAATATCACATCGTTAGATATAGTAACTTTTTTATGAACGTTGGGAGCTTTTCATTTCTAATATCACTCCTAAAATTAAAGTCAATTTGATTTCAGACAATTGGCAACACTATGTGATTAAGTACATCTCAAAAGTGTTTGATTATATTATTTTTCCTTATACCTCTCCCAAAACTCCCACTTTACCGATCTATTGCCATAATAGATGTAATGGCTCTTTTCCGGCCTAGGCCGGAAAATATTATTTGAATAACGAGCCGCTAGGTGGCAACCATTTTTACAACGCTTAGCCTTACAACTCCACTCGATTTTCTAACCGTTTTTATCAAAAACAAATCTTACAGGATTATTTGGAATTTTTTGCTGATTCTTCTCATATGCGACATGTTGCAAAATGTTCAAGTTTTAGATGTTTTTTTTTAAATTTCTCGATTTTTTGCTAAACTTATCACCGACCTCTGGCGCTCAGTCTGTTAACTGCTAACAAAAAACTACCCTCCCGGGTTGCCATCTTCTCTGTTTACAATTTCAATCTGTCATTTTTTTCAAACGTTAACAGAAACGATCACGATCACGATAATCACTGTCGATTCAATGTTTTGTTCAAAGTCTCCAGAAGAAATAATAGCAACTGAAGCGGCAGAGGTGAGTGCTGGTTTACTCCCGAAAAAATCTAGAGAAAAATATGAAAATTAATAGAACACATTTTATAAGTGGCGTCAACAACGAAAAGTTGACGCGGTAAGTGATGATATTCTTCTCGTTTATTTATCAGAAATGGCTAAATCCAAAAAATCCCCTTCAACCTTATGGTCTCGATTTTCGATGATAAAAAGTTTTCTGACAGTGAAAGAAAATCAAAATGTTTCTAATTTCCCAAAAACTACTGCATTTCTCAAACGACAAAGTGTTGGTTACACACCAAAAAAATCCAAAGTGTTAACTATAGAACAAGTCGCCAAATTCATACTTGGGCACCAGATGAGAACTGGTTATTAACTAAAATAATATTGATATTTTGAATTTTTGGTGCATGTCGAAGAGGTAACTTGATACGTTTAACTTTGGAAGATGTGGAAGATAATGGCCGTTTTTTGATAGTATTCCTTCGAGATGATAAAAATCACAAATCAAGAAGTTTCAAAATTACAAAGGAAGAATGTCCCTTTGATCCAAATAGTATTTATAATAAATATATTAATCTAAGACCTACAAATATGAATAGTAGAAGACTATTTGTTGCGTACCGCAATGGTAGATGTTGTGCTCAACATGTAGGTTGTCATACTATAAGTATATATACTACGAGTATACTGGACACAGCTTAAGACGATCTTCAGCATCTATGTTAGTCGAATACGGAGGGGATTTACTTACTCTAAAAAGACATGGAGGTTAGCGTTCCTCAGCTGTAGCCGAAGGCTATATCGAAGAATCGGTAAACAGAAAAATAGACATTTCACATAAATTGTTCAATCATGCAGAAAATAAAAATAAAACGTCAACAATAATAAACATTGTAGATGAACCTTCGACTTCATCAACAATTCAAAACGAAAGAGAGGCTAAAGGATTGAATATTTATAATAATTGCAGTATAAATATTTCAGTTAACAAAATTTAAAAATATATAATTATAAATAGTTTATCAGTAGTGGAAATTTTAAATAATTTATTATTAAATTTCTATTGTTTTGTTAATAAACGTATTTCCAGGTAATTTATTTATCCTATACATTCATTGTTTCTCAACTCTTTGACCGACGTTTCATTTATTAGTTCATAAAAATAAAAGTTTTTAAAAATGCATAGGTTTAAGTATTTTTTATATCAGGGAGGTATAATGAAAAGTATCGTTCATTACTCGTCCAGACAGGCTTTTTCCAGGCTTGCATGACTTCCCGTTTTTTGTCACGCGCGCCCGGAAAAAGCCGATTTTCTGACTTCGTGATGAAATATACTATTACAAACCTAACAGCATTAAAATCATTTGACACGATTGAATTATTAGTTAATATTTTGTGCAGTAGGAGTTGTACTTATTGCAACTCATACAACCTAAGCTGATGCGCTATCTACAAAAATCGCGCAGCTCGCAATTCTGCTTACTCTTTCATTTACAAGTGTCAAAATTCATTATACAATTTCACCCTCATCAATTATTCCACCTTTAGCAACTATTCCATTCTTTTCAACTCTTCCATCCACAATAACTATTCCATTCCGAAAAATACGATCCACAGGTACTAGTGTAAATAACTAATTCAATAATATATCTAGGCCCAACAACTTATATAGCAATACATGCAAAACCACTACATTTCAAAACACACTAGAAAACAACTGATGTGGCCTGCACAGGTACACCGTCAAAATAATTGATTTTCGATCTTGCGCCGGTCACCTGGGCTGGTTAAAAAAAATATAGGCAGTCAGGCACTGCCGACTGAAGTGAAAACTTTTGAAAAAAACAGCTTTAAAACTTTTTTTGAGGATTTATCAGTATGCAAATTTGGTACATAGTTTGTTCGTATTGTTTTATGTAATTCTGGAACATAACTCACTTCTGAAGGAGAATGAAAGTTAATGGCTTCATCATAATATTAATTTGAATCCGGAATGTTTGGTTGATTTTGTGTTGATAGGTCAGCAAAATGAATTGGTAGGATATATGGCACATTTCTTGTTGATGGGTCTGCAATTTGTGAGTTATGGAAATTTTGAATTTTGCAAATTTTGACTTTTTGAAACATGCCTTACAACTGCTTTTGAAGATTTATCTGTATGTAAATTAATTTTTGTTTGGAATATTCTTTACGACGTTTAATTTTTTCCTCCTCCTTAGGTGTGATTGTTCCATGTTCAGAAATTTCTGAATTAACTATTGCAACAGTTTTTTTCTTATTCTTATCTCTATATCGCTGACTATTAATTTAATTTTGGAGTTTCCTTCCTTTGGAGAGCACACGAGTACATTTGGTTGCCTTAAACTTTGATAGGTCTGATTCGTGATTTACCATGAATTCATCGATACAATCCAGTAATCTGAATATTCCAATAGTCCGGCACTAGAATATCTACTAGTACATCCGTCAAAAGTACTTACTCTTGTACTGCACACTGATTATAGGGGTTGATATTTACTTAGAGGCGCTGCGTTCTGTCAACACTGTCAAAAACTTTCCAATAATCTGGCATTAGTACATCTACTATTACATCCGGTAAAAGTACTTACTCTTGTACTACACACTAATTCTACGGGTTAATATTTCCTTAGAAACGCTACGTTCTGTCAACACTGCCAAAAACTTAGACTATTAAGTTTGACGTTCAGAGGCAACTTTGCACATATGTATATAGATGTGTTCTTTTGAACACATCTTTGAGTAATAGAATTTTTTCTATAGAACGCAGCTATTGATGACGATGAAGCAAATGTATGGGTTTACCCTGTAAGAAGTTTTCACTTCAAAAATGCACAGATCTATTCCCACACACGCTCCGGTCTACCTGCGCCGGTAGACCTCTACGGTGGACCGTTGTGTGTATGGAAGGCATTGAGCAAGCCAAGGTTACAATTGTATTTATTATTATTATTATCGTATTCTCCCAATAATGGAAGACGTTAAGCAAACAACTTATTCAATTTTTCTTGGCGTTCTACTTGTTTCTCCAATAAGCTTTCATTCTTTCCGAAACGGCTTGTCTACATTCTTCCGACCACTTCGGTCTGTACTGTAACCGCTTTAATGTAACTTCCCTTTTGTCCACTTTGTGTCTGAAGGTGTCTCTTTCTAAAATGTCTGTTGTACATATGTTTGCATTTCTGATGTCCTTTCGAAGTTCGTCTAACCAAGGTGTCGAATTCTTTAGTGAGCTAACATAATCTAATATCCTTTTCACAGTTGGTTTTGAGATCTAGTCCTCTCTCTTCTAGAATTTGGAATAGTGATGATCGAATCATATGCCTTTTTGAAGTCTACAAATGTACATACTGTGAGCTTCTGTCTGAGGGCTTGTAATTTGAGTATGGTTTTGAAGTTGATAATTTGTTCTGGGCAGGACCTGTTTGGTCTGAATTCTGCTTGGTATTCTGATAGTTTGGTTTCTAATTGCTTTTGTGTTCTACTCAAGAGACAGGCTGATAGTATTTTGTATGTGACAGATAAAAGAGAGATGCCTCTATAGTTGTTTACATCTAACTTGCTGCTTTTTTTATGTAGTGGATGGATTAGAGCAATCTTCCAGTCATCCGGGAGCTTTTCGGTTTGCCAAATGTTTTGAATTGTTTGTGTAATTTCTTTGAGTGAATTTGGGCCTAAATTTTTCAGAAGTTTAGCAACAATCCCGTCCTCCCCTGATGCTTTGTTGTTTTTAAGTGTCTTGATGCGTGAATAAATTTCTTGCTGCGTTGGTGGTGACGAATTTTCTGGTGTGCTTTCTGTTTGTACTCTCTGGAATCTCTCTTTGGGTTCTGGACAATATAAAAGCTGTGAAAAATATGTAGCTAATTCTTTGCAATTTTCCTTATTACAAGTGTATTTATATTAGCAAATAAGTTAATTACATTTTAACCTACTTATTATTAAAATGTTGTTTTATTTGATATTAATATATTTAACTGGTGATAACTATGAGTATTGCGACCTTATCCAACCTCATCTCCTAATTTTTGACGCAATTACTAGAACTTCATCAAATCCTATTTTTAAGGAATTAAAAAACAAGTTTTAAGATCATCGTTCTGCCTCCTTCGAACAGTAGTCCCAAAGATATGCATTTAGTTTGTAGGATATCAGAGTTGTTGTGTGCAGGACGTGCACAAGGTGGGACATTGAAAATGAACAGAGGGATTTTCGGATAGTTAAAGATGCATTCTCATAAAACGCTCGGACACGTCAACTTTGTTTGTGAGGGGGGACACTTTTTACAAGATAATTTGTAGCGAAATCACTTAACCCCTTCGCGCTGGGACCACAAGCCCTAAAACCCTGGCACGGTGGTCTAGTTGTTGTTTTTTGTTTATTAGAGTTTGGACCGAGGTGGATGCTGGGTATATTAACCCTTCAAACACTGCGGCCTACTTGTGGCCTATTGTATTTTGCATTCACATACACTTATAGGCCCAGAAACCTAGTTGTTATTGTAAATTTCGCTAATTAATATTTTTCACATTTGTCTTCTGGTACAAATGCGGCCGGCACTGCGGATAGAACTCGGTCCCTCTATACTTGTTAGTTAGCGCTCTAATATGAGGCCACGAGCGTCACTTCTACACCACTCGCGCCGGCTGGTCGCCGGCACAGTGGTGTAAGTTATACCTCAATTGAAAGCCTTTTCTCCCCTGAATACTTAACGGGTAACATTTTCTAAATCTATCGATTTGTTTTCGAGATTATTTCATTTTGAATTTAATAACTATTCTTGCTGGGAAAAGTGTAGAAAAAAAACATTAAAACTAAATGTCTGGGACGGTATTTTTGGAGACCGCATTTTCGGAGCCATTTTTCTTGATGGTAATTTGATGGGTGAACGTTACCTGGAAGTGTTGGAAGATGTTGTCCACCCATAGCTTGTTGATATCGTTGGGCATGCAAGCAGGCGAATTAGGCAATTATACAATTTGTGCATTTGTTATTAAAAAACTTTTCTGGCAATAAATTGTGTTTTTTTGTCCTTCGCTTTTGCAGTTTTTGTAAGAACAGATTGAATAATTGGACTTACTTTCAACGACATAAACGAAGAACGTGTTCATAAAGTATTAGGGCCGTTTATTATCCAGGGCAAAAAGGGATTTCAAATGAGGTATCACTGAGTAAGTGGCATGTCATGGTCCCAGCGCGAAGGGGTTATTTGCCTACAAATTTTCTTATAAAAGTGTCCCCGCTCACACACAAAGTTGACGTGTCCGAGTGTTTTTTAAGAAACCATCTTTAGCTATCCTAAAATTCATCTGTTTCGTTTACAATGGCCCACATGGTACGTTTTCTTTGCCTAACCGCAGAACCAATTATAATCTACAAACAATACAATTAGCATTTATAGACAATACAAATATGATCTACAGACAACATAGTCATCATCTTCTTCTAATCCTTTGACAGGCTTTGACAAGTTTTTTGTTTACTATGTCCCTTCAGGGTTGCTTTCAGAATTCTAAGATTATTCCTATTTAATTTTAGACAAGTTTTATCGTTTTTTAAGATAATGATTCTTAGCATTTCTTTGGGTTTTCTCAGCTCTAGGAGCCCTTTCCACGTTTTTGCGCACCCTTTCCATATATGTTTATTTATTCCTTTGCGAATATCCATACCCGTTTTGCAAAAGTATTATGTTTAAATGTAGGCAGACTCCTTATTTTCTGAATTGTTTTCCTTCCAAAGCCACGTATATACCCTTGTTAAGCTTTTTCACTTAATTCTACCATTCTGGATCTGATGCTATGCGAGCCTATTGCCATAATGTCTGTTTGCCTCTCTGACAGGGTAACAAAATGTTTCTGGTGATATTTCCTGACAAAGTTATTCGAGTATATATGTGTATGATACTTCTGCTTGCAAGATATATTGGTTATACTCCCACGGATTCGAAGTATTGGATTCTTGGTACAAACACTCCTGATGCTGTAGATTCCTTCGTCTTTGAACTAGGGGGGGGGCTTCAGAGACCCGTTTTTTTTAAATAAAATTACCATCGCGGTCCGTTTCTGCTTGAGTTTATTAAATAAGTAAATGTAATGTACAGAAGTAACAAGGATTTTTTGTTACAATATGAAAATACATGTTTGCCTTGAACTATTTGTCTGAAGTTTGGAGTAAATTTGGTGCAAGCTATTGTCATTGAAACCTGGATAAGTTCAGTAAGTCGAGATCTAAATTTAATTTAATTTTTAGGTTCTTCTTCGAAAATGCAGTTTGACAAATATATGTTGACCCAAACATAATAAGAAGTTTCAAGGCTATTTTTTTTAATCCTGGGTATTTATTACCACGCACAAATCTTATCCAGAACTCTTCACAAGGAACCTTCGTATGTTTGTGTTTTAATACTTTGTTTTCTAGGAAATCGATCCATCTGCAGAGTAGCTTTATAACTAGCCTTTGCTTAACCAGCAGCCTTTGCTTAACCAGCTCATATTATTGTGCAACAGTAGATCGTCATATTGTGCATCTTCTTCAAGAAATGATTTTAATTCACGATGTTTCAGTGATGATTTTGCACGCAGAAAATTTACAATTTTAATCGCTTCTTGCATAATACTCTAAAAGGTTTATTAAGTTTGCAACAAAGCACAGTTTGGTGTATATAACGGTGGTAGGAAGCCATATTTTCACTACATTTTGCATTGGTTCTCATTAGGTGAACTTCTTTTTTCTTCCTGAACGTCCTTTTTTAATCCCAACCATTCCTAGCACACCGTCAGTAGTTAAAAGTTCCTTTCATTTGGTCCAGGAAGCGTACAAAAATAACCAGTTGTGCCTTATCAGTTACGTAGCATGATTCATCCATAACCAAGGTGAATAATATTATATAACATATGCATTACATGCAACGTGTGTATTTTTTATATATTTATATATATATATATATATATATATATATATATATATATATATTAATATATATATTTGTTTATATATATTTTGTTGAGTTAGAAGATTTTGATTTTTCGATCAAATTTAACATTAGTGTTTGTATCTTATCTTCATAGATTATAATTTCTAAGAAATTGTTTTATACATATCGTTAACAAAGTTAACATCGTTGTGTATAGAACGTATAATAATCTTTCTTTAACAAACTTTCTTAAAAACAACTACTTCACTGGCAAACACCTCGACTGACATTGAATTACATTAAGAAAGTTTTTTTGGGTTCTACATAACCCTGTGATTTTCCCAAAAAATAACAATATCCTGATCAAATACAATAAATAATTATCAATTAATTAATGAACATCCATATGCGCGTTTCGGCCTTTTGGCTTCATCAGTATGGCTTTATCATTAACAACAAATTATAACAAGAAATAAAATGAAATACGACTTACCCAGTGTGTTTTTCACAGCAAACTGATTTAATCGCATTTGAGATTATTCTATTTATAGTTGAACCAGGTATTGAGATTTTTTGGGGAAAACCATATGCGGCGCTTGTTGTACTAGCTGACCAATAACATTGGTCGAAGTAAATATATTAAAGAATTTTTATTCAACTTTATTGACCAAGAAGCCATGAATAATTATTAATATCTATATTTGTTTAAATATATTTTGTTGAGTTAGAAGATTTTGATTTTTCGATCAAATTTAACATTAGTGTTTGTATCTTATCTTCATAGATTATAATTTCTAAGAAATTGTTTTATACATATCGTTAACAAAGTTAACATCGTTGTGTATAGAACGTATAATAATCTTTCTTTAACAAACTTTCTTAAAATATATATATACTATATAACTATATAACTATATATATATATACCTGCAGATAATGCGATAATCTGTCGAATAGTATCAACAATATATTTTCTGTTCTCAAATAGAACATTGCCTGCATCGACACAGCATTCTTTAACTATGTCAGCATCAGTAAATGGTTCCATATGCTTAGCGAGAGTCCAAGAAATACGCAAAGATTTTTCATGACAGACATTTTTCCTGGTCACTCATTTAACGACTCATGATCTGGGTCGAAGATGTTTAGCTCGATAAAATAAATTTGCAATTTTAGATTTACGCAAGTTACTACCAAGTAGAAATTTTTCGACAACTGATTTATATTTTGTTACATAATATCGTTTACTTTTAGAGCTTTGAATTAACCCCTCTCTCTGTTGATGATTCAAGCTCATTCGTAGGTACTGCGCATTCAGGTCAAGCACATTCGTTTACTTCGCGTAAAGTAGTATAAATCGGTTAATTCTGACAAAAACTGTCTCTTTTTGACTTCCAACTTTCTTTTGAAGCCGCCTTTCACCACCGCCACAACTGACGAATTCGTAATACGAGAACTGCGTTTCTCTCTTTCTCGCACGTTACTTCGTTCGTCCGTTGCCGAATTGACGGCAGCAAAATAAAAAGCGCGGGATACATTTTATTAAGTTACGTACTCAGTAATACAACTTACTGTTTACTGAAGATCTGCACAAAATAGGTCGGCGGTCCGTGGTACGCCATTTGGTGACCCCTGACATACTTAATAAATGTGGTTGTTGGAGATAAGTCTTTACACATTGATACTCCTTCTTTTTCTTTAAGTAAATAAATACTATTTCATGCTTACTTACTTCAAGGTAAGACATTTTTGCTGCTAAGTTGTTGTGGTCTCTACTCCCGATTTGTTTTCTCTACCTATTCCGTTTTACTGAGTTTTAGTATCGCCAATACTGGATGCAAAGCAGATATCGTCAAAAAACAAGCTTTGAATATGCACTGTCATAGAAGTTATCTTGGTTCTACTTCCTCTATTGCTCCGTAAGTAATTAAAGATCTTACTATAAGATTTAAGAGAGAGAAAATCACTGAAAATTGAGGAATTAATAAGTGGGCATAGTATATTTAAAATGAGTTAGTTTCAACGGAATCTTTGGATTCCGATAAATTTTGTCATAGAATATAAATTAAACATTTAAAAAAAATACCTGTAATAGTTTAAATAACAATTCAAATACATCATGGACTATTTAATATCCTGTAGAAGTATACATTATAATTAAATTTTCGGAAATATTACTAAATAAATGGTGAATGGTTATTGGTAAAAAAATGAAATTTTCTGAAAGGGCTATTTACTTTGTGAAACGAGAAAAACCAGAAACATAACGACGATTAAGCAATTTAGCATATTGTCCTGGAAGGCATATAACGTAAGCTATAAACGCACACATGGCGAAGGGAAAACACAAACATAAACCACTCAAATATGAAAATCTTTTTTCACCAATAACACAAAAACGGGAACTAGATCTAAACTTGGCCCGAAATTACTTCAGCATATATAAATATAGATATTAGAGAATTCGTTGCATTTATAAATATATTATATAACATGTATAGGATAATACTTTTAGCCGGCTAGTTCAAAGAATAATTTTTCATAATGAAAAGCAATTATAATTCATGATCTGTTCATGAAAGCTTTCATTTAATTCAAGAACTCGTGTGAATTTGTGCGTTGGTTTTATTACAATCCGTAATAAATGTGAGCCATTAAAATACTTTCATATACATAATACACGTTTCACTTAGGTTGTACATCACTGTCCGACCGTTAAATCCCTTTAAAATCCGGAACACTTCACAAATAAAACAAATATAAAAAAGAATATGCGGACACAAAGAAAATGCATTTTTCCGTTTTATTTACCAAAAAGGAAAAAGCGTGTATCCACAGTTTTCAGGTTTTACGATCTTATCATCGGCACCATATATAAGCGGACTGTAAAGTAATTTATTCTAACAACCGAAAACATATTTGATATATTGATTTCTGTAGTTACCTTTTTCACAAGAAACCTAGCAAACCTTAAATTCAGTTTCAAACTAAAATAAAAGATAAGTTGTGTTTCATAACAAACAGGAAAGACCGTTATTTTTTTGCCCGTAAATATAATATATACAAAAGGTAGTTTTATTATTATCATAAATGTTTAAAATTAAATTTTACTCCTATATAAAAAGGAAACTCATTGTTTGGATTTTTGATAAAAGTTTTAAAAACGGTTTAGGTCCGTGAAAAAGCGGTCGAGTACTTTTCATTATTTTCTTTTAATTGCTTGGAGATTTAATTTTTAAAGTTTTCCGGCGACTTTTGTGGCTGCCATCCGAGTATACTTTGTGCAGGGGTTTTAAAAGGGTTTTAAAAAGTCTTCTGCAACGTTTATTTTCGCCCATGTAGCGACATGAAATATATAAATCCTTAATATCCCGAACGTGCCCTTCGGATAATATCCGAAACGTGCCAAAGTAATTATTCTACAAACTATTTTTTAAATCTTGAAAAACTTTTTAAAAAATAAGTTTTTATTTAATAAAGAATCTTAATTATACCTCAAAATTTTAAAATATTTTTCGACGTGATATTTTTTAATTATATTATTTTCAATTTTTCAATTAAATTGACATATTTTATATATATTTTGTTAGATTATTAAAAATTGAATTTATTTCCTGTATAAATGGGAAAACATTATTTTACATATCAGATTTCAAATAGGTTGCAATTACAAGAAGTATGCCTGCAGGAAATATGATATTTCCAGGAAATTTGATCAATTCATTTCGAAATTTTTATGGGTTTTAGCTCCCTTATTGAATATTAAGCTGTTTTCAAGTCTATCCCCTTACACCTCCAAAGCATATCCGAATTATTTAAATCGAGGGTTCTTAATCTGTATTTGAAGGGTCGTACAATATTTTAACGAGAAACATTTTGTAAATAAAAAAAGCGATTGTTATATATGCAAATATATTCCTAAAGCTTGCTAAAATTTATTTCTCTATTGCAATGAACAACACTCAGTAAAATAAAAATGTATTAAACTAAATTGATTTCTTGCCGAATACAATGTTGTTTCATACAAGTTCTGGTATTTTTTATGTTGCAATTACAGTTCAAAGCGTAGTAAATGTGTACAGATCCTAGTGACAGTATATTTAAAATTATAAAAAAAGTATCTTCAAAATATATATTATTTCTATTAAGTGTATTAAGTGTTATTCTCACGTATTCATTTAATACAACCGATTAAGCAATAGTAACGATTACAGTAAAAAATCTATAAATGCCACTCATATAAACGTAACATTTTCTATTTGCAACTTTCTATAGCAAGGATAAGACAGTCAATAAATATTACGAAATTCGTCATCCTGTCAATAATTGTTGATGTGTAATGATGTAATCCATCAATACCAGTCAATGAACGTTGTACAATCGTCTCGATAAATTAACTAAAATTAACTAATCAAATAAAAATTCGAAAAAAAAAGTTGAAAATATGAAATTAACTGAAGTGAAAAACACAACTCCACGGAATCATATCGAATTAATTAATATCGGTGAAGAAAAGTCGCCAATCACAGAGGACAAACTCAATCAACCAGAGATAGCTGAAAAAAACTCAGCTCGCATCGTTAAATCGATACCCGCTCGACAAAATCGAACTCAACAAAACAACGATCAATCTGGTAGCGCCAAAAACAAGGTCAACCAAACAGTAGTAAATAATGAGGACTGGAAAACTCAAAATAAATACAATAGGAAATCATATCGAAGAACTACATTACTAGGTACAATTACGGAACAAACGGGTATAAAGGCAGTAACTAAATACGCTCATCTGCACATATCAAGACTTGAGCCACAACTGAAGATAACATAATCAATTATCTGAAGATCGGAAAGTTCAAAACTGTGTTCAGTACGAAGTTAGCGGCAAAACGAGCAGAACACTATTCTTCTTTCAAAGTGTCAGTACCGCTAGACAATCTAGATGAACCCTGAATATTACTAACCCTGAATATTATGAACCCTGAATTAAAGCCAAGATATATTAATCGATTTTTTCCTATACCTCGAACAAAGCAGGGAACAAAAATAATTACAAAATCTCAAAAAATAAAATATCTTCCGTTTTTGACAATATTAATAGAACTTAACATCCAATCATTACGCAGCAATACAAATCCACTGGAAGTAACTATCAATGACATATAAGCCATCTTTCATATGCTTATCTCAAATATGGCTATCCACTGAGTACATAACACCTATTCACATTAAGAACTACAGGCTAATCAGCCATTTCAGCAGAACCGAGCCAATGAGATTAGCTATTTTGGCGAACTCATCAATATATAACAACTGCAAAGACGTCAAAAAATTGGAGTTAGAAAACAGTGCTATAGAAAAGATAATTGAAAAATATAGTATAGAAGCAACAATCATGGTGAATTATTAATCATATCTGGTGAATTCCCGATAGATTATGTGGCCATTTCAAGCAAATCTCAAAAGGAAATACAAAACGTGAAGGTACTAAGAAGCGCCAATCTGGACTCAGACCACTACCTCTCAAAGATCAAAATAAGACTGCAGTCTAGAAACACTAGATTACACAGAACCTCCAAAATGGTAAAATTTGACGTCGAGCGACTCAAGAACAGTCAAGAACTAAGTCAGAGACTGAACAACACATATCTAAACACCTGGGATCAACTGAAGGAGACTCTTGTCAATTTTGGTTGTTTCTTGGATTACTTAAATTGTTTTTCAGACACTTATTTCTCCAATATCTACAATAAGCTGAGTAATGATTGGTACGTTTACAGATAAAACGCATAATCATTTAACACAAAGCCTAGCTTTCTTCTACCTTTACATATAGGAGCAGTTTAACTTTTACAGAGTCACGAGATATTTTAGCACTGGAACTTTCAAGCCCCATGATCAAAGGTTTGCAATCATCAGGCAAGACAATTAGCAAAAAATTCTTATCCACTCGTAGGTAACTTTAATTCTGATGTCGTTTAATGTTATCTGTTGTGATAATTGCATCACAGTAGTCGTAAATAGAAGCAAAATTATTTAACTGCGTAGTTACAAGTGTGCTTAGTAAACCTACACGTCTTATCAGATCAGAATCTTCAAAGGCGTTTTCTAATGCCTTCTACGCTGCGGCTGCGGTTTTACATGCGAAAAATGCGAATATTTACATTATCGGCCATTAAAATGATACTTGAAACCTTAGTATCATTTTTTTTGCAGCAACATTCGCTGCTTCTTTAGGTCAGGTTAGGTTAGCTTCTTCTGGTTTGATAGCATCAAATAGTTCATCATGTTGTAAGAGAGCTTGCATTTCAAACGGTTCCAGGAAAATTGTTCGTATGTAATTTATTCAAAACCTGTTCGAAAGAATTTTGTTCTAAAAAAAAATGTTCGCATGGTAACTTATTGAAACAGTCTTTTGTTGAACTATTAATTCGCAAGTTGGTCAAATTGTTATACATTAAGGACAATGTATCATTTAATACATAACATATATTAATTGCATTTCTTAAATTAAGTGTGACGGTACTTATTAGGTTCTATAATAGTTTTCAATTGCAAAGCAATGTATTATCTTTTATTTTAATTTGTTTGTTTAAATTTAAAAATTATGTTTTTAATACTATTAGAAGTAAAATAAAATTAAAAATTTTATGTAACTTCCGACACAAAAAAATTTCTCTCTTGCCTTTTTAACTTCATTAAAAGTACCTATTAATATTTTGATGAAGAGCGTGGCCGCGCCGAGGGACCGCTGTGTCAAGGCCGCTGAAAACTAAACGATTGGACATTGTTGTTTTGTTATTTACGTACGTTGTTTATACAGACTAGGTCCTTGTATAATCCATACTGTATCATTATCAATCTTTTCTTTTTATTTCTTTGTATTCCGGTTGAATTTTATATGATTTATTTAGCAGTCTCCCGAAGCGGCCACGGTCATCATTAAAATATTAATAGATACTTTTAATGAAGTTAACAGAGCAAGAGCGAAATTTTTTTTTTACTTTTTTCTGTCGGGGGTGACTTAAAATTTTTTATTTTATTTTATTATTCGAACTTTTTTCTTTTCTTTAATAATTTGTTTCTAAATACGAGATTAATGTACCTTCCTTGAAATTTCGTTCACAAATACATGATTGGTGGGGATTGTTTACACAAAGATTAGCCATTAGTTTATGCACAATTTGGAAACAAAACTGAGCAATGTTAATTACAACTTTTGAGAGCTATTAAAGACTTGGAGCCAACCTGTAACCTTCGGAGTATTTTCATAGATTTTGAGCTTGCAATGACAAACTGCACATTGGTCCATTCAAGCAAAAAGATATTGTGACTTGTGGTTCGGCGGAAGTGTCTCGGCTGTAATATCGAGTTTTATTCTCCTGTGCGCGATTGCTTCGCTATGAAAGATTATATGAGACGCAGTTTCGTCCTCTTCATTGCAGAGTCTGCATAGAGGTTCACCTCTCCAGATGCCCATCTTCTGCAGGTATCCTCTTTGTGCGGTTGTGGGTTGTAGTAGTTAATAGTATATTGTAATAGTTAATAGTATATTGTAGCAGTAAAAAGTATATAATATGTTTAAAGTGGTCTTTCAGTGATTTAATAAAATATTTGATATATTAAATATGATGTCAAATATACCTAGGAAGTCAACAAAGTTAAACGTTTCACGACTGAATGATGAAGATTGCACCTTCCAGACCACACTAAGGAGAAACACATGAAAATAAGGGTGGCCACCTACAAAGTGCTCTGCTGGACGCAGCCAAAGAAATCATCTCCGACTCATCCAACAAAGGCAAGCATCACAGGTGGACCACAGAATGTGATCAGGCCATAGAGGAAGGACGCAGAGCCCAGATCAAGTGGAATCAGCGTAAGGATGAACCAACTATCACGCTTTTTTAACTCAAAGAAAAATAACTGCGAGCCTTATCCGCAATACCATGAGAAGCTACACCAAATCCTTGATACAACAGACAGAGGGGAACTTTAGGAAGAACAACTTAAGAGACCTCTATAGTGATCTCAGAAAACAGACCACGCCGTACACAGCTCCCACTCTTCAGCTACGTTAACCTGATGGGAAGCGTCAGTTGAAGAATAAAGCCTGCAGTAATACCTTTGCAGGACACTTCCAAAAACTTCTCAATGCAGAAGAACCTAAAGAGAGACTCACCTTCCATGGGCCCATTTCTAGGTATTCAGACTCCATCCACCAACCAGAGAAGAAATACAGATCAGCATCAAGAGCCTGAAGAACAACAAAGCCTCAGGTGAAAATATCATAGTAAGAACCATAGTAACCAAGACCATAGTAGTGGAGAAAATGCAAATGAAGCATACAGAGCATCTATCATATTATAAAGGACATATGGGTAACATAGATCTTACCAGAAGGATGGACCTTAGCTATGATCCATTCTCTTCACAAGAAGGGTAATCAGACTGACCCCGACAACTACAAAGGCATATCTCTGATATCTGTCTCATACAAGATATTCTCTACAGCCTTGTTAACTGGAGCCAGCAAGCAGCTTGTCTTCCAACTAAGTGAATATCAGGCTAGCTTCCAAGTTAGTAGATCATGTACAGAGAAAATACAAAATCTCAAGACCAGCCTTACATACCGGGGTCGCGCTGGACATACCTGGCTAGTAATTCTAGTGGACTTTCAAAAGGCATATGATTCAGTAGGCAGACAGACCCCGATCTCCACCCTTCGAGAATTGGGCCTGCATGAGAAGACAACCAGACTACTCCAGGCCACTCTGAGAAACACCGCCTCCAAAGTCAAGCTTAGAGGTGAGCCTTCTGAGAGCTTTCCCATTCAAACGGGAGTTATACAGGGTGACGGTCTTAGAAAGATTACCTCAATATACACTGTTTAGCCTTTGCTGATGACCTTGTCCTGTTATCGAACGGTATAGAAAAGGCTACTTACCGAATAAAAAGCCTCTCTGTGATCATGACTAACGTAAAGGACGCCCCATCTGCAATTCCACTAGAGGGCACTACCATTCATAAAATCGTTGCATTCAAGTATTAAGGAGAGTGGATTTCAGCAAACAAGAGTGAGAACTTGGCTATAGGTATAAGATATTCCAAGTTGGATAGGGTCTACCACTCCTGCAAGAGCATTTACATCTCCAAACATCTTTCCAAAAACCTTAAACTTAAAAAATACAATTTAGTGGTAAGATCCTCCTTACATAATGCCTCAGAATGCTTCTTGATGAACTGGAAAGGTCCACTCGGGAAAATAAAGCTTAAAGATCGGAAAATCCTGAGGAGAATACAAGGGCCAATACGAGAAGAGGATCTCACATACACTATCAGAAATAGTAGTGAGCTATACCATCTGCCAGAAGACATAATCACATCTATGAGGAAAAGGCGCCTAACTTTCTATGGACATTTAACCCGCATGAACCCCCGCCAACTCACGACACTCACAACAGGATCTTCACCAAGACAGGTAGATGAAAGGCCTCAAACCAAATGGATCACCACAGTGAAATTAGACCTGGGCAACTTAATATTCCACCAGAAACCATAGAGCATCGGTCCAAACTCCGGAAGAATATTCGACAAGGAGTATTCTCAGTTGCCCTTTCTTTATTATTCTTACCAGCAAAAATAGCACAGGAGCCAACAGACCAAAGTGGACAGTGGAGAAGAAGCTTGCCCACAGCCAGAAAATGAAAGCTTTCTGGACTAAGAAGAAACAGCAGACCCATATAAATAGTCAAAACGAGCCCCGTGATCCTAAATAGGCCCAAACGAGAAAAAAGTGTTATTTCAGTGATTAAATAAAATATATTGATATATTCTCATTGGAATAAATTTCAATTCGAACAAGTTATTACAATTCTTTCGAACAAATTTCTTTCGAAAAACTTTTCGGAGATTGCTAACTTCCAAGTTCCATAACTTCCTATGGCTATCAATTTTTCTACAGTAATTCCTTGATAACGCCGTTTTTTTTCGTAACTCTGGGCCCATAACCTGTTGGGGTGTGAGACAACAATTATCGGAGGTACTTCGAAATTGATTTAAACTCGGTCGATTTAATTTCCAACAACATAATTACATTTTGTTACGAAGCTTCAAAATTAAAATAAATTGGTATTCAAACCTGATATATCAGGATTCATTCCAGACTAAATAACCAAATTTGTGTCAAGATATCTCTCTTTAGAATTTACTTCCTAATTATACATTGTTTAAGACCAAATTGTAGTCTAACTTGTCCATTAGAAAAAAATTCGCGAAAAATCGCGATTACTGAACTCGTCCTTTAATATACAATGTACTATTATTCCTAAAATTGTATTCAAATATCAAACTTGATATTCCAAGATACATTTAAATAGAAATACAAAAACAAGGAATCACACGCTATGAAACCACATAAATCTCTCTGTTGTTCAAAAATATAGATAAAAAAGGACAAGAATATGTACAAGTACAACTAGCAAATATTCACTGAAAATAGTAAGTAATAAATAATACTGTAATGGACTCTTTACGTGCAGTTTCTTTTTTTAAGTATGACAAGTCAATATCAGATAAAAATTTAAATGTTCAAAAACATTTTAGAGAAAAGTTTTTACAACTTTTTTACATTTTATTGTGAACGTGGAGTGTCGTAGTAGTTTTATTGCTGCATTGTGCGGTTTGAACTTTTCTAATATTTGACGTTTCCAATCTTCGGACGAGACGCTTCAACTTTTATTTATAAGAAAAACTTTCTATATATCGACATTTTTACTGCTATTTTTCTGCATCATTGTCAAACATAGCTCTAATTTTAATTCCGTTAAAAGTCTTTTCACTTGCTGTTTCAACAGAGCTTATAAAATAGGGATTAGTATAAACCATCGTTATCTAAAAAAATCGAGGAAAAAAAGCACATGGACGATATAGCGTGAATACGAAACACAAATCAACTAGCACATAAAAAGAACAAATAACGGAATCTAAAGTACTAATTTCTAAACCATTTTTTGCCTAGTTTGTTTCTTGTACTGATACATAAATCCATTCAAATTTAGTTTAAATGATTATCTAATACCTTTAATTGTTCATTCGTTGATTAATTAAATTGATATTTATAAAATGAGATTAAAATGTATTGTGATTACTGTTTGTTTTGAGGCTGTTTTCAACGTTATTCGAAACAATTAAGAATAACTGTAAAACAAGAACAAGTGAACAAAGTAAGGAAGGTAAGCTGCTAGGTTTTATTAATACTAAAATACTGCTGAGATGTAACATTAATGCCAAAGACACAAAAGCTAAGTCTGTTTAAATATAAAGGAGCAAAATAGTATAGGTATATTTATCTTAAACGCAAGAGGTATTTAACTGTCTTCTCTTTAGGTAATTGTCGATTCAGTTTTAATGTACCGTAAGAGAATAATGAGAATAATCCTCAAGTTGGGAATAATGGTGCGCAAACAGTATCCAAAATCCTGTCGTGTATCATCAACAAATCATTTGTCTCCACCCGCAAAACAATTCTGTGACCTAATGTATAATATATTACAGTAGATCAATCCATGTTCTAGACTTGTTTAATTATTTACAATTATATCTAATTGTAAATGTTTTAATAAATTATACATTAGGCAAAGTTTCGAATGGTACAAACAGTTTCAATGTGTAGACACAGTATTTTAGTGCTCAGATAGAAAATTAAATCAAGCACGTTAGAAATAATTAGTAGAAACGATAAATATATCGGAAATATTTATCTGTACCTATCTCTATTTCCGTTTTATATATTTGAAATAAAAATAGTTTTTGATCTCCCCACTTAATAATTACAAACTTTTTTATATATAGTTAAAGACATAAATCTTTTCAACTATATAATATCTATAACCAAAATTATCTATAATATTGGGATAACTGTAGCAAGTGTTAATTTTAAATTTCTTCTACGGATATTTTCGTGGGTCGAATGAAAAAGCTTCCTGGAAAATAAATTAAAATGGTGTAAATGATGTGAAGGCACACAATGAAAGTTTCTCTCAATTTAAAGAAAGCCATTATTAGAATGCCAGTGAAATGCAAAATCGGGAAAATATTACACAGCCATGGATTAAATATAAGAAAAATTTGAATTATCTTTTACAAATAAACGGATTTTTGAGTATATTTATCAAATAACACAATTTATATTTCTACTATCCGCCTCAAGACAGGTACAAACGTTGTGATATGCGTTTCAAATAAAACTGTGGAATACGTATTTAAATATAACAGCTGTTTTAGCGCAATATAAAATATATCGCTGATCGACTTGCAAGTTTTCTTTTTTTTTAATGTAACGACTTTATAGATCAAATTTCGGAAGGTAGCAGAAATAGCATTTGTTTGTAGATGGAACTTCTTCTAAAGTTGTTGTTAAAATGTTAATTTTGAACTTTTCGAAATTTTTGGGACCAAAAAGAAAATAGCTTCCCGTAATAAAAACTAAAATTAATAAAATGGTTTAAAGGCACACGAGTTTCTTTACACCGTTTATCAAATCTATTAAACAAAATCACAATTAATTGAGAAAATATTTAATCCATGAATTCAATATAGCTGATTAACACAATAATTTTATTTGTATTTCCACTATCTGGCTGAAGGCAGCTCCGTTCGATGCGATATGTTCAATATAAAATGAAAACATAATTAAATGTCGCAAAGAGAGGAACTTAAAATGCTTTGAAAGAAGAATGTATAGTCGCATTACCGTATTAGACCTGATATCAAGAAAACCCCTATTGAAAGACGAGTGTGTCAACATATTTTACATTTTAATTGTATTGTAAAGTGGAGAATTTTTAATTGAATTGTAAAGTCAAGCCTGCTGTCAGCACTTTTGATATTGCACAGAAGAAGAGAAATATACAGAAACCTGTGGCAAGATTGGGATAAATGGGAGACTGCGAATCGGAAAACGTAGCAAAACATTTTAAATCGTTTGTTAAACAAATAATAAATTTGATTATAAAACTTAGTTATAAGTACAATCTATCTAAACTTTTTAGTATAAGTAAACTTTTTGTAACCTGATGTTTTAAGCATGCGGAAAACCGTTATGTTAATATATTTTTAAATCTTCTTTATAATAAATATGATGTTGGCACTTTTTGATGTTTTACTACAAAAAAAATTGAGTTGGTTTAATAATAAACTGCATAGTCATTTTTTTAGTATTTATTTAATTTTTTTACTATTTTTTACCTATTTTTTTCACCTTTCCTTCGAGTCCCAAGGCTACAGAATCTGCAAAGGAAAAGTGAGTCAGCGGGTAATGAAGAACGTACCCCACTAAGGTACAGGATTTATAATCAGTCACAGGATACTGGATTCAGTCACTGACTTTACCTCCCCGAGTAGTCGTGTATCCATCCTCTCTCTCAAATGCGCAAACAAGGGCTACAGTATAGTCAATGTACATGCCCCAATCAACCAGGACAACAGACGTAATCCAGACAGAACTGATAAATTCTGGGAAGACTTTAATAGATCAACTTCCAGAGAGGCACACCATCATTCTGCTTGGTGACTTTAATGCTCAATTGGAAAGAGAGAAAAAAAAATACAGAAACATAGTGGGCAATTATGCGGCGCATAAGCGAACCAACCGCAACGGAGAACGATTGGTGGATCTGTGTAAGACTTTGGGTTGATCATGAAGTCTACAGCCTTCAAACATTTGCCAAGGAAGCAGAAGACTTGGATTTCACCTAATTCCCTCCTGGGTGAATTCCAGATAGATCATGTGGCAATTTCACGCAAATCTCAAAAGGAAATACAAAATGTGAAGGTATTAAGAAGCGCCAATCTGGACTCAGACCACTACCTCTCAAAGATCAAAATAAGACTCCAGCCTAGAAACACTAGATAACACAGAACCTCCAAAATGGTACAATTTGACGACGAGCGACTCATGAACAGCCAAGAACTAAGTAAGCGACTGAACAACACAGACCTAAACAACTGGGACCAACTGAAGGAGACTCTTGTCAAGGCAGCCAATGAACTCCCTGTCGCTAGAAGAAGGAAGCATCCGTGGTGGACTGAAGACTGTGGCCATGCAATAGCCCAAAGGCAGATAGCCTGGCTGAAGTGGAATTCTAAAAATAAACAAGGAAAATTGGCATACATTTTTGGAACAAAGAAAGGTTACAGCCAAGATAATTCGAGGAACCAAACGAACCTTCACACAAAACCAACTCACCCAAATCGAGGAGAGCTTTGCTAAGAATAATTCCAGAGATTTCTTTGAAACCTTTAAGCAGGTATAGAAAATACGCTCCACCAAGCCTCCACTTCAGGGAATCACAAGGCAAACTGGCTTATAACGACAAGGACAACTGCCACCTTTTGGCTCAGTGCTTGTGTGTGACCCACCCAGCGAAGACTTCAACTATAAACAATGCACACCAAACCCGGACTCGCTTCCCCCTTCATTGGAAGAAGTTGGCCAGATCATTCGACTTCTTAAGAATAATAAGGCAGCTGGAGAGGACTCTATCGTTGCTGAACTGTGGAAAGGTGCTGGAAACAATGCCGTGCGCAAGCTAACCGAGATCATCCAGAACATCTGGGAAACAGAGAAATTACCACCCGATTGGAATTCTGCTCTGATCCATCCGCTTCACAAAAAGGGAGATTTTACGGATCTAAACAACTACCGTGGAATTTCTCTCGTCCCGGTTTAATACAAGATTCTCTCCAAGGCGTTACAAACAAGGGCTGCAAAATAGTTGCATAGTCAACTGGGAGAATACCAGGGGGGCTTCAGGAAAACCGGAGCCAGTTTTGAACAGATCCTCAACCTTAAAACTGTACTTGCATACTCCAAGATGAGAAACCGCAAGGTGGTCGTCACCTTTGTTGATTTTAGGAAGGCCTACGATTCCATCGATAGAGAAACGCTTAACAAAGTACTCTAGGAACTAGCACTAGACAACAAAACCCGCAGACTAATCCTAGAAACTTTGACAAACACCCATTCCAAGGTTAAATTTAAAGGCTAGATTTCAGAAAGCTTTGAAATAAAAACTGGAGTTAGACAAGGAGATGGACTTTCCCAACTTCTCTTCAACTGTGTCCTTGAAAAGGTTATGAGAGAATGGCGCAAGGAACTGAACAATTTGGGTGCTCAGAGTGGTATTCATCTGGGACGTAAGAACGATGGACTGGTAGTAGATTGCCTGGCTTTTGCAGATGACATGGCACTGTTTGCTGATTCTCTTGAGATGGCAACAATGCAGGTAAACTGTCTCAGAAAACAGGCTGCCAAAATAGGTCTTCAAGTGTCGCTGGAGAAAACAGAATTCTTCACCAACATTAGAGATGCAAACAGAGAGATGTTACTAGAACAGGGAAACATCAAGAGGACTGAAAAATGTAAGTGTCTCGGCGAATGGATTGAACCCAACTTATCAGAAAGAGCATCATTATCTAAGAGAGTCAACAAATTAGAACTAGCCTATCGACTGACTAAGAACACTTACAATAAGAAATGCCTGTGACGCAACTTGAAACTTAAGCACTAAACATTAGTCTTACGACCAGAAGCTCTGTATGCCATGGAATGTCTTTCCTTGAACCGAAGAGGTCTAGTAGAAAAATAGGAAATCAGAGAGAGGTGAATCCTAAGAAAGATCCTAGGTCCGGTAATGGAAGATGGGGAATTCCGAAGGCGGCATAACTCTGAGCTCTACGAACATATTGAGATGCTCTCTGACTGTGCAAGGAAAAGAAGGGTAGCTTTCTATGTTAGCAAAAATGTTAATTTTGTACCAAAAGGAAAAAGTTTCTTTTGGACCAAAAGAAATAATCTATCTATATTTCCATTAGGTTATTCCTTCTATTTCTATGTTTTTACGACAATTTCCATATTATTTACCAAAATTATCACTTTCTACTATGCTCACATATTGCTTTTCATTGACAAAATAATTCAGTCCATTATATTTAGGCAACAAAAGTTGAAATTAATTCAAGTTAATTTTGGAACAGAAGGAAAAAGTTTCCCTTAATAAAAATTAAAAATAATTAGAAGATGTAAAGACACATGAGTTTCTTTAAACCATTTACCAAATCCATTAAAAAAAATCACAATGAATTGAGAAAACATTTAATCCTTGAATTAAATATAACTGACGACAATATTAACAAAATAATTTGTATTTCCATTATCTGCCTAAAAGTAGCTGCGTACGGTGCATTACATGATTTTTTTAATATAAAAATCAAACCTTATTTAAATATCGCAAAGAGAAGAACCTACAATCCCTTGAAAGACCAATATATAGTCCAATTCCCTTATTAGACCTAATAGCAAGACAGCCCTTATATAAATACGAGTCTAATACTATATTTTACATTATACGAAGTGTAAAGTAGATCCTGCTTTTAGCACTTTTGATGTTGCAAAGAGGAATAAGAGGAATAGACAGAAACCTGTTGGAAGATTGCTAGAAATGGAGACTGCGAATCGGAAGATGTAGCAAAACGTTTATTTGTTTGTTATACAAATAATAAATTTGATTATAGAACTTTGACTGATTATAGACTGATTATAGAACTTTGCATTATAGATTATAGAACTACCATTAACCTAAACGTTTTTAGTATAAGAAAACTTTCCGCAATATGATGTAAGCGATAAATCGGGATATTAATATATATTTTTTAAATCTTCATTTCCTCTTCTCTTTTTATTTCTTAACATATTATTTGAATCTCTTTTATAATAAATATAATGTCGGCACTTTAGATTAAAAAAATTGAGTAGGTTTAGTAATAAAGAGCATAGTCATAAACAACTTCAGTATTTGAACTTACATGGCGTTACCCATGTAGGAACCGCCAGAGTTGAATGACGGGGCCTAGCCTGGTCCAGTACTGGGGAGCCCAGCTTTGGCGGCCCGATATTGGCCCATGCTTGAGCCAAGACGGGCTAATTAGCCTTGGCCGACCCAACGATTGCCCTAGCCTGGGCCAACATTGGTTTGCCATAGAATGGCCAACGCAAGGGAGCCCAGCCTTGGGCCAAGACTGGACAACCAAGTCTTGGCCGATCCAATGGTTACCCAAGCCTGGGCCAACATTGGTTTGCCATAGAATGGCCAACGCAAGGGAGCCCAGCCTTGGGCCAAGACTAGACAACCTAGCCTAGCAACAAACTAACGTCCGAAAGTATCCGAACTTCCCCGATGTTAGCATGTACACGATGTTGAGACGCAACGTATACCATACGACTTATTTACGTCGACATAGTTGTTACAGTATCAGCACTAGTTCTTTGTGACTTCATTAAATAAAGTAATATTTTGATTTAAAATAAAAACCATGTCTGATTCATATCGGAGAGTTAAAAGATGGCGAGCGTTGCGTAAGAAAAATAATGTTAGTGAAACAAATAATGTAGATGAAAATAAAACCAGTGTAAGTGTAAGTAATTTAACTCATAGTGACAACCATGTTGGTGACAATTCTAGTGAATCTGTTTCAGAACCAAGTGATTTAGTGGTTTATGAAAATGATAATATTATTAAAACTAACAATTTTAACAACAGCTGTAAAAGTAATACCAGTGATGACAGTGAATCTACTAATAATATAAACAATGATGATCGACTTCCGGATGAATGTATTACAAATATTGAATATATTAAACAAAAAAAGACATTACGTGAAAAACTTCGTAATTGGACACTGGATAACATTAACATACTAACATTAAATGTAGTCACAGAATTATTGACTATTCTACGAGATGAAGGTCATGAGGATCTTCCAAAAACTTCTCAGCAACTTTTGAAGACAGTACACTGCCGCCCGATGCAATCATTAACGAGCAAGAAAGAAACAACCGGTTCTTATATATATCTTGGAATTAAAAACTCTCTAGACAAAATAATATCTCCAGATATTTATACAGAAAAAAATATATCTAGTTAATGCTCGATTAAATTTTTAATAGTATAGTAATAATCATAATTTAATGACTGGTTATTTTCAGAATTTTTGAAGGCTAAATATCACGATCGTAAGGATAAAATATCAATACTATCCCTAGTAAGTCGGTTTTTGTCGGGAGCAAAAGATAGGGATGGCGGACGAGCTAACCGTGATATAAATAATTGATTTTATTATTATTTTATTATTATATATTATTATATTTATTATTTCTCATAATTGTATGAATGTGTTGAAAAATGACAGCTTTGAAAACATCAAAAAATAAATCTACTTGTATTTTGAAATGTCTTATCAAATGACTAAATTTTTGTAAATCAAAGTATAACCTTTTACTATAGTTTGTCAACTATGAAATCCCCATGGAGTCTTCCACGTCATTAATGATAGAAATTATCATTGAATTTATTATTGATATTATAAGTTTGAGTTAATCCTATAAAGTAAACTTGGGTCAGTTTTGGTAATTTTGCTTGGGCCAATTTTAAAAAGTAAGCGTGAGCAGTCTTGTAAATATGGCCCAGATTTGAAACTCAACTATGGCTCAGCCCTGACAACCAGACATGGGCCAGACTTGAAACAACTATGGCCCAGTTCTGGCAACCAGGCATGGGCCAGACCTAAAACTTAACTATGGCCCAGTCCTGGCAACCAGGCATGGGCCAGACTTGAAACTTAACTATGGCCCAGTCCTGGCAACCAGGCATGGGCCAGACTTGAAATTTAACTATGGCCCAGTCCTGGCAACCAGGCGTGGGCCAGTCGTGGTAACCAGTCATGGGCCAGCATTATCATTCCAGACTTTAACCAAGACTGGGCCAAGTCTGGCTTACAAGTCTGGCCCAGAGTTCTGCATAGTTGGACCAAGCGTGGGCCAAGCCTGGGCCCGCCGTACTTTCCTACATGGGTAGCAGAATAAATCTTTTTTCTGTTTCTGATCATGCATGAACAACCGATAAGTGCGAATATAATACGACTCTAATTTTGTAGACTTGTTTTACATTCGGGACCATGCGGTAATACTTATTAAACACCGCTGATCAGATTACACAATTATGGACCCTTACAATTACGAACGACATATTACTAATTAAAAGGAATGATCGTCCAATAAAACCCATTCATTGTGAGTGACCCATCACTAGACTGATCTATTTTAAACTAACAATTTCATAGCACTCGGACAATTATATTATTAATTTTACTTTGAAATTTATTTAATTTAGTTTTTATGTTATTCTCGCTTCTAGTTTTTCTTTTTATTTAAATTTCTCTTTTTGTATTATTATTTCATTTTTATCTTTTTGTGTTTTTTTTTAAGTTCGTATGTCTCCTAAGTTCTTATCTCTATAAGATATATACATTCTATATTTTTTGAATTTTAGGAAATAAATAAATATTGAAAATAAATATTTCCTTCATCAAAGCCAGAAGAAAGAAACACGAATGTATTCAATCCAGGGAGAAAATATCCAAACCTTGAATAGATATAGGAATGATATCGATTGTGTTACATGAAGTCGACTAATGGGAATAATTAATAAATAATTAAATTTGCGTTTCTAAATACGGTACAATATGTTTAATATTAAAATATACATATCTTATATTAACGAACCTTAAAATCTACAGAACAATATTAACTTTGATTAAGAAATTCTGACAAATGTGTCAACTCGTTAATCTAATCGCTCACCTAATCTAAAATACTAATTTTAGAATGCTACTTAAAATCATAAGCCTAAATTGGACTTTATAGGCAAAGTTTCGAATGGTAGTGATGGCATTTGCTTATAAAGACGGGGCTTGTCGGAGAATAACTTGAAACGATCCGTCTCTTGGAAAAATCCATCGTTATCTATCTCTATTTCCATTGAGTTATTGCTTTTATATATTTGGAATACAAATGGTGCTCGACCTTTATTTAGTATTCCTATGAAAAGGAGGTTGCTTTACCTCAATATATGATATTATAGTCTGTTATAGGGATATGTTGCAGTCAATATTGTCGGTATATTACATATAAAAATTTAAAATGGAAAATGAAACGAAACTCAAAATTCAAAAGGCGATAAAACTGTCTTTTCCTTTCAGGCGTGACCGGAAAAGAAAGTTTTCGAGATGAATGGATGAAATTAATGATAACCATAGAATAAGTTTAATAAACAAAAACGTATTTATTATAGCTTAAATATTAATTAAAAGTACGTTATTTTATTTAAAATTACATTATGTTAGTCTTTGCTTATATTAAGTTTCCATAAAAGCAGTAAATTTCAATTATAAAAGGATTACTTTGACGCAGAAATAATCAATTTTGAATTCATGAGCACTTATGAAAAGTGTTATAAAGGGTGACAAATTACGAGTATCCTAACTTTAAACTGCAATTATCATAAAACAAAATAAGTCGGACAACAAATTTTTTGTTGAACATTGTATAGTAAAATGCAACGTTTAATAACAAGTGGAATGTTTAACCATAAAGTAACATTTAAAACTTAAAAATTACATCGATCCGCTTGCTTTGATGCATGACTGAGATCGATGCAGAATGAACGCAATGTACGCTGGCACATATCTGATGAAATCTCACAGATAGCTGGTCGAATTTTTCGCTTCAAACCAAACTTTTTATTCCGTCGATCCCTTCATAGAATATTTGCCATCATATCGATCCCCAGATTGAGTATTTAAGAAAAATTTTAATGCAATTCTGTCATTTTTGGACTACTATCGTTTTAAAACCTTAAAAATATATTGCCATACCTTTTCATTGAAATAGTTGATATTAATGCAATATATGTGTCTAAAGCGAAACAGCAATATTATTGATATTTGGTTGAAAATTGGCTCTGTTTCGTAAAAATTGCGTTCGCGTGACTAAAACCAGCTTCAACCTTATATGAAATTGGTAATGCAAGTAAGAAAGGTTCGGCTTCTACTTTGAGCATCGAATATTTAGAGGCATAACGTGCTTTAAAAAAGTCTTCTCTTAATTTATCTAGATGTTTAATATATATCTCCAAATGACCAGAAATCTTTTTATTTTTGTGTGGTACCTACTTGCAAGTTTAAAAAATATTTAAAATCGGATCGTGCCAGTCAAGATTTAAATAGCTCCATTTTTCCTTGAAAGGCCATTATGACCGTTTGAACAATTGTAACGTTTTTTCCTTGCAAAGGCTTCTGTACCATATAAAATTTTGAATTAGAGTTTGCTAGTTGGAACACATGCTTCTTAGATCGTTTTAACTCGGCACATAGTGAGGGATCCACATTACTAAAAACATCCGAAGAGTTTTTTTAGAAACATAATACATTTGCAGCACAACAAAAAAGTAGCAGTAAGAGACACAACTTATTCCCGTACGAGTTATAAAGAACTGCCTGTTCTTTCTTAGGGTGTAGTATTGCCACATTTTGCTTACAATATATATTTAGAAGTGGAGGAAATTATAATTATATCTAAATTGTATCTATTCGGTACCATTATATAGAAAAAAGATAATAAAAAGTTATTCAAATTGAATGATTTTTGATATACCTACTAAGATATTTTCTCTGTAAAGGACAAAATATCTACATTTAGATATAAATTAGTATAGTTGGTATAGAGTACCAACCCCCTCTCCTCTAGATCGTCACTTCACTCCGGAACCACGCAAACATTACTTCTGAGTGGAGACTCGGGATCTAGGGTTGGCCTTTGTTACTTGCCAATTCATCCCTTCTTTCGTCTTTGTCCTCTCTTTCAAGGATTTCAGTACACATGTATGTTATTCCGCTTATATGCTTTGTACTGCTTTGTATGGTCTTCTGCTTGTCCTGGCTCTTAATCATGAGATTAACCATATTCTGCGTGTTAATGGGTTCTCTTACCTCCTGTTCTGCCACGGCTCTAATATCAGCCCATTGCGAATATTGAAAGATAGTGTGTTAGCAGTAACCGTTGCTAGGCAGTATCGGCAGCTGTCGAAAATTCCATGTCCGCTTAGTACTTGTGTGAGGTAGAAGTTGACTTCACCGTGTTTAGGATTGTACCATTAGTCAATTTCGGAGAACAGGTTTCGGGTCTACCCGCTTCCTTGGCGTGGGCCCAACATTGCTGCATTTGCCCATGAGCTCTGTTTGAAGTCCTACCCTCTTAGTTTATAGCGTGGTTGGAAGCCCGTTCCTCCGCCATAAGGTCTGTCGGCGGGACTGCCACTATGACTCGTAATGCAACGTTAGACACTGCGGTCAGCGCGGCATATACTTATGAGTTATAAGCATGGGGCGTTTTGTTCTCATCAATATATTCATGTTAAAAGCTGCTTTTAGACCATCCGCCCATCTAGTTTTAGTAGCAGGGCCCTTCAGTCTAGGCGTTAGTTTGCGGAGTGCTGCTCCAGCGTGTTCGACTTTAATAGCCGCGTTTTATATATGTCTACTCCAAATCTGTTGGTCAATATGGACGCGAAGGTATTGTATTGTCGGCTTCGCCGACATAAACCTACCTAGGATGTTAACAGTTATAGTACCTATTCTCTTGCGACCTATTAGTGCGATTACTTCTATGGAGCTATTTGGAATTCGTTCCTTTCCATCCAACTATAATTGGCTTCTACTGCAGTTTCGACCCTGGCTGCCATAGCTTCTGCATTGGTGTCCATGGACACCAAAAGGAGGTCGTCGGCGAAAGCTACCAGTCTGCAGTTCTTGAGGTCTTTTGTCTTTTCAAGGTCTAAAACGCCATCGTAGAGAATGTTTCACAGGAGCGTTCCGAGAACCACCCCTGCGGGACGCCACACGTCACCCGCCTGGTTGTGTTGTCTATTATTGGGCTCCTGTTCGTGATGTAGATCTTGCTTATGTCTATTCAATATGCAGATATCCTTTTCCTTCTGCTTGCGTCTACGTTTTGCCGCAAAGGCGCGGTATTAATGGCGCTCTAGACATACTTTTCTGTGCCTACGTTTACCCAAGTTTGCATAGAGGGCGATCTTGATAAACTCCTGGATGGCGTCTGTGGCCGACCTCCCTTCTCGAAAACCATATTGTGCTGTTGATTCCCTCCGGTCAGATCAAGTTCTTGGTTTATCCTGGTAGCTATTATACGCTCGTAAAGTTTGCCTAAGCTCTCCAGTGAACAAATTGGACGTAGCGATGAGAACTTTGCCGGCTTGGGGACTAAAAGCAATCTGGCCTCTTTCCATCTACCTGGTATATTTCTACTACGATTGAGCGAGTTGAACATGTTTACAAATGTCTCTGTTTGAAGGAGGGCAGCCAGTGTTACGACTTCCAGTCAGATGCCATCACGGCCTGGTGCTTTGATAGACTTTATTCTTGCAGTAGTTTCTAAGATAAGTGTATACGACTTCCCACTCCGAGAAAATGTCTTCTTTCTGCTGGAACAATTCATAGGCTGCTTTAATCTGGCTCGCAGTGGTAAGGTTTGGTGTGAGGCACAATCCTAACCTGTCGCAGACGATTTTATAGTCGTCTCCCCAAACATCGCCATTCACGGCCTAAATAACTTTTTCCCAGCAGGCCTGATTTGCCTTTTTTATGCTGGTCTTCAAATCTTTCCTAGCAGAGGCGTAAGCTGCATTGTCATTTGCTAGTTCTCCAAAATCTGCGTTCGGTGTTGATTTGATCCTTAATCACGATCTTTTTGCCGATGCACACTTTCCGTAAAGTCGCGATTTCTTGGTTCCACTAGTATCCTGGTTTCCTCCGACTCGCTCCGGGTCTCGATAGAATGGCTTCGCAAGTTCTAGGGAGAGCCGCAGTAATGGTGGAGACATCGGGAATCTCTAGAGTATCAACCATTCTAGAGTATAACAGTACAACGTATGTCTATGCATAACATGTTTGCAACAGTAGTTACCAGATGCTTGAAAACAGAAACAAAACTAGGGTAGTCAGTAGTAGATTATATTTGTATTTTGAATTTTTATTTCAATATACCTACAATTCTTTCCTAGACAGTTGAATTGATATATTTGCTATTAATCGACCCCCCTGTATTAATCGACCCCCTTTCGACCCTCGTGTAGAATTTTGCGCTATATCCCTTCCCTTTCTAGAACCACACAGTATTAGGGTTTCAAAATCCCCGATCTTTTAAGTCAAGTATACCTGATGCTCAATAAAAAGCGTAGATAAATTATTTACTCTAAAATTTTGTAAAAGTTTAGCACTCAACTTCGTGATGTTATATCACGATACAAGGATCACGAGGTTGCGTTTACGTGTTCTGTGTAGTATAGTGATATATGCATAACTCAATTTTAAATATTATTAATAATAAACTTTAAAACAAATATTGAATTTTAAAAACCTGCCATGCCGAAGAATTCATAAATATGGGTATTTACTATATGCGTGAAGACGAAAAATCCTTTCGTGTTATTGTTAAAATTGTGAGACGAATTAGATCTGGATCTGAACCCGAAAAATAATCGTCGGTTCAAGTCGGACTCGCCGAGTCTAAAAATACCGGGTATTCCCAAACCCTCGTATATTAATCGACCACTGGTCTTTAAAACTACGTTCTTACCGGCTCACGTGAAGTTCCTACTGCAATTGATTGGAATTTTCTTTAATTCCGTTCCTAACTTGCAAAGTATTTACTTCTGTTCTAGTAGTTTTTCCCTCTCTGCAAGTATAGGCTCCTTCATAGAACCTGTTCGACGATATTTTTCGACCCATCTTGCAAGTGTCCCGCAATTGCCAGTGCTGAAAAATTAAACTGTGGTCGACACCTCTAACAACCCTCACTCTGGAAGTCATCTTGTCGTGGTGTGAGGGCTTAGTTTAGCAACAAACCGTTAGACGTTACCAACCAGAGTCGGAGCAGTCAGCGGAGAGCGAACAAACAAGAACTTTCAAACCCTTAATCCAAGGTGCCATGCGACCCGTGCCGGAAGGACTGGATGGTGGCCAAGGGCAACCGGCCAACGCTAACGGAGCCCCTCTTATACCTGGCGACCTCAGAGGGTATCAAGCCTTAACATGTCAAGCGGGGCTCTGACGTGGTGGACCTTTAGTTCCCTTGCCACTCGTGGTTTTTTTTATAAGAATTCCAAAAATAAAAATAATCCATGTGTGCGGGACCTAACCGACACAGAGAACAAGGAATTCAGCCCGGATTCCCGGGAAGTCGAACTTGACCTCACACTCGTAGACATGAGCAGTCCAGCCATGTCTACGGAGGCAGAGGTAGATGTTCTTATAGGGACAGAGGAGGACTTGCCGCCTCCTGTCACAAAACAAGAATGAACAGTAGGCGCACCAAAATAGCCCAAGTGAACATCCATCATGCCAAAGCAGCTTCAGCTGTGATGGCTAGGATGTTCACCATGCAGCACCTAGGGCTAGCACTGCTTCGAGAACCCTGGACCTACGGAGGTAAGATCAGAGGCCTTAGCTACAGGGAATGTAAGTTGGTATGGGACAGCCGTGAGGTCTCCCCTAGAACTTGCATTATGGTAAGAAAGGGCATAAATTACTTATGTCTTTTAAATATGTCTTTCAAAGTAAGTAGTGATATATGCCTTCTTGGATATGAGGGTGCTTTTTACAACACCTCACACGAGGCTGTCAGGGCGGCCCTCGAAAGAAGGAATATCGACAGCACTATCTAAAAGTGGATGGGACAAATGCTGAGAACTTGAACGGCGGAGACACAAGTGGGAAAAGACACCATTAAGATCTCCACAACACGAGGGTGCCCACAGGGAGGTGTACTATCAAAGCTAATGTGGAGCCTGGTAGTTGATGAACTACTGGTTAGGCTAAACGACCTAGACATCAAATGTCAAGGTTACGCTGATGACATAGTCATAATGGCTAGAGGGAAATTTGAGGGAACGCTCTGTGAAATTGTTCAGAGAGGCCTCAACGTAACTAGTAGATGGTGTCAAACAGTGGGACTGAAACTCAACCCGAGCAAAACCACGGTGATACCATTTACTAGAAGGAGAAAACTAAACTGCCTACATCCCATACTCATAGATGGGAAGCGAGTAGTAGAATACCAACAGGAGATAAGGTATCTGGGTATCACACTAGATAGCAAGCTCCTATGGAATAGACACGCTGAGGCAGCGGTAGGTAAAGCCAAACGCGCTCTAATGATGTGCAGAAATATGGCAGGAAAAACGTAGGGTTGTAACCCCACTATCCTGCGATGGATGTACATCATGATAGTGAGACCTGCAATCACTTATGGGGCAGTTGCGTGGGGAAGTAGAATCAAGCTGGCCTCTATGAGGAAACAGCTTAAGAAAATTCAAAGACTGGCGTGTGTCTACATCGCGGGGGCGATGGGGTCGTGTCCGACAGCAGCATTGGAGCTGCTGCTGGATCTGACTCTGCTGTACCTTGTGGTGGAAAGGGCCGCCAGATCGGCGATCATAAGGTTCAGCAAGGAAGGAATGGGCAGAAGTAAAATAATCGGGAGCAGAGACCGAAACAGCCTCGCTGCCAAGATCCCCTGGCTGGAAGTACCAAAAGACGAAATGGTATGCAAATACCACTTCGAGAAAAACTACACAGCAATGTGCAGTAGTAAAGCCGATTGGAGCGACGAAGCATACCACAGAGAGCAAAATGCCGTCAAGTGGTATACAGATGGTTCGAAGACAAAGGAAGGTACTGGTGCAGGAGTGTTTGGACCTCGTAGCAGGTACTTCGAATCCATGGGAACATCCCCAAGTATCTTCCAAGCAGAGGTACATGCAATCGAAAGATGCGTACAGTTTAACCTCGACAGGAATTATCGCAAAAAACGAATTGCTATCCTGTCAGACAGCCAAGCATCCATTAAGGCCATTAGCTCATACACCATCAGATCCAAACTGGTATGGGACTGTGTGAGGAATCTGAACAAGCTTGGCATGGATAATGAAGTAACGCTATACTGGGTACCAGAACACACTCTTATAGACGGAAACGAAGAAGCCGATCACCTAGCAAACAAGGGATCCAGTAGCCCCTTTATAGGTCCGGAACCTTTTTGCGGCATTAGTGTCAGCACCATCCACAAAAGTTTAGATAAAGAAACAAGAGGAAAATGGATGAATACCTGGAAAGAACTTCCAGGGCTAAGGCAATCCAAAGTGATGCTGGGATCTTTTAACCAGAAGAGAACAAAAGCTTGAATGAAACTAAGCATGAACAAGCTTAGAATTCTGACAGGAGTCCTGACGGGACACTGCAGACTTAGGAAACATCTCAAGGCCCTAAGCCTAGAGGAGGATGACGGATGCAGATTCTGTGGCTTAGCAGAGGAAACCCCCATACATCTGTTCAAAGACTGCGGAGGATTACTCCGCAAGAGACAGATGTACCTTGCAGCTCACTGTTTGAACACATAGGAGCTGCAGGTCTTGAATCCCACCCAGATCCTGAAATTCCTAAAGGAATCAGGATTAGAGGAGGCGCTCTAAATGGGTAAGTACACCAACACTTGGAGGAGAAGGGTGGGGTACAATAGATCTATAAAGGTCGCAGTACAAGTCGTCACCACCATATCTACAATCTACAACCTACAACTTCTAACAAAATGTTAACAAAGTGCTCTATATAAGCAATCCTTTGTTCAATCGGCCGCCGCTCCATTTTAAAAAAAACTTGAAGGTTCACTGAAAATTAGACAGTTAAAATTGTAGCAAATAAGTAGTTACTTATTTTTGTTTCTATTAAGTAAAAACAGGACACTCTTAATTTGTCACCCTTTATATTATAATTAATTATATAAATATAAGTAGTAGCATATATTGTCATAAATAATTACAATTTAAATACCGTGTGATAGAAAAAAAAAACTAAATCGAAACCTAGACGAGCTTCCTAAAATTGGTATCAATTTTGACAACCGACAAATTCAAATACTCAAACAGATTTGAGGCTAAAAACAGAAAGTATTATAAGTACATAAGTATTAATTTTTCATTTCTGTGTGCGTAAATATCGATAAAACACTGATGGTATAAAAATTAGGAACTATAATAAATAACGATACAAAGGAAACTGGTAAACTTTCAAAAATCTGCTATGCAATCTCTGTTTCAACATGAGATTTGTTTTGTAGTCTTAATAATATTATAGAGCTATGGAAAGATTGAATATATTTATATATTCAAGCAATATTCTCCTTTAATAAGTTAGTATTGATTGTATCTATAATTAGAATTAGTCTGGTTTCACCCCAATATTCAGACGGCAGAAAATTAATAACCAGTGATTTAGTTGTTTGCTTAAATTTATTCATAATTGCTTAATTTAGTCACATATTTAAAATCTTTCCGTGCACTTAAGTTACAAGACGTTGATTTTGTCTTCGAAATTGGGGAAATATCGGAAAAATGAAGATTAGTTCATATAATAAGTATATAAGTTAGATTGTTTAAAAAGACATATTATTCAAAAACAACACAGAGAACCTGTTAGTAAACCACAAATAATGACAAATTGTATAAAATGTTTGAAAAAATATTAAAAACGTTACTTGAAACAACTGAAGAACGTAATAGAAGAAAGGGAAATACTAGAACGTCAAAATTCTGATTTTGAGAAAGTTAATGTATTAATCTAAAATGCAATATTGGCTATACGTATTAACTGAATAACCAATAAGTATCAATTAATTCCGTTCCTAAAATCTAGAAGCATATAGAAAAATTAATTTGCCACAAAATTGGCGGTCAAAACAGCCAAATTATGCTTTTGAATTCTCCGAATGTATAAACAATATCCTGAAAAAAAATATTTTTAACGAAATGAAAATTCAACATTCTATACATTAATTGTAGTCGAAAGCACCGATATTTCAGTACAAAAAGTACTAATTTTGGATTTAAAATATCATGATGATATAAATTACAAAACTGTATTTGTTGGTATTTTAAAAGTCAAACATTATAACAGCAAGTCAATTGTAACAAAAAATAAAAAAAGAATATGTTGACAATAACATAAACATCAAAATATGATAATGTTTACTGAAGATAATGTCATTCTTGGAAAGAAAAATGTACCTGTTATGCAGAAAATTTACTCAAAACTGTTTTGAGTGCACAACAAAATGTTTCACCGATCGAGTGTGATAAGCTAAAATTTGAAGATTTAGCTCCAGTAGCTGTACATGATGCCATATCATTTAAACTAATGAATGCAGTAAGTTTTTCCAGATATTTTGCTGTTAGTGCAAAAATTACGATCTTCCAATGGACTATTGTCAAGTTATGGAACGAAATGATCGATCCTATCTGTAAATATTGTGCAAAAATTCTGACGGATGCTCAATATCGCGTAGCAATTTTTGCTCTCAAAGTCATATTAGAAGAGTCATCTTTGCACAAATACCCACAGAAATGTTGTTTTCTTTAAACTATTATTGATGCACATCAGTATGTTAAGACGAAAATAAGAAAATTAAAATCTCATCAGTAGATCAAAATAATATTCGTACTTCAATAGTTATTTAAATATAAAGGGCCGGAGGTATAAGATTACACCCGCCGCCGAAGTTTGAGGCCTTTATGAGGAGAAGGGCGTAATCTTCCCCCGGCCCGAGGCATGTACAACGTTTTACGCACAACTGCAGAAAACCTAAAAAAAATAATTAAAAATGGTTAAAAAAAGGTGATGAAAATATGACGGTGATTTAAACTAAACAGCTCGTCACTTAGATTATTGTTGCTAAGAAAAAAAAAACAAAAATTATTGTAAACAAAAATTTTCATAATTTCGGAATGGAACTAAGCGCTGAATTCCCTCCGAAATATTAATGGAAGCTAATGAAGCTGTGTTGGGTTTGATCCCAAGCAAGTCTAAAGTCCGATATGAAACGGGGTTTTCATCTTGGGAAGTCTTAAGATGATAGATCTTGATGCGGGGTTTTCAATGATTTTACAGGCCCACGGTCTGGTAAAATTTTGACGAGCTTAATGTCTAATTTTCGGGCCTGGTAACTAAGATGTAAAGGAACAATTTTGATGCAGTTGTGCGTAAATATATATATATATATATATATATATATATATATATATATATATATATATATATATATATATATATATATATATATATATAATGCAATATGACGATCAAAAACAATGGCAAGCATTTGATAATGGGATTTAGGAAAATTTTGGAAAACAGGACATAATGAATCTTTACGAAAAATATTTTCTTTTTATGTTAAATCTATATTAACATTGTAAATATTCAAAACAATTACTTTGCTATTTGATATAATGGTTTGAATAAATAAAAGTATAAAAAAATTGCGCAATTTATTTTTAATTTAATTTTGTTTTGCTCACACTCGACTTTGGACCGCGCAGTACTAACAAAAATGAAATGTCCGTCTGTCTGCCTAACATGTCTGAATCTAACATTGAAAATTTAAACAATAATCCCAACTGATTATAATTAAAGAATATACTTGAAATACACTTGAAAATGACCTTCACCTGTCGAAATTCGAGGCGTATGAAAAAATTTATATAACTGTGCATATTAAGTTATATAATACTTTAACATATTAAGTCTGGTTAAATCATAGTGGATTTATCAATTCAGTCTGAGTATAGATTACCAAGTAGTAACGGTCGCAACCATTCTATTCAGTGAATTATAGGTTCTATTCAATGAATATATGTTCAAAGAATATACTTTTCTGCTGTTAATGTCAAGGATTTTTATTTGTAAATGCATACTTCAAAAAGAGCTCTAGCTCATACGTAATTTAAGTTATATGAACAAAACTTGTTTTATTGACTATTGTGTATATTTCGGCGTTTGATGGAAAAATTGCATATTGTACGAGTAGCTAAATTGTTTTTTAGGCATAATTGTAATTGCTGAACTCGCTAATATTACATAAAACACCTAGAGATTAGTTTCTCATAAAATAAAATATTTTATTTTCAAACACAATAAAAAATACTTCTTTAATTATTTAGTCGCTTATGTAATGCGACAGTATAATAAAATCTTTTCATGTATTACTATCCTGCAGTTTGACCAAAAAAAAAAATGAATCTCGCCTCTAAAAACTAGCGTTAAATATATTGATCATTTCCAATTTCATATTCTATTTCTTTTCTTTCAGTTTCTCTTTATTTTCCGTCTCATATTCTATTTACATTCTATTTCATATTCTATTTCATATTCTACCTATTTATATTGGCGTCATATTCTATATAAGATGTAGAAAAAAACAGCGATTATCTTATTTGTCAAAATTAGTAGAAGAAATTTGGGTTATAAAGTCAAACTATTGACCAGCACCAATACACTTACAAACAATCGAAAAATATATACTCTATTACCTTGACCTCGCCATAGTGTACATAATAATGAAATAACATAACTAGAATTGTAATTCTAATAGTATATTGTCCAATTAGGGCGGTAAGTTCTCAATTGCCCACGAGAGCGAACTTGGGCACATTCGCTGGAGAAGGCAATTGACAATACCGCACGAGTTGCAGATAATATTTTTTATTACTCATGCGAAGGCACGTATCTTACAAGTTTAGGGTCCAGGGGCCATAAAAAAAAATTGCTTTTTCAGTTATCTCCGGTGGTGTGGATTCGTCATAAGAACTCTCATCAGTCTCCGGTAGCACCATAGAATTTACACTCGCTTACAATTTTAAAACGTTTTATGCAATATATGCAATGCACAAAAAATTATGTCACTTTCTCATCAGTTTTTTAATATTGAGGTTTTGATTGTGTATATTATATTTATTCAATTGTTTTTATGTAACTTAGAGGTTTTGATTGAATATTTGCGTGCGCCATGCATAATATATAAACGAATATTTCCAATGCGCTTAAGTTATGTGGTAATTATTGAATTGACAAACAGCCATTTGTCACACTAAAATACTGGCACCAAAATAGTACTTATCCCGCATAAGTAATAATAAATATAAATCATATTCATATGTGTTACTGCTTATCTAATTTTTGGTTTGTTTTAAATTAACTTTGACAAAGCAAAAATTCGTTTCTAGCATGTTTTTATATTCGTTCAGTTTCACGTTCTCTTTATAATTCCCATAAGTTTCGGGAAGTCCGCAATCGATAACTGTATAATTTTAGATTACACGAAAGCTAATTGCGATTGAAAGTTTAAAATGGCAATTCGAACTTTCAGAGGATATCCTCCTCTTGGTAAACTTCAAACGTAATTAAAAAAGGGAGCAGCAAAATGTTCCTTTATAATTCCCTTCGTAATTGTGTTTCGAGTTCGAGGTGACAATTGTTTTTTTTTTATTCATATTTTAATTTTTTTATTGAATAAATCGCATTCAAATTAAAACAAGTATCCATTTTTATTTTCGATATCCACATTTCCCATCATACATCAAATATTTTTCTCATTATTACTGTAACAGCTTCCATTATGTAACTAATGATTATTTAATGTATTTGTATGTTGTGTATTTGTATGTATTGACCTTCGCGATTATGCCTGTAATTAAAAAACAGACTAATTAATTTCTTAGGGAAACTGACATCATTATTATGAAAAAATTGGATCCGGAAGATTGATTAAAGAGATAACGTTTTATTTGAGCTATTAATTACCATGCAATTTATTGAAGTGAGTCGTAATGAGTTCCATTATCTGCTAATGTATAACGTTATTTTCGGAGAGGCTTAGAACCTCTTTTGTAATACCATTTCCTCGAGTTTTCAATCACATACTCTGCGCATAAAAATGGAAATAACACTTCCTTCCCCCTTTTTACAATCGACCGTTTAACTCCCTTTTCTCCCTATTCCCGAAATTGGTCCAAAATCCCCTTTCCCCGATTATTATACAGCAAAAACAATTAATTAGTTAAACGCACGCAGTGTATTCCTATATATTATTTGTATATAATAATGGGAGGTTGATATGGGTTTCATTTAGATTTGTTTCTTTCATTGCCTTAATATATTCTGGATATTGTGAGTGAAATTTCGGCGCTGATTAAAAAGAAGAAATTTCAATGGCTATACAAAATAAACACAATTCGTTTCATTACAAAAAATACAATTAATCTGTTTTGGGAGTCTGACCTTGTTCGGTGTTCCATTCATGATACCATTTGCATAAGATATAAAATGCAGAAATTTAATTTTTTAAGAAAAGACTACTTAATACCATTTTTTTCATTACATATTTTTGTAAACGACGGGTAAAAGGGTGAAACTTAGACTTACTACAAAACGATTGCTGTAATCTGCTATAAGTGCGATTTTTGTTGCTCATTTTTTAGATACGCTTATTCCAGAAAATAAATTTTTCTACGATTTGTCATGATCTTATTCTGACAGGGTCTGACTTTGTATTATATTCTGCCGCCCTGCCGACCTGACGCCGACGTCGCGAAGTCTTGAGTCGCAATGTAGCAAATTAATAATTATCCTTATACCCTTAAGGGTTAATAATTACACCCATAAAAATATAACATTCCTTATTTTCACACTACATGTTAACAATATAACGGAATGATATTAACGACTACGTGCACCTAGACTATTAAATTATATTCATATTAAATGATTTGATATATTCATGTTATTTTTAATAAAAACCTATTATATATGTGAATGCATAATACTATGTATTCGCATTAAAACTAAGTATTAATAAAGTAACATAAAACTGTTATTATCAGAACAATATATCAAAATATCTAATCGTCGTTAAATAGAACTAAATATTTCTTCAATTATTAGATAATATGTCACGGCTATAAAGCCATAAACTAGGCGACATTACCAACGTGGGCAATATTTGTATCCTTTATTAATTATAATGCATGCAGATATGTTACATGAGCACTCCGTCGGGCATTTATTCCTCTATGCTATAAAGCGGGAACACTTCTTACAACTAAATATTCGAGGAATAGTGCTTATAAAATATTACCCTTTAACCACTGTATGTAGAATATTATATATTTAATTATTTAAGAATTATATTATTCATAAATGTTCAAAATAATATGTTCATATTCATATTATTCAGAAATATTTATCATATATCAAATCCAACTCATATTCAATTTTTGACAGTCCATACAGGGCATTTTGTAACCATCACTGGTAAACCCTGTAGGTAAGAGACGTTCCAGGGAGAGCGAAATTGAATTTTAGGAGCGCTGACTGAGAGTAAGGGGGCGGTGAAGGCTGAAGGAAATAATACAATGAATTGGTACTTTCTATTGATTTTTATTCAATAATTAGATTTGAGGTAGAAATAATCAGGAATAGAGGATTAGACAAGACCAGACAAGACCGAGTAAGACAAGACCAGACAAGACCGAAAAAGACCAGAAAAGACCAAACAAAACCAGACAAAACCAAACAAGACCAGACAAACTAGACAAGACCTGACAATACCGGACAAAACAGAACAAAACAAGGCAACATCAGACAAGATCAGACAACACCAGACAAGACGAGATAACACCAGATAATAGCAGGCAACACCAGACAAGACCAGACAAGACCAGACAAGACCAGACAAGACCAGACCAGACAAGACCAGACAAGACCAGACAAGACCAGACAAGACCAGACAAGACCAGACAAGACCAGACAAGACCAGACAAGACCAGACAAGACCAGACAAGACCAGACAAGACCAGACAAGACCAGATAAGACCAGACAAGACCAGACAAGACCATACAAGTTCAGACAAGACCAGACAAGACCATACAAGACCATACAAGAAAATACAAGACCAAACAAGACCAGACAAGACCATACAATGCCAAACAAGACCAGTAATTATAACTAATAGTGTTATCATAACTTTTCCTATTGATTTTCTAAACAGAATATTTCAAGCTCCATTGAATAAATCTGTTGCATTTAGAAATATCTCTATAGATTTGTTTGCTTTGTTGTGTACTATTGAATAGATGGATTTTAATGATAAAATTATTTACTTCGAATGTGTATGCCGAAAGATCTTTGAAGGAGGACGAGTTGTTTATGGAAATTGCAAGCTCCGGGAACCTCAACCTATTTCAAAGGTACCACGCGAGCGGATATGTGAATGTGCGCAGCGCAAGGACGTAGAATGGGAATGAATGAAGAATAAATCTCTAGGTAACATGGAAGGAACAGAAACTGAGATGGCAGATCTTGAAGTTGTAATTTATGATACATTATTTTGCTTTTTCTGCCGTTGTCTAGCCCAATGTTCCAGAACATCCTCACCGGAGGACAATTTTTATGTTTTTAGTGGTTTTTCAAAATTGTTGCATGATCAGTAAATACAGCGCAATTATCGTTGACTTTTTTTATTTTGCTATTATTGCCCGTAAAAACCTGTACTTCCTGATTTGACTTCGTTATTACAAAAAGACAATTTGATACACGCTAATAGAATTGGAGTAAATTGTCTTTCAGAGAAATTTACATATTACATTTAATTAGCTTGTCCATCCTATATTTACATTTAAAGTTGAGTATGTTTGTTACAGAAAAAAGATCAGTTGAAACAGGAATTGGAACCAACTAATTTAGACTTTTTGTATTATTATTAGGAAAAAAATATTTTTTTCTAGTAATGACGATTAGTGTTGTCTTAATCAATATCTTATGATGTTGACGAGATCCTGTGATCTACTGAGATTTTTAAAAACATTAACACACTTTAAATTTTGACAAAAATTATTTTAGATGCACTTAATTAGTTCCTAATTTTTCTACTTGCAAGCTTACATAAGTTAGTTATATTTTCAAGTATGATATATAGGCAAACATACTTTAACTCAAGGGTGGGTAAACGTAATACTTGTATGATCTCGAAAAATTCGTTTAATTAAAAACAAATAAAAATCTAACTATAGCCTATGTTTATCTTATTTTTTTAAAGTTTTGGTCCAGTGTGGATATCAAAATCTTTCAAACACTGCGGAAAAGTAGCCAATTTGCATTTTGCCCATATTTTTCGATTATAGGCCCTGAAACGTAGATGTTATATAAATATGCGTTAATTAGTTACACATTTGTCTTCTGCTACAAATGAGGCCCACATTCGGGATAGTACTCGGGACCTCCAGATCTGTTAGTTAACGTTCTAACTCTAAACTACTGTGGTTTTTAATGGTTATTAATTGATTAAATACTGTATTTACTAGTTATGTTTATTACATTATTGATAAATATTTGGATTAATTTTTTAATGTAGATTCCTGACATTTCAATTCATCAACAAGTTATGTTGGGTTTGTAATCACTGATGCAAAATCGAATAGATGCTATTAAGTGGTCATCAGTCAGAGAACTCCTAAATTGTGATGTGATGCTTTTCATTTGAGAAAACACAGGTTCACATATATCAGTGGAACCAAAAATTCAAATATCCTCATTGCCATCGATCCCAATAACTTATATTTTTCTTCTGGTAATTAATTCTAAAAACAACTAGTAAAAGTAAAAACAACAAAAACAAAAGGGGTTTTTCGGGCGCAGGGCCCCCACCAGTCATGATACACTGATGTTTCATTGTTGTTGTCAACTCTCGTTTTATAAAATTATTTTTGATAAAATAATCGCATTTTGAAATAGAAAATATCATGCAACAATTCGATTAGATAGAAATAAAATTGATGTCACTTACTTTTGTTTCAGATTGTCCCAGCACTTTCTCAATGGTTTGCTGGTATGTGGTGTACACCCTTCACTTATAAATGTCTTCATTACCCTTTCCCACGCTTCAGCTTTTTGTTTCCAATCAACAGCACTTGTTTTTCTTTGCAGTCGATTGCGCTTTCTTTTGATATTGGCTGAGCTAATAACAGCCTTTCGCGGTTCGTGTAATGCACACTTTATACTTCCACAATAATAACAATTTTAAAGTTATATTTACAATCAGCCTTGGCGGCTTGAGTAATTTGAGTTAGTGTTGCCACCATAAGCAATCAAATGTCCCTAAATGTCCCTAAATAACGATTCCTTCTGAAAGGAAGTCCTATTTTGTGACTATGAAACAAGGACGCCTCAGAGATTCAAGGAAGCTTTCATGAGGGCGTCCTTATTCCTTGAGATAAGGAGTGACTATGAATACGGGGGTAAGAGTGCTCTTAGATATAGGCAACTCAATGTACGCAATGTTAATTTCCGTTTGTTTGAATTGTGGCATGGTGGGCGCTGAAAGTGTGAGGACGTAGTAGCAGCTCTCAACCAATCAACGAATCGTAAGCCAAACGCACGTATGTGTTATCGATCATAACTTATCATTAATCGCGGTATTGTGATGTATTTACATAGTCCACGAACTGTACAGTAATGGGCATTTACAATAGTGGTTGTAGATAAAATCATTTATCGAACTGGCCAACTCAATAATATTTGTATTGTAATTGTAAATTAAGCGAGTTGTAATGGCTCATAAAATCCGTAAGAAATGCTTTTTTTTATCTATACTGTATATTGTTCATATTTTTTCTCAATTGTTCATGTGTCCAAAAATACAATAATTTGAGGCAAAATATTTAGAAACCTTTCCAAAAATCTTCCTCGACTAAGCCACTTAACATGACAAGAAATAAGTAATTCTTCATATTCCCAGGCATTGCTTTCAAGTTGACTACGGAATAGACGCCTCCTTCGCGAAAACTTCGCGTTTTTATCGAATCAGCAATTTTCACTACCACATCCATAATATAATTAACATCTAATATTTTTGCACATAAGGCATTATTATAAAGTATGCAATTAAATGATATGAAACCCATTTCTACCAATCATTGAAGGTCAGTAGACTCAGCAAACAATTTATGCAAAGAAAAATTTCTTTTTCCAACAAATGGCATACGAGTGGCCATCATATCCCCACCTCGCGTTGTGCCCATTATCGGAAGTTTTGTTAAAAATTCTACAAATCTTACAACCATTTCCGAAAGGAAACGGGTACGGATGTCATCTTTTATTTGACGACTTACATTTTTATTCATATCTTCAATACGACGAGTTACAGTTCTACGAGAAAGTTGCAAATCTTTTATTGCATTGAGTATTTTACTTTTACTTTTAAAGCTGGAAAATAATTTCCCGCTGCCCTTGAAGCGAAGAAAAGCTTCTTTGAAAATTGCTCATCTCTCTCGAGACGCGATCGCGATCGAACATGTTTATAAGCAGGCTAACTCGTAATAGAAGCGAGCTAGAGTGTTATTCCTATCCGAATATAGTCTCATAGAACTTCTGAAAACCAACCATTTCTAGTGTAACTATTATTTCAAGCCCCGCACTGCATGTACCAATGCAGCGGGGCCTACAAAAACTACACAAGCTATATGAAGTTGGTGTAGATTGGTGGAACACCCGAATGGAAAGGCGATTTTCGTTAAAACAACCATCAAACACCACGTGTTACCATCTTCAGCCATGGACTACCTGCAGGCGACTAGTATAGCCATCGATGATCCGAAGTTTGGAACTGTTTTAGTAGCTGCATCCTACTGTCCCCCGCCAAAAAAACAATATACTGACCAACCGACAAAAATAAAATTCCGGGCGTACTCGAATTCCTCGTAGTAAAGGGCATATCCACACCAATCACACACAGCGAAACGAGTTTAATCTTTGATCGGACCACACCCCAGTATTAGTGACACTGAGTAGTGGAATTATAAATACTGATAAGCGACCGACATTACACCACAGAAACACCGACTAGCTTACGTTCCGTGACTTAATCGATAAATGCATTAGACTAAATGTGCCTCTAAAAAGTGATTACGTTATAGATAAGGCAACCATAAACTGCATCCAATTATTTCAAAATGCCTTCAGGGAAGCCACCCCCGGCTGCAAGTACTACTTAGCCGCACCTCCCTCCACCCACCCGACCATAATATACCCCAATGATATCAAATAAAAGATTGCCGAAACAAGGAGAACTAGATAAGCAGAAGTCCAGCCGATAAAAGACTATTAAATAGGTTGCCCCAACAATTGAAGAAACTAATCATCAATTAAAACAACAACTACGTAGAACAATATTTAGTGAACTAAACAATTGCGATTACTACTGATTACCCACTTTGTATGTCAACTAAAAGGAATAACCAACCACAAAGTCATATACCACCTATCAGGATAGCCGGCGGAGAATGGGATCAGTGACGCCGATAAAGCCGAAATATTTGCAGAACATTTCGTGAAGATATTTACTCCATTCGCGGTTCAACAATAAGGTAGAGATATCCAAAACTCTTAGAAAGTCCCCTCCGCCTGGACCTACCCATCAGGCATTTTTCTCCTGTGAAAGTTTACGGCACGATACTCCATGAGGCCAAAGCGAACAAATCTCCTGGATACGACCTGACCACAGGCATCATCTTCTAGAAGCTACCAAAGAAGAGCATAGTATTCCTGACCGATATATTTATTGCTATAATTGGTACATCTTACATACTACATACCCAACCAATGAAAAGTCGCGCTAATCACAATGATCCAGAAACCTGTCAAACCAACAAATGATATCAAATCGTAACGCCTCATAAGCCGCCTGCCCATAACATCCAAGCCACTTGAAAAACTACTGCTCCGAAGACAATGCATCAATTGATCGAAAAGCTCGGCATTGTCTCAGAACATCAATTGGAATTTAGATCCAAGCATTCCACGATATAGCAAGTCAATCGGGTCTTTAACACCACAGCTAACACGCTGAAACTAAAAGAATACTGCTCTGCAGCATTCCTCAGCATAGAACAGGCCTTCGAATAAGTATGACACCCCGATGTACTCTATAAAATTAAAGGGCTCCTACCCCAGTACTACTTGCTTTTGAAGTTTTACCTAAGCAACCGCCAATTCCAAGTACCTACGGGCAGAAGTGTCCTAAGGAAGCGTCTTAGCACCATTCGGGTACACATTGTTCACGGCTGACCTGCCTGTAGCGTAGCCATACCACCATGGTTGACACATTTCAACTCACGAAAATCCAGACACAGTCTCAAGATCACTACAAAGTGGACTCAATAACATCCAAAGATGGCTTCAAAGTGGCGAATGAAGGCTAGTGTTACCAACTCTATCCACATCACCTTTACTTTAAAGAAAAAGGACCGTCAAACGGTATAACTCGAAGAGGTAAAGTATCTAGGCATGCTCCTAGGTCGCAGGCTAACTTGGGCGAACTATATCAGGAACAAGAGGAAACAACTGGATGTACGTTTGTAAAAAATGTACTGGCTCATAGGAAAGAGATCCAAGCCGCTATCCCTGCATAATAAAGTCCTCAAATATAAGACCAAGTATTCAGCCCTGGGTGACTGCCAGAAATTCCAACATAGAGATCCGACAAAGATTGCAATCCAAACCACTGAGAACCCTGGGGAATGTTCCGTGGTACGTAACAAATGCTACGCTACATAAAGACTTGGGAATCGACACAGTTAAGAACATAGCCCACAAGCTATGTACCAACTACGATAAGTGACTCGAAAACCGCCTAAACGCTGGAAATCATCTTGGAGGATTAATAACAAGGAGACTGAAGAAATTCAAGCCGGTGGACCTCCAACACGATTCCCACAACCCAACCGTCGAAGAGTAAAAAAACCCCAACGGTGGAAAATAGAGCAGCGTGTATCATAGGATGCACTCTTTACTTCCACACTTCCTACTGTCATCCAAACTAATAAACGTTGCATACTGCAACAGCTTGTAGTTCAATGTGATATAGTGAAAAAAAAATTCTACATCCTGATCACTGCTTGGGAATTAGTCAAGTCAGTTGTAGAATAGATACATGTTTAATTCGAAATTTATGTTTCATTGTCTGCTAAATTCTTAGAACACATTTTAAATTAAAAGATTTGAAATTAACCCAGTAAATTATTTAAAATATCTGCCATCGACTGTCGAACTGTTTGCGATCCACCGCATGCCCGCCGCTTCTCTAACTATTCTAGGTTGTTTCAATGTGTGCTTGTAGTATCAGGAATTTCTATTTAGCCTACATAAATTTTCTAATTAGAAGGATTCAATCGTTCATTCACTATTTTAGTTTTCCAATTTAATTTTGATTTATTAACAAAATCAAATTTGAATTTATGATTAGACTAATGAAATTATGTATAAATAAAAGTACGTACCAAAAGACTGAGAGATAGGGGTAACTGTGCCAATGTACAAGAAAGGAGACAGAAGAAACTGTAACAACTACCGAGGAATCACCTAAGCATAGCAACGAAGGTGAATGAGAGAATAATAGAAATAAAACTGAGTCTGGAACTATAACCACAACTTGAACAGTCACAAAGTCGTTTCAGGAAAGGCAAGAGTATACATCATCATATATTTACGATTAAACAGATGATGGAAAGAATAAGTAATACAGACGATGAAATATATCAAGCATTTCTTGAGGTGGAAAAGGCATTCGATAGGATATCTGGATGTATTATAGAAAAGCCCGTTCAAAAGAAAAATTAAAATAAAACTAATAAAAGCAATAATGGGCATGTACAGAAATAATAGTAAATATTGTAATAATAGAAATATTTATATTAAATAGCAGACAATATACAATCACGCGAGTTTATGGCAAACGAAGGTGTACGGCAAGGAGGTGTTTTAAGTATAACTTTATTCAACCTAGTTATGGACGAAGTAATAAAATAATCGAGAAAAAGAACATCTTCATCGAGTGTGGGGTATTGAAACCTAGAACCATATATTCGCGACAAATTAAAATGAACTGAGGGGACACATAGAGATATGGAATGAAAAATTAGCAGAGAAGAAGCTCAGGATAAACGAAGTGAGAACAAAAATGATAGTTAGTGAGAAATCAAGTACAAAAGTAAACATTAAAACAAGCTGACATATTCAAATACCTGGAAGTACGTCTTGATAGCAAGGGAAACCATGAAATAGAAAATAATGACTGAATATAAAGTTCAATGAGGGTATACCACAGCATCAGAAATAGTTTCCTGGGAAAGAGAGAAGTATCACTAAAAGCAAAAATGAGTATATACAAAGCTGTATTCGTACGTATACTAACGTTTGGGCACGAAAGCTGGGTTTTAAGGAAGAGATTAAAGAGCAAGATCCAAAGTATAGAAATTAAATACCTAAGAAGAGTGGTGGGAGTCACAAGCCGAGATTGCATAAGAAATGATGATCATCAGAGAACAGTTAAAGGTGCAACCAGTAACAAAGCGGATGGAGAACTGCCAACTGATATGGTATGGACACCTCAAGCGAATGAAGGACAAAGGACCAGTCAATAGAGTGTGAGAAGCTAAAGGTCAAGAAAATAAAAGTAGAGGAAGACCAAAGGCAACAAGGAAAAAGAGAGAACAGAGAAAATAGTACGGGACAGAGGACTCACAATTGTTCAAGTATCAACTATGGCAAAAGGAGAAAAGGAGTTGAAAAAGTTCATATATAGGAAAGAAATATGTGAATATAATGTATTGTAAGATTAAATGTAAAAATTGGAATACGCAATGTAACACCTTAGGCCAATAAGGCTAATGTTTATATATATACATATATATATATATATTATATATATATATATATATATATATATATATATATATATATATATATATATATATATATATATATATATATATATATATATATATATATATATATATATATATATATATACAGGTTTTCTACAAAAGAAATAGACACAATCACTGTTTTATTATTCCAAAACTAATAAAGTTTTTATCAACTCGTTTAAACTATTTTATACGATGATTCTTAAAGTTTACTTGGGAACTACTCTTGTGATGCGTTGTTTTAACTCATCTAAATCATTAGCAAGCGAAGAGACGTAAACCAGGCCTTTCACAAAAGCCCATAGAAAAAAATCGCACGATGTAAGATCCTTGGCGGCCACCGTACGAGAACGTGGTTGTCGGCTGTTGACTGCCTATCCAGCACTGTGGAAGTGTCTGCTCCAGATAATTTCTTACGACGCGGTGCCAGCGAGGAAGCGCTTCATCTTGTTGGAAGATAAAGTTCCCCGTCCTCATGCAGTTGAGGCATCAACCAATTGATAATATTTGATGATATATAGCTTCCGTTACCTTCATAACCTTTCTGCGAGATACAGCACAGTACACATTCACTTTTGGAGAATCACACAAATGCTCCACCAACACTCTCGGAGGTTCAGTCCCCCATATCCGGACGTTGTGTATATTCACCCTGCCACTTATGTGGAACGTTGACTCGTCACTGAAAATTATCTGCTCGCAAAACTCATCTTAATTACGTAGCAGCATTTCATTGTTTTTCATTTTAAAATCTTTATATTTAAGCTTGTCATCTTCACGTAGATGCTGTACCAATTGCAATCTCTAAGGCGTCAGTTGTAGTCGTTAACGTAAAATTTTCCACACAGTTGGTTGCGGAATTTTTAGTTCCAAACTTGTACGTGTTGTTTACTTTTGTGGACTTCGTTGGTAAACAACACGCACACGTTCCACTGTTTCTTCGAACACACGAGGTCTTCCCGGACTTTTCTCTTTATATAAACACCCTGTCGTTTCAAATTTATTATACCAATTGTAGATCGACTGTATAGTAGGTGGTGATTTTCCAAAACGTGTTTGAAAATTTCGTACGACAACAGTTACGGAGTTCGTTTTCGTAAATTCAAACACGAAATATTCTTTCTCAGTAGAGTTTGCAGCAGTCGCGGCTATTATGCTAGCGTAGTACTACCAACTGTACTATCGAAACTTCTACAGTTCCTCAATCTGACAGCGCGAAATGCATGTCAATATCATAAATAACTTATGCAGACTCCTCTAGTTTACCCCAATTTGAAAACAAGGACAGATTACACCAATTGGAAAACAATCTCATTTTAAAAATTCGTTGAAATTAAATTTGAAATTTGGTCAAATTTTCATATTTTAAAGATCATCTTATGACCATCATAATCCCTTGATTGCGACAACACAATTTTTAATTTCTAGACAGAAATTATTTTTTTTCGAATATTTATGCAAACAGGCTATTTTATTGTTTGTTTGAAATCTTGTTTCCAAGACTCTTTGTTTCATTAACATACATGCTCAAAATTCAATTTGTGACTCGATACTTAAGTTTACAAATGTAAATTTCTCTGTAGGACAATATACTCTAACTCTATTAATTTGTTAAAAATTGCCTCTTTGTTTTCACGAACTCAAATCAGAAATTACAGATTTTTAAGGACAGTTTGAACGTTTCTGAAAAATAAGTCGCCGAAACAATTCAGAAAAAATCTGTAGAAACTTTCAAATTATTTTCCTGTAAGGCTAACATTTGGAAACATTGGACTAAACAACGCAACGGTAGAAAAATCTAAAATAATGTATAATAAATTTCAACGTTAAGATCCGCCATCTCAGTGTCGGTTTCTTTTAGGTTACCTAGAGATTTATTTTTCATTCATTCCCATTCTCCATCCTTCCGCTGCACACATTCATATATCCGGTCGCGTGATACCTTTGAACTCGGTTGCGGTTTTCAACTCATCCTCCTTCAAAGGTGTCTCTCGGCATACACACTCGAAGTAAAGAATTTTATCCTTATAATCCATCCATTCAATAGTACACAAACAAAGCAAAAACATGTATAGAAATATTTCGAAATGCAATAGATTTATTCATTGGAATTTGAAATATTGTAAGAAATTAAATACTTTGACTCTTTTTCTTAATGTATTAACATGACTAGAACAGCGTAGTGTTTCAGTCCGTGGTAAACATTACTTTTTGATTATGTCCTAAAACAATGTTATTTGATTAATTACAGTAAACGACAGAATAATTGATTAATCCATTTAATTTCCATTTACTAATAATTAACGTTTCATTAATATTAGAAAATTTATGAGTTTTGTGAAAATCCTTTAAATAGATAAATCTAATAAATATGATTCAATTGACATCGCAATTTTCGTATAATTAACGCCAAATTTGAGCCACTCCACAAAATTGTGTAAATACATCTATCTATCTCTGGTTGAATAAAGTTTTCACATTTTTATTTAATAATAATACATGTTTTCATTCACCAATTATTTCATTCCGTTGCTGCAATTATTACAAATTAAATAGATTTATCTAGAAATAAACTCGACTAGAGGAATTGGAAATGAGGATTAAGTTTTTATTGCGCGCTTGAGCTCGATATTCCAATAATTGATTTCAAATCAACAGGATACTCCTGGAAAATACATTTTCATTCAAGCTTCCAGCAATTGAAATGTTATTTAGCAATAAAAGTATTACACCATATAATTTTATTTTTAATCTGAATGCTAACTCAATACAAAAGGCTGTTTCTATAAATTATATAACATACATCAATCTTAATAATGCTTTACAGAATAATGAATGAAAATTTGAATAAATTATTACAATTTATTTTGATGTAATTACTCATAGAGACACGTTATCGATATTTTCTTTATAGTGATGTGCAATATCGGTCTGTTGAGTTTTTCTAGAAAAGGTCAACAATATTTGTTCTTTCTCGGAAATTCTGCGTTTGTGTTAAGCACCAATTTCTGGATGTTCGACGAACTAACATTAATCATTCCCAAGAGTTTCTAACTGTATAGACTGAGCCTAATACTTAAGCATTAGCAATGATAGTAAATAAAATACACAATCTATTTTCTATGGTATAGACATAACTATTTTCGTTGTTTTAGTGCAAAAGCCCCTGAATTCGGTCTATGCAAACTTGACTGCGATTTCTACACCATTAACTTCTGAAAAAATGCACAGAATCCATTAGAAAACTACTCGTCCAAACAATCATCTGTGTCGACTTACTGCCGGCGTACATAAAACTTAACTGACAACTAATTCCCCTATATAAAGAAGTTTCAAAGTCATTTTCTCAACTTTTAGGTTTAGAGACTTTGTGAAGTTTACTGATTCTTGCAGTTGCAGATTCTTGCCCACGATATAGAATTATCTTCTCATTATTTTATTCTACAGCAGTGGTCTCCAAAGTGGAGTACTAAAGTTAATACTAAAACTACTTGTGCCTAAAAAAACTAAACAAATACTAACTTATATTATTAAGTTACACGATCAAAAACATAAAATAGGCGAGGAATTGACAGCGGCCACATTATCTGGTAATCGTAACCATAGGCAGATAGCAAATTTGTATAATTAAGATTTGCACTATAAATTTCTTCTACGCCAAGAGTACACTTCAAAAAAGTTTAGAGACCACTGTGCAACAGTATTAAATAGACTAAAAATATAAATTAAAGATGGAATGTCTGCTTGTCAGGATTAGGGCTGCGAATATTAGATAAGATTGGTACGAAGTATAATAATATGGTAAGAAGTGGTACCAGTGTATAAGTCGTACCATGTGCATTTTGAACAAACTACCTCGACAAGAGCACATAAGTCGGCAGCCAAATAGACATCTGGGTCAACTAACTTGCGTGACTTGACGTGTTCTCTGACGTATCGTAAGTCATGTTGTCACGTAGTCACGTTGTACATTTTCTCATCAAGTAAATTTATTTTAATTTTTTTATAATTTCTGGCATATGTTTGGTAGTTGCAAGTAAATTAGTAGTTGCAATCTTGCAAGTAAATAATTGATAACATTATGTTTCTTATTAAATATATACAATATAAAATTGTATAGACAATATAAAATTCCTAAACCAACGTTGCGCGAGTTGGTTGCACATATTCTCAAGTTAGAATTCAGCTTTTTTGGGCTAACTACCACTGATCTAAGAAGACTTGCTAATCATGTGGCAGAAAAATATAAATTACCACAACGTCTCAATGAAGAAAAGTAAATTACTGGGAAGAAATGGTACTATAAATTCATGAAGGCTAATCCTTGTTTACCTTTACGTACTCTAGAGGCAAAATCAATGGCCAGGGTCAGGGCTTCAAGTTCTGTCTACAAGTTCACTGCTAACCAGTGCTATAATGTTGACGAAACAGGAATTTATGCTGTCCACAAACCATCCAAAATACTTGCTCAGAAAAGTTGCACTTCAAGTTGCAAACATCAAGTGGTACTTACAATTGGTTCAAAGGCTTTGACCACTACACGTGTGTGTTGTATGAATGCTGTCGGTGAGTACATACCTCCTATGTCAATATTTAAACGCATGCGGATGAACGATTGATTACCACCACGTGAAAGGAGCACTACCTCAGGAGCTGAACCTAACCTAAAGGTACTGAATTTGGATGTTCTAAAACCGAATGGATAACGTCAGAACTTGTTCAATTGTTGGCACATTTCATGAAGTACAAGTTGCAGAAGAGCAACCTTAAGCAAATACTTCTTCTTTTGGATGGACACCCTACCCATACAAAAAATATGAAAGCTATAGAAATAGTGTGGGAGTATTGCATTAAAATATTATCCAGTATACAACTCAAACAACTCACCGTCTCCAACCTTTGGAAAGATCTTTTTTTAAATCTTCAAAATCCAATTGCAACAAAGCCTTATCTTCTTGGTTAAGAACAAATCCCGGAAACATAATTAAACAAACTATTGTGTCAGAACTATTGGGAATTACATATTTAATATCAGTTCAAATGGATATTGCTGGAATGGTTTCAAATCTACGGGTATTTGGCTATGCAACAGGCATGAATTTGGTGATGATTTTTGCCCTCCTATAATTGTGATTGAAGACTCTTTACGCACTTCTCTGTTTGACATCACTATTCGAGAAGAGCTTTCTGCAGTACACAAGAAAGCAAAGAAATCCATGAAGAAGAAACGGGCGCGTCAAATGCCAAATAAAAGTAATTAAATATTTTAGCTACTATTCCAATAATAAATCAAAGTAAAGGGTTCCATGGATGCTCTACTTCGTCAGTCAAAATTACGTCAACCCCGAATGAAGGAAACGCAGTAAAAATAAAAAGGAATTGGCATCAAAAATTAAAAAGAAGAAAAGTGTTTGTTTTTTTTTTATTTGTGGGGACGATCGGGCGGAAAACATGATTAAATGCTTGAAATGCAAATTATGGGTGCATTTTTTATGCGCTGGAGTAGAGAAGTAAAACATTTGTATGTAATGATTGTACTAATTTAATAGGTTAGGTGTATTTGTACATTTGTAACATTGATAAGAAATACTTTTATAGTATATTTTGTAACTAGGGCGGTAAGTTGTCAATTTGACGCGCGAGCGAAATTGTTCTCATAAACGAAGTGACTGCGAGCATTCGCTCGAGAGGGCCATTTGCAATATGGCCCGTGTTACAAACAATATTTTTAATTGAGATTATTTATGTTTATAGAGTCTTTTCGATTTTTTTATTTTATTAAGTTTGGGATACAGGCGCCAACCCAAAAAAAAGAATAAAAAAACAATTTGCTTTTTCAATTTTCTCCGGTGGTGTGGATTCGTCATAAGAACTCTCCTCAGTCTCCGGTATCACCATAGAATTTACACTCATTTTAAAACGTTCTATTTCATTTTTATTATTACTTTGTATGTAATGCAATTTTTTTTTACACTTTTACGTATTTTTTTAATATTGAGGCCTTGATTAGTTTTAAGTATTTGCGTTTTATTCCTAGTATAAGTATATTGTTGAGCATCGTGTTCTTTCGACGCGTCGAAAGAAACTTGTTGCGAAGGTATCGTATGCCTATTTAAAGTCAATATAAAGGTGTTGCAGCGTTATATCATATTCGTATGATGTCTACTGCATTTGCTTTATTGTGTGTTTGTTATTCATGGTTGACCTGTTGGCACGAAATCCGATTTGATTAACCTAACTTTCCCTCATAGTAGAAAGCGAGTCTGTTACAAAGAACGCCTGATAGAACTGTATGCTACGCTAAGGAGCGTTATCGGCCGGTAATTGCTGCAGATTATTTTGTCCTCCTTATAGTATATTGGTTGTATGATTCCTAGTGTCTAGTTTTCTGGTATTTTCTCTTGCTCCCAGATTTCATTAATCAGGTGTTTTAATCTTACCCTTAGATGTTCGCCTCCATATTTCAGAAGTTCGGGAGTTATCCCGTCTGACACAGGGGTCTAGTAATTGCTTAGCTTTCCAAGAAAAAAAATATTTCGCTTATGCTTTGGTTCTCGATCTTGAGGTTACTGTATCTTCGGTTCATACTGTTATCTTCGGTCTTAACCCGTGAGTGGGGTCGTCCGTTTGTTTCGTTTCTAGAATGGTTCTGTACCATTTCCCCCACTCTTCTGGTAATTGCCTCTCTTTCCTTATTTTCCACATATTCTAGAAGCATTTATTCTCTCACCATTGTAGGCTGCTTGGTTAGTTCGTTTAATTACCTATCAATTTGTCTAGCCTTCCGGTTCCCGGAGGATGCTTCTCGGCATTCTTCGTCATAACATTCTTCGTTTAAACTTATTCTCCAATTTTTCATAGCGCTCTCCGTTATTGATTTTTCAATGGTCACCGAGTCTTGCACTATATCCTGCGTCTCGTGGTTTTCTTGTGGTTTGTTTTTGATACAAAAACCTCCTTAAAAAACCCCTGGTAAGCCCTTAGAACGTCCAAGTTTTAGGTGATCTATGGGTCATTTTGGCTGTTTTACAGATCTTCCTCTAGCCACTAATGATAGCTTTTGGTTTGAACTTGCTCCAACAAGGTGGTGGCTCGAGTCCGCGTTTGTCACGCGAAAGGATCTGACTAATTCGACGATCGATGCCCATTTTTCTGTGATTAGTACGTGATGTATTTGGTTGGTGTTTCGCGAACTAGGTATTTTCCAGGTGCGTCTATGGGTTTCTTTTCTGGGGAAGTAAATGCTAATATCAGGGTAGTTTTAAACACGACAAATTGGGCAACTCTTTGGCCATTATTGTTGGATTCTTCTATGTACTAAGAACGCTAGCGTAGGCCTATTCTTTCCTAATTTGGAGTTATAGTGACTCAGTAGTATAGCTGCATCATATTTCGCAATTTTATCGCAGATTTCTTGAAGTGAAAAAACGTCCTTGGTTTCCTCTACTGCGTCCTGTGTGGGCGCGTATAGGTTCACAAAGATTATATTGTGATACTTTTCCTTTAGTCTCAGAGTGCATATTGAATCTGATACCGTGGTAAAGGCTAGAATCGAATCTTATAATCCTTTAGATACAATATATCCGTATGGCCCCTCCTTTCATTGTTTCATGAGTAATACAGAGAGTATTTTCGCTGGGGAGCTCCGCTTTAACCACTCCATCTATCCATCCTGCTCTCAGAAGCGTATTAACATTGCATGTATCAAAGATTTAGTTCATGGCGTTGCAAAAAATCTAAGATAGAATGTTTTAATTTCAAACTTTTGATGGATAATATAAGTTTCAATATAATGCATTTAGTTGTAATAGTCTCAATTTTTAATATTTTAAGTTAGAGGAATTACCGACTCAATTTTATATTTTCTTGGTATCTAGTTCTTTCCAAATTAAGACTTTTTAATTACTAAACTTTAAAATTTCTAAACTAAAATTAAGCTAGAAGTCTCTAATTCAATTTTTAATTTTGATTATTTCTAAATCTATTGAAAATATTTGGAATATATTAATCTATATTATCTAGGTTTCAACTTACAGAAGAATTACTAAATCAATTGATAATTTATCTAGAATCCAGTTCTTACAATTTGAAATTTTCAATATTTTTGAGCTTTTCATCGATAATTTCCATTAAACCAGTGTCTGCTAAATCGCCTAGATGAAGTGGCAAACATATATTTCCCGATGTATCTATTTGCAAACTTAAATAATATATTTCTCCTATGCTGCAAATTCTGGCATTGAAGTTCTTAACCAAGATAACTTGTTGCTGTTGTTGAACGTTTGAATACTTCCAACAAGCTAGAACTGTTGATTTCGAAATATCTTCATTTGTGCTTCATTTTTGTGCTAGAATTGTTAGAATTGTGGATTTAGTTTTGGAGATGATATCCTCGATTAATTACAACCTACATTAAATCTCTTTTGCCCTTAGTATCATCGTATATCTAGGATTTAGATTTCTCAACGCATATGGAAATAAAATTAAAAACGGGAGCCATTACATATAGTAGACGAGAAGTTTCGTGTTAGTTTATCCAATTTAGAGCCACGTTTTGACATAATTATTTTTTAATTGATATTTATTCACTGTAATTTGCACTAGTTTATTTAATTTGGTTGGAATTTTTTAATAGTGTGGTGCGTAACAAATTCTCCTTGCCCTTGTGCCATGAGAGAAAGAACTTTGTCAGACATTGCTTTAAACGTTCGAGCTGTGATTGATGATTTTCTTCGTAGTGATTTTCGGCTCACCTCTTTTATCATACGATCTTTTGCGCTTTGCGTTATTGATTACAAATCGTCGACTTGAATGCAAACCTGCTAAATCCATATTTTACCTCCATTACATTTTACCCATCATTCGAAAAAGAAAAAAAATACGCAATATGGAAAAACAGCTACCCACTATCAATTTTGATTTTAAATTAATAAAAACGCGTGATGACTAAAATACAAAAGTTAGCAGCTAAATCCATCTTTTGCCGCCATTTTGTACGGAGTTTTCGATGCCGAAACTTAGCCTGGTGTTACTGGTGCAATTGGTGGAATTGTTATTAAAGGCTATGAAACTTGCCCACCATAGAAACCTAGAAAATTCTTTGCCCGCCTTAGAAAAATCATCGGAATTAAAGAATTACCTACTGTTTCATCCCTTATTTATTAAAGATTCAATACCAATCCTCGTATAATTAATTTATCCAAAATCTATATTATCAAAATCGTCTTCTCGTCTCTGTTACAGTTTGCAAGTAGGTATGCTAGACTTGCCACCAGTGTTGACAACCTGAAAGGTAGCGCAGATCGTTGGTACCCGGCGTGTGGAATTATCGTACATTTCCAAATAATTAAAAGGAAAACGATGTTTCTTAGAAGAAAATATTAAATTCATGTTATCGTAAACAGATATTGCACTCAACACTAAATTTTATTAAATATCTTCATTTACTGTTTACTCACATAGTCATATATTTCCTGGGGTAAAAACTACCTTCCGCAAAATACTGTTAAATAACTTCTTAATACCTTCTTCATCAACTTTATCGAAATCCATTTTTGGACTTAATCCAAATTCCAATTTCTTTTTTGTTTATAATGTTAATACAGATTTAGCTAGTAGACTTTCAATTTTACTAGAGAGATGGTCATAATCTTTCATTTAATGACTGGTTGCTTCAGCTGGACGGCAGCCCCACTAGACAAAATCCCTAGCTACGCCCATGTATATCTCTATTTTCAGATTGACTTGAGAAAAATCCTAGACCTTACATTACCTTAACATACCTAAGCCATATCCATTTATGAACTTTGTGGTATAATTAATTACTAGTATATGTATATATAATAAAAGCTTATGTATGAGTATTCGCAGTGGAGTCATACTTCAAGAATCTCGCGGCACAATGATATAAAACCACTGTACTATATCAAAGACCCTCCTCCGGCAGTATGCGTCCATATCTGTATTACATTCATTCACGCGAATATTTGTTCAAGAGCAAACACTTAAACAAACCCTATAGAAATTATGAATAGGATGGTTACGACTGTAAGTACGTGATAATTCATACTTACATTGAATTGAAAAATTCACTAATTTTTTACCACACAAATAATATGTAAAAATGTTATATAACTTATTATTCACAGTTATATAAATTGATATGTGTAGAAATTTATATAACTGTGAATTATAAGTTATTCACTTTGACGTGGTAAAAACATGATGAAATTTTCAATTTAATGTCTATAGAAATTAAATTGAAATGGCGAAACGAAGTTCGTTAATCGATTTTTTAGTAAAAAAATCTTCATGTCAATCAAAAAAAGAAGTTGCAAGTTGTAGCTATGCAAAGGATTCAATATTGCCTACAAAATATCAAACAGAAGTAGGTCAAATAACGCTAAAAACGGAAATAAATATTAATGAACTAGAAACAACGAGCGAAACAACATCGGTTGTTGTTTCGCTCAAGATCAAAAACGAAATGATGAGATTTAGTATAAACTGTTGACATTCGTGTGGGTTCCAGTTGAAAAATATAAGTTTACCATATCCAAAAAAAAGAAACCTACAATTTCAATTGGTTTTAATTGGCCTATTCGTTTTCGATGGCTTAGCTATGTCAAATATGATCCAGGTGCAGTGTGTAATTATTGTGCAGTTTTGTGTCTCATCAAAAGCTTAACGTATTAGCTTCAAAACGCTTTAATAATAGGATAGATGCTATTGAAGTGTTTGTTCGTCACAGTCTGAACTATCACAAAAATAACTACGTTTTTAGGGTTCCGTTGTTATCAACAACGAACCCTTATAGTTTCGATATGTCCGTCCGTCCGCCCGTCCGTCCGTCCGCAGTTTAGCTCAGAGACTAATAGAAATATAAAGCTGTAATTTGGTATGGATATACAGATTAGTCACGCCGACAAAGTGGTAAAATAAAATCTCAAAAAAAATTTTTTTTAGGGTACCTCCTTTTCCCTAAAGGAGTGGTTACTTTTTTTTTTCTCGTCTACGCCATGGCGTGGGGTATCGTTGGATAGGTCATTCAAAAATATTATAGGTTTGTGAAAATAATATTTCGATTAAGAGATCCGTTTGTGAAATATTAAGCTTTAACGTGCTAATTTTTGTTAGAGTCAAGTGCCCCCCCCCCCCCCCCCCCCCACTTCCAGCTAAATGTCTGTTTCTGTATATGTGAAAAAATTCACAATAGTAGCATATATAACGAATTTAAAAGGAGAAGGAGAAGAAGAAGAAAGTATCACGGATAAGTAGGCTTAATTAGTTTACGAGTAATAGTCAACCAACTTATAAAATGTAACAAATCGAGCGGCAGCCGCGTCATTTAAACAATATATTATTGGTTATGTTGAACGTCAAACTCGACATCAATGTCAGCTGATTAAGTTGGTTATGAAATTTTTTAGACATTTGAGTCTTAAGTGATAAGAGTAAGAATGGAATCTACGGAACCCTACATTGCGCGTGACCCGACACGAACTTAGCCGTTTTATTGTAGATAATTTCATTGCAATTTTCAAACAAATCTGCCCCAGATATCATGGTGAAACTCGATTCAAGCCGTTCTAAGCAAATTGCTGAAAATATAAGAAAGCTAATAACTATAATTGAGACAATTATATTATGTGTACGTTAAGAGTTTGCTGTACGAGGAACTTTTGATTCTGGACCAGTAACTTTGGAACAGCCTATGTGGAATGATGACAAATTCAGAGCGTTTCTGCCTATGCCCCTATCATGTGGAGACAAAAAATTAAGTGATCACATCCAGCGGCAGTCGTTAAATGCTATGGAGATAAGACCAATAGAACAAAACAACAGAGCACAATTTGCTAATCTATTGGATGAAAGCACGATATTTCCCGTACTGAGCAATTATCCTTTTGTGTAAGATATACTGATTTTAATGAAGAAAATTAAAACTCGTCCTTTATATTGCAAGAGGATTTTTTTTACAATTTGCAGCTATTCATTATGCAAATGGTATGAATTTAGCTACAGTTATGTTAGAAAGTTTACAAGCACTTGAAGTAGATTGTACCTACTTGGTTGGACAAAGGCATGATGGTGCTACTTGAATGGTATTAAACAATAAATCCAGCAGCAATATACGTGCACAGTACTCATTCTTTAAATTTAGCTTTTCCATTCCTATAAGGTTCAGAATATTAGAAATAGCAAATTGCATTGCAAATAAATTAAACATGTTCCTAATTTTAAATGGAATAAGTTAATACCCATATTTAAACTCGGTGGATAAAAAATCATGACTGACTAATTAGGTTCACTGATAATTTGAAACCAATTGAAGCATTAGAAGAACTAAAACTAGGAAAAGACATTGAACTTCCCTATAAGCTTTGCAATTCCTTTAGTGATTATTGAGCGATTATAACTAGCGAATTTATCGTCAGTATGTTAACTGCATCCACTTTATTTTCTTTTAGTCTACCTTTCTGTAGAATTTACAGTTTGTAAATTTTGATCTACTTATAGCTGTTGAACACATGGATACTGTTATAAGTCAGGTAAAGAAAACGAGTCTTGATTTAGATCAGGTGTTTAGTAATATTTTCGAAAAAGCCGATATAATTATAAAGTCTAGAGGCCAAGATTGCATCCAAGCTACCAAGAATGCATTAAAATTGCCAGAATTGTTTCACGTCAGCAGAATCGTTCTAATATCATCGTCACCGCCGCAGAGAAAATATTTTTTTTTTGATGCTTTACTGATGATTTTTGATTGCTTTACTTGATGACCTTTATTGAACCTTTATTGATGATTTCAGAGAAAAATTATATAAGAAATCACTTTCATCATTATATGTTCTATTACTAACTACGTGCGTTACATACTCGCTGAAGACTTTTCTTTATAGGACAAATTTTTAAATCTTGATGAGTTGTCTGCAGTTAGAATTGTTAGAGTTACAGTTATGGAAAAAGATGGACTGTTTTCTTCAGTTAACAGACCAAAAAATTCCATTGATTCATTATCAGCATATAATAAATGTACCTTTCCCAATATAGAAACTGTTTGAAATTCTTGCAACATAACCTGTAGCAAGAGCTTCGTCGGAAAGATAAATTTAAATGTTTAGATGTTTAAATGATTATTTGGCAATTCAACCAGTCAAGATCGGCTATGAGGCCTTGCCCTTTTAAGCGTGAATAGGCAAATTAACATTGATATAAAGAGTGGAACATACTACCACCGGCTCCGGCCAAGATAATTAACGGCTGTAATTGCTTTGCCGTTTGATGCATTACAAAATCAGCAACTAACAAAGATAAAATTACAATGACGTAGTTGGATACTTGCAATATTTGAAGCACTTTACCTACCGTTAGACTACCGTTACAAGTTATTATAATAATTTAACGCATGACTAGTTGCTACTCATACCTATTAGGTATGTCATTCTTCTTCTACTTAAGTAGCATGTCCTTCCAGAACGTTGGTCACCAACCAAGGTATCCTTACTCTGTCTATGGCAAGTCTGAACAGAGAGCTTACGTTGATTTTGAAACAAAGTTTGTGGCTTTTTTTTACCAGAAATTTTTCCCTGCACTAGTCCCTGCAGTAAATAATGTTCTGCAGTAATCAATATTTTTTGTAACTCTCGTAACATGCCCGAAATATTATAGTTTCCTCCTTATGATGCTGGTGAGAATTTCTGTGAATTTACTCAGTCTTTGTAGTATTACCATGTTCGATACTTTTCCATCCATGATACTTTTAATATTTTTCTGTAAGCCCACATCACAAAGGCTTCAAGACGTCTTTCTTCGTACTTGTATATTGTCCAGGCTTCCTTATCGTGCAGCAAGGTGGAGAAGACGTAACATGTTAGAAGTTGGAATCTAACAGTTAACTTCAGATCTCTACAGCACAAGATCCTACTCATGTTTCTAAATGTTGCCCGAGCCTGCTCAATCCTCAATTTTACTTCAGTTTGACTATCTGAGCATTTAGTTACTATGCTGCCTATGTCTTTTATTGATTCACTTGCTTCAATAGTTCACCCGCAAATATTATCTTAGCTATGATATTAGATTGCTAATTACTAATACTTTTGTCTTTGTCCAGTCCAGCTGTTCCTTGGAGTATTTCCTCTTGGATTGTCTTTCGTGTTTCGTCGAACACCTGAAAATTTTCTGGGGGTTTGTTACTGTTGTATTTTTGGTAAGACAAATTGCTGGTGACAAGTGCATTCTCAAAATCAGTGTCCCACCATGGGTGCTTGGTGTTTTCATGGAATGAGGGTTTGTGCTTTTTCTGTGATTTTTCGGCGGAAATTTGGCTAGTCATTTGTATGCTCTTTTTCCCATGCTTCTTTCACTCTACAGTCCGCGATCATTTTCTTGTCAAATTTTAGTAGCGGAATTTTCTTACAGCAAGTTCTCTTGGGATGAACTTGACTTTGACGCGTGCAAGGTAGTGGTCAGAGTCAATGTTGGCTACCCTGCGTACCTGTACGTCATGGATCTCTTTCTGTACTGCGTACGAGATTGCCATATGCTCAATGGGGAATATGCATCAATTTTTTTTATTTGCTTAATTTACTTTTTACTTCGTTTTCTACATTGTAAAAAATATAAATACTGTTGAAAGTTTTTCAATTAATTTTTAAAATAATATATAAAATACCGATTCGATTTGACCTGTTTAAACGGTCCCATTTATCGCGTGCTTTGGATGACGTCGCAGTACATGTTGTCATTCAGTGTTGTTTACTATTTGCATAGACAGTTAAGGATTTTCAGTTTGAATTTGCTATTTCGATAATGGAAAAAGCTAAAAAACAATTTTGTAGATATAGTTTATAGTACCGGAATGCAAAAACACTATTAATAAAGTGTTTGATAAAGTTCCAACCGAAGTGTTTAGTCCACCCTACCTACATCTTTGGCGCATGCGATAGAAAATATGCTGTCATAATTGCAAATCTTTTTGATAGATTATCCGATTGTGCTTACAAAAACTTCTTTCAGTCTTTGTTCTTTTTCATTTATAATGTCACTATATACCAAAATCGTAATAGGTATTGAAAAACACTACAGATATATCGCACAGCAAAACATCACAGTGAATATCGACGCCGAAAAATTTCAAAACGTGCACGTCACACTATATGTTTCGATTCGACCAATGGTGATGCGTTTCGCAAATTTGAATTTTGCTCGCATATTTTGGACTTTATGATTTAAATTTTTGGAATTAAATACAAACTAAATACAGCTACAGCTTCCCGTACAGCTTTCCAGGCTGTGTGAGAGTGTTGATGTTGACAGTACCTATGTACATATTAGCGTCTTCTGTAGGAGTTTGCCAGAGAACTCTGATTTTCTCGGTAGTGGTGGAAGTCCAGGTCCCCCGGAATACCCGGTTGTCGCCTGTTGACCTGGGGTCAACAGATCTGTCACAATGTCTCATCACAATCTATTCCAACCACCGATGTTTGGTTCCGATATAGATTTTCAAAAATCCTAATATCGCTTTCGTCCAGTCCTATACAGTCTTAAGTCTCTAGCAATACATCATGTTTGATCCTGTCAAATGCCTTTTGGAAGTCTATGAAGCATGCATAGATATCAACTGACATATCACGACTTCTTTGAGTCAGGATACTTATCCCAAATAGAGCCTCTCTTATGCCGAAGCCATTGCGGAACCCGAATTGCGATTCGCTTTTGAATTCTTCACACTTAGAATAGATCCGGCCATGAATATTTTTGAGAAAAATTTTTAGTATGTGATTCATAAAGCTGATTGTTCTGAAATTAGTTAGGGTGATAAATATGGATAGGTATTTTATTATGGAGACTGATTAGTGTTTATCTAATCTAAGTACCTAATGTGACTTTGATAATGTGTATTTTGTTTTGAATTTGGAAAAAAATTGAAGAATATAAATATTCACTATATTCACTATATAAAAAATTGAAAAATAATTTTTCGTAAATTTTGACAGAATTTGTTTGGTTTTTATTTCCTTTATTGTTTATTAAAGGAACCTAACAAAATGTTCATTATCATTCATTAGTAGAATTAAGTTTTGTGGTAATTATCTTCTGGAGTTAAAAAGTGTCATCCTTGTGATTATAACATTCTATAAATATTTTTAAGTTGCTTAATATTTGAAAAGGAATACGGAAATATTTTTATTTTGCTTAATGAAAAACTGCAGGTTTACACTCGGAAATGGAACATAATCATTACGGTTAAACAATAAATCGTATATGGAAGCATAAATATTAACCGCACAAGACAAGAATAATGGATTGGGTTAAGTAAAAAGTAATTTTGTCTTTTAATTACTTTTTTACTCAACCCTATCCTAGTGTGGTCAGTATTTTCGACAATCTCAATATTCTCACGCTCGTCGTTAGATGCAATAACGAGTAAAACAATTTCAATATTCCCACGCTCGTTGTTAGATTAAAGTGACCACACTTTCAAGCAAATCAAAGCAAAGAGACAAAGCAAATCAAATTTGATTTCATTGTTAAACGATTTCTATTTGTAGTTACTATGGCTATAACTTGCGTCACTAAACAATAAACATGGACATAGTGAAAATAAATTTTCTGACGATTATTAGAATTTAATTAACTTTTCCTATTTGGAATCAAGATTCCGGCCTCTCAGTCTAGATTTATCTGATTCTAATATAACTTAACCTAACCTTAACCTATTTTAGATTAAATCTAGGTTAAAGTTTTTTAATTTAAATTTTTATTTTAAAAAAATTATGATTTTTTTTCACTTTCAAATTTTTTATCCGAGTGATTACTCGGGTCATTTATTAAAATGTCAAATTATTTTTTACGCTTAATATAGATTTTAAAGTTTAGTGTTCAACTGGGTTTTTTCAGTTGTCCATATTTTATTGATACTGGAAAAACACTTTTTGTTTGCTGCATTTGCTCCTGGAATGGAGAACGCATATTCTACCATTTTCAAAATATTTTGATAAGGAATATTATTCTGTTTAAAATAAAGCAATTTTTGGTCTGTTTCCACATATACTCAATACCAATAAATGTTGCCTCAGGAATTTCCAGAGGCTCTGGTAATTCCGTACTGTCGGATGAGGAGACAAATTAAACATCCGTTCGAATTTTTGACGATTTCGATAAATTGGAGGATAATTTTGGCATTATATGGTTCGACCTTTATGTAGTTTACACTAAGTTTTTAGGTTATAAATACCACGCGAATGTATCGCAGCGTACCGAGGAAGGCTAATCGAAATTATTTATTATCTTCTGATCGAATAGAGACCCCAACTTTTTGAAACATGGGTTTTTTAGATAAAGACCTAGCAAATATATGGTATTTTTTTCATAATCATATGTTTTGGGAATAAGCAGGAAAACATTATTTGATTTTATATTAATTAACAATACAAAAATGTTGTTAGCACGCGACTAAGAAGCTAACATAATAAAGTATTAAATAGTGAAAAAATGAGAATGATCCGTTCAGTAGAATCGGAGAAAATGAATTTGTAATGTTCGAGAATCCAGCTAACCAACAAAACGCAAAATGTACATATTTTGAGAAATAGACATTTCCGAACAAAATCCCGATCCGTACAATTTTTAAAAGAACGACCCATTTGCAGACCAGTAACATTTAATTTTTTCATCAGTATCGTATATTTTTACAAATAACATCACATTAATATATTCAAAAGATTTTTACACGTATTATCATAAAATCACATTTTTTAATGTTATTAAACCATTAGTGTGGTACACGAATACCACACTATCGCGTGGTATTCGTGTGCCATTAAACGACCGGATATTCTGAAAGAAGTTAGAAATTCTGATAATAACTGCTTGGAATATATGGACAAATTTCAAATATGGATATTAACAAATTTCATTGGTTGACAGTAAAAAAGGAGATTTTATGGGATAATGTGGAAAAATCTTATATTACATATTACAGCACATTTGTTATTATTATTATTAAATCATTTATTGTCCTCCATACAAAGAAATATACTGCACTAAATCTGATTAAATTACAAATTAAAAAATTACACATTACATACAAAGGTACAGAAATGGAATTAAATAGAGAACAAAAGGACATTCAACAAACTAACAAGAATTTCTCAATCTCCCATAAGCCCTTTTTCTTATCTTTAGGTAAACCTTACACCGACTAAAATTGGAAAAATAAGGAGACGAATATTAACGTTATTTTTTTTAAATGCTCACTCTATTTTGGACACTGTATTCTTTGCCTTTTAACATAATTTTTATACTGTTCAACGCTCGCTAGCCTTAACTTCATTGGTAGATTATTAATGATGGACGTTATTTGGTCCATGGTTATTTGGTTTGTATCATTATTAATCTACCAAAGGAGTTAAGGCTAGAGAGCGTTGAACAGTATAAAAATTATGTTAAAAGGCAAAAAATACAGTGTCCAAAACAGAGTGAGCATTTAGAAATATGAACGTTAATATTCGTCTCCTTTTTTCAATGTTAGTCGGTGTAAGGTTTACCTAGGCTTATGGATAAGAAAAATGGCTTATGGAAGAGAAATTCTTGTACGAAGACTTAAACTTTGAGCTATGGTGTATAGGTGGAGTCAGCAAACCTTTATTACTCATATTATTTGTAGGAACGTCCGTTCGGAAGGTTATTTTGTTGTACAGATACCTGGGTAAATTTTATAAAAAGACATGTAAGAAGAAATTTTCATAGTTTTTCCATATTAATCCATTTGCATCGAATTTCCGTAGATATTTCTTGGCGAGGTCTTAGGCCATGTACAAATCTGATACACCTATTTTGTGCTCGTTGTATTCAGGCGCGGTCTGCATTATTAATGAAACTAGTATACACCGATTATGATTTAAAATAAGAAATGCAGATATTTTCTATAAAGCGGGACATTTTTTAAAATCGGTGGCACGTGGGACTTTCCTGCAAAAAGCGGGAATATCCTGCCAAAATCGAGGTATTCTGGATTGATCTTAAACGTGAAATTGTCTATATTAAGATAATGCGTTGATCTGTAGTTATGTTTTCTCTCTGTATGCTTATATGTTCTGTCTTGTCTTGATTAATTTTTGACCTATTTTAACGGTTTCATTTAATTTCCTGAATAGAGTTTCAATTTTTCCTCGATTACTTCCTGATAATACTATGTCACCTGCATATGCCAGGATTTTGTGATGGTTATTGGTAAGGTCTCTGGTTGTGATTGGTAGGGTCTCTGGCTTTGATTTCCCGAATTACCTTTTCCAGAACAATGTTGAACAGAAGTGGGGAGAGTGCATCACTTTGCTTTAGTTGCTTTAGTCCAGTTCATACCTACTTTACTAAATTAAATTAGACTCGATTTATTAAAACTATAGTATACTGTGTAGTTTTAAATTAAGATCAATAATTTCATACCTTTTTTTATAACATTTTTTTATATAGTCTCTCGATGTAATCTTATCCGGTGCCGCCACGACACAGTTTCAAATAATAATTCACCTCATTTCAACGCGAAAAAATGTTTCCGTGCGTTTGAAAAACACGCGAAGCCCCGTCGCAGCTTTAATCACAATGAGAAAACCGAACGTTCCTTTTTATATAAAATAACAAAGTATATATATATATATATATATATATATATATATATATATATATATATATATATATATATATATATATATATATATATAAATATATGCTTGAAGATAGTTTCTAATGACTGGCTATTTAATACAAACGTATATTTTCACAAGTGAAAATAGAGATAAGTTTAATGAGGATGCAGTCAAATTTTTGGTTGGGCAAAAGAAACTCTTTGTTATGTACTTGACCTTTCGGGAATGTTTATTCCCTTTATCAAGACAACTACAAAAATATATTTATTAGTTAACTCACATGGTCTTTAGACAGGTTTTATGAAAATACTTACTAACGTGAGGTTAAACGTAAAAAGCAGCTTCTTGAACAATACTGAACAAATATTTATACAATAACAGGGTTAATCCTTCATGTATAAATAGTTTAACAGATTGAGAATTTAAAAAACAAAATGACATTTGAAACATTGATAAATTTAAAACAAAATGCAAAAATTTGAAAAACTTAAAATAAAATAAAAATAAAAACAACAAATTACATCTTATGAGAAAGAGATAAAAGATATTTTGATTTCTTAAGAAAAAGAGATAAAAGATTTTTATGTTGAGTAAAATATTTAGATTTTCTTAATAATGTGTTACTGCAATAAAGTTGTATCAGTTGAAACTCTCAACTGTGTATGATTATAATGACATGCACAGAGTTTCTTATTTGGTTCGTTGCCGACTATTATTTTAGTTAATAAAACGAACAGGGCTGAACAGTAAGTCGTGCACGAAAAGAATTAATAATATTCTTTGTATATATTCCCAATAAAAAGGAAAACAATCATTAGCAAATAACGTAAACAACCCGGATTTGTATATTCACGAAGATAAAAATTCAGCTAACAGACTTTTTACAGACTATTAAACTTTTTTATAAATATCACAAGATCAGGACGTCAGTAAGATTCACCAGATTAGGAGCAGAGTCCAAACGAAGTGTTTTAATACAACACATGTTAATGTTCAGTCTGTAAAAAATAAGCTAAAAGATTAAAAAAATAAATAAAAACTAGTGAAACTGTGCATTAAGAAAAATGAAAGTGATGTATATAGGCAAAGACTGATGCTCCCAATCTGAGTTAGACATTACTTCTATTAACAACCTCGCTCTAGTTTCGAATTATTGTAGAGGTTCATACAAACATGGAGGCGTGGTAATATCTGTACGTGTCGATATACATACATATAAACGATATATCGAAAACTTTGATACAGGAATTGAGTTTAAAGTTCGTGCTACAACTTGGTGTTTGAAAATATTTGTATTTTATTAATATGTATTTATAGATCTACTTTAGAAAACTTTAATTCGTTCTTTCACGGGTTTAATGACATGTTAGTTGAAATCCAAAAATCTCAAAACAGTATTATTGTGTGGCGATCTTAATATCGGCAATGTAAAAGAGCGCAGTTTGTTGCTTAATACATTTTTGGCATTCAATCTATTCATTATTAACATGGGGTGGACAAGAACATGTATTAGGCCAGATGGGTCCCATTCTAAAACAGCCATCGATTACATGGTCACCAACTTAGACAGAAATGCATTTAAAAGCAGTTTAGTGGAATCAATTTTCATCAAGTGGAGTCAAATATTTTTCTAGATTCATCATATTCTAAATTAAAAAACAGTAGATTGACGTGTAAACAAAGTAGTGCATGCTCTGAAGACAACATCCAAAAATTGCATCGCTGTCTCGTAAAACAATACTTTTCATTTATATCTACGAGCGATGTGGCGAGCTTGGGTATAAATAATTCCTTCATATCTCCAGAAATAGTTTGAACCAATTAGAACTCAGGAGAATAGTTTGCAAGCCTATCAACATATCGTTGGATATCGACTACCATTATAAATCAAGGAAACCATTACGAAATATGTATTGGACATTATGCAAGGCAGGAAACCCACATCTCTAAAACTCATATAAAACTATGAAAAAGCAACATTCTTCTAATATATTGAATGCTAAAGGATTGTATTAAACTAGCCACATTAATAACTCCAGTACTACAAATAGAGAAGCATGGAGAATAATTAACAACACTCTCAATAATTATAAATATCTGTAAAAGTAAATGGAAAATTGATTTCAAATTAAAGTCAGGTTGCTAATGAATTTGCTACTATTTTTCCACCATTACTTTAAAAGCATAAAATATTTTTTTTCGACCACCCACCTTGCATCAATTACTCTGCCGAAAACTAGGACTTCATATTTTTTCTGTCGATGCCGCTGATCTACAATACGTTGTCTTAAATATATCCTCAAAAGCTGCACAACAACCGATGGTTTTTCTATTTTAAGAAAAACTCGGCCATTGAAGAACGAGTACAGTATAATCTTGATAATCCGTGGGTTGGTTAAGCCGGCACGTTCAGTAATCCGGCGCTCTAGGTAAACACGTGACTTTTCTTTCCGCTGTCGCGCGTCGCATGTAAACATCGCGCACAGCTGAAATAAAGTCAAAATGATTTCATAAGGGGGACACCCTTAATCTCTGAAAACTTGATTCACGATTCGGACCAAATAACTCTAAAGTAACTCTATTTGTATTCGGAATTTTTAGAAGAGATTTCCAATATATGTGAAGTTGATATTACGCTGTCAAACGATGACATAGCCTGGCTTCAAGGCACAAGCGAGGAAATCCGAAGCAATCCTCAGCTTAATTTGTTCCACAGATGAGGATGAAGCTGACGATGACTTAAATGTTTGAAATCTGCGAACTGAAGCAAACAGTGACGCGTTTAACGTACTTAATATTTTTTTGAAATGGACAGAAGAAAACCCCACCGAAGTTCATGACGTGTTAGTGCGGAAAAGGTTGCAATAGTGTTTATTGCAACATAATAATATAATACTGTAATCGATTAGAAGACTAAATGATCTTTTTAACAGGATGCGTAATACAAACAACCACTTTAATGGTTGGCAATAAACTTAATTGGATTTTAGAATGTGCGCCAGTTCTGAAAGCTTAAATACAAAGATGTAAATGTAATTATTAAATATTTAAATCATGATATAGAATTTATACTTATGTTATATATATATATATATATATATATATATATATATATATATATATATATATATATATATATATATATAATGCATGCATTTTTGGAAACAAGATGTCTAAATCAAAACTTCATCCATTTGTATACTGAGGGCAAGAAAACTTCTATCTCGTTGGTTTGGGGCTTTTAGCTTTTCGAAATTGATGAAATGATTTCAGAAAATTTTATAATTACATTACAACTTCTTCTTCTTCTTTTTCAGACTTTATTCTTCCAATATTGGATATAGTCCTCCCGTTTAACTTTCCATTCTTCTCTGTTCCTCGCCTGACTTAACCATTTCCTTCCTGCTACTTCCCGGATATCGTCACTCCATATTTTAGGGGGGCGGCCTATGTTTCTCCTTCCGTATCTTGGTCTCCATACCAGGATTCTGTGAGACCATCTGTCATCAGTTGTTCGTAGGATATGCCCAGCCCAACTCCATTTCTGTTGTGCCACTCTTTCCATCACGTCCGCAAATCCTGTCTTCTTCCGCACCCATTCGTTCCTTTTCTTGTGGCGTAACGTTATGCCTAGCATTTTCCGTTCCTTTGATCTTTGCGTAACGGCCAGCTTCTTGATGTTCTGTTGGGTAAATGTTGTGGTTTCTGCGCCATATGTGAGAATCGGTGCAACACTTGAATCAAATATTCTCGCTTTCAACTTTCTTGGGAACGTCTTGTGGGTTAGAATAAGATCCAGTTTCCCAAATGCTGCCCAGCCTAGTCCTCTTCTTCTTCTGGTCTCTGCATCTTGATTTTCTTTGCCTATTTTTAGTTTATCTCCCAAGTAGATTTAGCTCTCTACTCTTTCCACCGTGACACCATCGCTGATTATATCAGGCCGGTGTGGAACATCAGCTGTCATGATTTTTGTCTTGCTCATATTCATGTGCAGACCAGTTGATTTGGAGATGTTGTTTAGCTGATTTTATTTAGATGTTGTTTAGCTGTTTATCAACATTGTTTCAAAATCAGAATCTTCAGTGGCCACAAAAACAATATCATCCGCAAAGCGCAAGTGCGTCAGCCTTTTGCCATCAACATTTACTCCTTTGTCCGCCCAGTCTAAGTTTTTAAAGATATTCTCTAGACCTAGTGTAAATAATTTGGGGGATAAGGTATCTTCCTGGCGCACTCCACGTCTGATGGGTATTTTGTCGGAAAAATCTTGTAGTTTCAGCGTCATAGTGGCGAAGTCGTAGATGGTTTTAATTAGCAGAATATCTCGAATCAATGCGACAGTCATCCAAAGCCTCCAAAATAGGCAACATCTCGATGGTATCGAAAGCCTTCTCGTAATCAACGAATGCGAGGAAGAGTGGGATATTATATTCATTGCACTTTTCAATCAATGACTTCATGCATTGTAGATATTCGTTGGTTCTATATCCCTTTCGGAAACCGGCTTGCTCGATGCGCTGATATGCATCTAATTTGCTGCTAAGTCTGTTAGATATTACCCTTAGAAATGTTTTGTAAAGGTGGGAGAGTAGGCTTATTGGTCGATAATTTTTAAGTTCACTTTTATTGCCCTTCTTATGAAGCAGAATTACTACCGCATTGTTCCAGTCCTCCGGAATATTTCCCATCTCCAGGCACTTCTTGAAGAGTATTTGGAGGATTTTAAGTATTGATACGGGTGCCTACTAAGGTGCCCTAAGATTTTTACTTTGTTTGAGAGCCGATCTTATTTCATCTATTGTAATTTCGGGTGTTTCTTCAGAACCTACGTTCATAATTTTTGGTCTTGTTAAATTTCTCCGGTGTTCTTGACGTGATACATACAGTTTACGATAAAAGTTTTCTGCAACTTTGATTTTGATTATTAAAAAAATACATTTACATTACAACATTTGAAATTAGAAAAAATAAAAAAAAGAAAGAAAACAAAGAAAATTACATTACAACCCGTGCAATAGTTCCAGAAATTAAACGAAATCCCTGCCGTGGCAAAATTGGTAGGAATTTCTATAGGAAGAACGCATCCCCCAATTATACCAGAAAATAAATGCTGAATATATATATTATTTTTAGAGATATTTCTATGTCTTCACTTAAATGGACCACCCGGTATATATATATATATATATATATATATATATATATATATATATATATATATATATATATATATATATATAATCAATATATTGTAAAAAAAATTTACGATTTAATGTGTCAGTGTCAAATTCACTTTTACACATGAGTTCAATACTCCATGAGAGCCGTTTGTGAGCCGTTTCGCTGCGTCAAAGCAAACGACTATGAAACTGTCAAGACCTATAGTGTCAGGGGCTGAAGGCTTGCAGTCTTACAAAAAACTAAAAAGCAACTAATAACCGGATGTTAACTTAACTATTGGTAGATTATCCCGGTACGTCCGATAAAGCAAATGAAAATGTATTATTTAAATCTGTACATTTAGATCAACTTAGTTATTCTAGGAAATGTGATTCTAGGAAAGTATGTAAACAGATAGTAGACCTTGTTAGGATCTTACCTTAACTATTTTTACAAGAGAAGAATTAATAAATTACTACTTTGTACTTTACTGATTGCTTAATAATGAAAATTGATAAATATAATTATAAGTAAAATTTGGTTTCCTGCACTTTCGTGTAACGAGAGACTATGTGGGTTGCTAAAACCACTATAACCTGATAAATATTATTAGAAATGAACATATAAAAACCATAGACGCGTTCTGTCTTGTGGCTACATCAGTATGGATTTATCTTCCAATCTCGAATTAAATTAAAATTAAATATGAACTACAACTTACTCAGTAGACTGTTCCAAGGGAAATGGTGACATTTTACATATATATACATTTTATATATGTGACATATGTATACAGAGCAACGAACAGAGATCTTTTAGATCACCATGCATGCTTGCTGTACTATATTGTAGATATGGTGGTGACGACTTGTACTGCGACCATCAAAGATCTATTATACCCACCCTTTTCGTCTAAATGTTGGTATACTTACCCATTTAGAGCTCTAGTCCAGAATCCTTTAGGAATTTTAGGATATGGGTGGGATTCAAGGCCTGCAACTTCAAGCAGTTTAAGCAGTGGGCTCTAAGGTATATTTGTCTCTTGCGGAGCAGTGTTCCGCAGTCTTTGCGCAGATGTATGGGGGTTTCCTTCCTCTGCCGAACCACAAAATCAGCATCTGTCATCTTCTTGGTGTTTTATAAGGTGTTTTCTAAGGCTGCAGTGTCCCGTTAGACTCCTGTCAGAAATTTAAACTTGTTCCCGTTTAGTTTCAGGTAAGCTTTGGTTCTTTTCTGGTTAAAAGATCCCATCATTACTTTGGATTGTCTCAACTCTGAAAGTTCTTTCCAGGTTTTCATCCATTGTTCTCTTACTTCTTCATCTAAACTTTTGTTGATGGTGTTCACACTCATAACGCAAAAGGGTTCCGGACCTATAAAGGGATTACTGGATCCCTTGCTTGCTAGGTAATCGGCTTCTTCATTTCCGTGTATACCAGTGTGTCCTGGTACCAAGTATAGCTCTACTCTATTCTCTCTGCCAAGCTTTTTTAGCTATCCCATACAGTCTCATACCAGTTTGGATCTGATTGTGTATGAACTAATGGTCTTGCTGACTGCTTGGCTCTCTGACCTTATAGCAATTTGTTTTTTGCGATAATTCCTGTCAAGGTTAAATTGTGCACACCTTTCGATTGCGTGTACAGCCCGCCATTCACGATCAGTTTAAACTGATCAGTTGAACTGACGTTTAGAACTGATCAGTTAAAACTGATCAGTTCAAAATGATTTCCCCACTCCCTGGCTTAAAACCGGCCTTCATTTCTCAATTGCCGCGTGCTGTATCTGGCTAATAAATTTCTCCCCGCGTAACTTAAAAAAAATGAGTCGGAATCTGAAGAAGATATTCTACATATGACAATTACTTTAATCAATAAAAAACAACAAAAAAAAAAACGGAATGAAAAAATGGGTAAACAAGAAATAACAGTTAACTCATTAACTCAAATATTAATTTTTTAAATGAGTTGTCACGGAAACCGAGAGACTGGCATAACTATTTAAGAATGGACGAATGTACATATTGCAAGCTATTTTTCTATTAATTCTTCAGTTATTGCACGTCCTGACGCCAGGCCGGTTAAAATACGAACTGAAGCCAACGGATTTATGGTGCGCTCGGTAAATCCGAGGGTTGCCGTCAGTTCAAAATTATACGTTAGGATTTCACACTCACGGTCAGTTTTTGGATGTACGTCAGTTCAACTGATCAGTCGAACTGATCGTGAATGGGGGGCTTACCTCTGCCTGGAAGATACTTGGGAATGTTCACATGGAATCGAAGTATTTGGTGCGAGGTCCAAACACTCCTGCACCAATACCTTCCTTTGTTTTTGAACCATCTGTATACCACTACACTACTACACATTGCTGTATACTTTTTCTCGAAATGGTATTTGCGCATTCCATGTCGTCTTTTGTTGCTTCCAGGCCGGGGATCTTGGCAGCGAGGCTATTCCGGTATCTGCTGCCGATTATTTTACCTCTGGCTATTGATTCCTTGCTGAACCTTAGAATCGCCGATCTCGCGGCGCTCTCCACGATAAGGTGCAACTGAGTCAAATCCAGCAGCAGTTCCATTGCTGCTGTCGGGCATGACTCCATCGCAGGTCTCACTATCATGGTGTATATGCATCGCAGGAATGTGGAGTTACAACCCCACGATTTCACTGCCAGATTTTGGCACACTATAGAGCGCGTTTGGCTTAACCTACCGCTGCTGCTTTATCTACCGTGTGATACCTAGATACCTTATTTCCTGTTTTTATTCCACTTCCCTCCTATCTAACAGTAGTCTAACAGTACTTTTTGTAGTAACTGATATCACCGTGGTTTTGCTCGGGTTGATTCTCAGTCCCATTGTTTGACACCATGTACTAGTTATTTTGAGGCCTCTCTGTACCACTTCACTGAGCGTTCCCTCAAACTTCCCCCTCGCTATGATGACTAAGGCATCGTTGTAACCTTGACATTTGATATCTGGGTCGTTCCGCCTAGCAAGTAATTCATTAACTACCAGGCTCCACACCAATGGTGATAGCACATTTCCGTGGAGATCTCAGAGGAGATCTTGACGGTGTCTCTTCCCCCTTGTGCCGTTGTGGTTCTCAGCATTTTTCCCATCCATTTTGAGATAGAGCTGTTAATATTCCTTCTTTCGAGGGCCGCTTTGACATCCTCGTGCGAGGGGTTGTCAAAGGTTCCCTCTATATCCAAGAAGCCACATACCGCTACTTCATTTGTCTCTAGTGCTGCTTCTATTTAATTTGTCAGCTAATACAGGGCGGTTTCTGTGGATTTTCCTGCCGTGTATGCATTCTGACATTTGTGTAGTGGTGCACCTACCAGCACTATTGTCCTAAGGTAATTGTCGATTACGTTCTCTATAGCATAAAAGATGTTAGACTAATCCGGTATGTATCCAAGCGCTAAACTACTTCTAAAGATTTCTAGAAGATGTCCCTCCTTTTTTGCAGAAAGGCGGAAATTAGTCCGTCCATACTAAAAAATGGGGCCTTAAATTGCTGGAAGTGCCGCTAGCTCATCTGATTCGATTTTCCGTACTGATGGACGCGGCCCTCCTCCAGTCAGCCCGACTTGGTCTCCGCGGTTGCATCAAGCCCTTGGTCTCTTTGTATTTTCTACATCCCGGAAAATGGGTTTCTAGTAGGAGGACAGCTCTCTGCTCTTCGTCCTCCGTGTAGCTCCCATCCGGTCTCTTGAGAGTGGCTCTCATTTCCACTCTGTCCTTCGCTAGTGCTTTGTGCTATCTAGCTGCCACCGGGGTGGATTCTATGTTTTCACAGAAGATCCTAAAGTTTTCTTCTTTTTGACTTCTGATCTCTTTGTTGTAGATGGTAAGCACCAGATTGTAAGAGTATTCTAGCCAATTTCCGTATTGCTTAACTTTGTTGAAAATTCTTCGTACTTTTGCTCTTAATGTAGATAAATTTTCGTAAAAAAAATGTAGACAATGTTTTGTTATGCTTCTTTACAGTTTTTACCGGGCAGCTGGACTCAAATGCCGTAGTTTGGTGGTTTATTTCTCCTAGAGCTTGCTCCAGTACGGTGTAGTGTTTGATACTACCCCGCACTGTCACTTGCTCTAGGTTCTCTTTTAGTTTGGAACTAAACATAAGCTACATAGTTTGGCTGGGGTTTCAAATGGGGTCATTTTTCTCACTCGCTCCTTCCAGTTCAAAATGTATGATCCCATGATTTGACATTGAGGGTTCACTTGAAACTCTTCACTTTTTAATTAATTTACTTCCGTTAGCGCTACCTGCCGAAATAGTAGGGAAAGATGATGCGTTCTAAACCCTCAATCTCGACTTTCGGTTTCGACTTCCGGTTTCGACTTCCTGTTTCCGGTTCCGACTTCCGGCCGCCATTTTCGCAACTTCCAGATGCGCGGGAAAATTAAAAAAATAGACGCGAGGCGGGGAAATTCAAAATTAGACACTGTTGAGTCAAATGAGGTGTGAAGTTGGTTGCAAACATCAACGGGACTAAATACATGAGACTAGACAGACGAGGCTAGAGCCATGGGACTAAATACATCAGACTAGATAGACGGGACTAAATACATGAGACTAGATACATGAAACTAGATACATGGAGTCAGACAGACGAAGCTAAATACATGAGACTAGACAGACGGGGCTAGATACATGAGACTAGATAGACGGGATTAGATACATGGAGGCTAGATACATGGGGCTAGATAGACGAGGCTAGATACATGATACTAGTTAGAAAGAGACTAGAGAGACTAAACTAAAATATATAAGGGATTGTTTAATTCAACTAAAATATATATGTAAAATTTCTTAAACTTGTCTGTGATTCAGATCGTATTAATTATTTAATATAAATAAAAAAGTATTTCAGCAATTAGGTTTAATTTTGAGTGAGAAATGGAATATATTGTTTCTTTTTCAGTTTACGTAATCAGTTTAGTATTTGAAGCTTTTAAATGTATGAGAATTAAATAACATCCAATAATTTTTATTGCAACTTCCACGATAGAAAATGTTTATGTAACCACACGTCTAGATAGGACCGAACGTCTAGCACTGATAACAATCCTATTTCAACCTGTCTCGACCTGTCTGTAAACATATGTGAAACAAATAAATTAAGAAGCGCGGTCTAATTAATTTCTTGAAATTTTCCCGTGTTTAATTTTATAAACGTAATAAGATTTTAATTTCAATAAAGTTTCAGTATTCGGTTAAGCATAGCCGGATGTTTGTGCATGCCAGTGTAATCAATTTCTTCGTTTTGTTTTTCGTATTTGTGTTTATTTCAATCTACTGCCCTGGCTGTGCGATAAGACGCAACCGGATGTTTGTCAGACATACCAATTTCTTATCAGTGGTGCGCGAGCTGAGAAAATATTAAAATATGAAGTGCGGTATAATCAATTCCCTGTTATTCGTTTTTATTTAATAAACACAATGACGTGAAACATCTAGCGGGTATATAAGCAGCGAACTCTCTCATTCTATCAGTTCTTAAGTAAACCTCGTTACGACAAGTCGCCAACTTAAAAATGTTCTGCTGCGCTAAATGTGTGAAAGTGTTTGGAAGGAAGGATGCCCTCTCAAGACATCTGAAAACCTGTGGTAAGTTTAAACATATATTATAAATATCCAATTCACAAGCTAATTTAATTTATAGAGGTAAAAACTAACCACAAATGCGAATTGTGTGCTATAACATTCGCAAGAATGTACGGCTTAAAACGCCATATGAAACAAAATCACAACATCGATGCACCATCTACCTCCAAGAGACCCCTAGAGGCCGACGATTCACCCTCCGCCTCGAAAAAGTTAAAAATGAGCGCACCAACCCCATCAATCCACCGCTGTGATGTTTGCGATCAAGTTTTCCCGACCAGAGCCAAGTACGCTGGACATCTGCGCTCACAACAGCATCTCCAGGTGGCAACTAAACCATATCAGAAAGGTATCACTGAAATTTCTAGCAGTTTTAAGAAACGGGTCGCAACATACAGAATTAATGGGTCAGGGGTAGATATAGATAGCTTTATAATCAATTCGAGGGGCACTGTTGGTAGCGTGATTGAAAACGTTATCAGGTCGTATAATATTCCATTTCTCACTCAAAATTAAACCTAATTGCTGAAATACTTTTTTATTTATATTAAATAATTAATACGGTCTAAATCACAGACAAGTTTACGAAATTTTACATATATTTTAGTTGAATTAAACAATCCTTTATATATTTTAGTTTAGTCTCTCTAGTCTCTTTCTAACTAGTCTCATGTATCAAGCCTCGTCTATCTAGCCCCATGTATCTAATCCCGTCTATCTAGTCTCATGTATTTAGTCCCGTCTATCTAGTCTCATGTATTTAGTCTCATGGATCTAGCCCCGTCTGTCTAATCTCATGTATTTAGCACCCATCTGTCTAGCTTCATCTTACTAGTCTCGTCTGCACAATCTCATTGAATCAAGCCGTAATATGTTTGCAGTAAATTTGGTATACTTGTTTCCCCGCTACCCCCGCAACTCATTCTGAATTTCCCTTATTTCGTTAACCAACCAATTAGCATCGAGATAATTAGTTTAGTAATATCTGCCGCGGCGGATGACGTCATCTACTGAGGGGTAGGCGGTCGGACGGTATCTCCCTTAGGGCACATGCTAGAGCTGTTCTGACACCAGATTTGATTTTTCTCATCAAATGGTTTAAAATGGTTTAGTCTAGTCCGTCTAGTCTTGTCCGCCTAGTCTTGTATGTCTAGTCTTATCTGTCTAGTCTTGTCTGTCCAGTCTTGTCTGTCTAGCCTTGTCTGTCTAGCCTTGTCTGTCTAGTCTTGTCAATCTAAATCCCCCATAATCTCAATTGAATCAACCCCTATCTTAATTTTCACCCCTGACCCCTCATTTTAAATGTTCCCACTATCCAACGTACACGTATCTTGTAGCGTCATCTAGACATTCTCGCTCTGACGCGTTCAGAACTATTTTGCATAGGATTCCCCATAAGGGGCTTTTTGCGTGATTTACATGTATATCTCCATAAGGGGCATCGTGCTAGATTTTACATGTAATTCCCCCATAAGGGGCTAGATTGCATGTAAAACCCATAAGGAGGTGGTGGGTCTAGAACGCATCATCCTTCCCAACTCGTAATATCCAGTACCTCATTTCTGACCTTACTGACAACTGTTCGTATGTTCCCGAAGTTGTACACAATTACGTTTTCTTTAATAAGATATTCTAAAAGGTATTCACCTCTCTTATTACTATCCGTGCTGTCCCACATCTCGTTGTAGGCGCTCGCGTCACATCCCAAGATTGCTGTACTAGAGGATAATATAACATATGCAGAAATTACTGTGTGAGTTTTTAATATTACAAGAAAATAATGAATAAATTACTATGTTCTAATTCGCAAGTTCGGAAGTCCCTATTGGAAGACCCTATAATAAGAATTGCATCTACTTTCATTACAACTCAAAAATAGCCACTATGATTATTCTAAAGCTCAAAGTAAAACAAAACAAAGTAAACAAAATGCAGCTAATACTACATGGGATACTCAAAGGTGGTGGTATGATAGTAAACGCTTACAGGGGAATACTGGCCAGCTTATTCTGAATCTAAAAGCAAATATTCGTTCTCAACACACCTTAACCACCAACCACTTCCGCAAATGTTATACGAGTTATAAACTCGAGAAGGCAAATTTTTTAAAGCACGTGTAAAATTACACAGATTTTAATGAGACAAAATAATCAATTTTCCAATGTGCTTAGGAATTTCCAAGGCATGTTGCATACAATACTTCCTGTAGCAATAGAATTTTTTAAACACATAAAAAATCACGTACCAGTAAATCATTCACAATGATATACGTGTCAACAAAATTCCCAGACGTGCCACCTGTGACACGCATGCCATATTACGACAAATGTAATAGATCAAGTTAGTTATTTTTGGAAAGATGATTCTAGGAAAGTATGTAAAGAAGAGTAGTACAAGAGTAGTATAACCTACAAGATAATTTGTATTTAAATATAAATGATCAAAATTTACAATCTATTAAATTAATTATATTAAATATGCATTCATTTTATTTAAATTGGTGACCTCCAATCTTGAAACTTGCAAGTGTATTATTTACCGCACACGTCAATAAAAATAATATATTTATTATACTTTTTTACTATAGCTAAATATAAATATCATAGACATTCTTTTATATGTATTACCTTAATTTTTATTAATAATGTTCTATTTTCTTTATAATTATATATTGGTACATTGCACAATGAATTTATAAAGCTATTAAAAATGTATTATTTATATCTACATGTGCCGTGTTATACCTAATTTTTATAAATAATAGATGGTTATGTGAGCTTAATTTGTAAAGTAATATCGATCCTTTTTAAAAAAAATGTATGTTATTATTATCAAAGTACATACATTTCAAACTATACACAAACAATTTCATTTTAAAATATTAGAATATATAATGTAACAAAATACATCATTTATAAACACATATTTTCAATTTCTTTCTTTGGACATCTCAATAAATATTTTTTTTAAATTCGACAAAATTAACCCTACGAAACAACGGAGATTGATCCCGCACTTTTATTATATTTATCGGCTATATCAGCTAACGGTTTTTTATTGTTTCAGGCTCCCCAGAGATCGTTCCCGGAGACACTGGTAGGTAATGCATACTAATAAGCAACTTCTTTCGTGACCCCTATAAAAAACATTTATTTCGCACTATCAGCTTTAATATTGATGTTGAAAATCCAATAATAAAATTTAGTAGATATTGATTTAATAAAGCATATTTGACAAGGGTTTAATTCAAAAGAGGAAAGAGTCAAACGGAAAGATTAGACTACACTATTTTAATAAGACTAATATATTGTACGTAATAAATTATTTAATGCTCTATCGGCACCCTTGATGGTTCAGTATCTAAAGGTATTTTAATCACGACCGGGGCAACAATGGGTGGAATTTCAATTGAACGCATCCCCCAATTATGTACTAGTGTAGCAGAAAATAAAAAGTTCATTAATAATTTGATTATTGCCACACTGCATAATGCTAAAAAAGCATTAAAACAATACAATTTTTTTGCCTCACTTTAAGGTTTTATATAAGAAAGTTCACTCGTATTATATAATTCCAATAGAATTTTTAATAAATAAATTATTTTCACGCTCCATTCGACTCACTTTTTGATATTGAGCTGAAACAACTACCTGTTCCTCAAAAATTCACTTTCTGACCTTTGCTCCATTGTGATTCCCAGGCATATTAAACATTATTATACGCTTACCACCACTAGGGAAAAACCTTTGTTGAAATGTTAATCGCAACAATAAATTTCGAGAAATAAAGTGCCCATCATGCTCATAAAAAGCGGATATATCTACAATCGATATATAAAATATTTCAATATTTTTATTAAGAAATCAACGTAGACTTCGAGGTAAAGACACTAGTAAAGGTCCAAGACAGACAAGACTAGATAGATGGGACTACATAGACAAGTTTTACACAGAAAACACTAGACAGACAACACTAAACAGACAACACCAGACAGACAATACTTTTTTTTCTTTTTTATGAGGACGTAGCAAGGACATTCTGTTCAGTTAGCAAGTGGTCCTCCCGAATCGCCAGTATCTCAGTACTACTATAGCAAAACCTCGAGATATCGCTGCCATGCTGTAAGCCTCTGCTTTGCTATCTTATTCGTTATACATCCCCCTTTCATTTTGAGTGCTTAGTGGTTCTAGAAGCCAGCTTTTTATCGATTTTTTTATTTTTTGCGTTCTTTCGTCCAGTTCTTTTTGCGATATAATGTCCCTGATCATGTTCTCCTTAGATGTCCAGTATTTTCTATGAAAGTATTTACTGCCAGCGGCAGGTTCGTCTCTTTCATCCACATGTCGCTTTCTGGCATCGATCTTTCGTATTTAAGCACAGTGTGTTGCGTTGTATCTGCGCTCCCACAGTACACGCAAAGTTCCTCCGGGGCCCTGCCGATTCTATGCAGGTTCTCCTTGAAACATCCGTGGCCGATGAGAGCTTGGATCAGTTGGTAATTGACATCTCCTTGCTGGCAAGTTGCCCAGTTACGTTATGTATCAGTAGTCTCGTTCAGGCTCCTGATTCAGACGCACTCCAGAAAAATATTTTGCCATACTTCAAACATATGGTCATTTGCCTCTCTGCTAGAATTAGGCAATCGATAGGGGAAATCCCGGCGATAACTAGCACGGCGTCCCTCTAGATCGTTCTGTATGCACTGCTAACTCTAATTGCCATTTTCGTTTGTACGGACGCAAGCTTATTTCTCAGATTTACTTTGGCAATTGTCCTGACCCAGATTGGGGCACCGTAAAGGATGTTAAAATGGGCCACCGAGCAGAGTAGCCTTCTTTTACCACTCGTTGGTCCACTGGTATTAGGCATTATTTTTACCAACACTGATGTAGTTTGTAGGGCCGTTGGAGTAATTTTCTTTACATGTTTCTCGAATTAAAGCTTTTTGTCGATGGTGATTCCGAGATATGTAATATATTCTTTGGGTGTTATTTTCACCCCTATAATTTTGAAATTTGTAGGTCCTACGGTTCTGTTTCCTGCTAGGAGGACGGTTTCTGTTTTATGTGGGGGTAGTTTTGAACATTTTCCCTCCAGCCATTCGTTTAATTGTTTGATGGCTATGCTGGCTCATCTCATTATATCGTCTTCTGTCTTTCGCTTTACGACAATGGCTAACTTCTGCGTCGCCGGTAAGTTTAGCCTCAACACCCCATCATACAGAATTTTCCACAGTGTAGGACCCAGGACTGCGCCTTGTGGAACACCATTGCATACCTGGTATTCAGCGACATTCCCGCCTGCTTCTAGTTTGACTACTTCTCTATTTCAAAAATAACTGCGAAGTATACGCAATAGGTATGGGGGAAAGCTTCTGTTACTTATTTCCTCCATTATATTTATCCATGCTGAAGAATGGAACGCATTTTGGACGTCCATAGTAATCAACGCACTAATCCTTCGTGTTCTTTTGGTTCCGGCTGAGGCTTCTTCCGCCATTTTGATGACCCTCATCACAGCATCTATTGTCAACCCTAAACCCCCTCCCTTCCCTAAACCAATATTGCCCGTCTGAAAGATTGTTTCCTCTATTGACTTCTGACTTGATTCTGGCGGCTAATATCTGTTTAAGTAGCTTTCCTGCGACATCCAATAGACATATGTCTCGGTAGGAAGCAGGCTCGTTTACGAGTTTTTCTGTTTGCCTTGTCAGAACATGGTCGCCATTTTTCAATTTTCTGGTAAACTACCCTTTGCCATTATAACATTCATTGCTTCTAAGGTACTTGTCTGGGCCTGGTGATCTGCCATTTCGAAGTGGCTTGCTGGCTCTAATTAGTTCTTCTATAGAGAATTCCCTTCACTTCTTCCTTACTTCCCTTTTGCTTCCGATGGTTTCCACTGTAACTTGTCGTGCGTTTGAAAGAGCACCTTTACTACTTCCGACACCTGCTCCACCTTCAGTTATAGATTCGGGTGCCTCACTTCAAGTTCTCGCGTAGCAATTGCATAGGCATCACCCCAAACATTGGTCTTTATTTTATTGCCCAGTTCTCGCTAGTGTTCTCTTTTAGCTCGGAAGATCTCGGTCCGTAGCTACTTTTTGAATGTAGAGTATAGGTTTCTATATTTTTCCACGGACTCTTGATTTGTTTTGCGTTTACGCTGGCATTTGTCCTCTCTAGAACTGAAATAAACTTCTCTGGTGTACTTTTACTTTTGTTTTTTACTTTCTGCTCAAGTCTGTTCACGAATCTGCCTTCGTTCATGTTTTTTTTGTGCCATCCCCTTAGGAGCTTTCTGTAGGCCGACAATGTAGGGTGATCACCTAACGCTATTTCTTAGTAAATGTACCTATGTTCGCTTAAAATACGGAAATACTGTTCTTCTAATTCGGAAGAGCTACTCCTTATTTTCAGAGGTGGGCGAATTCCCTACATTGCTCACATATAAATGTAGCTCTGCAATGCAGACAAACACAATGTCTCCTCATTTATCGGTAACTGAACACCCCCAATATGGAGATTTTGCATTAAACTCCCCCTCACTACCCTCCGCTTTTTTTCTCTTTTTTCCTAGCTTAGCCCAGCGCGGCTAGTGATAACTCTAGATTATGAATGCTGTCGTTTGGTGATAGGTAGCAGCTATATATAATTAATTTATCGAGCTCAACCCATAAAAAACAGGGTCCACTTCCACAGTTAAACACGGGAATGCTCGGGCTGTTCAGTAAGACAGCTGTAACCCTTTTTGGTCGGCGAACCAGTCTTTTTTACAGTATTTTTGTTAGGTTTACTGATTATAGTGATATCTATTACATTTTCGTAAGCTGTGCTTTTTAAGGAGGTTCGAGCGAATCCCATGTTAATTTTTATTTTATTATTTAACTTTAAACATTGAAGCTTTTTATATATGCAGATCAATACTTTATTTATGTCCTCTCAAAATTTTAAAGTGATCCACCGTTTAATTTATCCGAAAAAAATTCAAAAATGATGTTTTTTCAATTTTTATAGAAGCTCTTATGGCTGACAAGCTAGAATAAAAACTACATACAATCAACTTAGAAAATTGTAAAACACCTTTACATTAAAGTAATGTGACGTTACCATGTAATTATTTAAATAATTAAACTTTTTATTTTGTATCTTGTTTATCGACAATAATTCACATGACGGATGGTTTGATAACGTCGCGAGAACAGCTGAGAGAAAAGAATAACATGGAAACATTGTTATATAGAGAGAAAAAATACTACTCGACTCGACTCAATAACTATTCTTTTCTCTCTCTCTGTACCATAAATTTCCAAGATACCATAAAGCGCTGTAGCCAAATCGTTATCTTACACCGTATAAATGAAAAATAACGAAGCCATTTAAGAACTCTATTTTATTAAATAAACAGTACTTACCAATTTTCAAATTTTGTGTTATGTTATTTTAAATAAAAATGGTGAATTTTAATAACTATTAGGATAATTGAAAATATAGAAAAATTCATACATTATTTTGACTCATTAGTTACCCTCGAACTTCCTTAATGCTGCTCGCCTACGCAGTGCATTTATTTCTATGAACCGTAAGATCATTCCTGGGCATCTTTTTTGTCCTGGCCTCGATCAGCGCCTTCTTGAATACCGAGTATTTGCCCTAGTCTGCTTTGTGGCCCTCCACATTGCAGATTGGGCAAAACTCTTCCTTCTTGCAGTTCTGTGTAATGTGGCCTAAACGCCCGCATTTATAGGATAGGTGTTTCCTGTCTGGGCCTTGGCACTCCTTTTCGAAGTGACCTGTTTTCCAGCACCTATGAGAATTTAATTATGTTTATTCTCTCGAGTATCCCGCACTGGAGTATGCCTACTTTAACTAACGCATCTAGGTCTTTTATATGTAGCAGCATATCTCCTCTTTTCACTGGTGCTTCGGCTGATAAATGAACATATTTCTATTCCTTCTTTTAAGCTTTGGGCATTTCCGCCCTTCACATCGAACAATAGTTATCCCGTTTTGGCTTTTCTGGCTCATGTAATAGCTACTCCAGATAGTTTCAGGTCAACCTTGGATCTTACCATCTTTAGTAGATCTGCGTATGTACTGCAATGGACTTTGACCACCACAACTACCGTTCTTTTGTTCTTTAGTCCTCCTAGGTTTATTTATCGCATTACATCGGTAATTCGTTTACCTGAAAAAAACCTGCCCCTGTTGTTGTTTCTTGGTATGTGGTTTGGTTGGATAGTATACCCTTATCTATATTTCAATGTTGGCGAGTATACATTCTAGCGCCTTTTTGGTTGTTTGCCAATCGGATTATAGCTAGCTTATTCCACCGATTTTGTTCGCTTATCCGCTTCAGCTTCTCCAGGCACGAGAACAAGTCTTTTTCCTCTGTCTTGTCCGTTGGAGATTTCTTAGTGATGTCGATAGTATGTTTAAGGTATACCAGTGTACTAACCGTTGGTGCCTGCCTTCGAGTTTCCTCTGGGCTTGCATAGACCTCCGTTAGTGCGCTTGGCACTCCCTGGTCGGGGTACATGCTCTCATCGACGCACCACACAATGTCTTATTCTGAGGTTATCGCGAGCGCACGTCCATGGCCCTCCTTCACTTTTATGAAGGTTTCGCGGGGACATTCTTTCCCTGCAATGTTGATGAATTCATCGATGTCCTGCCGTTTGATATGTGGTCGCTCAATTCTTGTATTTCGTCTTCTTCCTCGGTGATATTTAGTTGCTTGTTGGCGTTGCAGGTTGTAGCACGTTGGTCCTCCATGTTCGCTGCATTTGTTTGGACTTTGACGTCGAAGGTTAGCTTCTCGACCGGCTCGAAGTGGTGCTGCTCCAACCAGACGGTGACCTAGTCGCACGAGAAGACATTCTCGTTGCAATCTCTTTAACTTCCTTTTTGGTACTTGGATTAGCCGGAATGGCTTTTTCCAAGCCCTCCACTTGTTTGGTCAGAGTTCCGATAGTCTCCATGATAGTGAAGACAATAGGGCACTCCGTTTTCTTGTAAGGCTGGGTGTCATGAGTGGAAAGTCTATCTGCCACTTTGCGTATTTCTTGTAGCTTCCCCTATGGATTGGCTCTTCATATGTCTCAATGCAACCACGCTTTTACCAGCTTTGGTAACAAAAGACAAAAGACAGACAAGACTGGACGAACTAGACGGACGACTAGACGAATTAGACGGACGTCTTTATAGTAAAAAGTATGTTATTCCAAATGCAGTGCTCAGCCAATAGACCTTTCCATATTTGAATTTTTTTGTGCGCATGCATCAACCTCCTCAGGTGTTTTCGGGCACTTTTTTTACATATAGCCTGTGAAAAAAACAAAATGTAAACTCTCATATTCCCTCCTTTTAAACACGATGGACGCACATGCACTTAACTAATCGTATAAAGGTCTATTAAGGTCATTATAAAAGTTATATTATATCCATTTAAAATATAAATACAGCAAAATACGTGAATAAAAAGGCTTACATTTAGTTGATCAGTATGATTGTCCAACTGACAAGTAAAAAAATAAACATATTTTCAGTAGAAAATTTAATTTGATCAGCATGATTTTCCCAGATAAAAATTAATCTTTGACTGGTAAAAAATATGATATGATATGTAGAAATACTATTTGATCAGTTATTTTGTTCAGTAATAGATTCCATGTTGATTCTTAAAAAAAACTTAAGTTTAATACAAGTTTATGATATGTATTTTTTTCAATATTATCAGGTATAATAGTGAAATTGAAATGCAAATGAAAAATTAATGATTTGAGGGCGGAGCTTACTGATAATACCATAATATACCAAAAAAAGATGTACGGCATAGACCATGTGGCCGGTTCTTTAATTTCCTGCACTAATCTCTAAACGAAGGAATTTTAAATAAATAATATTAGAACAAGTCCAGTTATAGTATTATTTGAAAATGTAAACGACAAAATAAACAATGAAAAAATAATTTTCAAACTTAAAAAGCAGCCCTTTAAAACTAAAAAAATATTGTCTGAAGTAGATATAAGTCCTAGACTATATATTATTACTATTGCACAATAAGAGCTTTTTTGCCTTAAACGGACGACCTATCTAACAATTGCTTTGAATACTTATATTTCGGGCTTGTGGTGGTGGTTTGACGTTTTTAAGCCTAATGACTACACCAGTAATATTACACACTATGTTTTATTATGTTTTTTGATTTTAAAATGGGCAATGACAATTTCCTTTAATCCATTCATCCTGAGAAGTTGACATGATAGTTATCTAGGATGAAAATGCCTTATTTATAAATATGTCGAGCCAATTGTCGGAGCAACTTTAATTTAATTATCCTGACTGATGGGTTGAATCCCCTGCTGGATTTTCGTAACTAATTACACTCTCCTCTTGGGCGAAAATGAGGACCGGTTTATTATTTTTAGTCGACTGATAAGTATACTTATTTTAAGTATACTGATAAGTATACGGCAAGAGAATGCATTTCGTCTCGACGAGTTTAGCATTGTTCTGCGCATACCCCCACTTTATTTCGAGTGCGCGGTGTTTAGTTGTCCGTATTTGATAAACTGACGCATATTTCTTAACTCAAACTAATCTGCGCGTACCTCACTTGCCCCACATACCTTGGCGCAGTACAGCTTCATTCTCTCGCCGGACAGAGTATAGATGTCCACAAGCGCAATGTAATTGTCGATATTTTTTTTCAACCCAGTTTTGTAGTAGTTCGACCATTGTTGAACGCTTTCAAGAGCAACCGATAGAAAATGGGGTTCAATGGAAGGCGTTCCCGGAGGGTATGAGCGTCTTTTGTACCTTTATTAAATCCTTCTAAGCCGTTATTAGTACTTAGTACATGTTACATTACAGCTTCGCACCAATTACTATTATCGGACAGCCACTTTCTTTCAAAATAATTCAAAAAAGCTTGCTCCACATTTCAAGTTTAACAGCTTTTTCTAATATCTCTTTAGAAGATGAAAGTTGAAGAGTGTTAATATCACTCAGAATTGGGGAACGTTTTTTCTTCACGCTCCACGCTCCATTACATCACACTCCACGCGCTTTTGAACATTCTTCCTCATATGCGCCCAACAGATGAATACCAACTTATGAGTTCCGAAAATCTCTATGGAGGAGTTCCGAATACTTTTTCGCATATCGACATGTTAGGTTAAAATTTGTTATCAAATAATTTCTGTGATGTGGCAACAATGCTCTAAAAAGAAACTCGAAATCTTCCTTCTTCTCAATAGTACAGAGAGACAAAAAATGTGAATTTTTTTTCCAAATTTCCAAAGTTTTTGGGTTACTCCAGCGTAAATTTTGGAACTGTTGGCGCAAATATTCATTAAATTTCTAGTTATAAAAAATCGAGAGATGGTTTCCTCTTCCTCAAACTTTAGTTCGTATTGTGCGACGAAAGGTATATATATGCAAGTCTTGTGGAATAACATAATTTTTGAGTAGCCATGCTTCTAATTCTACAAAGCATATTTGTGGTGAGCGAAATTTGGATTCTTGCAACTGATGCAAGTAGTTATCTAATTGTCTTTTTTGTGGAAGCTTCCTGATATTACTATTATTGGACAATTCTATTAAAATGGCCTTTGGCTTTGCTTTAAGTAAAAAAGTTTTTGTATTAGCAACTTGGGTCAATCCCAAGAACGCCTTTTGTTTCAATAGTGTCAAGATCATTTTCTGATTTTGTCTTAAGTAAATGTACTTCATGCGTTGTTGAGTCATACTGAAGATACATTTTTGCAGAACATTTTTGCCCACGAAGTTTAGCCCGATTACAAATTGTGTTATTTAGTTTATGTTAAAAACTCAATAATAGAAAATAACCTCTTTACACCTGTATTTATTTATAACAATCCAATCTCTCATAACTCTCCTCTTTTGTGATAATTCTCGATTTTGTCTATTCTCAGAGGATGATTCCGATGATTCGTATTCTGCGACTAGACAAGTATTATGCATCCTAAAAGCCTGGAGAATGAATGCAAAAAGTATTTGTAAATACAATAACTTACCTTGTAAAATTATATAATTTATCTCCCCGCAACACAAGGCACTTACTGGTACAGCTATAAGAATCAAGTGATTTTCAAACTGAGTAGTATTTTTTTTACTTGTGCAGTTCAATATTCTGTGCCACAATTAAAATATAATACGTAACAAACGCACATCCATTGAATCAGATCTAAAATTTCATAAATCAAAATGATTAACAACTATTTAAAGAATATTTTACTAATCATCCAGTATTTTAACGTGAAATAAATAATTTTATCTTGCCTGTAAATAGTTTACTATTCATTCAGTTTTATTGCTTAATTATTTATTAAATGTACACTCAAGTTGTTACTGATCAAATCGTATTTTTACTGATCAATTAAATTTTTTCGGAATAAAAATAGCACATTACTTATGTTAAAATAAAGTATTTAGATGTTATATTAATACGTATATTTTGTATTATTTCGTAGGATGCAAATGTTCGTGAATTAGAGTATCTGAAGCAATCTATAGGTGAGTGTTCTTTATATCTTTTGAAACAGCATAATCAAATGTAGGTTTTTAAAAAACCTACATACATATATTATAGGGTCTTTCAACTGTTATGCGTCAATTTTGTCATTTAATTGTATTTCGGTTTTGAAACGTTGTGTTGTTATTAAGCTACGATTCTATATTGCTATAGCACCCATTGACTCATCCAAAAGAACTCAAAGAATACTCAAACAAATGTATTCTCGAAATTGGTGCTCTGTAAGTCCGACGCTGCGCGAACTTCGTGATGTTTACGCTTGTAATGATCGTCCAAACAAGACAACACATGAATGATTCATGAATAGATTTGAGGAAACTGTGTCGGTTTGAAAACGTAGCTGCTGCCGCTGAAAGTGTGCGTGAAGACCGTCTATTTTTCTTCGTTCACAACAACTTTCTGAGACCACAACTTGTGAATTTTGCGAAGCGACTGGCATCTGTAACCTCATAAGAATCAATTGATACAAGAACAGAAGTAACGAGACCACGCTTCCAGTCGCACGTTTGCAGACTCGGATTTGGAATCCCAAACTTTTTGTGGCCCGCAGTAGGCGATATTAGCAAAGAGGACATGTGGTTCAAACACGTTGGTACCATGTGCCACACAGCGGGTGATACCCGAGAACAACAACCAGAGAACAGCACTAATCGAACAATAGCGGAAAGCCAGTCCGACTTACTGAAGAAAGTCATTCAAAACTGGAATGCAAACGCAGCCATAGAGGCCATTTGCATGATACAATTTTTAAAATACAATAGTATCGAATGTTGTTTGCAAATAATTTAAAGATTCCACCATATCTCACACACAAATTTATACCATCAAACCTGTTTTTATGCGGATTATTTTTATGCGAATTCGAAATAGCACGGTTCGAAGAATCGACTAATTTCAATTTTACTTCTTCTACCTATACGTCCGACGCCTGTGCATTGAATCCGATTTAATATCAGGTCTGAAATTGTCTGCTGTATTTCCAGCACCCAAGTAATGATTGGTTGATGGGATTTTTAAGAAGATTCTGCTTGCACATTGTCAAAATTCTCAATCAAAATTTTCATCTGCAGATGAAATAGCTGCTAAAGAATTTGTTCCGAAAATTGCGAAAATTATAGAAGATGGAAGGAAGATACACTCCCCAACAAGTTCGGAATGCCGATGAAACGGGCCCATTCTGGAAGAAAATCGAGTAGATCATACGTGGTCAAATCTGTATGACAAGTTGGAGGATTTAAAGCAGCTAAGAATCGTGTGACCTTACTATTTTGCAGCAATGCTTCAGGTGACTGTTGATTAAAACCATTGCTAATTAATAGAGCTCTAAAGCCAAGACTAATGAAAGGCATAAATATGAAAACATTATTAGTTCATTGGAGTCAACAAGAAGTCCTGGATGACAAAACATATGTTTACTGAGTGGTTCAATGATTGTTTTATCCCAAATGTTCGACGTTATTTGGAAAAAACTAATCAGGAATTCAAAGTTTTATAGATTTTAGAAAATACACCTTGGCCATCTCTGGCAGAATCACCCTAATGTGGAGTTTTTTTCTAACATCTATTACGACTACATTGTTAAAATCACAAGACTAAGGCATTATTGCTATATTTAAAAGTCATTTTGCAAGGAATTCATTTCATTACATTCTGAATGAACTTGAAGGAGATGCAGAACTGAATGTTATTGCTGCATGGAAGAAGTTTTCTAAATTGGACTGTGTCAAAAATATTGAACTGGCAACATCAATATTGAAACAATCAACCCTGAATGCATGTTGGAAGCGTATTTGGCCAGCATGTGTTAAGAGCCAAAAACCAACTTCACAACATGACATTGTGTATGCTGATATCATTTCTCTAGTGCATTGAGTTGAAACATAACTTTAAAATTAGAAAATACAGACAAATTTAATTCATCTGAGGGTGAGAAGGTTTCGAGGATTTGACACCTGCCCGCATTGAAGAAAAGGTAATTGACAAACCCCTTGACGATAATGAAATAATAGACACTATCCTTGTACCTTCTGATCATGAAGCAGTTAATGACGACGAAGAAACATCCCTCACAATCTACTAGCCAGTGAATTAAAATATTATTTTCTGACACACCATCCTCTTGTCGAAAGGGCTACCCTATTCAGTCGTGAATTGACAACATGCATGTCCGGTTACCAAGAATTGTTCAATGGCTTAAATAAGAAGCAGAGACAACCACTGATTTGAACAGAATTCTTGTTAAATCAGAATGAAAATGCAGGAATCAAGAACACTCAAAAGAAGAATGATGAAACTTCCCTTGATGGCAGTGATATTATAGTTTAAAAAAAAAGATTAAGAGTAATATTTGAAAGTGACAGTGATTGAATTTTTATTCTAATTAATTGCACCAGATTTAGTTTTGTTACTGATGGTTCTCCTTTATTTTCTGCATATTTTATTAAATCTTTATGTGTTATCAAATCTTTATATTTTATTAAATCTTCATACTTTGAGCAATAAAAATAAAATAACATTAATAATTTCAAATAAAATGACCTGTTTATCGTACATTTTTTCGAACTCAGGAACCAATGTATCGATTTCCCATATACAGTATGTTTTTTTTTTATGGGAATTTTTTTATGCGGAATCTCCTGGAACCCTGATCTGAATCCCCTGAATCTGTCGCATAAAAACAGATTTGTTGTTCTGTATTTTCTAATTGTAAAGTTGACGCGCGCTTGTTGAAAGACCGTTACATCAAATAATTCGTTTGTTGTTTAGTTTAAAAATGTTACTTAGATAATCACGAGCAGCGCAAGTAAAAATTAAAAAGCCGCACAGCAGTGATTAATGATGGGTCGAACCTTAATAAAAAATAGTGTTTTTCATTATTGCAATTAACCGTCGTGCTGACGATTCATAGTAGATAATAAATCCCCAAAATTAAATCTTCAAAACGAAGGAAAATATTTTTCTAATCTAAATCCACTTTGTATCGATTCGACCTAGCCATATATTATGTTTGCACATTTCGTTTCAGCGGTTAAAATTAATTTTTGATCGACAGGAAAAACCCTGGAAATGATGAAAACTCACTCTTCCCTCTATACAGACTTCAATGGACATAAAGAGGCTCATTCCAATTCGAGGTCGGAAGGTAAGTTTATCTAACATTTTTATTTACATAAAAATCCTCACGATTCCTTTTATCAAGAATCACCATATAACCTCCCATTGCGCAGGCTTAATTAATAAACTAAATAAAATCAATCAAATCAAAAGATTATTAAATCTTTTGATATACATAAAAGTACACACAAAATTTGTCGAACCTGCTAATAATAATAAATTAAAAATATAATAAGTAAAATACAGTAGGATTGAAAGTAACTAAAAAATTATTTAAATCAAATCTAACAAATAGAAGTAAGATATTCAAGAATTTGACATAACTAAAAATTACTTTAAGTTAGAGTTAAAAAATCAATACCATAAAATCTTCTTTTGAATAGAAACAGCTTTTAAATGTCCTTTAGTTTATTTCTTCAATTTATAATTTTGTCCTTCTTTTATATCATCCACACGGATATATCAATCCACTTCATCCCTCTGCGTTTCCTATTGTTTACTTTTCGTCTTGCATTATTTTTGCAACTTTATAAACTATTTACGTTTTCAAACACGTCTTCAACAAAGCGCCCACTGGCAGTCTTGAAACTTGTTATTTCTTGCACAGGATACTATTTCCTCTTTTCATTGCCTCAAGCTATTATTTTAATCTCTTTCTTTTCGTGCGTACTTCTAGATCTTTTGTAATTCTACCAGTTACTGCCTTTCTGCCTTTTCGTAAAAGATAATATTTACTCAAGAGGTATTTAAACAATTAAGAGAGAGATTATTTCAACGTCGATACTTTTCGCCATTGAGTGTTAGTGCACTCCCTGCCTCATATTTAAAGAAATAAGATCTAAGAACTCCTACCACAATTTACACCATTAACCGCTATTTTATGGGGTGTAGACTGCGGACTACAGATACTTGAATTTCCCTAAAATTGCATATTTTGTTTATCACTTTTTTATTAATCTGTTTAGGTGGATTAATTGAGCCTCGCTACATATATTGAGGTTAGGAATAAAATATCTATTTTTTATTTTAGATTATTCAGATTTTTGAGGCTCACCTCATATTTTTTAATATCAATATTTAGTTTGTTTTTATTGTAAAAATTTTGTTTATTTATAATCAGTTTTGTATTCAAAAGCTGTGTTTTAAATTCAAAAATTATACTTCTGCATGTTTACTTAGAATCACACATATAGAGATTGTCGGCACGGTATCGAGCGCAAATGTGAATAAGGAGTAGTCATTTAGTCCGTGTTTGTTCTCTGTTAATCCGTTGTAAATCCTTAAAATGAAATATTTAATATATAAATTATGAGATTAATTTAATATTTAAATTAAGAGATTAATTTTAATTATATTAAACCTTCTTGGACCTCCAAGGAATTATCAATCATGGAAGATTGTGCAGAGTGTGATGTAAGTGCCTCAGGTACACATGAAGGCAAAAGCAGACATTTGGATTCTGGGGAGTCTGCAGCATTACACAGAGACGACTCAGAGCGTTTCCGAACCTCAAACAGGATTAAATTTAGAAGACCTAATTACATGGCTGCATTTAATATTAATTCTCTTTTACAAACTGGAAAATTAAAACATCTTACTGACACCCTCGGAAGGCGCAATATTATCCTAACGGCTCTCCAAGAAACAAGTTTCTTGTAGGAAAACTGTTTAGATTCTAAAGGATTCAGAATTTACAAAGGAAAAGTAGGCAAAAGAATAATGAAGAACACATCAAACCTTGGAACTGATTTCATAATAGCCAAAAACATTTTGGATTCAATTATTAGCTTTGAATTGCAATCTGAAAGACTATCAACTGTTAGTTTTAAATCTGCTAATAGAATTCTTTCCGTTGTAAATGCGCATGTCCCTTTAAACGAAAACAATAAAAAGAACGAAAAAAAGTGGAAATCTTTTAGGACCAATTAGATGATGTTATCCAAAAAAAGCCGCAAAAAATAGTGTCATACTTATGGGGGACTTTAATGCCCAAGTAGGGAAAGAAAAGAAGTACAAAAACATTGCCGGAAGTACCCAGTACATAATAGGACGAACCAAAATGGTATTAGATTAATAGAACTTTGCCAAGCAAATGGCATGGTCTTAAAATCCACAGCGTTCAAACAATTACGAAGGATACAGAAAACATGGATCTCACCCAACCCGCTTTTGGGAGAATTTTGAATGAAGAAATAAAAAATGTCAAAGTACCCTACTCAGGGGTGCTAAGTTAAATTCTGATCACTATCTTCCTAAAATAAAACTTATCCCCAATAGGAAAATCTGCACTAACAGACTAAAACATAGGAAATACGATCCTGAAAAGATAATGAACTCAAAAGAGTTTTCAATCGCCACTGCAGATTTACAAAATCAAGGCTGGTATCAAATAAACGAAAGTGTAATAATTAAAGCAAAACAACTTGCTCTATTAAATAAAAACAAAAAAACATACGTGGTTGACGGGAGAGTCTCATTGAACTAAGAAGGAAAGCATAGTACCAGTGACAATCAGAGAAAAACGACCATAAAGCCAAAATTTCTTAGTTAGAAAATTAGTAACTAAAAATTTTAACATTATCAGAAAAGCTGGAGATGATCACATGCTTATGCAAATTAATGAAGACTTTCACTGAAACAAAGTACGCAACTTTTATAAGAATTTTAAAAACGAATTGAATAATAAAGAGGAAAATGTTGCCCATAACAACAAAGACAACTGCAAAGTATTAGCAGAATACTTTGAAAATCTCCTTAACTGTGAGGAACCCATAGAAAAGATGGACTTTCATATATCCACATCAAACCTCTCAGAATCTCCATCCATTGAGGAACTCACTCGATTGAGGAACTCGATGACATGGCCTTACTAGCTGAGATATGGGAAGATGCCAAGTAACAGATCATCGAACTCCAGAAGAGACCAAAAAGACCAAAATAATGACGAATATAAAGAACCCAGCAAAAAAGCTTGAAGTTGGCAACCAATGCATAGACAACGTCAAAGTATTCAAATATCTGGTGGAATTGATCATCTGGAATGTGCTAAACAAAAGCAATGGAATCTAGTAGAAATAAAGTTGAAATGACCTTCCGATCTACGAAGGACACTTATAACAAGAAGTCTTTCTACTGGAATACCGAGATAAGACATTATAACACGGTTAATAAGCCTTAGATGCAGCCAAAACATTGTCTCTCACCACCCAGGGACTGCTTGAAAGGCTGGAAGTGAAGGAAAGGAAGATATTAAGCAAAATCATAGGCCCCAAATTTCATAACAACAAATTAATCCATGCCAGGAACGAAACTCTGTACCAAAAGAAAATTTCTCGGACACAATAAAAAAAACGGAGAATTGATTTTTTGGGCACATGCATCCTGCAAATGAGTTCAAAGAGTTACCAAAAAATCTTCGACCACTTTCGTAATAAAAAAACAAAACCTCTTTGGTTTAAGGAAACTGAAAAAGACCTCGTGGAACTCCACCTTACATCTTCCATGCTCAAACACGATACAGGCAAAACCATCACCAAGGATAAGAGGCAACGGTTCCAAGTTAAATTTAAACAAAATCGTACGATCCATATTTCTGCCGAAGAATGGGAAGAAGATCTGAAAGGATGAGGCAATACTGGGCTAAAAGAAAAGCTCAAAACAATAAAAAATTATTGATTGCCGTACCCAAAAGTTGGGTGAAACAAATAATGACGAATAGATTAATTATTCAAAGATTTTTACTGAAATGTCATTACATATACCATTCCGACATTTGAAGATCAAGGGCCAGCGGTAATAATGGAATAAAGCCTCCACATATTATTACGCTTTAATAATCTGAAATAAAGGAAAAATCAAAATTCAATTGACTCAAGGATTGCGTAGATAAAAATGCTGAATGAAATTTTCTAAATTCGTATGTACAATTTTTTAAGTTTCTGCAAAAAGTTGCAAAGTTTGGAGTACTAATTGACGACAGCTCAAAGGCGTATCGAAAATCTCTAGTTTACATACAAAATCTCTACACGTCGTCTTATTTGTATTTCTTGCACCAGTTTTTTTCTAGCGTTTGTGTAGCTACTAGCTGCCCTCAAAGCCAAACCCCTAATTAATATTCTAAAAAAAGTAATTAATCAAACTAAGCTTGGTTTAAAGTCGAGGTGTCCAACCTTTTTGTTTCTCTGAGTAGTATACTTTCACAGGTATATTACCATAACTTAAATGCAAAAAAAACATTATTCAGCAATATTCCATCATTCACACATTTTCCAAGTTTTTGAAAATGTTTCACAAAAATTAAATTTGTATAAGGGTTTATGACTTTGTAAAACTTCTTTATTGATTTATGCCGTTGAAATAAATGAAATAAAAATATTGCCAGTTTTGATTTGGGCCGCGTTTTGAGCCACATGCAGCCACCGGGACGTGGGTTAGACGTCTCTGCTTCGGAGGGTTTCTAATAAAATTATCTATTAATTTCTGAATTAAACTGTATAATTAGTGACAGAACACAGAAATAAACTATTATTTTATCAAATAGCGTTTTAAAAATTCGACTTAAAATAGAGGAAAGATTTTAAAAACAAATAGAAACAACAATAATGACTTCATTGACTCAAGGATTGCGACAATGTATGCGTTTACTTGCCTTAATATGTATTTTTGCATGCTCTTAAGCAAGTTTCAGAAACTTAAGAAATTTAGATGGATGACTGCGAAGCGCTCGCGAAGTTACAACATGAGTAATTCCATACCAGTTAATAATGAATACATTATGTTTTTGTTAATTATGCAAAATCTTCATAATGGCAAATGAAAAATAATGACAGTAAGCTTATTAAGAGCTTAAAGGTGTATGAAATTAAATTATAATATGAATAGCCTTTCATAATTTCTTAATGTACGCAGAGTTTTATAATTTCTTTATGGAAGCAAATTCGACAAAATATTACTTTGAAAAGAAGTAATGACTTTTCTCGGAAAGCGTCTGTTTTCCTTAATGAATATTATTGAGCGACCATGAGGTGGTAACTATATTTATACTCTAAATGGATTACAGTTAAACGAAATTACTCTACTGGGTTTTACAATAGCGGCGATATAATTTGAGGATCAAGACAAAGAATAAACAAGACAACCCTATTTATGTTAGCTAGGTTAGGTTAGTTTAAATATCATTAATTGCAATTGTTTTCAGAATATACTGACAGTTCACCATAGAAAAATTAACGCGAACAGAATGTTAGGTAATTAAGCAACAATTTTATAAAAAATTATCAATCTTTGGTGAATATTCATGTGAAGTGTGTACTTACACATGAACACATGAAAATGGTGCTCTACATAATCCACATACTATGTTTCGCTATTCATTGAATCGTTGAAATGGATTGGATCTTTCTCTTCAGGATACTAATCCAGCAATTAATAGAAACAGAAGAAGTGATACGAATATTACTGCAGCAAGATTTATAGAAGGTGCAAATTTATCGATTTTTCAATAAATTTTCGCTGTTCTCAAGAAATACCCGGCTAGAAATAGAGTGAGGCCTGCCGAAACATCTAATCGAGCCTAAGGAGATCTTCCGAACTGTTACCGAACTGGGATTCGAATCTTGTCCCGTCCTAATTAAGAAAACCTAACTTTGACGTATCCTTGGAAGTCCTAACTTCCACCTAATTAGGAAAGCCTAACTTGGACAAATCTTTGGAAGTCCTGATTACAACCTAATGAAGCCTTCCCAACTGTTCCCGAACTCTGGCAAGCTTCATTCGAATCTTGTCCCGTCCTAATTAAGAAAACCTAACTTTGACCTATCTTTGGAAGTCCTAACTTCCACCTAATTAGGAATGCCTAACTTGGACAAATTTTTCGTAATTACAAACTAATGAGGACTTCCGAACTGTGACCGAACGTGGTGAGCTTCGTTTAAACCTTGTCCCGTTCTAAATAAAAAAACCGAAGCACGCTATGCCGAAGAAATTTCAAATTATATTGCTATTATGAAAATCAAGAGTAAAATTAACTTTATAAATCTTTAGAATTCCTAACTAATATTGGTGCTATACAAGCATACAACCTTATATGGATAACCAAAAGTTTATCGAAGTTAGGCAAGCGAGATTCGTTTGTTATAAGAAATGTATGTGGCCATGGTCATGGCCTAACTTAAATATGAACCATACCACTTTCAGTTTCAATATGCAAGCGTCCACACGCTTGTCCTTCCAAAAACAATTACTTCAAATACTTTACAGTGCATCTAAAATCTTCGTATTGTTTTTAAATTCACTTTTAACTTGCGTTTTTATCTAAACATGTTTCTTATTATTCATTAACGATAAAAGTTATCGGAAACGTGAACTTGTATCAGTAGTCGGCTTCGTAGTCTACAAAGTTAGAGTGTTTTACAACTACAAATCTGGAGGTCCAAAGTTCGATCACAGGAGCGAGTGGCGGCTGTATTTGTACCTAGGTTTCTGGACCTATAAAGAGAAAAATGTGGATAAAATACAAAAGATCACCTGACCGCAGTGTTTGAAGGGTACTTAATAAGCCGGTATCCACATTGGACTAAACTTAAAAAAAGGGGATCAGTTGATAAAATTATGTCCTAATTTATAAAACATTGTGGTGACTGGTCCGTCCACCGTTAAGAAAAACAAGAAAGGAAAAACAAATTTAGAACGCAAAGAACAATAAAATAAATTTCAAGTTTTATACAATATTTTTACAATTTTTATATTACTAATCCTTATGTAGCCTAGTGAATATTTACTGACAAATAGTTGTAAATATACCACTTATTACAATCCCTATATAATATGGTCTCATATAAAGAGAGTTACGTTACGGTTAATGTTTTTTTTTTAATAAAAATATTTGTTTTAAGTTAAAGTATTTATGTTTCTATCGAAATGTATTGCTTTGCTTACTTATCCTTCTTTATACTTATCCTATAATTCATTTAACTAATAAGCAAACTTAAAACAAACGGAACACAGCCTGAATATATAAATATATTCTGCCTTTCCGGAGGTCTATAAAAATTATTGAGTCTTTTAGGACTACCAAAATAAATCTCACATGAAATTTGTAAGTTAATTGGCAGCTTTCATACAACTTCGTGGCACTAAACAAAATCCATAAAAATGACATTATTTTTGAGATCATGTCTTACCGATACCTTAAGTGGATAGCCATCTGTGGACGCGTTTCGAGATTTATCTCTCATCAGAAAAGCTTTGCTTCCATGAACAATAATTTGTAAACCATTCACTTGAAAACCCATGCGGTGTTTAGGGTTAGATATTTATAATTTTTACATTTTGTGACTGAGACATGAACTTAGCAGGTATATTGATTGAACTGATAAGGTAGAATTGGTGAAACCATGCTACGTTAAAAACACAATTTTAACCTCGCTTTCTTCTTCTACTTCAGATAAGGTCCAGATATACGTAATCCAATTTTGAACTGGAAATTTTACCCAAGACATAAACACCTTGCTTTATTGTATTAGCGTGAATATTTTTCCTGTGTTATTCTGCAAAATATGTATAAGAAGGTTTTTTTTTGATATAAGAGGGGTAACATCGTCGGAGTGCGAGAGAGGAGCTGTCACCGAACCCAGAGAGGAGCTGTCACCGGGAAAACTTTACCATACGCGGGATGGAAATCACTGAACAGACCAAAGACAGGAGTGACGCGCTGCAAATCGAACAGGATGCGATGGCGATTGCCTGTGGATGATGAGCTGTGTGATTGCGGGGGGCTTCAGAGCGACAGCCACCTTCTCAGTGTCCCAACATGGGAGAGGCATGCACGATGGAGGACCTAATTGTGGCAAATGACAGGGCGATAGATGCTGCCAACTATTGGAAAGGAAGGGCCTGAACGTAAACACTGGTGTCTCAGACTCGGAAGCTTACTGGCACACAATAACACAGCAAAAGCCTTTTGCTCGCTTTTAACAAAGGTTGCTAATATTGGACAGAAGACTAATACTGGTTTTCGAAAGTGGAAGGTATTGATAGTTCCACTGTAGTTTTAATGGAACGTAATGCTGGTGGGATCCATGCAAGAGCAAAAGCCACGCCAACAGATTCAACTCAAATTTCTATACCTTACAACTCCAGCCCCTTAAGTGAATGATGGCCTTTCATGGTGCCTAATAATGGCATGATATGCTTAAGGATATTTGTTGAACTTTGTCAATATCCTCATTGGTTATCAGATGTAGTCTCACCTTAGTAAAATTTAGTTAAGGAATATAGGCACATTCAACTCTGTTACCATCTTAACAGCTCTGTTTCGACGCCCTAGTAACAGATTTGTGTAGTAACAGAGTAGTAGATTTTACATTTCGTAAGATATAAGTCTCAAAGTAAAGCTTAAAGTACACTTTTTCTTTCATATTTATAATGTTTACCTCCTTTGCTATATACTGAACGTAAAATAATGAAAAATAAGTTGATTTACTTACATAAATAGGTAGGTAACAGAGTGGATGCACAATAAAAATACGCAGCCTGTTCAATGCTGCGAGGAAGATTGACACCTCTTGTATCCCACCCCCGGTCTATCGATCAACGTCAATATCAATCCATGCATACCTCCCAAGCAAGATAGTACAGAGTCAAAGCAGCGATATCTCTATTTTAATTTACAATTTACTCTGTAACATAGTGTTCCGACACTTTTACACTATACGCGGGACCAATTTTTAAAATATAGTTACTTATTACATTTTGATACTTACCGGTTTTAAGAAATATTTCATAAATAGTAATAATACTCTTTTTATGGTAATATATTTTAGGTAGTCTGATATAGTAGAAAACGAAATTATTTCATCTTTATTATAACGGAGTGATACCACGGACACATAAATTTTGTATAGAAAACAACTATGTTGCCAGAAATGACCACAATGTTACTTTATAAATAATTAAAAACATCTAAAATAAGTCTTTATTGATCGGGTTTCGGCAAACCAGAAACGTTAATTTTGTTGTGTTTTGTTGAAAATTTTAAAAATGTACCGCGTCACTCATAATCATTTTTTGACAAAATTTTCCCCACTGCCCAAAATCCGTCGACTGAATTTTAAACATGAGTTTCGGTCTATTGGGAGAAGTTTCTGGACTTTTTGCGATTTGTGAGACCGAAAAAGTAAATCTTTTTTTAAAATGGTTTTTACCGACTCACATGAAATTCCTACTTGCTACGATAAACGTCGCATGGATTGATTGGGATTTTTTTCAATTCTATTCCGAGCTTGCAAAGTATTCTCTTCCGTACTAGCAGTTTTTTTTCACTATGTATGTTTATACATATACTAGAGCAGTGTTTCTCAAACTTATTTATCTCATCGCCCACCTCTTATATGCTAAAGTTAATAACGCCCCCCAAATCTATCATATATATATATATATATATATATATATATATATATATATATATATATATATATATATATAAGAATTCGTGTAATACGATCAACAAAAACAAACTCAAATTCTTCTTAAGTCGACGTTTCGATTTATTAATTAAATCTATTAAAAGCCTACAAAATTGTTACAGAAATTACAAAAAAACGAAGTAAAAGATGTTTTTAATTACTTACAAAGAAGGTGATTTTGTTTTAAGGTGAATTTATTAAGTATAACATTATATAACGCTGACAAAAAAGTTGTAGATTACATAACAACTAATATAAAGCGAGCCATGGTAGCCTCATGTATAATTTAAATATGGTGTTTCAAAATTATTATTTTATTTACAAAATGTCGGACACCAAACTGATCGGCACAGCACGAGGAAACCAACAAAAAGTTTTCGATCTATTGAAATAAATTTAAGTTGAAAAAAAAACTACGAAGTTGCGCATTGGGAACGATAGTGACATTGGTAACATTGGAAGGACACCGAAGTCCTTGACCGTAGTTGAAATTGAATCAACCACTACGCAGCAGTTTACCCAAAAACCAAAGTAATACGGAAGATAACCAGACCTTCCTAGAAACAAGGAGCTCAACGACACCCATTTAAGAAACTATATAACAGGTAGAACCACTAGATAACATAAACAGCAACAAAAATAGAAAATAAATATCCAAACTGAAAACCACCCACCAATCAACTGTGTCTAGACGTCGCCCAAGCCATAAGCCAAGCGTACATATTGCTCAACCCGTCCATGTCTTTCCTTGAGTTCATGGCTGCACCGGCATTATGAACACATTTCAACACATTTCTAAGAAGTCTCTTAGATATACATGGCTCCCTAAAAGACGTGGCTTAGACTTTTAGGTCATCATAATTGACCCTATGGTCCTTGTCATTACAATGAGTTGCTAAGGCGCAAGAATGGGGTTTTGGTCAGACCGGCCAAAGATTGTCCTCCAGACTGGCCAATCACAGAATTGATTGCAGACTATAACTAAATTTTTAAAACTAAATTTAAAACTAAATTTTAATCATATTTGTTCCTGAAAAACGAATTTGATCCTGAGGGACAGTGATTCTACAAAGTGTAAGGTCTTGTATATTTTAGTGTCGTCCACTGCGACCACCTCAGCGACAGGTAGTCTTGTAGGATTGGAAAACAACAACTTCCTAAGTACAGTTGTGGGGTAGCTGTTCTTCTTTATGATATTAAACAATCTATCTATACTATCGTTTCGAAGATCACCATGCAATAATTTGAAATTCAATTGAAAGAAGCCTTTTTTCTTTTTCTAGAGTAAAAGTATTTTGACTTACCAAGTATTTTATAATATATTGAAAATTTTTCAGTTCTATCGAAATTTGTATAATAAAACAACGAAAATACTTAAATATTCACTAGAAATCTAGCAACGTTGAAAGTGAAATTTAGATATCAAGAATACACGCGCTAGTGAGAACAAGCCGCAATTTCTTGTAACATCTCCATTCAAAATAAATTGTAAGTTTAGGTCTGAGAACCTATTAAGACTAATAATAAATGAAATGAACAATAATTGTAATAGTTTTTGAAATATGTCAAATGGAAATTAACTAATTAAGTGAAAAGAGAGTGAAGCATTATATTTTTTTACAGAAATAAAATTATATAATAAATTTTTTTTACGAAACTTGAAAAGTTCGCAGATTTTTTTCAAGGTAGTAGATTTGGGCAAGACACTTAAAGGTGTTAGAACTACCGAAAAGTTGGTAGAGTTAGTAACGCTGGCTGTGTGTGTGTGTGTGTGTGTGTACGATTATCGATACTCGACCAGCAGCAAATAGCAGCGTGGCTGGTTGTATAATACTGAACACGGAACAATTTTGTTGAACGTATTTGTTTGTTTTCAGTTAACAGAAATACATTTTATAGCTCGTGATACCTACCGCCCCCTATATCGCCCCCCTGGCTACCTACCGCCCCCTATATCGCCCCCTGGCTACCTAGCGACCCCCAAAACGACATCATCGCCCACTGGGGGGGCGATATCGCCCACTTTGAGAAACGCTGTACTAGAGTATACGTATACTAGAGCCTTTTATTATTTGTTACAGGCCAACTAAGCACCACATCAAGATAACTAATTGTTTCTTTTTACCTTCCACTTTCTCCAACACTCTTTCATTTCCTCAGAATGAGCTTTTTCCTCTCATCTGATCATTTGACACCATTTGTTTTTCTATTTGTTTTAGCTTCCTGAAAACCTCTGAATTACTTGACTTCTTGTCTGAATTTGTCTTTGTAGAGTAAGGTCTCCTGTTTAATCTGAATTTCTTCTAAGTCCTTTTTTGTCTTGCCTCCCCATTATCTTTGTCCGTTTCCCTGTTCTGGAAGAACGTATGTATCTTCTTTGTCAATCTGACTCTCTTCTACTCTTTCACTTTTTATGTTTATATTTTCACCCAAATATTTAAAGTTGTCACTTTTCTTGATGTTGCCATATCTGGTTTTTAAATTTATTGGTGGATTACTTGCATTGGTCATGTATTCCGTCTTTTCGAAAGATACTTGTAGACCTGCCTTCTCAGCTCTTTACTTCAGAAGTTCTAGTCTTTTCTTTGCATTCTCCAAGACTTCATCTATTATTACGAGATTGTTTGCAAAGGACAAACAAGTTATTGCTTCTTTTGTTCTACCCAACTTTATGTAGATATTAACTTCTTGTTTTTCTTCTTCCATTTTCCATTCTCTTATAACGTTTTCCAGCACACAGTTGAATAATAATGGTGACAAACTGGAGCCTTGTTACTAGAAGCCTAACTAGAGCCTGTTCGACGATATATTTCGACTCATCTTGCAATTGTCCTGAAATTAGGCGGCGCTGGAAAATTAAACTGTTGTCTAAACCACCTCTGAGATTGAATAATGGAGTTCGTTCTAATAAAATGTTCTACACAAACAATTCTTTGTTTAATCGGCCATCGTTTAAAACTTTGACTTGACTGAATATTAGGCAGTTAAAATTATGGTAAAAGTCATTATTTCCTTTTGTTTTTATTAAGGAAAAACAGAACACTCAAAAATTGTCACCTTTTATTATGTTAAACCCAAGAACAAAGGGATTAATTTCGGCAAAATATTAATACGGATTAATAAGAGTTTTATTAAAAATCCCTGTAGAAAAAATGTTTCTAAAAAACTCAATAAATAAATTCTACGTACCTTCACAAGAAAACATTTTTTGTTGCATTGGAATCGATAAATTCTAAGGTATTATTGGTATATAATATTTCACTCAGCACAATGCAATCCTTCCAGCATGTAATGAAGCGCGAGAATAAGCTCACTTTGAACTTTTATGTAGAATTAGGCACAATCACGAGAGTCTTTTTAGCCCACATAACGAACGCACAAGACCCTAATTTACCGACTAGAAAAGTAAAAATAATCAATAAAAAAACTTTGCTTTTTTAATTTAGCCAGCGTATTCGTATTTCCGACCGCTATTCGTCCACCTGACTTAAGTCTGACTCAAGAAAAGTAAAACACAAAAGCATTTATTTAAAATCTACCTATATTTAAGTGATATTTAAATATTCCATAACATTGTACATATAAGGTTTCTGAATAATAAATAACACGTACATTTTGAACATGAAATTATTGAACAACTCCGATCTGATATTTTTTTATTATTTTAACGCAAAACAAAAGTTTTCTATCCCCTAAGAAGCTCCTTGTTGTCGGTAACTTTGAAGTGAAAACTCCTTGAAAAGCACTGTTTGTTTGTAAGCTACTAATGCACAAAAAGCGATGAAAACCCAAACCTAATAGATTGTAATAAGATCAAAGATTTTTTGTTTTTGACATTTTATTTAAAGAACAATGTAATTGTTGTATAACATCAAATCTTAAGAAATTTAAAATGTTTTTCTTTCAGTAAACGAAAAAGGCAAATAAAGTGATTGGTTGATTAATATTTTAATATTGGCAATTAGTTCCAAAATTCTACAATTATATGTAATACGAATATAAACAAACAATTTCTATTGATAAATATACTTTCAGATATTATCGAAAACTTTCAGATATTATCAAACGTTTTTCTCCAACTAATTTCGTGATTATTGATGCGATATACGTGTAGCGAACCAGGATAATATTTTTATTTATTACATTTACAATTGTGTTGAGCAATTTCAGTAATGGTATTTTGTTGTAAATGGAAGTGAAAAAAAAGTTTAACAACTTAGAACGCGATTTTTATTGAGCTGAGAAAATAGTTTAAGTCGAGAGGTAAATTGAATAATGTCGAACACAAAGGAAGTTTAATAGACGTCGGAATTGTCGAGCAACGTTTCCAAATCTTGAAGGAGGGTTCCTATTGTATGGCCTTCTATCAATGTCGGATATATTGGTTTAAGATCAATCTGTTATTACGAAGTCATAAATTCCATTATCCTATAGATCAGTCGATATATAAATGTTTAGACCCTCTCGTGATATTTTTTATTACAAAACACTTAAAATAAATAAGCAATTTATCCGTAATGGATACATGTTCTTATTCATTTTAAGATTTTTTTTTTAACTTTTTATAATCAGTTAATTTGCATATTACAAGGTTTTCGAACTGAATTAATTAATAAATTCACTAGGTCTGTACCACACTTAATATGTAGATAGGGGCTGACAGATCGGACACAAGTTCTATATGAATGGCTTTAGTTGATATACAAACAAATATGCATAGACCTTTTCAATCATCGGTTTCTTATGATGACAGAGACTAATTGTCAAGGGCCCTGCGTAATTCACCCAAGTATGCGGGAAGCCTTGGCATAAGAAACACGAGAAGGCGGCAAATCGGTCATCTTTGCCAGAGGGGCTTTTGGTTTTACACGAAAACAAACATTACACGGCCTTAAAATTTTTCGATCTACCGAAACTAACACTCGAGCAAATAAAATCCAGTATTTTTGTCGAATGGTGGATAACAAAAAAATAGGTACAGTATGGAAATATTTGAAATAGTAAAAGCGAATCAAAATATTTACAAAACGGCATTTTTCTGGAAGGGCAACAGGATGAGCTTGCTGAACATCAATCGAAGCTTGTCTAAATCACGACATTCCTTCATCATCCGAGGAAGGAGCCAACTTTTCGAGTTTAAACGAATATTTTTGACCTAGCTAAAGACAATCTGCCGGGTTTTCATTGACTTCAATGTGAGCACAATTTTCTATGCCCCAGAGGTTTTAATTTTCTGCAACACGATTCGCGACGAAAGTAGGCCAATGACTCGGAGAAGAATTTAGTCAACAAAGTACTAAGGTCGAATCAGTAAACAATTTAACCTTGGGACATAATTTTCTGGATTTAAACCTATCGAAGACCGACCTTCAGAAGAGTCTACAATAACAACGCTCCGTAAAACTCAACGGGGAATAGATACTTCCTTAGTTGATGCGGCCTTGGATTTTCAGCAAACGAAAGAAGCCGAGGAAACTCCCGTGCTACCATCGGTTACTCTCAAATACAAAACGGTTCCGTAGATTGTCTCTGATGCGTCGGAAGACCCAACCAACAACAACTGAGAAATCTCGCCAAGAAACCGTGTTTTTTTTTACGAATCCAATAGATAACACTGTTCCTGTAATTAGTCCCACCTTGATACGATAGTCTCCGATAGTGATTGATCCCAATCGGAATTTTCCCGCAACAATTTTTGGATGAGGATTTTTAAGAAATACGTCAACTGAGCCAACGTTCAAAGAGGATCAAATAAGACCGCCACTGTGTAAAAAATATTCTGTTTTGTCCCTATTCTATTTTCAAACTCGATTTTGAAACTAAAGGTCCGATGAAGAATGGCACCGACGCCCCAGAACGGCACAGATATGATTATCCGCATCGTTTTCTTTGGTTTCCGTTAGTCAATCGCTCACTAAAATTCTATCTTTTAACAACAAGGAATTTTTATCCCATTTTAAAAGCTCGAAACTGCCCTTTAGGAACATTTTTTTAGTCTGAGAGAAGACTTCTGTTGCATTGCCCTAAAAGGCTACATAATCAAATCGTCTATCTACAAATCTCGAGATAATATCGGCTGCTAAGGGAAAGTTTCCTTCTCATCCTCCACCAGCTACTGTACCGTATACAACGTTAAGTACGGCGAAGACGCTATTCCAAACACGACGAAATTAATTTGGAAAATTTCAAGGGACGTTTTCGGATGCGTCCTCCGCACAAGCTGATAAAATTTGCGATATTCCGGGTTCACCAAAATCTGTCTATACATTTGTTTAATGTCCGCCGTTAATGCAAAGAAAAACACTCGAAAATTAAGTAAAAGAGAAAATATATACGTTCGCAGATTAGCACCTGCAAATAATATATCATTTTTTATTACTCATGCACCCGAAGTATTTCCTGACGCACGTTTTTTAATTCGAGAAATGCCATTTCGCATTGACTTTCCACATAACCTGGGCAACGCACGCAAATATTCAATATCGCTAGGTTACATTAAAAAAAAAAACAATGTAGACCTCGATATTAAAAAAGTGATGTTGCAAGGTTGCCTAAAAACCGACTGACCAACCGTCTGTTCTTCCACTTTCTGGCAAAACAAGAAGATTCCTTGGTCCAAAACAAGAAGTCCTTGGGTTTCAGAAAAAAACCCTAAGGAAAGGTACCCCCTGTGCAGAAGAATGAAAGGAGTTACACCGGCAGAAGATGAGGCATTACTGGGCAAAGATCAAAGCCCAACAGTAGAACAAGCGTGTACCTAAGTAGACCTATTCGAAACAAGAAGATGAAGAAGATTAGGCAGTTAGCAGTTGGCCGATAATTAATTTAATGTTCGACATCGATTACCCCGATGTCGTGATTAGGGCGGAATTGATTCCCTCGTTGACGAGCGTAGCGAAAATTAGCGGATCTCAAAACGAAATCCGTTGCCCTGCACATCTCCCCATGGATTCATTCTTATGGGAAAAGTCGTTGCAAGTCGTTTAATAAGTCGTAAGAAAAAATATTTTCTTTCATTTTTATTATTATTTTGTAATAAAAAAAATTATGACACTTTATTATGACACTCTTTGAAGTGTCATCCAGTGTGTAATAAATCGGAACTACTTTCTCGCGCATGCGCATTGAAATGACCTTGATATAAAAAATATAGACGTAGTGAAAATAAATTGTCTGCTAGTATATTATACCACTTAAATGTATTTCTTTCAGCAATACATATACTAAAATTGAATATTTATTAAAAAAGGGTAAGTAGTTATATAACTAGAAAGTGTAATATTTTTTCTTATTTCGGATAGAGAGGTCGTGCAACGGCGCGATATGTGGTCTAGATTTATCTGCTCCGTTATAACCTAATCTAATCCTAGCTGCGGTGGCGTTAATACGTAAGTACCAAATAAAATATCAAATATATTTTCGTAAATAATAATGCGTCCAACTTTGTTGTCGCCACTGGAGTACTATTTTTCCTAATGAACCACAAATATTTTTTTTTTAGATATTTTACATTTCCGGCTTAACAAATGAATGGGTTTGAAGGCACCTTTGCCGTGCTTGTTTACAATTAGATACGCCAGTTTTTCGGCTTGGGGTAACGTTTTGATTTGCTTACTCGATACTAACTCCATATACGTGGGCATCGATTCTTCGCTGTCAGCCGCCTCAAAAGAACGCGGTACCGAAGGATGAAAATTCCTTAACCAGCCATTTAAAAATACAAAGTCTTATACATTTACACTCAACTGTCTCAAAGCTACAATCGGTGCACAAAACCCATCCAACACCGCTAACAAACCTTCACAGAATTTTAGTCATTGAAATGCGAAACTAGTGCTTCACACGTCAGTTGATAATTCCCTGCTATTGGTTTAATATTATTACAAATATTGAGGGCCGGACCCTTCGAAAGGAATGTTATGCCCTGCATTTTTTTCCGCTTCGGGGAAACGTGAGTTCTCATGAACCAACGTTTTTAGAAGCTCGTAAAATACAGACCAATTTTGAGGAGATCCGTCAAAGAAGGGGATATCAACTATTTTACGCTGGCGTCGAAGAATGTAAAAATTGTTTGTAAAATGACTTTAGTTCGAACCTTCGTTGATCTTTTTTTTTAAAAATCGTGCAACAGCGTTTGAATACGTTGGAAAAGTGTTTCTTTTTTCTCATTAGGATTTTTCAAAAGGGATTTGATAAGGACCGTACTACAAATATGAAACGATTCTCCAACAAATTCAATCTCGATTCAATCGTGATTCTAAAATTCTCATTATATCTCTAAATCAAAGAACAAATTAGCAAGGCGGTTGAATTACGAAATTTTTATGGTCCATCGGTGATTTGAGGGAATATTCATACTTCTCGTTAGGTAGCAAAAATCGACGATATAAACCTATATTCTCTTAATTTTATTTACAGTGTATTTATAATAATATCTAACTTCCAGTTAGAGTTTCCCTCTTCTAGACCCAGATGCAAAAAACGGGTCATTGCGTAATTTTTAAATTTTGAAGTTGTTTTAGTACTTCGAATAAAACTTTTAGTGTTTTACAATCATAGAGACCATCAGGATGTAGAAAAAACATCATATGTTACTTATCAGTTTACATAATGAACATTAATAAGCGAGAATATGATTTAAAGGTACGCATTCTTCACTACCTATTGCTCATTCGACCTCAGACACAGATGATCAAGGTGGTTTCTGGGTTGACTTTTCGATTAATTGTCATTCTCAGGGCAGATGTTTGTATTGATTATGGTTCTAAATGCTGAACATGGTGCAAAAGCAGTTGCTCTTGTGGCAGATGGAAGAAGCCAGCAGTATTTGTCCAGATTTCTTCATGTCCGTCTTTCTACCGTCCAAAGAGCACTTGAGCGGTTTAGAGAGACCGGTAGTAATACCCGGAGGGGATCTGGCATAAAACAAAAAACGGCTGCTATTGATGACCGACTTATTGTTCGTACTACAACTCCGTGAGGTTCGTGGTACAGCTGTGACTGTGTGGACAGTTCGCCGAAGATTGCAAGATGCTTAAAATCATTTAACCAGCAACCGGACCAAAATTACTTCCAAGTACCGAGTAGCCAGACTCCAATTTTCTCGCGAACCTTTAAATTGGACCTTGGAACAATGGAGGACTGACTGTACTGTTTACTGACGAGTCTAGATTCTGCCTACATTCGTCAGATGGAAGAGAACGAGTATGGAGACAAACGGTAGAACGATTTGCGGTGTGCACATTTAAACCCCGGCTTATCCATGGTGGACATTCCTTGATGATATGGGCAGGAACATGGGATACCTGCACCGATTTGGTTGTCATTGATGAAGGATCGCTGACTACACAGCGGTATATCGAGGTTTTGAAAAATTACTTAGTCCCATTTGCTCCATTTATTGGTGATTGCTTCATTCTGATGCGGGATAACGCGAGATCGCATTCTACGAGGTGCGTCACAGAATACTTGGAATCAATTGAAAGAAGAAAATTCAACTGGCCTGCATGTATCCCAGATGGAAATCCTATAGAACATCTTTGGGACATGCCGGGCAAGCGTGTTAGAGGACGTGCAGTTGCACCAAACACAATAGCTTGGAGTAACACTTTAGGAAGTTTTCCAGAATATTCCACAAAATGATAATCGAGAGCTCATTAGTGGCATGGGTCGCTGTATTCCAACAACACGAAGTATTGAAATCCTATTTAATTAAAATTTTCATTATTAATCTCTGTTAAGTTTATTTTGCAGAAATGCATTTTCTTTCGTCTATACGTACAGTATCATTTTCGCTTATTAATGTTGATTAAATAGACTGATAAGTACCATATGTTGTTTTTTTCTATATCCTGATGGTCTCTTGTAAAGTACTTGATTGTAAAGTACTAAATGTTTTATTCTAAGTACTAAAACAACATCAAAATTAAAAAAATTACCCAATGGCCCGTTTTTTTAGCATCTGAATGTATATGTCAACAATAGGCCATCCAAAAAAACCGATGAAATTTTAAAAAACAGTTTTCGGTTTTTCGTAATGTAAAAAACCGGCTAACCGGTTAAAACCCGGTTTTAAGTATAAAAATAAAGAAATTGCGGATGTAAACCAAATAAAATAAATATTTATTCACCATTTATAATTATTTAATATATAAAAAAAATATTTGTGTATTATTTCATTATATTTACGTAAAGAATAAAAAAGTGACAAAATTTATTTTAATATTCCAATAGAATTTAAAATAATTTTTATTAGAGTATATAAAAAAATAAAGAATTTTCTTATTTTATGAGAATAAAAAAGTAACACAAATTATAAAGTTTGTTTTTTAATAAAATAATATTTCAGGAAAATTAACGCATATCAGAGGTCATATTTCATTGACGATGTAATTTTTTTACAGAAATTACCGCCGACCGAATAAACTCTCTCGCTATCTGTTGAGCAACCCACCTCAACAGATAGCGAGAGTGCATTAATCGATTTCAGTGCATTAAATAAATTTTCGATCACCATACATTTTGTCTTAGCGACTGCCCTCGTTGGCGTTGGTAGATTCCTTTGATCACTGTGATACTATAGAGATGGAATTCTTAAGTTGTACAAGTAAATAGGCCGATCCGTGTTGGTTCCAATTCTCTTTCAGCAATCTCCTCTTTATTTTCAGCAAATAATTCTTGAACTGGTGGATCGCCAAATAACCTTATAGCCAAGGACGTTGCTAAAGAATAAGTATGTGCTTTCGACGAATATGGAAGTTCCGCCATGTCCATTTGTGGAAAAGTTCCACTTTGTAAGAATTTATATAACGTCAATAATCCTTTATTCCTCCTTTCTGAAACTCTTATTTTTAAACAATTATATTTTTTTTACCAAAGTAGTACTGTATTGTTTCAATTGTGTAAAAAAAAGGTCAACACTCCTTCTACAGTCATTAAAGTTGAAGTATTTTTGCTTAGTTCTTTCACTGCTAATTCTGTCGGCTTTAATATATCAATTAAATGAACTAAAAATGTGTAGTCATTTTCTTTGTATAAATCCTCACGCCCGATTTTTTCCAATGCTGTTTTTATGCAAACTTTAAATAGCACTAATCTCTCCATCATATGTATAAGCGAGGTTCATCTAGTTTTACAGTCCCGATTAGTTTAAGCGCTTTGCCCTCTTTTTCTTCAACATATCTTTGCATTATGTCATTTCTTACTGGCGATTTTCTAAAAAATCTTAAGTCTTTCTAAAGTTTTGCAGTATTTCATTAAAGTTAGTATCTTCTAAATTGTATTTAGTGTTAAAGATATCATTATCTATATTTAAATTTTGGTCGCCAACAAAGGAATTAAAATGAATTTCAGCTTCCTCATCAGTACTTTCAGAATCTGAAGTTTCGTTCACTTTTTTTGAAGCATCGTTTTATCAAAAGTGGGGTATTTGAACGATTGCATCCAGAGAAAGGACATGAAAGTGATGATATAAGGAATGAAAGTTTGTATAGGGAACCGATCATTTCTCAAGTTAGGGAAATGGAAATTTAGGCTTTTGGTGAGAAGTAAAAAAATACGTATTTCATCGTTTTTGCAATATCATCCCTCAAGCGGGTAAAGAGAATGCTTTCCGTCCTTCCTAAGTCGCAATACAAACGTCTCTGAAGCTAAAACCAGCTACATTTTCAAAATTTTCCAAACAATTTTTTAGGAGGTTGAGTCAGGATCGCTGGTCTTGATGGTAGATGCGCCGGGTGGATTCTTCTTGGTGGATGCGCGGGGGTACGTCAAGTTGTTGACTGTTGCCGGAAAAAAATTATAAACCAATAAAATGTCTTGCCGTTTTTAATCGTACGTAACAAAAACACTCACTAACATTTTTCTAAAGTGTGGCATTTAAAAAAACAATCTCCCTTATGAAGAAGCACTTCGCAAAATTGGTACATATAGCAGGTAAAACTTTTTTCATATGCGCGGCACAAACACGGTACTGTCTCTGGGTTTTAGTTTTAAGCCATTTGTAACAATTTTACCCCATTTGATTTTTTTTCATCCTTTGACAATCTTCCGGGAGAATCATTTCTTTAGCTGATGTACCTACTTGGTAGAGGATCATCTGCATTTTCCGGAGTGGGTTCGCCTATCCATTCTTTTGCTATATCATGTAAAAAAAAACTCCGTTCGACTTTTTAGAATTGGAATTAAATGCTTTAAAAAGCTAAATGCATTAAATAGTGCACACTTGATTAAAAACATAACAGCCCTTTTTGTCCATTTCTTGGTACGACGTGGCGTACTATCGAGTAAAATTATAAATATTGGTCAGCGGGATCAACAGCCTTCATAAATTTGTTTTAATCAACAAAGCATATTGGCTCCAGTGAGCCATCGGTTATGCCTTTCTACAATATCGGCTGAATGTATTGTCGAAATCATTCGAACGGGTCTTTTTATTTGCCAACATTGCAATAACACGTTTGGACGGCGACGAAACATAGATTCCCCCTTTTTTTATTTGCGCATTTTGCAAACAGCATCTGTTTATGCGAATAGTGCCACAAGTCCTCATTGTATGATGTAATAGTGTTTCGCAAGTGTCATCAACACTATTATAATAATTATCATTGTATATGTAATGCCATATGTAATAATATAATTATCATTGTATATGTAATTCATACTTACATTGAATTGAAAAATTCACTATGTTTTTACTACACTTATAATATGTAAAACTGTTATACAACTTATTATTCACAGTTATATAAATTTCTACACATATCACGACTCGAGTTTTGATGTTTGACACTTGAAAATGACCGTCAAACGTCGAAACTCGAATCGCGATATGTGTAAAAATGTATATAACTGGGAATAATAAGTTGTATAACATTTTTACATATTATAAGTGTGGTAAAATTATAGTGAATTTTTCAATTCAATGTAAGTTAAAATATGGCTGCAGAAGATTTAAAATTGTTTCTTGTAATCGGCTTCCTTCGCCACAGTAAATACGAAAATTAAAAATGTAGCCGGTTTTAGCTTCAGAAACGATTTTTATGGATATTCCATATTTGGCAATTTTTGAAGCATTATAAACTTTGTAGGATAGGCGACCTCTCCATGGCATGACGCTTTCATCTAGTCTAACCTCTAATCCATTCTGCGGCTAGTAAACTTCTTGAAATTTTGGTAAAAAGTAAGAAATTTTAGGGCGAATTTTTAAAGGCGATCTCTATCACCTATATCATCATTTTTTTAAAAATGCTATCGGTACCAAATTTATCGAAACTGATCCCTGCTCATTACTTCAGAAAAAAATCGTTGTTGGAATTGTTTTGTCTGTCGACCAATACTACAACTACAACTACCAACTACCTTTGTTAACGAAATTTATTGTCCTTACGTGCCAATATAACGCCATTAAGTGCATTACATTACCCGGCCCGCTGATAGACGGTAGTCCGCGAAACGGGCACTAATACCTGCCCAGCTCATAAACAAGCAATGTTATTAAAAACCCCTGCGAAAAAAGCACCTTCCATGACCCACTACACCATGGTGCTTCCACCATCTTCAAATTGTTATTACTTACACAGCAGCAGTTTTGTAGAAAAACCTATTTTAAACACTATCCGATTTATTACGCCGTTTTCTACACGTCAAAAAGCAATATTCTAGATACCAAAAGAAACTCCTTATCACCAATGCACCTTCAATTCAAACTACTTATCGTTACAGCGACATTTTCAAATTTCCTTCTGCTGCATAGTATAGTTGCTATATAGTTGCTCCATAGTATTAAAATTATCTATTTTGAATTTCAACATCATATAGTAGGTTTAAATATTATATAAAATTTAATTTCGGTATCTCTGTGTCTTTCATAAAAAAATTGAGCCAACTAGTCATGTAGCATATAACTGAAATTCCCGGAAATGTATGAGTTTTTTGCAAACCGCATTCTCATATTCCGAGAACTTATGCACGCAGTCACATGAAACCATGCTTCACCTGCGAAAAAAGTCACATCCAATAAATCATTGCTGTCCATAATATTCTAATTAAACGACTCTCTGTAACGAATACGTATATCATCCATTATTCCGAATACGTATTTTCTACATCTTTATCAAGGAAAAACAATTAATGGAAAGCATCTTAAATATAATTATAAATATTTTAGAATTATCTGTTGAGATACAACAATATCTATAGGTTAAGTTAAAATAAATACTTAACACCTAACCACCTGACATACGTCTCTCAGACCCAAAGTAGCATTAATTTCCTCACCTGAGACGTATGGCAGATGGTTAAGGGTTAAAGCTAATAATTTTGAAATTTACATTAAAAAAAATCATTTATATTATAGAAGAGAATTTGTAGTAATAGAAATTCTTTCACTTTTGATTTTAATTTCTTATATGATATTTCATCATACATAGGTTGTAATATAGCTTCCTTATCACTCCTTTGTTTTCCAATCCCTTGATGCACATGGTTAGATTTGGTTTTGAGGGGTATAAAAGATATACCTCTCATCGTATTATAGTTCCTCTCGTATTATAGTTATGGTTGTCCTTATTTTTCTGGAAATTTTGTTTAACCTTATGTGTATATGTAGTCATTTTTAGGACATACAAACTAACGACTGTTAAGATTCTTAGGTTTCAGAAGTATTTTTTGTGCTACCAGTATTACTTCTATTTGCGAAGAAGCACCCCACAAAATTATTACATATGTTAATAGAAGAGATGAGGAAATAATACAATTTTCTTCTCTAAAACCTTTTATGTACGTATGTCATAATCATTACTGTTTATTCAGACATGGCATGGATTTCTTAGCTGCATTAAGTACGTATACTGAGAATATTTTTACAATATCCATTAAGTTTATTTAAAATTGTTTATTCAAACAATGTCAATAAAGAACACATTGACGAACCTTTGTGGAAAATTAAATTAAAATAAATTCGAGAGCTGTAAAATAACTGCACATTGCAACAACCGCCCTTTTGAAAATAAAACTTAATCATATAGATACTTATTAAAGCGAAATATAGCTTGAATAGATAAATATATTAAACCTTATCGTAGCTCTGTAATATTAAGTCTTATTAAGACTATGAACTAATCTCATGTTGAAACAATGTTAAGCTAAATTATAGTTAATATCATACATGATATTGAATTGTAAAACAGAGATTTACATGTTATTACTACTTCCAGTCCATTTTCGTTGCAGTAACAGAACTAGAGAAATAACATTGTTTTTAAGATAATTTCTTTCTATTTATATTAAGTGAATACCCATCTACAGAATCAGTAAGGTTTATTGTTCTTTTGTGAAAACAATTTTACCACTTTCAAATATATATACAGCAATGATAAAATTTTCAGTCTAGAAAATGAGGTATTTTCTTGTTGCAAGCTGAGATTATTGTTTTATTTTTCATAATAATTAATAATAAGGATAATAAGTTAAAATAAAAAGCAACGATATTAAAATAAGCTGATACAATGTGTAAAACTACATTTTATCAATATTTTATCAATATATTTAAATATGTTTTTTTATATTTTTACTAATAACGGGTATTTACCTACTGTTGTTATTTTCTATAATTTAGTTTGTCGATTTATGCACAATTATGTATTTATTTACGAAAACCATGTACATAATATCAGAACAAATTAAATTTTAATTGCCAACAATTATAAATTTAATCGTTGTTCATTTAAAACTGCTGAATAGTAGGTACTACGTTTTAGTTCCATTAAGGCATCCAACAATCTCTAGAAACAGTTTGATAACAAATTGGGAGTAATATATTCAAGATAAAGTGACGATAACAGCGTGTAATCAATGTAAACCATTTTTAAGGGTATCTACGTGCTTTGCCGCAGAGTAAAGTACACATCACGCCAACAAATAAGGACTAATGTACTACTGATGGTAGATACCTGCAATATAGATATCACTACCTGCAATAGCGATATCAAATTTAAATTTAAGTAAACATTTCATAAAAAAATCAATTATTCCATCAATATGCTTGTACGAGCGACAAAATCATGCGAAGAATGGAACAATATAATATTGAGGCAGACTTCTGCTAGCAATTTTAGATGCATGTGCTATGCATCGGCCAATACATGCTGCGGCTGCGTGACTTGCTGCACTATACTGCCACAACAATATCTAATAGGACTATTACCTTAAATGCGTGGGCCGCTACATATCAATCGAAAATAATAGATTCGATCGGGAATATGAGCAGGTTTAGATGATGGGATTGATTGAATCCACTGGTTGGGCTCACTAGATTCAGCCAATGGGTCAGTGTAAACGCAATCATTACACCGACTCTCTACATTAACAGTCTACATTGAATGTCTATACTGATTATCTAAACTGACTGTTTACACTGACTGTCTGCAGAAGTAGTTTTGAAATCATATTGAGTGCCCTAAGTCCGCTACAAGGGTGCCGCAAAATTATGAATTTTGTAAATCCTCTTTTCTCATCGAACCACCAACGACACCAACTAACTGTTCGAGCCTTAACCAGCCGTGTATCCAATTATTATTGCATTAGTTGTAATAATTAAACCAATTAATAGTTAAATTGCTCAAAATATCAACAAGGGGTCTTGTAGCCGCTATTGGTGAGTAGTTATATAGTGTAGTATATAGTAGTTATGTATGCATATTATTGATTATATTATATGAATACGATGGTTGGGAACGTTTCTACGTGGTAATCCATACTTACACTGCATTGAAAAAATGACGTGTTTTTAACCACACTTACTATGTAGAAATATTATTTAACTTATTATTCACAGTTCATCTTGTTGAAAAGTCATAAAAGTCTTCTTTCTTCTTAAAAGTAACGATCATCATTTGCAACGATATCAACAAGCAATGGGTGGACAACATCTTACAACACTTCCAGGTAACGTTCACCCGTAAAATTATCATCAAGAAAAATGAGACTGCTCAGACATTTAGTTTTAGTGGATTTTGAGTATGGACATTATGGTGGATTCACTTCCGTCCAAAATCCACAGATGTCGATTTACGAGTTTAGGAAAAATTAATGACTTGGATGAACCTGATGGGATGTTATGATTGTATTTATGTCCGGCTTAATGTTTGTGAGTAGCAACCGCCAATCCTCACGAGTACTAATTTCTAGTTAGTTTCTTTTTTTGTGACAAGGAAGTTTTGTTTTAGGAAGATAGAGAAGCAATCAAAAGCTTCTGTCTGTACAATAACCTATAATGCTGGATATAAAATTGGGATCTGTTTTTGTAACCAGAAATTGTCGTATCCTTGTTGAAACATTGGTTTCAGCTGCTTATTTGTGGACAATTGAATAAGTTGCTCCTTCATTGGTATGTATTCATCTTCATTTGTGCTCTGAGTTTGACTACTTGCAAAAGGGTCCAACACCCAATCGGGAATATCCATGTGAAGAATGTGTTCAAATCTGTGCATAAGGTCCGAATGAAGCGTCGTTAAGTGTTGACAATACTCAACCATATCTTCATCTCTATTTCCAGTTTTGAAAGATTTGGAAACTAAAAACATACTCCTCTTCCCAAGTTTTGTTTCTATAGCAAAAGTTTTGCAAGAAAAGCAGATATTACACTTTTAGTTTTGATTAAATTTAATGTGTCTCCTTGTAGTTTCAAATTAGTCTCGTGACATCTGGTAAATTAATCAGTCATATAACCGATGTCATTTTTTGAGATAATCAAATTGTGCCTCAAATCATTGTCTTTACTATGCAGGAATTCCAACAACTGAATCAAAGAGCGAATAGAATCAAACCAAACATGCACTTTTAGATAACCAACGTACTTCTGTATTAAGTAGTAAACGATTATAGTCATCATCATTTTCAAGTTGAGAAAATAATATAATTCTTCTCTCTTTTAAGGCATCTCTCTCATTCTCTCATTTGGGATATTCCTTTTGATTTTAAAAACTGCTGTGATGACATAATGTTGATTCATGCAAACGTTTACTAAAGTTTTTTGCGACCAAATGATCGATGATTGGCACAGTGTACGGATAATACAATCGGTATAACTTGTTTTAAGTATGCCATAAAGCCTACTATTGCTCCTACTATTGTCGGAGCACAATCAGTAGCAACGGAGATGATATTAGTCAAGTGTATAGCTTTTAAATCGAATAATCTTTTAAATTTAGTAAATAACAATAGCAAATATCAATTCTTGGGAATTTTTTTCTTCTTTTACAAATCTTACATAAGCTAAAAGTAAAGCTTCGTTTCCTTGTAAAATTGACTCGTCAAACTGTATTAAGAATTCATATGTTTTTAAGTAGTTACATAAAGAGTTGTCTACACTCTGAGCCCTATCGTCGATCCTTCTTCGAACAAAATTATTACTCAGTGGAATTCTTTTTATAATATTGAAAACTGGTTTATGCAACACGGTGCGTATTACCTCACTTACAGCTGGTAGAATAAGTTTTTAGCCAATAGAGTACGACAAATTTTCCTAGTCTTGGACGAAGAGAAGTATATTTTTTTGTAAAAATAAAAATTCGCATCAGCACCTATTCTTTCAGTCATCACTTCGCAATACTCCTGTCGCCTATCTAAATCATCATCATTCAGTTCATGAACTAAATGAATTTTATATGAATGTAATTTTTGTTGTTTTAGGATACGACGAATAATTTTTCTAAGGATGTTGGTTACAGTGGCCAATTTCCTCGTACTCTGAGTTGGGTCTCCAGCAACTTGTCCCAAAACTCCAACCTTAACCTAATTTCTCACCGCAGTTCACGTTGAGGGTCCCGCTTTTTATTGGCTACTGAACCTGTTTCTTGAAATTTAGTGACCAACTCCAACACGTATTTTTTGCTTACGAGTTTATCGGGATGCTCTTGATTAAATAAGTCTGACTTACGATTGCCGTTCTCACCATTTTTGAACGCGATCATTTCGACCCTCTCCGCAATTGAGTAAACCATTTTTGCAAAACCAATGTTTAGCAGCTTAAATGGAGATCGAATGGGATCTGTTACGTAGACTTATAAATAGTAGAAAAAAAATTATCTGTAATTATTCCGATAACAGATCAAAACCGACTGCTTAATAGAAAGGCATGTGTATATGTCTTAAAAAGAAACAATTTGAGTATTTGTTGGACTAATATAAAATTAAAAATCAAACGAACATACCTTAAGTGAAGTTCGATTGCAATTATGTGAGAGTCTCGTTCTATATGATTACATTGTAGTAGTACCGCTACTTCCCACTAGATCCAACCACATGTTCAGAGTTTAAAATTTTCGGGCTCCCGCTCGCTCATGTCGTTCTTACAATACCGGTCACTGTTCATATAGTTTATGTGAAGTATTCATATACTTTATTATAGTAGGGGCGGGAAAACTTTTACGAGAGGAAAATAAGGGAGGGATGTAATCATCTCGACGAGACTCTCACATAATTAAAATCGAACTTCACTTAAGGTAAGATCGTTTGATTTTTAATTATATTTCGAGTCTCGTTCTTTGAGATTACATTGTAGATGTTTAGAGCAAGATGTTTATATGTAGTGTAAATTAATTATAATCATTAACATTTAAATCCTTTAAATAACAACGAGCTTAATTGCCATATTTATATCCAATAGTGGTATAATTATCATTAATCTTTTACTTAGAAAAAATATAATTAATGAACGTCTCTTTTTCTGGTTCTAATGACCGTTTGTAAAATTTTGCCAACATTTGCGAATTTTACTACCAACCTGCAGTGCTTTTTATGATGCTTACGTCTAAGCCTTTTAGTTCCGCAGCCGATGTCGCCGCATGTCTCGTGCTGTGAGCTGTGATCGCTAATCTATACCAGCTTCTACTAAACAGCCTTTATCCATCTGCTTATCGATTGTGAATTCGCTCTACGATACGGTTTTTTAAAAGTTATCAACAAATAATTAACATCTACTCTTAAATGTTTGTTCTTTTCCAAATAGACTAACAAGACCCCAGCAACGCAATCACCTTTTCGGTCGTTGAAGAATGGTAGGACAAAAAAAGGTTGCGGAGCTCCCACTCTCGAAGTCTTTATTTGATCAGTTATTTTTATAGTAATATTATTTTTTAATGTTGCAATATTACTTAGACGAATTAAAGATAATGTCTGTACTCTGTGTGCTGTAGCTAGTGCTAATAAACACACTAATTTTAACGTGATCGATTTCAGATCCAAAGTTTCAATAGGTTCAAGCCTCTCTGCCCAGTTTAAAACTGTTTCAGTATTCCAAACTGAACTGTATTTGGGCCTTGTTGGTCGCTTTTTGAAGACACCTTTGAAAAAACGACTGATAGAAGCATCATTTCCTAAAGCAATCGAGCAAATTAAATTGATGGCGGACCTTTCAGAATTAAGTGTGCCATATGAGGCATCTTGATTAAATCGAAAGGTTAAATATTTTAGCACCCAATACACCTCTGGTTGGAATGGGTCTCTTATTCATACTCCGACAATAGCACCACCAGTTGTTCAAGGCCGAATTGTACTGTTTGATCGTAGACTCCGTTAACGATGAGACTAGGATGTCCACTGTTTCTTCTGGAACTAATTTTCGCTGGTATGAACGCCGGAGAGCCTCCCTGCAACCAGGGAAAGGTGCTTCGCTAGTGGACGACTCAATGACCTACAAGGAGATAACAGTAAATCTGATGAGGGAGAAAAGATTATGGGCTCTTCCATAAGCATAGATTTAAATAAAGGAAACCAAGGCTGTGTAGGCCAATGAGGAACCACTACTATTCCCTGAGCTTTATCCAGTTTTATTTTTTGTAAAATTTTAGAAATTACAGCAAATGGTGGGAAGGCATAGAAGAAATATTTTTGCCATTGTACTGTAAATGCATCTATATATGTAGCTTCTGGATCTCTTTTTCAGGAACAAAACCTTTGAGTTTTTGTATTATTTCTTGAGGCGAACAAATCAATACCTGGACCTTTCCATTTTGCAATTATTTTTTGGAAAAAACGATCTCAAAAAGAAATGGACCTAACTCCCATTCCGTGTCTATATTCACTTTTCTTGATTCTATATCCGCATCTGCGTTTTCCCGCGAAGGAATGTAAGATGCAAATATCCAAATCTGTCTCTCTTCACACCAGATCCAGATGTTTCTAGCTTATTTATCAAGCTTTATAAATTATACCCCGCCCATACGGTTGATGTACGAAATCGCAGTGGTGTTGTCAATCCTAAGTGGGATTTTACAATTTTCTTTAGCAAAGCATGAATGCTGCTATAATTTTTAGTTGGTTAATATGGCGTTTTTTCTCATTCTGAGACCAGAACCCATTAGCATTTTTCTCACCACAATGGGCGCCCCAACCAGTGAGCGAAGCATCAGAGAAAATTTCAAGTTTATAAATAAATGACCTAATTGGATTCTTTGTTAAGGAAATACTACCTAGCCACCAGTTTAGTTCTGTTTTCACGCTTGAATGAATCATAATTATTTTATCAAAATTTGTCATTTATTATTAATGCTTTTAATTTTTTCCTCTCTAAAAGTTTAGTGTATAACATACCATAAGGTACACACGGGCATGCTGCAATTAATACTCCAATTAAGCCAGCAAATTTGTGAGATTTATAAGTATTTGTGAGCAAGTATTTTCGAATATAATTAGATAGTTTATGTTTCTTTTCCTCCGGTAGGGACAATGTCATATTGCTGGAATCTATTATAAAGGCCAAATATTTTCACCTGAGTTGTGGCTCTTGTTTACTCTTCTTTTCATTTACAATAAAACGTAGTCTACTAAGGACTTTTCTTGTACAGGAAATATTTTTCCTACATTCAGTTTGTGATCGGCCTATGCACAGATTGGCATCTAAGTATGCAATCGATAGAAAGCCCTTTTGTCTTAAAAGATTAAGAACTGGTTTTAATATTTTTGTAAATATATAAGGGCTTGTACAAAGTCCAAAGGGTAAACATTTAAATTCGAAAATACGGTTCTTAAATTTTAGTCGTAAAAATTTTCGGCTAAGTGGACCAATTTTTACCAAGAAGTAGGTATCCTTCAAGTCTAAATTACATAACCAAAACTTTGGGTAAATTAGCTTTAAGGCTACCCGCAAATCTTCAATTTTAAAATGCTGTGTTCCAATGAACTGGTTTAAACGTTTAAGATTTAATATAAATCTTTTTGAACCGTCAGGTTTTGAAACAAGGGAGTAAGGTGATAAAAATTGACCTACTACCGGTTCACATTCAACTATTGCTTCCATAGATAATAATTTATCAAATTCTAATTCTAACAATTTTTCACCTTCCAGTGAAAATTGTATGTCTTTGCTAAAGCTCTGAGATTGAGAAGGATTGGTATGAAAAGGAATTTCATATCCGCTTATGCAATTTAAAATAAATACATCGCTGGTGATCTTTTTCCATTCCTGGAAAAATTCACTCAGACCTGCTAATAATCTCACCTCGTCAACTACTTCTTCTTGTTTGCGTATGTTGCCCGTGGTGTCTTGTTGGTCGGCCTGGCTAAATTGTTCCTGGTGTTGAACATATTTGCTTGGGGATATCTCGGCTGGTAGAATTTCGGGCTCTAATACGAAGTCCCCTGTCTCGTATTCTGGCCCCTCCAGTTTAAAGTCCGCCCTGACATTGGTTTAGGCCGTCTTTTGCCAGCAGATGAAGTGAAGGCAAGAGTTGTGAAGGTACCTTTCATCTCTTTTCCCATCTTCTCAATCGATTTTGCTGTTTTAATTTTATCACACAAATTATCCCCATACAGTAATAATCTTGGTTTCGTTTTTTGTACTAAGTCTTTCATGGACTTGGAAAGTATTGGAGAAATAAAAGCCCTTCTAGCTGAAGAGATCTGATTATGTAGTTGTGACACAAGTTTACGTGTATCAGCCAGCTTTTCTAATAATTCTAAACGATCTAACGGCTTCACCATTTCTTCATCATTCAAGATCATTGTAATGCCTTGCCCCAAGGCAGACAAAGCTGAACCGGCTAGGTTTGGTTCAGCAACAAACCGTTCGTCTCTCTTAATACCTGTTTCGTTAAGTGTTGACATAATTTCTCCATTCAACTCGGGTGCTTCCAGGTAAATATTTCCACTACGTGGATATTTGTTCATTAAGTCCGCTTTTATCTCCTTGTATAAACCATCAGTCAACCAAGTAGACCATCTTGACACGAAACTTTGGTGTAAATTCAAAAATTTTGTACTAATTGCTCCGGGATCATCTCCCAAAACAAACTCTACCTCGTCATCTAATTTTTTCGAATTAGTTGCTTCATCATATGCAGCCTCTGTTGTCTGTTCGTCTTAAATAATGCTGGTACGGGAAGTGCCTGGCTCTTGGTTAATTTCTTCATTGAGAATAACATTATTTTGTTTCTCAATGTCTATATTATACTACACGTATCGTTCTCGATGATTTGTAGTAGTATGCTCGTCATTGCTTACATTTCACACTTTTTAGAGTTTGAAATTTGGCGCCTAGGCTAGTGTTGGCTAGCCGGCCCGGACCTGTACAGTCATATTTGTTCGTTTTGTTTGACGTTTCACACGTACTGAGTACTTTTAGTAAACAAAAATTACCAAATCTAAATAAGAATAGAAGGTTTATATGTCAGGAGATAAGAAGAAGAGAAAATCATGTTTACGATCACGAAAAGAGATAGGAAGAAACCAAAAACGGATGGAAGACTGGAAAAAATTGGAAAACAGATCGATAGCCTCAAAAACATGATTTGTAAACTGGCAGAATTAAATAAAATCCACTGATAAAAATCAGAATGGAAATGCAGGTATCACATAAAAAGTATTTAACCTCCTTACGAGACAATTCAAAAATGACTAAGTGTGGATTCATTCACACTTAAATATGTTTTTTTATTTTTTCTTTGTACAAAAGCAACATGTACAAAAAACTGTCTATATAACAAACTGTCCATACTACAAATGGTCTATATAACAAACTGTTTACATGACAGACTGTCCAAACGACAAACTTTCTATATTACGAAAATAATATATAAGTTTCCGTACGAAACATTATAACAAAAAAGTATTTAGTCTCCATACGAGACATTTACTTAAAAAATGCTTAAGTGTGTTGATTCAAACACATTTAAGTGTGTTTTTGCATAACAACTTGTAGAAAAACTGTCTATATGACAAACTGCCTATATGACAAACTGTCCATACCACAAACTGTCTGTATAACAATGATATATGAGTTTCCACACGAAACCAGTGTCACAAAAAAAAAGTATTTAGTCTCCATACGAGACATTTACTTAAAAAATTGTTCATTCACACTTAAGTATGTTTTTGTACAAAAACTGTCAATATGACAAACTGCCTATACGACAAACTGTCCATACGACAAACTGTCTGTAGAACAAAAAAGATATATGAGTTTCCATATGAAACCAGTATCACATAAAAAGTATTTAGCCTCTATACGGGACACTTACTTGAAAAATGCTTAAGTGTGGTGATTCATTAACACTTAAGTATGTCTTTGTAGAGAAATAACATGTACAAAGAGCTGTCTATACGACAAACTATTTATACGAAAAATTGCCCATATGACAAACTGTCAATACGACAAACTGTCCAAGCGACAAACTGTCCAAACGACAAACTGTCCAAACGACAAACTGTCCAAACGACAAACTATCTGTAAGACAAACTGTCCATACAACAAACTGTTCATACGACTAACAGTCCATACGACAAACGGTCCATTAGACGAAATTATAAAAATACTCACAATAAATTTCTATATTATAAAACATTTTCATTTTTTAGAAGAAAAAAAAAGAAAAAAATCTGGATAAAATTCCGATAAATTTCTTCCCAAAAGCAAGAAATAGCTCTTACTGAAGACGTAGAAGCAACTAATGCTAGGAGAGCATTCTGACTCTAAAAAGGAAATTCCAATAAAAACAAAACCACAATGAAAGAGGTACAATACGACAGAAGCATCAAGTCGGTCATCAAATCACCAGCAGCCCTAAGGAAGTAGATGAGTCAGCAGGCAGTCTAAAATACTTTACGCAAAACTAGGAAAATATTACCTAGGACAAATTTGTCCTAGATTGTCTAAAGGGTTATAAAATACCGTCCAGAGAAATCCATATCAAACAAAACCACTAACAGACCAAAATTGGGCTAAAAATGGTATTATAAAAAGTAGGCATGAAATAAATAAGCTCTTAGCTAAAAATGTAATTGAGCCTTGTCAAAATGAAGCTAATGAATTCATTTCCTCTTTGTTCTTAGTTGACAAGCCAGATAGCTCCAGTGGATTTATTATTAATTAAAAAAACTAAACACATTTATCGATACTATCCATTTTAAAAATGGAAGATATTAAGTCCACCAAACACTTGATATCTATTGGATCATATATGTGTTCGATAGATCTAAAAGATATTTACTACATTATTCCTATTTTAAAAATTGTAATTTAAGAGGCAGCTCTTCAGTTTTTTATGTCTTCCCCTTGGTTTATGTACAAGTCCTTTTGTTTATACAGACAACTAGGTACTTTATCAATTATTTACCTTGATGATCTATTAATTGTGGGAAATTCGTATGAATCCTGTAAAAATTCATCAAATTTGGTGAAAAAACAATTGGGCCTTGTCATAAACCACCAAGCAGCAAGCCACCAAAGTTCACAAGCACCAAGTCAGATATGCTTTTATTATAAAATCAGTAGATTTTAGACTTGTGTTGACAGACGGCAGCTTGCCCAGGGGTGGCATATGGATCAATCTACTGTAAAAGACTAGAAAGGCAAAAATAACTAGCCTAAATTTTAAGTGACAACGACTACGACAGTAGAAATTATGTCAATAAACTAATAATGGAAGTACTGTATTGGTGGAAAATAAATACACCAACAGGTTCTAACCTAAATAGAACACTTCAGTTTAAACTTGAGATATCTTCAGATGCATCTCTGACCGGGTGGAGTGCTCACTGTAATGACGTAAACGCTCATGGTTTCTGGACGAAAGTGGAAAGAAAATTTATCATAAACTATCTACAAGTATTAGAAACGTTCTTTGGTCTAAGATGTTTCGCGAACAAAGTATCAGACGGCAAAATTCTCTTAAGAATTGATAATACGTCTCCAATTCCTATATCAATAGGACATGCGTCATTCAATATCCCCACTTAAATGCATTAGCAATAGAGGTCTGGCAATGGTGCGAGAGCAGAAAAATCTGGATTTACGCGTCATACATCCCGTCAGTTATGAATAAAAAGGTTGGTTTAGCATCGAGAATCACTAAGATAGATACTGAATGGGAGCTATGTAAAGAGTCATTTGAAAAAATCATTCAAGTTTGTAATTTTCTCAATTGACCTTTTTTACATCAAGGTTGAATCAAAAATGCCCTAGATTTTGTTCTCGTTTCCCAGATCGAAACGTGATGACAATAGATGTATTTACTATTATGTGAACCAATGAAAAATCTATGTTTTTTTCCTCCTTTCGCACTTACCCTTAGAACTCGCGAAAAATAATAACCGATAAAGCTGAGGGATCAGTCATGGTACCATTGTGGTCAACCCACCCTTGGAACCCGCTCTTTAAATCACTACTTACCGAACAGCGTTTAGTAAAAACCTCACAAAAATTTATTATTGTCTCCTTCCAAGAAAGAAATACATCCACTGGCACACAAACTTTCATTGGTTGCAGGTAACTTGTCCGCAAAGCGCTCCTAAGTAAAGGAATAAATGAAGCATCTACAGAAATCATGATCAAGGCCATAAAACCATCAACACTCAAACATTACCAAGGTACCTTAAAGCTATGGCGGAAACTTTCTACCTCAAAAAATATTCCAATATTTAACGCAATTACAGTAAATTTACTATAATACGTTTTCTAACGGAAAGTTAGACGTTTAGTTAGCTCCGATCGAGAACGGAGCAAGCTATGGAACTTTGAACTGCAACAGATCAGCTATATCACACATCTCTACTCAAGATCTCGTTAAGGATAAACTGCTGTCCCGATTCTTCAGGGGAATGTTTGAGGAACGACTACAAGGTTTAAATATACAAGTACAGCGGACACGAGTTTTGAATGACTTGGCCTGATTAAATCAGCTAAAAGTAGCTAAAAGCAGCTAAAGGGTGCAGCAGAAAAAGTATTAAAGATATCGCACTAATTAATATAAAAAACATATCCATGGACAAATAGAAAGTAACAATATAAATACCAGACCTGATAAAAATGTCCAAGCCATGAAGAAATAAGTCAGAGCCTTTACTACCTTTTGTATAAAGAACAACCTGGCCTATGTGCCGCTACAGCTGTAATTCACTACTTCAATAAGACAAAAGGCCTAAGAAATGAGCAAAACAACAAATTACTCATATCAAATATCAAGCCATACAAAAACGTAACTTCTCAAACGATTGGTCACTGGGAAAAATCCTTGCTGTCTAAAGCAGGCATTGATACAAATCACTTCACAGCATATAGTACAAAATATGCTGCAGTATCAGTGGCTGGTTTTGGAAGTGGATATATATACACAACCAGACGTACTGCTGGTTGACCTCGACGGTCACAGACCTTCGCAAAACTTTACAATCGCCCGATCCAAGATAATAACGATACGTTCGCAAAATCTGTATTATCTAACGCACGGTAACTCTTTTCTTTATGGTTTCCAGTCATGTAACATGATAAATGAATGAGTTTTCCTATACGCTAAAAGTCTACAAATCATCGAGAACGAGAAGTGTAGTATAATTGAACGATCAAACGAGCCCGCCGAAGGCGGGCGAAGTTCGATCGTGATTATACGAAACGTCTCGTTCGAAGATGATCAATCTCCCTCGCTACATGTACCCGTTAATAAACATACCCTAGATCATCTTGCAGGGAAAACTCAACTACAAAAATCTCTAAAAATATGACTGTACAGGTCCGGGCCGGCTAGTCCACACTAGCCTAGGCGCCAAATTTCAAACTCTAAAAAGTGTGAAATGTAAGCAATGACGAGCATACTATTACAAATCATCTTCGAACGAGACGTTTCGTATAATCACAATCGAACTTCGCCCGCCTTCGGCGGGCTCGTTTGATCATTCAATTTTCCTTGTTTGCTTGAACATCATCTACAAATAAAAGGGAAATTTTTTCCCTAATAATGCTAGATAAAGATTCACAGCACTAGTAGTTATTGCCTCCTACGTGCAAAAGTCACTAGCCTGAACCGCCTATCAAGACTCACACAAATTGAGTACAAGATGTCGTGTAAATATAAATGATATAAAATATCCTTTCCTTTGATCTTAAATACCTGTAATTTTTCTTGTTTTGTTTATGGTTTCAAGCCTTCAGCCATTTTCTCCAACCTCCGCAGTCTCTTGTTAGTGCTTTCCTCTCCCTGTCTCTGCTCCGTTTTTTACTCTTACCCATAATATCTTGGATTAGATGTTTTTTGTTTTAATTAAATTTTCACAAACAATTATTTTTAGGTTAAACACGTGGTTAAACACTCTCAAAACATGTAGTTAAAAGCGGTAAAGTAAGTAGCGGTACTACTACAATGTAATCTCGAAGAACGAGACTCGAAATATAATCTATTCAGGCGTTGAATGGTGATGCTTTTTTTCCTACAGTTTTCCCTGTAAGGACAGATTGAACAATTAAACTTCCTCTCAATGAAATAAACGAAAAACGCGTTCATAACTTGAAATTCAAAAACCTTGAAAAAAAAATCGATATATTTAGAAAATGTTAGCCGTTTAGTATTCAGGGCGTTAAACCGGCTTTCAAATGACGTATAATTTACCCCACTATACCATTTAAAATGTCAGGGGTTGTGGTTCCAATTGTAAGGGGTTGCGGCGAAGGGGTTAAGTGATATTGCTACAAATTTTCTTTTAAAAGATGTTCCCCTCACAAAGAAAGTTGATGTGTCCGAGCGTTTTTTGAGAATGCATCTTTAACTATCTAAAAATCCCTCTGTTTCGTTTTCAATGGCCCACCTGGTATAGCATATTATTTGTGGTATATATTATTGATTCTACAGTCCTGCTTCATGGACGGCTCTGATAACACCCATTCTTATTACGGGTGAAGGCATATTTCGATTTTGGCAATGGAATATGTAAGGTAGAACCCCATCATTTAACAGTAGTGTCACATCTACACCTTCTTGTTTCATTATGATATATTGAACATAATTTTCAGTATACTCTTCCACCTGCAATTAAAGATTTATTGTAGATGTTAGCAATCATTAAATAAATACAATACATTTAAGTAGGTACAAGGTTATGTAGGTACAACAAATTAAAAAAGTCAAGGGATGAAAGTGTCTGAAAAGATCTCTTCTTTCTGTTGTGGTATAATTTAGGAGCAGAGCTGAATATATTGTTGAATATGAGCTGAATAGGGCTGAATAGAGCTCAGTAGAGCTGAATTTTTACGTGAAAAACATTAGACGAAATCACAAAACTTTATAAACTGGATAAATTTTCAATACAAAACTTACTCCTGATTAAATGAAATCATATTAGGTATCGAAATACTTCATACTTACATTAAGGTGTTCTTCACAACAATGTAAACAAGTTCTTGCAAATACTTCATCTTTTCTGATAATCTTTCACCATTCCTTATGTATTTTTGCATCTATCGGAATTTGAGAAAACAGGTGCACTTTATATGTTTTTGCATTGTTTTTGCTACATGCTTTTTCTTTCATTCTGGCACAATTCAATACTTAAAGACTGGCTTCTGGGCTTTTTCATGGTGAAATATGTTAAGAGCAAGAGCACCTACAGTAAACAATTGAATGTTAGTGGACACAGTATTTAACGATACACAGCTCAAAATTTTTCTCAAATTTTAAATATTTTTTACATAATAATAAATATTTTAACTTAATTACAGCATTTTTAAACAGTGTTTATATTTTTTGCTATGTTATTACGGTGTAAACATTGAATAAAAAATTTAACATTAAAAAATAAAATAAATACAAGCGTATACCCTATTCTCCGCAAAACATAATTACTAATCTTGTATATACTCCCGAATATTTCACAAAGATCTGATAATATTTAAAAAAAAACTGTTGGACTGAAACGTTCACTTGAAATAATATCAGAAAATGTGATAATATTTCAAGTCAACGTTTCGTGAAAAATATGCAATTACTTCACCACATCGTGATCAGATGGAGAAAAGACGATGACAGGTCGCTTAAATGTATTCTTTGCACTATGTCAGAATAAAGAAAATTTTTAAACTTTGTTAAGTTACCGTTCTATAATCCAACAAGTTTTAGCTAGTAAGAGATTAAATACAACAGAAATCATGTACCTACCTACATGTCGTTCAAAATCTTCAACTCCAATCAAGGAAGATAACTTCAATGACATTTTTTTCAATCTAAACTAGATGAAGGGCAAACATAATTAGTATTATATGCAGATGCAAGATGAAAGCTTGAGTAAATTTTAACTAAGATTACTTGATTTATGAGAGATGAATGTAAATATTTGCACGGCGAAGCTGACTTTGCGGTTCATCGTCTTTAACAAGCGTTACAGGTAAGTTAAGTGAATTAATTACCGAAGTGTAAGGAAAAATAAGAGAATAAGTAACATGACTAGCATTGTTCGTTCTCATAAAAACATATTTATAATTGTTGGTTGTTATCTTCCCTATTATTTATTATTTATTTGTTCTTGGGAATGGGAATTATTGAAAGACTTCTCTACAATTAAATTAAACAATTGCATCTAATCCCCTAACAAGTTTCGGTGCCTTCCTGTCACCTTAACCATAGGCTAAAAAGTAGAATTTATTTAAACAAACTGTAACGGAATAGTCTGTTTTCCTACTCTGTATCCTATGATTAAAGTGACAGAAATCCAACGAAACTTGTCAAGCGATAAAAAGCGATTATTATACAGTGTGGAAACTTTAACTGGAATAAAATTTATAATTTCGATATAGGCGATTTTAGGAAAAAAATCCCGAAACACGTTACGTGTTATTTCTTGTAGCCCTCATTTATATGTACATGCTGTTTGTTTATCTATTCCAGGAAGTGCACAGCCAACAGGACTACAACTACAAGGACTACAACACACTATTCATTGCTTGAATATTTTCAAAGTCATGTGATAATAAAACAAACTTGTTTTACAACTTGAATACTATTTAATGCAACAAATGTTTAAAAAGGGCACCGTATATCTTGCCAAAGTGCAAATCGAAGATAACATGCATCGCCAATGTTTTGTAATATTTCTGGTGTGACTTGCTGTATTTCGTGCCTCATACGTTATTTAAGGTCGCCAATGTCGTTCGGTGTTATTACATAGATCTTACTCTTGAAATATCCCCACAAAAAAAGTCAAGGGGACTAAGATCCGGAGATCTCGCCGGCCATGCAATGTGACCTCTTCTTTCAATCCATCTATTGGGTAAAACTTTGCCTAAATATATGAGAACGAACACAAGTAGGGAAAGATGATTCGTTCTGGCGCCTCCTCCTCCTCAAACCTCCTCTGACCTTGACCCCTAACCTAACCTTGACCTTGGAACTTCCGGTTTCGACTTCCGGTTTCCGGTTTCGACTTCCGGTTTCGACTTCCGGTTTCGACTTCCGGTTTCCGGTTTCGACTTCCGGTTTCAGGTTTCGGCTTCCAGTTTCAGGTTTCGACTTCCGGTTACGACTTCCGGTTTCCGGTTTCGACTTCCTGTTTCCGGTTTCGACTTCCGGCCGCCATTTTCGGAACTTCCAGATGCGCGGGAAAATTCAAAATATAGACGCGAGGCGGGGAAATTCAAAATTAGATCCTGTTGAGACAAATGAGGTGTGAAGTTGGTTGCATACATCAACGGGACTAAACACATGAGACTAGACAGACGAGGCTAGATCCATGGGACTAAATACATGAGACTAGATAGACGGGACTAAATACATGAGACTAGATACATGGAACTAGATAGACGAGGCTAGATACATGAGACTAGATACACGGGGCTAGATACATGAGACTAGATATACGGTACTAGATACATGAGACTAAATACACGGGGCTAGATACATGAGACTTAAGACTGAACTAAAATATATAAGGGATTGTTTAATTTAACTTAATAATCTACGTTTTAATTTTGATTACTGCTCTGACTTGTTGATTAGGTTCGACTGGATGTTTGCTAGCAATAACAACTTACTGTTAGTTTCCAAGAGAATGAAAGGTTGTAAAATAAAGAAAACTCCACATAAAATTTATGGGTTTATTAAATTCTGAGAATAATACATTTAAATTTACATCAAAACATTTAAATACTTATATAAACATTTCTTGCAATACATATAGAATAGTCGGTAATATGATTTATACATACAATGGTTCATTTTAATTAAATTTTTAAATTAATTTTCGAACTATCCCCGACAAAGGGGTGTATTCAACGGCAGCTTCACATAAAATAAGGCAATAGGCTCGAGTGTTTGGTTTGAATGCTTGCGTAGCTTCAAATTCAATTTTTAAATCAACAGCAGATGATTTAATACTCTCATTTTGTTTAGATACATCAAACACAAAAAGAACATGATCCTTGAATTGAATCATATCTAATCTCGGCTCATTTCTGCGTTCATAGTAACTGCTTTGGAAAGTGGCATACATGTAATAAAGTTGTGCATAATCATTACTATCCATATTAAGATTTAAGCTTTCATATGGATATGAATCCGAGTTTAGGTTAATTTTCATATTTCGCAGCGATGCATTATCAAATTCGGACGCGTTTTTTACATGAGCATCTCTTCGCCCCTCTTGCAGTGCAATTATAACGTATCGAGGCTTCTCCAGAGTTGTAGATGTTTTTACAGACCAGATATCTCTGTCGGTATTTTTTAAAGCAGGTAGTTCATGCAACTCCCACCTACGAAACGGTATTAATATCGGTTTATCTTCTTCGAGTGTATCCAATACATTCAATCGAGCTTCGTCGTTGAATTGGATATGGGGAATTCGCCAGTAAATTTGATCAATATTGAATCTTATATTTGCATCTCCTTTGTAGCAGTTCACGTCAGTTCTAGCTCGTAGTAGAATTAATTCCTGCTTTACATTAATTAACATTTTTATATAATCCTCAGCAAAACCCAATAAATATTTCAATGGAATTAGAGCATAGAACTTTCTGTTATTATCAAAGTATGTAACATTTGTAGCATTTTCAGCCCAGCCGCAAAGGTCGAGTATATGTTGATCTCGCTTGGTGTTGGAGAGTAATCCTTTCATCGTGCTTGTAATTCCTACATCTCTATTCTTATCTACTTCAACTCCATTCAATTCATAGCGAATTTCATCAAACAAAAACGCATATGCGTTTTTCACAAGTTCAAAGTTGTGTTTAGTTGCACAGAGCTATAGGATAATACGTGTGAAATTCACTCTTTGTAATAGTATCCTCATAGTCAACTTTGGAGAATATATCTATTTTATCCATACTGTCGCTTTAACTTATATCCTAGAGATAATAGTTTATTTTTTAATATAGGTGTTAACTCTTTGAGATGTAAATGTCGAGTGGTAGAATTGTCATCATGTGTCCTTTGCTTTTTGACGGTCATTGAGCCTTCCGCTCAGCTGTTCCGTCGTCTTGTTGTTTGTTTCTGTGTTTTTTTTTTAAATTTTATTCTGTCTGTTTGTCTGTGTTGTCTGTGTTTCGTTGGGTTTCGTTTGGATTTACTTGGGTACAGTTGGGTCTTGTTGTCCTGGTGTGGTTGTCGGTTTTCTTTGTTGCTGCTTCAGTGTTTCGCCTTCTGTGGTTGATGGTAGAATTGTCCGAAACAACCGCTTTTATACGTTTTCCGTGAAAATTAATTAACATCTCTCTCTCTCTCTCTCGCTCTCTCTCTCTCACCCTCTCGCTCTCTCTCTCACTTAATACTCTGCAGCTCTAATCGGTTATGTGTAGCGTGGGGTCACATAGACCTCACACCCTGTTCAGCGTGGGGTCACATAGACCTCAAACCCTGTTTAGCGTGGGGTCACATAGACCTCACACCCTGTTTAGCGTGGGGTCACATAGACCTCACACCCTGTTTAGCGTGGGGTCACATAGACCTCACACCCTGTTTAGCGTGGGGTCACATAGACCTCACAGCCTGTTTAGCGTGGGGTCACATAGACCTCACACCCTGTTTAATGTGGGGTCACATAGACCTCACACCCTCATTGATGCAAAGAACTCTGCACGATATAAATAGGGTTGGATAGCATTTATAATTTAGTGTTAACGCTGATGTTTTACTATCAAGATGGGGATTGTATTTGGTGAGAAACGTGCCCGTAATAAAACCATCTATTGGACTCCACTTAGAATATCTACTAGTTTATCACCATCATATAAGACGCTTCCTAGACGTCAAAAGAATAAAGTTGAGAGTTTGAATGGTGACTATGATAATAATAGAGAAAAATATGCACATATTCCTGATTCAATAAACCAATCAGCTGTTTGTTCATCCAACGCTAAAGATAGTGAACATTCCCTCGAGAAAACGGATGTTAAATGTCAAAAGAATAAAGTTGAGAGTTTGAATGCACATGTTCCTGATTCAATAAACCAATCAGCTGTTTGTTCATCCAATGCTAAAGATAGTGAACATTCCCTCGAGAAAGTGGATGTTAAAAGACGGTGTGTTGGTTGTTATAAAGAAAACCGAATGATATTTGGAAGACAAAAGGCCTCAAGTAAAACTAGTTGTGTAAAGTTTCGCTGTAATATGTGTGCAAGTCATTATTGCTTAAGCTGCTTCTTCCGAACGCATAACATATACAAAGCATGACCATTATTTGTATTTAAATGTATTGATGTAAATTTAAATGTATTATTATTAGAATTTAATAAAACCATAAATTTTATGTGGAGTTTTCTTTATTTTACAACCTTTCATTCTCTTGGAAACTAACACTCGCTCACCGCTGATAAGATAACAGCAAGTTGTTATTGCTAGCAAACATCCAGTCGAACCTAATCAACAAGTCAGAGCAGTAATCAAAATTAAAACGTAGATTATTAAGTTAAATTAAACAATCCCTTATATATTTTAGTTCAGTCTTAAGTCTCATGTATCTAGCCCCGTGTATTTAGTCTCATGTATCTAGTCCCGTGTATCTAGTCTCATGAAACTAGCCCCGTGTATCTAGTCTCATGTATCTAGCCTCGTCTATCTAGTTCCATGTATCTAGTCTCATGTATTTAGTCCCGTCTATCTAGTCTCATGTATTTAGTCCCATGGATCTAGCCTCGTCTGTCTAGTCTCATGTGTTTAGTCCCGTTGATGTATGCAACCAACTTCACACCTCATTTGTCTCAACAGGATCTAATTTTGAATTTCCCCGCCTCGCGTCTATATTTTGAATTTTCCCGCGCATCTGGAAGTTCCGAAAATGGCGGCCGGAAGTCGAAACAGGAAACAGGAAGTCGAAACCGGAAACCGGAAGTTGAAACCGGAAGTTGAAACCGGAAACAGGAAGTCGAAACCGGAAGTCGACCGGAAGGAGGTTTGAGGAGGAGGAGGCGCCAGAACGAATCATCTTTCCCTACTAACACAGCATAATAGGGTGGAGCTCCGTCCTGTTGATACCACATTCTTTAATCAGGTAAATCCGGATCTAACGGATTTGGAAATAAAGTGGATAACGCTGTCATAAGGTCTTCTTCGAGAAATGTAAGATATGTTGCTCCATCAAGATTACCATCAAATAATACTGGTCCTATAAACTGGTCACATATTATTCCAGCATATACATTGACTTCTTTCGTGAAATGAGTCTGAGTTTATCATATCCAATGAGGATTATGGTCAGCCCAATAACAAAAATTTTGACGATTAACCTCACCATATAATATATGAGTACTTTTGTTGGACAAAAGAATTGATGTCAATGAAATCTGGTTATTGTCGATCAGGTTCATCATTTGCTCGCAAAATTCGATTCGGCGCTCTGTATCATCCTCCATTAACTCTTCCCCGCATCCGAGATGCATCTTGTAAGGATGCAGCCTGGCTGATCTAAGACTGTTCAAGACAGTAGTATGACTAATCTCTTCGTCACGGGCCAGTTGCCTGGCTAGAATCAACAGTAGAATAGTTAACAGTAGGATTTCACTGTCTGGGCACAACCCTGATAAACAGAATTGTTGTATTGTGTCTCAATTTCGCTTATGGTACCTTGGCTAATGGGTACAACCGTCAAGCTGACTTCGTCTTCTGTTACCACAAGCGATCATCATCAGAATCTCGAGACGGAGATTTTCGATTAACTACAGCAGTTTAGAAACCACTTTAACAACTTGACGAGCGTATGTGACTGTTTTGGTGACTATTATTACCACTTAGTAACTGAGCAAAGTGGTTTCAAAGCATCAAAACACATTTTAAAAACATACAACTTTACGCCGAAATGTGTTTAAAGTAAATGTAGTTTTCTTGTTTTATCACGTGGGCTTATATTCTATAATATTCTATAAAACATAAAATAAATTGTGTGTTGTATTCTTTGCGAAGAGATCTTTCAAACGAGGTGTTACTTGACACATACCTTTCCATTTGAAAAAAGGGTCGAAAGTGGCTGGTCACTTCCGGGAACAAATAGACAAACAGCATATCGCCTATATCGAAGTTATGAATTTTTCTCCAGTTAAAGATTCCACACTGTAGAAGCCTTTCAATAATTCCCATTCCACATATCAAATACATAACATACATTAAATTGAAAAATTCACTTTGTTTTTACCACACTTATAATATGTAAAAATGTTATATAACTTATTATTCACAATTATATAAATTTCTACATTTACCTTAACGACTCAAGTTTCGACGTTTGACGGTCATTTTCAAGTGTTCACTTGTTCACTTGAGTTCACTTGAAAATGACCGTCAAACGTCGAAACTTGAGTCGTGAAGGTAAATGTAGAAATTTATATAACTATGAATAATAAGTTATATAACATTTTTACTCATTATAAGTGTGGTAAAAACATAGCGAATTTTTCAATTCAATGTAAGTATGAATTACCACGTATTAACAGTCGCATTCAACAGTCGTATTCATAATTCGTAACATATTCATAATGTTAAACGATTTATAAGAAAAGAACGCAAGACCACTTTCCAAATATTAATGGCAATGATCATTTAAAAAATCATCTACATTTTTATTGCAATGTAAAATAATATACTGTAGAAATTAAACAAATTTATTATTGAAGACTTTGATATTAGGTTTGATGATTAATGATGTCAGTTATTTTATATAATTTACTAAGTCCCTTAGATCGAAGAACTAGACAGAAAACATGACGTTTTAAATACACATAAAAAAATAAAGGATGCAGCTGGAATAAACAAACCACGACAGAATAACATAATTACCGACAAAAACGGGACTGCACTACTGAACGTGAATGACAAAGTAGCAAGATGGCAACAATACATACAGACTCTTTATGCTGACGATAGCCGAACAGTTTCTAACACAAATAGCCCAGCACAAACAGGACCTTCTATAACTCATCAAGAAGTTCTTAAGGCAATTGGAAGACTCAAAAACAACAAGTCCCCGGGCCCAGATGAAGTTCTTGGCGATATGTTAAAGCTCATTGAGGAAGAATACCTAGACCTAATCACGGACTTAATTAACAACATATATGAATCGGGAGATATACCCGAGAAATGGCTAGTCTCTACGTTTATACCGATTCCTAAAAAAACCACAGCTAAACAATGCGAAGACTATAGAACTATCTGTCTCACAAGTCACTTCATGAAGGTCTTTCTTAAGATTATTTACGAACGAATATATCAAAAACTAGAAGAAGACATTAGCGAGACGCAATTTGGGTTTAGGAGTGGATTGGGGACTAGAGATGCCCTTTTTGGTCTGAGTGTTCTGATTCAGAGAGCAAGAGACGTGAATAACGATGCTTTCACGAGTTTTATCGACTTCGAAAAGGCATTCGATAGGGTTAACCATGATTTGCTAACAGAAACCATAAAGCAATCAGGAATAGATGACAGAGATGCACGAATAATCAACAATCTGTACAGACAACAAACAGCATGTGTTCGTGTGGAAAATATAATGTCAAAGGAACTTCCAGTAGAACAAGGTGTCAGACAGGGCTGCGTACTATCCACGCTACTGTTTAACCGATACGCAGAAAACCTTTTTAAGAATGCACTCGAAGAAGAACAGATTGGGATAAAGATAAACGGGGAAATAATTAATAACTTAAGGTATGCAGACGACTCTGTACTAATTGCCGACAGTGCCGAAGGACTACAGAGACTGATTGATAAAGTAGTAGAGGCATGCGAACCACTTAATATGCGATTGAATGTGGCAAAGACAAAAATTCTAATCGTCAGCAAAAATGCGTCTAATGCCCAATTCCTGGTAAATGGGGCCCAACTACAGAGAGTACCATCAATATCGTACTTGGGTGTAAACCTCAATGACCAATGGGATCATAGTCGTGAAGTAAAGATCAACATAGAGAAGGCACGTTCTACATTTAACCAAATGAAGAATGTTTTGTGTAACATGCGCTTGAACATCCATCCTCGAACACGCATACTTAGATGCTACGTCTTCTCTAAGCTTTTGTATGGAGTGGAGGCATGGACACTCTCCGAGGCAACTAGTAAGCGACTGGAGGCCTTCGAAGCATGGTGCTATCGTCGAATGCTTCGCGTTTCCTGGACCCACCATGTTAGCAACGAAACCATACTCCTACGCATGCAGAAGGACAGAGAACTGCTCACAACAGTCAAACACAGAAAACTGTCATACTTTGGCCATATCATGAGAAACAGCAACAGATATAGGCTACTTCAACTCATCATGCAGGGAAAAATCGAGGGGAAGAGGTGACAGGGAAGACGACGGATCTCCTGGTTGAAGAATCTGCGACAATGGACCGGAAGAACATCGGTTGACTTGTTCAGATAGGCTGTGGATCGAATCCGATGGGCCATATTGATCGCCAACGTCCACTGAGGATATGGCACAATAAGAAGAAGAAGTCCCTTAAAAAAATTGCACGCGACACAAAAAATTGGCACACAACTTCGTGAAACTAATACAATTATCATGAACCTAAATGTTTTTAACCTAGAACCAAAAAAACATGTATTTGGTGGAAAAATGTTGAAAAAAAAAACGTAAAAATATGTGCATGTAGTTATTTTCAACTGCGTTTTTTATTCAAAGTTTTTACCTTATTTTATTATTTCCAGCAAAGTAAACTAATTCTGACAATAAACAATAAAGATATATTGTTTCGTCCTATACAAAGCTTTATATTTTTGCCATTCTTAAATATTTTTCTGGTAGAAGTCTCAAACTTTCTCATCTTGGACTGGGGCTTGGAACGGGCTTAGACTGGCCCACCGGAACACTGCGAAGTTTCTCGGTAGAATTGGTCGTATTGCGTGATAGTGGACCGGTCATATTGCACGATATGGGGCTGGTGAACAATCGACCAAATAAATTTGAAACTGCCATATCAATGAAAATAATCCTGATTCATATTTGCCAGTTCTTAAAATCCATATTTATAGAAAATGGGCCGTAATTTGTATAGCCAGTCCAACTCTGATACCAATTCATTGTTAAGCTATAAAGTTAATTTAAACCGTTAATCTCATACTACCAAATAGTCAGCCATCCTACGCTACCGGCCTGCGCGGCCTAGACAATTTTGAGCAATATCAATGTATTTAAAAATTATTTTCAATTATATCTTAGATTTTTGGTTCTCTTTCATTCTTTGATTAGATTCACTATTAAAAATATTCTTATTACAACGTATACAATGTTGGATTACTCCAGTTTCATACAAGTGGCATGGCATCCGCCGGCCGTTTTTTTCCGGGAGGAGATGCTACAGAAGGAACAGAATATTTTTTAATAGAATTAATACTATCCTTCAAAACCTTACTTCGAAAATTTTGATCCTGTCGTCGCTGTAAATACGGTCAAATTAGGGACTAACTAACTACCTCTGTAAAAAAAATTATTTTGTCGTTCTTTTTTCAAATTCCAATTTTTATAAATGTTGATGTATATTATTGGTTATTTGTGTATGCCCATAAAAAATCAACAGGCCGTCTATTTGTCTTTTACAAGTATAAGTTTTGATCATATTGTCCATAAGATATGTGTGGCCTTTCGTTCTGTTATAATCAATAATAATTATTTCCGGTTTTCTCTTATCCTCCTCAACGATCGCATCACTATGATACATTGTAGATAATAAAATTAGAGATTACCGCTTTTTTTGAACGTATTAATATTAATTTGTAGGTGAGATGACATTTTTTGTAAATCAAAAAATCGTTGAAAATTGTTCTTGAGAATTGGCTTGGAAATTGTGGGGGATAAATACTTGGACATTTGTTGCTACCATTCCCGCAATTGTGAGACAAGAACTTTTTCAGAAGTCAGAGCCAATTCTTTTTCTTGTGAAAAAAATGTCGCACGTTATATCCCCATTCGTACCGTAATATGGAGTGCATAACACTTGTAAGATATTTTCATCCAGGTTGGGTCGCGTCGATTCCCCTCTTTTCCTATATATAAAATTCCTTTTAGTGGGTATCCCGTTTGAGAATCGCATACCCAAAATATTTTTATTCCAGATTTTTCTGGTTTTAAAGGCATGTATTGTTTTAATGAGCATTTTCCGTCAAAACCAAACAATTGTGCATGTACTGTCAAATTTCATGACGGCATGTAGAATTCTCAAAACTTTTGATCCATTTGATCCCAGAATTCTCTAATAGGTGCAAGCAGTGACGTAAGGGTATGGCAGGCATGGCACGTGCCATGGGCTCAAACTGAAGGGGGCGCGAAAAAGCACGTAACGAAAAAATACTTAAATAGATATAAATATGTGTATTAAAAAGCTATGTAGGCAGTGGAGATGAAAACGTTATTCCCAATATTCGTATAGCATTGCAAATATTGCTGACAATCGCGGTTTCCATTGCCAGTTGTGAAAGATCATTTAGCAAAACAAAATTGATACTCTCTTATTTGAGAGCCTCGATGGGCCAAAGTCGATTATGTGATCTTGCTTTACTGAGCATAGAACGAGAAATGACAGAAGAAATTGACTTTGATAATATAATTAAAAAAATTGCGTCGGCTAAAGCAAGAAAAATAAATTTGTAATAAAGTGTTAATAGAATTAATTTGTGTGCTTCTTTACCCAAGTTTAAAGTTCTTTACTCTACAAAATAAAACGTAAGCAAACTATCGCCCGAGAGGGGAGCAAGATCATTGCACTGGCGCCATTTACCGTAGATACGCCTCTGGTGTAAGTTTATCGTTTGCATGCCGTTCAGATCTTAATTCATTATAATCAAATCTAATTAATTTACAGATTTCGTAGTACCTGTTCTTGGAGAAAGTTGCTCGAAAATATGGTGGTCTATATATTTTGTTCCATAGGCGTCATGTATCTCGATCATATCTACTGGTTTCCACATATTTTTTTGTATGAACTCTTGTATGAGCTTCATTATTATCATATCTGTTATTAGCGATAATAAATTACCAGGAAAATAAATTATCAATTGTATTCCTTGGTGGTAAAATTACTTTTTTGATTGAACGTTTAATAATATTATGTGCTGGAGTCCTTCCAGAAGTTTGATGAGAGCAGTACCATACATATACTATGGTCTTTTGCTGGGGATGTGTGGTTTTATTTGACGTGCTTGGTATTACTATATTACTTATAGGTAATTCGTCTTCATTCTCGCTATCTTCATGGTAAGAGTTTACATTGACATTATCTGAAACTTCAGATTCGTCACTACTGTATTTCAGTTCTTGGTCAGAATCTTGTATTTCTGCTAGCAGACGAATGTTTTCATCATTCAACCGTTTCGACATTATTATAAATTTCTGAAAAATGATATATAGGAAAATATTGTAAGTATATGAAATTAACATCAATTCATTGCATTACATGACAACATAATTAGTATATTTTGTAACTTTGGGCAGTAGGTTGTCAATTTGACACGATAGCGAATTTGGGCAAACCCATTCGTGTTACAAACAGTAGTTCTTATTAGTCATGTGAGGGGATGTATCTTACAAGTTTGGGATCTAGGTACCATCCAAACAAAATAGTCTCAAAAATGAAGAATTTGATTTTTCAATTGTCTCCGGTGGGGTGAATCCGTCATAAGAACTCTCCTCAGTCTCCGGTGTCACCATAGAATTTACAATCATTTTAAAACGTTTTCAATAATTTTTATTTTTATTTTGTAAAGAAAAAAAATTGCTTTTTTTAATATTGAGGTCTTGAAATAAACTTGCGATTTTGAATATTTGCTTGCGTTGTGGCATTTCTCGTACTGAAAAACTTGCGCCAAATAATACATTTAACGCATCAATAATAAAAAATATACCTCTTTCCTAACTACGGTGTTTTTTGTATTTTTCTTGCTGACTTGTATGTCGTGAACCCCAACATAACCCAACTGTGACTGTAATGTAACTATTTCTATTACTGTCCATTCTGTAAGAAGCGACAGTAATTATATTTCTATTTCTTATTTTCGACTTAGATTTTAAAACATCCATTACCATATCTTGTTTGATTGTTTCACAGAAAACGTAAGTATTATCTTCTTATAATGCTTTTTCCGCAAGGATTTGAGTATTTCCCTAATGAACATAAAAAAATCGCGTCTTGATTAGTAGGTGTAAACCTTTTCTTAAAATGGCTTGTCTTTAAGCTTAATCCGCATTCTGGTGACACTGTTGCAACAAGCTGCTGCGGCCGGTAGAAGTAGCCTGCCGGAATTTAGTAAAAATGTAAAAAATGCGAAATTTCTTAAACACAATATTTTTTTTTAATTAATTTCATACGTATTCGTAGAAGTAAGAGATTACTAAAAGTCCTTTCCTCAATATATCCTTCTAGCCATATATAATAATTAATTAAAAGTGCAACCCGGACATTCCTGTTGGTAGATTGATTTTAACGGTTAAAGACCAAGAACAGAAACACGTGACCACCCCTGTTCTATATGATGATTTTCCTTGGCTCACTCCTAATCTGCATTCTGTCGAATGCCACTATCTACATTCCCATTTTCATAATCCATTATACCCAACATTTGGTTGCAAACGCCACTAATTCGTTTTTGTTTTGTAATTTACGGATTTATAATAAATAAATCCGTGGTGTTTGTTGACTATTAACTTATTTATCAGAGTACTTATAAAAATTGATAATGAAATATAATTAAAAATTGGTGGTTACAATTTTTGTGGGGGGCACAAAAAAAAAACTCGGAAAATTAAAAAAATTAAATTTCTCTCTTCCCCTTTTAATTTCATTAGAAGTTCCTATTCCTATCTTGGAAAAGTATCCTATCTTGGCAATAGAAGGCAGCTAGTTAGTGTAAATGACTACTCTTCCTCTAGCAGAGCAGTGGATGTTGGTAACCCACAAGGTTCCGTTCTTGGTCTAGTACTCTTCATAGTATTCATCAACGATATCATCTAAATATCAGCGGTACAATTTGTCTCTTCGCCGATGATACTAGTATCACATGGCCCAAACCTAACCTGCCGCTTCTCCACTCTCTTCTATCTAATGACCTTGCGGGTATTAAGTTATGGTACGATTCTAACTGTATAGAATTAAGTAACAAGACAACTGTACTTCTATCATATAAAGATACACTCCCGCCTCTTACACTTGACAACAACGTGTTAATTCTGTTAACTCTGTTAGATTTCTGGGCCTCATCGAAAAATCACTCAAGTGGTCCTCGCATGTGGAACTTTTAACAAAGAAGCTGTCTTCTGCTTGCTTCGCAATTAGGTCTATTAGCAGGGAGCTAAATCTCCAAACATCAAGAACTTCTTATTTCGCTCTTTTCCAATCTCATCTTCGATATGGCTTACCGTTCTGGGGACATTACAATCTTTCCCAACTTGAATCTATCTTCAAGTTACAAGAAATAGTTATTCGCTATATGTTTGGATTCAGTAGTAGAACCCATGGTCTAGCTTACTGTAAAAATCTTAAAGTAAGTATCCGTCCGTTTTGTTTCGTCTTTCGTCTTTTTTGAACCGCACACACAGACAAGACGAGAAGATGGCCGATGCCGGTGAAAAGAAAAAGCAATCTAAAGAAAACCAGTGTTTCTACTGCAAGAAAAAGGCTTTAAATCCGGTGAAATGTGTTAAGTGTGACAAAACATACCATGCGGGATGTATACCATATACAGCCAAAAACAAATCTTCGTGTGAACATGAAATCCTGGAATCCAAAGAAGATGAGGTTGTTGAGGTTATGGAAGCCGGTGAGTCCAACTTAAATATTCTACAGAATGAAAATCACCTTCTAAAACAATTGCTGCATGAAATGGAGGATAAGAACAGTATTCTGAAAGATTATGTGTTGGCATTAAAAGATAAGATTAACTCACTAACCAACGAACTACAACTAAAATATGCAACCCAAACAGCGAATTTGCGAGAATCTGGTGCCATACTCACAACCTCTGCACCAACATCAGAAAATTCTCCAGTGTCTGAGGCGGCAACCAAACCGACACCTGTCCCAAAAACATTCCAGCGTCAGCAGAAAAACACAAAACAAATGGATATCCCACAAAGTCAGGGCGATAAGGAAATCTTTGAACAAATAGTAGATAAATCGACCCATGAAAATGTGTCAATAGACACACATTTATCGTTGAGTTCATTAAACCCGAGCCCGAATGCGGACGCGATCAGCGAGGAAAAAACAATCGCAAAACCCAAGGTTGCATCGTCGACAACTCAACGTAAAACAAATAAAAACAAACCAAAAATAGATGATCAAGAAACACAACATAATAAAGAAGCAGAATCTAACTGGAAAACGGTTACACACAAAAGAAAACTCAAAACCCAAGGTATTGTGGGACGCTCAGCAAATCAGCACAACATTAAGGCCGTCGCGCGAAAATCATTTCTGTATGTTTCTCGCCTCCACCCATCGACGAAACAGGAGGACCTTGCTACTTACATTAAGCCGTATTTCCCTGAAGCAACCTGTGAAAATCTAGAGAGCAAACACCCTGAATACTACACATCATTCAAAGTCACCATCGACAGAATAAATTTCGACAGCGCAATGGACTCAACAATGTGGCCCTATGGTACCTATGTCACACGTTTTTTTCATCGAGACAAGAAGTCCCAAGACAGCAAATAAAACCACAGCAAAGGAAGAACACTAGGGAGTCAATGACTGTATTTCATCAAAATACTCAGTCAATTAAAAATAAAATAAATGAACTGGAAATTATTTTAAGTGAATTAAATGTAAACTTTTTTCTAGCTACAGAGCATTGGGTGTCAGATGGTGAAATACTTCCCAATATAAGAAATTTCCGTCAAATTTCCAGTTTCAAGCGAACGAATCACGGTCATGGTGGAATAGCAATCCTTGTAAATAATAATATTAACGCTTGTAGTAGGCCTGATTTAAATAGTTTATCGAGCGAAATGAATATAGAAATATCGGGTGCTGAGTTCCTAGTTAAACCCAATAATAAAGTTGTTATTCTGTGTGTCTATCGTCCGCCGGATGGAAGTTTTAATGATTTTATTAATGTTTTTGAGAATATCTTGTATCAAATATTAGTTGTGGAAAAATGTAATGTTATAATTGGGGGGGGATTTTAACATAGACATGTTAAAAACAGATGATCTAAAAACATCCCTCTTCACGGGTCTATTAAATTGCTATAACGTGCATACTACCATAAAATCTCACACTCGTGTAACTAATATAAGTCGGACCTGCATTGATAACATAATAACAAACATAAACTACATAAGTGCAGTCTCGAAAAAAACCATAAAATAATAAAAACAAGATTGGTAAATATTGACACTCTGTCAGCATTAAAAGAAGCACTAAATAAGGTAAATTGGAATGAGTTACATACCCACTGTCACAACTGTGAAACTTACTATAAAGAATTCCATAAGATTTTCTTAGCAATGTTCAACAGATACTGCCCGATTAAAAGAAAAACCACAAATAATTTTAAACCAAAAAACCCATGGTATACAGATACATTAAAAAAACTTAAAAATGAAATGGACTTCTTTTATCAATTACACCAACGGACTAAAAACAGTGAGGTAAATAACATATACAAATCACTTAAAAAGAAATACAAAAACTTACTACAACATGAAATAAAAAATTATAACACAAACCATATACTAAATGCGAACAATAAAACAAAATCATTATGGAATATACTTAGAGATAAAACGCAAAAGGATAAAAATTGTAATAAATCCATAAAATACATTATGGATACAAATAACTTAAAATAGAAAATAGAAAATCCTCAAAGTATAGTAAACAGGATGAATGAACATTTCTGTACAATCGGAAACACAGCTGGAGCTGCTATCGTCCGTAATTATGATCTACAAAATAGAGTAATGGGGTCGATTTTTCTCAAACCCGCAACAGAACTAGAAATCAAAAAAATAGTCTCCAATATGAAATCTACTGCAACCAAGGACATTGATGACCTAAGCATAGCAGTTATCAAGCACACAATAGATTCAATCATTCAACCGCTAACATATGTCATAAATATGTCAATGGCTGAGGGGGTCTTTCCATCATTACTAAAAACAGGTAGAATTGTGCCCATACATAAGAAGGGAGACTTACACGAAGTGGGAAATTATAGACCTATCTCAATACTGCCGGTTTTCTCAAAAATAGTTGAGAAAGTAATTTCTAACAGGATATTGAATTATGTCAATCTTAATAACACCTTGTGCAGCGAACAGTTTGGGTTTAGGAAAGGCCTCACAACAACGCACGCCATATATAACGTTTTAAGTTTTATATATGACCACTTAGATAAGAACGTCAATGTGTATTCCATTTTCTTGGATCTGTCAAAAGCTTTTGACTGCGTACCACACAAATTAATGCCCTCGAAACTATCTAGCTACGGCATTAGGGGTAACTGTCAACGGTTCCTAGCATCTTACTTGTCAGAGAGAAAACATATAACAACTATGTATATAAATCAGGAATGTTACGTATCAGATGCTGCCCACCCAACAGTCGGTGTTCCACAAGGCAGCATCTTAGGCCCATTATTATTCCTCCTGTTTGTTAATGATTTACCACTTTCCATAAATACACATATAATAATGTTCGCAGATGATACAACGATCAATATGGAAGGTCAAAGTTTCAATGATCTGAATGCTGCAGCAAACCGCAGCCTAAATGAAATAAGTACATGGATAGATATAAATAATCTTGTAGTAAACACATCAAAAACTCACATTATTAATTTCAGAGCACCCATGGGCCTAACATCAGTTAATATAAGCGGTGAAATGATAAATGAAACAGATCACGTAAAGTTTCTTGGACTTACAATACAAAACGATCTCAAATGGAATAAACATATAAACTTATTGTGTTCCAAAATTGCAAAATACTCTTATCTTATACACACAACTAGAAAGGACATTCATCAAAATGCTTCCAAAATTGTATATATTTCATATTGCCAGTCCCAGCTAACTTATGGCATTATATTTTGGGGAAACACCACAGAGAATAACATACATAAAGTATTTGTAGTGCAGAAGCGACTTATACGGGCAATATGTAACAGAAAACCCAACACCAGCTGTCGCGAATTGTTTAAAATGCTTAGACTAATGCCCATAATGAGCATATATATATATATATATATATATATATATATATATATATATATATATATATGTATATATATATATATATATATATATATATATATATATATGAGACACTAAAATTTGTAAAGAACAATATTAACCTGTTCAGCAAAAATCAAACATTACACTCACATAATACTAGAAACAAGGTACTTAAGTTGCCCAAACATAGTCACTCATTTTACCAAAACTCATGCATAGTGCAAAGCCTAAATATCTATAATAAGCTACCAAGTCGAATAAAAGAACTACCGACAAAACTATTCCTAAAATATATAAAGCAACTTCTAGAAGAAAGCTGTTTCTACAGCGTCAAAGAATATCTAGACTACTGTGATAGACAATAAAACAATAATCCATATATTTTGATGTTTATGACTTCTTTTTGAAGTTTTTGTATTTAATAATTGAAATAATAGTCTTACTACTATTTATAAACTTGTAACTTGTAAATTATAGAGATTAAGTTTTTATTATTTTACTCTACGATATATTTTTTGTTTTTATAAAGCAACGTATAGTGTCCAGATCTGTGCCCTTCTTTCTTTCTTGTCTAATTTTAGTTATACACCATTTTTCTTGTTTATTTATATAGATATCATAGCAATTAAGTTTTTATTAAATTTATTGTAAACATTTACTTTTTGTCAATGTCTTTGCCGTTAATTTACCAACATAGCATAAGTATTTTCTAATTAGCTTTAAAATATTATGTCACTCTATTTTTATATTGACTCACCCAGGAATGTATAACATTTACTTTGGAAATAAATAAATCTTATCTTATCTTATCACTTATTAGTCTCGGCTTGCCACACTCAACGAATAAGAAAATATTTTTTTATGATTATGTATTTCTTTTTGTTATGTTTTGTTTTAATTGTAATTTTACATCGATTTATTTTGCCTGTGCTTTATCCACAGAAATTATGTATTTCTTATAGACAATAAAGCATTATTATTATTATTATTAATATTTTGATGGTGAGCGTCGCCGTGTCGGGAGATCGCGATGTGATGACCGCTGAAAATTAAACGATTGGATATTGTCGTTTTGTTACTTACGTACGTTTCTTACACAGAGTAGGTCCATGTATAATCCACACTTTATCATTATCAATCTTCTATTTATTTTCTTGTATTCTGGTGTTATTATTTGATTTACTTAGCAGTCTAATCGGTACTTTTAATTAAGTTAAAAGGGCAAGAGAGTTATTTTATTGTTTTACTTTTAGAGTTTCTTTTGCGTCGGCTGTTACTTCAAATTTTTTATTACATTTATTATTCGAACTTTTCTCTTTTCTTCAATAATTTGTTTGTAAATACGTGATTAATGTTACCTCTTTGAAATTTCGTTCGCAAATACGGGATTGTTTAAAAAAAAAAGATTAATTTTTGTCAAGTAGGAAATGAGCTGATGATCTTCAAACGCCTGAGCAGATCTTTCTAGATTGTAGCTAAGAACCTACTTGTCAGCTTTCACGACAGCTTTCAAAAAGAACCGCATCAAAATCGGCTCATTCGTTTAGAAACCACGATTCCATAAATAGCCACATATACTGATAGATGGACAGACTGACAGACAGACACGCCCAACTTATAACCTCTTTTAATTGCGCCACTTTTTGTTACGGGGGTTAAAAACTAGGATATTTTATTTTAAGTTCTGCGACAAGTTAGTTAAATAGTTTTCTTATTTATTAAAAATTTCGCTAAATTTTATGTATTGGATTGATCATAATTGAATGAATTGATGATTGTATTTATAAAAAAATAATCTTGAGGGGTCAGAGGACCCTCATCAGGAACGAAGTTGCTCAGGCATTTTTAATTTTATTATATTATTATTTTAAGTTGAAAATAAAATAGAAATACAAATATAATAGGCATGTTCTCGTGCGAAAGTTAAATCATACCACGCCAGATTCGAATCCAAAGTTTTACTGAATAGATATTTTTATTTTTATGATTCTCTCTATATTTTTGTTGGTATTGAGCGTAAGTGTAAGCAAATTATAAAATTTTATTAACCCACTTTTATAAATCTGTATTTTGTATAATTCCCTATTTTCTTTTTCCTTCGTCGATACTCTTTTTGACGCTGAGCTTGTGATTTCACTGTTGGCTCTCTATAATTTATATGTCTTATAATGACTTATAATAAAATCCGTCAGATTGTGTAAAACTCATTGACTCATCAACATCAACTCATGACTCACAAAGTCATTGTATGATCTCCCGATAGTTTGTGTATTTTATTTCAACTATTCAATATGACTAGCTAGTTCATGAAACCACCTAAAATAAGTTTCTTATTTATCTCGTTATTAATAGGTCTGATAATTAAGACAAGTAGCTTTATACTATCAGATGACAGCACTTAGCCGTTAAATTTGTTCGTGTATAGTTTTAAGGTTATAAACCGACCACGGTTGTCTGCTAATCAGAGTTGCCAACTTAATTTTTTAGAGGATCGTACCATGTACTAAGAAAACTCGTGTTTTGCTAATTTTTTTTGGAAAAAATAGTACGCATTATTACACAGTATATATATATATATATATATATATATATATATATATATATATATATATATACATAGCTGATTCGGAAAGATATTAACCGAGCCTCCGTGGCACAATTTGCAACTAATTGAAACTGACAAAAACCTCCAGTGACGGGAACAAAGTTAGACGCATTATTATTTACGAAAATATACTGGATAATTTATTTTGTACTTACGTATTAACGCCACCGCACCTAGGGTTAAATTAGGTTATAACGGAGAAGATAAATCCAGACCACATATCACGCGGTAGCGCGGCCTCTCGATACGAAATAAGAAAAAATATTACACTTTCTATTTATTTAACAGACCATTTTTTTTAATAAATATATAATTTTAGTATATGTATTGCTGAAAGAAATACAATTAATAGGTAAAATATCCCAGCAGATAGTTTATTTTCACTACGTTTATTTGAAGGTCCTGTTAATGCGCAGGTGCGAAAAAAATATATACCAATGATTTAAATACGTAATATTAAAACGTAATTTTAAACTTTAAATCAATATTTAAAATTGAGGGTACAACAATTTAATATTTGGTATTGAGATACGAACAAGGAATGATTTTCTGAACCTTGGTTACCAAAATCTGGACACTAATTCTCAACTAAATTCAACTAATAAGGTTATATATTTATTTATTTAGAAAAAATATTCTTTTAATTAAAAAAATTATGAAAAAATATGGAAGGCTTTATGAGTTTCTAGCTCATTATGCCACAAATACAACGAATTACAAAAATACTTATCTACTACGGCTCCATCTTCGGAGAGTTTTTACCACTAACAATAAGATGGCACTACATTTAAACTCTTTCAAGAAATAAAAGTATTAAATATATTAAATTACTAGAGTTAGCAAATTTAAATATTGGTGTCACACAGTCAATGGAAGTTTATATTTGCCATAGGTCATTCCGCAGTGCTTCAGTGATATTTTTGTAGAATCTGGCTCGGAAAAGCTGACTTCCTTTTTAACAAGTATTATATAATTATTAGTCACTACCGGAGCAAATGAGCCCACCAATAGACGCGGAAGCTGTTTTTTATTCCTTTGTACATACTTAAATTTATTATGCAACATTCGCCAGATGGCTTGAAATTGATGCATGATCCAATTGAATTCGATAATTCGATGCATGATCCATTCTAGTCTGTTAATATTCATTATATCGACAAAATGAACGCCTCCATTATTATTTTTCTACTTTGTTATGCAGATTGAAAGATTTGGACAGATAGAAAGATTTCGAATTCATGATCGTACATCGTATTAGCTCCAAAAAAGTCGTATAAATACGATTTAAATGGTAAGTTTCGCAACTGGCAACACTAGTCTACTATTCTGCGAAAGAATATATAGAAATATTATATTATATAGCGCATTATAGAAATACACACTAAGAAAAAGAGAAAAGGAGATTGCGCGGTATAGAAATTTGCACTGAGCAAAAAAGAAAGGTATATAACGTAAAAAAATAACGTAACGCAAAATAATCTTACTTCCCCCTCCCGTATTTTCTGTCGAAAACCATCTCATTCACACCGAGACCTCCGTAAAGGAACTGCGTTCCAATACTTAATTAATTTGAAAAAGATACTCAGAAAATCAATATATAACATTTCGAGAGTTTTAGCATGCAACCACAAGCACTCTGAATTAAAATAAGTTAGAGCTAATGATGAATTGTAAATTTAACGATTACAGTTAAAAGTAAGTCGAAATTAGTTTTGGATTTATTTATATTCATCTATTGCTTAGCAGTTATACACAAACAATTATTATATAAATATAATCAATTACACAACAAGACAGTATGAACACATAACTTACATACAACATAATTTGCAAACAAATTTTACGAATTATTGAAAACTAATTGTTGTAATAATTTACAGATCTTATATATAACTTTAGTTAGTACTTATTTAGTTAGTACTTATGTTAGTAGTTATTATCAAAAGACAAGCAAACAGTTATGCGAAGTATATGGAGAAGAAGTTTTGACAGAATTCTTGTTTGATACTCCAATTACTGAAAATATTCCTTTGTTTTATCATTCTGCTGTTAATGTTTTGTGAGAAGATAGTATTGTGATTGGTAAACTACCATGCAGCTTCTACTTAAAATCTCTCCTTGAATTACCTCCCAATATAATCGTAATTCGAGCTTTAGAAACTTTGCATTGTTCAGTTCAGTTCATTCTACTTCGAAAATTTGAAGAAATTACTACCTCCTGGAATTATTTATTATGGAATAATCTGGATACTTGATCTACAGAATTCTTAAATAATAGTTTTTAAACTAATTAGATAACTATTAATCGGTCCCTTATACCGCAAAATATTTCAAAGAAAAAAAATCTACATATTTACTAATTATGTATATTTCGTATATATAACGTATATTTCGTAACTTAATCGTGTTTGAAATCCAAATTTGTGAATAAAATTTCAAACAAACAAGTTTGGATGAAACACGTCGACTGACATTTCAGAATAAATGATAGCCAAGAGTATAAATGTTCTTACGCAAGTGTCGCATTATGAATAAAATTCTGAAGGATTACAAAGAAAGACCGCAGAATGGAGAGTTGGTTCTGAAAATAACCGTTTCCTTGACAAACTAGCAGTCGACATCCTCAAAAGAGATGTACACGTCCGACTCGGTTGAGTGTAAAACATATTTACACGTCCGACAGCGCGTAAATGAAAACCACTACTACTCATCTATTCTAGGCTTATGGAAAGCTGCTTCAAATAACGATCTATTTCATACTCTCAAATATTTTACACTTACTGCAGCGGAAAAATATTTTACTCGAAATTAATGTATTCTCTCATTAGCCAAAAGTTATTAATTGGCTTTACTCTTACCTACTCAAAATCAATATCGCTACATGCATATTCTAATATTATGGTTGTCTCAGGTTGTCTATGCTAATTAATCCAGCTCTATACCTTGTCTGCAACTTGTCCGTTCGTTCTGCGTTAGAATGAACTCGTGCGTTACAAACTGTTTGGTACTCTACAGATTGAACCACTCTTGCACACTTAAAATCGCATCGCATTCAATAGCTTTTTTAACGGATAAGTTTTTTGTTAGTTAAATTCAAGAGTTTTCCAATATCAACAGTGTTTTCAAATTCAATATCAACATTAATCGAAACACTAAAAATTCTCTTTCGTGTTGGTAACGCATTATCACTATATCAGAAACCTATCTGGAAATAGTTTCTAATTAAGTTAGTTCGTCTATTTTCCATCCGTTTTCTGTGACATCGCAATGATATTTGTGTGATTGCCTGCAGCTACTGTTCAAAACTATAGTTAACATAATATTTTTGAAAGCATGGAACTTTAGTTAACAGCAGTTGATTTTGATACTGTTGTGTTGAATATTGCCATGAGCACTGATTTTACATTTCGATTTAGTTGATCATGATTTAATGTAAGGGTATTTAATTTAGATTATACTACTTAAGACTATTCAGATAATTTAATGTAATCATGGATGCGTGTATACCTCTCACGTATTTGCAGTATATCAGCGTTTCCCAAATGGTAGGTCGCAACCCCGCACCATCTTTTGCTATTAGAATTACGTTTTAGATCTACATAACTCTAAAATACAACTAAATAAAGTTGAATCGCGGCTATGTAATAGAAACCATGCTAATTATAGATAGAATCATACAAACTTATTTATTAAGCTAATACCACTCAGGATATTGAATTATAAAATATATATTTGTCTGTAATTTATTGGCCCCGGTGCACTTTCATGGCACTATTCAAGAACTAGATAAATAACATTGTTTTAAGATCATATTTCTGCATAAAATCTAACATCTTGTTTGGTCTGGTATAGTATCGTCTGGTCTTGTTTTGTATTGTCTGGTCTTCTCGGGTTTTATCAAGTCTTCTCTAGTCTTGTCTAGTCTTATCTGGTCTTGTTTAGTCTTCTATATTTTGTTGAGTCTCTACTATATTTTCTACTCTCATTTCTAATGTGGTCTACCAACTTATTAAAGCTAAATATAGCTTGAATTTATAAATACATTCAAGCTTTCCGTAACTGTATAATTTAGTCTTTTTATGACTACAAAAACAATTCTCTTGTTGAAACAACAACTTCCCTTGCTAATACCGCACAGGATATTGAATTATACAACAGATATTTGCCTGTTATTTACTGACCTCCAGTGCAGTTTCGTGGCACTAGGGGTCAGAACTAGATAAATAACTTTGTTCATAGATCATATCTTTCTCTTTAAATTAAGTGAATAGCCATTTGCAGACGCGTTTCGAGATCTATCTCTTGTCAGTGCAGCTTTGCTCTTTGCAATTATAAAATGGAATACTCATTAATTGAGTATTCTATATTTACTTGAGCCCCGCGTGCCGGGGTTTTCAAAGTTAGGTTTTCATCTAAGATGTGTGTAGAAAGACCTGAACTTAGTTTCAGTTATTGGTTTAAATAATAAATGAAAAGTGGGGTGAAACCGAACTAATATAAATATTTAAAATCATACAATATTAAAACTAACAAAGTAAGTTCAGGTCTTTCTATACACATAGCAGATCAAAACTTAACCTCGATCGCCCCGGCACGTGGGGCTCAAGATAATGTAATTGTATTCCATTCTATAATTATAAAGAGCAAAGCTGCACTGATGAGTGATAGATCTCGAAACGCGTCTGCAGATAGCTATTAACTTAACTTAATGAGAAACAATGCTATTGATCTAGTTCTTGTTTAGTGTCACAAAAGTGGACTGGTGACCAGTAAGTAACAGACAAATATCTGTTGTTTAATTCAATGTCCTGCATACTATTATCAAGGGAAGTTTTTGTTTCAACATGTACAAGCATAGACCAGACGAGGCTAGACGAGACTAGACGAAGCGAGAAAGAGACTAGACGGGGGGTGTAAGGGCATGTAAAGCTTGAAATATCTGATCAGATTGTAAAGTAATATTTCATAGAATGCCCTCTGATAGATATGCGATAAGCAGGTTCAAGATCTAGCATGCTAACTAAATTTTCTTGCTAATTTCCTATAAAAGAAAAATAATATAAAACTAGACAAGATTAGACGAGAATAGACAACACTAGAAAAGACTAGACAGGACTATACGAGACTAGGAGATAGAAGGAAATGCGCAAACAATGAGCTTAGATAGACTCGACATTCTTAATCTTTTAGTAATCTTGGTCCCCTCCATTTTTATCGGCCTACAGTTCCATTCAAATAACATAACAGTCACTAATATTAAAATTAAATAAAGGATTTATTAACATATTATAGTGACAATAGACTTGTGCAATACAAATTAATTAATAATTTTTATTTTTACAAATTGTAAAGAAAAAAACATTGTCGCGACGCCCAGTACGGGAGGGGCTAAATATTCCTTATTAAATAGACGAGACGATACTAGGCATACAATTCAAATGCTAATTTTGTTAATTACTTTTTCACATCCTTAAGAGACTTTTCAACAGGTTCTAAACCGATATGTACCGATATGTTTCTAAACCGATATGATATATACAAACCGATTGGAAGACAAACCGAAGTTAAGCGTAAAGTCTTATTTTTCTCTGTACATGAAGTTTTTGTTAATAAGAAAGGATATCTTAATTTTCATTCAAAATATATTCCTTTAAATTTAGTAACTATGGACCTATTAGGATAATAAATAGCTTTTATAAAATCTTTGAAAAATCTCTCAAAAATCGGTTAGTACAATTTGTTGATAAAACTAGAGTTATATATGATTACCATTATAGCTACTACCGATGCCACGTACAATGTTATCAGAAATATTATAGAGGATCTCTAGAGGGTTAAAAATATTATAGAGGATTATTGCTTGATTAAAAGAAAAAAATTCATTACAGTGTTTTTAGACTTGACTAAGGCCATTTACACTGTTGATCATGCAATACTCCTTAATGAATTGGAGCGTTATGGTATACGCGGAGTAGGTTTAGGTGTTTCTTGAAGTTACTTCACTGATCGGGAACAATGCGTTAATTATGCGATTAAAAAAAGGAATGACCCCAAGGAACCGTTCTAGGTCCAATACTTTTTCAAACTTAAACATACTATAATAAATATATTATATTGAAACTATAAATTCATTATTCTGATTAAAAGTAAAGGCGAGAATCGTATCTTACGTAGATGATACAGTTGAGTTTTTCAGTGGAAATACATTGTCGGAAACAAAAAATTATTTGCAGTCGACCATGGAAATAATTAATAAATGGATGAGTATGTAGCGTGTTTTACTTTAGTAAGACACACTATCTCGCCTTCTGTATAAGAAAAACAAACAGACCTCTATTTGCATTTAAGTATTAAAGTCTCAGATATGAAAAAATATATTAACGAAGTAAATGGTAGAGGTCAAAATATTTAAGCATAATTATTGTCATAAATCAAGATTGAGCAATCATGTTAATTATCTAATAAGAAAGGCGAGGAAACTAATATATAAATTTTAGCACTTAATTACCAGTTAGCAGTAGATCGCTTCCTCGTAGTGTACCAGAGCAACGTTTAAAACGGCCAAAGATAAAACCGTGCACGTAAAAAACCTGAAGCTCGCGATAAAGGTGAACACCAGAATTTCTGAAACCCCAAACAACCAACAAATGTTTAAACTACAAATAAAGGGGACAAAAAGCGGGTCTTCAGGGCCAAATGCCAAGACTTTTAAAACGATTTCAATTAACATTGTGTGATTATCAGAACCGAATGAAAAACTATTATCAGACCTGTGTAAGACCACCGCATGGTCCTCTGATATGGTCTGATCCTCTGCATAGAGAAAATCCACCAGGCAGCTAATAACAGTAGACCAAATGTCCAAGGTATGCAGATCATATTTCGAAGACCACGCGCGAAATACGGTAGCGCTATCTTTGCAAAACCAAACCTACAAATCTTATCAATAGATCCCACAAAACAGTCCGACATAGAAATTCTAACTATTGAACTAAAAAATTATGACAATCAAAAAACAAAAATTATTGTGGGTGACTTTAAAGATGGGGGTGACTTAATAAAGACAATAATGACGATAGTGACAGAGTGGAAACATGGGCAGAAGCTAAAGGGTTAGAAGTCATTCATGATCCAAAGCTACCATATTCCTTTAACAGTGGCAGATGGAGTAATGGATACAACCCGGACCTAATTTTTATAAATGAAAACATAAAACAACAAACGTTCAAGCGAATTTGCAACCATATACCACGATAACAACATCGCCCTATACTATGTGAAACTACGTCGAGCATAAGGTACAACAAAGAACCCTTTCAAAGGATATTTGAAAGGAAATTTTGTAGGAATAGTAAAGCAAACGTCAAGGAAATTTATCCCTAGAGGTTTCAGAACAAGACACATCCCAGGTCTAACCCCAGAAGTGTCTCAATAATTTAATATATAATAATTTAATGGGAGAAATATACGACACTAGAAGAACAATCTGGCACTCCCTTAGATGCTCCACCGACATGAAACGTAGCAGCAAGAAAGCCTGAGGATTAATAAAAAAACTTGATTGTGATGCATCAACACCAAAAGTGCTGCGACCCGTAATGTAATAGCAAATAAGGCGGCACACCAATTACTCTTGAATGGGAAAATAACAAAACATAAAGCTACGACCCTAGGACTGAAGTGTGGAGAGAAAGACAAGGAATCGGAACAGGGAATATTGAAAGAAAAGTGCCTTCTCAGTGCCTGATCTTCAAAAAGCCATCAACGAACTTAAAAACCGGAAAGCCGCAGGACTGGATCAAATATATTCTGAACAAATTAAAAATGTTGAACCAGAAAATGGATCCTAGATATGTTTAATGGTATTTTGTTTACGTAGTTGATACCCAAAATTTAGAGAAGAACCAAAATTATCGCACTATTGAAACCAGGAAAGTCCCCAGATGACCCAAAAAATTTCTCTGTCAAATTTCCATGCCCTGTCACCTCTATAAACTCTACGAGATACTGATACTCAATCAACTAAAAGTCTATATTGATGGTAAGCTTATTAGGGATCAAGGTGAATTCAGACCAGGTAGATCTTATACTGGACAAGTTCTAGACCATACACAACACATTGACAACGGTTTTGGAGAAAAAAAGATCACTGGTGTTACTTTTGTCGACTTGGTCTGCGGCATACGATACAATCAATCATAACAGGCTATTATCAAAACTACAAAAATTAACCTCAGGCAGCAAACTAGTCCAGATAATAGAAATAATTCTGCGAAACTGGCGATATTTTGTAACACTTGGATGAACACTAGGATTCAAAAAAAATCCCTTACCCCAAGGTATCTTATCTTCAACCTTGTTCAATATATACACTAACGACCAGCCTATACTATCTTCCTTAGGCATCAGACAATTTATTTATGCCAATGACACAGACATGGCAGCCGAAGGTGAAAATTTTGAGGTGGTTGAGAAAGCACTGGAAAGTTCATTACAACTAGTAGGTGACTACTACGACTCAAATAATCTGGGAGCAAACCCCTCAAAGACACTATACTGCGCTTTTCACCTCCACAATAGGCTAGCCAACCAAAAATTGAATATAACACGGAAAGGTGTCGAAATCGAACACACTCCTTATCCTAAATATCTAGGAGTTACCCTAGACAGATCCCTTACATATAAAAAGCACTGCGAAAATGTACTAAACAGCACACCTCTCCAGAAAGCCTTCCCAATTGCAGGTATCGCACGTCCAAACATCGCACTGACAGTCGACATATCCTACATGGCAAGGATATACACAGGTCAAGATTCAAATCAAATAAGAGCTGTATGAATTGCACAAAGATTTTATCGAAACCCCCCTATCAAACCCGAATGGATTGCTGGAAACTAACCAGAGGCCATATTGAAGATGATCAGATTTCACCAGCAGAACACCTTCCTGCAAGATATAACCTCGATTGGCCCGCCTGGAGACCACCCCTTAAAGCAGTAGGAAGATCAAAAGACAATCTAGAGATGTGGGGCGTAAAACAAAAAGACACAAAATGTGACTGCGGAGACGAACATATCATGAGCCACCTATTGATCTGTCCAAACTGCCCTACAACATGCACTACTTCAGATGTCCTAACAGTGACAAAAAATGCAATCAAAGTAGTGAAACATTGGGAAGGGGAAATTTAATAATTAAGTAACTAACACAATCATGGCCAATTAATAGAAATAAATAGCCAATTCATCTGTGATTTATATATTCTATTTTTATTTTACTTTACGTGATTTTATTCTGAATCATGTTCTATTTATATTAAAGTTTATATTTTATATTTATATTTGTATCTGGTCGTTTGACACGAATATAATAATAAACCAGTTACGGCAGTTTTTAACGAAAAATCTATTTTATCTATATATGAATAATAATTTTAATAATTTAATAATTTATCTATATATGAAAAATCTATATATGAATACTATGTTCGGATATTACCAATACCTTCTGCATATATTTATATATATATATATATATATATATATATATATATATATATATATATATATATATATATATATATATATATATGTGTATATATATATATATATATATATATATATATATATACTACTAGGAGCACAACAAAAGAATGACCAAGGTCAACAAAAATGTTTTTCGTCGTTTTTTAACTTCCACGTTACCCAAAATGTACAATATCCTACCCTTAAAGACAAAACATATTTTTATAAAAAAAATTATAAAGCCTTTTCACGAAATTCAAATAAATCATCTTTGAAAATTTGTTTAAATTTATCAAAATATTGGAACAACGATAGATATAACACTCATATCAAAAGTTGCTTCCATTAGTTTCTGTACACAAATGTAATGTTAGACAATTAAAATTGTTTCGCAGTTCAAGAAAAAAGTCACTTAGGTGCTAATTCCGTACACAATCTATATCTAGTACTTTTTTATATATAACTTCATCATAGCTTTACTGATCTTTACAAGATTTACTGCATTAAGTCTTTAAATTGTTTTATTCTTGAAATTGTATAATCTTGTGTACCAAATAAATAAATAAATATATTTGATTTTCTTAAATTACCATGATACTAAATTCTTTACAGTTCAGTAAATACAGTTCAGTAATAAAATATATGTAATATGCTACCACCAGTATTTCACTTAATAACAATTCTGCACAACTCTAGATTAAATGTAAATATTTTATATTGGAATATTTAGAAATATCATATAAATATATCATATAAGTATATCATATAAATATATCACATCGCCTAAAGGGTATCCATAATTTGTTTCTGTTTACCGTTTCATATCGACATTTTTACTTCCATTCTGCCAAATGAAAGGTAAATATTTTAGATAATAATATAAATACACAAACAGAATGCAGGGCAGCCATGCCGAGAAGTTTTTAACAATAGCTATCTCGGTAAAATACTACCGAACAGCTAACAACGGTGACACGTGTAAATGGGATAACGAAGGACAATACTGACAGAAATTTGTCCGACTACAGCGATACTGTCTTTTACCCCAGCAGACATTTTCAAGCTTAATATATCTCGTATTTTATGTAAACTATTCGTAATTTATGTAGACTATTCTATTAATTCCAATCAATTCAAAAATATTTCAATCTAAGCGCAATTTACTGTTCCCTGCATTTTTGTTTAAACAGATTATTCACTGTACATATCTTTATGACATGTATAATTTTTTCTAGTTTTATTAAAGTAGAATTTAGCAAAACTAGTCAAATATGTACAATGTTTTTTCTCCTACCATATTATCTCTTTTATTCCCTCATCTGTATAGTTATTTTCTCTTTTTTTTAAATATTGTATCTATTTAATAATAACAATCCAGTTAAAGATAATACCGAAACAAATTGTATATATTTTATATTTGACTGTTTCAGTAAAGGAAGATGGAAAACTGCTGCCGGCGCTGGGTCAACAAATAGACGGACATTCTGGAAATCCTGGAGAGCAAATTGGGTCCGGTATAGTTCATACTAAACTTGACATCCCTAGTAAAGGTATACACAAATCCTTGGTCGAGCACTTGTCCCCAGATTACTCACAGTATACAGAGAATGGAAACCGAAGATCCGCAGGGTATAACACACAGAGAGATAATAATAATGTAAGTGTACTAATCAATTACATTTTAAAATTTGCTTAACGTATTTCAAAAGATTATCATTAGTATTATTAGTATTATTAGTATTAAGTGTGGTTAAAACAAAATGAATTTTTCAATTCAGTGTAAGTATGGATTACGTAGTTGTAACGGTCGCAAACGGTCACATTCAAAATATATGTATATATCAGGTCAAAACAAGATAAATTGTATAATTCCGAAGATAAAAACTTAAATTATATGTTTTATTCCAAACAAAACCAGACCAAACCAGCCACGAGCAGACATGACCAGACAAAAACAGGACCAGACAAAACCAGGAAAGACCATACAAGAGTAGACACGACCAGACAAGACCAGAGAAGATCCGACATAATCAGACAAGATCATAGAAGACCAAACAAGACCAGACAAGGCCAGACAAGGCCAAACAAGCCCAGGCAATACCAGATAAGAACAGATAAGACCGGAAACGGCCAGACAAAACCAGACAAGACCAGACAAGGCCAGAAAAGACCAGACAAGACCAGACAAGACCAGACAAAACCAGACAAGACCAGACCAGACCAGACAAGACCGGACAAGACCAGATATGATCGGACAAAACTAGACAAGACCAGACAAGACCAGACAAGACCAGACAAGACCAGACAAGACCAGACAAGACCAGACAAGACCAGACAAGACCAGACAAGATCAGACAAGACTAGACAAGACCATAAAAGACCACGCAAGACCAGACTAGACCGGACTAGATCAGACAAAGCCAGACAAGACCAGACAAGACCAGACACGACCAGACAAGATCATACAAGACTAAACTATCATAGTAAAATACCAGTATAAAAATACCAGACTAAATACCAGTCTACAGAGAGTAATTCCATAAGACTATTTTTGTCTACTTTGTTTTATTGTTATTGAAATTTAATTATGTACACATACTATGGGAGAGAGGACTGGAACGGGCTCTCCAACGTTGCTAGAGATGCCGTGGCCAGAATGGATAATTGGTTTGGGCGGAGTGTACTAATATTAACAAAACAAAATTCGTGTATTTTTTCTTGGTTGTGCCCCCTTCTGAGATTGATTTAAGGATTCACCGCTGCTGCGCAGTGACTGATGCAGGCCTTGATCTGAAGGCGGGCTTTCATTGTGATTGCCCAGCTATAGAACAAGTGAAACAAATTAAATATCTTGGAGTCATTATTGACTCCAGTTTGAGATGGCAACCTCACATTGTGGCGATGGTCTCCAGGGTAAGGTCCTTGTTCTATGCATTTCTCCAGCTCAGGAGGGTGCTTCACTGTGAGGATTTGACGGTTGTTTACTCTGCCTACGCTGGTTCCTTTCTGGAGTATGGCATTGTTTGTTGGGTGTGGTGCTTACCCGACCATTATAGAACCTGTGGATGTTTTCCAGAGGTCTCTTATTATAATAATCCCGAAAAAGACCCTTAATCTTCCACAGAAGGAATTTATACTGTGATGGGTGTCCTGCCAATAAGAGGTCTATATGTACGTAGCTTACTGAGCTTACACTATAAAAACAGGGATCAAATTTTATCATTGATTAGGGTATCAATGGACACATCATTACCCTGATTTACTGATACTCTGATTCGCCCACATCTTACTTGGAGCACCCGACAGGCTTACTTTACCCTCATATACATTTTATCCAACATGCCAGCAGACTTAAACCTCATACACTCATCGACTTCATCCAAATCGTCATATTCAAAACTTATAAACAACTGGTTTATACACTCTGTCTCCCTCCACTCCACTCAGTTACAGTCCAGACTGCCCGCCCTGAAGTAATGCGCAATTCGGGGGTGGCGCATACTAATAAAGGCAAATGGAAAGGGTGGTTTAGTGAGTGAGAGCCCCATACGCAGACTGGTAGAGTTTGCCCAAACCAGAATAGAAAAAGGACAAGACGAAACAAGACCAGGCAGGACCAGGTGATACCAGGCCAAATAAGGCCTGACAAGACCGGGCTAGTCATTTTCACGTCAACAGTATACATTATCTTTTATATATCGCTTGCATAATCCATTACCTGCTGTTATGATATCATATTGTTAGATCTCATTTTAAAATCAATATTCAGCACTTTTATAAAGTGATAGATGGCGGAATATACGGCGTAATGTTGAAGCTCAGACAGTTGGTCCTGCGCCGGCGAGTGCAGGCGGCAGATAATACATCGGTCTGACAGAGTCAAGTCGACAATTCAAAGATAATAGAAATTAAAATCTAATATCAGGTGTGGGGTACACGTGTGATTTCGAGTAGCTAAAGTGTTACTATTAAAATCGAAGAATTAAGCTAATCGTTAGGAGACAACAAAAGTCTTGGAGGACTTTCAACGACGCACAAAGGATTAGCCTTTGACGCCGCCGACTATTCCCTCCGTTTCCCAAATGGCTATTTCTTTGGCTCTTCCAAGTTTCAAACCAGAAAGTAAGGAGAGAAGTTTTTGGTTATTGAAAATTGATGGGTAAAAAAAAAGTTTGGGTGGTCAGAGAAACTGTAAGTAGAATCGGTCCATTTTTATTTAAAATCTGCTCGAAGGTGGTTTACTGCATGGCAGCCGACCGACGAAACCTAAGAAAATTAGACTTTTATTACTTTATTTAAATTAGACTTTGCCGTTTGATTTCCCAAACTAAAAAAAAAAAAAAAAATGGGAAAACTTTTAGCTGATGCAGTGAATTATCGGAGTACAGACGCACGTAGTTATTTGGAATACGCAAAGTTTTTTGTGTGGTAAACACAAATTTGGTCACATTTCGCGAGATTGTAATGTTTCAAATCAAAATTTCGAAGCCCCGTTAATAAATGAAGACAAACCCTTTTGTAGATACTGTAAGAAATTAGGTAATAAAATTGAAAATTGTTTTCGTCGTCAAAACAAACACGGACGAGTCAACGAAACGCCGCATCCGGTTACGAGCAGGAAAAGTAAACAAGAGAACGTTTTGTTGAATAGTTTTTCGATAAATAATAAATGTTCAAAAACGTTGCCGATGACGATTTGCGGTTATAATACTAACTGCCTAATTGACACAGTTTTAACTTGTTCCTTAATAGATGAATTATTGCTGGATAGATTAAAACTAACAAAAAATCCCCGCGTTACCCCGTTGCAATGCTTCGATGGTACAGTACGTAACTCATTTTTGTTCTTAACAAAAGCCCTTTTGGAACTACCTGAGGTGGAAGTTGAGCGGGACCTTGTGATTGTGCCACATAATCACTCTCACTATGACATTATTATGGGGGAAAATATTTATGAACATAATGTGATTCTGTTAAAAGATAAGACCTATTTAAAAATTGTTCCTAAGAACCCTGTCAATACAGTTGCTGTAAACTCTATTAACACGGTTGCTGATATTGGTTGGGTCACAGATTTAGATAATAACGGAAAACAAAAACTTTTGATTCTTCTTTCAAGTTTTTCTGAATTAATAACTTCAGGTAACTGTGTTAATGCTATTAAACCGGTGAATTGAGCAAAAAAAATAACTGTTATTCCAAAAGCCTTTATCTGGTCTGTAATTAATAATGTTCATGAATCTGTTATGTATTTAGGATGGGAGAAAACACTCGACAAAATTTATGACTATTATTGGTTCGAAAATATGTCTACACATGTTCGAAAGTATGTTGACAATTGTGTAACTTCTAAATCTAACACTCCCTCCGGTAAAATTCAAGCAGAACTTCATCCCATACCCAAAAGTTGTATTCCGTGGCATACTATTCACATGGATGTTACTGGTAAATTGAGTGGTAAGAATGACCAAAAATAATATGTGTTTGTCTCCATTGACGCTTTCACAAAGTATGTAATTTTGTCTTATGCAAGAAAAATTGACACAAATAATAGTATTCAAGAATTGAAGAAAAATATTTCTTTAATCGGGATTCCCAGTAGAGTTATTGTCGATCAAGGTAGATGTTTTGACAACAAAGAATTTAAAGAGAACTGTAAAAGTCAAAATTTTGAATTAGATTTTATATCAACCGGAATTAGTCGCGCAAACGGTCAGGTGGAACGAACAATGTTTGTTTTCAAGTCATTGTTTACAGTTTGATTGGCCATACGTCTCCAAGTGAAGTACTTCTTAGAGGTTATATCCTAGGGACCCTCTGAGTCCATGCTTGCGAGCCTCTGAGTCTATGGTGACGGATCCCTGAACCGTCTATCTACTTCACATACGTCCCTGAGTCGAATCAGCTGCTAAATATCCCTCTGTTGTCCTGCCAAACTATTTCAGAAGTTTTTCAGAACTATTCAGAACTCTTTCCTTGTTTACAGCAATTCAATTAGATAAAAATAAATCTTGGAACGCCTGGCAAACTAGTACATAATGCTAGAACAAATTTTACGGCAAATATATTTAAATCATTTATTGAACACTTTGGTATCGAGTTGCACGTCACAACCCCGGGAACACATCGCTCTAATGGACAATTGGAACGATATATGCGTACCATTAGCAATATGGTTAGAATTGAATCCAATAAGTCACAGGAATGGCCGAACAATCTGTGGAAAATTCAATTAGTTATCAATACTACGAAACAAAAAACCACTGGATATTCTCCTTTTAAATTAGTTTTTGGAGAAGAGGGACAGACAAACTCGTACTATTTTAGCTGACCCACCTGCCCCATAAGAGATTTGCTCCTATGGACCGCGCTAAAGTTCTAAGTAATTTAAAGAACAACGCAGACAAGCAAATGGCTACATTAAATAAAAACGAAGAGATAATCAGAAATACAGAATTGGAGTTGCAGTATTGTTGAGTGGAGGCCTGAAAAATTCAGTTGTGAATTCGTTGGGCCATACGTTATCAAATCATTGTTTGCTAATGACCGTTTCACAATCCGTAAAATTGGTGCTCAGAAAACTTTAAAATGTTCAAGGGACCAATTGCGTCTTTGGCCAATAGATTAGACCCCTGATGATTTTGAATATTTATTGCAATTGAACAATTGTCAGTAATTATTTATTTTTTTTTATCTGTCACGATTTGCCGTGTTAGATCTTAGACTTGAAGAGACCCATCGCAAATACGTGCATTGTGCAGTATTTCCATCGTGTCTCTGTTTGTGAACTGATCACTTGGAAGGACCCATCGCAGATACGTGTAGTATTTTGCATCGTGTCTTCCAGTGTTCTGATAATGTGTGAATTTAATGAGACCCATCGCAAATACGTGCATTGTGCAGTATTTCCATCGTGTCTCTGTTTGTGAACTGATCACTTGGAAGGACCCATCGCAAATACGTGCATTGTGCAGTATTTCCATCGTGTCTTCCAGTGTTCTGATAATGTGTGAATCTAATGAGACCCATCGCAAATACGTGCATTGTGCAGTATTTCCATCGTGTCTCTCAAATGTTATATTCTTAAACTGTTTGAATGATAAAGATTTTGAAAATCGAATGTGTTACTGTTAATTGGAAATTTTTATCCCATAAGTAGTATTTATTACTTATTGCAGCAAACGTCGACAAACCAGGGAGAGAAGAAAATCAACATGAAGCTACGTAACCTAAGTACATTCATAAGTTCTCATCGTACATTTATTCATTTGTTTTGTGCATTCTTGTTTTTGTTTGTGTTTTACTCTTTTTATTTTTCGACGTTGTTTTTGGAATAATAAAAATACCCCTTTATTCGAGTTGCAGTAATGATACGTTTACTCCGAATTTCTTAAGCATTCCGAGAGCGGAATGATGTCAGTCTGGCCGTGTTAGATCTCATTTTAAAATCGATATTCAGCACTTTTATAAAGCGATAGATGGCGGAATATACGGCGTAATGTTGACGCTCAGACAGTTGGTCCTGCGCCGGCGAGTGCAGGCGGCAGAGAATACATCGGTCTGACAGAGTCAAGTCGACAATTCAAAGATAATAGAAATTAAAATCTAATAATATACTCCTACAATTTATCGTTTTCCCAAGGTCTATTGTTAACAGTTTCGGGAGCATTGAATTATCTTGGATTTACTATTCATGGTTTTCAAGAATTTATAAGTAGTTTGGTACTGACTGTATTTCCTTTGCATTGTTCATTATTAAAATCACTTAACTCTCGTAAAGAAGAAAGGATAAGGCCAGACAAGAGCAGGCAGGACCAGACAATGTCAGGCAGGACCAGACTAGACAAGACTAGACTTGTTTTGTTTTGTCTCGTTATGAATAAGTGTAGGATAGTCATTTTCACGTCTACAGTCTTCATTATCTGTTAACTAACGCTTGCATAATCCATTGCTTGCAGATATCATAGACAGTTATCGTTTTCCCAATATGAATTGTCAACAGTTTCACGCGCATCGAATTATCTTTGATTTGTTAATAATAATTGTGAAGAATTTATAAAGAATGAGGCACTGACAGATCTCTATATCTCCTTGTTGTTGCTCATTATTAAAATGTATTCAGTCTCTTAACCAAGATCAGAAAAAGCCATTCAAGACCAGAGAAGACTAGACAAGATCAGACAAGAGAAGTCTACACTTTGTTTTGTCAGGTTATTAATTAATGGGTGTAGTATAGTCATTTTTACGTCAACTTTATACATTATCTGTTAGCTATCGCTTGCATAATCAATTGCTTGCTGTGATGATATCATGAACAATTGGGTATTTGAATTTTTTTTGTCATATATCGTAAGCTCATATTTAAGTTTTATAAGAAAACAATTTTTTGTTTTTTTTTCGTTGAAATTAAAAAGTTATAACAAATTGAAAATATATTTTTGAACTCGGTACCAAAAACAGGCCGGTTACCCGTGTGACTTAAAATGTGTAATTTCTACCCGTGCATGACTTTGTTGATACAGTAGTTTTAGTAGACATGTCAAATATGTCAAATATTAAAAGTCAAGTATTAAAAGTTATCGTGCTTGTTTGGTACCATCGTGTGGAGTACTACAAAAAGAACTACTCAAAAAATGTTTTTACATGTCCCACATTGTTAAACGTCGAAACCAATGGTTTTAAACTGTGCGCCGAAAACATCTTAAAAGATTTTATAAAGAATCTTTATGTTTGAATGTTAGAATGAACTTTCTCACTTACGACGTTATTATTATTTATAAGATGGTTTTAAAATACATACAAAAATCGATAATTTTTTTTTATTCAACAACCCAATTCATCGATCTCCCAACAAGTCTTAACAACAGTTTCACAGGCATCGCATTATCATGGATTTCTAAATACTTTGGAAATATTTATAAATACTGTGGCACTAACAGATCTCCTTTAAGTTGCTCATAATTATCTTGCTCATCTACAAAATTATTCAGAATATTAAGAGAGTCCTTACGTTATTGATCAACTGTTTTTTCGTGTCTGTAGAGCCGCTAGGCAATATTTCACTACTTTTTGTAATTTTAAAGGCATGTAAACCCTAAAGTGTTGCTATTATTATTAATTTATTTGCTGCTCTTACATTATCGTTAATTCCGGCTTTCGACCGTTTGTTACAACAGTTTGTTATTTATCATATAGAAAACAAGGTGTTACATTTTTAACAAACTGCGGCGTTACTAACCATCGTTTATTATGTTTTAGTATGTTTTTCGCGTGTCGATATTTACTGTCAGGTCCAGCGGCCGGTTCCTCGGGTCTTGCTTTAACTCACCTGCCCAACATTGCTAACCTACCTTACTGCTCCATTATCGCTGCAAATTCCATACGAAACTCTATGAAACTATCTATCGAAATTCTAGAAGTTTTGTCGAATTATTTGATAGACTAAAAAGAAAAATTTGCTAGTGATTAATTCGCATAAATTGTTTTCATTTGAAAGTTAAATTTGTTAACGTTTCAGAAGATATTTTTACATAATAATTATTTTTCTCTTTTTTAGATTTATGTTTACATAAATTTTTATTTCTGCTCCCTAATTGGTTCCGTACTAACTTGGTAACTGTTTACAATTCAAAGGACAATAAATCAATACCTAAATCTTCCCAGGAAGATAACCAGGAAAATAAAGCAGGGAGAACCAGGAAAATAAGAGAGCGTGTTTTTTATGGTAACAAGAAATTGACTTGGATAGTAAATTGAAAACATTTTATCATGAATATTTGAAAGTGCGTCACAAATCGGCTGATTAAACAATTGGCAACATATTTTTTTATATTTAAATAAAAGAGATATACTACTCAACAATTGTCACCCAACGTAGATTTTTGGCTTTTTTATCCGTGAAAATCAATATATGGATCATTCTAATTATGTTAATTCGGGTTCCAGGAAAATTGTTCGAATGCAACTTGGAATTTTCTTCGAATGAAATTTTTTTGGAATCTACTTTTATTGGACTATTCCTTCGCACGTTCCTTTTTTAATTGTTTAGCAATAAGAAAAATGTAACATTTAGTATATAAAATATATAATTTTATTGTTTGTTTCTGGGCCAGTAGAAGACATACTTTTATGATATTTTCTACAAGACGCAATTAACTATTATATGCAAAGTGGCAGCACTGGTATGCAGATGATATATCTAAAGCTGAACTACCCTTGTTTGAACATTTGCATACAATACATGGCTTACTTAAACACACTGCTCTGTTATTAGTTTATGCACTCCTTCCAAACCGAACTGTAAATTATAGACTTGGAGACTTGGACTGTTATAGACTTGGAGACCAGATTTTGCAATACCAAATGTTATATATGGTCTCTAGGATGTTTTTTTTTCTTACTTCTGTCAGTGTATCGAAATTTACAAGAAAATGGTTTAAAATCGAAATTACGATACAGACCCTGAGTTTGCATTGAGCATACAAATCTTATCGGCATTAGCACTTGTGCCTACACAACATATAATAGCTGACCATCAATATTTTTCAAATTTTACCACCTGAAATGCAAGCAGTGGTTAATTATTTTGAAGACACGTGAATTGGCCGAGCAGATCGTCGGCTACCTCATTTTCCCGTTCAGATGGGGAACTGCTTTGTCGCAGTTCAACAAGATTTGCCAAAAACCAATAATTCAATTGACGGTTGGCAAAGGTTTTCAAGCAATAGTACGTGACAATCATCCAAATGTATGGAAATTTATTGGAGTTATCAAACGCAAAGTTTGAATGAGCTTCGAATAGGACAGTACATAAGTGGTCAAGAACCACCCGCTGGAAGAAAACAATATAAAGATTTAACAGAAAAGCTTACACCAATTGCTAATTCCTATGAACTTAATGTTCAAGCCAAGGACTATTTACGTGGAATAGCACACAATATTACTTACTAATTATATAGGGGTTACCATGATTAAAAGTATATTGACGTGTTTTTACATTTTAGTTATTAAAAATGCACTAAAAAATTACAAATGCGCAAACAATAATGAAAATTTTGAACTGTTTACTACATCAAAGATTCTCTCTCATTCTCTGTATGTGCCCATAGAAAGTTAGTCTTCGTTTTCTAATGATATCTGTGAGTCTGTCTGTGTGTTCATATAGCTCTTTGGTAGGTCTTTTCATGCATATCCCATCTCTGTGTACTGCTCCAAATATTTTTCTAAGAATTTTGCGTTCAATTTTTTCTGTCTCTATGATGCCAGGTGCTCCAATTGTGGTCGTTTCTGACGCATACAATGCTTCAGGCAGTACAACTGTTTTGTAATGTCTGAGTTTCGCCTGCCTTGATATGCTTTTCTTATTATAATGTGACCATGTAGGTTTGTATGCTTTCTGGAGTTTTTCGTTCGTTTGATGTTGACATCTTGTTTGATCCTCCTATTTGTATATATTCCCCTAAGTATTTAAACTTTTCCACTCTTTGTATAGATCCATAAGAAGTATGTATGGTATGTACATTGTTGTTATGTCGTTCAATGTATTGGGTCTTCTCATAAGATATTTGTAAACCTGTTTTAGCGACTATATCTTGTAATCGCTCCAGTGCTTCCTTTGCCTCCTGTGCGTTATTGCTGGTTATGGCAACGTCATCTGCAAATGCCAAACATTTAATAATTGTTTTTGTTTCGCGCGTTCTTCCTAGCTGTATGCCTTTCACTTGTTCCTCCCATTGCTTAACAATTTTGTCTAAGACCATGTTGAACAAAATTGGTGAGAGGCCATCTCCTTGTCTGACACCTGTGCGTATCTGAAAGGGTTCTGAACTTTCACCCATGAACTTGATCTTAGAGGTGGTGTCCGTGAGCGTTAGTTATATAAGTGTTCTGTTTTTTTTTTCAATGCCATATTCTTCCAGTACTGCAAAGAGCGATTGTCTAACAATGCTGTCGTACGCTTTTTTAAAGTCCACAAAGGTAACTACAGTGTTATTTGTCTGTCTGACTTTCAATATTGTTCTTATGTTCCAAATTTGTTCGATGCATGATCTCCCTATCATAAAGCCAGCCTGGTATTCACCTATTTGATGATCTGCTTGTGGTTCTAGTCTGTTCAATAACACTTTAGAGAATATTTTGTAAGTGACTGGCACTGAAATGACCTCTGTAATTATTTGGATCTGACTTATCACCCTTTTTACGTAATGGGTGGATCAAGGCACATTTCCATTCTTCTGGCATTTTTTCTGTGATCCAAATGTCTGTAATGATCTTATGAATTGTTTTTATGATGTCTTTATCTTGAAGCTTCCACACTTCAGCAATAATGCCATCTTCTCCTGCCGCTCTGTTATTTTTCATTTGTTGTATGATCTCCTCTATCTCCTCTATTGTAGGTGGAGTAGAATCAGGATTGGATGTGGTTTTTTGGAAGGTAAATTTTTCCGTGGGTTCTTTGCAATTAAGAAGAGTACTAAAGTATTGTTTTAGAATTGTACAGTTTTCTTTATTGTTCGTTTCCAAGGACCCATCTGTTCTCCTAAAAAAGAGGCTAGGAGGTTGATAACCCTTAATATTTTCTTTGAATGTTCTGTAAAAATTTCTTGTATTATTTCTCTTAAAATCTTCTTCAATTTCTTTTAGCCTGTTGTTGTCGTGTGCTCTTCTTTTTATTTTTGTAGTTTTTCTCTTCTAATTTCCTTTGATGATTGTTTCTGAACTTCGTGAAATTCCTGCCATGTTTCGGATGTTGTGTTACTACTGAACTTCATCCACACCTTTGTTCTTTTCTCAATGGCTTGATCACAAGTTGCATTCCACCACCTATGTTTCCTTTTTCTAGGAGGTTGCGCCCAACGCATTGCCTTCTGAACTGTGGTCACAAGATCTGTCGAAGTGTCTGTTGGATGATACCTATTAATTTCTTCAATGATTTTGTCTCTGTTTATCCGCAAATATTCTGTATCAGTCTTGACTATTTTCTTTTTTGCTGTTGTTTTCTGTCTTGATATAAAGGGTCCGCCAATTAGCGCGCTCGATCTTTAACAGCTGATGGCGGCCATGTTGTTTGTGGTAGAGTTGTCAAACCTAGTTGTTATTATTCAGTGTATCTTCACAAATTACCATGAACCAATTCAGCCGCGAGCAACATGTGCAAATCATTAAAATGTATTACGAAAATCATTCATCGGTTCGGGCAACGGGCAACATCGTTCGGATATATATATATATATATATATATATATATATATATATATATATATATATATATATATATAAATTTAAAAAAAAATATGAATTTGTTTGAAAAACATTTTTTCATCATAAACAATTTTTTCTATAATTAATTATTAATGGTATTAATTATTAATTATTAATTAATGGTTTAATTAGTGTTGTGTACAGACAATTAGAAAGTAGCCAAAAATACAGTGTCGTACATAAATGTTTACATCAATATGAATTAGTTAATATTGGATAAACAAAATTCTTAGAAAAAAAAACAAGAAAACAGAAATTAACAATAAATATTAAAAAATTGTTTTCTAAAGATAATTGAAGTATATACATATAATAATTTTTTAATTTTTTCAAATAAAACATATTTATTACATATAAATCATGTGTTGATACATGAATCGACGCACAATGTAAAAAATATTACAAAAATTGGTTACAATAAGTGATATGGTATTTTATAAAAATATATAATAATACCCATGATCAGTAAACTTAATATATGTATTATTAAATAAGTACAAATAATGTATGGTAAAATTTTAACAACTTATACTCTATAACAAATATATTTTTTACCATTTGCCTGACGAGTCAATGAACATGTACCATCCATCAGCTTCATCCAAAAATACAATTTGCCAATTAACTGCTGTATCATAAACTTCATACGCTTGAAAATGAGAGTCGAAGTCAGTATCTAATTTATAGTTATTATATCAATTACTGGGCGTGGTTGAAATGATATCTTTTGAATACTCATAAACCGTTTCGCTCGGTCAATTGTCTCACTTTTATCATTCTATGCCTACAAGTAAGGAAATATAAATATTCTATATAATACTACTGAAGATAAAAAAAAAATATAATTATAAATTAAAACACTCGGTGTAAGTTTGACAAATGAGTTTATTGAACACTTTATCGATTTCGGCTTCTTAGGCCTTCGTCAGAAGTTTACCACGTAAAAAAATACGCCTAAGAAGCCGAAATCGATAAAGTGTTTAATAAACTCATTTGTGAAACTCACACCGAGTGTTTTAATTTATAATTATATATTTTTTTTGTTACAATGTTTCACCTAGCGCCTACAGCTGAATCTTTAAATTTTACTATTGAAAATATTATGGAAGATATTTCTTCAAATATTTTGATAAAGAATTGGTGAAAATAACTTACTTCGATGTGTAACAAAAATCCTCGCGAAAAAACCTCAGCTGAAGTTGGATTCCACGATGGAATATTTTTTATAATAAGATTGTCGTTGACCATCTTTCGTTTATGTGCTCTTTTAACTGGGTTGTTAGAAACTGAATCATGAACTAAAGGTGTAGTTTTTTTTTTTATCGTAGAAGACAAAAGCCACAAAACCACAGTATCTAATGAATCTACAAAAATTTTAATGATAATAAAATAATGTTAATCATATATACAAATTTTTTTTTCTTACTTTCTTGCAAAATAAATATCTTTGCTACCAGATTTAACAATGTTTTATCCTTCGGTCTTCGGGTACTTCTTAGCAAATAAATGATACAATCCTTAAAAACTGGCCATTTTACAGTCAATAAAGTTGCTTTATCCGGAAAAAGTTTCTCAAAGTCTTTTTGAAGCTAACAAACAAAAAATGATCTCTCAATTAGCTAATGTGAAAAATTATCATATTTCAATATAGGTATGATTTGTAATCCATCACTTTCACGATTAAGTAGTAAATGCGTTAGTGAATTTCGGTTACTTTCAGTAAATCCAAAAGAAGTTTTAGAATTATAGATTGCTATTAAGTTATTTACAACAAAAGTTTTGGCTAACCATTCATTAAGGGGAATCTGAAGATCATCATCGAAACAATTAAGTAAAAATTAAAAAATACATACATCTACACTTACTGAAATTCTGCAAAATGGCATAGAAATATGCTTGGATGCGATTTGAAAAATAGATGGTTCCAGCCGAGAAACTGGATTGGAATTATTATTTAATTCGCCAATATTTTCAATATTATCAAGACTATTATGATTATCTTTGGCTAGTAGTAATGAGAATTGACTCGATATATATATATATATATATATATATATATATAAATATATATAAATATATGTATATATATGTATATATATATATATATATATATATATATATATATAGAGAGAGAGAGAGAGAGAGAGAGAACTAGAATGGCGGAGACACAAGTGGAAAGAGATACCATTAAGACCTCCACAAACTCGAGGGTGCCCACAGGGAGGTGTACTATCACCGCTAATGTAGAGCCTGGTAGTTGATGAACTACTGGTTAGGCTAAACAACCTAGACATCAAAGTCAAGGTTACGCCGATGACATAGTCATAATGGCCAGAGGAAAATTTGAGGGAACGCTCTGTGAAATTGTTTAGAGAGGCCTCAAAGTAACTAGTGGATGGTGTCAAACAGTGGGATTGAGACTCAACCCGAGCAAAACCACGGTGATACCATTTACTAGAAGGAGAAAACTAAACTGCCTACATCCCATACTCATAGATGTGAAGGCAGTAGAATACCAAAAGGAGATAAGGTATCTGGGTATCACACTAGATAGCAAACTCCTATGGAATAGACACGCTGAGGCAGTGGTAGGTAAAGCCAAACGCGCCTATATGGTGTGCAAAAATCTGGCAGGAAAAACGTGGGGTTGTAACCCCACTATCCTGCGATGGATGTACACCATGATAGTGAGACCTGCAATCACTTATGGGGCAGTTGCGTGGGGAAGTAGAATCAAGCTGGCCTCTATGAGGAAACAGCTTGAGAAGATTCAAAGACTGGCGTGTGTCTGCATCACGGGGGCCATGGGGTCGTGTCTGACAGCAGCATTGGAGCTGTTGCTGGATCTGACTCCGCTGCACCTTGTGGTGGAGAGCGCCGCCAGATCGGCGATCGTAAGGTTCAGCAAGGAAGGAATGGGCAGAGGTAAAATAATCGGGAGCATAGACCGAAACAGCCTCGCTGCCAAGATCCCCTGGCTGGAGGTACAAAAGGACGAGATGGTGTGCAAATATCACTTCGAGAAAAACTACACAGCAAGGTGTAGTAGTAAAGCCGATTGGAGCGACGAATCCTCAGCATATGCAGATGGTTCGAAGACAAAGGAAGGCACTGGTGCAGGAGTGTTTGGACCTCGTACCAGATACTTCGAATCCCTGGGAACATCCCCAAGTATCTACCAAGCAGAGGTACACGCAATCGAAAGATGTGCACAGTTTAACCTCGACAGGAATTACCGCAAAAAACGAATTGCTATCCTGTCAGATAGCCAAGCAGCCATCAAGGCCATTAGCTCATACAGCATCAGATCCAAACTGGTATGGGGCTGTGTGGGGAAGCTGAACAAGCTTGGCAGGGGTAATAAAGTAACGCTATACTAGGTACCAGGACACACTGGTATAGACGGAAACAAAGAAGCCGATCACCTAGCAAACAAGGGATTCAGTAGCCGCTTTCTAGGTCCGGAACCCTTTTGCGGTATGAGCGTGAACACAATCCGCAAAAGTATAGATGAAGAAATAAGAGGAAAATGGATGAAAACCTGGAAAGAACTTCCAGGGCTTAGGCAATCCAAAGTGATGCTGGGATCTTTTAACCAGAAGAGAACAAAAGCTTGCCTGAAACTAAGCAGGAACAAGCTCAGAATTCTGACAGGAGCCCTGACGGCACACAGCAGACTTAGGAAACATCTCAAGGCCCTAGGCCTAAAGTAGGATGATGGATGCAGATTCTGTGGCTCAGCAGAAGAAACCCCCATACATCTGTTCAAAGACTGCGGAGCATTACTCCGCAAGAGACATATGTACCTTGGGGCTCACTGCTTGAACACAGAGGAGCTGCAGGCCTTGAATCCCACCCAGATCCTGAGATTCCTAAAGGAATCAGGATTAGAGGAGGCGCTCTAAATGGGTAAGTACACCAACACTTGAAAGAGGAGGGTGGGGTACAATAGATCTATAAAGGTCGCAGTGCAAGTCGTCACCACCATATCTACAATATATATATATATATATATATATATATATATATATATATATATATATATATATATATACATATATATATATTTATATATATATATATATATATATATATATATATATATATATATATACATATATATATATTTATATATATATATATATATATATATATATATATATATATATATATATATATATATATATATAAATATTCGCCCTTAGCCCTTACACTGTATTATTATATTAAATTCATCCAAATAATATTTCTATTTTAATACCTCTGGTGTTGTTCGAATGGATGATTCTCCGGAGACTTCTGATACATTTGAACCATCGGCCGTTAAATCAGGTATTCTCGATTGATCAGAATATGTTATGCTACTGGTTGAATTTTAATTTTGAGACTAGAAAAATAAATGATTTTCGTTACGTAACTTAATTCAATAACAATTAAAAAAAAACGAATTATTTAATGAATAATAAATTTTTACATGATAATAATAACATGAATTTAAAATGAATCAATACAATTTATGTTTTAAATTATTGTAAAAAGAAAACACATGCAAGAAAATAAAAACAAATTACATACTTTGAGATTCACATAACAATAATCTGGATTGTTACTGTTAATAATATTATAAGTTCCAGAAATTAATGTTTTTGTTGGATCTTTTAAGCTATAACAATGATTACTATGGATATTTAAGTCACCAAATTAGTAAAAGGATACTAATTATAAGCGAGAAACACAGAGAGAGCCTTCAACCAAAAATAAATAATTGATTAAAATAAATAATTAAATAAAAAAACCTTATCATAATATATTATTGAAATTAACTATTATTATGATAATAATAATGTTATTTTTTGAATATCACAAATTCAATAAATTTCAAATAATAGTTAGTTTACACTATAATTATTGAAAGCATTAATATACAATATTATATTAGTACTTACCAAAATTGTAACTAAGATGGATGGACTTTCACAATATTATTATTCACTTATAAAATTATTTTATTACATTTTCTTAATCTGAAAACGACGCAATTATGCCACAGCCGAACTGAAAATGAGTTCAAAAACGTTTCCAATTTTAAAACAGGATATATATCCTGTACCTTCGGAAATTGTGTAAACAAAAGGAAGCCGACATCATCTATATTAAAATTTTTAAAATGAGTTTCTTAAATGAGATAGTAATATTTCGGCGTTCATTTCTCATAGTCAATTTTTAGTTTGAAAATAAATAAGAAATATTATATTATGAAGTAATAAATACACCACGTAATTTTTAGTGTTTGGACTAATAATTTTTTTAAAAATATACATATTATATGATGAAAAGTTTCCAAATAATATGTCAAAAACATTTTAACTTTTCATTTAACTAAAAGTATTTTTTCAAACTGTAAAACTCATACCTTGGGATTATAAGATTTTTATTAGTAAATAAGTTTTAAAAATTACTGTATAAACTGTGATCTCTACAAATTTGTATTCGTATAAAAAATAAATGACCGACGTAACAATTGAAACTGTAATTTGTGCGGTGTACTTTTTTCCGTGTAGAAAAACTACATTACACAGAACCTCCAAAATAGTAAGATTTGACGTAGAGTGAATTAAGAACAGCCAAGAAGTAAGTCAGAGACTGAACAATACAGATCTAAACAGCTGGGGCCAACTGAAGGAGACTCTTGTCCAAAAAAACCATAAAAATAACATTGTGGCATGACAAAGACATGATCTTTAAAACAATGTTTTTTTCATGTTTTTTGTTGAGTGCCCGGAAGGTGGACTGAAAGCTATAAGATAACTTACAAATTTCACTGATATTTATTTTGGTGGTCCTAAAAAGACCCAATAATTGTTATAGAGCTCCGGAAAGGCTGAATATATTTATATATTCAGGCTGTGTTCCGTTTGTTTTAAGTTTGAATACATAGAATGTTTTGAAGTTTAAAATTTATTGTAGAAATACAACATATGTTCATCATCAACAATGTGGCCTTTTCAGGTAATGTTCAAAATCAAATTGTCAAAAAACAAAAATAATAATATATAAATAAACAACGAATGGAAAAAATGACCCCGACGCGACGGTATTACGTATGGAGGCCTAGGGCGTCTTTCAGTTTTACGCCCTTTAATGGCGCTTGTTTTTCTTTGGCCGATTTCTTTAATTCCGCTCCTCCGTACTCCAAAGGGACAGTCGACCATGGACAGTCTTTTGAAGAAGAATTACACCGACTGTAAGCATAAATTGCAGGAAAGACAGTACGCGGATTCGGTGGACTGTCATTCAGAAGATAATGACGTATTGGAGCGACTAGAAACTCAACATTCGAGTCGGTACAAATCGAAAAACTTCAAAGGATTTTTAAAAAAGGATTTTGAAAACTAAACAAAGCTCATTCTTCTCGACACACAATGTTAACTCCTTGTGCCAAACTGGAAATTAAAAAATTATCATTTACACAATGAAGAAACACACAATTCTAATCATGGCTCTTCAAGAAATCAGAAACAGTGATCAAGACCCTATGAAATCACAGAGATACCGACTTTATAAAGGAAGCCTTAGAAAAAATGTCCTATGAAAAACTGTCCACAATTTGGCAATGGATTTCTTACAGATCTCAAAATTATCGACTCCATCATAGAATTCAAATCTCAGTCTCCCAGACTTGCAGCTCTAACTTTGAAATCTACAAATTAGACATAAGTACACAGTTATCAATACACATGCTCCCACCTATCAGAAAAAATAATATTCTGAAGGACATAGAAGAAACACAGAAACTTTTTCCCCGAAAAATAGCTGATTTTCGCGATTTTTTTTTTGATGGTCAGGCTAAACTAATCGGTCTGATTTTTTTTTTTAAAATTACAGCACTAATGGAGAATACAAAATGATTTTTTTTAAATTGATATATTTATTGTTCAAAAATTATTGAAAAAACGAGGTCCTGTACGGTGCCCACGATTGCGGACGCAAGTTTGATCTGAAACAAAAATCTCAAAAAGATTATTTATCTGAAGGAAAGCCTCTATGTCTCTATGGAGGCTTTTTCTTTTTTTATTAAATTTGCAAAAATGGCGGCGGTTTTACAAAAAGTACCGAATTCAGCCTATTTTTTCGACAATTATTCGTAAAAAAAAATTGTAAGATTTAAAAAAAAAAACGCTTCCATAGCAACATAAAGAATGACGTGAAGAACGTTTAGCCAAAATTCCAAAGGGGTAGCTTGAAAACTGTTCCTTTGAGAGTGGGCACCGTTTTGAAAAACACCATTCCGAGAAAAACGCGTTTAATGTTTGGAGTGAGGAATTTTCAGATAAATCGCCTACATACGATCAATCGGCGATGCCAGGTCCATACAATATTCCTTCTGCTTCCTCAAAGTCTTGATTTTCGGCAGAATGTTTTTTTCGACGAGCTGTCCTGGCTTCTTTGCTGTCCAGAGATCTTCGGCGTTCCGCGGCTGCGATGCGCTCGTCCCTGTACTTAGCAGCGAAGTCCGCGCCTGCCGGCCCTACAGTGACCTCCATTACCTCCAGGATTTTTAGTATTGGATCATATCCCTCATTGAACGTACAAGCGGACCTTTTTCTTTCCTGTCGTGGACGGTTTGTTCTCGAGCCTTTTCTATCCAGCGGCACTGATTTTTCAGGCGTTTTATTCGTAGGTCTATCCATACTGGCTGTCGCAAGCGAACTGATGTACTTTGCCCATTAACTGCGACAGGAAATAGGAACAGGACAATAGGAATAACGGTTCTACGGTGGACGGACACGCCAGACACTCTAATCGTTTTTTCTAAGAAAGGCTGTAGCGACCGAAATAATTCGAATTTCAATTTTTTGAAAATTTCACACTGTGACGGTCCCTTAATCAACATTCTTCCATCAAACATAAAAATTCTCCTTGGCGACTTCAATGCTCAACTGGAGCAAGAAAGAAGATACAAACTAATATCATTGAAAAATGTCCAGTACATATAGACATATAGACACAAATAGACCAACAAAAATGGTCAAAGGTTAATTCCATAACCTGGTCTTAAAATCAACATGTTTTAAAAGGAAACCACAAAAATTAAAAACCTGGACACACTCTGATTTCAGATCAATACGTTGTGAAGATCAAAATAAAAAACATGAAATAAAATAATAAAAAAACATAAAATCAAAAACAATGGTAAAGAAAAGATCCCAGAAAAAAAGTAGAAGAAAATTTCTAACTATCTTAACATAGTATCTTACTTATCTTAGTTCCTACTAACAAAAAATGAGGAATACAATAGGAAATCAGGTGAAGGATCTATAAACTCTAATACGCTTAAAGAATTAACCACCAAATTGAAAGCAATAGCAGAAGAGTTGGCTCAAATTAATCTAAGGAAGAAACATAAGTGGTGGAATCAAGAATGGGACCGGGCATTAGAAAGAAGACAGCAAGCTTGGATAAAGCATCAAGCCCTAAAGTCTGAAGAATCACACCTTGTACTAATTAAGCAAAGATAGTCAAACTATAAAATCACCAGACGGACAAAACGCAATCATCTTAAAAATTCCCTAGAATAGATAGAAGGGAACTTTCAGAAGAAACAGTCAGAAAGAGATTATTATAAAATTTTGGCAGATATCTCAAAAAGTATGAGTCCCCAACATTGATACTGAGAGATAAGTCAGGAAAGTTGGCGCATAGTAATCAAGAAAATGCAGAGATCTTGGCAGAAACTTGCAACAAAGTTTTAAATTGTGATGACCCACTGGAAACATTTCAAGTAGACACTGAAAGACCTATTTTAACCACCCCAGATATAATAGATAATCCAACTATCAATGAGGTAGAGGTCGCAATTCAGGAACTAAAAAATTACAAGGCGTGTTGTGAAGACCATGTTTTACATGGTCATCTTTACCAGAAATCGGGAAGAATGCTAAAAATCCTGCGGTCATAAATCTCCACCAACATCTAATTGAAATATGAATGCACATGTGGCAAACTTCTAAGAATCCTTAGATCATATGGTCTCCATCCCAAACTGATAAGACTCATTCAGCTAACTTTAACTAACACAAATTCAAAGGTCAAGTTCGGAGGAGAAATTTCAAAAGCGTTTGGACTCAGACAAGGTGATGAATTGTCCCCTTTGTCTTTCAGTGTGGCCCTTGATTACGTCATGGCAATCTGGCAAAAATAAAATTCATGTAAAATCAAAATTGGAGCAGAACAATAAGAGCAAACTATCTTGGGTTTGCTGACGAGTTACCTCTCTTATCTTTTGACATGGAAGAAGTTCGTGCTCAGATCACAAGTCCTTAGAAAATTGCTTCAAAAATTAGGTTACAAATATCCTTTGAGAAAACTGAAGCCATGCCCATGAAACCTCTTTGCATAGATAAAATCTTCATAAATGATCAAGCTATTAACATATATCTACAATTTAAGTATCTTGGAGAAATAATTTTGCATAACTAGGGTGAGGAAGCAACATAGCTAAATAGAACCAACAAAATTAAAAGACCACAATTTCTAACCTGGTCAACATACAATAAGAAATGCCTGGCAATAGACACTAAGATTCAACATTACAAAACTGTAGCTCTCCCGGAAGCAACTTATGCTGATGAAACTCTATTCCAAATTAAAAAGGAAAGAAGAACCGATCAACTCCTCAAGACTTATGGAAGAATTATCAGAACATGCATCAATAAAAAATACCAGGTTGATGGTGTCTGGAGAATCCTGCCTAATGAAACTGTCTATCGTGAGATTGACCCAATCACCAGCTCAATGAAGAAGAAAAGAATCTCATATTTCTTTCATGTCTTACGACTGCCCGACAACAGGATTTCTCAACAACTAGTGATGAGAAGTCCCGGAAAGAAGACAGGCGGACAGTGGGTTAAAGAAATTCAGCAAGATCTTGAAACAGTCAGATTCAAAATTTCTGATGCAGAGAACAAAAAAAAATTATCACTCTCCTTAAGAATCAGAAATTTTCAGCAGAAATGACACACAGACATACAGAAGACTGACTTACAGAACCGGTAGAGATTTCAGACGAGTTAAGAAAATTGCGTTTCGAACAAATAAAAAAGTACTGGGTTGAGCATAAGAAGCAAGTAGTCCAATCCCTAAAGAGAAAGTGGACATGGAATGACTCAAATGGTCCCATGTGTCCAATCAAGTTAAGAAAAATATAATAATAAATAAACAACGTCAAACAAAACATACTACTTATTTACTACCCATTTTAAAGGGCATGTATTATAAGTTTAGATTTAGTAAAGCAGAATTGTTTATGTCGAATTGATCATTCAAAATAATGCATATTTTATTACATTTGTTTATCTCTAAACATTCTAACAAATTTAATTTTTTTCTCTATATTTAAAATGTACAACTCTTTATTAAATTTATGGTTGTATTCTAATCAATGGTTCGCAATAGTAGAGCCAGTTTTTTTGGCGTTGTGGCTTCCTTCATGTTCATTGATTCTTGTTTCGAATAACCTCCCTGTTTGTCCTATTTACATGCTATTACATTCATCACATGTTAACATACAAACCCACGAATTCAACTTATTGTCTGCTTTATGCTTATTGTTTTTAATCTAATTTTGTGTATAGTTGTTTGTTTTGGAAGCAATAGTTTGGTTTGTTGATTTATTAATGAAATTTTTCCCAGTGATGGGGTTATAATTAGTAAATGTTTTGTATTCTATTTTAGGATAAACAAAAAATAGCATTTAGACTTTCGAAATTTATTTAAAATTTCCATGACCATGTTTGTCTAATACCCATTATTTTAATCCAGTGTAATAATTCTGATCTTTACTACAATAAAATTGTCTTTACTCATTGTAGTATTGCTAAGTCTACGAATCATGGATTGATATGCTGATAATTTGGAAAGAACTTACATGTATTCGGTTATCAGTATATGTTGCATTGTGATAGATTGAAAATCCATGTTTATTATTATTGTTGTGTGGTTTAGTAAGGTAAAGGAAATTGATGGATTTATTTAATTCTATTTCGATCGTGAATATTATTATGGGATCTTACGGTATTTCCTATAGCTAATCCCTTCGTTTGTTTGCAAAAAGTGGTTTTAAAATGGAAATAATTTTGTTCTAAATAAATCCACCCAAGACGAGACAATCTAAAATTTCCGATTTTAAGATTGGGTTGCTGTTAATCTTTCCCAGTTATTGTTCGTCGTCGTCGTCCTTTTCACCTATTATTTAAAGCCATTGTAATAATTTTATTCTTTTCTAAATTAAAATTGTCTTTACTCATTGGGGTATTAATAAGTCTATGAATCATGGATTGATATGCTGATAATTTTGTGGTACCAGAGTGTGTTGGTTTGTGATAGATTCAAAAATTACATTTATTATTTTTGTTGTGTAATTTAATAAGGTAAAGGAAATATATTGATTTTCTCGTCTCGTTTCGTCCCGTAAAAGCGAGACGAGAGCGAGACGAGATTTTTTAAACTCTCGCCCTATCTCGTCTCGTGTGAAGCCCTATCGTGAATATTATCAGGGACTTTTAAGGGATTTCCTATGCATAATCCCTTTGTGTGTGTGTGTTTTGAAACTGGCAATAATTTTGATCTAAACAAATGTTCCCGAGACAAAATAATCTAAAAGTTCCGTTTATACGATTGGGTTGGTGTTAATCTTTTCCAGTTTTAGCTAAATTAAATCTATATTATCATTGGGGGGGTATACTCGGAAACAAATTAATTACGTCAAAGGAAGTTAGCTTACTGTTGTTGGGTATTTCCATATTTGAGATTTTTTTGATCAAATATATGATGAATTTTTAATTGAAAATTTAGGTTTGAATTGAGTGAGATTATGTTTATACATGATCTCTACCCAGTAACAGTAAGCTACTCTCGTACCCAATAAGATTAACAAATTAATAAATACATAAATCCCTAAAATAATAAGTTTTAATTTATTAGTAAGAGAGTACATAACAAATTAATGCAATAAATTCCTTTGAATAGAACAATTTTTACTTCATATATTTTTATCATTTTAGAAGCAAAACATTATGATATTGAATGAATAGCAAAATTATCTTAAGATATTTTGTTTTTTTTAATATAAAATTAAAGGAACGCAGGTTACACAAGGCCCATTCAGAAATCTAATCATAATATTATTAAAATCTATTTTATTTGGCTGTTAACTTTACTTTTAATTAATTGTAAGTTAAATATCCCTGTCTACGATCTACTTACACGAGTTTCCTTTTACCCGTTTCCCTTCACCTCACAATCTCTGATCTTGGACGGATCCTTACTTAAACTAATTTCTTCAATCTCTTTTTTCCAGTTAAAAAAGTACCCTATGTATTCTGGCACTCAATATTCTCCACTCAATATGGCCGAATACGTTTTCTGGACCGGAGATGAGAAAGGTGTCACATTAGCCATTGAAGAATTTCTACAAGAGGGAATTGTAAGTTAAAAACAAATTATTAATTTAACCTTACAATTGAATACTAATAATAATGATATTTATTGTAACATAAAAAAATGGTATACCGACCTCGAGGTCCTTCTGCCAGAATGGAATATTATTTTTCATATTCAGTTTCGCATTATCTCATCAGGTAATCTAACTTGACCTAGTAATATACATTTTTTCTATATATATATATAGAAATGGGCAATGTGAAATTTAACAAAAAATTAAAATGATAAATTATCGAACAACGAAGATGGTCCGATGAAAATTTAAAAGATTACTACGATAAATATATCCAAAGGAAAATGGTGCATACAAAAATAAAACAATATGTGTAAGCACGACAAATTGGCACTAAAACTTAGCATCCCTTGTACACCAAAATAAGTAATATATTTCGACTAAGTTAGGTTTAGGCTGTTTTATCATTATAATTCGGTTTTTCGGAAGTCGTTTCTGTAACTTTTAATTTTCATTAAAAATCTCGCACTTACAAATAGCATCATAATTTAGTTTCTAATATTTTGAGAAATGACGTTAATTATGATATCAATAATTTTAGTGGATCTTTTCCTCGATGGATTTTTTTAGTGAATGTGTATAAAATCCTCACTATCTGACAGGCTTTAACTGATGACCCACAACTTTCGTGAAATAACGGACAAAAAAAATAACAAAAAAAACAAATTACAATTTGTACTTTAAGACTTTCACCCACATGCCTATAATTATTGGTAATTCAGACAATTAATTCAGATTCTTGATTATAAGAAACTAATGCAATGTTAATGTCTATATGTTGCGAAGAATATTATGCGCAGTGCTGTGAAGAATAATTGCATAATAAATATAAAGAACAGGTGAGGTAAGGTAAAAACACCAACCGGTCTAAGAGATTATTTCTGTTTTTTAAGTTTTGTGATCCTTATATTGTTTTATTTGATATAATTTAATAATAATCGGTACAAAAATAAACATATTATTTCGATTTATTAAAAAATTGGATTGATTATACATTAAGATTACCTACTCTGGAATGCGTATAATTATAAGTTTAATTGAAAAATTACTTTGGAAAGACAGTAGTAATATTAATCTGACCTGATGCATTTGGTAATATTCCCGTATTGCGCGGAATAGTAAGTATAAGTCGTATAGGTATGTATAGTGAATTAACAAAATTGCATGATCGTGAAAGAAATATGTAATGGTATTAAAAAAGATATTACATTTTTGAATATTTTTTAATGATTTTAATGCAACATGTTTAACACATTTAACATACAAGTTTTTAAAATAATGTTGATAAAAATAAATTAATATTTAATTGGTGCTCTATCGCAAAACGATCAAAAATGTGTTAATTTTGATATCAATGTTAATATTCCTATACACGCTTAAAAGGACAAGACCTGTTACCCGCTCTGGACTGTCTGAATTGCGCAAATAATCTCTAAACGTCTCAACGTCAAAAATGTTCCGACGAAACTGTTGATACATGTAATATTACAGGAATTTCTAAAAGAGTATGTATATTGGGAAAGATACATTGGTTACAGTTAGATAATTAATCAATAGCATGTTATAGTCTTTCCATTTGAGAAAACTCAGTCCATTTTTGTTTCCATAATTGTAACTCTGCAGGCAACTCATCCAAAAATTTGTCGTATAAACAAAAATCTTCTGTCTTCAGCGATTGTGTAATACACATAGTTGGTAATAGAAGACTTAGCTTTACTTAACTTTAATAAGTTTCTCTGCTTTTTTTTAAATATTTCTAAACACTTCAATGGCTTCATGCTGCTGGATTATCTTGAAGAAGGATTACTACAGCTCCACTATTACAATGCGGGCATCAAATTGCAAGATTGGCTTTTGCCAGAAATCACTTGGCATTTATATCACTTCAGATGAGTCGCATTTTTGACTCACTGGGCCAGACGGACGTCGACGAGTATGGAGAAGACCCGGAGAAACATATGCTCCAGTTTGCATAGACAAGCGACTTCCTTTTACGGTGGCTCGGTTATGTGCAAGGAATTTCTTCACTAACACGAACTGAGTTGGACTTCATATAGAATGATTCTCTGACAGACCACAGATACATTATGGTAGTTCTAGACGATCATGTTATGCCTTTCATGGTCACTATGGATGAGCATGGCATTTTCATGCAAGATAATGCTAAACCTCACACAGCCAGAGCACAGAATATGTGGACGAGGTGGGCACTAGGCGGTTTGAATTGCCAGCACATCAAGTCCAGACATGAATCCCATCGAACATATCTAGGATGAGTTGGGACGATGTATCCGAAGGCATACACCAGCTCAAAGAACTGCTCAGGAACTAAGAGAGTTGCTATTGTAGGAATGGAATAACATTGACCAATATTTTATTCTTAATTTAATTGAAAGTATTCCTCGTCGCTATTAACGTTATTAATGATTATACTTTTTAATTTATCTTAAGTTTGTTTTTCATATTCATAGTTCCTCATAACAAAAAATCTAATTACATTTTAAACGTAAATTTGTTGCATTTTCATATTAAATCATAAACCATAAAATATGTTTTCCAATTCAATACAGAATATTTAATTTAGCCTACAAATTTATTGGTTTATAAATTTTTAATATATTTAGCATTACAAACAGAAAATTTCACACGACAACATAAAATTATTTGCAATTTCTTAAGAGAACTAAATTTTTTCTCGCCAGTGCTGATCAAAATTTACAGACTGGAGAATTCTAGATAAAGTTAAAGTAAAAGCAAATAAAGTGGATACAGTTAACATAATGACGATAATTGTGCTAGAAGGTATTACAAAGCTTTTGAGGAAGTATCGATGTCTTCTCGTAGTTTGAGTTCTTTTAATGTTCTTGTAATAAACAATTGGTTCCAAAATTTCAGTAAACCTACTTAGTTTGCCATGATTTTCCATCCAGCGAGTTTCACACATGGAATTAACATAGACACCATTTAATTAATATTTGAAACATTTTATTTTATTTTTAAAACTAAAAAGTTTTAAAACGCATTTGTTTCGAATATAAAGGGTGACAAAATTTGCAACAACCATATTCGATATTTGTTGAAATCATTACCTAATGTAAATAAAAATATGGCGTATGCCAAAGAGTTTATGAAGTACCAAAAATTGTAGGCGATAACTTGGAACGGCTGTTTTATCTACCAACATAAAAGTGGTATTCATTTGAATACGTCTCTTCAGTGATCATCACCTATATCGGTCGCAGTTGTTTACATTGACTGACGTTTTGCTGTTTGACGTGTCTTTTATAGTTAGTGAAATGCTCTACCATGTATACCAGTGGTCGCCAAACTGTCGATCGCGAAGTACCAGTAGCTCGGAGAGGCAAATTTGGCAGCTCGCCACCTGGTTCAATGACAGGACTGTTGGCGTTATCTTTAGAAGCTTACATCTGATTACTGATTAGTTTCTTGCACGGTACTCATACTGATAATGTCCTGGTTTACAATGGCAAGTTCGTGCAAAAAGCCTAAAACTTATCACATCCATTGGGAATGCGAACATGATTTCTTCTTTACTAGGGTAAAGGTTAAGTGTGTTTGTTTATAGTGCTATGCAAGTGTTTCGATAGTGAAGAAAGGGAATATCGAGCGCCATTTCAAAACTGTAAATTCAGGGATTGGAAAAGATTTTCCAATTATCTCTAATTTGAGAGGAGAAAAGGCGAGACAGCTAAAAGCATAGTTAATTGGCCAACAATCTGTTTTCTTTAAATCATTGGATAAAAACAAAGCAGCAACTGAGGCATCGATCTTTACATTAATTAATTAATCTTTACATTATCCGATTTCAACATCAGTTCTCCTTGAATGTTTGAGTTGAATTATGGGTGACTATCTAACTCGATCGGTATATCTACCAGCAAGACTTACTGGCGAGATGCATCGCAACTTATTGGAAGAAACACTTTCCGAGTTTCTGCAGGATGTGGCATTTGCGACAAGAATTGCAATGTGGTTTATGCACATTGGAGCACCACCACGTTTTAGTTTGGTTGCTCGTGATTTTTTAACAGCAACATACGGAGTTCGCCGGATTGGTCGAGGTGGGCCACACACATGACCTGCTCGATTCCCAGACTTTTAATTTCCTGAATTATTTCTTATGGGGCTATCTGGAGTTTTTAGTTTACGCTACTCCAGTGGAGAATTTGGTCGAATTGCGAAATTGGATAATTGTTGGGTGCAACTCAATTAGAAACAACCCTGGTGCGTTTGAAAGAGTTCGGCACCTAATGACGAGAAGATTGAATGCTCGCTCCAGGCTGGAGGAAGTCCTTTCAAACTTCTATTGTAGATTGAGCATTCCGCGACTACGTAATTGCCTTACAACTCGAGTTATGTACTATACTTTATCTACGATCACTCTAATTTGTTTCTGTTTAATAAGAAAAATATGTTTGATGTAACAAATTTATTTCTTATTAGGTTATGTTTATTTAATTATAATTATTTAACATTATAATAAACAAACAATTGTATTTTCATATATAACTGTTACTCGACATTATTTAACTTGAAAGAAATGTTAAAATGTTGTTACTGTCGCAAATTTTGTTCACCCTGTATCTTCGAAACGAAGGGTTTTTCAGAAATTATCATAAGACAAAATATTGTTAGAATAGGCCAAGGAATAACCCCTTGAATTTTGTAGCATATTTACCAAACACCCTGTATATTTATACATTCAAACTACTAGTTCATTAATATTTTGTTTCTGTTTTTTGCGTTATTTGATCTACTTCTGTTTTAAACTCTGTAGGCAACATTGAATCCTCTGCATAGCTATATATTAAAACAACGTGTTTCTTTAGTGGCTAACTATCAAAAAAAACTTTTATTCTCTACATACGTCATACATATGTTATACAGGGATACCACCTAAAATAGAACCCCAAGACAACAACAGATGTCTCTTGGATGTTTGTTTGATGTTAGAGCTGGTAAATAATATTTGTAACACCCCAACTACAGCAAATAAACAAAGAGAATTAAATATCTATTTCTATCTCACTAACCCCCAGACCCTTAATACATTTGTTGTGCCTGACAGGGTTTAAAGCCTTAGTAAGAACATCAGCTGGCATATCAGCTGTTGGCAAATATTCTAAATTAATGATTTTATTACTAACTGCATCTTTTATGAAATGATATCTAATATTAATGTGCTTACTTTTTCTGTTACACACATAATTTGCCACCAACTTCTGTGCACTCTGGCTGTCATTATATAATAATACAGTCAATAGATTACCAGTAAATTCACATAATACAGATCTCAAATATATAGCTTCCTTACATACCTCAGCTATAGCCATATATTCAGATTCCATACTTGACAATGCTACAGTTCTCTGTTTCCTACCCTCCCAGGAAATAGCTGAGCCGGACATTACAAAACAATAGCCTGTATTTGATTTACGATCTAAAGTATTACTTGCCCAATCGGCATCAACATATCCAATAAGTCCAACAGGTTCACCTGTTTCCTTAACATACTTTAAAGAAAGGTTTTTAGTTCTTTTTAGATACCTAAGTATTCTCTTTGCATAATTCCAATGAACTTTTGTGTGACACTTATTAAATTGACTAAGAAAACTGATACTATTAGATATATCAGGTCTTGTAAGAACTGACAAATAGATTAAGCTTCCAATCAATTGTTGATATGGAGTTTCTTGATCACAATATTCAGACTTATTAAAATCTAATTTACATTCCATTGGAGTGCTAGCAACTTTACAATTTAACATACTAAATTTCTCCAATAGTTGAACTATATACTGTTCCTGATCTAAAGTAATAACATTCAGATCTTTATCAATTTTAACTCTCATTCCCAAGCATTGTTGAACCTGACCCAAATTCTTAATCAAATCATCAAATTAAATGGCCCAATCTGCTATGCCACACTTCACTGCTAACTCTTGAAGAAGATGTAAACAAACATTGTTTACGTTCCATGACCATCTTATAAACACTATCTTCTTGGTTTGCTACAGCCACTAAACAGTTTTCTCTATTGTAAACATAGCAGCACTTTTCCTTGAACTCCACATTGTTTCCATTCTTGATAACTTGACTAACGGAAATCAAGTTAGTTGTGAGGTTAGGAACACACAAAACATCTTTCAAAGTAACCTTATACTTGCAACTTCGAGTGACCGTTCTGATATCCACATCACCTGAACACAACACTGGCATAACATTTTGATTTGCTGCCATAATTTCCTTGATACTCGGTGAATATGATGTATTTTGTAACATGTTTACATCTGTCGTCATGTGAGCACTTTCGCCGCTATCCAAATAAAAGTCCTGTTTACTATAGTTTCCACTCAAGAAAACGGCAGAAAAAACATTAGTTTTCTTCACTTGCTGCTGATCACTTTGCTTAAACTGAGATTTATAATGCCAAAATTGTTTGCAACGATAGCATTTTACGTTTGTTTTCTTCGACAAACCTGACATAGACCATCTGCGGCTGTCATTATTTCTGTCATTCTTAGCACTGTCACCAACCTTATTTTGGCGATGGTGCTGCCCTCTGCTCCAAAAAGCGTTTCCTGGCTCGGAATCTTCATTACCAACTAGATCAATTAATTTTGTCTTCACTACATCCGCTGTAATGGCTATTCCCGAATGTTCTATAGCCATTATCATAGGGAAGTATTTTTCAGGTAAACCTGCCAGCATTAAGCACCCAATCCACTCGCCATTCACTGGGAAACCTGTTCCTGATAATTTCTGAGCTGTTTCTATGATTTGAGTAACGTAGTTTGTCATCGAATCGCAGTTGTCGAGACGAATCGATATTAGATTCCGCAACAAAGTTATTCTTCGAGAGAAACCAGAATCATCGAAAATATTCTGTAATTTCGTCCACAAATTCCTTGTTCTCGATCCATCTTTGATGTGAACAAATAGTGAAGAGTCAATCGTTAAAATTAATTTGGCTTTCGCTTTTGCATCTTCTGTGGCTGCTTCTTGAAGACCCTCCTGCTTTATAAAATTAGCTGTGCCCTCCAAAACTAGCAGATTCTCCACGGTAAACGCCCACTCATGATAATTCTCGCGCCCCTTTAACTTTGGCACGTTATTCAAGAATGCGTTAGAAGCCATTGTTATTAATTTAACACTTTTTTAAACACAACACCTCCACTTAAGCTAGCTAAAACTTAAGAATGAGCATGCCTGGGCCCATAACCTATTAAAACAACGTGTTTCTTTAGTGGCTAACTATAAAAAAAAACTTTTATTCTCTACATACTTCATACATATGTTATACAGGGATACCACCTAAAATAGAACCCCAAGACAACAACAGATGTCCCTTGGATGTTTATTTGATGTTCGAGCTGGTAAATAATATTTGTAACACTACCTACAACTTGCAACTTCTTCAGTTGATTCAGTTAAAAATTTAGTTTTTTAACTAAGAAATCGGTTAATGGACGTGTAAACACCGTTTCGCTATTTCAATTTAAATTCTATAGAGTTTGTTTAAGGTTTTGTTCTTGCACAAATATTCGCGTGAACGAATTTAATACAGATATCGACGCGTACTGCCGGAGGGAGGTCTCTTATATAGTATAGTGGTTTTCAATCACTGTGCCGCGATATTTCTGAAGTGTGACTGCACTACGACTACTCATTTATAAGCGATTTTTTATTATATTATATATATATATATATATAATTAATTATACCACTAAGTTCATAAATGGAACACAGAAAACAAGAAGAAAAAAACAAAATAAAGAAATATTATCGTGTTTTAAAGTAACTTATTGTTACAATGACAACCAGTGAATAGAAAATATTCTTTATTTTTAATTTCAATCTATAATTAAGTTTGATCTTTAAACACAGCGCTTGAACGTGTGTATGTGCAAATTGTACCATATTTTGAGTTTATTATTTGTTATTTTTTATGATGATAATAAATAGTAATTATAAAGCGACCGTTATTTGTTAGGGGCTTAAACCACCTACATTTAATGATTTTATTTAGTTTAAAAATTTGGAAATTTTTTCCAAAGAAATGATCGGATCTTAATTACTATCGAATAGGGCGTCGCACTTTATTTCCTTCCAGATACGGCCCTGCAGCAGCACAATGTTAAAGTATTTTTTTTATATTCAGTAATTGTAAAATTGAGGATTTGAAGTAAAAACCGATTTAAGTGGATACTTAAATATTTTTAGGAAGTCAATTTTAAAAGAAAAATACGTTTGGTCGAGGCTTAACTCATTACATCTTCAATCTTTTTTCAACTACTTCCGGTGCATTTGAAAAGTGCTCGGTTTTCAGTTTACTGGGGCTTGGCATTTTGTAAAAAAAAACGAAATGGATTTTTTACGCTCACATCGGTTTTCACTTCAATTCATCGATTACAAAAATTTCATTGAAATGAATACGAAGGCAATGGCAATTAAATTCAAGTAGTTTGATTATTGGATATTGGGCAATAACCCTGGAACGATAATTAAATGCTTTACGTTTTGAAACCTGTAAAATGTGGCACATTATCTTGCAAACATGTATAGTAAATTATCAAAAAAATGTTTGATCGTACAAACAATAAATATTTACATTTAAAGTTTCAGGGTCAGAAGCAGTATTTTGAAGTGAATTTTCACAACCTGCATGTCACATGGAGAAATATTAAACAACATTCATGCTGCAACAAATGCCCCTCCGTCAATGTACATTATATAGAGCATTTTATTAATTCGGTGATACTTCGTCTTAAAATTTAAGTGGAAGTATAAATTAACTAGTTAATGTATACAATAACTAGATAATGGGTTTTCCAATAAGAGGTTTCATTTTTGATATGTAAAATACTTAAAAACAAGAGTATTTTTACGTGAAATCATCGGATGTTTATATAATTTTAAATAGCATGGTATGCCATTAATAATGGAACACAATATTATCCAAATGGCCGCCACAGCTACGCTTGCAGGATCATATTCTTTTCGTGAAATTTTTCATCACCAATTCGCACATTGCGGCTGTATGTCCTCGATAGCTTAACGAATCCAATATTTGAGGTTTTGAATCGATTGTAGGCGTTGGCATAGACTTTGTCTTTAATAGACCTTTCTTTTGGCGAAGCTTGCGGTTATACACCTGACCAGACAGGTTAGGTTAGGTACGTTTAGGTTAGGTTGGTTATGGCTCACGGTATCGGTCTCTCCGTAATATATGCACAGGTTGTCTGTCGCCCTGCCAATTTGATGCAGATAGTCCTTGAAACAGCCGTCCTTGTCCTTGTCGTCTTGTCGTCATTTTTTCAATTTTAAATTTTATTGCTTGGGCCTTTTCTTGTTCTATGAGAAGAACCGCCTCAGTTTCTTCTGGCGCTAGATTGGGGCTTTTGGATTTAATCCATTTAATGATTTGTTCTATAGTGTGGTTTGGCGTCTGCATCAATCCTTCTGTTCTGGCTGTTACCACTAGAGCCAAGTATTCTTCAAAGGTAATCACTGGCGCCCCCAATGTCAGTCTTAATCTCAGCACATCGTAATATAAGACATTTCACAAGGTTGGGCCTAATGCCGAACCTTGTGGAACACCACTGCTGATGCTTCTCTCTTCCGTTTTCCGAAACCATTTTAGAATCAACTTTCCATCGCTAAGATAGCTTATCGCCATGCGTTGTAAGTACAGTTAGAGCTGTTAAATGCGTTTCTAAAATCAAAGGTTAGTAGCGCACACAGTTTTCTTGTTCTTTGCGTGCCGGACTTTTGGCCTTTTCGGAAATCTCTATGGCAGATTATAGCACGTCAATTGTAGATTTTCCTTGTCTGAATCCAAATTGTTTTTCTGTCGGTCCATGAAGGGCCTTTAATTTAAAACATCTAAACTTCACCAAAGTTGTAAATCGAGCACATGTTAAGCAGAGGTGGTACCAACATGAGGGATCCACCAGATGATGGGTTGTAAAAAGAATCAGTTTGTCTGCTAGCAGCACTAGGAACGCGGAAATTCAGAAGACTGACAATCTCGGGAGAATCAAATCAAACATTTTATTCTATTATTTAAGTATAAACAATAACACTAAATGAAATGTATCAAAGAACTGCAAAAATTACATAGCATGCATACAAAAAAACGAGTATATATACAGATATAAATAAACACATATACAATACATAATAACTCATCAATTGCTATTCAAACTTGTAAGAAAGAAATTCTTCAAGGTTGTAGGGTTCCATCTCGTTGATTAGATTGAATAATTTTTTCTTTAACTGTTTTAAATTTACTAAAAGTTTGATATCCTTTGGAAGTAGGTTATATAATGAATGAATGAAATATATAATCAAGAATCAATGATCCCATGAGTAGCGTTAATACGAAAAGGCGGAACTCAGAACAGAACTCAGCTTGGACAATTCAGCGCCTAACCTAACCTAACAACCTAAAAAAAACTAACCTAACCTAACTAATCATGCAACGATGAATGGTCAATGTGAAGAGAAGGAGGGCCTTCAAAAATCTTACACCTGAAGTATTTTAAAAATTTCCTCTGTACAACCTCCAATGCCAAAATATGTTTCCTATAGTGAGGGTCCCAAATAATAGAGCCATTCTCCAGGATAGATCTGACAAAGCTGTGGTAAAGGACTCCTAGCGCCAAGTTGTTATAAAAACCTCGATCATTGCGAATTATAAAAGCGAGTGCTCTCGCAACCTTTTAAACTAATGACAATAATATTGTATTGTATATTATATGTTGTGGAAAATTAAGATTATTGTCAAATGAAATGCCTTTGTGAAATGCCTTTGAAAAATTAAGTGTCAAATGAAAGGTCTTTGACTGTATCACAGAGCTCAAGTTGAAAGTAGAAATGTCATGATAGAAGTCTGATGACGATATGATATCGATATGATGTAATAAATAGATGTTACAGCATAATATCGATGTCATGTCAACATGGCATGATATTATAACAGGATTTTAATGAACTAATACTGTATAATCGTAGAACTCGCGTACCCACGATAGTATTAACTTTATAACTATCCAGGCGAAAATATTACAGATATCCAGAACAAATTATAAATTTATTTGAAAATTTTCGAAATCACACAAATTCACACCTTTGTTTCACCCAATTAATACAATATCCATTTGTGTAATGCTCAATAAACATTTTATTAATGTTGATCGATAATATTCAATTTACACAATTATAACTACCATTACGTTATTTATAACTATCTATATTTTATTCTAATTGGTAATTAACAATTTTTAAATATAAGGATAAAATTAATTTCAAATTGTTAGAAGCATTATGCGGTAGGCAGATTATTTTACAGAATATCTTGTGCATTTAATGTTCTGCACGTTTAACGCATTTTCTCGGAAACAAATGTAACATAATGTAATTTTCTAAATGGAGTAAATATATGAAGGTCTTGCAAAAAGGTAGCCTGTCGAGATGTATTTATAGAAATTATTGGTTTTCTCCTCCTAACGATTATGAAGTCTATTATTTATTTGCTAACACAAGTGCGTTAACTTGCAAGCTACGTGACATTATATTTCCGGCTACAATCTAGCTGTGCGATATATTCGTCCCGCAGGGTTCCTCGAATGACTAGACTTTGGGAAATGTTAATTGTGGAAACGTGACTGATCTCAAAACAAAACCAATATTCAATCAATTTTTTTTTATTAAATTCTACATTTTATTTTGATTACAAGAACATAGTGATTAATCATTTATAATTATCAATTAATCAAAATAATCATTTACGAGCATTAGATAGGTTTATAAGTTTGTTTCTGTTATACAAGTTTCAAGAGTTGGATACAATAAGGACTATTCAAAGTTTTATATTGTATAGGACTTTGAGTTAAACATTGGTTATGTCGGATGCAATTTCCTTTACAAGTCAGTAGTTGCTTTAGATTTACCGTAACTGTTAAACCAAGTTAGTAAAGTTTAAAATTAGAATTTACCTAAGAAATTGCCATTGTTCTATGGATGTTTCAATTCATTTTAGGTATTATTGAACGCGATTTTTTATTCTTTTCCTCCAAAAAATTTATGAATTATTATATATTATAAAATTGAGTTGCAGAATATATTAAAGAGGAATTTCGAATGCAACATTTTAATTGGGAAATAACAATGTGTTACAATATTTAATATATTTAAGCATTTTACGATATTGTTTAAAATAATTTGTTATTTCGTTTCCTGGCGACTGGATAGTTTTAATTAAAATGTAATTAAGAATATTTTATTTCGCACGGATTATATTGGTAAAAAAATTTAGTACACTTGGTTATTTTTATATATAATTATCACTCTTACTGAGCGGAGAATACAAGACAAATATAAGTGAAGTATAAGAAAAGTATAAGTGAACGACAAATTACCTAATTATGCGCATTGTAAAAAGATGGTGGCACAATTACAATAGAACCTAATAAGCCAATAGAGCCATTAACAAATATTGTCTATATATAACCTTAACCTAATTTAATATAACATTACCTGGGGCTAAATTGGGAATAATCTTTTTATGAGAAATTATAAAGTTAATTAACAGGTATGTGACATATCTTAATATCTTAATAAGACTAACACTTAACAAGCAAATATTAATCATCAAAGGTCTTCAATCCGAAGATTGGTTTGCAGCAATTCTCCACTCTGCTCTGTCTTCAGCCTTCCGATTCTATTCTTGATAAGTTGTGCATCCAGCATCTCGAACTAGTTGGTCAATGTATTGCTGCCGTGGTCTCCCTATGTGGGGAGATGTCCTTCGATAATTGTGTTCAGCATGCAATTATATCGCAGTGTATGGAAAATAAGTTGCATTCGTCTCTTTACAATGCTGTTTCACATATATCTTGTTTCCTCGGCTCTCCTTAACACTTCTTCATTTATCACTTGTTAAATCCAGCCAATTTATAGCATACTCCTATAACTCCACATTTCTGGGGATTCCAGACTTCTTCTATATTGGGTTCCTGTAGTCCAGGTTTCACACCCATACAGTGCAACACTCTCACAACAGTTTTAATTAGCCTTTTACTTAGTGTAAGGCTAATATTGTTGGAGGCGAACAGATTTTTCCGTTTGAGAAATGCAATTTTTGCTTGGTTTATTCCACTGACAATTTCGCTTTTACTTCTTCTTTCAGTTGTAATTTTGCTTCCCAAATACATGAAATATTGAACTTTATCTAAACTGTGTCCATTTAGGCTGATGTTTGTATGGATGCTTCCTTTATGTTGCAGACCAAAATTTTAGTTTTTTCATAATTAATTTCCAAATTATATTCGTTTTCAAATGCCTTCCATACTTCTTAAGGCATTCTCGAGATCCTCCATACTCTCTCCCAGAACTGCAATGTCAATTGGGTACCGAAGCATTTCAATTTTCTCCATGAATTTTTATCCCAAAATCAGTTTGCTCCTCTACTAAATTAAATCAGCTTCAATATATGCATTAAATATGACTGGTGACAGGCACCTAAGTCTCACGCCTTTGTATATCTTTACTTCCTCCTATTTTTTCGCTGGAGGAAACAACGGAAGGAATAAAATTAAACGGCGAGATTAAAACAACATAAGGTACGACGACGACAAGTGAATCATCGCAAACGACAATGAAGAATTACAGATAATAATGCAAACATCCAGACAGTCACCTAGAAATATGTATTCAGAGTAAATGCATCAAAAACCAAATGTATGACCACAAGCATAAGAAGCCAATCGCAGATAGAGTTAACAGTAAATAAGCAAACCATAGAACATGTGGAAACTTATACGTACATTGGCACAGTAGTGAACTCTAACTGGGACCACTCAAGAGAAATACGATCACAAATAGAAAAAGCCAGAGACAAATTCAACAACATGAAAAATATACGGACAAGCAAAGACAGCTTTCTAAAATTAAAGGTAAGGCTGGTCAGATGCTATATCCTACCAGTTCTGCTTTAATGGGTCGAAGCATAGACCACATTAGAAAATACAATGGAAAGGGTGGAGGCTTTTGACCTGTGGACATACCGACACATTCTTCGAAAACCATGGACACATCTTTAAACCAACGAGGAGGTCATATAAAGAATGGGTACAGAGAGAGAAGTGAAAAAACGAAAACTTGGACACGTCATGGCGCACGATAAGCACCGCTTATCCTCCAAGGCCAAATAGACAGCTACACACTGTACACATTATTATCTGTAATTCTTCATTGTCGTTTGCGATGATTCATTTGTCGTCCTCGTACCTCACGTTGTTTTAATCTCGCCGTTTAGTTTTATTCCTTCCGTTGCTTCCTCCAGCGCTTCCTGACAGATTTGTTCCTAGTACAAGTTTAACAGCAGAGGCGATAGGATGCAACAATGCAGTATTTCTCTTTAGATGTTTATTTTATTGCTAAGCGATTTATCCACCTTAAAATTGGCGGTTTGATTCTAGTATAGCTTGGCTTTTATTTGAATGTTTTTGTCATCAAAGCCAGTTTTTTCTGAGCGCTTCAATCAGTTTGTCGTGCCTAATGTTGTCGAAAGCCCTGAAAAAGTCTATAAAGCATAGTACATCTTTTTTCATGTCTCTGCATCGCAAATGGAATTTTTATTCTATTGAAATATTATTGTTTTTAAAAATTAATTTATTAAAACAATAAAAAAATTAATTTTAAAAGTTAATTTATATTATGAGCTATTATTCATCCCGACAGAATTGCAAAAAATTATAACGGAATAAGCATATTTAACCGCAGAATAAATGGGTGAAATAGTCTTTTTATGTCTTTCAATTGTGTTGAGTTAAATATATATTTTATAGTTTATGTGAACAATACGTGACGAATGGGTAAATTTTAGTCAAACATTGAAATTGTTTTTTTTTCATTAAGTTAATATCTGAAGCTTTTAGTACATATTTAATCTTGCTATATTTTGTCGTTGTTTATAACCAATTTTATCGTAACCCCAACTTTTAATAACTCACAACACGTGAATTCAGGGCAAATATTTTAAACAACTCATATACTCTTCAACTGAAATCTGAAGACTAAAGAGTCAAATGTTTGCGTGTGTAAATTTCTATGTTTATAAATTGTTCGCAAATGAAATAGATAATATTATTCTGAAATTCGTGGATGTGTTAGATGGTTTTAATATCATAGCAGCTTCCATTCACTCTGTCGCTTATGATGCCTACTTCTTCCCCATATTTTTTGTACTTGGTGGAATATGGTAATGATACCTGTTTCGTGCATGTTCACACATGTTTTGAGTATGTTCACATCTTCAAGTAGGAAAATGTTGTTTTTTATGACCTCATTTCTTCTTTTCTACATTGGAATGAATAACACTGTTAAGTTATTTATTTTTCTAATCTGCTGTACCTGCTGTATCTGCAGTTCCCCATGAAGTGCTCGAGTATTTTTGTTAATTTAGGTTTCTTAAATATTATGTAGATTTTGAGCAATTTGCTTTGTATTATATATGTCATTACTATGTCCTTTATATTGTTACATTTGGCATAGTGGGGCCACTTGTACCGGTGGTCACTCGGTGTAATAACAGTTGGACTTGTTTACCCGATTTTCTTCTTATTTAATGGCGTTTGCCAAAGTACTTGAAATGAATTTGTTTCTAGGGATTTTAGAAAAACACGAAAGGGAAATATTTTGATTTCAATTATTAAAGCAAATATTATTGTCCGCAAATATAAAAAAAATACAAATACATATTCTAACGATAAATTGTTATTAAAACAATATATATATATATATATATATATATATATATATATATATATATATATATATATATACATATTCTAACGATAAATTGTTATTAAAACAATATATATATATATATATATATATATATATATATATATATATATGTATATATATATATATATATATATATATATATGTATATATATATATATATATGTATATATATATATGTATATATATATAAATATATATATATATATAAATATATATATATATATATATATAAATATATATATATGTATATATATATATATATATGTATATATTTTTATAAAAATTACTACGCAAACGGTAGAATTCGGGTGATACGATTCAAAGAAAAAACTCAAATTCTTCTTAAGTCGACGTTTCGATTTATTAATTAAATCTTTTTCAAGACCTACAAAATTATTACAGAAAATTACAAAAAACAAGTGAAAGATGTTATTGATTACTTACAAAGAAGGTAATGAACAATTAATTAAGAAGTGTAACATCATATAACTTGACTAGCAATGTGGGTTACATAATCGTTGCTGTAAAACGAGCCATGGTGAATTTTTATTTTCGGTGTTTGAAATTTAGTATTTAGTTTGCAAAATGTCGGACACCAACCCGATCGGCACAGCACGAGGAAACCAACAAAACCTTTTCGTTCTCTTAAAATAAATTAAAGTTGAAAAAAAACAAAAAATTTTTTTCTTTTAATTGAGCTGCGAAGGTGCGCATTGGGAAAGATCGTGACATTAGAAGGACACAGGAGTCACAAGCACACAGGAAAAAGAATATTTAACTAATGTTTGAAGACATACCGTTCGAAAATTTTTTTTTTGTTTGAAACCGCCACTACGTCGCAGTTTCCCAGAAACCCAGGCAATCTAGACAATCCCTAGATCTTCTTAGAAAAACCGGAGCTCAACGACCCCCATTTAAGGAAAATTGTATAATAGTAGAACCACTAGAGACCACGAAAAACCGCAGCACAAATAGAAAATAAATAGCAAAACAGAAACCACCCATCAAGTTAACTGTGTCTAGACTTCGCCCAAGTCATGAGCCAAACATACATATTGCTCAACCCGTCCATGTCCTTCCTTGAGTTCATGGCTGCACCGGCGTTATGAATGAAACACATTTCCAAGAAAAGTCTCTTGGATAAGCTTGGCTCCCTTGCAAGAACTTTCAGGTCATTGTAATTGACCCTATGGTCCTTGTCATTGCAATGTGTTGCTAAGGCGCAAGAGTGGGGTTTTAGTCTACAATCACTTCTGTGATTGGCCAGTCTGGATGACAATCTTTGGCCGGTCTGACCAACGTACACAAGCTCACACTCGGCACACGGAATGCAATAGATTACATTTGATTGCATTAACGTGGGGGTTGAATCTTTAAGGCGACTGAAAGATCTGTTGATGGTGTTATAACATTTATCCGCTATAATGGCTGGGCTCTTGTTCTTGAAAATTGATTTTATTCTGGGGGACAATGATTCTACAAAATGTAAGCTCTTGAATATTTTCGTGTCGTCCTCTGCGACCACCTCAGCGACAGGTTGTCTTGTAGGATTGGAGAACAACAACTTCCTGAGTACTGTTGTGGGATAGTTGTTCTTCTTTAGGATATTGAACAATCTCTCTAAACTATCATTACGAAGATCTGGATGTACAATCCTGAATATCCTCGTCTTAAGACCCAAAACTACATTCAGCTTGTGCTGAAAAGGAGCGCAGGAAAAATAATTCAGGTATCTGCCCGAACTGGTAGGTTTCTGGTACCAATCTAAAATAATGCGGTTGTCATTTGTCCTGATAATCAGGGTGTCTAAAAAGGGTAGAGTATTATTATTTTCAGATTCAATAGTGAAGGTAAGACGTTCGTTGTATGAGTTGAAGGCTCTTAGGACCTCAGTTTTGGACCCTTGCGGGATGGCACAGACAATATCATCCACATATTGCCACAAAAATGGGATTTCGAAATTAAGTTTGTCCAAAGAAACCTTAATTAAAGTGTTCATAACAATCTCCGCTGCCACCGGAGATAAGCGCGATCCCATGGGGGTTCCGAAAAACTGAAGGAAAAACTTATTTTCAAACGAAAAATACGTCGTATCAAAAATGAATTCAATAAGTTCCAAAAAAAACCTTGCGGGGTATTTTGCAAGATGGGCGAATCAACTCCCAGTTTGATTTGATAATATCCAAAAATAACTTTGACGGTATATTAGTGAACAGCGATGACACGTCCAGAGACACCAATTCATGACCATCGGGTACTTGGTAATTATTTAAGGCAGTGGCGAATTCAAACGAGTCTTTAATTCTGAACACGTTGTAGTCAGCGAAGGACGTGTAAAGAATATTCGAAATGAACCTAGCCAACTTTTCGGAGTGAGATTGAACTGAAGAAACAATGGGCCTTAATGGAAAATTTTCTTTATGGATCTTAGGTAAGCCGTAGATTTTAGGGGGCATAGCATTGTGTACAATTAAGGTTTTGTAAGTAGTTTGGTCTATGTAACCTTTGCTTTTAAGTTTCTTAACCAGTTCATTGTTTCTTCGTTCAAACCCACAGGTGGGGTCTCTACTTAAGGGAGCATAAGTGGCTGCATCTGACAGAAGGTCGACAATCCTGGATCGGTAATCCTCTTTTTTCAAAATGACCGTTGCATTGCCTTTATCGGCTTTGAGAACCAGTAGTTCTGGATGTGTTTTAAGGAACCGGTCACATGACCGTCGAGGGTCTGGCAGTGCCGCCCTAAAATTCTCCAGTTTATTAATATGATTCGAAACCACATAAGTAGCTTCAGCTCTACACAGATCTTTTTTGGAAGTGGGTACCTCTTCAAGCAAGTTTTCAATGTCAGCCAAGATGTCGTATAAGGGGAAATTTTTAGGGTTATATGGCAAATTGAACTTAGGGCCTAGCGCCAGAAAAATGAAAAAATCCTTAAATGGGGGTCGTTGAGCTCCGGTTTTTCTAAGAAGATCTAGGGATTGTCTAGATTGCCTGGGTTTCTGGGAAACTGCGACGTAGTGGCGGTTTCAAACAAAAAAAAAAATTTTCGAACGGTATGTCTTCAAACATTAGTTAAATATTCTTTTTCCTGTGTGCTTGTGACTCCTGTGTCCTTCTAATGTCACGATCTTTCCCAATGCGCACCTTCGCAGCTCAATTAAAAGAAAAAAATTTTTTGTTTTTTTTCAACTTTAATTTATTTTAAGAGAACGAAAAGGTTTTGTTGGTTTCCTCGTGCTGTGCCGATCGGGTTGGTGTCCGACATTTTGCAAACTAAATACTAAATTTCAAACACCGAAAATAAAAATTCACCATGGCTCGTTTTACAGCAACGATTATGTAACCCACATTGCTAGTCAAGTTATATGATGTTACACTTCTTAATTAATTGTTCATTACCTTCTTTGTAAGTAATCAATAACATCTTTCACTTGTTTTTTGTAATTTTCTGTAATAATTTTGTAGGTCTTGAAAAAGATTTAATTAATAAATCGAAACGTCGACTTAAGAAGAATTTGAGTTTTTTCTTTGAATCGTATCACCCGAATTCTACCGTTTGCGTAGTAATTTTTATAAAAATTTATTCTTTAACTAATAACGATTGTTATTACCCCCACTCTTTATATGTATATATATATATGTATATATATATATAAATATATATGTATATATATATATGTATATATATATATAAATATATATATATATATAAATATATATATATGTATATATATATATAAATATATATATATATATAAATATATATATATATATATATATATATAAATATATATATATATATATATATATATATATATATATATATGTATATATATATATATATACATATATATATATATACATATATATATATATACATATATATATATATATACATATATATATATATATATATATATATATATATATATATATATATATATATATATATATATATATATATATATATATATATATATATATATATATATATATATATATACAGGGTTATGATAAAGTAATGCACAAAATTTATAAAACGCACTATGTTCATTTTTGAAAAAAAATAACACTTCAAACAGTTTATTTTATTCCGCATCTTTTAACATAAGTCAAAAAATTAAAACGTCAAATTTGTCAAAGTTATGACGTCATCAATATTTTTTTAAATAGGAAGCTACTTTTTTACATTATTTGATAAAGCTTGTTTTCCTGCATTATAAAAAAGAAATTCAAGTAGGGGGAAAAAAGTGAATGAATTAATAAAACAAAAAATAAACTTGATTTTAAATTTATTTAGAAAAACTAAATATTCAAAGAATACCTGGGACAAACCACTCGAATACCTGGGAGCCTTCAGGAGGCACGATAAGTACCGCCTATTACTACCTATAATATATATATATATATATATATATATATATATATATATATATATATATATATATATATCTATGTATATATATATATATATATCTATGTATATATATATATATATATATATATATATATATATATATATATATATATGTATATATATATATATATATATATCTATGTATATATATATATATATATATATATATATATATATATATATATATATATATATATATATATATATATATATATATTAATCTTTTGATGTTTATTTCGCTGCTAAGCAATTTATCCACTTTAACCTTGGCGGTTTCATTCCAGTATAGCTGGACTATTATTCGAATGTCTTTATCATCAATCACAGTTTTTCTAAGCAGTTTCGTGAGTTTGCCGTGCCTAACGTCGGAAAAGTCGAAAGCCTTGAAAAAGTCTATAAAGCATATGTGCACGTTTCGCTTCATGTTTCTGCATCACTGGATGAAAACCTATAAGCGGGAAGATCTCTTCTCTAGTGCCTATTGTATTGCGTAAATCAAATTGTGATTCTGATAAGATGTTTATTTCGCATTTACTGTATATTCTTTTATAGATGATTTTCATTAGTTCTTTAGGGGATGGCTATAAGGATTTATTGTACCCAGTCCTTGGGGATGATTCCGCTGTTGCAGATGCTGTAATAATGTTTGATGCTTTGACATAATTTCAAGGAATAGTCTGAGTGACTATTTGTTTTGCACATTAGTTTTGGGAATCCTCCTTGTATATTATTCGCTCCTAGTGCTTTGTCGTTTTTCAGGGTAAGGAACGCTCTTTCCACATCTGATTTCATAATTTGAGAGCCTGGAGAATGGTCGTTCTGTGTTTAGTCGTTCGCAACTTGGTCTTCGAAAAGTTCCTGAACGTATTTCCCCAACATGTCAATCAGCTCTGCTTTATCTGTTGTTATTTTCCAATGTTATATATTTAATGGCGTGCTGTGGTTGTATTTCGTTTTTTTCTTGCTAGTAAGTCATGTAAGTTCTCTCATTTTTTATGCATATTATGTAAATCATACTTTTTTTCACATTGTTCAATTTCATCGCATTTCGCTTGTCTGATTTTTCTTCTAATTTCGTTGTGGATTTCATGGTATTTTATTTGGTTTAGTTTTTTGTGCTTTCTTCTTCCTCCATCATTTTAATGATTTCTTCATCCACCCTTGTGTCTTAGCGCAGCCACAGTGTAGTAATGTCGTGCATGTTTGATCGATATTGTTCTTAATTGCGCACCATTTACCGGTTTCGGTTGTATGCTTTTACTTATATTTTCAATGTTTTTATTTAGTGTTTTCTGAATTTGTTATTTTAAGTCAAGATTTTGCAGTTTTCTGATATCTATCCTGGTGTTGTGCGGGGTTTTCTTTTCGAGGAATTTCAGTTTGGCTTCAAATCTGTCAACTACTGGATTATGGTCCGAACGGATATGTTTTAGCTGATTTGATTGCATTTCTATATCCCTTTAGTACTATAATGTAGTATATTTGATTTTTTACGACTGCATCTTTTGTGTGTGCTAGAGACTTCCTTCTGTAGATCCTTATTATTAACTTTTTTCCAAAACAGAATTGTATCAGGCGGTTTTTCTCTTTCGTTTATAATTCCCAAACCGGAAATTCCCGCTACGAGTGTCTCAGTCCATCTGCCAACTTTGGTTTTCATATCGCCAATTATTAGTGTTATCTCGACGTTTTTTTTTGTCATCTGCTTTAGTTTTTAAAGTTGGTCGTAGAAGTCTTCGATGATTTCGTCCCCTTTCTCAGTCGTTGGGGCGTATACTTGAATGATGTTTATGTCTACCGGGTATGCCTTTAATTGTCAGACTATCATTCTATCCAAGTATTGGGTTTAGAACTTTAAGGATTAGTTTACACTTGTTGATGTAATTATGCCAACTGCATTTCTGTGAGGTGTAGTGTCATTTCCATAGTAGTATATTGCGTAGTTTCTTATCTTGCTTGCGTTGGCCATTGCCAGGCCCGTGGGTTTCACTGATGTCCATTTTGTTCATTTCTAGTCTTTCTTTCTCTTTTATTACATTGTGTGACTTTGTTTGATTGTGACATTGTGTGTTTTATTACATTGTATTTTCGAACATACTTTGTATATTCCAGTGCCGGTTTTTGTGTGTTTTTGTCTTTGTTCTTACGGAGATTCCTCGCACGCTTTGTCCATTGAAACGCTGCCGGGGACTAAGGGCCGTTTCTAATTCGTTGGTCATGTTAACTATAATCTGGAGAAATAATTAGATGGTTGCCTCTTGCTTTCCTCATCGTAGTTTTGTAACCGTTTGTGTCTTCGCAGACAAATTTCTTAGGTTGAACCCTGCCGAGACCATTTTTCATTCGCCTCATCCCGGTGTTTATGTTACTGCTTCTCAAAGTCAGTCACTGCTAGTTTTTGGTCCACCCTGGATATTTCATTTCCCCAGTACCATCTATATCCAGGAGGCGTTCTCCTATCCGCCAACTTGGTAGGCGCCCGATGGGGGAATAGTAGCCCCGCACGGGATGGAAATTTTAAATGGAATTTTTATTTTATTTAAATATTAATAAGTTAATTTATATTGAGAGCCAGGGGCGGATGGGCCATAGGACCACCCGGGAAATCTCCCGGTGGGCCGGCTGTTCAGAGGCCCACAAGGCCGGTGGCTGATAGTACGTTTAAGTGAGGTCTATAAAGCTGGCACACCCACTTCTTCATAATTCAAATTTGATAAGACCAGAACTATGTGCTCTATATGTGCTAATTATGTGCAGGAATCGCGATTTTTGTGCTCGAAGCGTTCAATAAAAAAATAAAATTTTATTAGTGGGGGTGCTAACTTACAGTCAAGCTAGCACCCACCCATCTAATAAATTGGGATACCGATACCAAATAAGCACTACAATTATATTGTGAACACAGACTGAATATATAAATATATTCAACATTTCTGGAGCTCTATAACAATTAGTCTTTTTATGTATTTAAAAACAAAGTTTGTTTTCTGTTTTTTGTTGAGTGCCACGAAGCTATTAAATAACTGACAAATTTCACACGAAATTTTCTTTTGTAGTCCTAAAAAAATTGTTATAGAGCTCCGAAAAGGTTGAATATATTTATATATTCAGGCAGTGTTCCGATTGTTTTAAGTTTGTCGTTATATTGAGGTTTTAGTATTTTAGATTATTTTATTATTTAGGGCAAAAAGGTCTTTCAAATGAGGTATCACTTACCCCACCGTGCAATTTAAAATTATAGGGGTTGTGGTCCCAGCGCGAAGGGTTTTTTTTGTAAAAGGTGTCCCCCTCACAAACAAAGTCGACATGTGCGAGCGTTTTTTTAAATTAATCTTCAACTTTCCGAAAATCCCTCTGTTTCGTTTGCAATGGCCCACCTAGTAATTACTTGACTCCCGGCAATTTTAAGTATCAGATTTTAACGATTCAAAAATCTGTAATAAACCTATGCTCTATTTAGTTTTAAAGGAAAAAAATGCGTAGCGCCCTGTAAATGTATATTTTAGCCCTTTAATTAGAAAGGGCCGACAAATATTATTTCCCGGGCCGCTAAGATGGGCCGCTGTTGAGAGTTATTATTCAACCCGGCAGAATTGGAAAACATTATTACGGAATAAGCTTATTTAACGGCAGAATAAATGGGTAAAATAGTCTTTTTAACTCTTTCAATTGTTTTGAGTTATATACATATTTTATAGTTTATATGAACAATGCGTGACGAATGCGTAACATGTTAGTCAAACATTGAAATTGTTTTTTTTTCATTACGTGCATATTTAAAGCTTGTTTGTAATGGTTGTTTATAACCAATTTTATCCTGACCTATCCTAACTTGTAATAATTCACAACACGTGAATTCAGGGCAAATGTTTTAAACAACGACAAAATATGTTTTCTAACGACAAGGTAATTAAGTGACCGATAAAATAAATGGTGGTACATTAATTTATATTTACAATTACTTTCACTATAAAATATAAAAATTTATTACTTTCAACTGTATTAGAATAAGCTTATTCTGTCATTTTGCTCTGCAGTACTCTAAAAAAATGCCTTGAATTAAAAAAATCTATCATATACTCTTCAATTGAAATCTGAAGTTAAAACAGTTTATAAATTGTTCGCAAATGAATGATATGTTATTCTGAAATTCGTGGTTGTTATGCTTATAATATCATTGCAGCATACATTCACTCTGTCGCTTATGATGTCTTCTTCTTCCCCATATTTTTTGTACTTGATGGAATATGGCAATGATACGTGTTTCGTGCATTTCCATGTTTTGTGTATGTTCATATTTTCAAGTAGGAAATGTTGGTTTTTATTACCTCATCCCTTCTTTTCTAAATCGGAATGAACAACCCTGTTAAGTTCTTTATTTTTATAATCTGCTGCACCTATTGTTAATTTAGGTTTTTAAAATATTTTCTAGATTTTGAGCAATGTCGTTTATATTCTCCCCATATAGTCTCCAATAATCTGCAATATGAGCGTAAGTGTAACAATTGAGATTGAATATAGCAGTAGTAGGATGAGATACTTTATTTTCTTATTTACAAATTTTACATTTTTACTCATAAAGTAACAAATGTTTAATTTAGGGAACGTATGTGATTAATAAAATTAATTTATAGTCTATTAGTAACCTCAAATCTTTATTACGGTTAGTTGATTTTTTTGACATTTAAATTAATCTATTGACCGCATTAAAGAATTGATCGATGTAACTATTAGTCATCATATAATTTCATATAATTATGCAATTTTAAAAAAAAAATTTAATTTATGCAAATTCTGTAATGGATTTATTGCAGAATTTTTATGGAGTTACGAGGATTTATCATTGCATAGATCACACTCTGGGCAATAAATGTCACTCTAAATTGTCACTCTAAAAATTTTGAGAAGTTAAGCGGTTTTCTTGTGTCGCCGACGATATGTAGGACGAAGGTACCTATAAAAAGTTTTTATTTGGGAATTTTGCAAAATCGTTCAGTTTACTCACATAAGTGAAAAATGTGAGAAGCGCTTTTGTTTTCAATTTACATGGGTTTAAATGGTAAAAGCGGACAGCGGTTTGCGAGAAAAAAATCCTCCTTAAAAACGGTTTGTCCCGGAAAAATATAACTTTGACTTTCAGAAGAAATAGAGCACATTTTCTTCTGAAAAGAACAGTGATAAGACCAAACAGTGATAAGTTTCAAGTTGGTGGAATCCGGAAAGTTGGACAATAAGTTATTTTAAAAAATCCCATGTCAAAGCTATCGACCCTGTATATGCGAAAATATTAACTTCAATTGAAAAATCTATGATCTATATAGACCTGAAATAATTTTTAACATCTTTGTTATAGTTTTCTAGCTAAAGCTGTTTGAATTTATTACTATCAGTTTCCGTCTGAATTTGAGGAACGGCAACCGCCACTAGATAAAATATTTTGGCAAATTGATAAAAGTGGTAGGTAGATGGATTTTTTCTACAAAGGTGTACAATTTGATTTCGAAATGTCGGCAATTGCCGGCGGAAGCGCACCATGTAAAAATTTCTGTAAAATTCGCAATCACCTTCCAGTTAGGACGCAAAATGCGAATTTCGTTCTTTTGCAACTTTTAGTAACTTTTTATAGCCTATCACATGGTTCGGTGTGTTCTCGATCAGATTCGAAAAAAGTCGTGGCAGCTTAAAAATTCTTGCCGGAACGGCTGCGGGAGCGTGTTCACGAACCCAACCGGCGACCTGGACCCCAACAAGTATGTCCTGGGTGTCCGTCCAAGTGATTGCAAAATCGGCAAAAATAATAATTTATTTGCTCTTGCACCAGGTGAACGAGACTCTAGAAACATGGCGCGGCGGCGGCTAGAGGATCCGTAAAAAATCGAGATACGAACAAAAATGCGCCTGATAAGTAAAACATGACTTGATTTTAGTTTTCAGTCTGGTGCGTCCGAACTTGGGGAAGTCGAGCCGCGAAAACGGCACCGCTCGACGGGGATCTCGGTTTAACACCGGAAAAATGTACAATCCCGTTTTGCGCCGCCGTCTCCGCTTCCGACGGACCGTTTCCGCAAAAACCTCGATTTTCGGGTGGGTTTGGACCCCCCGGAGGGGAGCGGCAGGCCGGAGGACGAAATTCGGGGATGCGCAACGTACGGACGTATATTCGCAGTTAAGTCATAGAAGACGCGCGGTTAAAATACCCAAGATCTGCCTAAAAATGTCAAATTTGAACTTTTTAAAACCCTTGTGGTGCGGTCCCCCAGGTGAAAATCGGGACCGCACGTCAGTCGTCTCAGAATTAATCGAAATTAACGATTTCGTCCAGAACTGGCCACATGGACCCCAAAATTTTGCATTAAAAAGATACAACTTTTATGGAGGATGCGGAGAAGATGTCCGGGGAAAATTAAATTCACGCAAAGATTCCGGTAGAAAACTTCGAGACGCGTCCTCAGACACCACTCTCGTCGCTGCGCGACTTTTATCGGCGAGGCTATTCACATTTTTCTGCGAATCCAGGTCCCCCTACTAAAACGGCGCCCCGTTAGGCGGCCGTGCATCAGATTCTAGTAGCGAAAGAACAGACGAACGACCCCACGTACGGCGATTTTCGATAGGACTTCCGGATCGCGTCATTTGGGCGTCCAAAAATTGACGAATATCTTGCAAGAAAATGATACGATCTGGCACTTCCTCTGGCAAAAAGTTAATTGAAAATGTCGAAAAGTGAAGTAACGGTCGTACTTTTGGCAATGTTTCGGACACGTCGGTGCCGGAAGCAGGTCAGTGCGACGAAAACTGTCCGAGTTGTGGGTGAAAAGATGAAAAAGTTGTAAAACTTTGCGCAGCGGTAGAGACGGTGGAGATGGTAGAGGGTTGAAATTATTTTTAGAAAATAATTTGATATTTTATAAATCAGTTGAGCAAAATTTCGAGAAATTATTTAATAAATTTTTAAAATTATTTAATAAATTTTTCAAAAAATCGTTGTTTTCTGTACTCCTTTATAGTTCAGCGAAGGCTCGTTACTCAATTAGTATAATGTAAAAAATAAAAAAGGGTTCGTTTTCCGCCTTCATCTTTGAATCTTGACGGTCGGTGAGTGCGGACGTATATAACTTACCTATAAACCTAATATACCCTATATAATAATACTAATATTGCAATAAAATTACGTTATATATAAGGTAATTAGCTTAAAAATGCCATAGGAATCACGGTCTAACATCCCATCACATAAAAAATTCTAAATTTTAACCACTTCCCGGAGAGTCGGAATTTTAAAAAACTTCTAGCTGGTATAGGTAAAAACAAATAGAGCCGCTGCATATTGTAATCGCAGATTTATAAAATCGGGTGAAAGAGTTTCTGGATCAAAATAAAGTGTTATTAAATGCAGTGGATACTACTGTGCGGCAAAATCCATTAAAACCGCAAAAGTTGTCCCTGAAGGAGAGTGCTGCTACAAATTTTAGTGATAACGGTCCCGCTATACAGCCCGATAAAGAAGAAAAAACGGAAATAAAAGAAAGAAACAAGATAAAACCTGTCGAGGATCGGCATACTCGAGGAAAAAACAATAACAAACGAATTGAAACGGTAGGCGAGGAAAATTCAACAAATTTAAATGAAATCAATAGCAAATGAGACACTGAGCGTTATAGAAAAAGAAACCAGAAACTCGAACATAATTGGAACTAACGATGAAACTACTCTCATAAAAGCAGCAACAATATATTGCCATTTTCATGTTTAATTACCTCAATGATGAAAACTTCAACAACGTAACATGTAAAAAGTCAATTTCCAACCACCCCGACGAATATTCATCTTTCAAGGTAGCGGTAGCGGACATTGAAATAAACCGAGTTTCTGCTTCAAACCCTCGAATAAAATCATCAAATACAAAGTAGCCAATTATACCACACATATTGAGAGGAAAACAAATATAAACCTCTTTCAAAATTTAGTTTAATAAACCTAAATGTTGAATCCATTGACAATTTTATAAACAAGATTGAATATATGTAAGAGCAGTGATTCTGAACTTCTTTTCTCTTGCGCTACACTCTCAACAACATCAAAATTTGGCGGCACGCCAATTGGTTTAACTGATTGGGTTTAAATGTTTGAGAATTTAAAACTTCTTTTTAGTGGACTGTATGTTTTTAGGATTCAGAACAAGATGGTATTAAAATAACTAAGTCTACAACGATATTTCATGATGGCACAAAACTTAACTTTAATTAACACATACTGAATATTGAGCGTAACAAGTAATATCAAAATAATAATGAGTTCTATCGCAACATAATCAAAATTTGGTAAATGGTAAAATACTGAGCTTTGAGTCTAATGCGTGGCCAGTGGATTCTATTAATCGCACTGGTCTTACCGAAACCTGGACGCATGAAGAAGTTTAGTGTATAGTTAAGTTCTAATTTATGTAGAGAAGTTCTAATTTAGAAGTTTTAATGAGCGGATTGATAAACTCAATTTAAATTCGCGATCTTAACTTTATCCGCGAGTGAAATACAAACTTTTACTCCATCTTGCTTTTGTTTAAACAAAAAACAAATCAAAGGAAACTTGGTCAGTTGGTCATGATCATGCAACTGGCAACGATAAAATTTTTGATTTGTGCGTAAAAATTTTGCTCAGGGTATTTATTATGTTTAATTAATTTGTGTTTTATTAATCGTAACTGGTTGCATCCGAAGAATTATTGTTAAATGGTGGCGCTGAAAGATTACTCCGGCAAAAATCATGAGATTTGTACAAAAAAAATGTAGGTATAATAAGTTGTGTGATTGGTAATCAAAAAAGAACATCAGCGAACATTTAGGATAAAGGGTGCATTCGCGTTGGATGCTTACACGCTTTGAGCGCAAATAAACGTCGTTTTCAGCGTTCAACTTGATGCTGTGAGCGTCAAAAAATCACTCTCGTGACTAACTTCCGGTTGCAGATTTCGCGCTCACAGACGCTCACGCTTCAGAGGGAGGGCAGTAAAGGCGTGAGCGCCAAACTTCACTATTTATCAAAACGGATACCATGTGAGCGTAAGCTAACCAAACATTTATAGGTTTGATAGGTACAAGTCATGGAAACTTTTACCATGACACAAGTCATGGAAACTGATGAAGCTCTGTATTTTACTGCAAGTGAAGGTTCAGGTAATTAAAAAAAAGCAAAGCAAATCAATTTTCAAAAAATCAATCAATTTTCTTTTGGCAAATTGACACTTAGAAATAATAAATTAAATTAATATCTTATTTATTCTGAATGAAATTATCCGAAATTTAAGTAATATTTTCTTATTCTACCGATACGAATTTGGAGCTGCCTTTTTCCATATAGCTATAAATAACTGTTTATCAGGTGATACCATTTTACATCCTGGGATTTTTCTTATTAAGGATGGTTTAATTGTATCAAGAACAAAATAAATGTTGACCGACACATCCAAAAATTATTGAAACTTTATTTGAATATAATCAATATAATCTATACATTTAAAATTGAAGGTAAAGATCAATTATTTTGCAATATTAAATGTTAAACTTGTAATAATCACCTAAAGTGAGATTTAAATTCTTTATCAGTAAAAATGGTATAACCTCTTCAACAAGATTTTGAAGTCTCCCTCAACGTTCTTTTTTACAAGATAATTTTAATAAATACTGCAATATTTCCATTCCATTTCATCATCATTATCTTCAATGATATCATATTCATCAGATTCATCGTTGATAATTTCCAATATATTATTTACTAATGGATAAACATTTCTCACGTTCGCCATGTTGAGGCTAACTCTGACGCTAACTGGCATAGTGTCATAGCCTCCAAAACGTACGAAATTTTCTTATTGATTCTAAGCGCTCATAAGCCAACAAAAACACCTATAATCTGAGCTTATAAATGTGAGCGCTCAAAGCGTATGAGCGCTAAACGCGAATGCACCCTATGTTTACGGAGCACATAAGTGAGTTATTTTGATGCCATGGAGACTTTTATTGCACTAGTGAATCACTGTTTGAATTCACTGTAAAAATCACTGTTTTATTGATCCGTATGCAAGGAATTAAACAGGACTTTATGAGGAAAATTTGAATAAATAAAAACTCGGACTATAGCGCATGGAAGAAGGGCGTCCAAGTCTCAAGGTAAATTATTTGAATTATTTTTTCTTAGTATGGATCGAGAGATCGTGCTATCGCGTGATATATGATCTTGATTTATCTGTTCTAATATTATCCAATCTAACCTATGACCTAACCTAGTTTAAAACTGTGAAATCAGTAAAATATTGTCTTTTTTACTTTAGTTCTAATTTCTGCCACGGCTTACAGGCATCGAACTACGGTTTCAGCCGAAAACTCTGTTGGTAAATAGTTTGGTTTCGGTTTAATCGACATTTGCAGTAAAACTATACAAGCACGCTGTATCAAAGTACATACTAAATATTTTTTATTGTTTGCACTTCTAAAATTTGACGGCACACATCAAGAATTTGGCGGCGCATAAAAGTGCCACGGCACAGTCGTTGAGAATCACTGTGTTAGAGGATTTTCCACACTGTCAGTGTTTTGTAATGACTGAACACTGGAAAAGTGCAAATCATTTACAACTATACAAAATTAAACATTTTAGACTGACAAGACTTCTCATTTCTGCAGAGAAGAGTGTAAGCACGGGGGAGTCGCTATTTTTTGTAAAGAAACTCTATACCGAAAAAGCAGTGACGATGTAAACAATCTAGCAGAAGAAGTTTTATTTGAATGCGCAGCAACGGAGATGCTGCTCGACACCAACTCCATAATCATAATAACTATTTTTAGATCGCCTCTCTCGTCACATAAACCTTTTATGGAATAACTCCATAACCTCCTACTGAAATTAAATAACGAAAAAATGAATTTTTCTTTGCAGATGATTTTAATATAGATATTTCAAAAACGACAAAAAATAATCAGCAACTTATATCCCACCTGGACTCCTTTCATTGCACTTTGGCATTCAAAGATACGAATCACCCGTCAACAGGAACCTGCATCGATAAATTTATAATAATATCCGGTTCAATATTTCAAACCAAAACCTAAACATAAACTATCATATCTCCCACCACAACGCTCAACTGATTACCTTCAAAAGGTTCAAACAACCTTCAACATCTAAATTGATACGACTCTTCTCGCAAGCATGCATTGGCTTGCGAGAAGAGTCGTATCAATTTAGATGTTTTACGCAACGTCTGCGTGAGGAAACATGGACAGAAATTCTGCAATGTGACGAATTGGATATCATTAGCCAGTAGAATACATTCATGATTGTTTCCATTTTATATTTTAATGGACGTTATCCTCGAGTCCCTAAAAACGCAAGGAAGAGAAATCTCTCCAAATATACACGACAAGAAAACGTCTGGATATTTTATAAATTGTATCAAATTTCAAGTCTAAGTATAAAAAAGCCTACAATAAATTGCGTAGAGATTATACTGCTCAATTAACAACGCAGAAGAAAGGAAAATTTTAAAACCAACTAAAATATACTGACAACATCAGCGCAACAACTTGGGAACGTAATTAAATATCACGCAATTAAACCATAGATCTATACATTTCATCTAAAATGCAAACAAAACCCTAATAATTTCTTCACAGATAACGCTGAAGAAATAACAAAAAAATCTTCCATCTGTCCCTTTCCAAAGTTACATCCCGGAAACAAACAGGTCAATGGTGGTAGACCATCTGACGGCAACGGAGCTTTACAATATCACCATGAATACGAAAAACAAAAGTTGTGCATTCGAGTTATCTAATTAAGTTTTTGGGAAATAGCAGATCCACTACTGTATATAGCGAACAACTTCATAGCATCTGGTATTTTCCCAGAACTCTATAAAACTTCAAAAATTATTCCAATATTTAAGAAGGGGGATAAAAATGACATGGAAAACTATATATTTTGTTCTTTTGCAAAGGTTGTTTAGAAGAATTTTCAAGTAAGAATAGGATCCTTTCTACAGAAATATAATAACATTAGCCTCTGCCAGCATGATTTTTTCAAAGGGAAAAGTGTAGAAACGCTTTGTTTTATCCCTTATAATTTTTATAAAGTCTACAAGCAACTTGAAAACCAAGACATCCCTTCCGGTAATCTGGTCGAATAATCAAAGGCTTATGGTACTGTTGGTCACAATATTCTTCTAAATAAAATAGAGGAGTATGGAATCAGAGAGACAGCGCTAGAATAGGTGAAGTCCTACTTATCCAAACGTAAGCAGATCACGAAAATTGAAACGCCTTAAGGTTTTGTAACATCTACGACGAGAACAGTCAGGACGAGGATACCTCAAGGGAGTATTTTAGGCCATATCCTATTTATACCCCAGCATAAATAGACGTTTACCGCGAAAAACCTTACATGTTCCGGTATAAAACTCCTCAATGCATTGCCTAAAGATATCAGATTCATAATGAGGTTAAGAAATTATAAATATAAATTATTTCAATAAATCTTCTTTTATTTCAATAAACCTTTTATCCGTATGTCGTAAAATCATTCATACAACAAACTTCCCTTTTTGGCCACATACTTAACTCTGCTATACCCGCATCGGTTCCTAATCATGTCTTTAAAATGTTACACTTTCTCATTCAATTTCTTCGTCCATTCAAATTGTACTTTATTTCAACATATTTTATTCAACTTATTTCAACGAATTTTTAACATCATCCGACTAAATGGATGCTTATAATTATAACTAGCATTCTTATTTCTAAAACTTTTTCCGACCATCATTTCTACCATATCTGCTTCCGTTCTTACTAGAATAACTACGTCTTCAGCTTAAGCTAGGCTCGTTTTTACTACTACATTAACCTACTTTTTCCTTTTCAATTAATACACCGACATTTTGTCCCTTTTCTAATACCTCTTCAAGCTCTATAGTCTTCTAGAATTCTTCATAAATTTCTTTGGCTGTGGCCTTTATAGATATAGTAATAATTGTAAGATGAGATGTTTCCTTGTAGATTTTTCTAGCGAAGGGTTGCCTTTGTAACTGCATCGATAAAATGTTTATGACAAGCCTTAGCGATCATCTGGATTTTTCATTTTATTATTATGAATTGTAATTTCTCCGTATTTTTTGTTGCTTCTTGCTTAGTATTTTTTTCATTATTGTAAAATCACATAGCTTTTAAGTGAATTACTTTGAATTAATTGTGTTTCGTCTTGTGACTTTCTTTTGTAACGGTTTCAATTTATTTTTATATTCAACATTGTTGGGGTACAATTTGTCACGTTCCCTTATTTTATAGTATATGCTCGTAAACAACCCTTGCCCTGTCTCATTTATAAATTTTCTCGCCTTATGGATACTCGCTAGGAATATTTTTGAAAAGATACTTTTTAACTTTTCAGTTTCATTTTCAACGTTCAGAGATAATGTAAACAACTTAAATTAGAATTAGTATTTATATCATAAAACGTATGACAAATGACGACATTTCAGAAAGAAAAATAAGTTAAATAAGTTGTTTTCACCGAGGTTTCTAACAAAATTTTGAAAGTAATTTATCCGATAATTTTATTCATTTGCACAAAAAAGTTTTCGTATTCTTGGCGTTCCGAGAATAATTTAGAAAAAAATTATTTCTACCTATATATTGAAATTTATTAGTAGTATTACTTACCAAAACATTTTATTAAAATTCAAATTCAATTTTATATCTGGGTAAGTGAATATCAATATCAACCATATCAATAAATTATAGTGAAGTTCTTGTTGTATAGAACTTAATCCTTTCAAATTTTTAATAATTATATTCAAAAATATTTTTTTATCTACCATATCTATAAATTATAGTGAAGTTCTCGTTGTATAGAACTTAATTCTTTCAAATTTTTAATAATTATATTCTAAAATATTTTTTAGATGTAGCATATATAGGGGTCTAGATATAGAGAGAACTTAGTTAAATCATTTATGAAAGTAATAGCAATTTCTCTATTTCATTGTAAATTTTATTAACTAGGAATATTTAACTAAATTGTTTACCGAAACAACTGTCGGCCTATTTAACAGAAAGGTTTAGGGTACGTTAGATTCATATGGGTCGATGTGAATTTTTTCGGCATTCTGTAAATTATTTTTCAAGAACTAATGAATATCTAAATAAATTCTAAATAAGTAGATAATTCGATGTGAAGTCGTTTGGAAGTAGAGATTTTTGTGGGAGACAGTTTATTAATTAAAGCTAGTGATTATAATTATATTAAACCTGTCCAGGTTAGAAGTTTTTCTTATCTGGTACTTGCGTAGGCATACATATTTTAGGTATACTAAGTTTTTTACGTTTTCAACTACCCATAAATTCATAAAATTCTTAACGATAACCCGGTTCGGGTTTTATAAATGAAAACTAATTCAATTAAATAATTAACTTGTAAAAATAATTAATTAGAATAAGAATAGGAATAATTACAATAAAATCAAACAAACTTAAATAATTGAAAACATTATAAACAAAAATATTAGAAATTGTGTCAAAATTAAAAAAAAAAAAAAAATTTCATGCAAAATTTCTAAAGCCAACTCGAATTTTCTTTAGTTCCATATACATTTTTGTTACCAATTGGCAATATTTGTTAAAATATTGTTTTAGTGAATAGGATGGTTGCGACCGTTACTACCTGGTAATCCATACTTACATTTAATTGATAAATTCACTAAATTTTAACAACAATTAATACGTACAAATATTATCTGACTTCAGAGTTAAATAAATTTAAACACTTATCACGACTCAAGTTCCGACTGTTATTTCAATATTCAATGTTATTTCAATCAATATGTAAAATATTAAAAGTTATTTAATATTTTACATATTGAGTGGGGTGAAAACATTGCTATTTTATCAACTCAGTGTATTATCAATTTGTTTTTATCCCTCTTGTATTTTGTTGTCTCTCAATTCATCGCTGAAATCTCCACAGACAAAAATAACGTTGCAAACTTGGGTAATCATGCGATCAAGACTAGGCAGAATAGACTAGACGGACTGGACTAGACTGGACTACAAAACTGGACTAAGAAGACTAGACTTACAAGACTAGACTTTTTTTTTTTTCTTGGCTTTTAGTATGCGCCACCCCGGTATCGCATATGTTGCATTCATTCAGGGTGGGCAGCCCGGACGGTTAATGAAAACCGCCCTAGTTGTCGCCTCCCCGACCAGGATTCGAACCCGGGTCTCCCGCATTGAAAGGCGGGTATGTTGTCAACTACACCACCGAGGAGGACTTACAAGACTAGACTGACAAAACTAAACTGACAAGACTAGACTGTCAAAACAAAACTGCCAAGACTAGACTAACAAGACTAGACTAACAAGAGTAGACCAGCAAGACTAGACTAAATTTTGACTGTATTATATAATAGATGGATGATCGTGTTATAGTATAACGATGTAATTAATTTAAACTGTTTAATTTGAATAACTATATATTTAGTTGGTGTTGCAGTTAAAGATATTATAGATAAGAAGCATATTATTAGGATGTGAAATTTAACTTGCAATAATATAAAAAAACTTCCACGAAATAGGCTATAACTTCTTGAACGTGTACAGGTTATAAATTTTTGTTATCTTATGATTGCGTAGGCATAAATATTTCAGGTTCACTAAGTCTTCCACGTTTTCAATTACCCATAAATCCATCAAACTCTTAATCTATAGTTCGGGTTTATAAATGGAGGCTTAATTCATAAACTAAATCATTTGTGAAATTAGTTAATAAGAATGGGAATAATTACAATAAAATCAAGCGAAATTAAATTATTCAAAACATTATATCAACAAAAATTATACAAATTTTGAGACTAGACTGACGAGATTGGACTGGCAAGACTGAACTGAGAAGACTGGACAGACAATTCTGGACTGACAAGACTAGATTGACAAGTCTAGACTAACGAGACTTGACTCACAAGACTAGTCTGACAAGACTTTTTTTTTGAGGGGCGTAGCTGTAGGTTGTACAGACAAGTGATCCCCCCGGATACCAACTAGGCACCCCGGAAACGCTTGTCGCTTGGCTTAAGAGTGCCAGTTGTTTTTGTCTTGCTAATTTTAATCTATTTGTTTTTCCTACAAGACCAGATTAGATTGACTAGAGTGACAAGACTAGAACGACGAGACTAGACTGACAAGACTAGAACGATAAGACTAGACGGACAAGACTAGGCGGATATGATTAGGCTGACAAGACTAGAACGACATTACTAGACGAACAAGGCTAGACGGATACGACTTGGCGGACAAGACTATGCGAACAAGACTAGGCGGACTAGCTAGGCGAAGATAACTTGGTGGACAAGACTAGGCGGACTACAAGAAGCGGACAAAACTAGGGCGACAAGATTAGACGGACAAGACTCGACGGACAAAATTAGACTAACAAGTCTAGTCTTCAATCGCCAAGTTAGCTCTAGGCATAGTGCCTCTTTCTGTTTTACCCACTACCGTGATTAAAAACCGCAAAACTAATGATGTTAACTCCTTCGGGTAACTTCAACCTAAGGACATCGTCGTAGAGTATGTTCCACGGGGTCGATCCCATTACATTAAAAAGACTAGGCGTACAATACTAGGCGAACTAGACTAAGCGGACAAGACTAGGCAGACAAGACTAGACGCGGACAAGACTCGACGGACAAAACTGGACGAACAAGACTTTTTTGTATATTAGGGGTAGATGGGACCTTAGGTTAACCACCAAAGTTAATCCCGTAAAACTAACCTAAGAACGGACAAGAATAGACGGAACTAGACTTGACGGATAAGATTAGACGGACACGATTATACGAATAAAACTAGACAGACTAGACGGACAAGACTAGATGGACTGGTCTAGACGGACAAGACTAGAGGAGCAGGATTAGACATTGAAAACTAGACGAACAAGACTAGACCGACAAGTCTAGACGGACAAGACTAGATGGACAAAACTAGTCAGATAAGGCTAGACGAATAAAACTAAATGGAGTAAGACCAGACTGAGAAGACTAGACTAGCATTTTCTTAGTTTTCTCAGTTCATATAATATGACGTTTTCTCTCTGATTCAGTGCAATTTTAGATTCTTTGTCTTTATTTCTCTACCTGAGGATGTTGTTGCTTGTATTGATTTTTCTCTTATCCCTTCTGCTTCGCGATCTCTTATAACCAATCCTGTGTCATCAGGGAAACTGATCATCTCTACGTCTATTGGCATTTCAATTTTTATATGCTGTTGTAGAATATGTTGCATAGCCTTGCTCCCAGAACGGACCCTTGTGGCACCTCACATGATATTTTCATCATATCTTTAGCTCCAATTATGACGTTTCTGTCCTTTCGATAACTTCCTATAATTTTATGGTTATACTTCCATTTTTTTCGAGTTTTATCACGGTCCAGTTTGCGCTATTAAATGCGTTTTCGATATCTATTGTTATTAATAATGTGTACTTCTTACGTTAGACTAGACGGAAGAAACTAGTCGGACACGACTTTTTGTATATGCTTTGTAGATGGCACCTTAGATTAACCATTCAAATGAACTTAGTGAAACTAACCCAGGAACGAACTAGACTAGATAGACAAGGCTAGACGGACAATATTCCATGAATAAGACTAGTCGGACAAGGACTAACAAATTAATACACCAATTTACAAATTGGCCAATTACCTAAGCTTAAATACGTGTGATGATAACCAATTATTTTATCAAGCAGATGCAATTTAAGTTTGAGTGTGATTCATTATCTTTTTGAAGGCTGGCGGAATAATTTAGTTAGTGATATTTGAAAAGAAAATGAAAAATATTTTATTTACGACCACTTTTGTAAATGCCCATTATAGCACAGTTCGTGGACTAAGTAAAGATATCATAACACACACGTATGTAACGGTCCACGATTAATAATAAGTAATGATTGATCACACTCACGTGTGTTTTGTTTACGAATCGTTGATTGGTTGAGTACATGCTCATACGTTCAGCGCTCCCATGCCACAATTCAAACTAACGGAAATTGATATTGCGTACATTGGCTTTCCTATATCTATGAGCACTCTTATTCCAATTTAACCAAAATAAGTACCAAATAATAAGGTATGTAACCATCAAGGATGTATTTTTTTTCATTTCTATTTAAATAGTTAAAGTTAAATAATGTCAAGTAACAGTTATATATGAAAATACAGCTGTTTCTTTATTAAAATCTTAAATAATATACCTAATACGAAATAAATTTGTTACATCAAACAAATTTTTCTAATTAAACAGAAGCAAATTATTGTGGTCGTAGATAAAATACATGACTCGAGTTGTAAGGCAATTACGTACCAGCGGATTTACGCACTCCCCACTACGTGGGTCGGGCGTAAATGTTCCGCTCGAGCGTAATATGCTTCTTACATCTCTAGTTACGTAATATACTATAAAATAACTAGTACAAAATGATAACGGCCTATAATAGTTAAGAGTATTTATGTGATCGATGTGTATTTTTTATTTAGAATTCTTTTGGTAAAATGTTGGTAAGGCATGGCCTAAGAGTGAAAATATTTTTTTTAAATGTTTGCCCAATTCGCCAATTACCACATTTGTTTTGAATTATTTCTAATTTTTGTTACAAGGGATTATTGTGCCCCAGTTTTAAGGTTTTTTTTAGCCTTTATTTCTCTTATGTTGTTGCCACTCTCATTTCATCAGTTTAATAATATTCATTAATTTTTGTAATCTTATTAATAAATTAATAAGTTCAAACAATTTATTTAATATAGTAAATCTAAAATATACATTGGAAAATATCTAGATAAATAAGTCTAGACTTGTTAAACTGTATTCAACTAATAGCACAAAACAAACCTAAACTGTATCTAATTAGTATTAGAACAAATTATTGTAGACAAATTCTTTTTAACTTTTAGGAAGAATTTGCCCAGAATAATTTTAGCATCTTAAAAAAGGTTTTAAATATAGAAAAATCATGAATATATTTGTGTAAAGAAACGACGAAAAGGTTAAATAAACATAAGCAATTTCAAGCCGCTACATAATAATTTACCGGGACGTATGTGAAAGACATTTTTATTACAGTCGATCAAAATAAAATGTGTAGCCAAATAAAATTAGAACAAGGAAAACCGTCGACGAAAGCAAAACAAGCAAAAATGAATTATCCCCTCGAAAACAGTTTCTTTATTGATTATTCGATATTTTATAATATTAAACTTTTGGAGCTAGAAACCTTTACAAGCTGGGGCGTCTGGAGACTGTTAATGTTAATAACAAGTTGTACATGTTTAATAGACGTCTATAATATGGCAGTCGGTTTTTAGAGAGGCCTTCTGATCCGTATATAACTTCCATCAAAACTAATTTATAACCCAAGTAACAAAAAGTTAAACTCTAAATTAAAGTTGATTGGTTCATGGAGACCAATTACACTTTTAACTTTTATGTACTTTATATCAAAGGATTAACGTCCACATATAATACTTTATAATAACGCTAAATCTAAAAAGAAGCATGACACGAAAATATATCATAATTATCGTATTATAAATTGTGTATTATTTTTGTCCTTCGAGCAGTGTTACTTTTTATTTTTTATGTTAATTTTTCGCGGGATATAATTATTTTGCAATACAAATAATTCGTATTAACTTCTTCGCTATTTAGCCTGTATACAGGGTGTCTCACACAGTAATCGAATTTCTTCTTGGAAACACTAGTATTTTTGAAAATGTCAACAGTATCCTCATGGTATAATTAAATTGAAATAGCTGAAATTAGGAGAAATTTATTTCGCATAAAAATGTGTTGCGTGAAGTAAACACAACGCTCGGTAGTGTAAAAATTGTACATTTTCAACGTAGAACTCGATTGTTTGGTTTACATTCGCAAACATATTTCTTGTATTTTTTTTAAATTTTAGTTTCTATTTTAAATTTAGTTTTTTAAAATGAGTTCAGTCCGCAAAGTCAAGTCGTTGAGCAATCATGGACAACCTAAAAGTTATTGTAAAGTCGCCTAAACAATTACACCAGAGCAGTGGAACTGTATGGCCAAAGATTCCCGGATCGTTGGTGCCCGTCCCGCAGTACAATGCGAGGGCTGTATGAACGTTTGCGCCAAGGTCACCTACAACGACACCGACATCTTGTGGATGACGACCCCCGACGGGTCGACCATGGACCGGTCGAGAGAAAAACAAACTTGTAGTATTATGAGTGAGTCTTAAGTAATAATAACGATTAATTATGTGATAAATTTTGCTATTTAATTGATAAAAAACACATTTTCACGTTTGCAGCGCCATCTATAAACAATTTTGGAAAACAGCCCGAATAAAATTTACCTACTCTTTAACGCTCTATCCGAGTAATAAAAAATAGGGGTTTCCATTTAAGATTATAAAGTTGCCCCCTCTTCCCATCCCCCTGGGGGACTGGGGGGAGGCAAAGTTCACGGCGTCAGATTCCCCCTCATAACCGTTAAATTTTTATTCAAAACACTTTTTGCTTCAATGCACTGGTTCAGAGTTATCGTTACTGGCGGATTAAAAATGGGACACCCTGTATATAAATATATTCAACCTGTTCGTAGCTCTATAATATTCTTATTGAGACCACAAATCAAATCCCATGTTGAAACAACTACTTCCCTGGCTAATGCCACGCAGGATATTGAAATATACAACGGGTATTTGTATGTTATTACCAGCCCCCAGTACATTTTGATGTCACTAAACGAGTACTAGATAAATAACATTGTTTTTAAGATCATTTTTTTTGTATTTAACTAAAATGAATAGCCATCTACAGACGCGTATCGAGATTTATGTCTCATCAGTGCAGCTTTGCTAAATTGGAGTACACTTACTTGAAGACCTCGTGCATGACTGGCGACTTTAATTTGACGTTTGTGTAGAAAGATATGAAGTTAGTAGCAAGTTATGGATTTAAATGATAATTTAATATTGGTGAAACCATACTAATTATAGTAATTATATATACCATCGTATAAACTTTTTAAGGGCAAAAAGTAACCTAAATATATAAATATATTCAATCTGTTTGTAGCTCTATAGTATTAAGTTTTATTAGTACTACAAAACAAATATAATGTTGAATAGATCCAGGATTAGACTAACAGCACTAGACTGACAAGACTAGACTGACAGAACTAGACTTACATGACTAGAATGAAGTTCTGAACAGACAAGGCTAGCTAAGTCTGTTACTCACAAAACTAGGCTGACAAGAGTAGACTGACAAATTTAGAGTAACACGACTAAGTAGATTATATAATAAGGACAAGACTCGATGGATTTAGGACAAGAGTGAATGTCCCAAGACAAGACCGAGTGTCCATATATGAGTGTTAATATATATTTGCTTTTATGCTTGATATTTCGTTTTGTAGTAACATATGAACCGTGTTATAAAATAGATGGATATCGTTGTTAGAATATAGCTATATAATTATATTGATCTCACAATCTGTCATTTTGAACTTTTCACTAAATGATAATTTAATGGTGGTGAAACCATACTAATTATAGATGCAGTCATATCAACTTATTAAGGGCGAAATGTAGCCTGAATATATAAGTATATTGAAGCTGTTCCTAGCTCTATTAAGACTAACATTCTTTATTTATACATTAAACTCTTATTAAGACTACAAAACAAATCCCATGTTGAACATTTTCATCACTAAACGAGTACTAGATAAATAACACTGTTTTTAAGATCATTTCTTAAGGTAATTTTCCAATTTATAATTTAAAACAGCAGAGCTGCACTGATGAGAGATGAGATGAGAAAAATTGATGAAATGAGATGAGAGATGAGAGAAATGAGAGTCCTGCGCCATCTTCTTTGCGTCATTCACTGTAACCCTCTTTTTTTCTTTCAGTGCTCGCACTATCTCGTCTCATGATTTCTTCTCGTCCAATCTTCGTATGTGGCCCCACCATCCCAATTGTCTCTCTTCTATGAACTTCTTCTATTCCTTTAAAATCCAATCATTATTAATTATTATTCCTTATCTCTTCACTTCATATTTTGTCCATTATATTTACTCCATATACTTTCCTTAAGTAATTCAATTCTGTGCCTCTTATTTTAGTTATTTGTGTTAATACGCATGATTCGCATCCATATGTTAGTATTGGTCTACTTATTACTTTCTATATTTCCATTTTTTTTTGTTCTCGTTATTTCTGTTTTGTATAGTATTAGTTTATTTAGTACATGATGTGACTTGTTTTTGTTTCTTATGTGTGTGTTGATGTCTACTTCTTGGCTTCCATTTTCATTTATTGTCACTCCCAAGTACTTGTATTCTTTTACTTGTTGTATTTATTTTTGATTCAGGCTTATGTTGGTTTTTATTGGACCTTTAAATATCACTACAATTTTTGTTTTTTCTGTGTTCATTTAGATTCCATTCTTCTTTAGTTCGTATTGTCATATCTTCAGTTGGTTTCGATTTCTTCTACGATCCTGTAATTACTGCCATGTCATCTGCAAATGCACACATATTTAGGTATACCCTCCTCATGTTCTTGTACCCAATGTTTAGAACTTTTGTTTTATTTTCCACTTCTATTATTACATCATCAATGAACGCAATGAATAGTAATGGCCTCCTTCCTTGTCTGACCCCCTGTTTGGTTTAAAATTCTTCAGATTTGTACTATATTTCTTATTCTTTTATATATGCATTTACACATTTGTCAAAGTTTGTGGTCGACACTTTTCTTAACCAAGCTTTCCCATATTTTTTGCCTATGTATCATATCAAAAGCCTTTTCCATATCTATGAGTGCTATGTATAGCCTTTTGCCCGTTGTTTTTGCTCTGTTTATTAAAGTTTTTAGTGTAAAGATATGGTCTTGATTGCTTTTTCCCGGTCGAAATCCAGTTTAGTGGCATGAAAATGTACTGGGGGCTGGTAATAACATTTAAATACCTGTTGAATAATGCAATATCCTACGTAGCATTAGCCAGGGAAGTAGTTGTTTTAACACGGGATTTGTTTTGTAGTTTTAATAAAACTTAACATTATAGAACTACAGCACTACGTTTAATATATTTATATATTCAGGCTACATTTCGCCCTTAAAAAGTTTATATGATTGTATCTAAAATTAATACTACTATATGGTTTCACCAATATTAAATTCACTATTTTATATATTATTTATAAATTGCTTACATCACACCAATTTGCTTGAATTCTGCGGAGATTGTTTTGTTCATACAGGCTTGTTGAGTTCATACTAAAACTAAGCTGAGTTTGTGCTAAATTGACACAGCACAAACTTTTAGAACTTGATTTAAACTATTTTGACAAACTCATATAAAATGCATTTACCTCAATATTATATATTTTATTGAAATTACAATATATTTTATTGAAAGTGCAATACCTATATATTTTATTGAAAATGCAGGCCCGTGCAAAATACTTTGTACACCAATAAAAATTAAAAATAAAGCTTCTATCAAAATATCTGGCACGTACAGGTGTCATGGTGTAGATAAGGACTTATTTAAAAGCTCAGTAATAATGATTTCAAGATAAAAATATTGGAATATAACAATATAGTGACACATTTCTTCGTTATATGTAAAATGAGGGTTATTTACACTTCTTTGGTTATATCACGAGAAAAAATATTAATGAGGGCTCCTTCATGGACAATACATTTGTCAAGACAACAATCACTCATATAAAATCTTATACATACACTAATGACTTCACAGACCATTATCCCATTTCCTCTTTATAGACTCCCAAAGTTAACAGAACATACACAATAATTCTCGATATGCTCTTAATTATGAAAAATTAAATAAACTAAGCAATAATGTTGACTGGGCCCTTATACTAAATATGCGTGATCCATACTTACCACGGAATATTACCACGGACTCGTTAATTAATAAAGTTAGAAATTTAATTAAAAATGCTAGTGTTAAGTAAAAAAGAAATAATACAATTAATAAAAATAAACAGGCTCCAAAAATGGATTACAACCGGCATAAGGACATCTTGTAAAACTAAAGAAATACTTTATAATCTTTCGAAATCAAACAAAACTAATGATAAACTTAAAACAAAAGTAGTAGAAAAGAGTACAAAAGCTATGGTAAGATTTTGAACAATGTTATTAAACTTGCTAAGAGAGAGTATGATAGAAAACAGGTGAATGCTAATACGTTCAAATGACGGTAGAAATGATAGTAAAAAACTATGGCAATATATTAATTACAAATTCAGTAGGAATAGTAAGAAAGATCTTGAAATTGAATATTTGCAGAGTAACGATAAAAATATTACTGATCCAAAATATATTGCTGACTGTCTTGTTGATCATTTCGGAACATTTGTCTTAAAAAACTAGCAAAAATGATACTATACAAATAAGGTTCTAAATAATGTTGAGTTTAATAATAAATTAATTTTTCGTAATCGCATTACTACATCTGAAATATTTAATAAAATAAATGAACTAAATCCGAAGGCTGGTGGTAAAGATGAGATTACTACCAAAGTATTTAAAAATATTGCTATACACATTTGTAAGCTTCTTGAACATATTTTTAATCTATGTATTGCAGCATGTACTTGGCCAAAAGCACTAGAGGCCGGGTTCCGAACCTAGGGGTAATTACCTCCACGGGGGTAAATCAGCTTTTCTTCCAGAGTATCCAAAAGCTTAATTATTATGTCATACTAATCAATTAGTCTACTATCTAGAATAGACAGTTACTAAAAATTAAAAAAAAAAAACGCGCAGTAGTATTTATACTCTTTCTAGCAGCCGTGTCGCTGCCGCCTGATTTAAGTGAATAATCCGCCTGATAATCCTACACATATGGTACTAGACAACCACCAGATTATCCAGAAATTCCAAATTATCGCGGAGCGCCTAATTACTGAACGTGCGGGACTAACCAACCGCCGGATTATCATTATTGTACTGTAGTTGTATAATTTTTTTTATTGCATTTTCTGTTCTATTCAAGTAAAACAAAACACATGTCTGCTAGTTATCTTGCCCTCTAATTATCTGATTTCCCGGCAATTGGTTACCAATTTTCCCTATATTAAATATTGTAATGCCAACGCCTTTTTTTATCACACTTCCTTGATATTGTAAAATTAATTTAAGTTACTTAATTTGTAGAAGGCTTAGTGTACAGTCACATAAAGACTTATTGCTAGTTTTGCACACATCTTCTTAGTACTTGCCGTTAACCAATCGCGAGTCTAAGCAGTGACAGGACATCCGGAATTTTTTTTAGGATAGGGCTTCACGAATATTGTAGAGAGGAATATACAAAAGCCTCAGTGTGTTTATGTAATAAAGTGCTTAATCCAAACAGCATGAAACCAAGAAAATTAAAAGAACATTTAGAGAAAGTTCACAAAGAGTTCCTAGGAAAAGATATAGATTTTTTCAGAAAAAAGAGAGCCTTCTGATGTCTTCGCAATTGGATTCCACAGAAAATATGCAAAAGGCAAAGGAATCGTGTGGTGAAGCTTTAAATCAGATTCCTTATCCCATTGCTATGAACAAAAAACAGCACAGTATAGGAGAGATGATATGAGCTCCCCTCCTATAGTGTACGGGGTTTTTGTGAAACGTTTAACCTTGCTTGTGTGATATAGTATCGCTCGCTATTGGTGAGCAACATGTGGCTAAAATTAAACAAATATCACTCTCAAATACAACAGTTCAAAGTCGCATTTCAAACTTGAGTAACGATACTTTGGCAACTCTTATTTATGAATTTAATGTCCTATATTCTAAAGTCCTATATTTGCGCTGCAATTAGATGAGTCAACGGATTTAGGTTTGTATTCATAATTACTGGTATTTACTCGGTATATTAAAGATGACCATGTAAAATAGGAATACTTGTTCTGCAAGTATCTGCTCACCGCTACCCGTGCTGAAGACGTATTCTAAACGCTAATGCAGTTCATTTTAGACAACGGACTGGACTGGTTAAAGTTGGTTGGCGTTTGTATAGAGGGGCGCCTTCCATGTTGGGTTTTCGTTCTGCATTTTAAGCTCTCGTGAAACAACTTGCTCCACAAGTTTTATCCTATCATTGCTTGATACACCGTTACGCTTCGGCTGTTAAAACGCTTTCACCAGATTTGCTAAGCACATTGAATAAAGCTGTGAAAATTGTGAATCAAATTCGTGGCAGTGATATAAACTCGAGATTATTAAAAGTTTTATGCGACGACATTGGTGCCAAATTTAATTCTTATCCCGAGGAAAAGTTCTGAATTGAGTTTACGAGCTCCGTGAAAACATAGCATTATTTTTGGAAAAACAGAGAACAGAAGAAGAAACAGAGGTTTTTTTCAAAAATACACGATAAAAAATTTATTAAAAAGCTGGTCTATCTTGCTGATTTTTTCAGTGAAATTAACTGTCTTAATATCTCATTGCAAGGAAATATGACGAATATTTTGACAGCGCAGGATAAAGTTGAAAGTTTTGTGCGTGAATTAGAACTTAACCAACGAAAAGTGCAAGTTGGCGATGTATCAATGTTCAAACAGCTGTATGAGCAATCGGTAAACGGTAAAAAACCGAACCAAAAAAAATTACGTTTCAAATTTCCTTGGTTCAGCATTTATCTGCAGCAATAGGCTCACTGAAGCAATATTTTCCGATCATGGATACTCCTCAGTTCAACTTTTGAGTATTAAGACCATTTTCTACTGATGATGACATTATTACAGAAGAAGATGTGGCGGTCAAAGTGGAGTTTCTCGGACTGCGCGAGAATAGTACTTTAAAAGAAGAATTTTAAAATTATGATCTCGTCACATTTTGGCTTAAAGCAAGTGTCGAATATTCTGTTATAGCTAATAGAGCTTTAAATATGTTAATAACCTTTGCCACCTCCTATAGATGTGACAGTGGTTTTTCAACTTTAGTTATATTAAAAACAAAGGCCAGAAACCGTCTCAATGTGGAACATGACTTGAGACGTGCTTTAAGTGAAACTAAACCTAACATAAAAAGACTTGTGAACGCAAAGCAATTCAACCTTCACACCGATTATTAAAATATGTTAAAATTGTAATAATGTAGTATAATTTCTGAATATTGAAGATTACTTATATTTGCTTGTATTGTTTGTTTTGATAACATTTTAAAGTAGGGGTAAAGTTAGTTTTCTAGTAGGTCACAGGAGTAATTCCCAAGGTTAGCAACCTATGCACTAGAGACTACAATTGTAGTTCGCATATTTAAATCAGGAGATTGTCGTCTACCTACCAACTACCGACCATTATATTAAACCTCTAATTTGACTAAGATTCTCGATAAATTGATTGAAAAAAGAACCTATGATTTTATTATAAAAGCTAACTTGATATCGACGAAATAATTTGGTTTTCTGAAAAGAGAGAAGTACAAGTGATACGCACTCATTTATGAAAAACTGAATTCTGATATACCTACCATTCTTGCTTTTCTAGAGTTAGCTAAAGCGTTATTTGTGTCTTTTTTGTTTCTTCCTACCTATATATATATATATATATATATATATATATATATATATATATATATATATATATATATATATATATATATATATATATATATATATATATATATATATATATATATATATATAGGTAGGAAGAAACAAAAAAGACACAAATAACGCTTTAGCTAACTCTAGAAAAGCAAGAATGGTAGGTATATCAGAATTCAGTTTTTCATAAATGAGTGCGTATCACTTGTACTTCTCTCTTTTCAGAAAACCAAATTATTTCGTCGATATCAAGTTAGCTTTTATAATAAAATCATAGGTTCTTTTTTCAATCAATTTATCGAGAATCTTAGTCAAATTAGAGGTTTAATATAATGGTCGGTAGTTGGTAGGTAGACGACAATCTCCTGATTTAAATATGCGAACTACAATTGTAGTCTCTAGTGCATAGGTTGCTAACCTTGGGAATTACTCCTGTGACCTACTAGAAAACTAACTTTACCCCTACTTTAAAATGTTATCAAAACAAACAATACAAGCAAATATAAGTAATCTTCAATATTCAGAAATTATACTACATTATTACAATTTTAACATATTTTAATAATCGGTGTGAAGGTTGAATTGCTTTGCGTTCACAAGTCTTTTTATGTTAGGTTTAGTTTCACTTAAAGCACGTCTCAAGTCATGTTCCACATTGAGACGGTTTCTGGCCTTTGTTTTTAATATAACTAAAGTTGAAAAACCACTGTCACATCTATAGGAGGTGGCAAAGGTTATTAACATATTTAAAGCTCTATTAGCTATAACAGAATATTCGACACTTGCTTTAAGCCAAAATGTGACGAGATCATAATTTTAAAATTCTTCTTTTAAAGTACTATTCTCGCGCAGTCCGAGAAACTCCACTTTGACCGCCACATCTTCTTCTGTAATAATGTCATCATCAGTAGAAAATGGTCTTAATACTCAAAAGTTGAACTGAGGAGTATCCATGATCGGAAAATATTGCTTCAGTGAGCCTATTGCTGCAGATAAATGCTGAACCAAGGAAATTTGAAACGTAATTTTTTTTGGTTCGGTTTTTTACCGTTTACCGATTGCTCATACAGCTGTTTGAACATTGATACATCGCCAACTTGCACTTTTCGTTGGTTAAGTTCTAATTCACGCACAAAACTTTCAACTTTATCCTGCGCTGTCAAAATATTCGTCATATTTCCTTGCAATGAGATATTAAGACAGTTAATTTCACTGAAAAAATCAGCAAGATAGACCAGCTTTTTAATAAATTTTTTATCGTGTATTTTTGAAAAAAACCTCTGTTTCTTCTTCTGTTCTCTGTTTTTCCAAAAATAATGCTATGTTTTCACGGAGCTCGTAAACTCAATTCAGAACTTTTCCTCGGGATAAGAATTAAATTTGGCACCAATGTCGTCGCATAAAACTTTTAATAATCTCGAGTTTATATCACTGCCACGAATTTGATTCACAATTTTCACAGCTTTATTCAATGTGCTTAGCAAATCTGGTGAAAGCGTTTTAACAGCCGAAGCGTAACGGTGTATCAAGCAATGATAGGATAAAACTTGTGGAGCAAGTTGTTTCACGAGAGCTTAAAATGCAGAACGAAAACCCAACATGGAAGGCGCCCCTCTATACAAACGCCAACCAACTTTAACCAGTCCAGTCCGTTGTCTAAAATGAACTGCATTAGCGTTTAGAATACGTCTTCAGCACGGGTAGCGGTAAGCAGATACTTGCAGAACAAGTATTCCTATTTTACATGGTCATCTTTAATATACCGAGTAAATACCAGTAATTATGAATACAAACCTAAATCCGTTGACTCATCTAATTGCAGCGCAAATATAGGACTTTAGAATATAGGACATTAAATTCATAAATAAGAGTTGCCAAAGTATCGTTACTCAAGTTTGAAATGCGACTTTGAACTGTTGTATTTGAGAGTGATATTTGTTTAATTTTAGCCACATGTTGCTCACCAATAGCGAGCGATACTATATCACACAAGCAAGGTTAAACGTTTCACAAAAACCCCGTACACTATAGGAGAGGAGCTCATATCATCTCTCCTATACTGTGCTGTTTTTTGTTCATAGCAATGGGATAAGGAATCTGATTTAAAGCTTCACCACACGATTCCTTTGCCTTTTGCATATTTTCTGTGGAATCCAATTGCGAAGACATCAGAAGGCTCTCTTTTTTCTGAAAAAATCTATATCTTTTCCTAGGAACTCTTTGTGAACTTTCTCTAAATGTTCTTTTAATTTTCTTGGTTTCATGCTGTTTGGATTAAGCACTTTATTACATAAACACACTGAGGCTTTTGTATATTCCTCTCTACAATATTCGTGAAGCCCTATCCTAAAAAAAATTCCGGATGTCCTGTCACTGCTTAGACTCGCGATTGGTTAACGGCAAGTACTAAGAAGATGTGTGCAAAACTAGCAATAAGTCTTTATGTGACTGTACACTAAGCCTTCTACAAATTAAGTAACTTAAATTAATTTTACAATATCAAGGAAGTGTGATAAAAAAAGGCGTTGGCATTACAATATTTAATATAGGGAAAATTGGTAACCAATTGCCGGGAAATCAGATAATTAGAGGGCAAGATAACTAGCAGACATGTGTTTTGTTTTACTTGAATAGAACAGAAAATGCAATAAAAAAAATTATACAACTACAGTACAATAATGATAATCCGGCGGTTGGTTAGTCCCGCACGTTCAGTAATTAGGCGCTCCGCGATAATTTGGAATTTCTGGATAATCTGGTGGTTGTCTAGTACCATATGTGTAGGATTATCAGGCGGATTATTCACTTAAATCAGGCGGCAGCGACACGGCTGCTAGAAAGAGTATAAATAATACTGCGCGTTTTTTTTTTTAATTTTTAGTAACTGTCTATTCTAGATAGTAGACTAATTGATTAGTATGACATAATAATTAAGCTTTTGGATACTCTGGAAGAAAAGCTGATTTACCCCCGTGGAGGTAATTACCCCTAGGTTCGGAACCCGGCCTCTAGTGCTTTTGGCCAAGTACATGCTGCAATACATAGATTAAAAATATGTTCAAGAAGCTTACAAATGTGTATAGCAATATTTTTAAATACTTTGGTAGTAATCTCATCTTTACCACCAGCCTTCGGATTTAGTTCATTTATTTTATTAAATATTTCAGATGTAGTAATGCGATTACGAAAAATTAATTTATTATTAAACTCAACATTATTTAGAACCTTATTTGTATAGTATCATTTTTGCTAGTTTTTTAAGACAAATGTTCCGAAATGATCAACAAGACAGTCAGCAATATATTTTGGATCAGTAATATTTTTATCGTTACTCTGCAAATATTCAATTTCAAGATCTTTCTTACTATTCCTACTGAATTTGTAATTAATATATTGCCATAGTTTTTTACTATCATTTCTACCGTCATTTGAACGTATTAGCATTCACCTGTTTTCTATCATACTCTCTCTTAGCAAGTTTAATAACATTGTTCAAAATCTTACCATAGCTTTTGTACTCTTTTCTACTACTTTTGTTTTAAGTTTATCATTAGTTTTGTTTGATTTCGAAAGATTATAAAGTATTTCTTTAGTTTTACAAGATGTCCTTATGCCGGTTGTAATCCATTTTTTGGAGCCTGTTTATTTTTATTAATTGTATTATTTGTTTTTTACTTAACACTAGCATTTTTAATTAAATTTCTAACTTTATTAATTAACGAGTCCGTGGTAATATTCCGTGGTAAGTATGGATCACGCATATTTAGTATAAGGGCCCAGTCAACATTATTGCTAACTTGGTAAAGTTAGTTTTCTAGTAGGTCACAGGAGTAATTCCCAAGGTTAGCAACCTATGCACTAGAGACTACAATTGTAGTTCGCATATTTAAATCAGGAGATTGTCGTCTACCTACCAACTACCGACCATTATATTAAACCTCTAATTTGACTAAGATTCTCGATAAATTGATTGAAAAAAGAACCTATGATTTTATTATAAAAGCTAACTTGATATCGACGCAATAATTTGGTTTTCTGAAAAGAGAGAAGTACAAGTGATACGCACTCATTTATGAAAAACTGAATTCTGATATACCTACCATTCTTGCTTTTCTAGAGTTAGCTAAAGCGTTATTTGTGTCTTTTTTGTTTCTTCCTACCTATATATATATATATATATATATATATATATATATATATATATATATATATATATATATATATATTGATAACTTTTTATCTCTATAGGATATATTCATTGGATATTTTGTATATTTTCGGAAATAAATAAGTAAATAAATAACAAAATAGATCCTCTTAATAAATGTTTATAATTAGTGATATATAATAGTGACTTATATTTCAGTTACTTACAAATTTTAAATGTAAATTTAAGGCAATGTAAATTTAGTAAATGTATATTTTAAATAATGTAAATTACTTTGTGGATCATTTATATTAAATTTGAATATATTATTTAATAATATTGTTCTAGATGAGCCGAGAGGAAGCCATTTCATTCCTACAAGAAATCAAATATAACTTGGACTATCTACAAAGCCATTACACCCAGTTGTGACTAAACGCTAGGGACCGTTTGAAGGCAAGTATTTCCGGGTTTAAACACAGCATGAAAATGTCATTAGATCACCACTTTCTGCTTTAACAAATATTAAACCCCACTATATTAATCTAACTTTTTATGGCCACGAAACTATGATTAGATTATAATCAATAATTTGTAAAGTTCAGCTTTTAAGTTTCTTTTTCTTCATATATCGAAATGTCTACCAATAGCCAATTAAACATGTTTTGGTTACATAATTTGGAATACAAAACTAAATAGTTTAAACTAAAATTTTAATTTGATTTGCATTTTGTTGTACCTTTAATTTGGTGATATTCGGTCAGTTCTGTTATATCTTGGAAAATATAAAATAATATTATAGTCGTGCGTACAATATAAACAATACCAAATTATTTTTCTTATATTACACAACCTTTGGCGTAATCAAATGGTATGTTTATTAGTTTTTTGTGTGCTTGTTAGACATAAACATGTCTTTTATATCACCTGTATTTGAGCAAATAGACAAATCAGTGTTTAACAATCTGTTTTTATATAGCCATTTAATAATTTATAATTCAAAATAATTCATTTTATAAGCCAAATAAATACTACTGTATAGATTTGATCATATAAACTTATTAAAGGCGAAACATAGAATATATAATATTTTTAATCTTTTCTTAGCTCTATAATATTATTAAGTTTTTAATACCTCAAAACAAATCTTAAGTTGAAACAACTTCTTCCTTTGCTAAATAACCACGCAGCATATTGAATTATACAACTGATATGTGTATGTTATTTACTAGACCCTTGTCCACTTCCGTGGAACTGAACAGGAACCAGATAAATAAAACTATTTTTAAGATCAAATTTTTATTTAACTTAAGTAAATAGCTAGATGGTCTGCGGATGGTCTTTTGTATATTACGAGAAAACATTTTGTCACTTGGCAATGATTCCATAGTGGGACGTTGAAAAGGATGCGGTCTCATCAAAACTAAGAAGAGCACTTTCAATTCTCTTCTATGTTTTTAAGCTCTATCAATATGAGTAACATTATTAATCAGTTGATTGTTGATTCCCACTAATTTTATCAGTTGAAAAAATATAGCCAATGGCTATATCCTTGTTCGCACCGTTAAATTCGCTCACAGAGTCGTTTTTTACGAACTCATTTACTAGTCATCTTATTGCAGCCAATTTATCAATTTTCTTTCTCTAGATGTGTTTACTTTTATCTTTGAATCTAATTACAGAATGCAAAATAGAAATGCATTTTAGCTCATGAATGCCCGAAAAATTTAAGAACCTCTGCCATCTGTTGCCCATAGTTCTAACAAATGGGTGTGATTTTGTTTCTTTTAGCCACATACGCAATAACAACCCTTCAGCAAGCGTTGGATCTTTAGATTGAACTTTCGAAATTTGCATGTTTCTGCATTCGATTATATGTTCTATCATTCCATCTTTTAGTATGCTTATGGAAACATCTACTTTATTTTGTATGCATTTTGCTTGTTGTTCAGCACTGAGAAAAATTTCAGAAAGTTATTAGCACCCCCTTTACAGAATTTGCTTTCAAACGATAGTTTGTGCCAACTAGTCATTCTATCTTTATCAATGAAATGATTGTTTTTTCACCGCCTTCAATTTCTGATCCAAAATCATATTCGTTTTCTTCTATCTATTCGTCAGTATAAGTATCACCATCATCGTCCGGTATTTCTTCTTTCGAATCGGAGTCGCTTGAGCCAGCTCCTCCAATTCCGCAATTCCGCTTCTCAATTTTATTTTATTCCAAAAATTTGATGAAAATATTGGAGAATGGACAAAATACTTTATGCCTTAAACTATAGAGAACTATATCTATTTATATGCAGATGAACATAACTACTCGCGCGGTATATTTTATAAACCAAACTGCAGCGCAGAAACGAAAATACGAAAAAGGGCAGTTCAACGGACCGTTATCAAAACAATATTGCGTGAGAATTTAGTAGACGCATTGGGCGTAGGTTACGTGGAGCGGCATATATGGGGGAAACCACACCGTAATGAGACAGCATTTCTTGGAATATTGGTGTACTTTTTACACAAATGCGGGTAGTTAACGGTTAATAAGTTTATATGTCTTACTTGTAATTGTAATTTATTTCAATTTGATCAAAGAGAATATTAATATTCATGAAGGAAATTCATAGCACCACCAGCGGCATAAAAGTTTTTTTTGACGCTCAATTATATGAAAATTATACTTGAAAAATATACTTTTACAATCACTAGACCAATTAATATATCAAGTCGAATAGAAAAACATATTTATATACATACATAAGTATTTTGAACTACATTTTATGAACTAGTTTTACTCAAAACTAGAAATATACCAAATAGTACTTCTAGAAAGGTGCTTAACACTTATGTCAATACCCAGTCGTTACAACCTTGTTCAATACCCGGGTACTCGTGTACCCGCATGGGTTTTTCATTCAATAAAATAATTTTAATACCCGGAGACTTTCACATTACAACTCGGGATTACCCATAGAGTATTCCACTACCCGAAAAACTCTATTTCTATAAATAAAACCGCCGGGTGGGCAAAGTATGGGATCAAAATATGGTGGATATGCGACGCCAAAAATTCATATCCATTGAAAGATCAAATTTACACTGGCAAAATAACAACTGGCTGTGAAATAAATCAAGGCGAAAGAGAGTAAAAGATTTAGCTGCAAAATATAAAGGATCCGGAAGAAATATTACAATGGATATTTTTTTTACTACTTTACCTTTAGCAAAGCATTTATTGTATGGAACCTAACAATTGTCGGAGCATTGAAAAAAAATACATTCTAGTAGACATGCTAGCATCTAAAGATCGTAAAGAATTCTCTTCTCTATTTGGGTTTCATTAAAAAATTACTCTATGTTCCTAAAAAAAGAGAAAGTTGTTATACTTCTATCTACGATGCACTCAGATTTGCAGCGAAGACAAAAAAAGAAACCAGAAATTGTTCAGTATTACAATAAAACAAACATTGGTGTGGATATAATGGATAAGATGTTGGGCCGTTACACAATCCACAGTCGGACTAACCGATGGCCTCTCGCATTTTTTTAAATATTTTGGATATCGCCAGTCTAGCCAGCTATATCATTTATCAACTAAATAACGTATTTTTCGAAAATTAAGTGAAGAATTATGTATGACAGCTATTCAAAAACGATCTCAAAATATGCAAATTATGAGAAATTTCACCACTAGGATTGCCATAGAAAGCATCTATGGAAAACCAATAGATCCTACAAGCAGGGCAACAACATCAAGTGAGCCACGCGGGTTTGCTGACACACAGATTTCACTACACGAAAAATTGTAGGATCATCTCATATTTGTTACCAGGATGTCTATGAAAATAGAAGAAAAAACGCGAAAATTGTGTAAAGAATGTAACAAACCAGTTTGCGATGAACATTCAAAATCAATTGTAAAATGTGACGCATGTTGCCAATAATAAATTGAATATAAAAATATTTTATGAATAATTTAGAATTAGTTTTATAATAAAATTAATTAAAAGTTAAAAAAATCCGTTTATTTATATATTAAGTAATATTTTTTATCCCTGGAAAAAAGTTTAATTATTTATTTATATATGGGTACCCGGGTACCCCGACTATTGAACAACGGGGTATTTGACTTTAAGTACAAAAATTTATAAATTTTTTGGCACATTTTATAATTTATATATATGAATCGATGTCAATAGACTCAAATAACGAGGATCTGAAAGGACTGAAAGGATTTGATGATTTTTCTTTAAATAAAAAACATATGTAAGTAAGAACATGCAAAAGGGTACCCGGGTACCCGGGTATTAAGATAAGTGTTAAAAGTATATTACATACAGACGTAAAGTACGTAATTGCCTTACAACTCGAGTTATATACTACAATTTATCTACGACCATACTAATTTGTTTCTGTTTAATAAGAAAAATATGTTTGATGTAACAAATTTATTTCTTATTAAGTACATTATTAAAATTATAATAAACAAACAGTGGTATTTCATAGTTTCAACTGTCACTCGACATTATTTAACTTGATGATGAACTTAATGGTTACATACCTTATTATTTAGTACTTATTTGGGTTAAACTGGAATAAGAGTGCTCATAGATAAAGGCAACCCAATGTACGCAATGTCAATTTCCGTTTGTTTGAATTGTGGCTCGGGGGGGGGGGGCGCAGAACATATGAGCACGTAATAGCAGCTCTCAACCAACCAAGGAATCGTAAACCAATCGCACGTGTGTGTTATTAATCATAACTTATCATTAATCGCGGACTGTTACATACGTGTATGTTATGATGTATTTACATAGTCCACGAACAATACAATCATGAGCATTTACAAATGTGGTCGTAGATAAATATTTTAATATTATTTGTAAAAACCTACAAATCTGCTAAATATAGTACTCAGTTCAATTTTACAAAATGAACTATAAGTCTTCTTCTTTTTATATGCTTTCCTAATAAACTTTTCTTGGGCAGCAACGAATATTGATATTAATTGCATATTTGATATTTATTTATTCTTTCCGTGTGTGTTTGGGTGTGTGGTTTATTTCCACATCTGAAGAATGTTCTTTAAATTAGTAATTAAATTAAGTAATTAAAAGTAATTAAATTAGTAATTAAATTAGTAATTTAAATTAGTAAGTTTAAAATATACTAATGAAGTTTCAAATATACTAATTCGGTTTACGTTGAACTGAGAATCTGTTTAGTAAATTAGAACAAATTGGATTCATGATTATTTTCTGTTCGCATTGAAAATTTAATGGTTTTGCAAAGTAGAGGATATATATATAGGTTCAGGCAGAGAACGTTAAAAATGTGCAAAGTAAATCCAGCACTCAATCCTAACGGGATTTATCTGCCACTCTTTCTACATGGATCGCAAGTGGCACAAAATCGAAACTGCTGGTGCGGTCCTTGTAATCTGGGCTTAGCGCGCTTTATTAAACTTGGATTATAAATTCTAACTATCTGAAAAAACAAGATACAACAATTGAAAATACAGAATACATTGGTAAAGATGTCAGAAAACAATGTATTTTCTAATCATTCTAATGTCGTTAGCAGAATAACCCTCATTACGTGTCTCATCAGGCACTAAAATCCCGTAAACGTTGTATTTAAGATTATTGCGGATAGAAACAAATGTTGATATATGTTTGATAGGATTGGTTCTGAAAACCATCGAACCCACATCCACATACAACGCTTCATGCGCGTATGAACATTCGCGTACAAACATTCAGCGACACGCCGGCGAGGGCTCAGAATACGTATGACGCTTAATGGAGTTGGATGTATACATCATATATATATAGTACTATCTTATATGTTATACATCTCTGAATCACGAAATTAAAGAAACCATCTATCGTTTCTTTATAAGTATACAAATATTGACTAGAAAAATCAGAAGAAAAAGAAAGTGTTCCGTGGTTATCATTAAAAAGTTCAAACCGCTGTATCTAATATGTACTAATGGGTATAAGTTGTATATAAATGTAACTAAATGCTTACTCCATAAAACAGAATGAATAAATAAATATATCTTTCATATTTTATTTTATTTTGTTTCCGTAATTTCTCGGTTTTGTCTACAGTTTCCGGTGCAATTCGATGCAGAAAGCACAAGCCCCGCATAGAACATGATATTTTATACTGACTTTAGAATTTTAAATGCAATAAAAGAGCGCTGCCGGTAATATTTATGATACGCTTAAGAATATGAGAGTATTCAAATAGAATGAGAGAAATACCGATTCATATTAATTTGTCGCTGTTTTACTCAACCTTCGTATATTTTTTCATAATAAGAACCATAAAAATAAAAATAACTTCAACGTGTTTAGTTATATTTTATGAAAATAAATGTGTATCTAGTGTGCGTGTGTGTTTATTTATATTTTACGTCTTATGGAGAAATTAATGTAATTATCTTTTCATTAAATTTTGACAAAACCTAAAAACTCCAGAATTTACTAGTAGCTAACGAACTAAAATCACAATACAGAAGTAGCAGTGTAAACTGTCTACCAAATCTATTATAAAAAAAACACTTGACAAATTATACAAATTAACAGGATTAAACAAATTTACAAGAATATACAAATTAATTAGATTATACAAGTAATACAATAATAATAAAATACAAGCAAATATAATCATCACAGACAAAAACGTCAATTTCACATAGACATTGATTGATTGCAGTCACAAAGAATCTAGAAAAATCGTAAACTACATTTGAATGCAGAAAGTAGTTAATATTTGGAATATTATAATACAATGGAGATAAGCTAATTAAAATATACAGAAATTTACATATTTAAATAAAATGGAAAAAAAACCACTGCCTTACTTCCCGTTGTAATAGCAGCCACAACATCCCTAAATGCCTAAACCGGCCTAGGGCTGGAGAAAATAACATGAATGTAATTACGAGAAACATTGTTAAAAACAGGAACAATTTGTTTTGTTTTTCAACGATAAATTTTCTTACGTTCATTTTAAGCACTCCTTTGCACATTTTACATAGATATAATAATAATTAAACTAAATTCCTTCGTAAGTCTATTAAATTTAGATAATATTAAAAATAATATTTCCAATGTGTTCAAGCCCTTATGAACTGAGACAATTCGGGAAAATTGCTAGTTATTCTGTTCTTGACTTTTCACTAAACTCTAATATACAGGTAAATAAAATTATTTAATCCGAAGTATTGAATACATAATTCAATTCATAGAGACTATAACCTCCGCCTACGCCGTCGCTACCTCCTCCGTATCCGCGGTGCGCTGTGCTGCACCGTTTTGCAGTATCATTGTTCATAGGAAAGACAAGACCCGACAATACCAGGCAAGACCAAACAAGACCAGGCAAGACTAGATAAAACTAGACCAGACCAGACCAGACTGGACTAGACCAGGGCAGACCATAAAAGACCAGGCAATACTACATAATGCCAGACAAACAAAAGACAGGACCAGATAGGACTAGACAGGAAAAGACAGGGCCAGGCAGGACCAGAGAAGACCAGACAAAATCAAATAAAACTAGGCAGAGACACGCACAACCAAACCAGTCCAGAGAAAAGGGAACTAATAACCGTATTCATAGTCTCTCCTTATCTCAAGGGAAAAGGACGGCTTGATGAAGGCTTCCTTGAATCTCTGAGGCGTGCTTGTTTCAGTCACAACTCGGCTCTCCCTTCCAGAAGGAAACATTATTTAGGGATATGTGATTGCTTATGGTGGTTAAACCGCTAATAGAAGCGCCACTCGGCTATATTATTATAAAGTAACTTAAACCACCAAGACCAAGACTTAAAAAATCGTTGTTCATTATGCCCAGTGATTACATGCAAAACTTCTGTACGAATCTCCATGTGGTTTTAATTGTTTATTGACGTTACACCGTACACTTAGATAAGTTTTACGTTTTCGATAAGTTTTAAGCTAAAGGTTTTCTCAAGGAAACCCGAGACCATCCTTAAAATAAGGAGCCCAATAAGGTTAAGGTTACTTGTTCTGTTAAGGAAGATATCGCTGCTCCTCAAGAAAGCACTATGAATCCGGGTATAAATCAGAATAGACCAGATATGACCCGACAGGACCAGGCAAGGTCAGATAGCACAAGACATGACTCGAGAGAAACAGATAAGACCAGACAATATCAAACTAGACCAGACATAATCAGTTAAAGCTAGGGATATCAACTATTGATTACAAAACAGAGGACATTTTATAATCAAAAAAATAACTCATCTCTCTTTTGTTTCTCCTTTCAGACTTATGTATCTTATACTAGGTAGCTAAAATGTCATCATACCATACGCCTAGTCTATAAATTCTAAAAGAACATTTTCTCAAATTTAGAATTTGCTGTCATAAAGTTTCCATAATTATATGCCAGAAAATAACCTTCATTCTAATTAAGGCGTATATAGTTCTTTTCGCTGTATTTTTCGTGACATTGTTTAGAATTAACATTTGAACATTAAACATTGTAGAGATTTTAATAAAATAAATATAAATATCAAACATATATGATGATTTTATTTAAATATAAGACTAATAATTTTATAACTATTCATAAATAATTGACTGATAAAATTAAAAAAAGATAAAATTTCAGGTTTATGTAAAAAAATAAAGAACAAAAAATAATTATAAGAAAAGAGAAAGAACATTCTCTTTACTTAAAAGAGACTTGTTGGCAACCCTAGCCAAGGCCAAAAATGATCAGACAGCACCAGAAAATAAATAAGACAAGCCAACATCTAACAAGAATAAACAAGACCAGATTATGGGACAAAACTGCAAGATTCAGACATAGTTTGTTGCCAAATGTATTAGTAGAAAACCGAACTAATTTGCTTTCCCATTAGCCATGACATTAGTGTAAAAGAGGTTTTTGAGTAAAACTATATGTTACAATAAACATACAGTTTCGTCCCATAATGTCTGTTCTTGCCTGCTCTTGTGGTATTGTTTGGTCTTGTAAAGATATCACCTTCTTTATAGGACTATAACTTTCTTATGTATTCTTGTATAAAACTTCTCCATATTTTCTCCAGCATGAAGCTTCTAATTACAGAGAAAGTGCATCCCACTTATTAGATAGTAGATTATTACGTACGGGAAAAATGAAATTATGTTTCACACTCTAGACAAAATAGAACTGGTGTACTAATCTAAACGTTCAAATTCATATTGTATTTTAAAAGATTTCTTTTAAATGGAATTTAAATACAATCCTTTAATTGTATTTGATTTTGTACAAATAGCAGAAAATGATACTGTATTTATCGGTTTGTGGAACAACAAACACATAATACACCGTGTTCGATTTTATCGGAGATTTTGAATTATTACCCAAGTTAACAATTTAAATTCCCAGTACAATTTCTCATAAATATCACAACTCGACAAATTATCACTTTCTTCTGTTCTTACGCGAAAACATATTTCACGATTTAAATTTTACCCACTCACTTTTTTAAACTGCTTTTATTTTTTTATAAGCTGAGAAGGGTAATCAAATTAAGTCCGACCGTTGATGAAAAGGATGCCACAATGACATATTCGGCCAGGAAAGGATTAAAGTATAATTCAGTTAGTAATAATCCATTTTATTCCGGCAGGATAATAATAATGAAGCCAAGCTGAAAGTGCAACAGCCCGAACTGAAAAACAGCTTCGATTTGACCAGATTCCGGCAGGAAATTAAGAAGAACGACCAGGATTATAGAAAAGGTGAGGTATCATTCCTATCCCTAATTAAGCAATAGTGGTTTACCTCTATTATATGAAATCAGTATTATATGACAAAAAAATATATATATATATATATATATATATATATATACATATATATATATATATATATATATATATATATATATATATATATAATGTTAAAAAAATACGAGATTTAAGTCATGGAAAAAATACTTCGAACATTTAATTTCTTTAGGTAACGTATTGTACTGTTCTATGATACTGACTGAACGTTGGTAACTTTTCCGCCATAGTTAACCTATGTTTTGGTTTCCTAAAATTAATGTTGTTACTATGTGTTTCCTTGGAATTTTTTAAATTAAATTCTTCGAAAAGATTTTTATTTTTTGCTAAAAATAACCTATTCGTAGACGTAATTTCTCGTCGCATCCTGGCTGTTCTAAATTTTCCTCTGCATGATTCTCGATAGTTGAGGGAAAATATATTTCTTATGACGTCTTCCAAAAATAATGATTTTAAAAAATTGTTAATTTTGTCACGAATCATCTAAATTCTAAGGTACTTCTAGCAATGTAACGAATTCCAGATTTTGAATTTTAGTTAGACTTTATCCAATAAGGGAAGGAAAAAATGGAAAATCCAGAAATAAAATTAGCCATTAAATGAAAAATAATGTTTATTAAAAATTTCTTAATTTTGTCACTGAATATCAAAATTCTAAGGTACTTCTAGCAATCTTACAAACGCCAAATTTTTGATAGCCTTAGGCGTATAAAGGAAGGAAAAAATAAAAAATCCTGAAATTTTATTATCCATTAAATGAAAAATTAAGATTATTTAAAAAATTCTTAATTTTGTGTAGCTTGTGTTTCTTATGTATAGCCTATGCTATTACCATACACAAAAGTCAAGGGCAAGTCTTAACAGTGCACTGATGGACATTGGTTCTTCAGTGTTCACATGTGGTCAAGCACACGTGGCATTTTCCAGAATCACAAGTCTAAGATAACTATACTGACTTGGTCTTACATGAGATCTCACAACTTTTTATAGCGAAAGAACTGCGTTACGAGACATGGCATTTTTTACATTTTATGTTTTTGATGGGATTGTCTTTTCATGAATAGGATGGTTGTGACAGTCACTACATGGTAATTCATACTTACATTGAATTGAAAAATTCACTACGTTTGTTAATTGCAACAAGGGCCCGAAACTAAATCTCCTAACGTCATTAGAAATTTTCAAAAAAACCCGTAATCCCTCAGTTAATCTCCTAAACGAGCAAATCGACTTAACCTTTTCCCAACTTTTTAATCTCACCCAATCCCAAACAGATAAGTCCTCATCTACGGACAGACACCGCCCCCCTCCCCACCAAAAACTATAAGGGTATATATTCAACGTCATCAGTTTGTTAAGTCACTTGAAAATGACCGTCGAAACTCGAGTCTAGATATGTGTGGAAATTTATATGACTGTGAATAATAAGTTATATAATATTTAAAGTAAGTTTAAGTTATATATTAAATGTGGTAAAAACATAGTGATTTTTTCAATTCAATGTAAGTATGAATTATCACATAGTAACTGTCGCAACAATCCTATTCATAAAATCAGCCTGTACGGCTACCCAGATAAAATTGTACAACGAATTGATGAAAAAATATCGTCTCGTATCACAAGATATCTGGTTCAATTCAGAATGCCTTTGGTCCAAAGTCTTACCCAACTATGTAAATATTTAAACCCCCTCCATATCTTCGTCCGCAAAAGCAGCCATGAAATTTGCCCAAAACACTTGGATTAGATCCGAAATAAAAAATCTTCATCGGGGGAGAGATGTTATTCAACATTATCTCAAGATGTTGCAGTCAGAGTTAACGTTTAAATTACATCCAGTAGAATTAGTAATAGAAAAAATGAAAGTAAGGTCAAGCACATGAAATATTTAAAATTAAAAAAAGAAACTATCCGTTCTCGTAAAGAACAAAAAGTCCGATTCTCAAAACGTAATGTCCAAACCGAATCTAGTGTCTCAATTTCTCAAAAGTTATCTTCTATTGAACAATATTTTCTTTCACAAAACCCCAACTACGCCCCACTCATCAATAATAAATCCGATAAATCCACAGTAATTGGTGGAGTCAGAAATCGCAATACAAAAAGTGCAATAATCTCTTATACCTCGAGCCAAAATAGCCGATCATATAAAATCGTACGCACGTAATACTACCACAGACTCAGTGATCAAATCGATAAAAACAAAAATTGAGTCTAATTCTTTAGTCCTTATAAAAGCCGATAAATCCAATTTAAAATGAAACATAAATAAGAATCCTACAGCTCCCAGACTCTATGGTTTCATTAAAACTCACAAACCCGATTCCGAGTATAGCAAGAGTTTTGGCAATTAAACTGAATACTCTTTTAAAAAATACACCAAATTTACCCCAAAATATTCTGTAAAAATTTCACTCGCCCTCTCGGAACTCCTCAAACCAATAACAACTCCAGTAAACTCCAAACTCGTATCTTTTGATGTTAGTAGTATGTTTTCCAATATACCTACTAAAGAGTGTCTCGAAATCGTAAAAAATTTAATTGATAAAGCCAATTGTCATCATCTTATAAAATCTGAACTTTATGAAGCCCTGGAAACACGTGTTAAACAAAATTACTTCAAATTTAATAACATTCCATCAGCAAACACCAGGTCTAGCAATGGGATTGGCATTAAGTAAAAAATTTCATTTTAATAGTTATGTCTATATGTCTATGAAATAGTAACGGGTTGATAATAATATGTATACATCAGGCCTACTAAATATAATAAGCATATTATAGGCCAATTAAGATCATTCTTTGTGGATAGTATGTATAGATAAATTTGTAATTGCTTTCTCAGTCAAGTAATATTTTGGCAAGATATCCTCACAAAACCAACTTAATTTTTGTTTCTATTTTTTTTTTTCGTTTCGCCCTCTTTGGGGTACGTTGAATTTTTGTTCTTTTCTTAGAGCCCAGTATTACTTCATGCTTTCTGATCTTATTTTCCTCTCTTCGTGCGTAATGATGGGTTTGGGTTTTTGTGTGGTTTTGTCTTAAATATTTTATTCTACTAGGTCTTTCCGAGATTCTTTAAACCAGTTGGGTTTCGTTTTTCGGTTACAGAAAAAGTTACAGACTTCTTTGGTTAATCTGTTAGGGTGATTCATTTTGAAAAGATCATAAAAATGTATCCTGCTTTTCCGCATAGTATCTGAAAGTTTTTCAATTTTCTTGTACAAAGTTTCATTCTTGATGATTTTCCTTAAAATTTTCCTTTAACTCAAGTTTCTCCATTTGGCCTTTGAAGTTCATGTTTAGTGTTTGTGCTGCATACAGTGCTTCTGGCTTAATAACTGTCTTGTAGTATGTAATTTTGGAGCCCCATGAAAGGGATTTATTGTTGTATGTATCTTTTGTTAGTTGGAAGGCCAGTTCAAGTTTATTTTTTCTGGATTCCATCGTTTTGCTTTCCCCAGGATTTCAATTAATCCATTCTCCGAGTTGTCGCCGATTTAACAGGTTGTATTTGTTTATGAAGGATAGCAGTCTGCTGCATATTAGTTTTTACATTATTTTAGAAAAAGGCGACACTAGGTTTATCGGTCTATAATTAATTATATCGCACTTGCTCTCCTTTTTAAATATGGGTATGCTTTTTCACACCTTCAAACTTTGGGTACACCCCGACTTTAAAAGATAATTTCTTCCAATGTTAGGTCGGTTAGGTTTTGTTCTGCAGTTTAATTACGTGTGGGTATTGTGATAAGTGTTTCGTGATCTCTATGGGTCCATCAGCATAAAAATTATTGATGTTGTTGGGTTATATTGTTTCGACATCTTGTGCATCCAGTTGTTGTGATTTTGGCTTCAGTGGAGTGATTTCATGAACTGTCTCCCATGTGGCTTTTACGATATTGTCATTTTCTTAGTGTTGTCTTTTCTGATCATTATTATCTGTTCATTTTAAACTGTTCAGTCTTGTCTGTCCAGCCTTGTGTGTCCAATATCTCTCTAATCTTGCCAAGGATCCAGTAAATCCAGTCAACTTTTTGTAAAACTAGTTTGGTTCCTATTGAAAATTGTTAATAGTAAATATGGTAATTAGAAAGTCGTATGTTCGTTTATTCAGAATTTCTATTCTTTGTTCAAAATTAATTGTATTTTATTCTCTTGACTAGGCCAGGGCAAATGGCGGCCCGTTAACATTTCATGCGATCCGCGAAGCACTATATAAATTACTTTAATTATGTATTAATAATAATATAATCTCTATTTGCAATAAAAATTTTAAATTGGTTTAGCGATTCGCAATCCAAAATTAACACAGTTATAAAAAATGCAGATTGTCTATAACATGCGTATGTTTACCAGGACTGATGTTTATTATCTACCTGCAACTGTTTGATAGACACTGCATATTTACTGGTTCTAAAAATATATCGTTTCACAATCAGTATATATCAGGGCTATCCAACATGCGGCCCGCGACCTCAATTTTTGTGGCGCGCTGAACGGTCCGTTAAATGATAAATTACTCTCAAATACGAAATATGCACAATTCTTACATTAACCAGAAAATACAAATAAACGAAATGAAAAAATACGAAACTTAAAAATGCTAATGCGCCCCTCCAAACCGCTTTTTTTTAAGCGGCCCTTGGGGCATTTTCAGTTCGACAACCCTGATATAGATGCGACGCTCGTGGTATACACATAACTGAATGGAAAATTATTTAATGTGACCCGCGGTGAAATTTTCATACGTAATGTGGCCCGACAGCAAAATGATTTGCCCACCTCTGCTCTAGGCAAAAAATATTACTGCTATTAGTCGGGTTTGGCTTAGCAGGTCTCGTTAAGTCTTGCATAGGTTAGTCTTGTTGCTATTTTTGGTACGACCAAGAGGTGGTTGGTCCTGTTTCTTGTCGCCAACCGAACCTGTTGATCCAAAATTATTAACTTTTCATAGTTAGATCTTTTCACAGTTATATCTTTGAGTTCATATTTCTTTCCGAGTGATTTTTTCCACGTAATTTGCAGTCTCAACAAAACAATTTCCATATTTATAATGAATTTTTGACAATCGTCACCCGCTCCTCCTGTTGTTTAGCACTTCATATTTACTACACACAAAGTAAATTTACATTTCTTTTAGACCACCCTACTTAGGAAAATAAATATTGGTTATGGGAAATTGAGAAACTAAAATCACCTTTCATAACTTATAACATAACTAAATAAATATACATATTTTCTTATTTGTCTCATGTATCTAATTGAAAGAATACGTGTTCATAAATGTGATGCTTTTTAAATGATAATTTTTCTCTCACAGAAAGATTGTACCATAAATTTATACAAGAATTCATGTTAAAATTACTGTGGACGAAAACACTTCAAGCACAATTAAATAATGTGCAGTGAGCGCAAAAAAGAGAACGCAATTAAATAATGTGTAACGAGCTTTTTAAAATCTTTATGACAGCTATTTTTTTTTATCCCTCACCTTTTTCTTTGTTTGTTGTATTGGCACAACCGCAACAAATATATTATTTTATTTCGCTGAACAATATACGATCCTAATATTGAGAATGTTAAATATAACTAAATTATAGGGATATGTAGGGATATGAAATATAAATATAATAGATTTCAAAATTCATAAAACCGATTGTTCATTCTGCTGTTAACATATTTTAAACATTTACATCATTTAAATAAATTATTAAAATCATGCATCACTAAAACTGTTCCTGGTATACAATATTATACAAGCAATATTATCTTACGCAAAGAAACCGATTCACCGTTTATATCATATTATAGTCATTGGTGTCGTTCTCTCCTTTCATTGTGATGTCTCTATTTCTGTTATTTGAGTTCTATTTTGTAGATAGTGTGTAAATCGATCTAGAGCAACACCCCTAATTGCGTAACTGTATGCTTTTTTATTAGAAAAGCATGGTCCCCTGTATCATATGGCTTTGCGAGATCCAGAAGTATTCCGCATGGAATGTAATGTTCTTATAGATCATGGGTGGGCCTGTCTTTCTGCCTGTCTTTCATATTTTTGCCTGTCAGGCCACCTTGTGCATGAAAATTAGATCGCGGGCCGCCTTAATTTTGTTTTATATTTTAATAATCTATATGTCTGTCAAATAGTAACAGGCAAATAATAATATAAACATCTGGCCTGGTAAACATAATAAGCATATCATAAACGAATTAAGATCATTCTTCAGATCTTCATCTATACATAGTACCTACAATGTATAGATAAATTTGTAATTGCTCTCTCAATAAATGACAATATTTTGGCAAGATATGATCAAAATACCAATTTAATTTTTGTTTTGCTTTTATTCTCCTTTATTTCTTTCGCCCAACTTTGGGGTACATGAAATCAATATTTTTATACTGCTTTGAGCTTTCCTTTTAGCCCGGTATTCTTCTATATTCTTCTGTAAGCTCTTGCTTCCCTTTCTTCGGAAGATATGTGGATCGTACGGTTTTGTTTCATTTTAACTTGGAACCGTTGCCGTGAACCGTGTCTATAATTTAGTGTTCTAAGAGGTCTTTCTCACTTACCTTAAGCCAAAGAGGTTTTTTTTTTATTAGAAAGTTGTCGAAGATCTTTTTCGTAAGTCGGCGGAGTAGTCATTCATTCGGAGCAGATAAGGAAAGGGAGATCCAGTCTGGAACAAATTATCAACCTTAACATATCATGAACTACCAAAAATAACAGACTAAATCGTATTTTATAACTTTCATTGACTTCCAAAAGGCATGCGACTCTATAGATAGGGAATCCTTATTCTCGGTCCTGAAAGAACTAGACCTCTATAACAAAACTACAAACCTAATCAGAGAAACACTAAGTAATACATTGTCCAAAATTAAATTCATTGGGGAACTCTCCAACCCTTTTGACTTTCTCCACTGCTATTTAACTGTGGCCTAGAAAAAGTAGTCAGAGTCTGGAATGTGAAGGCACGCCGTGGAATCAGAATAGGAACTAAAAGCACAGACATTAAGGTCAACGGTTTAGCTTTTGTTGATGACAAGGCTTTACTAGCTGAGACATGGGAAGAAGCCAAGGCACAGATCCTCGAAATCCAAAGGCAAACGTCAAAAATGGGTCTCAAAGTCTCAGTTCAAAAGATCAAAATAATGACGAACATAACAAACGCACCAAAAATGCTTCAAGTGGGCAACCAATACATAGAGATCGTCAAAGAATTCAAATATCTTGGGGAATGGATCAGCTGAAATGCGCTAGAGAAAATGGCAATGGAGGCTTGGAGAAATAAAGTTGAATTGGCCCTCCAATTTACGAAGGACATTTATAACAAGAAGTCTCTGTCTCTTGGAATACCACGATACGACATTATAAGACGGTGAATAAACCAGAAGCCTTATATGCAGCGAATACATTATCTCTCATCATCCAGGGACCGCTTGAAAGGCTGGAGGTCAAGGAAAGAAATATATTACGCAAAATCTTAGGCCCTAAATTTCATAACAACAAATTAATCCATGTCAGGAACGAAACTCTACCAATGGACTGAGGATATTGTCAAATCAATCTGGAGAATTGATCTTTATGGGCAACTTCTCCGATGACCTTTTCCAAAGAACCAGCAATGTGTAAAGTCCTAATACACAATAAATCAATGGAACAGGTGATGAGCTTCCGTTACCTAGGAGCGGACACATCAAGTAGCAACAACCTGATAAACGACATAAAATCACGGGATCAACAATGCATATCAACAAAGCCGCTAAAATTTCAGGATGCCTGAGAGATATCATCTGGAAAAACAACCACCTGTGTTAGACCGGTACTAACCTATGGTATTGAAACGAGAGCTGACACGAATAAGACAAGAAGCATCATAATGTCTTATCATGGTATTCCAAGAAAGAGACTTATAAATTTCCTTTGTAAATTGGAATGCCAATTCAACTTCTCCTAGACCATTCCAGCTGGAATGGATAGCGCATTCCAGCTTATCCATTCCCCAAGATATTTGATTTCTTTGACGATGTCTATGTATTGGTTGCCTACTTGAAGCTTTTTTTGTGCGTTTTTTATGTTCCTCAAATGTTCATCATATTAAGGCTTGCCTATGAAGTTCGGGGATCTGTTCCTTGGCTTCTTCCATGTCTCAGCTAGTAAGGCCATGTCATTAACAAAAACTACGCTATTGACCTTAATGCCTTAGTTTTTCGTTCCTATTCTGATTCCACGGTGGGTCTTTACATTCCACTCTCTGACAATATTTTCTGGGGCACAGTTAAATAGCGGTGGAGAAAGTCCATCTCATTGCCGTACACCTTTCTTAATCTTAAAAGGGGTGAAGAGTACCCCAATGAATTTAACTTTGAAGAATGTATTTGTTACTGTTTCTCTGATTAGGTTTGTAGTTTTGTTATCGAGGTCTAGTTCTTTCAGGACCGAGAATAAGTATTCACTATCTATGGAGTCGTATGCCTTTTGGAAGTCAATGAAAGTGATAAAAAACGATTTATTCCGTGATTTTTTGCAGTTCATGATATGTTTGAGGTTGATAATTTGTTCCAGACAGGATCTGCCTTTACTGAAACCCGCTTGGTATTCCCCAAGTTGCTGGTCTAGTTGAAGTTCTGCCCTGTATAATAGGACTATAGAGAATATCTTGTATGTTACATCATGGAGAGATATCCCTCTGTAGTAGTTAGGGTCTGTTTTCGATCCTTTCTTATGAAGTTGATGTATAAGGGCTGTATCAACTGATCTTTTCACAGTAATTTCTTTTGGTGCTTTTCTCTTTCCAAATGATTTTTTCCACAATTTGCACCGTCTCGACAAAACAATATCGGTATTTATTTTGAAAATTTGACAATGACCCGCTCCTCTGTCGTATATTACTTCATGTTACTTCATATTTATTATACACAACAAAAATTTTTAAAGTAAATTGTGTGTACAGGTGTAAATTTACATTTCTTTTGGGATACCCTACTCAAGAAAAATTAATATTGGTTAAAGGAAATTGAGAAACTAACATTACCTTATTATGTTATCTAATCTCCAACGATTAAATAAGTTATTTAATCGTATTTGCTGTATTATAATGCTCTATTGTTGTCGCATAAATGTGATGCTATGCAAATGATTTTTCTCTCACAGAAATATTGTTCCATAAATTTACACAAGAATTGATGTTAAAATTACTGTGGACGAAAAAACTTCAAGCACAATTAAATAATGTGCAGGGAGCGTTTTAAAAATTTTATGAACGCTATTTTTTTATCCCTCCAACTTTTTCTTTGTTTGTTGTGTTGGCACATCCGTAAAAAATATATTATTTTATTTCGCTGAACAATATACGATTCTAATAATGTAAATGTTAACTAAATTGCAGGGATATGTAGGGATATGAAATATAAATATAATAGCTTACAAAATCCATAAAACTGATTGTTTCTTCTGTTGTTAACATCCTAATTCATTTAAAATCATGCATAACTAAAACTGTTCCTGGTAAAGAATATTATACAAGCAATATTTTCTTACGAGAGAAGCCGGTTCACTGTTCGTATCATTCCTTGTTTTCGATTTTCTTTCCTCAATCAACAACGAAGAGGCAATCGAAACAGCAACACAAACTCTTTTTGTTAATTGTTTGCTAAAAAGGTTACCTATTTTTTATTTTGTTTCTCTCTGTGAACATTTTTTAGAACCCGAAGTCACTATAAAGACGAAAAACAATCAGCGGCAACAGCAGGAGCAATACGACCAGCTCCTGGAGCGTTTAAGTGTCGCCGATTTTTTGTATACGGAATATTCCCTCGAGGAAGTTATCTACCAGTTGGCTAAAGTAATGTTCACGCAAAGCTTAACGAGGGGTAGCACTGAAGCTCAACAAGCCCTCCAGAAATTTACCACCTTTTTAGAAAATGAAGCAGATCAAGGTCACATATCCAGAGCTCTTGAGAAAAAAGTTTTAGGTAAATATTCATTTTTTGTAAGAATAAATACACGGTTTCCAGTCTTTCTTAGTGTATTCTCAGCTATTGTAAATTAAAACTTTTAATGACTAATATCGTGATTAGATATCGTGATTACACATCTGTTTTATGCATTCTTGTCTTTCTTTATAATTTCAACTATTTTTATTTCTTTCAAAAAGTTTGAGTAAAATTAATGGTCGTATTGGGGATATAACACTATCAATTATTTCAATAAATCCCCATTTATAAATGGAAACGATTGAAATGCTAAATGGTTTTTCCGTGTTCCTTTTTCAGATGTCTTAATTGCCTCTTTGAGTGACACGCTAAACGATCATCCCGAATTAGCTGGTACTTCGCATATCCACGAAGGCCAAAATATTTTACGACAAGTCCTTCAGATGACACCAGAAGACAAGGTAAACGTGCAAGCAGTAGAACCCTACAAAGAACAAAGTAGAAATGGGATGCATTTACGAAACCCAGTCGATATCCATTTAAAGGATAAAACTCGCGTACGTATTGGTCTTGGCAAGTACAAAACAATACGTTAAGGATCATGGATGAAAAGGGTTTATCTATAGTCATTTAAAAAATCACTTTATGTTATACAAATATCAGTTAACTTCGTTTTCTTTTTAAAACTAATTTTCACATTATTAGATCTGGGTTTTATTCTAGAAGCCTTTTTTACCTTAGGATGTAAAAAAAAATTATGACAAAATTATTTATGTACAAGAATTTAAGGAAAACTAAGAAAAAATTGTTAGTTATGTAAGGATGAAAAAAGTATATTATATAAATAAATAAAATTAAAAGATTATAGAGTTGATGTTAATTATTATGGGATTATATATGGAATATACGTAAAGAAATAATAATGATTTATTTCCTCTTTTTATTATTTCATTTGTTTTATAGCTTCTCGCATAATTTATTATTTACATTTCCGCATAATATTTATTCCAAAATGAAATATACATTTATTAAATCATTTCACATCGTTTAATATTCAAAGAAACGAAGCTAGACTTTGGGACATATTCAGCCCTTTTTTTGATAAAATTTTTAAAAGTTTTTTATTTAACTATTTATTAGAATAAAGATAGAGCCAGTAAAGAAAAATAACAGTGCACAACTACGTAGCCGCTTAACAATTGACGACTGGGATGCACATCAGGCACATTGCCATTTAACGCGCAGGCGTTCATCTGTTCTACAGCCTCTCATGGAGGCCTTTTGTCAAAATATCGGTGACCATGTCTTCAGTGCATCTATATTGAACCATGATTTGTTTGGCAGCAATCTTCTCTCGTGCGAAGTGGTAGCGGACTTCTATATGTTTAGTATGTTCGTGGTAGCTGGCATTTCCTGAAAAAATAATCGCACTTTCATTATCGCAGTAAAGGGTTATAGGTGTACATTTAAGTTCGGGTGGTAAGGTAAGATTGTAGTTTTGTTGGTGACGGCTTGTTCTGCGACCTTCGTAGATCTATTGTACCCAACCCTCTTCCTCTAAATGTTGGTATACCATGTTTTTTAAAACAATGTTATTTTTATGGTTTTTGTTGAGTGCAACGAAGGTGGACTGAGAGCTATTAAATAACTGACAAATTTCACATGAGATTTGAGTTGTCGGAAAGGTTGAATATATTTATATATTCAGACTGTGTTCCGACTGTTTTAAGATTGAGTGATAATAAGGTAACAAAATAACTTTATTTTATCTACTGAGATCACAATAATTAGGTATTTGAGCATGATAACCAGTCTCATTATTATTTTTATGACAGACATCATGTTGAATCTGTCTAATGAATGGCACAATTATCACTAGTATACATTAGTATAAAAAAAATTTTGGTTTAAAAAAAAGGATCGAAGAATCGACTTTTCTGTCAATTAATAATCATGAAGACCAGACAAGTATTTTCCTAGAACTCCTTCTCTTTCAAATGACTTCACAATTTACTTTTTTAGTATTTTTTTCAAAATCGTTATCTTTTAGTAAGTATGTATGGTAGAAGACGTCGCTTTTTGCTGGATTTGTAATTGTAATTTTTCCTGTTAAGTCAAATATTTTTTCAGTGGTTCTCTACTAATCTCTACTATTTATTCCAAACTTTTGATAACGGAATCAAAACTTTGCAATTTGTAAAGCCTCCACACAGTGCAGTTATATCTGTAAATTTCGCACAGTTTTTGTGACATCGTCATGGAGGAGGTACTACTCTGGTCAATTTTGACATGCTTTGTTGTTGAGAAACTGTTTACCATAATCTTAATGAAATTCAATTTGATCTATTTTTAGAAACAAAATTTAAAAAATGGTTTTAAAACCAAATAAAATTAAATTGTTGGTTAACATAGATATATAATTTATTAATAATAATATAAGTTGCTCTTTACAGAGCAACTTTTGGTGGTGATAGGTGCTATGATACACCGTAGAATAATGTATCACTCACGATTTGCTGAAGAATTTATTTACATGAACGATATATATATATATATATATATATATATATATATATATATATACAAAGTACAAGAGATACAAACACTGTTGAGGGAATGAGTGGAGCTGGACTCTCTGAACTGGACTCTACTGGTCTGAGTCTGGTTGACTGGGTCCACTGGCTAAACCGATGTGACTGAGTCCACTGGCTGGACTGGTGTCTGAGTCCACTGGCTGGACAGAACTGAACTCATTGGTCGGTTGCGCATGACTGTTGAACTAAACTGACTTCGACTTGCTGTCTTACTTGACTGTGTTGTTTATACGGGGTCCAGGTATTAATGATATGTCCTGGTATACTGCTCCCTCATCTGGGGGTGATTATTTTTCTATACTCGGCTATTTGCCGCTTTGGTGATTACCGATTCTCGGGAAAAACATCTTGTCGTAATTTCCCCGGGGATTACACCAGTGTACAAAAATATTGTACAAAAACAGTGTACAAAATGTTTTCGGAAATTCGTCCGAAAATATTTGGGTAATCACCGTAACCTTTGTAAAACTAAAAATACAAATATTTCTTTATCTGCTAGAGGATTTACATTACCGACCTTAATAAAATATTTTCAAAAATTGTCCGAAAATATTTGGGTTATTATTGTAATGTCGTAAACTAAGAAATAAAAATGGACCGGCTCGTTGCCGCTACATCACCCCCTTGCCAGTGATAACGCTATGTAGAGTTTGTTGCTGTTAGAAGGCGTCCTGGTAGAAGGTTGAGTTTGTCATCGTCGTCGCTGTTGCCGTGTTTGTTCGTATACGTCTGGTAGACGGTTGAAGTCGTTACTGGAGACGTTATTTGTTATTGCCGGCTTCCTGGTAGAAGGTTCAATTCGTCATTTTCGTCGCTGTTATGGAGTTTGTTCGTGGACGTCTGGTAGACGGTTGAAGTCGTTACCGTAGAAGTTGTTTTCGCGCCAATTTTAATAAATCTAAATTTTAATTCGAAATTTAAATCGACTTCGGCATCGATTAAAAGAACGGGAAAGGTGTATCGACCTGGGCCAAAATCTCGCGATTTATTAATTACGACGCGAATTTATATATTGGAAGCGAAAAGAAACTGGTTGAAGCGCAAACCCGGGGCGATCGACAAGTGCACGCAGCTAAATTTAATAGTTTCAAGTTAATAAGGAAGTGTAATCACGAGCCAATTGGCTGCAGCGACCACAAGCGTCTGGAAGACAACATTTTTCAGGGAATCCCTCCACCTATTATCCTTATTTCCTCCCTTGAAATAGGCGCCGGAAGGATGGTCCACACGGGGCGGAGACGCGAGCAACCCTAAAAGGTAAGTGATCAAACCCGCCCAGTTTAAAATTTGATTATCGTGAGACACGGTCCAAACATTGGTCCTTCGAACCGGATCGGGGTCAGTTAGTTGAAGACGTCCATGTGCTCGGTTGCTGTTGGATTCACCATTTTGTTTCCGGTCTCGACGGAAACACTAAAAGCATACTCCATTACTAACGTTATTAAATTTTTGTCTGGATATCCAGCTGTCGTCGGAATAACTAGTTAGTTATCTGGTTATTCAATTTTGTTGTTTATTAATTTTGTCTGGATATCCAGCTTTTGTCGGAACAACCAGTTAGTTATATGGTTATTCAATTTGGTTGATTATTAATTTTGTTTGAATATCCCGCTTTAGTCGGAAAAAATAGTTAGTTATCTGGTTATTCAATTTCGTTGATTATAAATTTTTGTCTGGATATCCAGCTTTCGTCGGAATAACTAGTTAGTTATCTGATTATTCATGATTTAATTATTAATTTTATCTGGATATCCAGCGTTTGTTGAAATAAGCAGTCTGTTTATCCGGTTTTCGTGTGATTATTCATTTTTTGGCTTGATGTCCAGTTTTCGTTTTGGAATATTCGATTTGTGAATAGTCGATTCTGTATGAGTCTATAGTTTTTCTTTTAAATCATCAATTTTGGTTTGATTATTCAATCCTTCGTCATTATTTTGCCATGTGAAATTATTCGGGAACCAGATGATGAAATAGTTTGTCTGGTTGCATTATTCTGTGTAGTATGTTGAGACACAGATCAAAGGCCGCCTCGTATTAAGTTTGTGCCGATAAGCTTTCTCTGTGTCCGGCATGATTTACTCGTTGTAAGTTTAAGAATTTTGTGATATTAAATCCTTGGACGAGACCACTAGGACGGTCAAATTGAATTTGCTTGGCTTTCACTGTTCATCCGATCAATAATTGTCATCGGTTTGCACGGACACCACTCTTGGTCTTATTGTAAGGCTCCTTATCATCGCCTTGGGACCTTTTTCTCATCATCGCGTATCCACTCCTAGATTCAAGCCGAGCTTCCGTCGGTGTCTTTCCGTTATAGTTCCCGTCAGAAGATCCCCGGTGTGTTTCTACTTTATTTATATATGTTGTGGCAGTTCCAGGACTCTTTCCATCATGATACCTATCTGATGGCTCCGCCTCCCGCGCTCGCTAGTGCACCATCATCACCCTCTGCTCCATTGAGTTTTCTTATGGAGTAAATAAGAACGGCCCTACAACTCGGTTTTATTGGGGGTAGGGTACTGCAATCGGCAGTTTCCATGTAATTTTCCATTGGCTTGCAGCAAGTAGGCTTATGTTTATTGTGTGCGTAATCGTTTGGCACCGGCAGATCCAATGTTACTGAATATTTACGTTTGTATTCGCGCCCTCCCAGTCTGAATCGATTATTGTCGGAACACAGTCTTCGTCGTTGTTGGTTTATTGGAACACTCTGTATCCGAGCGGGGCGCCACCCTACCCTAACCATGGCCAGCGCATCGTATAAGACGTTGGGAATTAGGTGATAGTAACACTTTTTACACCTTGTGTGTTTGTTTCAGAATTTTGATGCATGAGTGTCTTGCTTCGCTTGAACTTGTCGAAAGAACAGTCCTTGGAATATTTCCTTGGCTTAAGTACCTTGTCGTTGATGAGTACCTCCTTGGCACCCGCGGCTCCTAGATCTGAATCCACATATGTTGCAAAGTCTGGTGTTGCAGGGTTATTGTTAGCGGTAGGCTATAACTGCACCCCCCTTGACATGCGTAGCGCTTGAGCTTTCCTCTGACCTCGCGGTTCCTAGTCTGATCCAATAAATTTATGTTGTGTCGTGATATTTAGACATACCTCACCGTCTTACAATCGGTGAATAGCTAAGTAGAGGCCTGGATCCCGTCTTGCGATATAGCATGGTTTGAGGTTACTGGTCTATTTATTTGCTCTGTTTCAGATTTAGATGGATAGTGCCGTTTTAAAGGATTTAGCTATAGCATTCTATTATTGTTCGTATGTTCTTTGATCTTTGTTGAGATCATTTTGTACAAGGCCAAACAGTTTGTTATTGTGCTTGTTTGCTTTGGTCTTTGTTGCGACCACTTGTACTCGTGACATAAGCTCACTCGGGACGTAATTCATTGGTCTAGTGAGCGCAAAGTCTCATATGATTTTCGTTTCTCGGCGTGTGAGGTTGAGTGTCTTTGTTTCGTTCACCTCCCTGCCCGCGATCATTATTCTGAATCCGATAAATAAAAGATGTTGTCCGTGTAATCGCATCTCCGCTGTTATCGTTGTTAACAACTTAACTTTAAGAAAATACAGTAACAGTAATGCACCAATTTACTTTCTAAAATTGGGGGTGAACCTCCAAAACCCCCCTCCTGGCTACGCCCATGTTGTACACTGAGATGTACATTTTACCAGATGGTCTTGGTAAAATAAATGGAAAATGGCTTACAATTACAGAAGCAAATAAAGAAATTATACATTGCTAATTAAAGTTATAATTTATTAAGTTTTATTTTAGTTTATTAAAGTTTACTTAAGATTAGATTAAAGCACGTAAAATTCAAGGCACTGTTTCTACGTACGTGCCCAAAATATTTAAGTATTCGTCGATTGATAATGATTAATAGTCTTATGTCAATGTCGAGTTCTTTAGTATAGATACTAGTACATGTGGATCGAATTTTTCAGAATGGATTAGTTTTTGTGGAAGGAAAAGTTGAAAAGAATGGTAAAGTTGCTAAAGGTGGAATAATTGATGAGGGTGGAATTGTATAACGAGTTTTCAGGTGCGCGACATTTGTGGCGCTTCCAGCGCCATATGATATATGTGGAACGTGAAGTTGTATATGAAAGTCTAAGCATAATCGCAAGATGCGCGATTCTTGTGGCACTTTCAGCATCAGCTTAAATTGTATGAGTGTGTGCACAATAATGGATGTATTGCTAATAATTCATTCGTCTCAAATGATTTTAATGTTGTCACGTTTCTAAATAATATAATCAAACACTTTTGAAATGAACTTAATCATATACTCTTGCCATTTGTCTAAAATCAAAGTTACTATAATTAAAGGAGTGATATTAGAAATGAAAAGCTCCCAACGTTCATAAAGAAAGTTACTATATCTAACGATGTGATGTTAGTTACTAGGGCTTACACGGACGAAAAAAAAATCAGCTGTGGTGTAAAAGTTACTAAAAATCTCACTAAAAATGTCATAACCTTTAAAGTAAATAAGTGACATTGATGTTGTTATCATTGACGTTCAACATAACCAACATATATTGCTTTTATCAAGTTGGTGACTTGTGTTGTTGAGTTACCAACATACTCAGACATAATCTCAACAATTGTTTGACAAATAACATAACCAAGACAAAAAAGTCAGCCGTTTCGACAAAGTCTTTTTTTCGTCAAAGTTGTTAGCATTAGTTAATAAAGTAAAATAAACTTAATCATATATAGTAACTTCCTTTCATAAAAGTTGGCAACTCTTGATTTGAAATATCACTCCTCCAATTACAGTAAGTTTGATTTTAGACAATTAGCAACACTTAGCAAAATTATGTTACTAAAAGTCTCACCACAAAAATTCATAACCAATAAATTGCTCAACTGACGTTGATGTCAACTTTGACATGATTTTTATGTATTTCTATATTTAAAAAATCCAGTGTCAAGGTCCATGTCCAATCGACCATGATAATTACAAAATGGTCAAATCGCTTCAATAGAAATATTTATGATCTTAATAGATTATAGTTTTTATTATATCTATTACAGTTTTCAAGTTGTTGCTATTTCAATCTAGTAGTATCAGTTCTGGTTTGACTTCGAGGGATGCATATGTGGTCTGGATTTATATGGCGCTTTGCGACATGTAACCTAATATCCTAGCCTATGTTAAACCAATAGTCAACTTTACAGCTTTGTCTTATTTTTGATCTCTTGGGTCCGCTACCGCTACCGCTTGTAGTTTGTCTCAATTTTTCTGCCGCTTTGGGTTATGCAACCAAACCTAAGTTTGGCTAACAGACTTTGCCACTTTAGCTTACTTTAGATCGAGGTGTCCTAATCTTACCTTGGTTTAACCACACCTCTTGCTACTTTACTTTATTATGGAAGGATAAAAATTGCTCACATTTTAGAAAAAAAATCTGCTTTATCGAGCAGTGTTATACGCAAGTTTTGTAGGGCTCAGAAAAAGCTTTGAAAAATTTCAATATATAGTTTTTTAATTAAATCCTGCGGCAATCTGCGGGTATCTTTGACGACGATAGCCGTCAAAGATACCCAAACGAAAATAGAAAATGTATAATCTATATAGAACTGAAAGATTTTTTAATGTTCCACTTAAACTTTTCAAGCTATAGTCATTTGATAAAAAATATGGTATGCGACTGTTCCTACATAGTATACTTACTTACTCTGAATTAAAAAATTAACTACATTTTTAGCACTAATTGCGTGTAATTAGTTGTAAAACCAAAGTAAATTTTTTAATTCAAAGTATTGTTATTAGAATTTATTACTCACTATAATGGTATGAATTTGAGGGCAGAAGTCTGAGGCCAGAATCGAGAACATGTCAAAATATCAATTTCTATAGGAAAATGTATGGTCTATATAGAACTGAACGATTTTTTTTTAAATCTGTTACAGTTATCAACCTATAGATAATTGAATTTCTTGTTTTCTCGCCGCCAAATAAAATATTTTGCAAAATTGACAAAGTGATTTCATAGAAATATGCCCTGTATACAAATGTGTACAATTTTATTGTCTTGTAAAGGCTATTTTTTTAAAGAAATCAAACCTATCAATTACGAATTTTTTCCAAAACCGAACGCGGAAATTTCAAAATACTCAAAAAATGGCGAGAAAATGCATTAAACCTCAAAGGATTCCAACGAATTTTTTACTGTACATGGATACCTATAAAAAGTACACTCAGACGAAAATTCAATGTTCAGCTGCCATCTGGAATGACGCGGGAAATTATTTTAGTTTTAGAGGATTTTGGCAAATATCTCTGCAGAGTCTCGAAACAGAAAATATGGATTTGGTGCACCGTATGTGGAATTGTGGTATCTACAAATAAGTATTCTTTGCAAATTTATGCAAGTCTTTTAGTTTTGTCACAAATATGAAAAATGTGAAAAGTGATATTTTTTCAATGGATACCATCTTTGAATTTGGTTTTACATTTTGCATGGGTAAAATGAAGAATGAATTCAGAGTTGAATGAAAAAAATCCCATGACCAAACAATTAACAGCGGAGCGATTAAATTAATGCGTTTTATAGATCTGTGTTAAAATTATTTCTTGCAAACCCAAGGACCTGAGGAATATGATTTTTCCAAGATGAAGCAGAAAAGTAGACGACATTTTTTAACGCTCGTCATGTCGAGGCGATCAGCCGCAAAAAGTTTATGCAGCACATTTAAATAGGCCTCAATGATCACTTTTCGATTTAAAAAAAAAATCCGGATGAATTTCGAAATGGCTGTTGCTTCAGCCGTCAAGTGGTGAACTGACCGTTTTTCAACAATAACTCTTTTGTTATACACACTAGGAAGTCGCGGAATACACCTTTAGATTCCAAATTAAATGTGTCATTTTTAACTATTCTCGTAGAAAACTCAATTTTCACGCAATTTTCACCGTTTGGAAAGTGGATTTTAAATTACCAGATGACCCAAATATTTACATCGTCCCCCATCTTTAATTATCCGAATTTCAAGAATCTCCCATCAGAAATTTGTAAAACAATAGTTTTCTTTTATAAAATCGGTAAAAACTCTAATAAAATATGGCCGAGCTTACTTTTACTCACGTAAAAGTCTGAATTTGCAAAAATATTCAATTGTTTCTAATGCTGAATTTTCCAACTTAACAAATCTGAGAAATAAAATTTTACTGGACACCATTCACCCCGGAAAATGGAAGGAAACTTTTGTGTGGCGAAGTTGATTATGAAACCGTTGCTAGCCACCCCGAATCCTGGCAAATGAGTTGCAATTTAAAAAAAAAACCGCTAAAACGGTCTGCAATGAAATGATTAAATTTGCTCCGCTGGCAGAGGAAAGTTTACTCTATCGATTCATGCTAGAAGAATTTCTTAGAAATGTAGGAAGGGGGAACTAGGGAAATGAAAAAACGCAAATGTTTGAAAATCAAGTAAACAGTTGGAGGGAGATTTTAAACGTCGGCCATTCAAATGTCTGGACAGAAGAAGCAGAAAATATATGCCACATATTTTGATAGAACTTTATGAGTTGTATTCGAATTTGAATCGAAAATGCCGATAAATATTGAAATGGCTGTTCCTTCCGCAGTGAAATGGAAAAACTCACAGTTTTTCGCCAATAACTCTGTTGCTATACATCCAAGGAAGACGCCTGTTGTATCTAAATTTGGAATAAAAAGTCCAACTAAAGTTGGAATCTAAATTGAATCTAAAAACTCAATTATTCATTACAATTATTCTTGAAAAAAAGTTGAAAAATAAATTTTAGAATTCGAATGTAAATGGAAGTAAAAGTAGAATCTTCGTTTTCTTGTAGAAATTTGCGACAAATTGCGAATGTTGACGTTGCTAATCAAGAGCCAGAGTCGAGTTTAAATCTGCAATTTAAAGAATTCTAAAAATCTCTTTAGAAAAAAAAAAAAAAAAGAAATTTGATTTGAATTTCAACCTAACAGTGAGCGAAAAATCAGAATTTTGATTTAAATTATTTTTTTAAATTTTATCTTCTCATAAGCACACGAGTAATCATAAACTTCAACAATGACATTTGCGAACCTGAGCGAAAATAGTGTCAAAATGATCAGCTGTAAGTGTAAATTGGCGATTCAGCGGCAAGCAAGAGAAATGAGAAATTCAAACACCATACTCTTGGCCTTTTCGACGGGCATGCACTCATAACACAATGTAAAATTTCCTTTTCGCGTTTCTGTTTCAAGAGGTGAAAAAAAGTGACTTTGCGAATTAGGGCCTGCGGTACTTTCCCGGAGGTATAATGTGCCGAGAAAGGTGTCGTTCGAAAGACGTGGGTCTATAATCCCTGAAAAGAGCAATGCAATTCTAAAACAATTCACCGAATATTGAAGGTTTCAATTTGCTCAATTTCGAAAAATTTGTTTCGAGTTTGGACGGGCGTCGGGACCCCCAATGCGCCGTTCCTCTCTCCTATAGACCCTTTCATTCTCTAGAAACCGCTACCGCGATGCCCTGCTCTTAAAATTAGCAAATCCCGGTGGATTCGCGCGTACGTCTGCTAAACATGGTTTTTCGGTCGTCCCGGCGCCATCCGATGCGCAATCGCATTTAAACTCCAAAACAAGGCAATATGCTGAATCGATTGGTGCCGGTCCTGTCTCGATCGGATTTTTGGGTATCCCAGGAGAGGGATCCCCGCAAATTAGATGAAAAAACACCGCGTTTTTTCGATTTTTTTTGTGTTAAAATTGACCCAGAGCGGGAATAGGTTGCCGCAGGTCCTATATTCTTCCACTGTCCGTTGCGGGTAAACATCTCGCATTGAACGAACCGGTGTAGAGACACGGCGCTTTTCAATCAAGAGAACGGCGTCCAAAGCTTACATTTTCCGCCGTACCGGGTGAACCGACGGTCACGTACTTTTCCACATGACGTCAAAAAACGTGAAATCGACGCGGCAAGAGGACGCAGTAAAAAAATCGAACTTTGAACCAAAATTGCTCCTCAAAGGTGCTAGAAACGATTTCCTGTTTTTGGCACATGGAGGACGTCGTGTGAGATTTGTGAGCGGCAAACAGACACGGGTCGAAGGCCCGTTCAATTTTACAACAGAAAATGACAATTTCCCGTTTCGACGCGCAAGAGGAACAGAGTTTTTGAAGAAAAAGTTAAAAATTTAAAACGCACCGCCCGCTGCGGGGGCGGAGCTTCATAAAACTCGTCTAAAAAATCTAATATTTTTATCAAATCACCGGCAAAAAATAACCGGCAAAAAGACGTAAACCGCATGTTTACACAATTTTGCGTAATTTTGAAAAATTGACATTTTTGACCCCCTTTTAGTTCAGGGAAGGCGCCTTACTCGATTAGTATATTGTAATAATAATAATAATAACATTCGTTCTATGCGCTGTCGAAGGGATCCTCAGTAGCTTTTTCCACGATCATATCTCGAAAGAGTCTATTTTCTGTCATTCTACTGCGTTCAGAGTCCATGCCTCGGCTCCGTATCAACGTAACACCATTACGTAGACGAGCCTTCGTTTTGTTTCTTTCGTGATGTGGTCATCTTTACACACTTTGGTTAGTTTCGTCATGGCTGTTTTCGCATTGGCTGTTATGCGTTTTCTAATTTCTGTGGACGTATTGCCCTCACTATTTAGGCAGGAGCCTAGATAAATTATGTTGTCATTGACGTTTTCTACGTTCATTATATTGGGTGGATTTTCTCTCCTGTTGCCACGATCTACTACCATTAGCTTTGTTTTTTAGCGATTTAGCTCAAAATTTGAGTGAGTATAGATTTTTTTTTTATTTGGGTTCTTTCAAGTACTGAGATTGCCCCTGTAAAAAATTTTCTTGAAAATGCCGATATAACGCTTTCAAGGGAGCGCCGCCAGCTGCATCGAGCCTGCGGAAGAAGAGCGGCCGGACTTTGCCGCTCCAAATTTGGAGTGAATATTTTCACAAAATCTCAACAGATTCTAATCCTCAACATCATCTGTGTAATGAGACCTGGTCCTATATGAGGCCCAGCAAAACGGGACTACTCATATTCACAAACCTGCGCTAGATACGATTGTACCAGAAGAACAGCTCTTAAAAAGATATCTTCGCAAGAACTCTCAAAACAACAATGAAAGGTTTAATGCCACCATTTGACAGTTTGTCCCGAAACATCTGTTCAACAGGAAACAAATTGTCGGTATTTCTGCCAGGTTAGCAGCTTCCATTTTCAACGAGGGCTTCACGACAGTGCTACAAGTTATGAATTGACGTCGGTCAACATGCCGTGGATTATGCAACGAGGTGAGATGCGGAGTGCAGATCAAATGCTGATCGCTGACCGATAGAGTTCTTGACCGATTTGCAAAAACATTGGCGAGTTTTGTTCACAGTATGAACAGTTTTCCATTGACGGATGGAAATTTTGATACATTTTTTTCGCCATTCAGTGACTGTTTTTCTCTCGAAATTTTCGAGCCTTATCTCTTTTCGTAGATGAGCCATTTCTATAAAATCAATTTGTTTTTAATTTCCATCCGTCAATTCCGTCAAAACAATCTATGAGATTCCGGAAACCACTGATCGTGCGCAACCATATAGAGACTTTTTTTTATTGTCTCCCGATATACAGACAGCTCTCATATGCGCGAGGAGCGCGCGCGTCCGAAGAAATGAACATATTTTGACCATATGTCTATTTTTCCCGATGCGCGCGGATATGTAAATAAAATTTTAAAAAAACAATTCTATATCTGCATTCCTCTTCTTTTTACACCTGTTCAAAAATGTAATATTTTTTCGGAAAATTTGAGCAAGTACCCCCGAAATAAGAAAGTCCGCATTTTGAGCTTTCTCCATCCACTCTTCCCAGAAGTTCGGTCATTTCTTCTTCGTTTTGTGCGATAATTGTGGTATCGTCGACAAACCGTAAGTTGTTTATTTTCCTACCGCCAATGAGTATTCCGCCTTCCCAGTTCTCCAGTGCTCCTCTTAGTATAAATGGTGATAGGTGTGTGTGAAATGGTGAATGGTGATATAAATGGTGATAATGATGATAATGATAAATGGTGCTTAATTTTGTATCTTGTATTTAGATACATTCTTTTTGTATCTTAGTATTTTCTAAATACTACGTTTGGTAAAATACTTTTATTAATTTTATAGGGGTTTATTAATTACATAAGGCTATAACTGAACTAACCCTTAAAATTTTAATATATCAACAAAGAAAAAGGCAACAACAAATATAGTTAATTTTGACTGCCGCCGTCGTGGCGTCATATTTTATTGTGCTGACATGTGATTTCAAGTTTTAAGTCGTGTCATATGTATCAAACTAGAAAAGTCCTAATTTAAATAAATTTTAGCGTATTACTTACAATATTTTCAATCATCATCTCAATCAAGATCTATTTACTTGGACAAGTTCATTGTACAATTTATTGTTGAATCTATGTCAACAGTATCAATAGTGGAGTATAATTCATTGAAAGCTTTGATTGAAGGTGCACAACAACTAAAAAAGCCTCCAAAGGTTCTATACTGTCGTTCAATCAAAAATAAGATTAGTAATGATCACAACGAATTCAAGGAAAAAATAAAGATTGCGTTGATATCGGTAGAATTCGTGTGCAGCACAGCTGATGTTTGGTCTTCCTCTAAAAGAAGTTACTTGGGAGTTAGAGTCCATTGGATTGAAAGTGAGACTCTTGTGAGGAAAAGTGGCATTGTATACAGAAGATTCAAAGGAAATCACACTTATGATATAGTTGTTGAAATGATAGCTGATATACATTCAGAGTATGATTTAATGCTATCCAAAATTGTTAAAACAGTAACAGATAATGGATCAGATATGGTTAAGGGCTTTAAAGTATTTAGTAAATATGATTCAGACAGCTAATTTTACAAATGACCTTTTAGCAGTGCAGGCATATCTAAATGAAACCATGAAATTCTAAGGAAAATGAAATTCATTTCTAAAGTGAATCAAAATTCAAAGTTTGGAAGGGGACAAAGACACCTACTATGGTTGTCTATTACCAGAACTTACACGAATACAATATATCATTAAAAATCTTAAAATGGAAAACCTAAAATGTTGTCGCACTTTGCTAGATGTGATTGAAGAAAACATATACAGATGTTACAACAAGTTTTTCCAGTTACAGCCTGCAGCAAATGATGCCATTTTATCATCAATTTCACATACATTTTTTAAAATGAAATAGGTACCAATAGCATTCAAATAACATGTTAAAGAACTGATCTTGGTAGAAACACGTAAAATTAATCGACACGAAAAAAATATCGGAGACTTGAAACAGCAACGGCGAAGACAATAAGAAAAGGGAAAACATGAATATTATTATATGTTTTTAGAAGATTCTGATTTCGTTATTGCAAGTGGCGATAAGAACACAGGGTCTAGCAACACAGCCGATTTAGAAACGTTAAAATACTTAAATAATAAAGACACTTGTCTACAATAGTTTAAATGCTTATCCTAAAATATATATATTTTTTAAATATAACATTTGTTTGCGAAATTCCGCCCCCGTGGAGCAACTTTTTTTTGTGAGGGATGATAATGAGTCCTCATAAAAGAAAACTGAATGATAAAATGTTTGAAGAACTGGTCTTACTTAAGTCTCAAATACAACCTTAATAATATAATATTTTCTTGATATTTACGCGATTAATCACTTGATCACTATTCATAATAAAATAAGCTAAATAAACCTTAAAATTAGTTAATAATTAAAAAAAATTAAAATAAATTAATTATCTAAAAAATTTCTTTCAAAAAATCTTTAAAAAGTATTTATTAAATATGTATTTTGTATTTTGTTTTTCAAATACTATTTCCAAAAGTATATTATGTCTGTTAATTCAAATACATTACTTAAAAGTATCTTGCATTTTGTCTTGCAGATACTTTTTTGAGGTATCTTCTTGTACATCTCTGCCAATTCACTAAAACAAAACATGCTAACTAGCTTTTTCAAATGGTCAAAAGCTTCTAAACTGTGTCCTACTAAGAAGCAAATATATGTAAACTCCAACTCACAAATAATATCTATATTACTGCAGCAGTAAAAATATAATTAAATAATAAATAAATGTATTCAATAGCTTTAAAACCTAGCAGGGGATGAAAACTCTTTTCGTACCCAAATGAACAACTGATAGTGAAACTTACTTTGGATACTTACACACTACACTTTCAAAGACATAAGTTAATTCCAAGCAGTGTTTAGTATTTTCTGCAGCTGTGGAGCCTTCAGGATAAACTTTTTCGGGAAATACTGTGAGTCGGAGTTCGGTGCCTTTAAGTGGTTTAAAATCAGGTAAAAGGTAATCTTGATGATCACTACTTGAGCTAAATCTAATTCTTTTATTATTTTTGCTACTTCAAGAACTGAGTACATTTTTATCGTGTCGAGGTCAATCTTCATTCTTACAAGATAGTAATTCCAATGCAGATTTTATCATTCCAGATGAAGGAGATACACTTTTAGTAAGATTATATAAAAATAGGATATTATGGTATAATATTGAGAGCCATGATTGAGATATTGCCATGAGATACCAGGTGGGTTGCTAAAAGCGCTATAACCTGATAAATATTAATAACAATGAACAACGGATATGGTAACATTTAACATCATATTTATATAAAGCCAGGAGCAGACATCTTTTAGACCACCATATCTATGGATGTTCATTATTATTAATATTTATAAGGTTATAGTGTTTGTAGCAACCCACATGGTCTCTCGTGGCACGAGAATGTGCATGAAACCAAATTGTATTTATCATTATATTTATTTATTAAGTTATGAGTGAATTAGAAAGTAGTAATTTCTTAATTCTTTATTTGCAAAATTGAAAATTCACATAGTAATTTCTCCCAATGTTATACTATAATAATCAATAATCATTTCAGAGAAAGTTAATATTAAATCAAGGTAAACTCTTTAACAAAAATATCTTTTGCTAAAGCAACCCTTTTTTCTGGCTTAATACTTAAAAAAAACTGGAAAAAAACAGAATTGTTCATAATTTTCGGCTGAAACCGAACATATTTTCATCATATGTGAGGCAAGGTTGGGAGCTTTCAAATGCAAGTGCAACAAGACGTAGCAAAGTCAATAACAGATGTAATAACAAAGCCAATCCTTAACAAGGAAGAACTCGATGTTTCAAAAGCTTTCAATCAAAATACCCATCAAAACACAACTATAGTGTACTGAGAAGGAAAATATCACAAGAAATGTCAAGGAGACCTATTCTGGTACACAGGCAGCACCATTGCGGACGATTTAGCTATTGTAATAACAGGAAAGACGGTGATGTTAACTGAAAACCAGGCAATATCCCAAATTACCTGTTGGATGCAATCAAAAAAGTTAAGTCTCGCACCAGAGAAAACAGAAGCGGCGTTACTAACAAGGCTCAGCAAGCTTGCGCCCATAACTTTCGAAATAAACAAAGTTAGTTTATCGTTAACATCGCCCAAAAGTGTCAAAAAACGTAGGTGTCATCATAGATAAGAGGAACTCCTTCATTCCCCATCTCAACGAAGCCGTTGCAAAAGGTATGAGAGTAATCGCAGCAATGAAAAAAATCATGACCAAAGTAGGGGAGTCGAAGAGCTGTAAACGGAGATCAGTCAGTTGCATGGTCCAGTCCTGCGGAGCATTACTCCGCAAGAGACAGCTGTACCTTGGGGCTCACTGCTTAAACACAGAGGAGCTGCAGGCCTTGAATCCCACCCAGATCCTGAGATTCCTAAAGGAGTCAGGATTAGAGGAGGCGCTCTAAATGGGCAAGCACACCAACACTTGGAGGAGAGGGTGGGGTACAATAGATCTATAAAGGTCGCAGTACAAGTCGTCACCACCATATCTACAATCTACAATCTACAATGGTCCAGTCAGTGATGCTATATAGGGCCCCAAAATGGGCACATCATCTTACATCTAAAGTAGCTATAGATAAACTATCTAAGAAAAGAAATGTAGCACTAAGAATTTGCTGAGCATATGAAACAGTGTCTGGCAACGCTGCCCTAGTAAATGCTGGTATACCACCTCTTGAGTTACTGGCCAAAGAGAGAAAGGAACTATATAAAGCAGGGTCCAGCAAAAACGCCAGGAAAATTGCTAGAGATAATCTGTACCATGAATGGCAGAGAAACTGGTGGGTGTCAGATAGAGGGCAATGGAAGAGGCTGATAATACTTAAAATATTTCCTTGGATAAGCAGAAAACACAGAGAAATTGATTACCATCCAACCCAATTTCTTACTGGGCATGGCTGCTATAAAGATTATTTACAGCAAATACGAAGACCACCTGATAATCTGTGTGAATATTGGGGTGAAGAAGACTCAGTTACCCACACAATATTTGAATGCTGTAGATGGACCACAGAAAGGGAACTCCAAAAATAAAATATGGGCAAAAGCTTCGAAACCGGAAGTGTTATAGACTACAAGTTAGAGAGCAAGGAAAACTGGGACAAGATACACAAACTTTTCAAAATGGCACAAAATATATGAACTTAGTAGAAGTGCTTCGGTGGAAAACACAGCAAAGAAAGTATCACCGTCATGGTGGAAGCCAATATGTGCGATACTGAAAAACTGAAACCGTTGGTGATTGGGAAATAAAAAAAACGTATGCGGTCATGGGACCCCGTCAGGAGCGACGTTCCTAGCGCATTCAACCGAATCGAACAACTTCTCTTTTTGAATTATTATTAAAATAATGAAAGTGCACACAAATATTTTGATTGTATGTTCTGGAAAATATGAATAAACAATCTAAATTTCCATATTCAAATCCACTACAAAGTGTTTATCTTGCACTAGTTGGATTTTGACATGCATTTAAGTAAAGTGAATTATAAAGCTGCTGTCGAAGAAACGATGTTGCTATATGACTTTGTAAAATTCTTATAAGAGATGTATGGCAATTACCGTCGCCAATAATGTTTGTGTCATGATACAATAAGACATTTCGCATTGAAGATTCATGTTCCTCGTATGGGGCTTGGAATGATTGAGAACTTGGACTAATTATTTGCTCAGCTTCATTATTACCTGATGATGGAATTGAATTATTCAGAGTGACTAAATATTGATTTTTCAGTTGCTTCATTATTTTCGATTAAAATAGTCGGTAATGAATCTTCTTTCGATGATTGTAATGATTCAGTTTCAAAACATTTTTTCTTGGATTTAAAATTATCTTTGTATATTTGAACGCCTTCAGCATGTTCTAAATCTGTAGTTTGTAAAATTTATTTTTTCTCTGTCCATTCTCTTTTTGGCGCTGTGCATGTGATTTCACTATCGTCTCTCAATAATGTATATAAATATAGTAAAAAAATAGCTAACACTTGAATCACATGTATGATAAACCCATGTAAACACTAAGCAATTGCATCAAATTATAAAATTGTAACCTAATTTTCTAAATCTGTATTTTGTACAATTCCTTTTTCTCTTTTTCCTTTTTTCTCTGACGATACTCTTTTTGACGCTGAGCTTGTGATTTCACTATTGTCTCTCTGAAATGTAAATGTCATAGTGATATGGTGAAATCTGTTAGATTGTGTAAAACCGAGTTATTTCATGATCTGCCTACAATTCCTGTATTCTATTTGAAATACTTGATAGGACTAGCTAGTTCGTGAAACCATCATAAGTTGAATGTTTCTTTATTTATCTCTAATAATTAATTAAGACTCGTAGCTTTACACTATCAGATGACAGCACTTATGCATTTCTGGAAACGTCGAATCGGTAAGAAAGATAGTGCAAATCCCAGTTAAACTAGTTCCTCACAAAATTTCACGAGCTGAGCTTGCATAAGATTTCATGAGCTACACGAATTAGATTAACTACTCGAACTGCCGGCAGAGATAAATGGCTCAGTTCTAAACAATCTGACTGATTTCACTATAAGACTACGACATATATAAATATAGTAAATATCAATCACTCAAATTACATGTACGATACACATGTGTAAACAGTTAGCAATTGCTTCAAATTGTATAGTTTTATTTTAATAAACTTACTTTTTTCAGTATTTTGTATCTTTTCTTGACTTTCCATTTTTTTAAATCTAATTACAATAATGAGTATAATATAAACAATATTTCTCCTCTGAATTAAAACAACAAAAAAGAAAAATATATTTTAACAATTTTTATTTCTCCTTCTTGTTTAGTTTTAAGGTTATAAGCAGACCACACTTGTCTGTCACTCTGCGAAAGAAAGAGAGCTCACGCATTATAGTAACATATTCTGAGAGAAGGAGAAAAAAGGGAAAGCGCGGTATAGAAATATAAACTGAGAAAAAGAGAAAGGGCGCGTAACGGACTGCGTACGAGGACAGCGTACGAGGACATCGTACGTAACGTAACGTTTTCTGCCGAATCGCTCCTACCGAGACCTCCCTAAAGGAACTTCCTTCCAAAGAATCCGCGATGCTTTAAAGGTAAACGTTCTTTACCAGAGATTTACAGAATCAACAAAAAAGCTTGGATGACAAGCGCAATTTGTGAAGAATAGCTAGTTTAATATCTAGTTTTTTTAGTCTAGTATTTTTTAATATCTAGTTTAGACAAAAATTTAAATGCCGAAAAACGTAAAATCCTGCTCTTTGTGGATAACTCTCTGTCACACCCAAAAATTACCAAGCAGCTTAATTCTATTCGTGTTGTTTTTGCCCTGCCAAACATGACCTCGAAGTTACAACCTATGGACCAAGGAATTATTATCAATATAAAATTGCACTATTCAAGAATTCCGAGAAAAACTAGAAGACAATCAACCCGAACATATTACATTATGCGGTGCTGTTACAAACTTAACAAAAGCGTGGGACATCGATTTTCAGCAAGCAACCAAAAACAATAATTGTTTCAAGAAGGTTGACTTTAGAAAAACAAGGCGAAACAAACTGGATTTAGAAGCAGATGTTACTCTTCAGTCAGAATTGAAGTCCGCGTATGACACATATAATCAGCATAACGTGGATAATACAGTGTCTCTTAATGATTATTTATCTGCAGATGGCGATGTTGTTATAGCGCAATATCCAACAAATGCCGATATTTTAAAGATGAAGATGTCTTATCTAGCAACTAAACAGTGTCCATTCCACCCAAGAAATGTGTAATTATTTAAACAAGTGTAGCGAATATCTATGTTCTGAAGACAATCTTACAGACGAAGTGTACGGCGCATAATCTACTTTGGAGAACTTTGTAGATACATTTTTTTTAATGGGAAACAATTAAAGATTACTGACTTTTTCAGTTTTAATTTTTTATAATTATATAACATTATATTATGATATGAGGTGTAGATATATCTGTCTCCAATTCAAATTAGTCTAACGTTTATTTTGGAAAATTAATATAAAGTATAGTAGTTTTTTTGTATTTTGAATCGCTACCGTGCGATATGTGATTTAGAATCATGTGATAATAAATACAGTGGTTAGTCGGTTAAAATGGTACCGCGAGTAAAATTTTGGGTGTTCTGCTATTCACAACTTAGGTTAATAACATGCTAATTTAATAGAACCATTATCTCATATGCTGAAGTTACTTGAAACTTTATCAGTGAGATAAATGTAGAAAGAATCTAGCTATTGATTACACATTTAGGTTAAGTAGAATAGCATATGTTAAACTTCGCCTCAACTCTGTATGTTTTATTAAAGTTCAATTATTATTATTATATGAATATAATAACTTATTGAACATGAGACACCCAATTCCAAAACATTAGACTATCCGCGCTTATAGTCGTTCACTGCTGGACATAAGTATCCCGTAATGAATTCTATTCTTCTCTGTTCTGTACTACAGTCATGCAGTTGGTGCGGATGCACTTTTTTAGGTCATCTGACCATTGAGCGGCAGTCTCCCTCTGCTTCGGAATGCCTCATTTAAATTCCGTTATTCTCCTGGTAAATCTGTTGACTTTTAATCTGACTATGTGGCTTGCCCAACTCCACTTCAAATTTGTGATTCTTTCAATGGCGTTCGCAACACCGCTCTTTCTCCTGATACTTATGTTGAATACCTTGTTCCTTAGCGTTCCATTTTTTATGAAGTTCTCGCAGCATGCTTGTGAGGTCTTCTGCAGTACTGCTGATGACTATAATATCGTCTGCAAATCGCAGATTAATAATGTGCACTCCGTGGATGTTTATTTCCTTTTCATTCCAGTATAAGTTTTTGAAGACATCCTCCAAGCCGAGTGTGAATAGTTTCGGCGAGATCGTGTTTCCTTGTCTTACTCCTCTTTTGATTGGGATATACTCTGTTTTTTAATCTTCGTCAATTTTCACCTGGATGGTCGCGTTTTCGTAATATTGCCCATGTTTCGACGCAGTCGAACGCCTTGTGGAAGTCTACAAAAGCTGTATGAATTGATATGTTATACTCCGTACTTTTCGTTGAGAGTGTGTGTTGAGGAAGTGTTTGTAAGTGGTCTGTGGTACTAAATCCTTTCCGAAATCCTACTTGTTCGCATAGTTGATATGAGTCCATTTTGTGTGTTAGCCGGTTAGTTATAATCTTTGTTAGTAGCTTGTAGAAGCGCGATAACAAGCTTATAGGACTGTAATTTTCAATGTTGTTTCTGTCACCCTATTTTGTACAGTAGTATAATTTCTGCATTTTATCATTTGTTTGTGATTTTTCCTTCCATAAGACACTTATTCAGTAGGAATCTGAGCTGTAGCTGTAGCTGTAGCTGGTGACGCTTTAAAGGAGGTCTTCTCCGCCCATTTTGATCAGTTGTATAGTGATTTGATCTTCACCTAGGATTTTCCTGTTTTTCATCTGCTCTAGTGCTGCCATCATTTCTTCCGGGTCTATCTCGGGAATTTCTTCCGATCCTACGTTTTGAATGTTATATCTCTGATATTGGTTACCTAGAAATGTGGAAGTGTATACATTTTTGTAGAATTCCTGGATAGCTTCTGTGATCTGTTTTATATTGCTGAATATAATGCCCCCTTTGTTCTTTATTTTTGTAAGTTTCGGCCCTCCGTTCGATAGTTTAGATCTGAGAACCCTCATATTTCTGTTATCTTCGATTGTATTCATAATCATCTTGGTTTTGTGATCTCTCAGGTCTTTTATTTACAGTTCTATTGATTTCCTTATAGCCTTGTGCTTCCCGATTCATCCCCCTCCTTATTTCTATTAGGTCTCTTGTTTGTGCGCTGATCTTTCATGAGCTTTATTTTTTCTCGGAGCATATTTTCTTTGTTGCAACTTGGATGATTTTTGCTATGTATTCAGAAAGTTCGTCGATTCCTAGGTTAATTAATGCTCTGGATTCTCCTAGTTTAGATTTTAGAGCGTTATGGAATGCTTCTCTATTGTTGCTCAGTACTTCTACCGTTGGGTATTTTTGTCTATGGATTAGCGTGTTCCTCTCGAATTTTGTATCGAACAACAGTATCGAATTGGTTGAGGACGGTTACATCCTCTCATATATTCTTTCTGTTGGTTAAGATATTGTCGATTTCGTTTTTGGTGGTGCCGTTTGGACTTTTCCATGTCCATCGTCTTTGTGGAGGTTTCTGGAAAAAGGGAGTTTATACAGAAAGGTTTTTGCTTCTGCAGCAGTTAGTTAACATTTCTCTTCTGCTGTTCTTCTGGCCCAGTTCAAATTTTCCAATGCTCGGGATATTCTCGTCTAGGTTTTTTCCAATTTTGGAGTTGAAATCTCCCCTAATTATATATACTAATTTGACTTTCTCGTTATTTTTTGCAGCTGATGTGTCCTCATATAGCTTCTTGATCCTCATATAGCTTCTCGCTTCTTGATACCCTAATGTGCTGGTCGGTGCATAGACCTGGATTATTTGTAGGCTATATCTGTTGTTAATTTGTATCATGATGTATATGACTCAGGTTGATATTGATTTCATTTTTGTAACTCGATTTTTTTTTTAGACGTTTATTTATCAATAGAGCAACTCCCTCTAAAGTTTCTCTTTTTTTTCCATATTCGTTGTTGTTGGTGGTTATTATTCGAGTTTTCGCCTCCCCCAGAGTACATGAGGCTGCCTGGTCTATCAGAGCAAGATTCTGAGCTACTGGCTCTACTTGCCTGGGGTATAAGTGTTTCAAAGTTCGACATGTCACGTTTGAAGGTATGCGGCATTTTAACGCCATGCTTGGCTCTCTGGTTGGCGAGTTTTGGTTTCAGCCGCCCATTTTGGTTGCAGACGCTGTTGACCGCCGCCGATTTTGGGTACAAACGCTACAAACTTGGAAACAATTGTTACTAACAAAAAAAAAATAACGTCAAAATATATCAGAAAGAGATGATAGTTCAGGAGATCGATAGAGAAAGCAGGAAGAGCTCGGTGAACAGAAGGAGCCTGGACGAGTGTTTGGGCAAGATAGGTATCTCAGAGAGTGTAAGAAGGAACATCAGCGATTTGTACGAGGAAACGGGTAAGGTAGTAGCGAATGAATGGGAATCGGACTATTTTGAGGTGAGGAAGGGCCTGAGACAAGGCTGCCCTTTGAGTCCCACGCTCTTCAATCTGTATGTGGCGGATAGGGAAAATGTTCTACAGGCCGGGCTAGCTGGAGGAGTGGTGATTGGGAAAGAGAAGGTGTGGAGCTTGGCATGTGCGGATGACATGGTGGTATTTGCAAAGTCGGCTAGTGAGATGAAGGACGTGATTGAAAGGCTCTGTAGGTATTTCGAAAAGAGGGATTTAAGGGTAAATGTTGGTAAAACAAAGTGGATTCGATTTAGAAGGGGTATGCGATATAAGGAAGAAAGGTTTGAATAGCAGGGTACTGAAATAGAGGAAGTAAATTTAAGTATTTGGGGTATGTCATTGGGACTGGATACAGTAATAAAGAGCACATGGAGTATGTTACAAAGAAGGCATGGGTGGCGGCGGGTCGTATCTGGGAGGTTTGGAAAAGGAACTTTTATGGAAACTTAAGAGCAGCAGAGACCATATGGAAGGCATGTGTGCGAAGCGTGTTACTGTATGGATGCGAGGTCTGGGGAACGAAAGAGGAAGACAAGATCGAAAGGGTGCAGCTAAAGTTTTACAAGAAAGTGTTGAAACTTGATAGGTCGACGCCTGGTCACATTGTGCTTCAGGAAGTGAGTGCTTGTAAGGTGGAAGTGAGTGCTTGTAAGGTGGCAGTAGGGGCTAGGGGTGGCTGCGGAAAGAGTGATAAAGTTCGAGTATAGGGTGGATGGGTTAGGAGATGAAAGGATAATAAAGGAAATCTTTCGAGTAGTGAATAAAGAGGGGTTAAGTGGTAGAAGAGAGAGCGGTTGGGGGTTGAATAAAAGGAAACTGTATGAAAGAGGCGGGTTATCATCCGAGGGGTTGGAAACGGAAAAAAGTGCGGGTGCTCAGTGGAAACGGATGCTAAGAGAGAGGTTATTAGAAGTGGACTTCCAAGAGCGCCAATCCAAAATAGAGGCTAGCAAATATCACCAAGGCTACAGTCAGATACAAGTGCACGGCCGTGTTCCTGGTTATTTGAGGAAGAGTAAAGGGTCGGACGACCAGTCCGTGTTGGCGAGATTTAGGTGTGGCAATGAAGAGCGTGGAAGGAGACATTGGATGAATGAGGAAAGTAGAAGGTGTTTGGTGTGTAGGTTGAAGGAAGATATGTGGAGTCATTGGTTAGAAGAATGCACGATGGCGGAGTGGAATGACTAGGGGAGAAGGCGACGAAACGATTGGAGTGAGTGTATGGACGAGAGCGGGAAAGGACTGTCGTTTTTATACAGAGTGAAAAGATGGAAAGAGCGGTTGCGACGGGGTAGTTTTTTTAGTGTTGCGGTTTAGTTTTCTTTTTATTTTTTATTTTTTAGTTTGTGAGCTTATGTCCTATGTACAGGTATTGATGTATGGGTTTATAGGGTGATAAAATTTATTTTTTCTTTTTAATGGGGTTTTAGTTTCACAACTTTTTTTTATTTTTATTATTTTTTATTGTTTTATTTTGTATGGAAATGTAAATTAGTTTTTGCCAATTTATGTTAATTATGAATTAAATTAATTATGCCAATAAAGTTATTATTATTATTATTATTATTATTATATGAACCTCTCAACAGATTAAGCAAATAAATGGATTTGTAATAATATCCTGCAAAAGTGGACCCCAAAGGGTTCAAATTAGGCCAAAGAACTACAATAAGAAAATATTTCAATGAAAATCTTGACAATCAAAGAATAGATATGTGGATGTAATGTAATTGTTATTGTATAAAAGAAATATAGGATATACTATTCGATATGGTTGATGACGAATGGAGAAAGTTACGATGTAAGTAAATAAATAAACAATAACGTGAAAATGAATAAACATATAAAAGAATAATCCTTAATTAATTATGCTGAATTGATAAATTCACTATGTTTTATCCACACTTGTAATTATATAACTTGTTGTTCATAGTCACATAAATTTAGACACTTATCACTTGAAAATGACCTTTGACAGTCAACACTCGAGTCGTGATAAGTGTCCAAATTTATATAACTGTGAATAGCAAGTAATATAATTTTACATATTACATACATACATAATTTACATATTACAAGTGTGCTCAAAACATAGTGAACTTATCAATTCGATGTAGGTATGGATTATCATGTAGTAGTCGTCGCAACTATCCTATTCTTAATCAATTTAGTTAAATTATTGCACAAAATTAACTAATCTAAATATATATCTTTTGTTACATTTTCTGTTGGGACCTGGACGAAATTTAATTGGAAGAATTTAAAGGTAGCGTTATTATTTTTAATTGATTTAACATATTCAGTTCATTCAGATATTAATTATATTCATAGACTTTTTTTATGTTTAAAAGTAACTTTAGTAAAAGTAACTAGATATTACGGAACTGAAATAAATTCCTTTTTTAACATAAAAAAAACTTTTATGAATCCAATTAATATACAAGAAATTTAATCTGTAAAATCAATTAAAAATAAAGACGCTACCTCTTGCATTAGAACACTATTCTGAATATCATTGTGTGGAGTGCACATTTAAAATTAATATCAGTGTAAATAAATCTTGTTATTTGTTTTCATAAAACAATATTTGCATTAATTAAACTTGTATAATATATTTCAATATTTTTTTTTTTCAGTTGAAAATGACATGGATTTTAATTAAAATTTATACGCGATGTATTACAAATAAAGTATTTTTATATAATTCCATATCTGAAAATATACCAACATTTGAAATTGTTTTCATGTTTAAAAGTTTATATTTACGGTTCGCTATTGTAAATATTGTTATAAACAATTATTGAAAATATATCAACGAATAAATGGATATTGGATTGAAAATTTACATTTCATTTAATATCGATTGTCGATTTTAGAGTAAACAATATTCATTGTTCTTCCAATTAAACTTCGACAACAGAAAATGTAACAAAAGTTGTATATTTACATTGGTTAATTTTGTGCAATATTCTAAATTAATTAATTTTAATAACCACTATTCTTTTATATGTTTATTTATTTGCATGTTATTGTTTATTTATTTACAAGCTATTGTTTATTTATTTTCATACATCGTACCTTTCTCCATTCAACAACAACCATATCAAATAGTAAACCTTATATCATAAATTTCGTACATCAATAATTACCGAATTTCCACATATCTATTTCATAATTGTTAAGATACTTATTGAAACGTATTCTTATTGTAGCCCTTTGATATAATTTTTAAGATAATTATTGAATACAACCTTGAGGCTACTCTTCATATTGTTGTTTAACTTTTATGTTTCATTTTTCATTTGTGAAAATTTGGAGATATGTCTAGTTTAATGTTCCGGACATGGTTTAGTCTTATGTTTAATTTAAGTTATTATCTTCATATGTATAATGAATGGTGATAGATCTTTCTATATACATCTCTTAGACAAATTTTCAAGAATCGTGAGTTTTCATGAAATAATGAATCAAATTATACCGGGGAATTGAAAATTTCATAGAGATCCTGAGAAAAATAAATTCAGCTTGCACAATTCTTGTTTTCATTTAGTGACAGATGAAAGCAATTTTTTTCTTGATTAAATAGGGTGTTTACGGTCTTTTGATTTTCTTTTTAAGGGGCGATTTAACATCTTCAAAGAAGGTCATTAATGTAAAAGTCTCAACAAAAGTTGCATAATATGAGAGATATTACTGATTTAAATATTTTCTTGTATCTTTTTTGTGGCGTTTAAGTATATTAAATAAAACATTATTTAATTTCTTTGCATGGAAACCACTTTACACTAGTTGTTCAAAGTTAGCGTCGTATTGTTCAACGCAAAGTCTCACTCGACTTATCTATGAAATGGCATAATTTATTAGGCTATCTAATTGTCGCTGCAGCTGCCTCAACTCGGTTACGAAGATTATCTAAATCAACTATTTCGTTGGTGTATACCATAGACTTCATAACGCCCCATAAATAGAAATCAAGGGAGTTAAGGCGGGTGAGCCGAGGAGGCCACCTCAACCAACAGGACCACTTCGACCAATTCACTTATTTTCAAACACATTATCTAAATGTTGGCGAACTAAACGGTTAAAATGCGGCGGTGTGCCATCCTGAAGAAGTCACAATCCTCGACGTACATTCAAAGGAATTTCTTGCAATAATTCTATCAACTGATTTTGCAAAAAAAGTATTTCCAGTCAATCGGATTGGCAACACATGGGGCAGCACATAAGTTGTCCGTTGGCCAGTGCGTGTTGGCCAATTATACAACAGAGATTTGTATGTTATTCCTAGTACCTATCCATATTCATGGCACTAACAAAGCTAGAGAAATATTCTTTGTAAATTATTTTCTTTATATTTAAATCAAGTGAATAACCATTTGCAGACGGGCTTCGAGATCTATCTCTCATCAGTGCAGTTATGCTCTTTTGAATTATAAAATATGACTTATACTAGCATGAATACCATGTACCGAAGTGGCGAGGTTAGGTTTTGATATGATATGTGTGTAGAAAGACCTGAACTTTTCATTTTCATTTCAGTTTAATTTATTGATTTAAATGATTAATGAATATTGGGGAGAAATGTACTAATTATAGATAAAATCATACAAACTTTCTTCCTCTTCTTTCTGTCCTTTCTTCTCTTTGGTGGTCGTCCTGGTAAACGACATGATACTGGTTTTCGGTCTCGTGCGATTTTTGTTAGTCTGTGATGTTCCATCCTGGATATGTGTTCATTCCAGGAGCGCCTTCGCGCGCGTGTCCACCTCACCACGTCTTCTGTCTCGCATTCTTCCCGAATTTCTTTACTCCTTTTTTGGTCTTTGAGTGTGTTTCCAGTTATTGATCTTAGTACTCTCATTTCATTGGTACGCGCCATCCTGTTACGCTATTACGTGTCTTACACATGCTTTGTATATTCTGACTTTGGTTGTCGTTGATCATATATGAGTATGAGCTATTCATCAGATATGAGTTATTCATCAGATATGAGTTGAGCTTTCTGATTGTCTCGATGATGCTTAGATGTGTTCCTCTGTGTTCTAGCTCCTTCAGAACGTCCTCCAACTTTATTCTGTCGAACGCCTTCGTCAAATCTACAAAGCACAGATGTGCTGGTTTATTGAATCCTAATGCCTCCACGACCTGTCTGACAATGTACAACTGTATCGACCGTCGACCGGTTTTTCCGAAACCCTTGCCGTACTTTACTTATAATGGTATATCTGAGAATGCGTTGCTGCAGAATACGGGTAAATAGTTTCATGGATGTATCCAGAAGGCATATTCCTCGATAGTTCGCAGAATCTTAGGTTTTTCACTTTTTGAATAATGGGATTGTTATGCTGGTTTTCCAGGTCACTGGTGTTGTTCCGTCCTTTAGTATTTTGTTAAACAGTTCTACCAAACTGTTCAGCCAGCTTTGCTCACCCACATTTTAGCAGTTCGTTGAAAATGTTATCCGGGCCTGGGCATTTGGCGTTCTTCAGGTGTTTCACTTCTGATATGACCTCCTCCACCGTGATTTGTTCTAAATCCTCGATGTCTTCTGCCTCTACTCGGCGTAGCCGCCGCCGGCCCGGAGTTCTTCGTTCTTTCTCCTTGTTTATATACAGGTCTTTAAAGAGATGGTCCACTTATCGGCCGATATGCTATTTAATTAAACTGTTTCATTGACTTCCCTTTTTGTTGCTCTGAACATTTTCCAGATACGCTTTAGAGTTTCGTCGAAGTCGTTTTCCATTTCTCTACTGAAGTTTTCCCAGTGCTCCCTTTTTTTTCTCTTATTCTGTGATTTACTTGGTTTCTTGTTTCTGTATATTTGATATAGTACTTTGGGGTCTTATTCGCTTGATATGCTAGGTGGGACTCTTCTTTTTTTGGGAGAGTAGCTTAACCTCTGGTGTAAACCAAGGTCTTTTAATTTAGTTTGTCATTGTGTTGACTGTTCTTTTGCCAAGAGCCTCCTCCGCTGCCTAGTCTATGTTTTTCAGTAGAATCTCCCATGCGCAGTTTACTGTATTTTGTTGGAGGAAAGGAGCCTTCTCTATTTTTTTTTAGTCGAATGTACAAATCCATTGTGCTCTCTGTTTTGGGTGACTCGTTGTTAAACTTTGTTGTTGAGCTGTTCTGTTTCTTTCTGTTGACTGGTGGTCTTGTCATGGTAATTTTTCCCATTACTAGGTTACGGTCTGAAGCGATGCTTGTCGATGTTATATAACATACAACATACAAACTTACAAAAGCGAAATATAGTTTGAATTATAAATACAGTCAAGAATAGGTGTAGCTCTATAATAGTAAGTCTTATTAGGACTATGAACAAATCTCATGTTGAAACAACTACTTCCTGGCTTATATCACACAGGATATTGAATTACACATCAGAGATTTGTATGTTATTCCTAGAACCTGTCCATTTTAATGGCACTAACGGAGCTATAGAAATAACATTGTTTTTTTAATTCATTTCTTTCTCTTTAAATTATGTGAATAGCCATCTGCAGACGCGTTTCGAGGTCTATCTCTCATCAGTGCAGCTTTGCTCGTTTGAATTATAAAATGGAATACACTTACATTAGCTTGAACACCATGTGCCGGAGTGGCAGGTTAGGTTTTCATTTGACATGTGAGTTGTAAATCCTGAACTTATTTTCTTTTATAGATTTAAATGACAAATGAATATTGCGGTGAAACCATAATAATTATAGATACAATTATACAAACTTACTAAAGCGAAATTTAGCTTGAATACTATTTTCAAGCTGTTCGTAGCTCTATAATATTAAGTCTTATTAGGACTATGAACAAATATTTAGCCTTTTTTTCACCCCTTGAAAATAAAATGACAAGGCCACAGCCACTCTTTATATTTACTGACTTTCAAAATAATTTTCAGTAGTAATATCTCTAGGACATTGATAATAGACGAGATAATTTTGTGACAATCGAAAACTCGTTCCTTGGTAACAGCCCGAAGCCGAAGGCTGAGGGCTGTTACGTTGGGCTGTTATGTTAAATTATTACATACGCACAAAATAAATTGAAACGTAAAAAAAACCCGGCCAAGTGCGAGTTGTGACTCGCGCACCGAGGGTTCCGTACTAACTTGTAAGTAAGGTATCTTTTTTTTGTGAAGGACCTAGCAAGCACATTCAGTTAACTTGACAAGTGGCACTCCTGAAATCACGACCATCTTAGTACCGCTGCAAGCATAACCTCAAGATGTCGCTGTCGTAAGATGGAATTCTACCCTATATTTTATTACCATACATCCCGCATTCACTATGAGTGTTCTAGGGGTTCTGGAACTTCACTATTTGTTTTTACTGCTCAATTTTGCCTGTATACCTATATACCCTGTATAAAGGTATACAGGGTATTTTTGTTAAATAACGCGAATATTTTTAAACTGATAAAAAGAAAACTTTATTTTAGTATTACACTTATTCACTAACTTATATTAAGATTAAAACTATTTCTAGATCAAATATAAACTAATATATTAACTATTTGTAGATCTATTATGATACTCTTAACATTCAGTTGTTCAATTGACTGCTTTTGGGCAATTGACTACCAAAAAATATAGGGCGTACGTGATTTAAGTATGTGTCACTGAATTATATACTAACTGGAACGATCGCTGGCCTCTAAGCTTGTGCGGGTAGAGAGAGAGGTCCCAAAGGGAGACCACCCTCCTTGTGTTTGAGAGGGAGAGGATGACTAGAATTCGAGAGTGGGAGGATGTGGAACAGTCAGAGCGAAAAATTGGTTGTATCAAACCAAATCAAGTATTTATCCACACAATGTAAATACAAAATATTAAAACTAATAATATTTTATCATGTGCTACTAGTATTATATATATATATATATGATAATCTTCTTTTTGTATTATATATTACATGTATAAAATAATATAGATAAATTTATATTATACATTAGGTTTTTTACTTAGACTGTACTAGACGAAGACAGAGCGATACGAGGGCTCCTATTGGGACCTCTCTCTCTACCCGCACAAACTTAGAAGCCAGCGCTCGTTCCAGTTAGTATATATTTCAGTGGTATATGTAGATTATAAAGAAAAATTAGACGAAATATAATATATACAGGACGTTACGGGACTTGAGTATGTCGCAAGTCGGTTATAAACAAGCAAAATTTAAACATAATATATACCCTGTGTATATAGGGTATATTTTTATATTATTATTATATACAGCGTACGTGATGAAATGCATAACAAACATAAACAAAGAAAATTCAGAATAAACAGCTTGGTGGCGACACATACTTTTTAACCTTCGGAACTAACCGAGGTGGACCTAACTGTATGCAACCCATATGCTTCTGCTGCCTGACAATAACACATTAGTGTATTTGCATAAGTTTCTAATAGTAAATTCGCATTTTTCTTGTAATTAAACTACATATTTACGGTTTTCAGATTTTTCCCTGTACATGTTCTGTAAGACACCGCTTCTTGCCAAATTTCATGATTCTAGGTCAACGGGAAGTACCCTATAAGTTTTGATTCCCTTGTGAAATCACAAAATATGCGATATAAATGGTCATATCTTTTGATCGCGTTGACTTACAGACGGACAGACAGACAAACAGACAGACGGACAACAAAGTGATCCTATAAGGGTTCCGTTTTCGGTACGGAACCCTAAAAAACGTATAATAAATTATCGAGTCAGCTAAAGTTCTCCTGGAATTAAATATTTTTTTAGTCGTTTCAATCATACCATCTTTTGTTCCTTTGTCAAAACAATTTAAAAAAAATTAGAATACGCAAACAACAAAAAGTATGTATCACAAGATAATTTTAAAGACAATCGTACAAATGTTACAAATGTAGAAAAAGAAAACATAAGGGAAGTGGATCATTAAGGTTAATTCGCTCACGTTAGTGCTATAAACGGTCAGTTGCGTCATATTACATCTAAAGTCATTGATAAATCATATTATTTACTCCTCCGGCATAGTACGGTTTATTGTCCATCATAGTCCGTTCTATATGCTTTAAGTAATATATAGTACTTCACAGGTGTGTTGCAATATTATTTAAGTCTACATGCAACAATGAATCATGAATAATTATGCAATTTGATAGATACTGTATAATGTATCCTATACTTATATATATATATATATATATATATATATATATATATATATATATATATATATATATATATATATATATATATATATATATTTTCTATTTATCACTTAATTTGTAAAACTGAATAAATGTTAATAGCTCTTAATGTTCTAAAAGTTATTTTATAAAGCTATTAAAGTTCTTTCTCACCCCAGAGGTTTTTTTAAGGAAATCGAAAGGAATCGGAATATATTTCCATATTTCCATAATATAATAGGGTTTCAAGTTTTCATTTATCATTTTTGTAGCCGATGTTCGAATTACTGGATATATTATCTATACAATATTTAAAAAAATACATTTTGAAATAAATTTTTACTTTTATACTAATAATCAACTTCTGTTTCGAATATTCTGATAAATCACTTAGTAACATATTTAATAGTACATGTGGATAGAATTTTTCGGAATAGAATAATTTTTGTGGATGGAAGAGTTGAAAAGAATGGAATAGTTGCTAAAGGTGGAATAATTGATGAGGGTGGAATTTTATAATGAGTATTTAATTGCGCGACACTTGTGACGCTTTCAGCGCCACATGATATTTGTGGAACGTGAAGTTGTATATGAAAGAGTAAGCAGAATCGCAAGATCCGCGATGCTTGCGGCGCTTTCAGCATCAGCTTAAATTGTATGAGTGTGTACAATAAGGGGTGTTTTGCTAATAATTCATTCGTTTAAAATGATTTTAATGCGGCCACGTTTGTAAAATAATATAATCAAACACTTTTGAAATGAACTTAACCATATAGTGTTGCCATTTGTCTGAAATCAAAGTTACTATAATTAAAGGAGTGATATTAGAAATGAAAAGCTCCCAACGTTCATAAAAAAGTTACTATATCTAACGATGTGATGTTAGTTAACAAGGCTTACACGGACGAAAAAAAAAATAGCTGTGGCGTAAAAGTTCACCAAAAATGTCATAACTGTTAAATTAAGTAAGTGACATTTTTGTTGTCAACTTTGACGATCAACATAACTAACATATATTGTTTTTATCAAGTTGGTAATTTGGGTTGATGAGTTATCAACATACTCAGACATAATCTCACCAATTGTGGAATTGACATTGTTGTTGTCTAGTTTGACAAATAACATAACCTGATAAAAAAGTCAGCTGTTTCGACAAAGTTTTTTTCGTCAAAGTTGTTAGCCTTAGTTACTAACGCCACTTCATCATATATAGGGTACATTCGCGTTGGGCGCTCATACGCTTTGAGTGCTCAAGCTTATAAGCTCAGATTATAGGTGTTTTTGTTGGCCTATGAACGCTTAGAATCAATAAGAAAATAACGAAATTTTCTTATTGATTCTAAGCGTTCATAGGCCAACAAAAACACCGTTCCAAAAACACGTTTTGGACGCTATGACACTATGACAGTCAGTTAGCGTCAGAGTTAGCGTCAACATGGCGAATATGAGAAATCTTTATTCATTAGTAAATAATATATTGTAAATTATCAACGACGAATCTGATGAATATGATATGATTGAAGATAGTGATGAAATGGAATGGAAATATTGCAGTATTTATTTAAATTTATCTTGTAAAAAAAGAACGTTTAAGGAGACTTTAAAATTTTGTTGAAGAGGTTATACCATCTTTTACTTATAAAGAATTTAAATCTCACTTTAGGTGATTATTAAAGGTATAACATTTAATTTTCCAAAATTATTGATCTTTTTCCTTCTATTTTAAATTTATAGATTATATTAATTATATTCAAATAAATGTTTCAATAATTTGAGTCATGTTTCCATGACTTGTACCTATCACACCTATAAATGATTGGTTAGCTTACGCTCACATGGTATTCGTTTTGATAAATAGTGAAGTTTGGCGCTCACCATTTTGCTGCCCTACCTCTGTAGCGTGAGAGTCGGTGAGCGCGAAATCTGCATCCCGAAGTTAGCCACGAGCGTGATTTTTTAATGCATGCATGCGTGATGGTCACAGCATCAAGTCGAACGCTGAAAACAACGTTTATGTGCGCTCAAAGCGTGTAAGCGTCCAACGCGAATGCACCCATAATAACTTCCTTTCATGATGGTTGGCAACTCTTGATTTGCATATAACTCCTCCAAGTACAGTAAGTTTGATTTTAGACAATTAGCCACTGTTGTTAGCAAAATTATGTTACTAAAAGTTTCACCAAAAAATATCATAACCAATAAATTACTCAACTGACGTTGATGTCAACTGTGACTTGATTTTCAATGTACTTCTTTATTTAAAAAAATCTAATGTCAAGGTTATCGATTATATTCTATTGCTTCAATAGAAATATCTATGATCTTAATAGATCTGAAAGAGTTTTTATTATATCAGTTCCGGTTTGACTTCGAGGGATGCGTATGTGGTCTGTATTTATATGGCGTTTTGCGACATGTAACCTAATAGCCTAACCTAGGTTAAACCAACATTCAGCTTTACAGCTTTATCTTATTTTTCATCTCTTGCCTTGGCGGCTTTCTGCCGCTTTGCGGTATGCAACCCAACCTAGGTTAGGCTAACAGACTTTGCCACTTTAGCTAATTTTAGATCGAGGTGTTCTAACCAAACCTAGGTTTAACAACACCTAATGCTACTTTATTTTATTATGGATCAAGAGGTCGCATAAAAATTACACACCTTTTAGAAAAAAATCTGCTTTATTTAATATTCAGCGTTATACGCAAATTTGGTAAAAATCAAAAAAACTTCAAGAATTTCAATACATAGTTTTTTAATTAAATCCTGCGGCAAGCCTATTGGCCTCAAAGATACCTAAACGAAAATAGAAAATGTATAATCTATATAGAACTGAAAGAATTTTTAATGTACCACTTAAACTTTTCAAGCTATAGTCATTTGATAAAAAGAATGGTATCCGACTGTTACTACATAGTATCTATATTTACTCTGTATTGAAAAATTAACTACTAATTGTGTATAATTAGTGGCAAAAACATAGTAAATTTTTAAATTCAAAGTATCATTATTAGAATGTATTACTCTCTGTAATGGTATGAATTGGAGGGCAGAAGTCTGAGGCCAGAATCGCGAAGATGTCAAAATTCTATAGAAAGATTCTATAGAAAAATGTATGGTCTATATAGAACTGAAAGAATTTTGTAAAAATCTGTTACAGCTATCAATCTACAGATATTTGAATTTATTGTTTTCTCTTCCGGTTTGGCTTTAAGAGGGAACGGCCGCCGCCAAATAAAATATTTTGCAAAATAAACAACGTGATTTCATAGAACGATGCCTTGTTTACAAATGTGTACAATTTTATTGTTCTGCGTGGGGTGCAACTCATAAGGGCTATTTTTTAAGGAAATAAAACCTTTCAGTCACGAATTTTATCCAAAACCGAACGCGATAATTTCAAAATATTCAACAATGGCGAAAAATGCATTAAACATCAAAGGATTCCAACTAAAATTTTACTGTACATGGACACTCATCAAAAGTACACTCAGACGAAAATTCAACTTTCCGCTGCCATTGGGGACGACGCGCGTATTTTTTTTAGTTTTGGAGGATTTTGGCAAATATCTCTGCAGAGTCTCGAAACAGAAAATAGGGATTTGGTGCACCGTATGTGGAATTCTGGTATCTACAAATAAGTATTCCCTGCAATTGTTATAAAGTCTTTTAGTTTTGTCACAAATGTGAAAGTAATATTTTTTCAATGGGTACACCTTCTCTGAAATTGGTTTTACATTTTACATGGGTTTTTAAATGGAGAATAAATTCGGAGTTCAACGAAAAAAAAAATCCCATGACCAAAAAATTAATAGTGGAGCGATGAAATTAATGCGTTTTATAGATCTGTGTTAAAATTATTTCTTGCAAACCCAAGGAAATGAGGCATATGATTTTTCGAAGATGAAGCAGAAAAGTAGATGAAGTTTTTAAACTATCGTCATGCCGAGGCTATCAGCCGCAAACAGATCATGTAGCACATTTCAATGGGCCTCAATGAGCAGAGCACTATTCGATTTTAAAAATAAAATCTAGATAAATCTCGAGATGCCTGTTCCTTCAGCCGTGAAGTGGTAAAACTGACCGTTTTTCAACAATAACTCTTTTGTTATACAAGCTAGGAAGTCACGGAATACACCTTTATATTCCAAATCAATTTTGTAATTTTTAACTATTCTTATAGAAAACTCGCAATTCTCATCGTTTCTAAAATGGATTTTAAATTACCAGATAACTCGATAATTTACATAGCCCCCCATGTAAAATTAGCCGAATTTAAAAAATCTCCAATTAGAAATTTGTAAAACAATAGTTTTCTTTTATAAAATCGGTAAAAACTCTAATAAAATATGGCCGAGCTTTCTTTTACTCACGTAAATGTGTGAATTTGCAAGAATATTCAATTGTTTCTAAAGTAGAATTTTCCAACTTTAACAAATCTGAGAATAAAATTTTACCGGACACCATTCACGACGGAAAATAGAAGGACACTTCGGGGGCGGAGTTGATTAAGTAACCGTCGCTAGCCACCCCGAATAATGGCATTTATAATTGCATTTAAAAAAAAATCCAGGTTAAACGGCTTGCAATTGAATGATAAAATTTGCTCCACTGGTAGAGGAAAGTTTACTCTATCGATTCATGCTAGAAGAATTTCTTAGAAATGTAGGGTAATTAAAAACGTCTGGACCGTCAGCTGCAGAAAATTCATGCAACATATTTTAATAGAACTTGATGAGTTGTATTCGAAATTGAATCGAAAATGCCGATAAATATTGAAATGGGAGTTCCTTCTGCAGTGAAATGGTAAAACTGACAGTTTTTCGTCAATAACTCTGTTGCTATACATCCGAGGAAGACGCATTATTGCACGCATAAGACGCAACGTTGTACCGTTGGAATCTAAATTCAATTTAAAAGCTCCAATTATTCTTAAAAAAACTCATAAATATTGCAGTTTATGAAATCAAAATTTGAATTCAAATGTGAACGGAAGCAACTGTTTCTGATGAAAAATGGTCTGTATTTTAAGAATCTGCTAAAAGAAAAGTTTAAAATCTTCGTTTTCTTGTAGAAATTTTTTAAAAATTGCGAATTTGGAGGCTGCTATGTGTTGCTAGTCAAGAGCCAGGGTCGCCGAAATTTGCAATTTAGAGATTTCAAGAAATCTCTTTGAATTTGGTTTGAATTTCAACCGAACGATGAGCGAAAAATCAGAATTTCGATTTAAATTCTTTGTTTTAATTTTATCTTCGCATCAGCACATACATAATCATAAACCGATAAACTTCAACAATGACATTTGCACATAACCTGAGTGAAAATAGTGTCAGAATGATCTTTTTGACCTGGAGTGCGAATTCGTTGATGGATTTGAAAAATTCAAACGCCATACTGTTGGAATTTTCGCCAGGCATGCACTTCTCAGACTGGAATGTAAATTTTTTTTCTCGCGTTTCCGTTTGAAGAGGTAAAAAAAATTGACTTTACGAATTGGGGCCTACGGTACGCTCGCGGAGGTGTTATGCGTCGAGAGAGATGTCGCTCGAAAGTAGATACGTCGGACTATAATCCCTGAAAAGAGCAATAGAAGTCTAAAATATTTCACCGACTAGTGAAGGTTTCAATTTGCTCAATTTTGAAAAATTCGTTTAGAGTTTGGATGGGCATCGCAGCCCCAAATGCGATCGGGCGCTGCGTCGTTCCTATCGCCTTATAGACCCTTTTATTTTCTATTTAGAAACCGCAACTGCGACGCTTTCCTCTTTAATTTAGAGAATCCCGGAGGATTCTCGCGGATGTCTGCAAGACATGGTTTTTGGGGCGTCCCGGCGCCGGCGCACAGTCGCAATTAAACTCCAAAGCAAACTAAAAGGCACCATGGTGAATCGATTGGTGCTAGTCCGGTCCCGATCTGACTGTTGGTTATTCCAGGAGAGGGATCCCCGCAACAAATTAGGTGAAAAAACACCGCTTTTACGATTTTTGTGTTAAAATGGACCCAGAGCGGGAATAAGATTCCGCAGGTCCAAAATTCTTTCACCGCCTATTGAATCGAACGAACCAGTTTGGAGACACGGCGCTCTTCAATCAAGAGAACGGCGTCCGCAATAGAGATGGAAAAAACGGTTTTTTTTTTCGCTTACATTTTCCGCTGCACCGGGTGAACCGAAGGTCGCTTACTTTTCCGCATGACATCAAAAAACGTGAAATCGACGCGGCGAGAGGACGCGGTAAAAAAAATCGAGCCGCGTACCAAAATTGCTCCTCAAAGGTGCTGGAAACGATCTCCTGTTTTTGGCACCTGGAGGACGCCGTGTGGGACTTGCGAGCGGCAGATGGACACTGGACTAAGGCCCGTTCAGTTCTACAAGAGAAAATGGAAATTTTCCATTTCCACGCGCTAGAGGAACGGAGTTTTTGAAGAAAAAGTGAAAAATTTAAAACCCATCTACAGCCGCCCTCTGCGGGGTCTAATTTTTTGTTCAATGTACCGGAAAAAATTCAAGACGTAAACTGCATTTTTACACAATTTTTCTTAATTTTCAAAAAATCTTGATTTTTTGACTCCATTTTAGTTCAGGAAAGGCGCCTTACTCGATTGGTATATTTCAACAATAAAGAGAGTGTGTAAAGTGTTGTTTGCGGATCCGGATACACTTCTAGGAGGTGAAAGAAGGATATATAGAGTGCAATTAGAAAATTCGGGAATTTTACCCCTTTGCTGTAAATTGCCAAATATACCTATTGATTTTTTCCCGGTAAATTCCTATTAAAGGAAATATCAATAAATAAAAAATTCTGTTTGTTTTTATGAAGATTTTAGAAAAAATCTCATGGATATAAAACTATAAATCGACATATTTTGTAATGAAAAAGAATTAAAATTAATATTATATATAATCTCAGCTTATCGATTTAAAATCGGCTTATAAATTTGGTTTATAAATTTATGGTAGATGTATTAAGTAGCTAAATACATTTTTAAGCATTGAATTAAAAAAAACTATAAGATTTAGCATAAAGGAAAGAAGATTTCATATTTATATGAATATTAACAGATTTTAATTTAAATTTATGGAAGTAGGAGAACTATGAAATTTTTAATCTTAAATTAAAATTAAAGTTTATTATCATTTCAAATTTAAAATTTTTCTTATTTTTAATAAATTTGTTACTACATAAATTGCAAAATTGGGTAATGACATGTTTAGATCGATCTTCTTCTTCTTCTTTATTCAGCCTGTCTCGTCCACTGCTGGACATAGGCCTCTCTTAAGATCTTCATCTACTTCTATCTTGTGCTTCTTGCATCCAGTTGGTGGCGATGCGTTTCACATCGTCTGTCCATCGGGTGGGTGGGCGTCCTCTACTTCTGTATGCCTCCTGTCTAGGTCGCCATTCCAGGATCTTTTTGGTCCATCTGTTGTTTGGCATCCTTGCGACATGCCCGGACCAGTTCCATTTTAGTTTGGTTATTACTTCAATTGCATCGCTAACCCCAGATCGCTGTCTTAGTACTTCATTCCGCACTTTATCTCGCAATGTAATTCCGAGCATGGAACGTTCCATGGCTCGTTGCGCCACTCTGATCTTTTGGACGGACTTTTGTGTGAGTGTTAGAGTCTCCGCTCCGTAGGTTAATACTGGTAGGATGCACTGGTCAAACACCTTACGTTTTAGGCAGTTGGGGATGTCGGATTTGAAAATGTGTTTTAGTTTTCCGTAGGCTGCCCACGTTAGTCTTAGCCTCCTTCCAATCTCATATGTCTGGTTGTCTCTGCCGATTTTAATCTCGTGGCCTAGATACTTGTATGAGGTGACTTGCCGGATCTCAATCCCTTCCATTATAAAGTTTCGGGAAGGTACTAGGTTGGTCATAAATTCCGTTTTCGAGATGTTTATTTTAAGGCCGACTTTTCGTGATTGTTCTGCCAGCTTCTTAAGCATTTTTTCAGTCTTATCTAGGCTATCCGAAATTAGCACAATGTCGTCTGCGAACCGTTGATGGTTGAGGTTTTCGCCATTGATGTTTATGCCCATATCTTCTAGTTCTATGGTCTTGAACATGTACTCCATGAGGTTTGTAAATAGTTTAGGCGAGATGGTTTCACCTTGTCGGACGCCGCGTTGTATTCTGAATCTGTCCGTTTTTTCGTGTAGTTTAACGCATGTGGTAGCATTTTGGTATATGTGCTGTAGAGTCTCCGAGTACCTATGGTCTATTCGGCAATTCGCCAGTGCCTTAAACATCTCATTGTGGTTGATAGAGTCAAATGCCTTCTCGTAGTCCACGAAGTCAAGGACGAGTGGCTTGTTGTATTCGACACATTTCTCTATTACGGTTTTGATGGTTTGCAGGTGGTCGTTCGTTCCGTATCCGGCTCTGAATCCTGCTTGTTCAGGCGGTCGATATATAAACAGAAAGAAATGGGCTGAATCTACTAGAGAAACATTAAAAATTAATAAGAAAACGACATTTTTTTTAAATAGTAGAAATAAAATAATAATACAAGAGATAACAAGTCACTACTCGTGTTTTAAAATTTAATTTATTTGTTTTTAATATTTGCGGAAACAGAAAAATGTCAATGGCATCTTTTCAATTAACTATTAACTATTTGGAAACATAACTTTTTAAGGTATTTGTTTTAAATAAACGTATATTAATTACACTGCTTAACTTTCCGGCGTTTTAAGAAACTTTGGTAAGGAATAAAAATCTCGAAAATAGAGCCAAAGCAATCTACAGTGATCATCCGGAATCTAATCACCATCTATTTCAATTATTACTGTCCATTTGCACCAAGATCTTTATCGTACATGTAGGGATTGTGTTCTGGACGGACCTTACTAAGCACAGATCTGTGTGGGTTATCTCATTATTATAGATATTTAAATTAATAGTCCAATTTTATGAAATGGCTCTGCAAATTAATATTAAAAAATGCTGAAAAATCACAATTCTGATATAAAATTCAAAACTAAAAGTTGTAACTATCTAAAATTTCATTTTAATTTAAACATACTAACATTGAATTAAATATTGATACTATCGTTCATTTACTTTTGAGAAAACTGTTCAACAGCGGTAAGGTTACCAAACATTAGCTCGTACGAATTTATTGCAGTTCCTAAACAAGTTGCTAATTGCTAATCCGTTAGTCGTAGCCGATGTTTCGTTTCCATTGCATTCATACACATTCATACAAGTTAGATATTTATCATTACATATACGTTTCCTGAAGTTCATATTGGAAGACAGCGTTTTAAAAATAATATTATGACATAATAATAACATAGTCCACGTCAGGTATATCCAGAAATTCCTCATTAATGTTGTCATTAAATCGATAACACATAAAACTATCGTTGCTTTCATATCTATTTCATAGCGATGCCTTCGAGTTTACAAAATTTCACGAATCTTACCTCAAATTTATTCATAAAAATTATGATCTCCAGTGTATTTGGCTTTAATGCGTTTCTTTCTCTGGATTCGTTGGCCAAGTTTTTAATTTTTTTTAATTTATTCGTCTTCATTAAAGTGTATTAATTATTATTTTAACTAAATGTAGAACAATTATTAGCATTAAGGTATTAATTTCGGATCTACAAAATTCAGATGCGATGATAAAAAAAACTGCAATAGTATATTAAAGGACGAGTTCAGTCAGCGCGACTTTACAGCACGCGTCCAAGTTTGAAAAACGACGAACGTAGCGAATAGTTTTCTAATGGACAAGTGATGAAAAACGCCTGACGAACGAGTTTTTTTATAACATTTGTTCTATTTTGCGCCCTTTTATGCCATTTTATGCCATTTCTAAATAAAAAAAATCGCCATACATATTCATAAAATTTTATGGTGGTTGGTTACACTGATAGTTGACACTTGAAATTAATTTAAAGGTTATAATTAAAATGGGCAAAAAAATATCTTGCACTCCACTAGAATTGAAAGAAATTACTGCAAATACAGTGAATAAATTGTTGCCAGATAAATTGCGAGCAAGATATGAAAAAGAATACTGCAAATTTAAGTGGGTGTAAAGTGGGAGTGGTTTAATCTAAATAAAGTTACAGTTGTTTCGGAAATTGTTTTACTTGCTTACTTCGAATTACAACGTAAGAAGTATATGCCATCAAGTTTATGGACGATATATTCTATGTTGAGGTCCTGTTAATCTATACATAAGGATGTAGATAAATCCAAATATTGTAAATTGCAGGACTTTTTGTAACGGATATCTCAGGGCTACGCACCTAAAAAGTCGAAGATTTTAGAAGAAGATATTCATAAATTTATAAGGGAAGTGGATGATAAGTCCTATCTGGCTATCAAGGTGGATAAATTTGTATGTATATTGCAGCTTTGTATGTAACGGTATTCATTATAGATCGTCTTGATAATGGGTTATAATGGTGTGCTTAGGCGTCAGGCATTAACGGATATGTCCGTCAATGACATAGAATACAGATCCGATTCCATCATTGTGTCTGTATCTAAAACAAAAAATTACATTCCAACTATGTTTGCAATTAAAGATCCTCATTGGATTGACTTAATTAAAAAAATATGCTAACTTACATCCTAATAATGTTACGCATAAGAGATTTTTCTTTTTAACTTTTAAAGATTTTAACTTTTCGTAACGGTCATTGAATTAATATTCCAATTGGTATTAATATGGGGAGAATATCAAAAGACATTTCGACATTTCTCAAATTTCCAAACTCTGATCTTTACACTGGACATTGTTTCTGAAGAAATAGTGCGACACATTTGGCCAACCATTGTGGTGATTTTTTGACAGTAAAAAATCATGGTGGATGGAAGTCTACTACTCTTGCGAAGGGGTATGTTGACGCTTCATTAAAAAAGAAGATTGAAATACCTAAAATGTTTCGGTCTGAGCAAGCAAGTATCAACTTACCTGGATGTTCTTTTAGTGTCCCACAATTGCAATTTGATAGCAACAGTAGTAGTAGATATAATGTCCCTGGTGTGAGTGTTACTGCTCAAGAATCCAATGTTACTATAAATATTTTTAATACTTGTACCATTGAAAAGAAAAAAAATATGTGTTATATCATTTATTACCATTAATGAATTAAATTTGTATATTCACGATTTCCACACATCTTCTTCTTCAAATGCCATCTCCTCTTAGAAGGTTGGCTATCATAACTGTTTTCACTTTTGATGTTGTAGCTCTACACAACTCAACGGAACTATAGTTGTACCATTTTCTTAGATTATTTAACCAGGAAATGCGTCTTCTACATCTTACTTTCATCTTAACTACATTCAAAACTGTCCCCCACGGAGATCCGAATATGGGACTAGAGACTCAGGTATTTTCGCTTTGAAATTAGCCATGTTGATTAACTAGGGATATTTAATCAGGTAGTTTCCCATTGCTTTCCTGATTCCAATGCTGTTGACTATTTCTTATAGTTCGTCCGCCTTCGGGGGCGATTTCTTACCCCCAGGACAATAGAGTGCCTTTCCGTTATCATTTGATATTGGTTAATTGCTTATACCAGCGCACATTTGGTCTATTATATAATATTCAAATATTATTATATTACTTTTTTTAAGTCCCATAAAGAAAGAAAAAGAATATTTGACACTAAAATAATTTGACATTTTGAAGGATAATTTTCTTGAAACCAAATTCACTTTGTTTTTAACACAATTTTTAACACTAACACCAATCTAAAGTTAACTTTTTGTTTTTGCACTATAAATTTCCCTTTATATAAACTTTATACGATTCAAAAAATACATAATTTCAATGAGCAAATTGTTGTTGTGATTCCACACATCACATAACCTCAAAACTATCTCGCCGAAAATGTGACATAACTGACAGCTCTGAATTTCTGTGCCAACTTTGAATAAATTAACTAACTAAAAATATTACAGCACTCGGCGAGCCATTACTGCACGCATATTAGTGCTGTAATGAGTCTATTACAGACGCAAAATAGAAAAAATTGTTTCAAAACTATATTCTCATTTTAACTAGTGCCAACCTGTACTTTACATTCCTTACTCATTCAAACTTTTGGAATTTTTTGGTCAAACAGAGTCATCAAACTTGAATTAAAAATTTTTATTACGATACATTGCGCCTTTTCTTTTATTTAATTCTGTCTTATTTGTTTGATGAGTCGAATTCGATTTCGTTGCAGTTTTGTCTTCAGTTTTAACTGGCCTTCTAGAACGTATTGTAACTTTAACGTTGATACAGTCGAAACCAAATTTTGCAAAGCTGTTAGGTTAGATTTTTTTTAATTAGCTTCTACGTTAGGTAGATATTCCGTTTATAATTCCTTTATACATTTCACATAATTTTCTTAATTGAACGGAATTCTTAATTTTTTAAGAAAATCTCAAAATGTTGCTTTTTATTATCCAGACACAAACTACAATGGTATATTTTTTTAAGTAAAACTTACGAGTTAAACTAACTAAACGAGACTAACTAACTGACTAAACGAGTTAAGTTAAGTTAAGAGTAAGTTTAAGTTGCTCAAAATATGGTTAGATATCGATAATATGGCTTGGATTGATGTTTGCTGGTAAATATGCAACTAATCTTATTCGTGGTAAAAAACGAAATTACTTTCTGTCACTTTCTTTGTTACTTTGTCACTTTTTTTATTACTTTCTTTCAAATGTATTTTTACATTATTCATTACATTTACATTATTTTTACATATTTTTTCATTTTGTACGAATTGCAATCTTCTGTTGCAATGTATTAGTTCATATGTACCAATACATTTCAACTAGACAACTAATCACCGTCATAAGTGTATTTAAGTAGCAACTAATCTCCAATTGAATTTCAACCATCAACCGGTACAGTGGTTCGAGACGAAATAGACAGTACGGTCTGGTCGGATCCGATCTCATATCTTTTGATAAGGTTTTTGTTAGACATAAGTGCACGATAAACATTTTTATTGTTATAACATTTATTGTTAATATATTACATTTTTTTGTAGAAATAATATGCAGGGTGTTAGATAAACATGCGGCAAAAATGCAAGCGGCTATTTCATGGCCTATTCTAAGAATATTTTCATATGTTCATATTATTATTTTTCATATTATTTATATTTTTATATTATTTAATATCTTATGATGATTACTATGATTACAAACTCTTTGTTTCGAAGATATAGGGTGAAAACAATATGCGACAATAATAACATTTTATTATCAAAAAGTACATGTAAAGTTCAATCTACTACAATAAATATTCGAAATTACTTCCTCCAACCTGGATAAAATCATACTATCTTCTCGCCAATGAGTGCCACACTCTTTCAAACACACCAGGGTTGTTTCTAATTGAGGTACACCCAGCAATTATCCGATTTCGCAATTCGTCCAAATTCTCAACTGGAATAGCGTAAACCAATGGCTTCAGATAGCCCCATAAGAAATAATCCAGGGGTGTAAATCTTGGGATCGGAAAGGCCATGCGCCAATATGTGAGGCCCACGTCGACAAATCAAGCGATCATTCTTGTTAAATCAGCGTATGTTCCTGTTGAAAAATTACGAGCAACCAAACTGAAATATGGTGGTGCATCATCGTGCATAAACCACATTGCAATTCCTGTCGCCAATGGTACATCCTGAGAAAATCGGCAGTGTTTCTTTCAAAAAGTTGTGATTCATCCCGCCAGTAAGTGTTGCTGGTATAAATACCGGTCCAATTAGATAGTCAGCCACAATTCCAACACAAACATTCAAGGAGAACTGATGTTGAAATCGATCTTCACATACCTTATGCAGACTTTCATCTGCCCACACATGGTTTTTATGAAAATTCCTTTTTGCATTCTTTAAGAAACTGGCTTCATCGGCGAAAAGAATTTGTGTCAGGAATTTAGGGATTGTAACTAATGTATGCAAAAGCCATCTTGTAGGTAGTAGTTCCTGAAAACGTTGAATATGGTTTGAATACAACAAATTGCCCTTAGTAATTTTCCGAAGTATTAAATGACTTACTTTCAAAGCATTGGCTATTTGTGGCGTAGAAGAACTTGGATCCTCCTCTATCATGTCCAGCACATTCTGTTCCAGTTGTACCGTTCTTGCTATCATTAATCTTCGTGCCATCCATTTCGTTTCAATGTGCTTGTTTTACGAAGAAGTCATTACTACTTGCGACTGAACGTCCAATGTAGAATCATCAAGCTTGTAATTAATTGCAATCAGCAAGTCTATACATGAAATGCATATCAATCATCTCGGCGTTCATATACATGTTAGATGACTTCACTAACTATTAAAGACACGTAAAATAGCCAAACGTCACCCACTGTAAACAACTGCGACCGATACAGGTGATGATCACTGGCGAGACGTATTCAAATGAAATGCACTTGAACGGTAGTAGCTACAACAGCCGTTCCACGTTATCATCAATATTTTTTTGTGTTTGATAAGCTCATTATTTTTTTGCGCTTGATAAACTGTTTGGCGTATGCCATACTTTTATTTACATTGATGATTTCAACAAATATCGAATATGGTTGTCGCAAATTTTGTTCACCCTGTATCGTTGAAAAAAGGAATTTTCCAGAAATAATCATAAAACAAATTATTCTTATAATAGGCCAAGGAAGAACCCCTTAAATTTTTGCCGCATTTTTACCTAATGCCCTAAATAAACATTAGACCTTAGTGGCCTTCAAGACCAAATTAAATTACCTAGGCAAACTGTAATACAATTCTAGTCTTATTTGACAAAACGTAAAATAATGTTGCTGGAAAATAATTTTTTTTTATAAATAATAAACGTGTATCACATATCTGTTTCTTTATTAGAATCAACATAAGTCCACATAACGCATAATACTGTTTTATATTTACCATATATGCATGAATTGCATTTGGCACAAAATTCATTTCCCTTTCTATCTTGCGAGGGATGACACAGATCTGAGATCTGATCGGCTGTTACCGCAAATCGTGAAACCCGCAGCTCCTCTTCTTTTCCTTAAACTTTGACAATTGTCAAACGAAAAACCCTCGCAATTCGTTCGTTGTGCATTCTTCTTTCCATCAAGGGTTTGGCCAAAGCCAAAGCGAGATTTTTTAGGAGAGTTATGGACAAATTTTATGGACAGGCCATGCATTGAGAACGAATCTTGTTTCATATTTATTTTGAATAAAACTAGATTGTTTACAGCTGTGTGCTTGTTTTCCTTTTGGTAGTCTGGTCTTTGCAAAGTTTGTCTAAAGGCTTCCCACGGTCTGTGGATGAGCGATCCTGACTCGAAGCTTCTGAAATACTCGAATCTGTAGGCGCTGACGAATCTCGAACCACCTCGCCTATTTTCTCGAGCCATCTCGTACCAGGAGAACAATTACAGGGTGCGAAAGCTGCACTGCATTACGCATAAGCATTTTTTTTCATGTCTACACAGGGCGTAGAAACACTGCACGAGCGTGCTCGGGGATTGCAATTCGACGGGTCAAAATCCTTTGATGTCTCTCGATTTACTGATATTTCACGGGTAAGGTCGCGCCACCTCCGAGCCATCCCAAGTCACCAAGAGCTATTTCGGGCCTGACCGTTCCCACGACCCGAGTTATGACGAACATCGAACCCGTGTTAAACCGTGCTAGCCCGTGTTAGCCGTGGGAACCCGCATTAGCACGTTACCATTTACTCTACCTATTGTCTGTGTGCACCACACACAAGATGTGTTTAGAGATGTATTATATCGATATGTACAAGATGTATTTAGCATAAACTTATTATTCTTTTTAGGGTTGTATTAATAGACTAACTTTACAGTTCCAGTTGGGTATATCTGATAACATACATAATGGTATCTCTCGCTTATTTTTTCTTACCGCTTACTTTTTCTTAACGTAAGTTTTTTCTCAAATAGTTTATCTGCCAACTCATATGAATTTAACCAAGTATCAGTTATCATATTTCGACTGCTCCCTGTGACTGATTCAGGGAATCTAATAATATACTGATTCAATATAGACAAATCACCCTTCGTTTTTGTCTGTTCTTATCCAAAATATGGGATTCCAGAAATAAAATTAAACGTCGTCACAAATTATTTTTAGACCATACTTATCGATTTTTGATGATTTTGATGATATAAATATATATTATATATATATATATATATATATATATATATATATAAATATATATATATATATATATATATATATATATATATAAATATATATATATATATATATATATATATATATATATATGTTGTATTTGAGGTTTTCGCGGATAGATACCTGTGTTGTATTGTTTTCTCGGGGATTCCGCGTTGATGCTAAGGGTTGGCTCTGAAAAGAACCGGATTCTCGACGTTTCGGCGAACTAACATATATGCCTCCGTGCGGGTCAACCGTTAGACGCATACTGAGAGCTCGTTCGTGCGATGCGACTACTTATAGCTGTCTGGCTTCGGGTCATGCGCGTTGTGTGCGGTGCTTCGGTTCGGTTGTTTGTTTGTCTTGTTGGTCGTACATGAGTCTGGGGTGTCTGGGATTGCATTTTGAGGGTGGATATGATCGGTTGCCATGCTGGGGGCAGTCTCAAGGAATCGTCTCTCGTGTTCATGCAGTAGTCTCCTTTTTCTATCTCTATAGCTTCTCTGTATACTCGTGAGATTTCCTGGCTAAGCTGTGCAACAGTCCTTGAATTTCTAAAGTCCATCCAGTGACCGGTGTTTGTGTGTTGGACAAGTGCCGATGAAACTTTGTCTCTGTGTCTGACTGAAACTACATGTTCTTGAATCCTAGCAGATATTTTTCTATTGGTACGTCCAATGTAGGTTCGTTCACATGTTCCGCAAGGTATTTCGTAAATTCCATGGGATTCTAAAGGGATGGTGTCTTTAACGCTGCGTAGCATGGAGGATATTTTCTGGTTAGGTTTGAAAATGGTGTCGATGTTGTGTCTTTTAAGGATTCTGGCGATTTCGTCAGTTGATCCATGAACATATGGTAGGTATGCTGTGCTAATGGGTTTCTGACGTTCTTCAGTTGTTTGGCTACTGTTCTCTGTACGACGGAAAGCTCTGGATATTAAACTGTTTGGATATCCATTTGAAGAAAGAGCTTCTCGTAAGTTCCTCAATTCTTTCGGTAAGTTAAGCTGGTCGGCTAGTCTTTTGGATCGGGTGGTAAGAGTGTTGACTACAGATGCTAGTTATTTGGGATGATGGTGCGAAGAAGCGTTCAAATATCTGTCTGTGTGGGTTGGTTTCCGGTACACAGTGTGACTCAAAGTGCCGTCAGATTTCTTCTGTACCGAAACATCCAAGAAAGGAAGTCGTTGATGCTTTTCTATCTCCATTGTGAATTTAGTTTGGTCGTGTTGGGAGTTAAGATGGTTAAGGAATTTGTCCAGCTCTGGTCTGCCGTGGGGCCAGATTACAAATGTGTCGTCAACATATCTTAACCAGAGTGTAGATTTAAGTGTGGCTGATGAGATTGCCTTTTCCTCAAAATCTGTAAACAATATGTTGGCTATTACTGGGGATAGAGGTGAACCCATTGGTGCTCCTAGGACTTGGTTGTATATTTGACCATCGTACCTAAAGTATGTATTCTTTAAACAATGTTCTGCCAGATCTGATACATACTTTTCTGCTTTTAATTTCGATCTTATGATGTTTAAGGCCTCAGGAACCAGTACTTTTGTGAATAAAGATACAATGTCAAGGCTCACAAGGAGGTGGCCGGGCTGGAGTTGGTGATTTTTTAGTATGTCTATGAAGTGTTTAGCATTGCGGACATAGGAATCACAATCTTCGGCGTATGGTTCTAAACATTTTGCTTAATGTTTCGCAAGAAGTTGGACCGGTGAACCAACGGAGCTTACTATTGGTCCTAGTGGGGCTCCATCTTTGTGCATCTTTGGTAAACCATATATCTTGGGACACCGTGAAGATTTCTCCCTTGGTATAAGGTTGTCTGGTAGTTTTCTCAAGATAGGTTGTGGGGTCCGTTGTACTGGGTAGATAAGCTGGATCATCTAAGATTCTGGTCATTTTTTGTTTATAGTCAGCACTGTTCATGACTACAGAGCAATTTCCCTTGTCAGCTGGTAGGACCACAATGCTGTTGTTTTCTCTTATTGCCTTGAGGGCTTTGAATGCCTCGTATGAGATGTTTCTTGTCGGTGGTTTGGCAGATCTTAAAATGTGGCATGTTTCCTGTCTTATTGTCTCGGCTAATGTGGCAGGGAGTTGTGAGATAGCAGTCTCGACACCAGTGATTATGCCTTCTTGGGAAAGGCGAGTTGGTGCTATTGCAAAGTTAAAATCCTTGGCCAGTACTGTTTTGGTAGGTTCGTCTAGGGGCTGGTCTGAAAGATTGTAAACCACTTTGTCGATGTTGAGTGGTTTTGGTGCAGGTTTTTTTCTCCGTCTGAGAAGGTTGTATTTTTCTTTCTGTCTATTGGTAATTAATAATCTATTCTGTTCGGCTCTGTTGTTAGATATTAAGTCTATCTGTTGCCAGAGGAGAGGGTGTAACGAAGTGGTTAGAGCTATGTGGGTTGTCAGCATATTTTGACTGATGCTGTCAAGTTTCTGTCGTTTGGTTTGGATTTCGTCCCGAAGCAAAGCTTGGCTTGCGTTGTGTAGTATTTTGTTTGACCTGGCTGTCGGATTTTGGTGTGACAGCCTCATACAGACGGGTGTTATGTTTGTATCTCTACAGCGACGTAAAAATGCTAAATCGCATAATAATTGAGAGCGCTTTGTCCGTAGTTTTTTGGAACCTACGGGTAAGGTGGTAAATTTCCTCCAGCCCGGCCACCTCCTTGTGAGCTTTGACATTGTATCTTTATTCACAAAAGTAGCGGTTCCTGAGACCTTAAACATCATAAGATCGAAATTAAAACCAGTAAAGTATGTATCAGATCCGGCAGAACATTGTTTAAAGAATACATACTTTAGGTACGATGGTCAAATATACAAACAAGTCCTAGGAGCACCAATGGGTTCACCTCTATCCCCAGTAATAGCCAACATATTTCTTACAGATTTTGAGGAAAAAGCAATCTCATCAGCCACACTTAAACCTCCACTCTGGTTAAGATATGTTGACGACACATTTGTAATCTGTCCCCACGGCAGACCAGAGCTGGACAAATTCCTTAACAATCTTAACTCCCAACACGACCAAATTAAATTCACAATGGAGATAGAAAAGCATCAACGACTTCCTTTCTTGGATGTTTTGGTACAGAAGAAACCTGACGGCACTTTGAGTCACACTGTGTATCGGAAACCAACTCACACAGACAGATATCTGAACCCTTCTTCGCACCATCATCCCAAACAACTAGCATCTGTTGTCAACACTCTTACCACCCGATCCAAAAGACTAGCAGACCAGCTTAACTTACCGAAAGGATTGAGGAACTTACGAGAAGTTTTTTCTTCAAATGGATATCCAAACAGTTTAATATCCAGAGCTTTCCGTCGTACAGAGAACAGTAGCCAGAGAACTGAAGAACGCCAGAAACCAATTAGCACAGCATACCTACCATATGTTCATGGATGAACTGACAAAATCGCCAGAATCCTTAAAAGACACAACATCGACACCATTTTCAAACCTAACCAGAAAATATCCTCCATGCTACGCAGCGTTAAAGACACCATCCCTTTAGAATCCCATGGAATTTACGAAATACCTTGCGGAACATGTGAACGAACCTACATTGGACGTACCAATAGAAAAATATCTGCTAGGATTCAAGAACATGTAGTTTCAATCAGACACAGAGACAAAGTTTCATCGGCACTTGTCCAACACACAAACACCGGTCACTGGATGGACTTTAGAAATTCAAGGACAGTTGCACAGCTTAGCCAGGAAATGTCACGAGTATACAGAGAAGCCATAGAGATAGAAAAACGAGTCTACTGCATGAACACAAGAGACGATTCCTTGAGACTGCCCCCAGCATGGCGACCGATCATATCCACCCTCAAAATGCAATCCCAGACACCCCAGACTCATGTACGACCAACAAGACAAACAAACAACCGAACCAAAGCACCGCACACAACGCGCATGACCGAAGCCAGACAGCTATAAGTAGTCGCATCGCACGAACGAGCTCTCAGTATGCGTCTAACGGTTGACCCGCACGGACGCATATATCTCTTCAGAATGGCGAATGTTAGTTCGCCGAAATGTCGAGAATCCTGTTCTTTTCAGAGCCACCCTCAGCATCAACGCGGAATCCCCTAGAAAACAATACAACATATATATATATATATATATATATAAATATAAAGAGTGGGGGTAATAACAATCGTTATTAGTTAAAGAATAAATTTTTATAAAAATTACTACGCAAACGGTAGAATTCGGGTGATACGATTCAAAGAAAAAACTCAAATTCTTCTTAAGTCGACGTTTCGATTTATTAATTAAATCTTTTTCAAGACCTACAAAATTATTACAGAAAATTACAAAAAAAACAAGTGAAAGATGTTATTGATTACTTACAAAGAAGGTAATGAACAATTAATTAAGAAGTGTAACATCATATAACTTGACTAGCAATGTGGGTTACATAATCGTTGCTGTAAAACGAGCCATGGTGAATTTTTATTTTCGGTGTTTGAAATTTAGTATTTAGTTTGCAAAATGTCGGACACCAACCCGATCGGCACAGCACGAGGAAACCAACAAAACCTTTTCGTTCTCTTAAAATAAATTAAAGTTGAAAAAAAACAAAAATTTTTTTCTTTAATTGAGCTGCGAAGGTGCGCATTGGGAAAGATCGTGACATTAGAAGGACACAGGAGTCACAAGCACACAGGAAAAAGAATATTTAACTAATGTTTGAAGACATACCGTTCGAAAAATTTTTTTGTTTGAAACCGCCACTACGTCGCAGTTTCCCAGAAACCCAGGCAATCTAGACAATCCCTAGATCTTCTTAGAAAAACCGGAGCTCAACGACCCCCATTTAAGGAAAATTGTATAATAGTAGAACCACTAGAGACCACGAAAACCGCAGCACAAATAGAAAATAAATAGCAAAACAGAAACCACCCATCAAGTTAACTGTGTCTAGACTTCGCCCAAGTCATGAGCCAAACATACATATTGCTCAACCCGTCCATGTCCTTCCTTGAGTTCATGGCTGCACCGGCGTTATGAATGAAACACATTTCCAAGAAAAGTCTCTTGGATAAGCTTGGCTCCCTTGCAAGAACTTTCAGGTCATTGTAATTGACCCTATGGTCCTTGTCATTGCAATGTGTTGCTAAGGCGCAAGAGTGGGGTTTTAGTCTACAATCACTTCTGTGATTGGCCAGTCTGGATGACAATCTTTGGCCGGTCTGACCAACGTACACAAGCTCACACTCGGCACACGGAATGCAATAGATTACATTTGATTGCATTAACGTGGGGGTTGAATCTTTAAGGCGACTGAAAGATCTGTTGATGGTGTTGTAACATTTATCCGCTATAATGGCTGGGCTCTTGTTCTTGAAAATTGATTTTATTCTGGGGGACAATGATTCTACAAAATGTAAGCTCTTGAATATTTTCGTGTCGTCCTCTGCGACCACCTCAGCGACAGGTTGTCTTGTAGGATTGGAGAACAACAACTTCCTGAGTACTGTTGTGGGATAGTTGTTCTTCTTTAGGATATTGAACAATCTCTCTAAACTATCATTACGAAGATCTGGATGTACAATCCTGAATATCCTCGTCTTAAGACCCAAAACTACATTCAGCTTGTGCTGAAAAGGAGCGCAGGAAAAATAATTCAGGTATCTGCCCGAACTGGTAGGTTTCTGGTACCAATCTAAAATAATGCGGTTGTCATTTGTCCTGATAATCAGGGTGTCTAAAAAGGGTAGAGTATTGTTATTTTCAGATTCAATAGTGAAGGTAAGACGTTCGTTGTATGAGTTGAAGGCTCTTAGGACCTCAGTTTTGGACCCTTGCGGGATGGCACAGACAATATCATCCACATATTGCCACAAAAATGGGATTTCGAAATTAAGTTTGTCCAAAGAAACCTTAATTAAAGTGTTCATAACAATCTCCGCTGCCACCGGAGATAAGTGCGATCCCATGGGGGTTCCGAAAATCTGAAGGAAAAACTTATTTTCAAACGAAAAATACGTCGTATCAAAAATGAATTCAATAAGTTCCAAAAAAACCTTGCGGGGTATTTTGCAAGATGGGCGAATCAACTCCCAGTTTGATTTGATAATATCCAAAAATAACTTTGACGGTATATTAGTGAACAGCGATGACACGTCCAGAGACACCAATTCATGACCATCGGGTACTTGGTAATTATTTAAGGCAGTGGCGAATTCAAACGAGTCTTTAATTCTGAACACGTTGTAGTCAGCGAAGGACGTGTAAAGAATATTCGAAATGAACCTAGCCAACTTTTCGGAGTGAGATTGAACTGAAGAAACAATGGGCCTTAATGGAAAATTTTCTTTATGGATCTTAGGTAAGCCGTAGATTTTAGGGGGCATAGCATTGTGTACAATTAAGGTTTTGTAAGTAGTTTGGTCTATGTAACCTTTGCTTTTAAGTTTCTTAACCAGTTCATTGTTTCTTCGTTCAAACCCACAGGTGGGGTCTCTACTTAAGGGAGCATAAGTGGCTGCATCTGACAGAAGGTCGACAATCCTGGATCGGTAATCCTCTTTTTTCAAAATGACCGTTGCATTGCCTTTATCGGCTTTGAGAACCAGTAGTTCTGGATGTGTTTTAAGGAACCGGTCACATGACCGTCGAGGGTCTGGCAGTGCCGCCCTAAAGTTCTCCAGTTTATTAATATGATTCGAAACCACATAAGTAGCTTCAGCTCTACACAGATCTTTTTTGGAAGTGGGTACCTCTTCAAGCAAGTTTTCAATGTCAGCCAAGATGTCGTATAAGGGGAAATTTTTAGGGTTATATGGCAAATTGAACTTAGGGCCTAGCGCCAGAAAATTTTTGACTTCTTTGGGGATCGTGACATCGGAAAGGTTTTTTATCCACTTCTCTGGAGGGTCGTTTTTACCAATTAGAGACTTTCTAATTAAATTATCAAGTTTCATTATGTTTTTTTGTTTAGTTTTGTTGAAAATAAAATTGTACCGGTTAATTTGCCTATTGTTGAAATCTTGAAAAACGCTACGGGGAAGTGTCGCCCTAGCGTTACGTATACAATTATGAAGTTGAAAATTTAAAGATCTAATAATTGAATTGGTGTGATTGATTTCGAAATTAATTAATTTACTCTTTAACCTTTCATTGAGTCGCAGAGCCTGGTGGTTTAGTTTCCTAGTCTGGTCGGTGATGAGATAATCCAGAGATTTGATGTTGTTCTTGATGTGTGCGGGGGTGATGTCGCGCCTTCTGCATTCCATAAGGAAAACCATCCTATTCCGGTAAGATGCTAACTTCCTAACAGAATTGCTCCATCGCTTCAGGACGTTTTTTGTATTTTCGCCGTAGGTTACATGGATGTTTTCGTAATATCCCATTACTATAAATATAAAGAGTGGGGGTAATAACAATCGTTATTAGTTAAAGAATAAATTTTTATAAAAATTACTACGCAAACGGTAGAATTCGGGTGATACGATTCAAAGAAAAAACTCAAATTCTTCTTAAGTCGACGTTTCGATTTATTAATTAAATCTTTTTCAAGACCTACAAAATTATTACAGAAAATTACAAAAAAAACAAGTGAAAGATGTTATTGATTACTTACAAAGAAGGTAATGAACAATTAATTAAGAAGTGTAACATCATATAACTTGACTAGCAATGTGGGTTACATAATCGTTGCTGTAAAACGAGCCATGGTGAATTTTTATTTTCGGTGTTTGAAATTTAGTATTTAGTTTGCAAAATGTCGGACACCAACCCGATCGGCACAGCACGAGGAAACCAACAAAACCTTTTCGTTCTCTTAAAATAAATTAAAGTTGAAAAAAAACAAAAATTTTTTTCTTTAATTGAGCTGCGAAGGTGCGCATTGGGAAAGATCGTGACATTAGAAGGACACAGGAGTCACAAGCACACAGGAAAAAGAATATTTAACTAATGTTTGAAGACATACCGTTCGAAAAATTTTTTTGTTTGAAACCGCCACTACGTCGCAGTTTCCCAGAAACCCAGGCAATCTAGACAATCCCTAGATCTTCTTAGAAAAACCGGAGCTCAACGACCCCCATTTAAGGAAAATTGTATAATAGTAGAACCACTAGAGACCACGAAAACCGCAGCACAAATAGAAAATAAATAGCAAAACAGAAACCACCCATCAAGTTAACTGTGTCTAGACTTCGCCCAAGTCATGAGCCAAACATACATATTGCTCAACCCGTCCATGTCCTTCCTTGAGTTCATGGCTGCACCGGCGTTATGAATGAAACACATTTCCAAGAAAAGTCTCTTGGATAAGCTTGGCTCCCTTGCAAGAACTTTCAGGTCATTGTAATTGACCCTATGGTCCTTGTCATTGCAATGTGTTGCTAAGGCGCAAGAGTGGGGTTTTAGTCTACAATCACTTCTGTGATTGGCCAGTCTGGATGACAATCTTTGGCCGGTCTGACCAACGTACACAAGCTCACACTCGGCACACGGAATGCAATAGATTACATTTGATTGCATTAACGTGGGGGTTGAATCTTTAAGGCGACTGAAAGATCTGTTGATGGTGTTGTAACATTTATCCGCTATAATGGCTGGGCTCTTGTTCTTGAAAATTGATTTTATTCTGGGGGACAATGATTCTACAAAATGTAAGCTCTTGAATATTTTCGTGTCGTCCTCTGCGACCACCTCAGCGACAGGTTGTCTTGTAGGATTGGAGAACAACAACTTCCTGAGTACTGTTGTGGGATAGTTGTTCTTCTTTAGGATATTGAACAATCTCTCTAAACTATCATTACGAAGATCTGGATGTACAATCCTGAATATCCTCGTCTTAAGACCCAAAACTACATTCAGCTTGTGCTGAAAAGGAGCGCAGGAAAAATAATTCAGGTATCTGCCCGAACTGGTAGGTTTCTGGTACCAATCTAAAATAATGCGGTTGTCATTTGTCCTGATAATCAGGGTGTCTAAAAAGGGTAGAGTATTGTTATTTTCAGATTCAATAGTGAAGGTAAGACGTTCGTTGTATGAGTTGAAGGCTCTTAGGACCTCAGTTTTGGACCCTTGCGGGATGGCACAGACAATATCATCCACATATTGCCACAAAAATGGGATTTCGAAATTAAGTTTGTCCAAAGAAACCTTAATTAAAGTGTTCATAACAATCTCCGCTGCCACCGGAGATAAGTGCGATCCCATGGGGGTTCCGAAAATCTGAAGGAAAAACTTATTTTCAAACGAAAAATACGTCGTATCAAAAATGAATTCAATAAGTTCCAAAAAAACCTTGCGGGGTATTTTGCAAGATGGGCGAATCAACTCCCAGTTTGATTTGATAATATCCAAAAATAACTTTGACGGTATATTAGTGAACAGCGATGACACGTCCAGAGACACCAATTCATGACCATCGGGTACTTGGTAATTATTTAAGGCAGTGGCGAATTCAAACGAGTCTTTAATTCTGAACACGTTGTAGTCAGCGAAGGACGTGTAAAGAATATTCGAAATGAACCTAGCCAACTTTTCGGAGTGAGATTGAACTGAAGAAACAATGGGCCTTAATGGAAAATTTTCTTTATGGATCTTAGGTAAGCCGTAGATTTTAGGGGGCATAGCATTGTGTACAATTAAGGTTTTGTAAGTAGTTTGGTCTATGTAACCTTTGCTTTTAAGTTTCTTAACCAGTTCATTGTTTCTTCGTTCAAACCCACAGGTGGGGTCTCTACTTAAGGGAGCATAAGTGGCTGCATCTGACAGAAGGTCGACAATCCTGGATCGGTAATCCTCTTTTTTCAAAATGACCGTTGCATTGCCTTTATCGGCTTTGAGAACCAGTAGTTCTGGATGTGTTTTAAGGAACCGGTCACATGACCGTCGAGGGTCTGGCAGTGCCGCCCTAAAGTTCTCCAGTTTATTAATATGATTCGAAACCACATAAGTAGCTTCAGCTCTACACAGATCTTTTTTGGAAGTGGGTACCTCTTCAAGCAAGTTTTCAATGTCAGCCAAGATGTCGTATAAGGGGAAATTTTTAGGGTTATATGGCAAATTGAACTTAGAGCCTAGCGCCAGAAAATTTTTGACTTCTTTGGGGATCGTGACATCGGAAAGGTTTTTTATCCACTTCTCTGGAGGGTCGTTTTTACCAATTAGAGACTTTCTAATTAAATTATCAAGTTTCATTATGTTTTTTTGTTTAGTTTTGTTGAAAATAAAATTGTACCGGTTAATTTGCCTATTGTTGAAATCTTGAAAAACGCTACGGGGAAGTGTCGCCCTAGCGTTACGTATACAATTATGAAGTTGAAAATTTAAAGATCTAATAATTGAATTGGTGTGATTGATTTCGAAATTAATTAATTTACTCTTTAACCTTTCATTGAGTCGCAGAGCCTGGTGGTTTAGTTTCCTAGTCTGGTCGGTGATGAGATAATCCAGAGATTTGATGTTGTTCTTGATGTGTGCGGGGGTGATGTCGCGCCTTCTGCATTCCATAAGGAAAACCATCCTATTCCGGTAAGATGCTAACTTCCTAACAGAATTGCTCCATCGCTTCAGGACGTTTTTTGTATTTTCGCCGTAGGTTACATGGATGTTTTCGTAATATCCCATTACTATAAATATAAAGAGTGGGGGTAATAACAATCGTTATTAGTTAAAGAATAAATTTTTATAAAAATTACTACGCAAACGGTAGAATTCGGGTGATACGATTCAAAGAAAAAACTCAAATTCTTCTTAAGTCGACGTTTCGATTTATTAATTAAATCTTTTTCAAGACCTACAAAATTATTACAGAAAATTACAAAAAAAACAAGTGAAAGATGTTATTGATTACTTACAAAGAAGGTAATGAACAATTAATTAAGAAGTGTAACATCATATAACTTGACTAGCAATGTGGGTTACATAATCGTTGCTGTAAAACGAGCCATGGTGAATTTTTATTTTCGGTGTTTGAAATTTAGTATTTAGTTTGCAAAATGTCGGACACCAACCCGATCGGCACAGCACGAGGAAACCAACAAAACCTTTTCGTTCTCTTAAAATAAATTAAAGTTGAAAAAAAACAAAAATTTTTTTCTTTAATTGAGCTGCGAAGGTGCGCATTGGGAAAGATCGTGACATTAGAAGGACACAGGAGTCACAAGCACACAGGAAAAAGAATATTTAACTAATGTTTGAAGACATACCGTTCGAAAAATTTTTTTGTTTGAAACCGCCACTACGTCGCAGTTTCCCAGAAACCCAGGCAATCTAGACAATCCCTAGATCTTCTTAGAAAAACCGGAGCTCAACGACCCCCATTTAAGGAAAATTGTATAATAGTAGAACCACTAGAGACCACGAAAACCGCAGCACAAATAGAAAATAAATAGCAAAACAGAAACCACCCATCAAGTTAACTGTGTCTAGACTTCGCCCAAGTCATGAGCCAAACATACATATTGCTCAACCCGTCCATGTCCTTCCTTGAGTTCATGGCTGCACCGGCGTTATGAATGAAACACATTTCCAAGAAAAGTCTCTTGGATAAGCTTGGCTCCCTTGCAAGAACTTTCAGGTCATTGTAATTGACCCTATGGTCCTTGTCATTGCAATGTGTTGCTAAGGCGCAAGAGTGGGGTTTTAGTCTACAATCACTTCTGTGATTGGCCAGTCTGGATGACAATCTTTGGCCGGTCTGACCAACGTACACAAGCTCACACTCGGCACACGGAATGCAATAGATTACATTTGATTGCATTAACGTGGGGGTTGAATCTTTAAGGCGACTGAAAGATCTGTTGATGGTGTTGTAACATTTATCCGCTATAATGGCTGGGCTCTTGTTCTTGAAAATTGATTTTATTCTGGGGGACAATGATTCTACAAAATGTAAGCTCTTGAATATTTTCGTGTCGTCCTCTGCGACCACCTCAGCGACAGGTTGTCTTGTAGGATTGGAGAACAACAACTTCCTGAGTACTGTTGTGGGATAGTTGTTCTTCTTTAGGATATTGAACAATCTCTCTAAACTATCATTACGAAGATCTGGATGTACAATCCTGAATATCCTCGTCTTAAGACCCAAAACTACATTCAGCTTGTGCTGAAAAGGAGCGCAGGAAAAATAATTCAGGTATCTGCCCGAACTGGTAGGTTTCTGGTACCAATCTAAAATAATGCGGTTGTCATTTGTCCTGATAATCAGGGTGTCTAAAAAGGGTAGAGTATTGTTATTTTCAGATTCAATAGTGAAGGTAAGACGTTCGTTGTATGAGTTGAAGGCTCTTAGGACCTCAGTTTTGGACCCTTGCGGGATGGCACAGACAATATCATCCACATATTGCCACAAAAATGGGATTTCGAAATTAAGTTTGTCCAAAGAAACCTTAATTAAAGTGTTCATAACAATCTCCGCTGCCACCGGAGATAAGTGCGATCCCATGGGGGTTCCGAAAATCTGAAGGAAAAACTTATTTTCAAACGAAAAATACGTCGTATCAAAAATGAATTCAATAAGTTCCAAAAAAACCTTGCGGGGTATTTTGCAAGATGGGCGAATCAACTCCCAGTTTGATTTGATAATATCCAAAAATAACTTTGACGGTATATTAGTGAACAGCGATGACACGTCCAGAGACACCAATTCATGACCATCGGGTACTTGGTAATTATTTAAGGCAGTGGCGAATTCAAACGAGTCTTTAATTCTGAACACGTTGTAGTCAGCGAAGGACGTGTAAAGAATATTCGAAATGAACCTAGCCAACTTTTCGGAGTGAGATTGAACTGAAGAAACAATGGGCCTTAATGGAAAATTTTCTTTATGGATCTTAGGTAAGCCGTAGATTTTAGGGGGCATAGCATTGTGTACAATTAAGGTTTTGTAAGTAGTTTGGTCTATGTAACCTTTGCTTTTAAGTTTCTTAACCAGTTCATTGTTTCTTCGTTCAAACCCACAGGTGGGGTCTCTACTTAAGGGAGCATAAGTGGCTGCATCTGACAGAAGGTCGACAATCCTGGATCGGTAATCCTCTTTTTTCAAAATGACCGTTGCATTGCCTTTATCGGCTTTGAGAACCAGTAGTTCTGGATGTGTTTTAAGGAACCGGTCACATGACCGTCGAGGGTCTGGCAGTGCCGCCCTAAAGTTCTCCAGTTTATTAATATGATTCGAAACCACATAAGTAGCTTCAGCTCTACACAGATCTTTTTTGGAAGTGGGTACCTCTTCAAGCAAGTTTTCAATGTCAGCCAAGATGTCGTATAAGGGGAAATTTTTAGGGTTATATGGCAAATTGAACTTAGGGCCTAGCGCCAGAAAATTTTTGACTTCTTTGGGGATCGTGACATCGGAAAGGTTTTTTATCCACTTCTCTGGAGGGTTGTTTTTACCAATTAGAGACTTTCTAATTAAATTATCAAGTTTCATTATGTTTTTTTGTTTAGTTTTGTTGAAAATAAAATTGTACCGGTTAATTTGCCTATTGTTGAAATCTTGAAAAACGCTACGGGCGTTGAGCTCCGGTTTTTCTAAGAAGATCTAGGGATTGTCTAGATTGCCTGGGTTTCTGGGAAACTGCGACGTAGTGGCGGTTTCAAACAAAAAAATTTTTCGAACGGTATGTCTTCAAACATTAGTTAAATATTCTTTTTCCTGTGTGCTTGTGACTCCTGTGTCCTTCTAATGTCACGATCTTTCCCAATGCGCACCTTCGCAGCTCAATTAAAGAAAAAAATTTTTGTTTTTTTTCAACTTTAATTTATTTTAAGAGAACGAAAAGGTTTTGTTGGTTTCCTCGTGCTGTGCCGATCGGGTTGGTGTCCGACATTTTGCAAACTAAATACTAAATTTCAAACACCGAAAATAAAAATTCACCATGGCTCGTTTTACAGCAACGATTATGTAACCCACATTGCTAGTCAAGTTATATGATGTTACACTTCTTAATTAATTGTTCATTACCTTCTTTGTAAGTAATCAATAACATCTTTCACTTGTTTTTTTTGTAATTTTCTGTAATAATTTTGTAGGTCTTGAAAAAGATTTAATTAATAAATCGAAACGTCGACTTAAGAAGAATTTGAGTTTTTTCTTTGAATCGTATCACCCGAATTCTACCGTTTGCGTAGTAATTTTTATAAAAATTTATTCTTTAACTAATAACGATTGTTATTACCCCCACTCTTTATATTTATAGTAATGGGATATTACGAAAACATCCATGTAACCTACGGCGAAAATACAAAAAACGTCCTGAAGCGATGGAGCAATTCTGTTAGGAAGTTAGCATCTTACCGGAATAGGATGGTTTTCCTTATGGAATGCAGAAGGCGCGACATCACCCCCGCACACATCAAGAACAACATCAAATCTCTGGATTATCTCATCACCGACCAGACTAGGAAACTAAACCACCAGGCTCTGCGACTCAATGAAAGGTTAAAGAGTAAATTAATTAATTTCGAAATCAATCACACCAATTCAATTATTAGATCTTTAAATTTTCAACTTCATAATTGTATACGTAACGCTAGGGCGACACTTCCCCGTAGCGTTTTTCAAGATTTCAACAATAGGCAAATTAACCGGTACAATTTTATTTTCAACAAAACTAAACAAAAAAACATAATGAAACTTGATAATTTAATTAGAAAGTCTCTAATTGGTAAAAACGACCCTCCAGAGAAGTGGATAAAAAACCTTTCCGATGTCACGATCCCCAAAGAAGTCAAAAATTTTCTGGCGCTAGGCCCTAAGTTCAATTTGCCATATAACCCTAAAAATTTCCCCTTATACGACATCTTGGCTGACATTGAAAACTTGCTTGAAGAGGTACCCACTTCCAAAAAAGATCTGTGTAGAGCTGAAGCTACTTATGTGGTTTCGAATCATATTAATAAACTGGAGAACTTTAGGGCGGCACTGCCAGACCCTCGACGGTCATGTGACCGGTTCCTTAAAACACATCCAGAACTACTGGTTCTCAAAGCCGATAAAGGCAATGCAACGGTCATTTTGAAAAAAGAGGATTACCGATCCAGGATTGTCGACCTTCTGTCAGATGCAGCCACTTATGCTCCCTTAAGTAGAGACCCCACCTGTGGGTTTGAACGAAGAAACAATGAACTGGTTAAGAAACTTAAAAGCAAAGGTTACATAGACCAAACTACTTACAAAACCTTAATTGTACACAATGCTATGCCCCCTAAAATCTACGGCTTACCTAAGATCCATAAAGAAAATTTTCCATTAAGGCCCATTGTTTCTTCAGTTCAATCTCACTCCGAAAAGTTGGCTAGGTTCATTTCGAATATTCTTTACACGTCCTTCGCTGACTACAACGTGTTCAGAATTAAAGACTCGTTTGAATTCGCCACTGCCTTAAATAATTACCAAGTACCCGATGGTCATGAATTGGTGTCTCTGGACGTGTCATCGCTGTTCACTAATATACCGTCAAAGTTATTTTTGGATATTATCAAATCAAACTGGGAGTTGATTCGCCCATCTTGCAAAATACCCCGCAAGGTTTTTTTGGAACTTATTGAATTCATTTTTGATACGACGTATTTTTCGTTTGAAAATAAGTTTTTCCTTCAGATTTTCGGAACCCCCATGGGATCGCACTTATCTCCGGTGGCAGCGGAGATTGTTATGAACACTTTAATTAAGGTTTCTTTGGACAAACTTAATTTCGAAATCCCATTTTTGTGGCAATATGTGGATGATATTGTCTGTGCCATCCCGCAAGGGTCCAAAACTGAGGTCCTAAGAGCCTTCAACTCATACAACGAACGTCTTACCTTCACTATTGAATCTGAAAATAACAATACTCTACCCTTTTTAGACACCCTGATTATCAGGACAAATGACAACCGCATTATTTTAGATTGGTACCAGAAACCTACCAGTTCGGGCAGATACCTGAATTATTTTTCCTGCGCTCCTTTTCAGCACAAGCTGAATGTAGTTTTGGGTCTTAAGACGAGGATATTCAGGATTGTACATCCAGATCTTCGTAATGATAGTTTAGAGAGATTGTTCAATATCCTAAAGAAGAACAACTATCCCACAACAGTACTCAGGAAGTTGTTGTTCTCCAATCCTACAAGACAACCTGTCGCTGAGGTGGTCGCAGAGGACGACACGAAAATATTCAAGAGCTTACATTTTGTAGAATCATTGTCCCCCAGAATAAAATCAATTTTCAAGAACAAGAGCCCAGCCATTATAGCGGATAAATGTTACAACACCATCAACAGATCTTTCAGTCGCCTTAAAGATTCAACCCCCACGTTAATGCAATCAAATGTAATCTATTGCATTCCGTGTGCCGAGTGTGAGCTTGTGTACGTTGGTCAGACCGGCCAAAGATTGTCATCCAGACTGGCCAATCACAGAAGTGATTGTAGACTAAAACCCCACTCTTGCGCCTTAGCAACACATTGCAATGACAAGGACCATAGGGTCAATTACAATGACCTGAAAGTTCTTGCAAGGGAGCCAAGCTTATCCAAGAGACTTTTCTTGGAAATGTGTTTCATTCATAACGCCGGTGCAGCCATGAACTCAAGGAAGGACATGGACGGGTTGAGCAATATGTATGTTTGGCTCATGACTTGGGCGAAGTCTAGACACAGTTAACTTGATGGGTGGTTTCTGTTTTGCTATTTATTTTCTATTTGTGCTGCGGTTTTCGTGGTCTCTAGTGGTTCTACTATTATACAATTTTCCTTAAATGGGGGTCGTTGAGCTCCGGTTTTTCTAAGAAGATCTAGGGATTGTCTAGATTGCCTGGGTTTCTGGGAAACTGCGACGTAGTGGCGGTTTCAAACAAAAAAATTTTTCGAACGGTATGTCTTCAAACATTAGTTAAATATTCTTTTTCCTGTGTGCTTGTGACTCCTGTGTCCTTCTAATGTCACGATCTTTCCCAATGCGCACCTTCGCAGCTCAATTAAAGAAAAAAATTTTTGTTTTTTTTCAACTTTAATTTATTTTAAGAGAACGAAAAGGTTTTGTTGGTTTCCTCGTGCTGTGCCGATCGGGTTGGTGTCCGACATTTTGCAAACTAAATACTAAATTTCAAACACCGAAAATAAAAATTCACCATGGCTCGTTTTACAGCAACGATTATGTAACCCACATTGCTAGTCAAGTTATATGATGTTACACTTCTTAATTAATTGTTCATTACCTTCTTTGTAAGTAATCAATAACATCTTTCACTTGTTTTTTTTGTAATTTTCTGTAATAATTTTGTAGGTCTTGAAAAAGATTTAATTAATAAATCGAAACGTCGACTTAAGAAGAATTTGAGTTTTTTCTTTGAATCGTATCACCCGAATTCTACCGTTTGCGTAGTAATTTTTATAAAAATTTATTCTTTATATATATATATATATATATATATATATATATATATATATATATGGGAAATCGATACATTGGTTCCTGAGTTCGAAAAAAATGTAAGATAAACAGGTAATTTTGTTTCAAATTATTAATGTTATTTTATTTTTATTGCTTAAAGTATGAAGATTTAATAAAATTTAAAGATTTGATAAAACATAAAGATTTAATAAAATATGCAGAAAATAAAGGAGAACTTTCAGTAACAAAACTAAATCTGATGCAATTAAATAGAATAACAATTCAATCACTGTCACCTTCAAATATGACTTTTAATCTTTTTTTTAACTATAATCTCACTTCCATCAGTGGAAGTTCATCATTCTCCTTTTGAGTGTTTTTGATTTCTGCATTCCTGCATTTTCATTCTGATTTATCAAGAATTCTGTTATCAGTGGTTGTTTCTGCTTCTTATTTAGGCCATTGAACAATTCTTGGTAACCGGACATGTAGGTTTTCAATTCACGACTTATTGGCTAGCCCTTTCGACAAGAGGATCGTGTGTCAGAAAATGCAGTGTCAGGCCTAATTGTTGCTTTCTAATGAACTGATAATATTTTCATATTTATGTCTTTCATTGCTCTTGGCTGTAGAACTCGATTAATTAGCAATGGTTTTATTACACAGTTACCTGAAGCATTGCTGCCAAATAGTAAGGTCACACGATCCTTAGCTGCTTTAAATCCCCCAACTTGTAGTACAGATTTGTCCACATGTGATCCACTAGGCATTTTCTTCCAGAATAGGCCCGTTTCATCGGCATTCCGAAATTTTTGGAGACTGTATCCTCCATCTTTTATAATTTACGAAATTTTCGGAACAAATTCTTTAGCAACTACTTCATCTGCGGATGAAATTTCTTCTTGAATTTTCACTATACATGGAGAATCTTCTTAAAAAACCCATCAACTATCTATTACTTAGCTGCTAGAAACACAGCAGCCAATTTTAGACCTACTATTAAATCCGATCCACTGCGCAGGCGTCGGATGTATAGGTAGAGGAAGTAAAATTGAAATTAGTCGATTCTTCAGACCGTGCTATTTCGAATTCGCATAAAAATAGCCCGCATAAAAACAGGTTTGACGGTATCTTGAAAGAACACCGACCACTGCGAAGTACTGCCAAATCATGATCATGATCTGAAGCAACAAATTTATATACAGTGTTTCTCGTCTCCCTAGTACTCTTATCATCAAATCTCAATTTTTTAAGATGGAATGAAAATCGTTTCTGGGACATAATACAACGAAAGATAGATACATCTCGGAAAATATATTTTCCTAGCACAAACTAGAATCTGTCAAGATACCACTCAAAAATACCAATAAGAAGATACCAATAAGAGCTTTCATCTCAGTCTCATTTGCTGGGTGTAAAAAGAAATAGATGTGGACTTACATTGTACTTGAGCTTTGTGTACTATATTTCCTTATTAGTATGACGAACGATGTTTCCTATTATTTCATCAGTCATAAACAGTGAAAATAAATGTTTTTTCGTCTGCTATCCCTCGTGCATTCCTTTTGCGTCCAGACAGGTGTCTAATCACGTTCGAAGCAGGTGTTCGTGAGTATTTTAAGCGTAAAGGCTTATCAGGCCAAATTCTTTCCTCGTCCTTCCCTAATTTTAAATTTCTATCATCTGCTTCTTCTCCATCACATTTTTAGTACTTATTCTTCTCATCACAGTCGAAAACATCTTCGTCAATATTACTGTCCATAAGATTTCTATCTTCCATTTCTGAGACAGATTCTTCCAGGTCAGAGTCGCAGTTATCTTGGCATAAACATCCTCCTGACGACTGAATTCAGCTAGAACTGCCTTAGAAGTTCGAAACAGTTGTTGTAAGGACATTTTGTAGTCAAAATTGCGACTAACTATTTTTAGTCGTATTTCGTACGGTCGTACGAAATAAAATAGCTCACGAGAAAACTGAAAGTAGGAGGTCAAATTCCGCTACCTGAGAGCTACAGTCACTCTAATGACTATAGCACGAGTTGCTGGTATAGTACGGAATCGTTTGAGGGTTAAGAAAGTTAGAAAATTAATCTTTCTTTTAAAATAAGTTAATTAAATTTTAAATCGGAAGGGAGTGATAGTGGAAAGAGTTTAGGGAGTGAGAAAAATTAGTACGGGCGAGGAATTGCTAATGTTTATTTTGTAAGTCGAGTATTTGGGGTATTTTGGGTTGGTCTCTCTTGCAATTCTTGAGTACTGTGTTCATAATATTCATAAAAAAAATAGTCTGAAATATATAATCTAATATAAAAAATGTAAGGTTTACATAATTTTTCAATAAAGATTTAAAACCGATTTATTGTGCGCATTAATATGTAAATCCATGGAAATTATTACTAAAATATTACTGAAAAATATTTTTGTCAGCCATCCACGTTGATACGACGTCTTTTCATTTTTTCATAATATAACTTCTAAGCTTTATATAAATATGATGAATTTCAGGTTTTCGAGGATATCGCAATATGTGTTGATTTGATAAACTTAATAAAGACGGAACAAAGCTTGAATATATAAATATACTCAACCTTTCCGGAACTCTATAATACTAATGAGTCTTTTTAGGACTACCAAAAACAAATCTCTTATGAAATTTGTCAGTTATTCTATAGCTTTCAGTCCACCTTCGTGGCACTCAACAAAAACCATAAAAATAACATTGAGTTGTAAGATCATGTCTTTCCGATACCTTGAGTGGATAGCCATCTGTGGACGCGTTTCGAGACCTATCTCTCATCAGCACAGCTATGCTTCCATGAACAATATTTTGTAAATCACTCACTTGAAAACCCATGTGGTGTTTGGGTTAGATGTTTTTAATTTTGACATTTTGTGAGAGAGACATGAACTTAGCAGGTTATTGATATAAATGATAAATTTTGAATTGGTAAAACCATACAACATTATAGATAATCAGATAAACTTAATAAAGACGGAACAAAGCTTGAATATATAAATATACTCAACCTTTCCGGAACTCAAAAATACATAAAATATCGGGATTTTTTTCACATTTTCATTATCTGTATTTATTTCTTGTCTGTAGGCCCCACTGAATTGCGTTCTGATATCAACTGTTCCCAACATTCCAGGATTGCACACACTTTTTAAATGTTCTGCACATTTCTCATGTTTTTAATTTTTTTTAATTTAACTGATGTAGATTTGCGATGCCAGATTATATCCATGACGTATCTGCTCCAAACAAAAGGCATGGAAAACAAAAAAAAGCATTCTTTTTTGGACAACCTGTTAACCAATTATGTTTCATATAAATGTTGGAATTAAATTTTCGGTGATAATTAATTAAACGACTTTGTGACGACAAATACTTAAATCTGGAGTTAACCGTCCTAAGTTTTAATTTCATTTTTTTCTTGAAATTCCAGTCGTGCAAAGTTGATCTTTTGCAAATGCATAACTGAATTTTTGCTTCGTTCATTTCTATAAAAATTGAATTCAAATTAAATTCAATAATTAAATTCAAAAATAACTATCTTACTTTCTTTGTGTATAGCTAAGAACTACTTATTTATTAATACTTTGTTTTAAATTGTCCACTTTTCAATTTTCCACCAATTAATTGTCTACTTAAGGTTCTTTGCCGTTGCCGAAACTCCAGTTCTTAGAAACAGGCTCATAAAATGCCTAAAATACAGAGTGTGGACTGCAATATTTGCAGCCCACGATATACATATTACAAAAACGTACATCGCGGGTGGGGGTAACCAGGTCTATATAATAACTACGCGGCCAGACTCGGTCTGCACTGACTGCAGCCCGGATGAGTATACAACGGCACTAAATTACACAATACACACATACAGAGCGCCTATCGAGGTATTTATTACCTACTATTCTGAAAATAAATATACTACGAACGGAAAAATATGTTTTTGTAAAATAATTGTATACTAATGTAAAAGTTTATAATTTATATTTTATAATTATTTTTAAACGAAAAATTGATTCGTATGTTACAATTTGTTCTGCATAAATTGTAACAAAGGTAATTAAACGGTAAATAATAATAATGATAATAAAAACTCCATTCCAATATTCATTTCAATATATTGCAACAAATAATCTAAAAAATTATTATGACTACCCAATGGAATCTAAAATTACAATCAATGCATATTGTGTTAAAGTGTTCGATGTATTCAAATAATAATGGAACATTTGGAATAATTATGATGTAGAATTCTAATCACAAACTAACTGTATTCGAAACTAATCTAAAATATATAGCCTGTATGCTTTGTACTATTGATTTCAATGAAGGTGCAATAGTTGAATTTTAAGACACACACATATATATATATATATATATATATATATATATATATATATATACATATATATATATATATATATATATATATATACAGCGAGGTTCCTACAGCCTTTGCCGCATCCCGCACTTCTTTTTCCACCTCTCCTTATCTCTCCAGCCATCTTCTTTTATGGCTCTATCTTTAAACTATCTTGGTTTCCATAATACCATCTATCCATTTAATTGCTGGTCTGCCTCTTCCTCTCCTTGCCTCTTTCTCCAGTCATCCTTTGCATGTGTCCATACCACTTTAATTGCCGTGTTTCTATGTCGTCTGTAGTGCCATAGACTCTCTTCGTCTGTCTTCTTATATGTTCATTTCTTACACGATCTAGTTTGGACGTTTGAGAAGCTCTACCTAGAAAGTCCATTTCTACTACTTCTATACTTTTTTTATCCCTTTGTGAAACTTGCCAACATTCTGAACCATAAGTTGTTATTGGTTCTACAATAGATTTGTATACCCTCATTTTTGTTTTTAGTTTAATTTCATTTGACCATAGCATTGAATTTAACAAGCAGATAGCCTTTTTCCCTTGTCCAAGTCTATTTTCTATATACTTTTTTGTTGTTCCTTCTTCTGAGATGATAGTTCCTAAATATTTGTATGCCCTACATTTTTTAATCTTTCTTAACTCCAGTTCTGGGTCTTCTCCTTCTTCCCCGACACGAAGATATTGTTTTTGACTTATTCATGTTTAAACCCCATTCCGAATACTCTTCTTATAATTTTCTTAACATATAATCTATATCCCTTTCATCACTTACTAGTATCACTTAGTCGTCAGCAAATAGCAGGCTTATCAAACAATGTTCACCTGTTCTTATTCCCACTGCGGTTTTTCTTCTCCAGTTTGTTAGTGCTTCTTGTATGTATATTTTAAATAATGTAGGAGACAGGCTGCAGCCTTGTCTTAATCCTTGCGTTGTACGGAAAGGCCGCGATATAACGTTTTCTATCTTGACTGCACTTTTTGACTCGATATATATATATATATATATATATTTCTGATTGCCCGACAGTATACACTATTTATCCCAATCCTCGTCAATGCTTCAAAAAGCTTTTTCCAGGGTACCGTATCGAAAGTTTTCTCCAAGTCGATAAATAATAGGTGTGTGGGTAGATTTCTATATTTCCGCTTTTCTATAATTTGTTGAATAACAAATATATTGTCAATGCATGATCTCCCGGCTCGGAAGCCACTTTGCTCCTCTACTTCTTTGATGCTGCTTTCACTTCTTTTTTTTAGTATCTGGCCATACAACCTCCCAAGCGCACTAGTTACGCTGATCCCTCTATAGTTACTACATTTTCTTCTGTCTCCTTTTTTATATATTGAGCTCATATGAACAATATTCCAATCTTCTGGAATGTTGTCGCCTTCTATTAGACATTTGTTGAAGATCTTGGCTATCAGCTCTAGTAATAATTCTGGTCCATTTTTAACTAATTCAATTTTGATATTTCCTGGCCCTGCAGCCTTTTTATTTTTAGATTCTTTTAGGGCTTCCTTTATTTCTTTTATCGTTATCGCATTTACTTCTTCATTTGTGGGTGTCTCTATATCCAGGTTATCAATGTGGAACTCTTTTCTCTTTTCTGTTCGCAGTTCTTTGTAATATGTTTCCCACTCCTCCATACTTTATAAATCCTCCATAATTTTAACATAATACATACAAATATTTGCGTTTAGCTATCGGTAATTTATAATTCCAGATTTAAATTGAAAAACATACCGATTATATTAATACATTAGGGCAGCGTTTTACAACCTTTTTTTACTTACGTACCCCTTGACCGATCATCGCTTATCCACATACCCCTACCCTAACCACCCATTATGTATAATAACGATGTAAAACTTGTTCAATATATATATATATATATATATATATATATATATATATATATATATATATATATATATATATATATATATATATAACAAACAATAAATATGGAAAGACAGTTCGGAGAGTTCCCTTAGTAACATCTTTTGATGTTTTTATCTTTTCTTTTATGTTCAAATTTTCTATCAATGTCCGCCAGTACATATTTTTATCTGCGTATCCCCGGAGATAATTTCACATACACCTAGGGTACATGTACCCCAGATTGAGAAACGCTGCATTATAGGATACATATGTTTTGGTATATTACACTGGATATATTACACCAGATTGTTCCAAGAAGAGCACATGATTTAATTTATTATTAAAACTCATTATTTCATTTTTGCTCAACATTCTTTTATTTGTATAAACTATACTTTTCTATAGCAATTTTGCTCGAATTTCTTGATCGTATGGTTTAATAATCTATTATTTGAGAATTGTATACTATTAAAAATTCGAAAAACGTGACCCCCACGTGAGGTTTTTATGGAACTTCCAAAATCTCAGGGCCAGAAGCATTGGCCTGAATTTTAGATCGAGCATTGGTTTGGCGTAATTGAACCTAAAATTATAAGATAATTTCATCTAAAATCTTATCAGAAGAGCGAAAATATGTCTGCATACGTGCGGGATTCATTTTCTTGCAAACTTATAAAAAAATAGTAGAACTTGTCTAATAAATTTTGTGTTGTATCATAGTATATTTATATTTAGAAACAAAAGTGGTAATTAAATGGTGCTTACACCTTATTTCGTATATAGCAAAACACAAATTATAATATTTTTCGTGGGTACTTTTTTAAAGATTTCATAAAATCCTTAAGTGATGTGTTAATAGGGTTTTCTAAACAGTTTTTTTTTTTTAAGTTTGGTTCGATGTGATTACCGGGTTTGCCGACCCTTCGAACACTGCGGCCTATTGGTAGCCTCTTGTATTCTATCACATTCGCATAGGCCCAGAAAACCTCGCGCCGGCTAAAGAGTTTTAATCTCGTTTATATCTTTAAACTATTACTATTATTGGAGTGCAAGGAAATAAGAATTTCTTACCAATGAGTCATATCAAAAGCAACAAAGTAAAATAATCACAGAATATACGGAAATATTCGGAAATATTCCTGGGAAAAATCATATTAAATGTATTTTAAAGGTAAATAATTGCCCTTATTTTCAAGCAAACAGCCAAGGCAATATATAGTTCTTTCGAGGGACAATGCAAGTAAACAACATAACTCAACCGTGCAGAAAAAATAAATCGTGACCTCTCGTTGAAACACCCTATTAAAACCAAGAAGTTTGGCAAACAAGAGGGATTCAAAACATTGTTATCTATATCTTACTAGTAAACTTACTAGTAAACCATGTCACAATTAAGGAAGCAGCAGTAAAGAGCAGTTAAGAAAGATTAATTATATACTTCGACGAAAATAAAAACTCATAGAATAACAGTTAACTAACAATCTGTAAGTAACTAAACTGTAGTAAAAATACAGTACGTGTTAATAATTTTCTTCTCATAACAAACAAACTGCTTAATTTCTATATATTAGATTCACTAAAGTAGAAGTTGTTTGTGTTAACCTTTCTGTTTGTTCCGGGGAAGTTTCTTGGAGATAAAGCCAATTTGTAGGAATTTAAGGGGAAGGTGAAGGATCCGCACTATTTCAGTATGAATTATTTTTTAGAAAACTATTTCGTTATGCAACGAGATTATTATAATAATTACAATACGTATTCCATTGCAACAAGGAATAGCGTATTATTTCAAATATTAAATGTATTTGCATATATCTATTTAATATTGTTATTTTAGGTACACGTCATTGTGCAATATAATTTATAAAACTTACAGTACTTACACCTACAGCAAATATAGGGTCTCTCAACAAGTGTAGAAAATTTAAATTTAGCGGCATTTTTACTGTGACACTTTGACAGTCAGGCCCTTGTGGCATTTCGATAGTTCGCTATTATTAAAAACGGGTTCAAACGTTATTCGACGCAACGCATTCTTACTGTTAAACATTAAAAAAAAAATGGTGAAAGTTTGACTTCTACCATTCGCAAATACGTCCAAATTTTGTTGGGTCCAAAAACTGTGAAAAGATTAATCAGCAACTTTGAGGAGACTATGTCGATTACTGGTGTCAAACCACCGACATGTGTGTGTCCAGGTCGTACAGCAAAAAACATCACAGCTGTTCGCCAGAATATGGCCGAGAGTTCGGGATTTTTTTTTTTAATTTTATACATTTATTTATACATACATTGAATTGAAAAATTCACTTTGTTTTTTACCACACTTATATTATGTAAAAATATTATATAACTTATTATTCACAGTTATATAAATTTCTACACATATCACGACTCGAGTTTCGACGTTTGACGGACATTTTCAAGTACTGACCGGACTTGAAAATGACCGTAGATCCACATATGTTGTCTTGTTTGCACCTGACATGCCACTGACCTTTCTAATAACTTTTAGTATAAATATGTGTATCCCATCGTAGTTTATTGTCTACATAAAGGCCTAGGTACTTATAGTTGTCTATAATCTTTAAGGTAGTTATTAATTTATAAATTATTCTGTTGTTTAGTTTTGTTTTTATGCGTGAAAATCATATATTCCGTTTTGTTGTTGTTTATATTGAGAGCATTTAGCAGTATTTATACTTCATAAGTTAAGACTGTATCGTAAGCAAATGAAAAATATCGCAACCTCAATTCCTCGAATTTCAGGTGTCTCACATACATTGTATAGAATAGTGCTCCCAAAACCGATCCTTGTTATGCCTCCGCAGACTGGTCAATTTTGTGCTCAGGGTTTTATTGGCGTAACAATGTTGAGGCCGGTTTACCATACAATCGGCATCATATTTTCTTTGTTCAATTTCTAAAAGGACCGATCACTGTACTGTTTGCCCCTATTTTGATTCTTTAAGTTGTAGCTATTATAAAAATTGTCCAATAATTTTCACAAATTTTCAGAAACATTTCGTTTCGAAATTATTTTTTGTGATTTTCCTGAAAACCTCGTACCTCCACTAATCAAGATCCCTGTAAAAGTACGTAAAACTCATAACTCCAATTTTTCTAGTTGAAGTGCGGCTGCAATAAACAAATTCTAAAAATCGAATCCAGATATTATCAATTCCTTACATCATATTTTAAACAAGCAACACGTTTTATGGTTGTTATTTTCATTCGATTATTAATAATAAACATATGAAAAACAAAAAGTTTTATCCTGTAAAAGTTAAGATACTGTAGTTACAAGGTTTTCTTGTGTCGCAAATGATATTTTATATTATATATTAAATCCAAATTTCGGTATTTTCACAAAAAAAAATTTTGTACAAATTTACATTTTTCACTCTTATTGGGACACCCATTATATATATATATATATATATATATATATATATATATATATATATATATATATATATATATATATGTGTATATATATATATATATATATATATATATATATATATATATATATATATATATGTTAGGGTGGGCCAAAAAAAACTTTTTTAAAAAAGCTTTTTTTTTTAGCTACTACGAAAATATCGTCCAGGATGACGAAAAAAAAATTTTAGTAAAGTTTCAGCCCTTAATATTAATATTAAGAGGTGGCTCATTGTGATTTTTGATTTCCCATTTAAATAACATAAGAAGTTATTTTGTTTTTGTTTGGATTTTTAGTGCACTCGAACGAATAAATGCCACGTGGAAATAAATACATATTCTTGTAGGAAATTTAACGATCTACAAAAAAAGTCTGAATTGATTTTTTGCTAAGTTGACTCGTTTAAAAGTTATACAAGGTTAAAGTCCAACCTCAAATAGTTGAGGATAACTTTTACAATTTCTTATACTCTATCACAAAATAATATATATATATATATATATATATATATATATATATATATATATATATATATATATATATATATATATAGCATATATTGCATTTAGTGGTAGGAATGGCAAGAAAAGTTTACCAAATACAAGCCCGTTTAGAAACTATTGCAGTGAGATAGCCATCGGAGACGACAAAGTGTACCCGGCTTACGGTTAGTTGCAGAAAGACCTCATGCTCATTATGGAAGTGCCATCTTTGTCACACCAGAAACCGAGTCAAGAGCCTCCATTATACACTGGAAAATAACATCGAAATTATCACCTTGGAGCTGTGTGGTCACAACAGTGTAGCAATGTTCTCTTCGTCCCACCTTGCAATTTTGACTCCAGGAAGACCAATGTAGTAATAGGTGATTTTAACAGCCACAGCCATGTTTGGGGGTACTTACATGAGGATGAAAACGGAGAAGCTGTTCCATCTCGCACTGAAATCAACTACCTCTCCCTTATTAATGATAGCAAATTGCCTCCATCCTTCAATAGTGGAAGATTGCCATGATGGTACAACTGTGACCTCCTCTTTGTTAGTGAAAACACAGCACAACAAAGCCACAAATCGTTGTGTTCTCCTATCCCATACACACAACATAGAATAATGATGCTTACCAGGCAAACACCCATGGAAATATCCAAACTGATTATATTGCTCACCAGCTTGTGCTTAATGAAAAAACACCTCGTACAACTAGGACTGATATGAAAATACTTGAGAGACAGTCAACTTTGTCTCTTTGTGTTTCTGATCAAGAAACCACCTCCTTACAACAACCTTTCACCCAGAATGAGATAGATTTTGTACTGAGCAAATGAAAAAATAGCAAAGCCGCAGGCCTCGATGAAATAAGAGCTGAGCAGTTTAAGTATTTTATTGTATTGATTAACTTTTTATAAATAACAAGGCGCTGTCTGAAAGACCTGGTGAATAACTGCATAAAATTCTGCAGGCAAGGATAAGGATGATCTTATGTACCTCTCTTATGCCATCTATATAAAGTTCTTGAAAGACTCATCCTCAATAGAATAATGGGAGAGTTGGAGGCAGTCTTTATTCCACAACAAACCGGTTTCTGGTCTGGGAAGAGTTGTACATCTCAAGTGCTGAAACTCACACAGCATATTGAAGATGGGCTTGAAAGGAAAGATATCACAGGAGCTGTATTTATATATCTAACAGCAGCCTACGAGACAGTTAATGACAAAGAGCTTATCAGAAGAAACAGATGGAGATCATAGAAGAACGTATTACCAAAGGGTAGTGTGCTTGCCCCGGCGCTACTCAATATCTACACCAACGATCAACCATTATCTGAGGGGTCGCAGAGTTTTATTTATGCAGATGACTGTGTCATTACTGCTGAAGCCAGTTGATTTGATACTGTTGAGCAAAAACCTGACCAAAGCATTAATAGAACTATCAACCTACTACAAAGAAAATCAACTGAGATCAAAGCTAATAAGCTGCTGAATTGTAGTTAAACACAGACTTTTGCTTTTCAGAAGAGCCAACAAACAGTCTCTAAATTAATTGGGATGGAGTCGTGCTAGACCACTATATATTTCCAAAATACCTAAGAGACAATCTTAATCGCTCTCTAATTTACAGGAAATATTGCTTGAACACCAAAAAAAAGTGGCTGCCAAAAATAACATCATGAGGAAGCACACCCTTACATCGTCAGAAGCTCTTCCCTGGCACTATGTTTCTCGACTGGAGTTCAGATCTAGCCACGCCAAAATGGTGGATGTGGCTCTCAATGACACTTGACGTATCATCACCGGCAGTCTAAAACCCACTCCACTACATAAGTTTGGCTGCTATTGCTGCACCTGACACAGCTTAACTGCTATTGCTGCACGAGACATTTGTCGAGTCGAAATTGCGGTCAACTATGAGAAAAAGAAGGCTCTAACTTTCATCTTGCCAAAACTTTCTTATATATGGTGTTTCAACAAGAACGATTGTTTTTCACGGACGAGCTCTTTTGTTTATTTGCTATGCTCCTTGCCATGACATCCACAGAATGTTGCACTTTCCGTTTGTTAGACCTAATAAAAGGGTAAGTATCCACTTACTCTTTAGTGTTTAGCCAGTAAAACTCAGATAATACGACTTTTTGCCGAAATTATTGCTGATCATTTAATGCCTGTGACGGCACTTCACTTTCGCTTTGCTATTTTATTTATTTATTCGTGTCAGAAACACTTACATTTGCAAATAAAGAAGCATGAAAGGATACAATTAAAACATTAGATATTTAAAAGACGTGTAGTTATTTGAGATCCCAAACTGTATAACACATAGTTCATATAAATTACTGCCGCCCAGAAGTTGGTAACCTCTAGTGCATTTGATGAGGCATGCAGTAAGTCATTGTTGACACTGTTTACACTGGAGCAGATGGGAGGTCGTCTAACTTTCCCCACAGTCACATAACAAGGACTCCACTTGGAAACCCCATTTTATCAAGCAGGTTTTACATCTTGCTACTCCCGACAGTAGTCTCTTGAGTGATCCATGTACTCCATTTCTTTCTGTTGCCAGGAGGTAGTTTTTCGCTTGGCTTCGGCCAGCCTTTAGAGCTATTAAATTTGAGTCGTGAATTTGCTGGCAAATATCCATATAGAGGGTGTATAAAAGGGTGTATAAAGGGTGTAAGAGGTGTAAGGGTGTAAGGTGTATAAAGGTAAGAGGGTGTATAAAAGAAGGCTCTAACATCTGAAACACACCCTCTATATGGATATTTGCCAGCAAATTCACGACTAAAATTTAATAGCTCTAAAGGCTGGCCGAAGCCAAGCGAAAAACTACCTCCTGGCAACAGAAAGAAATGGAGTACATGGATCACTCAAGAGACTACTGTCGGGAGTAGCAAGATGTAAAACCTGCTTGATAAAATGGGGTTTCCAAGTGGAGTCCTTGTTATGTGACTGTGGGGAAAGTTAGACGACCTCCCATCTGCTCCAGTGTAAACAGTGTCAACAATGACTTACTGCATGCCTCATCAAATGCACTAGAGGTTACCAACTTCTGGGCGGCAGTAATTTATATGAACTATGTGTTATACAGTTTGGGATCTCAAATAACTACACGTCTTTTTTATATCTAATGTTTTAATTGTATCCTTTCATGCTTCTTTATTTGCAAATGTAAATGTTTCTGACACGAATAAATAAATAAAATAGCAAAGCGAAAGTGAAGTGCCGTCATAGGCATTAAATGATCAGCAATAATTTCGGCAAAAAGTCGTATTATCTGAGTTTTACTGGCTAAACACTAAAGAGTAAGTGGATACTTACCCTTTTATTAGGTCTAACAAACGGAAAGTGCAACATTCTGTGGATGTCATGGCAAGGAGCATAGCAAATAAACAAAAGAGCTCGTCCGTGAAAAACAATCGTTCTTGTTGAAACACCATATATAAGAAAGTTTTGTAAACGAGAGAAATTCAATACAACAATGTAAAACTAGCCAACATATTTTGTATTACAAAACTAATTAGATAAGATTAAAATTTAATTACTTATTCCGACGGACATGTAAACTAAGATTTCGAAATATAAAACTCATGTTAAATGAGTTAACTCAACTAACAGTAAAAACAGAATAACAATAAATTATAATATATAATTATAAACAAGCTGCGTAATGATATTTCGCTTCTCATTAAAAATATAATTTATTAAATTACTATTAAACTTATTTTGTTTATTCGATGCATTGAGCTTCTTCTGTATATCTTTCTATTTATTCAGAGGAAATTTCTTGGAAATAACGCCAATTTATAGGAATATTAGGGAGAATATTGCTGTTTCGTTTGAATTTCTATTGCAAAATGTCTGCCTTGTATTTTCGAGAAAATTACAAACATTTTCGTTATCTAACGAGATAGTTAGAGTAATTACCATACTCCTAGAAAATACATACGTTTTTAAAAAGAATATCTTACCATTTGAAATACATAATGTAGCTATAAGTATAATTTACGTTAGATTGTAATATTATCACCCTACTTGCAATATAAATACTACATATACCTACATAGTATACCTAACTTTTATATAAGATTTAGATACACATGTTTCCGTTTATAAGAAGAAATCGACGCAGCAATAATTTATATACTTCCCTTTAATTTTTTTCTTTCAGCTTATACTAGTTTTTGTGGTAAAAATACCCTTAACTTTAGTTCAACGATCTAAAATTCAATTGAGCCTTTTTCCCGAGAAAGGATTTAAGCTTCTCAAGTTTTTTGTAAGGGTTTTTTAAACCCCTCCATAATCAATTCAAACAAAACACCCGAAAAAGAAAGGTATACACCGTTTTATGGGTCACGCAGAGACTTGGGGTGTGTTTGTATATCGTTATTATGCACTTAAGTATTTGCGGAGGGATTTAATCGGTGAAATAGAAACAGTTTGGCGGAAGTTTATGATCGGAATATACAGTTTCGGGTTGATTCTGGGCGGACAGTGCGTACAATTTATCGTATTTTCAAGGCAGAATTTATTAGAAAGAACGGATTAGTTTCAATTAAATTAAATCTATCGTCTGCGGTGCCGAAAAACAGATTGTTTGTAGTAATCGCGTTGATTGAATTAGTCTAAACACTGCATAGAAAGCAAGGGAAGACCACTTTTATTACATAAATTTCCATTGAGAAATTCCGGTGGCAATTTAGGAAAAAAATATTTTTACGGTGAAAAAAGACCAAGCAAGTATCGCCGACGCAAGTAATTATTAAACGTGAAGATAACTCCAACCGTTTCTAATTAGTTATATGCAAACAATAACCCACGCAGGGCATTATATTTGTGTGAGATTTCACCGCTTTAAGCCCTCCACTGTATGTTCCAAAGGACTTTAACACCCTCAGCTCTGTAGCCACAGAGGAAATTCAAGTCATATAAAGAAAAAAATATTTGATATGTATCTCCCTTACACATAAAAACTTTTTCCACCGTCCTCCACGTTAAATGATTTACGTTAAAAGGGTGTAGTTTAGATATGTTATCGCTATTATTTAGTATTGATAACAAGTTTTGGTTATGACCACAAAAGCGCTATAAATTCGTGTTTTAATTACCAAAGGGTTGTTTTATTATCGCACGTACTCTACGTGAATTATTTCAAATTAATAATGTTATGAACATTAATTGTTTCATTATTAAAAAGTTGTTTTTTTTCATTTTATCAGAAATATACACTTTACTATAGTTTTGTAATTAAGTTAAAATAATTTAAATACAGAAATAATTATAGATTATTTCATTGAACGAACTATTAGTATTACAATATTTGAAACTGAAAATAGCAATGGAGCATTTGATGTGAAGCGGCTACTAAAAATAATATCAGGTTTTGAATTTTGTTCATATTTGGATTAATTGAAATTCTGTATGTTGTTGTCCAGTATGCTGAATTCCTGGTGTTCGTTTCATTTCAGCTCTGCGGTGTTCTACAAAAGAGAGAAAAACAGGGTTAGATTTATTGCCTATATTTGATATTTGCTATAGTTTTTGATATTTCCACTTGACGTTAGTGCTGTAATTTGCTGCCTGCTGGACTGTTACGTTGTCATGTTGTTGAATGTTTTATATGCAAGTTTTCCTATGTGGTCTGTAATTGTCTCCATTTCGCGGTCTTTATGTAGTTGTTTGTTGGTTATGTACCATGGTGAATCTGTGATTTGTCTCAGAATTTTGTTTTGTATGATTTGTAGTCTGTTAATTTTCAGTTTGATAGCTTGGATCCAGAAGGTCTGCGAGTACGTATGGTTGATCGTATTTTTGTTTTGTACAGTCTCAGCTTGTATTAGATGTTCAGTTTACTTTTTCTGTTAATGAGGGGACAAAGAAAGCCATACAGACAAAACAAAATACTTTAATTTGATTAGTGTTCTTCAGAATGTAATCCACTTGTTTTGTGAAGGTCAGTTTTTTGTTCATTATAATCCCTAGATATTTTCCGATTTTTCAATTGTGTTATTAATTTTAAGGCGCTTTGTAGGAATGTGCTTGATTTTTTCAAACATTATGGTTTTGGGTTTTTCGGCGTTAGCGGTGTTTTCCAAGAGTTGCATCAGCGATTTAAATCGTCTAGGTAATTTTGTAATCACTCCGCGATGGTGTCCGCCAATACTACAAATGAAATTAAATAAAAGACATGTAAATATGGCAGTGTCATCTGCGTACAGCGCGATTTTTTTATTCTCTATTTTAGGTATGTCTGCAGTGTAGATGTTGTAAAGTGTTCTGCTATGTTTGCCAGTCGTTTATTTGCTGTTATTTGACTCCTATTAGTAGACTTATCGGTCTGTAACTTGAGGTCAAGTTCCTGGGCTTGTTTGGTTTGAGAATTAGTATCGCTGTAGCGTATTTCCATTGGGGCATGTTCCCTCTAATTCTTTCGCTGACTACGCGGCATAAAAGTATAAGGTTTTGAAAGTGCAATAGGGGGGTATCGTATTGTTGTTAAATTAAATTTCTAGATGTACATCAAAAACATCCCTATTTTTTCCGCTTCATCAGGAAATCTCATTTCCAAGTAATTACACACTCGTTCAATGAAATGGATTTTGGAAGCATTGTCATTATTGACAACATCGTGACCAACCAACCAACCGTTGTTAAAATGATTTTAACATAGTCACTCCAAAAAACATTTTCTCCCAGATTCTGTGCTTTTAATTTATATTTTATGTATTTTTGCTTTTATGTAATTGTGTGCATCAATTATATTCAAGCAACTTTTTTGTAAATATTCAGAATATCATTCAGTATAAACAGTTCCATAGTATACTGGGGAATATTTAAAATTACAAAAAACATTTACAAATTGCATCATTACATTCATCGACTTATTCATTACAATATTCTATTCTATATTCTCCTATTCAATCTTCTAGGTTTTCGTAATTTTTAATGAAAGCATCCGCTGCAAAATAATCAGATAACCAACGCACCCCGTTTAATGGTTTAAATCTTACGAATCTCTATTCATAATAGCAGTGTATTCTTCAAATATTCCTTTTTTAACTCCCGATCTACCGAACATAGTGTAAATTGTACTAAGACGGGTCTCAATATATTGCATAAGAGATACATGTTTATACATGCATCATCCAAACCCAAATCGTCTCGGCGCGCAACGCAATGTGGTTCAGTAAGATGAAGCGTTTCCTTTACGAAAAGTGCCGCCACTCCATTTTTTCGTCATAGCATAACACTTCCTACGGAGCTATGTAAACGTAACCATTTTTTGAATGCCTAGATGAAACTTTTTGTAAAAATAATGATTTTTTTCCAAAACAGAAGCAGACAGTGCTTATATCTCTTATAAATTCTTCACAAGAATTATTTCTACACGATATGAAAACAAATTAGATTTTTACCAACCAGTGGAACAGGCCGGGTTCCGCAGAGGATTTGGAACCAATGACCATCTTCAAGGCATCAAAACTGTGATCGAAAATCAATCGAATACAATAGACCGCCTTTGTGGACTTCCACAAGGCTTTTGACATCGTTGAGTTGAGTGCAGTCTTAGACTCTTTAGAAAAATGTCGTGTCGACTATCGTTACACTAAACTAATATATAACATATACAAAAAGACTACCATGATGGTAAAACAGCAAGAAAACACCAGTCCCATAAGAATCGGTAGAGGAGTACGACAGGGTGATACTATGTCACCCAAACTGTTTATTACCGTTCTGGAATACGCATTCGGGATGTTTTAATGGAGCAGAAAGGGTTTAAATATAGATGGCTTAAACCTAACAGTTCTGCGCTTCGCGGATGATATAGCTTTGTTGTCTGACAAACTACAAGATATCAGGAAGTGTGTGCTCGGGTTGGGCTAAATATTAATATATAAAAAACGAAATTTATGGCGAATTTGGTCCCTAGTGGAAATATTGCCATTGGTAACTGTGAGGCGGAGTTGGTGGATAGATAAATGTTTCTAGGTCATTAAATAAGAATCTCGAGAGACAACCAAACATGCGAATTAAAAAGAAGAAATACGGTCTCATAGGCTGCATATGGAAGACTTGGGGATTTGTTTAAGACTAATCTCCCGATTTGTTTAAAACGAAGGGTTTTTAATCAGTGCATTCTACCGGTTATGACCTACGGCGTCCAAACTTTTACTCTGACAGTTAAATCCGCTAATAAGTTTAGAATAACAAAACGCAAGATGCAAAGATGCGAGAATCTAATCACGGATGTTATCTTCCAGGTGGCTAAGCTCAAGTGGAGCCGGGCAGGACATGTGGCCCGCATGGAAAATAGGCGATGGACAAAAAGGCTGCTCGAGTGGAGACCAAGAGCTGACAAGGGAAACAGGGGAAGGCCTCCCACGCGCTGGACGGACGATATCAAAAGAATAACCACAAATTGGATGCAGAGCGCTCAAAATAGGGGACAGTGGGCATAAATCGGGGAGGACTATATCCAGCAGTGGATGTAAAAGGCTGATTGATGATGATGAGTGCTTCTATCAGTTAGCTTCAAAATCCTCCAAATTCTGGTTTGTAGGTTAATTCATTTTTCATTTAAATTTTAAATTAATAATCTTTTAACTGATATATCTAACCTTTATTCTATTATAAGTGTATGAAAATGCTTCTCGCAGATCAATTAAATAAAATTTGATGAAAACAGAATTAGTGCATTCAATAAATTCGAAAGCATAATTTTTACTCCTCCATCTTTTTGGTATACTTACATACTTTTCCATGAGGAGGTGAATGTCTTGCAAATAATTCATTGGTGCATTAATTTTTATAGCCAAAATAACATCGTCTATTAAAACTTTAAAACACAATCGACATTTTATTTTAAATCGTTCACTTCGTTCTATTTTCAAATTACGCTCTGCTTACCCACAATGTAGAAGGCCTTTCTTCCCCTTTCTTCAAATTACGTAATTTATTTACGGCGTGCAAAATATGCTTTTTGCTTCAGGTGACGTTTTAAAAAATCCAATTTTCATTCAACCCATTTTCGTCCTGCACCAAATTTATTGGAAATAACCCCATATTCTTCATAGTATTTAAAAATATTTCTCTATTTAATATTTTCTTTTTCGTTTGAAGATAGTGTTTCAAATAATACCAATTTTCAAAAGCAATTCATTTTAAATGAACCGTAAGATTTTTTATTTGTAATATTTTCTTCATTGGTATCAATTTTCGTTTAGAAATCTTTTATTTAAAATAATCTTCTAGTTTCTAGTCTTCTAGTCTTGTAAAGTTGGAGAAACGTAGGCGTTGTTTTGTCGACACCCGTTCTCTAAAGAAGTATACGAGGACTTAAGTCGTTCCTTGCACAGAATGTGTTAACATAAAGCAAACGCTCAATGACGTAGTGGATGTAAACAAAAGGGATTCCGTTTGACGTCTATTCCAAAAATGTATGGAATAAATAATGGATTCCAAAAAATTGTTTGACCAACTAAATTTGTTTTACAAAATGGACAAGTCCATTGTGCGCGGAATACAAAAATGGTTGCGCGACTTTTGAAAAATTAGAGCGCGACCTGAACGTTCTGAGTTTGAGCGAGGCGTTCACTATTTAATCATACTATCTACAGCGGGCGGCGTTATGTTCTTGCGTGTCACATTGTTTATATTATCACAACCGGGTGCTTTCCTATTCTTGAGGTTTTTTATTATCTCGGATATTTCTTCTGACGTCGATTCCTTGATTTCGTAGTTTTCTTCGCTGTTTATCGTTTGTTTGGGTCGTTGTGTGTGAAATATAATTCGAGGGCGTTTGCCATTAATAACAATAAAATTTATTTCACCTTCAATAGTTACAAGGCATGTCATTTGATTTAACATGGAGTAACTATAATACAATTCGAATAACACTATTTGTTGGTAGGTATATTTTTTACACATTTTAACACACTTCATAGCACAGGAATCACACAATACCCTGGATTTGTTAATCTGCCGCCCAGAATTCCTCGATCGAGTAAAAAAACTGACTCTAACATAAATGATAATAACTCTAAATCTAACATAATTTTATTTTGCTTTTGAAGTTTTTGGTATTTAGCGATTAGATTTTGACAGGGAGTTTGTTGTGCAACTTGGTTCCCCAATAATTGTACTACTATGTACTATGGCTGGTTTGCATCCTGGAGCGGGGTATGATTAAATTATCTCTTGTTCGCGTTTCATAACCATGATTTTTTAAATGGATATTAAAGTTTGATAAGTTTTTGTGAACATTACAATTTTTGTTTTGTTAACAATAAGTTTTTGTGAACAGATGAGCATATAGCATGCCGGTATGGGAAGTATTTTCAGTTTCTTGACTATCGTTCTGCAACTATCAGTTATAGTTGCAATCACTCGAACAGCTCGCTTTTCTAGAAGAAATATTCTTCTTGACGCAGGGGAGACCCCCACACCATAAGTCCATATTTTGTCAGACTGTGGAAGTGTGCATAGTAGGTGAGCTTCGCAGCTGCTTCGTTTACTATATAACTAACTAATCCTTCTAATGGAAAATATTTATGTAGAGAGTTTATGGCACGTGTAATGTATGAGTTGTTTCCATGTTAGTGAGCTGTCTAAATGAAATCTCAGAAGAGTAACTCTTTTTTGTTCGATCATATGTTTAGTTTATAGTAGTTATTAAATGTTGCGTTTTTATAGTATTGAGTTCTAAGCCATTTGCATTCATCGATTTGTGAACTTCATCTAATGCTGAATCTAATCGTTTCGTTGTTTGATGATGCTTCTGTCGTTATCGATATTGATAAATGATGTGTCACCGTGATGCATGCGCTGTAGGTATTAACATTGACTGACAAGTTTGTTTATGTAGATATATTATTATATTACGAAGAATATGGGACCCAATATTGACCATTGAGGGACCCCAAGTTTCAGATTCTCTTCATGTGACTGTGTGTTCTTCCAATCGACTATTTGCTTGCGGCTTTCATGGTATGATTTTAGGATTGTTTCTGCCTTCCCTCTGGTTCCTTAGAAGTACAGTTTCTCTGTTAGTTTTTGGTGGTTTACGCAGTCAAAAGTTTTGTAACTTTTTGGTTTTTTTTGTAGATAGGTATGTCTTTGGAGATTTTTAGTTTTGTTGGGTAGATTACTTCGTCATAGCATCTGTTTATTATGTTGCATGGAGAGGATATGTTATGTGGTAAATAATCTTTTGGATATATATATATATATATATATATATATATATATATATATATATATATATATATATATATATATATACATATTATATATATATATATATATATATATATATATATATATATATATATTATATATATATATATATATATATATATATATATATATATATATATATATATATGTATATATATATATATATATCTTTTCTGTACTTAGGTTTAAGGCTAAGAGTGGTTGAGATTTCTTGAGCTGTTGTTTCATAGAAGGCCATTGAATTAGACGAGTTATGATATGAAACTTTGTTAATAGGTTTGTATGCTTCTTTTTGAGACTCCTTGAAAAGGTTGCTTTATTCCGTTTGCGAGGTGTGTGAGGTTGATCTCTTGTGCACTCAAGCAGCCATTGACGGTTTTCTTTGGCTTTTTCGAATGGGTGTTCGACGGTATGGGTGTATGGTTTGGCATACTGAATGTCGTTCGATTATATTCCATATCTCTTTACTTTTGTTTGTGATATTATTCATGCATTGTAGGTTTCTACTTCTAAAGTCGTTCTGTGTCTCTAGTTTGTATTTTCTTTTTAGGGTTAAATACATAACTTGCGATGGCTCGTCTTGTTTTATCCTTGCAATCGTATAACGCGTTCATTTTTCAATCTGTTTAAGCCCTCACTAGCTCTGGGTATTTATTTGGATTAAGTCATACTTTTCTTTATAAGGAAGGAAGAGGCATAATTGTACTGTAGTGTATTATGAAAATATTCGTAGCTACTTTCAGCGTCAAGTAGTGACGTAGGATTCCAGTTGATATTCCTTATTCAGCTCCTTTTGTTCAAGGAGGTTGATATTTACTGCGGTTATTTTCTGGACAAACATACAATCATTTGTTTCTGGTGCATTTCGAGTCATTATGGTCAGTTTTTGAGCCATATGCTATGTGAGGATTAATAGTGAACTTCTCGTAGTTTTCAGAATTTGTAAAGATGTCAGTACAGGTTTAGCAGAAGGTTAACACGCGAGAATGTTCTTGAAATACATCATGCAAGTTATAACTGAGTAGCAAGTCATTCGCTTTTGCTTGTCACTTGTATTATTTCAGAAATCTATATTATAATCTCCCACTATTATAATGTTTTTGAGATTTATAATGAATATTTTGTTTAAAACCAAGACGAGTTGTGTTAGGAAGGTGTACATGTCGTTAGCTGGTGGTCTATATGCACAGATTACTACTTGCTCCCTTTCTTCTAGATTGAGGGCCGCCATTTCCATGTGTTTTTCTACTGATAGTTGGATAATGCTGTTCAGTGGTTCAGAAATTATTCCATTTCTGACGAATGTCGATGCCAATGTGTGCAATGTATTCTCAGAAAACAGCTTGCCAGTTCATAGTTTGGGAGAGTTTCACAATTTCATTAACAAGGAATTAGTCAAGAATGTCAATTTTGTTTTTTATACACTGCATATTTAAGTTTATTATGGTAGATAACTTGCTTACATCAGTTATATTTTCTGAGGAAGTTGTTTGTTTCACGTTGGTCGTTCTTCTGTTCTCGTAAAAAGCAATAACGCCCGATTTTTACATTAGATTTTAAAATCTTTTGCTGAAATATTCTTGCTTGGCACATGTTTGTCTTTTCCGCTCTTTATGGATGTCCCCGTTCTACTGGTTATGTTGGAATCAGAGTACATTAGCTAACATTCTAGAAATTTAGATGGAAAACGAAGAAAAATACTTCAACCAAAATCCAGCTTGTAAATAGGTTTCGTAAACACTGATTTCATAAATTTACTATGTTTTCACAGTCCTGTCAACTGTGACTAAAAATTTATATCATTTTTTTACATATTCTAAGTGGGGTTAAAACATATTGAATTTATCAATTCAGTGTATGGATTACCATGCAGTAACGGTCGCAACCATGCTACTCAGGTTCTGGAAAGTTTATTTTTGAGACCATTTGCTTCTTAATGTGATTAATTATATGTGATTAAATCTAGTTATTAATGATGATTAATGTGAATAAGTTGTACCGGTTGAGTGAAATATGGAGGAAGCGATTTGGGATCTGTGGTTGCGCCAATTATTACATAATTTCAATTTTCTTATGTTTGTTATTATTTTGGCAATAACAACACAGGTGCAATTTAATGTTTATTTATTATACAAGCTAATATAACTATTTTTTTTTCAAAGTTGGACTAGAATCCTCGTTTAATTTATAAAATTTAATTTCAAAATCGAATATAGGATTTTATTGCTAACAAAGGTTAAAAGTTACAAAAGAAATTTCGGCAACCGCGTTTTAAGGAACGAGTGCTCGTTTGATAGAAAGATCTAACATCACTTTGTCTTCGAATTTATTAAGCAAAGTTCTATAGGGAGCAGCCAAAATAATAAATTATGAAAAATATTAGGATTGTTCAAATGAAAAGTGGAGTAGTTGAATAAAAAGAAGAAATCGTAATGAGCGTTGTAACACAGGTCCCATCGTTTCTATGCCTTTGCTCCAGATAGATCGTAGTTTATTCTTGAAGAAGTCCTGTACAGCTTGCTTCACTTCATCGTCTGAATGTAAAGGTTTCCCCTCTAGTGAGGGAGTTTCTCGTTTAGATAGCGACGCAATTCATTATGCCTATGAGGTGAAGTCCCATCTTGTTGGAATATGAAGTTGTTGGAATGCTCTGTTAGTTGCGGAAACAACCAAAACTGCAACATATCGAGATATGTTGTACCCGTCATAGTGTTCTCATTGAAGAGAAAGGGTCCGTACACTTTTGTTTTGGAGACTGCACAGAAGACATTACATTTTTGGAAAGTCCTTTTATGTTCTAGAATGATATGAGTATTTTCCGAGCCCCATATCCGAATGTTGTGACGGTTCACCTTTCCATTTAAATGAAATGCCGCCTCGTCGCTGAACACTAGACGGTTATCAAATTCGTCATCGCGACTTGAACATTTTACGTTTAATTTCGTGTGTCATTTAATATTATATATGTAGAACATTGAGAAATATATCTTTTTAAAACCCGATAATTCTTTTGTAGACACCCTGTATTTTTGTTCACCTTTTCGACAACCCAGCTCACTGCGCGCCTGCAAGATAATCTTTTGGTGTTGCGTTTTGTAGCTCGAACCAAGTTAAGTTTCCAAGCGGGCTTCTATTACTCGTTCCAAATCGCCTGTCCACTCTCTGACCAATTTACCAACATCTTGGACTGTGTACTCATTTCTTCCACTTCGTCTTTTGTCAAAAAAGAGGTTTCCTGTAACGGATCTTACGGTTGTCATTTATGTGATACGAAGGAGACGTTTGGTGTGAATCGTATCTGTTCGTATTTCGACGGCATTGGTTGGATTACTGTTGGTCTTATAGATTCGCATATTGCTGATGTGTTTATTTTTCCAAATAGTTTATTTCATATTATCGGATATCATGGCTGCTTTGGAAATTTGGATTTGAACTTTTTTCCCAAGGTTTCTGCTGCTAGCAAGTTTGATTTAGTGGTCCTTAATGTTCATAACTTGCTCAATGCTTTCGTTGCAGACTTCGAACTTGTATATTATGAGATATTCAGCTGTTACTAACGATTAACGATCCATGTTTTCGCTGAGTAGTATGAAGTACGAGCCTGTATAGTAACATCTGTAGCTTGTATTCGTTTTCTGATATTGCACCTCCGCATCACCGGCGGAGCAGATTATCTTGATGTATAAGTATCCCATTTTAAGTCTCATACCTGAGACTTTTACATCGTTGATTACCTCCCCATTGATAGGTTGAACAGTATTGCGCCGAGACTGTCTCCTAAAAAGTTTTGGGTCCATATGCATTTTTGTTGGTATTATTGTTAATTCATTTTTCTGAAACCATCATTTTGTGAAAGCATAATCGATGACATGATACTATTCACATTTAGTAAAATGTCATCTATTATAATCTTATTGATAATCAGAAAGGATGTATTGTCCGCATAATTTCCCATCAAATACTCAGGAATGATAACCGTTGTGTGTATATGATTTGCAAATATTGTGAATAGGAGAGGTGCATTTTTGTTAGGCTCAGGGATGTTCATGTTAACAACCCATAAAGAGAAATAAACAAATCTGTCTTCAGTATAAAGCTTAGTTATAATATGTTTTCATTATACAAAAAAGATCGGAACAAATAAATAGCGTAAGGATGTTCTCAACTTCATTTACAGAGTCCATATCCATAGCAATTCTGTTCTGGATTCACTATTAAAAGATTTCGAAATGTGTGTTAAATATAAGGTGAAAACGTGTTAATTATAATACATAATTACTCAATAGCCTAAAATTTTTCTAGGCATGGTAAACTTATGGCACGCGTTTCATAGGTGCTATGTTTGATATTACTACTAACACGTAAACGATATTCATAATATTTAACGACTGGCGGTAAACATGTTTCGTGCAAAATATAGTTATTGTAAATAGGTATTAAGAATATTCCATAAAAGGTTTGCAATCACATGTCGAGGTAAGATGGAGTTCACAACAATAGTAGTATGTATGAATAATGCAAGAAGCTCAATGCTGATAAATTCAATTTATAATGTATTAGAGAAAAGGCCTGAATTACAGAAAGTAGGAGGATAATAAAAGCTGAGGAAAAATAATATAGTTTCTAAAGTTTGAAGGGCCGTTCTTAACGGGGTTCAGACGGGGAATGTTTATGATAGGTTAGATAAAGTTCGATAAACTTTCTTGTAATAAAATAAATTATTGGTAGGTTTTTTAGACTGGTGACCGGTAATTAAAAATTAATAGGGATGAGTCTAATCATCCCTATACACACACACACACACACACATATATATATATATATATATATATATATATATATATATATATATATATATATATATATATATATATATATATATATATATATATATATATATTATATATATATATATATATATATATATATATATATATATATTTATATATATATATATATATATGTGTTGTATTGTTTTCTCGGGGATTCCGCGTTGATGCTGAGGGTTGGCTCTGAAAAGAACCGGATTCTTGAGAATCCTGAGAATCCGGTTCTTTTCAGAGCCAACCCTCAGCATCAACGCGGAATCCCCGAGAAAACAATACAACACAGGTATCTATCCGCGAAAACCTCAAATACAACATATATATATATATATATATATATATATATATATATATATATATATATATACATATATATACATATATATATATATATATATATATATATATATATATATATATATATATATGCGAAGATAGTTTTTTTAATGACTAGATAATTAAACAAACAACGTAGTATATTTTCAACTAGGAAAATATATATAAGTTTAATGAGGGTGTAGTCAAAACTTGGGTCGGTAAAAAGCAACTCCTTGTTATATAATCGAGCTTTCGGGAATGTTTATTCTCTTTCTCAAGACATCTAAAAATAATTTATTGTTAGTTACAACTACATGTTTTTTTAAGATGGTTTTTAAACTTCTTACTAACGTGAGGTTGACCATAAACAGCAGCTTCATGAAACACCGGACAAAATTCAATCACATTGAAAAAGGCATTGTATAACACCTCACAAAACAAAATAAGATTTATAATGAGAGAGTTAAGCCCTCATGTTTTTTAATAAAACAGATTACAAAACAAAATTGAATTAAACAAAATTAATTACTTAACAAAAATGGAAATGGACTAGCTTTTTTTTAAATTGTATTGAAATCTATTAAGTGGGTTGTGCGCAATCCCGGAACTGATTTATAATGCGCATGTACCCGCACACGGGTGTTTGAGAAAAGAATATACAAGCTGATTCTTTCCACCAACAGATTGGTTGGTTGCATTAAAATGAATTTAAATGAATTGAGAAAATCTAATTTCTAAAACCTTTTTTTTTTATTGTCTAAACAGCAGTCAACAGCATGATCATGAAAACACACGATTACGTATTATGAACGAGATAGAAATTGATGTTCTCGTTTTAGTATGTAATCATAGATAATGTTAAGATTGTTAACATCAGTTTTCTTGTTCATACTATTGACCTCTCCCTTGATATAAAACATTTCCTTAAAAATTCTTTTATGGTAATTTCTTTCCGTGCGTAACACTCTCACCTTGCAAAAATCCATTGAATGTTGGTTCATAATTAAATGTTCCGACAGCGCAAATGATGCTTTAACTAGTCTGCAATCACTTTTGTGAGACGTAATGCGTCCCGACAAATACCTAGAAGTTTGTCCTATATACATTTTATTACAATTCAGACAGGGAATATTGTATACCACATTTGATTTTTCTAATGTGTCTAACCTAGTTTTTGTTTTTGTGAATAAATTGTTATTGGCTATTAAGTTGCGCTGGGCAATCTTGACATCCTCACTTTTAAAAATGTTTATGAGTGTCGGTGTTAAAGACTCTATGTATGGAAGTGAACAGAAAAACGTGGTGTTTTTGCTTTGTTGGTCTTCCACATTGTTATCTTGACTTCTATTAATTGGTTCTTAAATTCTGTAACGTGTAAACCACTCCTCTGTGGTGTAGGAGAGATGTTATATTTCCTATTCCATTTATGATGCGTGCTGAAAATAGGTGGAATTTCCTGCAGTTTGACAGGAAGGATTTTCTGTTGTCCATAGAAGCTAGCTTGGTGTTTACAATTACGGGGTGTTTACTTTACTATTATAGGTTTTTTCAACATCATTGAACACCAATTTGGAATCACCACAGTGGCACTGTTAAAAAGATGGGTCAAAAGCAACACCAAGCTAGCTTCTATGGACAACAGAAAATCCTTCCTGTTAACTGCTGGAAATTCCACCTATTTTCAGCACGCATCATAAATGGAATAGGAAATATAATATCTCTCCTACACCACAGAGGAGTGGTTTACACGTTACAGAATTTCATCCACAAAGTTAAGAAGAGTATTATAAATTTAGAAATCAAAATAACCTTTAGTGAAGTAGAAATGAGAGAAAGAGAACTAAAGGACATTAAATGTAAATTAACTGTTACATTGCCCAGTCACATTTTACATAAATTAATAGAAGAATTAGTATAAAATACAAAAACGGTTTTCACAAAATCAAAAATAGTAACATTAAAAAATTTAGTGAGTTGAGAACGGATGAGTTTCTTAATACAAAAATACAAGTTGAATGGATTCAAAATTTAACAGACACAATTTTACCCTGTGATGTTAAGCGGTTAATAACTTTAGGACCAAAGTTTGGAATAAGTCCCTTAATAGGCGATATTAAATTATCCAACCTTTTAGCGGATTTAGAACTCATTTTGTTAAATGTAGACAAAAACCACCAGAACACTTACCGGGCTCAATTCACTAATACAATAACAAACTTTTTTCATAAAAAATTAAATAATTCACACCATTTAAGAAAAAATTTTGATCAATGTAAACAATTTCTGAAACAAGACCCAGATCTCTATGTGGTAAAGAGTGACAAGGGCAATGTAACAGTAATAATGTCAAAAGATGATTACATCAACAAAACTTGTGAGTTACTTAATGACACAAAATAGTACAGGCAAGTAAAAAATAAACCTGTTTGCACTTTACAACCAAAAGGCAAACAGAATTGTCTCCAATAGTGATGAAATCACATGTAAAACACTGACTATTTATAATTCGGTTACCCCTCGACTCTATACCTTGCCTAAAATTCATAAACCCAATCTCTCTGTGAGACCTATTGTGTCGTCGGTAGACTCTCCAAACAGCAAATTGGCAAAATGGCTGGCAACCATACTTGCTAATTCTTATGATTCAAACAATGACTATTATGTACAGGACTCACTAACTTTTAGCAAATTCATAAACAATTTAAAACTACTTGACGATTATCTGTTGGTCGGTTTTGTTGTCATCTCACTTTTCACCAATTTAAGGTTATCTGTTACAGTAAGGAGTTTAAGAAAACATTGGGAAAAGGTTACACATTGCTCTCTTGACCTCGAAACTTTTAAACAAACTTTAGAAATCATTTTGACTCAAATTTTTTTGTTCACAATGGCATGTATTACAAACACATTTTTGGTACACAAATGGGGTCAACAATCTCCCCTATTTTAGTAAATTTTGTTCTGGGTGATCTCATCGCAGACAGTTTGAAAAAAATACCTTTCAATATACCTTTTGTTAAAAGATCTGTTGACGATTTGATATTATCTATTCCTAAGGATAAAATGGGTGAGGCACTAAAATGTTTTCAATAGTTATAACATCAACCTACAATTTACAGCAGAAGAAGAAGACTCAAACAACTCGATTCCGTTTTTGGACATGAAAGTCTTCAGAACAAGCAACAACCTACTAAAAACTAAATGGTACAGAAAACCGTGCACGAGCAAAAGATGGCTTAGTTTTCATTCTTATCATCCGATGAAAATGAAGATTAATCTAGTCTCGTTGATGAGAAGCAGTGTATTGAAATTGTCACACCCTGATTTTGTGATTGAATGCCTAGGGATGGTGAGAGATATCCTGCCGGAAAATTCATATCCGATTGAATTAGTCAACAAACTTTTGTTTAGTTTTCCCTTGAATCCTGGAACCGATAATGTTGAAAACACATGCTATATTTCAAATATAAACATGTTAGGAGTTCCAGCAATTAATATAAGTCAAGATAACAATGTGGAAAACCCACAAAGTAACAACCCCATGTTTTTCTGTTCACTACCATACATAGAGTCTTTAACACCGAAACTCATAAACATTTTTAAAAGTGAGGATGTCAAGATTGCCCAGCGCATCTTAATAACCAATAACAATTTATTCACAAAAAACAAAAACCAGGTTAGACACATCAGAAAAATCAAATGTGGTATTCAATATTCTTTGTATGAATTGTAATAAAATATATATAGGACAAACTTCTAGGTGTTTGTCGGGACGCATTACGTCTCACAAAAGTGATTGCAGACTAGATAAAGTATCATGTGCCCTGTCGGAACATGTAATTATGAACTAACATTCAACGGATTTTGGCAAGGTGAGAGTGTTATGCACGGAAAGAAATTACCATAAAAGAATTGAGGTCAATAGTATGAACAAGAAAGCTGATGTTAACAATCTTAGCATTATCTATGACTACATACTAAAACTAGAACATCAATTTCTATCTCGTTCATAAGACGTATTTGTGTGTTTTCACGATCATGCTGTTGATTGCTGTTTTGATAATAAAAAAAAGCTTTTCTGTAGATTTTCTCAATTCATTTAAATTCATTTTAATGCAATCAATCTGTTGGTGGAAAGAATCAGTTTGTATATTCTTTTCTGAAACACCCGTGTGCCGGTACATGCGCATTATAAATAAGTTCAGTTACCGGGATTGCGCACAATCCACTTAAAAGATTTCAATACAATTTTAAAAAAAGCTAGTCCACTTCCGTTTTCGTCACCGTGGCATCATGTTGGAGCACACGTTTTAATTTTTGTTTTTTTTGTTAAGTAATTAATTTTGTTTAATTTAATTTTGTTTTGTAATCTGTTCTATTATAAAACATGAGGGCTTAACTCTCTTATTATAAATCTTATTTTGTTTTGTAAGGTGTTATACAATGCCTTTTTCAATGTGGTTGAATTTTGTCTGGTGTCTCATGAAGCTGCTGTCCATGGTCAACCTCACGTTAGTATGAAGTTTAAAAACCATCTTATAAAAACATGTACGTGTAACTAACAAAAAAAATATTTTTAGATGTCTTGAGAAAGGGAATAAATATTTCCGAAAGCTCGATTATATAACAAAGAGTTTCTTTTTACCGATCCTAGTTTTGACTACACCCTCATTAAACTTATATATATATATTTTCCTGGTTGAAAATATACTACGTTGTTTATATATATATATATATATATATATATATATATATATATATATCTATATATATATATATATATATATATATATATATATATATATATAATATCATTGGGAATTGAATATGTATGCTATTCCAGTTAAAACAAAAAATAATGGAGAAATGAAAATCTTTTTACGGAAATAAATTGGTGGTGAATGTGCGGAAAACTAAGTAGATGGTGTGTAAGCAAGGATGAAGGAGCATGGAATATAGGTAATATGAAACATTGTAGCGGTATTAAAAGAGAACAGTTTTGTTGATTATATTACAAAGGAAAGATTTATTTAGAGTGATAAAAGAACTATGAAAAATATTTATTAATTGAAAAATAAAGTACTAATTGGAATATGAAGATCGATTTCATCATGTATTGGTAGAATACATTAAAATGCAATCAAAGTGATCCTGCTATTTTCTTCATGTCGCATATTTTCTTCCTATACCTTAGTATTTTATCTAAGGTATTAATCGATTAAATATTAGTTTAAAAAGGTGTGCGTCAAGCCGTCTCTCCTAAATTTTGTTTGTTTATATTCGGCATATTTATGTCACGTGCGGTCTATAGGGTCGGCATCAATCAACTGTCTTAAGAGTAGCGTTCGCCTATATACATTATAGAAATAGTTATATTAGTAATGTAAATGAATAAGTGTAAATATTAGAAAAAAAAAGTATTATCTACTTGTTCGTTTTTACATAATATTTAAGGCGAATTGCGTACTTCGGCGCATCACACAAAACACAAAGAAACCTTAAGAAACGTAAAGATAATAAAATAGTGATTAGATGAAAATAGTAAAGACAAAAATGGAAGGAGAATCATAAAAATTAACTGAATAGTGAAACTTAACTACACAGAGAAAAAACTGCTTCAGTGTGAAGGATTACCTATATAGGATTAAATTATATGGTTAAGCTGATAATCGGATATATGGTTATAAAGGATATACTAAATTACCGGTATTTAGAGGTAACGCTAAAAAATAATGATTCAACAAATTACTTAATATTTGTATGGTTTGTATATGGCGGTGAGTACAAGATATGGAAACAGCTAATGGATGGGAAAAAAGTTATCATTTGATAAACGAATGACAGGAGAGTGACTAGCGTACGAGTGTTGGTGTAATTATCAATATTGAATATATTTCAGATTTTTTGAATATATAATGTACGTCAATAAGCTTGATAATAACAACTTGTTTTGAGAACTTACCCTGGTTATACATAACTTATTGTTTCCCTGAGAGCAAGGACAGTACATCGATTGTACTATATATAGTGCAATATATGCTAATATAAATTCTACATGTACACTGTATGCATTTTAGATATTCCCTTGTGTTCAATGGCTGGATCTGCATTCTCGTGTACTGAATGCTTGAATCGTGTACTGAAATCATATATGTCATATTGTCCTAAGGAGACGCTTCCGTATTTCAATCTTTGCAATAAAATAATTACATCTTCAATATGAATACTATTAACACATTATGCATTATTTTATTAAAATTAAAATAATTCATAATGTGTTTTTACATTTTTAATGTTGCAAAAAGCAACGCACAGTTTGTTAATTAAAAATTTTCAGACAAGCCTTTTCCGCTTAAATTTAAGCTGGACGCAACTTTAAATGTTTGAGCGCTAAGTTCATTTTATGCCCCATTATTACTCTGTGGAAAAATTAGATAATGAAACTCTAGAAACATAATAGATTTGTAATTTAACATTGTTAGATGCCATTGATTTTGACAGTAGAGGACAAAAGGATAATAAATAATATCCAATCTAGTAATCACATCAGTATTATGTAAAATAATAAGGACTGCTTTAGATTTTATAATATTTTTGGAGTTAGAAGAAAGAGTAGGGCGTGTACTGTATATGTGAACAATTAGTAGATAGAAATCGCAACTAATATTAAATTTCTCCCAGTCCGACACTCTTCCCCAATTTTAGAATTCAGTTTCCCAGAAGTTTCCATTTTCGCTTCTAGTTCTCTATCACATCCTCTTAGCCGTTCTAAACTCCCACGATGTACAATTTCGAACAATTATAATTGCACCCTCAACAATTCTACATTTTTTCTTTTTATTAGTTTGATTTCTTTTTTATACTTTACTTGCACCTCCATTGAAATCATAAACGATTAAATATAATGTGCAAACTTTCTAATGTTCAATTACTACAGTTTTTCTTCTATTTTACTAATCTTCTGATTCGCATCACAGCGTTTCGTTTGTTTCAATAATTTCGCGAACTTATTTCTGAAAATTAGGCATAGTGTCTCATATTCCTCAACTTCTTCATTGCTTGTTTCTTTTTATATCATTATATGTATAATAAGTTTTACATCTCCCTTAATTTGCCCGTTAAAGGCTGATTCTCATATACGCGACACTCAGCTACGCTAGGTCACGCGACATCGCCTGTCAAATAATGATTACATTGTTTTAAATGAGCACGTTCTCACTATGGCTACGCGACAGCTACGCGACGTGCCCATTTAAAACAATGTAATCATTATTTTACAGGCGATGTCGCACGACGTCGCGTAGCTGAGTTTCGCGCATATGGGAATCGACCTTAATTCCATATTTTGAGCACCAAATTTCCACAATTTTTATTCCTTTGGTAAAAGCTTATCAAAAATGTATATCTCAAATTCTTTAACTTAATCTCAGCTAGCATCTACTTTTTTTTAAACTTAATTTTAGAAAGTAATATTTAGTAACTCTCCAGGAAGATTGTCTAATTTCCATGCGATAATTGCTTGTTACTTATTTAATCCATTTTCAAAATTTATTGCATTTTCAATATCTAACTTAGCCATTACTTATTTATTCTTATTTTTATTTTTATGTTATGGTCTGCTGATTGCGTTTGTTGTCTTCCTCTTCGTGACAGAGGTTCTTATCCTTCCCGCTGGCATTGCCATTATTAGTGTCATTGTTCTCTTAATCTCAAAAACATCCACAGTGTAGGCCTCATTAAGGATTCGATCTTACTAGAATTTAACGAGGAATATCACATTGTCCCCTAGCAGAATTTGTTGGCTTCAGAATCTGTATCTATAGGACAATAATGTTATGGTCTGCTGATTGCGTTTGTTGTCTTCCTCTTCGTGACAGAGGTTCTTATCCTTCCCGCTGGCATTGCCATTATTAGTGTCATTGTTCTCTTAATCTCAAAAACATCCACAGTGTAGGCCTCATTAAGGATTCGATCTTACTAGAATTTAACGAGGAATATCACATTGTCCCCTAGCAGAATTTGTTGGCTTCAGAATCTGTATCTATAGGACAATATCAAAAACATCCACAGTGTAGGCCTCATTAAGGATTCGATCTTACTAGAATTTAACGAGGAATATCACATTGTCCCCTAGCAGAATTTGTTGGCTTCAGAATCTGTATCTATAGGACAATAATGTTATGGTCTGCTGATTGCGTTTGTTGTCTTCCTCTTCGTGACAGAGGTTCTTATCCTTCCCGCTGGCATTGCCATTATTAGTGTCATTGTTCTCTTAATCTCAAAAACATCCACAGTGTAGGCCTCATTAAGGATTCGATCTTACTAGAATTTAACGAGGAATATCACATTGTCCCCTAGCAGAATTTGTTGGCTTCAGAATCTGTATCTATAGGACAATATCAGTTTATAGTATATAGTATATAGGACAATATCACTTTAAATATTTAAAATTTAGTTTTCCTTTTCTTAACTCAGTTAGTTTAAGAAGGCATTCCAAACTTTCAGTTTATTCAGGTTAGGCTTCTCCGCATACCTAATGGAAGCAAGAACATCTCTCTAAAAGTTTACAGTCACAGCAGCTTTCCTTATGACATTTACGAATTTGACAAGCATTCCTTATGAAAAAACCATCAAATTTGAGATCTTCTCTTGAAACATTTCCATCAAATTTGATACTATCACCACAATTTCCAGTTACTGGGTATTAGTAGTTTATGATACATGTGTGTGCAGAAGGGTTTTTTTGCATCAATTGTGAAGTTTAAATTGCGAAGCTTTAATCGCAATGAGTGCACTAAATCCTTTCACACACGTGTATAAAACATTATTTTATCTGCAAAGTCTGTTAAAACACTGTTGAATGCACAAAAAAATGGTTTCTTCCCGATTATATAGAAAAATTGTAATTTTGACAGACGCAGTTGGTATTTCAAATCACTGACACAATAATGCTATAACATTCAGCGCCTCCGTGTCAAAAATCGCTAACAAGTAAAAACGCATAGTGACGGGAACACTACTTGATCGTTGTTGATGTAATCGAGGTTAACTTAGATTTAATCAAGGTTATGGTTAGGTAAAGTAAAATTAGGGCCAGATAAATCTAGAATGAGAGGCCGAGACTCCTTGATCCAAAATAAGAACAATTAATGAAATTCTAACATCCGCCAGAAAATTTATTTTTTCTACTGATATATGTGAAAATGGCAATTTTTCCACGGCTTACCCTACATGAAAGTGACATTTTTTCATTCTAGAGATGAAAATATTTTCACATCTAGAGCTGAAATGAGTATCTTAAATTTATAATTTTCTTGATTAAAACACTAAACTAACCAAATTTGCATGGACTTTCTTATTAACTACTTCAGTTTCTATAGAATATTTTGTGTACAAACCTAAGACGAGCCTGAAACTATTAAAAAAAAAAACGAAATAAAATTATTACATTTGACTTCGAAAAGTATCACCTTCTATGAGCATGCAATATGTTACCATGGTAACGACCAAACCAACAACTAAATTTGTATTGACATTGTCGACAGTTCGCTTCGAATTGGATTTATTAAAGTCGAATTATGGATAATAATATATAATATCAGTAGAAAAAATTGCATTTACTACTCGAGATGAAAGCGTTTTTTTGGTTCGGTGTGATTGCTAACTCGCTGGCGCTCGTGAGCAAACTCTCACCTCACCAAAAAAACGCCTTTCATCTCGTTGTAAAATATACTATTCACTACTTCTATGTTTTTTGCTTTTAGTTTTTTGTTGCTATAGTAACAACAAACAGAAATCGTTTAATAATTAAACTCGATTTGATTTATTTATTTATCGTATAAAATGTATGTAGTATATTATATGTAGTCATTATATTACCTAAATTTTCATTGATACAGAACCACTGGTGGATATACACCATGCGATTCCAGAGCAGAAAATGTAAAATAAAATGATGTCTTACTTTGGATCGTATAGTATACAGTTTTATTGTTATTTAAAATATTTTCTAAAAATTCAAATTGGGCATGAATAATTTAACTCAAAATTGGTTGTCTTGAGAGTTTTAATAATATAGGAAATATGAGTATACACATGCATCTATCTTGTTAATTTATATGCAGTAAATATTCATATATGTATGGTGTGCTTTCCTGTTCATAAACCTTATTTATGCATTAGTTTTAGTAAATAATTTGCTAATGGATAATAACACTGCCAATGAAGTCTGCTTCCATTAAAAATACTTTGATTAATTATAAGTATTAAAAAAGTTGCATCCAATAAGCTCATTCGCTAATATTGGAACTCATCATTTCAAAATTCAATCTTTCATGTTGTATTTTCGTGAAAATCGTTTTGTCACTTTTAAAATATCTAAGCTTCAATATATAAAACACAGTCGGGTATGAATTTTGACTTTTAAAAACTCAAGAACGACCGGACCGATTTTGATGATATTTGATTTGTTGCATTTGCCTCTACCCCTGCTATTATAGTTACTATAAAAATATTGAAAAAATTCATGAGAAAAAGCTAATAATAATGAAAATAATTTATTTTTTCATTTTTTATGGAACGCTACATATATTCGCACATTCGTAACTACTAAGCTATAACTTAAGCTTTGCCAGTAGATGGCGCTTTTCATTCCCGTACATTAACGTCATCCACGTATTTTACATTTGGCGGTGCATCTAGAAAATTGTCAATGAGTTTATCTCAACGCATCACATGTTGCTCAACGTGCTAAAGCACGTCCAGTGACAACATTATGAATTTTTTATTTGAAGATATATGATGATATAATGAGAAGCTATAATTATTTGCCAAAGCGATCCATTTGCACGAACATTATACTCTCTAATGTTTGTGGGTCAATATCTTTTGAATCAACATTTCGTGCAGCATGTCAACAGCTCAATTTGCTTGAGAACGAAATTCATTGGGACATTACATCTCCAAATCAGATACGCACATTATTTGCTATCGTTATTTCACCATGTTTCCGATCGAATCCAATTTAACTGCGGAACAAGTACAAGGGTGACACTTCAAAAGACATTTTACATCGAATTCGTGTCCCTTCAGGGAATCCCGAACTCGAGGTGAATGAGGGTTGATGATGGGAATGGTGGTTTATTTTCCCTGGGAAGACATTCCTCATGTCATTGATTTTAGCCTTAAAATGACTGACAAACCCACATGAAACATTACGAACCCATCGGCAATGGTCAAAGTATTAATAGCCAGTAAAATTATCATATGGGATGAATGCACAATGGCGCAAAAACGTTCATTGGAAGCACAAGATGTTTTGGAGGCGCAATGATTTTACTGTCTGGCGATTTCCGAAAACACTACCAGTAATTCCAAGATCCACAGCTGCCGATGAAATAAACGCTTGCCTAAAATCGTCTACTCTGTGGCGTTATATTAAGAAACTTGAGCTGACGATAAACATGCGAGTTGTATTGCTAAAAGATTCATCTGCCGAAGATTTCTCCAAGCAATTGTTGTCAATAGGCAAGAGCCGTATTCCCGTCGACGAAGCTAACGGATTGATTTAATTTCCCCATAATTTTTGAAATTTCGTCTCAACTAAGGACGAGCCCATCAACAAAGTGTTCCCGAACATTATTGTTAATCACAAAAATTACTATTGGTTAAGTGAACGAGCAATTCTAGCGACAAAGAACAAAGATGTAAATCACTTAAACATTATAATTAAAAATCGAATCGTCGGTACACCGCATTCTTTAAAATCTATCGACACTGTTACAAATGAAGACGAGGCAACCAACTATCCAACATAATTTTTAAAGTCATTGGATCTGCCTGGCTTGCAAATGCACAATTTACAGCTGAAGGTTGACTCGGTAGTCATAATACTTCAAAATCTGTACCAACCAAAGCTATGTAACGGAACGCTATTGCTGATGATAAAACTCATGAGCAATGTGATTCACACGACGATATTTAAAGGTAAATTGAGAGGTGAGGAAGTTCTCATTCACAGAATTCCGATGATCCCAACCGACATGCCATTCGAGTTTAAACATTGTAAAATTTGCCATGACGATTAACAAATCACAAGGCCAATCTTTTATTGTTTGCGGCCTGAATCTCGAAAATCAATATTCCTCTCCCGATCAGTTGTACGGAGCATATTCACGTATCGACAAACCATCCGCTTTGTTCATTCTATCGACAACAAAACGAAAAGTGTCGTATATCACAAGGTGCTTCAATGAAGGCAATCAACTCGATTTTGGACTTCTGGATTTTGGGCATTTTGACAGTTGGATTTTGGGCTTTTAGATCGATTTTTTGATTTTGTGCATTTATATTTTGAACTTTTGAATTATTTGCATTTGTACTTATCGATTTTTGACTATTGGATTTTTATATTTTGAACTTTTGGATTTTGGGCTTTTAATGTTTGGATTTTTGTATTTAGGCCTTTTGAATATTGAACTTTTGGATTTTGCTTTTTTTTATACGTCGTACCTTATGCGAGAGAGAGGACAGATACGATTATATTCCCATCTATTCTATAATCGTGTACGTTTATGTTACCAGATATCGATACGTGTAACATTTGACTGACTTTAATTTAGCTAATAAGATTTTCTTTAATGATTATAGATTCCGAGGCGATACGATGTTCGCCGGGTCTGCTAGTACTATATAAAATAACATTCACACAAAACACAATTGTAAAACTATAAATGGTTTATATAATGGTTTAGAATTAGAGAATTCTAAATAAATAATATCTTATATTGAAATATCTCATTGTTAATATATATTAAATATGAATTTACCTTTGATTGGATTCGCTACAGTCAGAGTTTTGACTACTAGTTGAATTTATAATTTTTCTTCGATTTAAAAAAAATTCACGAGCATGTGCATATTTACTATTGGAGCTAATAGGGCTACAGCTCCGGGGCGCCGATAACCAAAAGGCGGCGGAGCCGACGACCTCTCAAATAGAAACGGAGATGTTCGAAACTTTTCATTTAGTAACTGGTTTTCGTGTATGGACATAAATTTTAAAGTCATATTTTATACCCTTCAAAAACGTTACCCTAAAAAACATTAAATGATATAAACGTTTGTTCTTATCATTCCTAATAAACATTATTTATTTTGTTTTTGGGAATGGGAAATTATTTTAAAAAAATGGGACATTATTTACTTTTAGAACATAACCATTTACTTGCCTAACAAGTTTCGGTGGCTTCTGTCACCTTAATCAGAGCCTCTAGATAAGTTATTTTTGCGAATTTAAATCAAAAAGCACCGGTTTTTAACGTTGTGACAAGTGACAATAAAAAATTGGAATAAAAGCCTTGTTGACATTAAAGCCTTTAATTAATAGTTTTATTATCCTTAAAACATTGAAATAAGTATATAAAAAAATGAATGTTTTCATTAATTAAATTTTCTCGTCCATCCAATAAAATTGGTTAAGTAAATAGATATATAATGACAAATATGTCCCATTGCTTTACTTGAATGATCTCAAGTTCTAATTGTTTATTGTAATTAATATAATTATTTAACGTATAAGAAACATGAAATTCAATCCACGGTATGACAGCTGAAAGGTAGAAATAATAGTCATCCTATTGTCAGTGGCTTTCATTAATTCTTTTCATTTGAAGTCAAAGCAATGATTTCAAAATAATCTGTAATTTCAATATAAACATGAAATCTCTTTCAAAACGACAAACATAACCGGAATCCATAAAGTGGAATCTAGGCTTCGTGTGTAAACTCTAGAGCTAGCACGTAAGGTATTTTATACTCCCCTCATTCCAATTTCGTAAAGTTCGCAATATTATATCTACCAGACTCAAATAGCTCAATAGCTTTCGAGGGTACAGTGTGACAGATTCAGTTATTGTGAGAGCGTTTTTCCTAATCAATTTTCTCGTTCAAGGGATCAAATCCTGTGCAGTATCACGGTAGGTCCTCAAGTGAAAATGTCATCGTTTGATATAGCTGTACCGATATAGAAGAATAATTATTATAAAAAGAGAATGAAGTATATGTAAATATATCAACCAAGTATTTTTAATTTTATCTATTTTCGTCATTATCTATCAATTATCAATCATTAAATTTAAGTATTTACATTTATTATACACGTTGGAGTGGGAACAATTTAATAATATTAGATAGCCACTAATATTATGTATAATTAAGATCAATCCACATATACAGTACACTCATTACGCTTCATTGATTTAATACTGTGTTTGGTTTTACATTATACTAAGTATATATTATTTATTATTCTGTTGTACTCTGCTACCAAAATTTAATAAACAAAACTTATGGCCCTTCGAAGCCCTATTTAAGTTATCTTTCTGTGCCAAAAGCGAGATTATAAGTAGCGATTTACGTGCTGACTAACCACCAAAAATATGGCACTTAAAAAAGAAACATCTTTTCGATTAAATCAATTTTATCTACTCGCTCACCAAAATGAACACATTCATAAATAAATTATTGTATGTGGATGATGGCATTATTACAATAGTGTGTAAGTGTATTTAAATCGTGCGTATAATCTTGCTAAGTAGCAGAATATATTCTTTTTCAGAGAATTATTAAATCGATTTTTTCATTCACTAGACCACATTCGAGTTTTGTAATTTACATATGTAAAAATAGTTTTTTTTTTTTGAGTGACCAGTGTATTTAAAATACAAGTAAAATGTGAAGGCGTATAGTAGCCAATTAGTAAGTTTTTACATGCTAAAACTTTAATAAAAAGCACCAGGTTGACTGCATCTCTATTGATTTCATATGAGCCTTTCATTCAAACCACTCTATTAATATCGACAAACTTCATTCGCGTCGCCTTGACAGGAACTTCATCCATTTACTTAATTCCTAACATGATAGTCCTATATTACGTTGCACAATAGATGGATAAATCTCTGGTATTCCGCAAGGAATAAACCTGAATCCTTATTATAAAATATCTTTATAAATTGTATAAGTAACTTTTTATCCACGTTTCTTGTTACTTATGACCTGATCTATGCTATTTATGATCAGGGCAACAAAAAATATGCTCTTATAAAACTACATTAAGCGCTTAAAAATGCTCTATAAAAATGAAAATATGCTCTATAAAAAATAAAATATGCCTTTAAAAAAATATAAGCTATAAAATATTTAAAGTTGCACGCATTTATAATATATATTTTATTACTACGATCTTTTTTTATACAAACAAGAACTGCGATAACATAACAACAGCAGAAAAACACAACTAAATTCTAAAAGAGTTTAGGATTAGAACTGATATTGATCGAATATACAGAATTTATTTAAAATTTCTGTTACAATGAATGGCAGACATCTAATTTAAGTTCTCAGAAATAAAACTGTGCTTATTTTGAGTGTAGGATATTTTTGTACATAGAAGAACTTTGTTTCACGTCTACGCAAGTTATAGGCGCAAATTTAAATGCCATTACCTACCTCAATCTGTTAAGAAAGCGATTGCCCAGACGTATTAAATGAATGTATTGATGCGCCTATAATTTGAGTATAAAAGTAAACATAATCATTTCCATTTTATTTTAATTGTGTTGTTGAATAAAAAAAAATATCGATTTTTTTTATGAATTTTAAAACCTTATTATAAATATTTCGGATGTGCGATGCGGAAAAGTTAAAAAAAAAATTAATGAATTATAATCAATTTAAAAGTGATAAAATTTTGAAAATAATCACGTGACGCCAAACGCGCCTTAATTTGTTTGGAAGGTCGATAGGGTGAAACTTCATTCTAACATTGAAACATAAACATTCTTCATAAAATCGTCGTTTTAGGAAATTTTCGGCGCACTGTTTAAAACCGTTGGTTTCGACGTTTAACAATGTGAGACATTTAAAAACATTTTTTAAGGAGTTCTTTTTGTAATACTCCTGCACGATGGTACGAAACAGGCACGATAACTTTTCATATTTGATTTTTAATATTTAAAATATTTGATACGTCTACTACAACTACTGTATCAACAAAGTCGGGTGGTAGCCGGTAGAAATTACCCATTTTACGTCACAACGCTACCAGCCTGTTTTCGGTAACGAAAAAATTATCTTACAGATTCGGAAAACTGACTAATTCTGGGCTTAATTTACTTTACCTCCACCTAATCTCGGTTCATCAAAATATGCCCTTACAAATAGGTCTCTAATTTCAAAATTTAGTCGAAAACAAATTTCTGGCTAGTCCATAGCTTCATAAATAGAATGAGAAAAAATATGCATTTGCATATTTTTGGTTGCTGCATTTATGACTAATAAGAATTCAAATGTCTTCTATAATTAAATACATTTAACTTAAAATATCTTATTTTAATGATTCTTCGTACTTCCAATGATATTTGTAGCTTAATAAAGTCGGAACACAGCCTGAATATATAAATATATTCAACGTTTCCGGAGCTCTAAAATATTGTTGAATCGTTTTAGGACTAAAAAACAAATCTCATGTGAAATTTGTCGTTATATTATACCTTCACATGAGATTTGTTTTGGTAGTCCTAAAAAGAAATAATATTATAGAGCTCCAGAAATGTTGAATATATTTATATATTCAGGCTATGTTACGACTTTGTTAGGTTTATATGATTATCTATAATGTAGTCTGGTGTTACCAATAGCATTTGTAGCATTTTCCGTATTTTACAAATAAAATAACACCGCAACCATACAACTATATTACACGCATTTTCATCATTTCTGAACATAGGAAACCTAAAAACTATAAAAAGGTTCCCAGAAATTCAAAAAGCAAATTTGTGGAGATTCATTCTAACAGTTCCTTAAAATTATTTGTATGGCATATATTCTGGTTCTTTCTTTTTTATTTGGCTGTGAATGTGCAGAATTATTAAACAAGACCCTGAATTGTTAGCAATTCTTACAGGATTCAACTTTTTCAATCAAATATAGGAACAATCGAGATTGATTGAGCGGTTTGCGCACATGATTAAAATATTATGCTATATATGTATAGCATTAACCGAAAATGCTACTGTTTATACCGTGCGATACAAAACACATCATAAAGGCAAGACCGTGACAAATAAAATTTATGTCTTTGCATGGTTCATACAAATAAATCACATGATGTCAAAAGCCTATCAATCTATTCCCAAAGGCTGTCCACAAAACTTTTCATCATTAGTGAATGCACAATTAAATGTATTGTTTTGAATCGACCCATTAGATTGTTTTGAATCGACGAATATATTGAAAAACGTTCAAATTATGCATAAAATAATTAATGACATATTACTGACATTAAAATAACTGATACATATGTCAGTTGTTCACTCCCATTAACTGAGTAAAGGCTATATTATTTTTCACAGCTTCCATTATATAATGTTTGAATCGCATAGTATGATATAGATACAACTTTTAAGGACGACATAAAATAATACAAAGATATCTAGAGATACACTCCAGATGAATTTTCATTTTAAAGCACAAACTATTAAATTGCGTTGTCAATAATAAATCAATTGAATAACCATCTCGGCTTCGATGACAGAACTGAATTTGATGAACTCAATTTTCCATTGACTTTTCAATCGAAAGCAGTATTAGATATTTAATTTTAAATCATCACAAGTGTTCACGGTTTGTTATTTACCGCATAGACCATTGATTTCCATTACTTCTATAATAAATAATTAAATAATAAGTGGTCACACCGTCATCACCGTAATCACACCGTCATTCTTGAAGAACCCTTGTTGTTCAAGAAAGACGGTGTGTTGTTAAAGAAGGCTGTTTAATGAAAGTTTAATTACATTAAGACTAAATAAAATGTATTTTAAATAAATTGAATTGAAAAATTAATTATCTTTTAGCCACACTTATAATATGTAAAAATGTTTATATAACTTATTATTCACAGTTATATAAATTTCTACATTTACATTCACGACTCGAGTTACGACGTTTGACGGTCATTTTCAACTTGAAAATAACCGTCAAACCAAACTACGTAACAGTCAACATCCTATTCATGTATTACATTTTTAATGCTCTAGTTAAATTTAACATTTAACCGATAGCTATTTGTTCCTTTTGGCGGCATTAAAGATTATTCTTATAATTTAACATTCACGACAGTAATTATGTTATCTTATATCACAAGCTTCATGTATGTACATTTAAAAACTATATATTAAAATATACAATAGTTTAGGCAATCTTTAATCCACAAAGGGAAAATAGCTTCATTGATTTTATGATACGATTGCATCTACCTTAATTTGAAAACTGCATTTGTTATGCAGGAAATTGACTGTAAATGCTATTTATATCTGTTTGGAGTCTAAACAATCGAAAATCTACTAAAAAATTGGGTTGATCGGATGGGGTACTGTCAAGCCAGCTGTGACAGTCATTTGAATGATGTGTTTTATCTTTAAATGAAAATGTCCAATCTTTCTAAAAAAAACTATTAAATTTAGATTAGATTTTATTAGAAAAATATTCATTAGTTTTTATAGTCGATTCAAATTAGATGATTCAAAGATAGATGGTGGGTCATCATCTATCTTTTGGAATCCTTATATATATATATATATATATATATATATATATATATATACACGATGTTATTGTTGTGTGCACAGACTAGCTCGAAATGTCTATTTAAGTTTAGATTTTTATCATATTCCAATTGGAGGGATGCATTATTTAATTGAAATTAATGTTAATTAATTATGATAATTTTATGATAATTATGATAATATATATGATAATTTGCTATGTAGGAAACTGTTTGACTGACTGTTTGTTTGTACACATCAGTGTGTTAACATCTACCTCGATACAATATTTTATCCGCAAATCGATACGCATATTGAATTAATATTTAATAGTATGCTTCACAGTCGCTAATAAATTATTTCTAAAACATTTCTATTTTAACAAAAAAAAAACATGATTTATTGATTGGATTTTTAATTGTAAACCTTTTCCAAATTTTTCATAACCGCATTGCTTATAGCTTTTCCTGTGCCACAAGCATGCTGGAATTTGTTTTATGTCTGGTAGTATAATACAACCTTTTTTTTTCATTACAATTTTATATTTATATATTTTACATATTAGTTAAAATACAGAGCATGATCTGGCACACATTTTTTCAATTTTTATTCCTGCAAGAATTCAGAAATCCTTGAATTAACTAAGTATTTACGATTCTTGACGTTTGAAAGCCTTGCCTTGTAGGAAATAGCTCAAATGTTAAAAAATGATAATCCGTTGGATTCAGGTCAGGAAAAAAATGAGTGAGGTAAGGTTTCATGGCATAGTTCTTTCATTTTTTAAGCTATTTGTGTGATGCGTGGGCCGGCGCTGCCATCAAGAAGAATTTATCCTCTCCCATTTACTAATACCGACCAAAATCGATGCAACTTCTTATTTGTTTTAAATTTCCTGACAACAGTTTTTGCTGATTTTTGTGTCATTACGATTTAAGTTGTAATGATCCGTATTATGGTGTTACTTGTCGATCACCAAATAATGATCATAGTGTTTATGAGACTTCGGTTTACAAAACTGTTTAAGTACTTCCTCTTCCTAGACATTATAATGTACGTTTATAATTGTCAAGATTCCTTCAACGCTCATCGTCTTACTTAATAATAAACAGTTTAAAATTAAACAAAAGAGAAATTTAAATTATTTATAAAGTTTATAGTCCTTAGAGCATTAGGCTTAAGCCTAATGTAAGTTTTCCCAACACGTTTGTTACTCGTTCTTGTTTATTTCGCCACTATCATTATATTCACTTTTCATCAGTTTCTTATGTATCTGCCATAACACAATATGAAGAAGCTGGAACATGCATTACATAAATTTCTTACACATAGAATGTTCTGGATTATGTAAGTACGGTAGTTACACAATCCAGAACATTCTATGTGTCTTTATTACTCTTATATCCGATTCTTACTACTTCTTCTTTTTTCCCGAAGATTTTTGAAGTAAAGGATGGCAAATTAAGAGTGTCCCGTTTTTACTTTATAAAAACAAAAAGAAGTAAGACTTGTTTGCCATAATTTTAATAGACAATCGTTGGTGGTAACTTTGTGACTTTGGAAGAATCTGTCATGTTTATAAACTGCATAAAACCTCCTTCATTAAATAGCAGACTTTTGTACCGCATTATGCAAGGAAATGGGGAGTGATTATAAACACATCTGATTGTATTGTAATTTACCATGGTTTACAAAAGTAAACGTTATAAAACGTCTATTTGAGCTAAACGACGAAGCTTTGAAATTCCTGAATGAACACCCACCATCTAAAAAAAATGTAGCTATTTTCCATTTAAGGAGAGATTTCACGAAATCGAGATTCGGAAATGGTTTGAAAATATTTAATTCAACGCCTTACAAATTTTAATTCAATTCATTGAATGTAGTAAATGTCTCATAAATAAACTAATTTTATTAAGTTTTCTCGAAATACCTCGAGAGTGAACCTCACTCTGGAGTTAGAAAACAACAACCAAATAAACTTCTTAGATCTAACCTTAATTCATAAAAACAACAAGATTGAATTCGATATATATGTATATATAGAAAGGCAACTAGCGTCAACTGTACAATACCTTTCTAATCAAATCACCCACTATCACATAAACTAGCTGCGTATCATTCCATGATACATCGAGCCTTCTCCATCCCTCTCATTGCTGACAACCGAACAAAAGAGATAAACATTATCAAATCAATTGCCATACAGAATGGCTTCCCAATAACTCTCATCTAGAAGTTAATAAATAAAAAAATGGAGCTAATTCACAAAGTTCCAAATATACCCGAGAACGCCTATTTCAGATAAAACTTTCGTTTTCCTCACGTACTTTGGCAAAACTAGCGAACAAATAGCTAACGTTTTGAGAGGACAAAATCTACAAGTGACCTTTAAACCATCGTCCAAATTATCACACACATTATCTAATGCCATAGACAAAATCAACACACTCAAAAAATCTGGCGTATATGACATTAGGTGTTCGGAATGCAATTGCGTCTACGTAGGTCAGACAGGACGAAGCATAACAACTCGTTTTTCGGCCAACACACAACACTCCCGTGCATTCCGTCTTAAAACAGATACAAGCTCATTCTCTGACCATTGCGAAATAGCGAATCTTAAATTCTTGCATACCTGCAACAAAGGCCCAAAACTTAATCTCCTAGAGTCATTAGAAATCTTCAAAACAACCCGTAATCCCTCCGTTAATCTCCTAAACGAGCAAATTGATCTAATCTTTTCCCAACTTTATAATCTTACATAATCTCCGGCAGATAAGCCCTCAACTACAGAAAAGCAATCCCCGCTCCCCACCAAAATTATAGGTTATATATTCAACATCATCAATTTGTTAAGTCACTTGAAAATGACCGTCAAACGTCGAAACTTAAGGCGTGGTATGTGTAGAAATTTATATAACTGTGAATAACAAGTTGTATAACATTTTTACATAGTATAAGTGTGGTAAAAACATAGTGAATTTTTCAATTCAATGTAAGTATGAATTACCACATAGTAACTGTTGCAGCTATCCTATTCATAATAAACTTTCATAATAATGTAAAAAAGTATAGGAAAACAATGTATATCTATTATTATATTTGAGTGTAATATACAACTATATTTCTAACAAAAACAATCTAAAGGTTTAACTTGTTTTATTGTATTAAAGAATCTTCCAAAGTAACCAAAGCACAAGCTATGTTTAATATGGCATCCAGTATGTTAACAAATTTTAGATTAACACATGTTTTTTAATGAACTAATTTTTTCATAAGCGTCGTATGATAGCTCTCTCTATATGTATTATTAAGCTGACTAACTGTTTTGTTAGCTTCACTTCACTGTCAGTCATTTTTATTCCTATTTCAAGATATGGTGGGTCTTACTAGCGTAACACCTGATTTTTGCAGATATTCTTCAACCTGTGTAAATCCCCTTCTACATTTTCCGTATTTTTTTATTGTTTGGAAAGTAAGGTGAGCGCCAATAGTCTTGGAATCCACTCTTGCCATGAATTTGAAGAAGTAGATCATTTCTTAATTCAGACACATATAATTAAAAAATTATCAAATGTAATTTTTAAGTAGATGTCAGTGGTCTTGACGTTATGTCGCATTGTTTTTAGTGTTAAGTTCAACAATTTCATTAGTTTATTTATGAATAAAACGCATCCACATAAATTTAACACTGATTAATTTTATAGTGTAGTGAATTATAAAATTAACAAAGAAGAACAAACATTACAACAGATGTTGAATGTGTAGTCCATTTGCACGAATATACAAATTAATTCGCCGTTTTATGTCATGGGACACATTTTGTAGTACTGTGTTCTACATCTCTTCACATTTTCATATTACATTGTTTCGCAGATATTCTACTGTATGCCCTGGACTGCTGAATACTGATTTTTTTAAATATGGAAAAAGAAAAAAGTCCAGAGGAGTTAGATCACAAGAACGTGATGAAAATCGGTCTTTATTAAAAGTGTGTCGTCTAGCAGAATCTTTTTGGAAGAAGTCATTTTGGTGTTCATCATCATGAAGTTTATTAATTAATTGTTGCAAAATAGTGGCTCCATACGTGACAGCGTTTAAATTACCATCGAAACATATTGGATCGATAATTCTGCGTATTGACATTGCTAACCACACAACAACTTTGATTGGATGCGGTGAGGTCTCTCTAAGAAAATGTGAGTTGTCAACACTTCACATGCGCATGTTTTGGGAATTAATGTATCCTTTTAGATAAAATCAGGCTTCATCACTGAAAAAAGTTAAATTTAACACTTCCTCGTTCATAATTTCATTGAACCACCGACATTAGGCCAGCCTTTTATTATAATCGGTTGTTAAAATCTTTTGGTACATTTGCAACTTTTGTGGTTTGGTGTAATGATCTTGACGAATAATCCTCTGAGTGGTAGTATGACTTAAATTCAACTGTTGAGCTAGTCTCCTAATTGAAGTGGTGGGTTCGTCTTGGACTGCATTTCTGATGTTGTTTATAATATTCTCATCATTAATAGGAGGCCTTCTACTTCCTTTTTGTTGTTGCTGTTACCAGTAAATAAAACAACTGATCGTAATACCTGCCTTCTAAACTGATTTCTATAAAATACAGCCTTAGAAAAATGTTGCCTAAATTCTTCAATGCACGGGTCGATACTGTATTCCCATTCTCCATTTTCCAGGCATGCCATTACGAAAATAACTTTCGACAATAAAAGTTTTCTGCTCTTTTTTTGTAAACATTTTTAAATTAAATAAATTAAGTAAGACCGGTAGAAATAACATAAAACGGCGAATTAATTTATGTATTCGTGAAAAAAATTCTTGGAAATTATATTTATAAATAAATGTATACATTTCGTTAACTAAGTTAACATCATCAGTATAACTGTTATACATTGACATTGTTAACTTAGTTAACGAAATGTATACATTTATAATATAAATATAATTTTTGAAGAAAAGAAACAAGTGTTTCATTATTAATATATAAATCTTCACACTTAACAATCCAAAGCATCTGTTGTAATGTTTGTTTTTCTTTGTTGATTTAATATATGGCGGATAATTTTTCGAAAAAAACGTTCAATTTTGTTGACACTTGGGATTTAATGGTTTTAGAAGTCGCTGATCACGAATCTGGATTGGAAAATGACCAACTGATCTTTGTTTTTATCTAGAAAACTTTCTGTTTCATGGAGTTTGTTTCATTAAATTGAGATTTCAATAAAAAAGAGAATAAAAAGAAAATAAAATAATGTATTAAAATTGAATGTAAAAAACATAAAATAATTAATCGCCATCAGATGTTTCTGATTCATCTAATTCCAGAATTCCTTCCAAAAACCTTCCGGAAAAACTTTTTCTGCGAAAGTTTTAGGAAACTTGTGATTTTAGGATTAATGAAATTAAGAGCGTATTAAAAACGTCTTCCATGTTGTTTTGACGACTACATTTTCGTGCAAAATTTTCTCAAATTTGTTTTATATATTTATTCCACGATTCTTGTGCTTCTTCGGATATTGTCCGACTGGAAGCAAAGATGACATAATAATCTTATTCCCTTGAATTTTATGGACTGTTGGCCGGCATGTAGTACCAGGAGTAACATTCAACAACTTTTCTTGCAGTGTCATCAGCGTAATTTTTAATTTATTTATATCAATTTTAAAACCACTGTAAATAACTTGAAATATTACGTGGAAATGTTGTGATAATGTCGTGTTAATGTGGAAATGTTTTATTATATCCTCATCAGCTCCAGTGATTTTCAATTTCCATTAAATTCCTTTTCTGAAAAAAAAAGTGTTTAAATGTAATATTAATTTGTAATTTTTATATTCAATACAGCCAAGCAATTGTTTTGAAAATGCCTACAGATAAAAATGAAGAAATAGTGTCGTAAAGAGAAAAAATAAACGAATGAATTTATGTTATTCGGATCCTCCACCATCTTCAAATTTATAAAAAGTTATACAAAAATTCATATTAAAGCTAGAATGCTAGCTAAAAACTATTTTTTTTGCAATATTTTATAAAAACTTATTCTTAACAATGTCCCTTTAATAACCTAGCGTTGTTCTACACGAGAAGAAGAAAAAAAAATTCTTCACAATTTTTTGAAAATTTAACATTTTTTTATAAGATGTTAATAAAATAAAAGAAATTAAAAAACACAGTTAAATTCTACACACCTTCATAAGAAGAATCCATTTTTGCTGGGTTAAAAGCGATCAATTGTAAGGTATAATATAAATTATTTCAATCAGCACTGTTTGACGAACACTCGAACATGAAATGACGCACGTAAGTGCCCCACTTTGAATTTTCATCCAGACTCAGGTACACCCACATAAGCCTTTTTAACCCTGATATCGAAGGCACTAGACCCTACTTTATTCTTAAAAAAAAAATTAAGGAAATATAATGTTTTTTCTTATTTTAATTTTGGCCACCTTCTTGCGATTGTAGACCACTGAGACGCCATGAGTACTAGAGCGTCCAAAACACCGATGGAATTTCAGAAACCGCTTTTCGCTTTTCGGTTTTTCTTAAAGTAAAAAACCGGTTAACCGATTAAAAACGTTTTAAGTATAAGAATAATTAAATTGATTGACCTTTAAGCTGTAAACCAAATGATAATAAAATAAAGATTTATTTACCAATTATAATTATCTAACAAAAAAAGAAAATAATTAATGTTTTTGTATTATTTTATTATATTTACGTAAAGAATGAAAAAGATATTGTTGTTAGAATAAATTCTTTACGAGGAGATAATTTTAAATGCCGATATATATTTAGGTATATTTTTAAGTATGCAACTAGACTAAAATGTAAAAATGGAGTACAAGTATTTATATTTCTTTAGGATCAAGATGCACACTCACACAAATGCATGCACAACATGATGCACACAGATGCACAAATCTATGAACCTTTTTTTGACTACATATTTCTCTTACGTTTTATTTGAGTACAAATAAATCCACAATATAATATTCCATGAATAACAATAGAAAAATAAAATTATTTTGCATTTGAAGAAATAAAAAATAAAAAAAGAACGATTTTCGGTTTTTAAAAAAAAAAACGGTTTTACGGTTTCCTAAATTTTAACAGAAAACCCGGTTAACCGGTTTGGATGCCCTAATGAGTTCTGAGCGTTTTCGAGGTAACTAAGGTAAAACATTTGTTTTTTGAAACGAAAAATACTTTATGTAAATGATGAAATAAAATATTTATTTGTGTAAAGTATGTTTTTCAAATTTAGTCATTATCCTATTCAAGAACATCCTTCGTAACTAATAAATTGTTTTAAAATCTACTTTCCGGATATTCCTTCACATAATATGTGTATTTAAGATCATTTTTCTCTCGAAATTGTAAAGAAAAACATCTTTAATCTCATTGAAAAAGTATAAATATAAAGATATAAGTATAATATAATTTTATATTTTTATATTTAAATGAAATTTCACGCGACGCCGATCTTAAGAATGTGTTTGATACTGTACCACTACTTAATTATTGGTTGCGCTGTCAAAAAATTAATTCCTTTGCTCAGCACTTATACGTGTGAAGCTGCGTTCTCAGCTTTGGTGTACTTAGGAAAAAGTATCGAAGCAGATTGGTATCGAACCTCATTTGTGAACAGAATTAACATCATTACCTTCTAATTTCAAATTGTTATGTGATATGTCAAACAACATCACCCTTCGCACTAAAGACAAATACGTATGTAAAACAAAGTGTATTTCGTTTGCTAAACTTTTAAATGAATGTGTTTGTTAATTTTTTTTAATACTTTTCTTATGTAATTATTTTGCAATTTTTTTTGTCGTCAATATTCCCTTGTCCATTTCTGAACATGAGCTACTTCCATCTTTTTCAATGTGGTTTTGTCTTGCGCGAGTTGTAGCCACTTGCTCCCCGCATGTCGTTTTATGTCGTCCGTCCACCTTGCCTGTGGTCTTCCTGCACTCTCGCCATTTAAGTTCTGCGATTCTTTTTACTACATCTACTAACTTTGTTCTTCGTATGATTTCCTAGCACCTAAGTTTGTCTAGGAGACTGTCCCCAAGCCATATGTTACAGGTTACAGGTGTTACGCAGGAGTCGAAAATTAATATGTATTGGGATGCTGTTGTTTCTGAGGTTGTGACTTAGTTTGCCAAAGGCAGCCCACGTTAGTCTTATTCCGTTTCCCTTCCCCAGCTTAAAGAAATGTCTAACGTGGGTGAACCTTTTCTACTACATCTAAGGTAGTGTTATTTATCGTTGTTGGGTCAATAATAAATTTAAATAGTTGATTAATATTAGAATATTTAATATAATAAAAATGCAATGTTACATAACCTTTAATAATTAGTGGACTGTATGTTTTACTTAATATGACCAAAATGTGATTGAATGCATAGATAAAATAGTTTCTCGAAGAAACTTAAGCAGACTTAGGGTTCCACCCCTACATGATACATTTAGGGGGTGGCGCACGCGCAAGAATTACAATACTAAACATACACCCCCTTGAAAGAATTGCTTTCAACAAGATTAATATAAAGATTACATGGAGAACTAAAATATACAATGCCTTAGACTAACAATAATAAATATACAAGAAAATAAATGCTTAAAAATAATGAAATAACTAATATATACACTAAATTACTGGTAATATAACCAAATTTACTACGGACCTCTTAAAGAGTCCAGATGCCGTTTCTACAGTTACCACTCGCACTACATTGTCATGACCAGGATGCACTTTCACAATTCTGCCTAAACGCCACAATAGCGGTGGTGTATCTTCCTTCCTTAATAATACTAAAGTATTAACTTCAATATTTGGTCTTGACTTATGCCAATTTCTTCTTTGCTGCAATGTGTTGATGTATTCCGTGGACCATCTCTTCCACAAATTTTGAATCATCTGGTTTAACCTCTGGTAATGGTTCAATCTATTTTCTGGGTGTGGCAATTTAGAGCATCACCAATAAAGAAATGTCCGGATATCAACGCAAGTAAATCATAAGGGTCATTGGAAATGGGAATAACAGGTCTGGAATTGAGTATTGACTCTATTTGCACAAATACTGTTGTTAATTGTTCATATGTAAGAAAGGCATTTCCAATTGCCTTTTTCAAAATGTTTTTTGCAGACTTTACTGCAGCCTCACAAAGCCCATTAACATGAGGGGACCTCGAAGGTATAAACCTCCAATTAATGGCATTCGACTTAAAATAATTAGAAAATATAGTGTCAGATAACAACTTAATAATCAGCCTTAATTCATTATTAGCACCAACAAAATTAGTGACTTTATCGGAATACAACAATTTACAAATTGCTCTTCTACCGCAGAATCCTTTAAAGGCATTTAAAAATGACGATGTGGAGAAATCTCCTATTAAAGGTGGATACGAATTTAATATAAATCTAACACATTTTTGACCATGAATTGGCCAAAATTTTCTATGAATGGCTGCTAATGTGCCTTCTACGCCAATATGTACATTTTTCTTATGCTCTTGCTCTACAATAAGTCGGGTGAACTGACTCCCTGACGGTAAAATTGTAGAGTGCTTTTGGTCTAAATTTAATAATAATTTTACTAATCTATCATCTACTCGCATAATACCATGTTTGTCCAGAAATGGATTTAAATAAATAACTTTACTACTCGGCATTATAGGTTTGGAAGCTTTCAATAACAATATCTCCCTTTGAAAGTATTTCTGTTGAATCAATGAAATCAACTTTCTTGTAGAATTATTTAATTCAACTAACGCTAATTTGCCTGCACACTTACTTAACCTATCTCTACCAACGTTTTCTATAAACCTTAACATATACGCGAAAACTCCTTGTGATTTTACAAAACTGGAATATTTGCTCTCTAAATCGAGGCAATCATTATTTCTTATACTTATCATGCACGACTTATATATTTCTGGTAAACAACTTATATTAGAAATATCTGCTACATTACTTAAATAGTAGGAATTTGTCAGAAGCCAATTCGGGCCCTTCCATCATAAATTATTGTTCATCAGCTCTTCAGGACTTCCGCTGGAGTGTCAACTGAACGGACGTGATGCCAATTTGACGTATCGCTTAACCCATGTTTTTGTGTAACTCTATTCGCTACAAATATTTGCAAATTTTGTGGCTCTAAATGTAACCACCCTAAGACAATTGTTGAGTCCCACCAGTAATAAATTTTTACAAAGTTTTCTTTAAACGATTGCAAAACCGTGTTCATTCAATTTTCTAACAAAACTGCACCGCACAGTTCCAACCTAGGCATTGTAATCGTTTATAGCGGGAACACCTTGGATTTTACACATAATAATCTGCTGATAACATTACCAGAACTGTCTTTACTGCGAATATAAACGCTGCATCCATACGCAGACTCAGAGGCGTCGCAAAATCCATGCAACTCTAATTCAGCGTAATCCCTAATTGATACTTGTCTGGGTACAGCCAGGTTTATAAAAAATTTAAAATTATTAATAAGACTCACTAATAAAAACTCATCCCATCCCAACCGTTCCTTCCAAAGACGTTGTAAAATAAGTTTAATTTTAATAACTACTGTCCCTATTAAACCTAACCGGTCAAATATTTTTGCCACCTTAGACAATATTGAGCGTTTTGTACCCCTCTGATCACTACTAATAAAGTGTAATGTAAATTTTAATGTTTCCGAATTAGAATCCCATATCAAACCTAATGTCTTTCCTAAAGAACCTAAGTTCTCATCATCAGTTATATAATATTTGTCGATGTCGCGTTTAATATCAAAATCATTAAAAATAAGTTTGTGATTGGAGGACCATTGTCTTAATTCACATCCCGCTCCTTCTAATATCGCGCTAATATTATTTTTTAATTGAACTTTATTTGAATCTTCTGTTGTTTGAGCACCTGATATAAGATCGTCCATTACTAGCTTTCCTTCATCATCACTCTTATCAAGTCCCAATTCTTTTCCCAAATCACTTGCTTCTACACTATCCGTTTTCAGTTATTCTTCATCTATTTCTTTCTTACAATTTATCAAAACTTTATCAATTTCTTCTACTTGTGTACATTCTAACTTCATATTTAACCTTGTTTGTCTTATAAACCTCTTTTGAAGCTTCTCATCGATTTTATGTCCTGTGATCTCATCAAATAATGTAAAACCCTTTTGCTTCTTCGATTTTTCTCCAAGATTTTTAACAACACCAACAAAGTTAAAATTATGGTTTGTTTTAATCCTAGATGGCACTTCTACTCTACTATCAATATCAATATCCAAATCTTGAATTATATTGTCTCCACTGCCACTTTGAATACCAGACTTTTCCATTTTACAAACAGCAGTTTCAACTTTATTCCCAGACTTTTCATACAAACAACTCTTTTCTTTCTCCCAATTGTTAGTTGACTTTAATTTATTTATAACCGTTTTATCATCGATAATACTACCAAGTTGAAGACTTTCCTGTTCATTCTTCCTATCAATACTAGATTTCAACAACGCTATTCTTTTCTTGGCTACAACAACTTCTGAGATTTTCTCTGAAGCTATTATTGGAAGTTGATTGCTTTTAACAAAATTTTTCCCCAATTTACTCAGGCGATCTATATTTGTTGATTGAAATAAATTTGCTTATAAATTATTAGAATTCGATTGTGAATCCTTTTGAATAATCTCTTGTGCTAATGACACGCAATAAAAATACTTATTTTCGAATTCTTCCCTTTCATCATAAAAATCTGTTTCGTCATCAATGTTTTCAATCTCTAATTGAATTAAATTAAATTCGGAAAAAAGGGTGTGTTCAACTTTTTCAAGTCTAATCTGCAGTTCAATAATGTTATTTGAATTTTCAAATTTTAATACGTAATTCTGAAACCTTGTGAGTGCTGCTTTAATTTGCTTTCTTTTAATAATAAATTGTTTAAACTGGTTAGTTTCCATGTTAAAAAATAAAAATGAACAATGGAAACTATGAAACAGTATTTGTACAAACAGGTAAAGGGATTAGAAGAAGGAAAACTTACTTGCGTCTTTAACCAGATCTGTCCCAAACAAATAGGGTGTAACCTTGAATATCGGATTACGTAGTTCGGGCTTACAGATGTGGCACGTTTCTTAGTGGATTTCTTTTCTTCTATCTTCTTTCTCGCTTGCACTCACGTTTAATATTTTTTTTTAATTTAATAAATCTAATATTAATCGTTGCACAATTGTTACGATACGGTTCGTATGGACCAATGAATACTTAATTGTAATACCTTTTATAATAATTTCACTACAATCCGGTTCGAATGGACCAAATGTTGGGTCAATAATAAATTTAAATAGTTGATTAATATTAGAATCTTTAATATAATAAAAATGCAATGTTACATAACCTTTAATAATTAGTGGACTGTATGTTTTACTTAATATGACCAAAATGTGAATGAATGAATAGATAAAATAGTTTCTCGAAGAAACTTAAGCAGACTTAGGGTTCCACCCCTACATGAAGCATTTAGGGGGTGGCGCACGCGCAAGAATTACAATACTAAACAATCGTGGTGCCCCTTTTTAGGTCACTCATTATCTTTGTCTTGGACAGGCTCATCTTAAGGCATACTTCGTTGGAACTAGCATGGCCTCTAGTTCTTGTCTATCGCTGCTGATGAGAAGTGTCATATTCACATCTCAGGTGGTTCTGAAAGATGCCGTCCATGTTTATACCCTTATTGTCCCATTTAAATATTTTAAAAACATCTTCTAGCCCTCGTACCCCTCCAATCTTGATGCTATTTGTCGTCAGGTTTTGTTTATTTTTACTTGAAGGGTTGCGTTCTCGTAAAGGTTTTTATAAGGTTTGAGTAGCGTGAGTCGATTCTGGCGCCGCCCATTCCTTGTATGATGGACCCACTTTGCAATAATTGTATAAGAAATAAACAAAAAATAACTTGATTTTTGCTTAAAAATAAAATTTCAAACTTTGTACCGGGCCGCTGCCCTGGATAGCATACAATTATATTATCACTAGCACCAGTATCTTATATTAAATTTAACAAACATATGCAACTTTTTGTTAATAGACAAATCAATCATGTATTGATTCTAAATATTTTTTTGAATGTATGTTTTCTACGACTAGCATTATAGGTTGATTTGATTTTGATTTATTCCTTTTTTTTGTTCATATTTCTACATACATTGGAAAAACGATTGATTTTTTTTCATAAGCTGGACATTGATTTATTAGATGATCACGACAAATTGATAGCAATTTCGAATAATTTAATTTATATTACTAGTGCATCGACCTGCATAAGCATTTATTTTGTTGAAAGAAGCGTTTTGAATACTATCAGTTTTGATAACATGTGTATCTTTTTCTAGTCTAGAGTAGGCAAGTTTTAAGTATCTTAAAACACGCAAATTTTGTTTTGAATTTGTTTGCTGTCCTTTATTTTTTAATGTTTCCTCAATTTAGTTAAACATTTGTCTATGTTTTCTACTTCTTGCCTTCAGGTGGAAAATTCATATTTTTGAATATTTCAACATATGAAGAGCTGAAATTTGATAGATATCGTTTATTCGAAAACAAGAATTTATTAATACTACAATTGCATCTGTAAGGAAATTGAACACGTTGTATTTTTTAATCTTTATTGTCCACCTCTGTAGTGACTGAATAAATTGCAAGGTGTTTACATCTTATTGTTTACATTTTTGTTTCAATTAATGATTTATTTACATTATGAAAAACGGCAAATTATTTTTGCATAAACATAACATTATTATAAGGTAATATTATCTGCCCTCGTCTACGCCCTTCATCTACTTTCATTCATCTACATATCCAATATTTTCTGTTATATATATATATATATATATATATATATATATATATATATATATATATATATATATATATATATATATATATATATCTAATCTGTCTAATCTGAGTAGATATTAGATCTGCTGATATATTTATATCCTATTCTATTAACTTGAATGATTTATAAATACAAATAATGAAACAAAATATGCGATTTATGGAAAAAAATATTAAGGTCGTTCCCTGTATGCTATGGTTACTCTCCCACACTACTCAGACTCGTCTCTATCAAGACGAAAATAATCCCAAACGGTAGTTCGACACCAGTAACGACTATAGATAAAATTTGAATCAATTATCATTAGTAGCGTATGAGATATTAGCAAAAATCTTTTGTGTTATGCCACCCCCTTTTAAAAACTGTAACTTAGTTGGGAAGCGGTTTCGGGCGCACCCTTATAGGAACTTTTTTTTCGACCTGGCAACACTGTTTCTAGTGTCAGTCAATTTGGTAGGTGAGAGCTGAATTTTGCTTAGTAAATTTACTTCGAAAGTCTTGGTTCAGATCGCGAAACTTAATGTGCGCTACGTCTATTTTACGGTCGAGGTAATCGTCCTTCCGCGCTAGTTATGCGGAAAACTATGGATCATTTTTGCACTACGCATAGTTTGATTGATAATGTGCACGGAGAGACGTCGTTCAGTGCGCACCGAAGAAGTTGACGAGGACCCGAATGAGTCGATTCGCCATCGTGCACGGCAATTGGAGCAGTGTCCATTCACTTATTTTTCGAAAAAAAAAATCGTTTTGGGAGCTTACAAGATATAGCTTGTTCAAGAACTGAAGCCGCGTGACCATCATATGCGCCGCACGTTCGGGAATGTGCCAAAAACAAGATTGTTCTACCTCATTTCACAAGAAAATTTTATTCAGCGATGATGCTTTTGATCCATTATGGCTCAACGGCTGCTTATGCAAATAGAATTGCCAGATATTGAGCGAGGAAAATCCAGAAGCCATTACTGAGACGCCGTTACATCCAAAAAAACACACTGTTTGGTGTGCTCTATAGGCTGGTAGAATCATTCAAATATTTTTCTCCTGTAAGATAAATATAGTACTTAGAAGAAAACGTTTTTAATATTCGGTAAATGTACATAAAATGCTAATTACATTAAGAGGACAGCTAAACAAAAATAGAATGAAATTAATATAATGAACTTTGTTTCGCAGCGTATATTCTCATGCTGAATATTATTATAAATAACATGAAAGTTGACATTTATTATCGTGATATTAAGATCTGCGCAGATGTTCATGCAGAGAATGATATTAATGATTTCGTTCTTCGCTGCGCAAAGAAGTGCGGTAATTTATCTCTCTCTCTAGGAAAAAAAACCGGAAAAGGTTTTATGTCTGAAATGAATAAATATCGAAATGAAAAGGACGTGCTTTATAGAACAAAATGCGAAACACATTTAAAATTAAATGAAATTGTACTCTCATTAGACAAACATAAAATAAAATATTTTGTTTGCGACTATTTTAGAGAACGTCGCTTTACATAATATGAATGGATTTTATGGTTGGCAGTAATTCAACAGACACGATTGCATTGAAATAAATACCGGCAAAATTGGTTGTAGATGAGGAAACTGCTCAAAATTTAAAATGATTCGAAAATCTTTTGAATTAATTTTATTTACTTTTCCATTTATTAAACTTAAATACAGTATATCATATCCCTTGTGTTTCTTCACTATTCTATTTATTACAAACCTGGATTTTTTGTTCCAAGGAGAACTACTAGAAATAATAATTTGTTTTATATCCCTCCTATTAAGTCTAACTCATATGGCAATTCTCCTCTAATAAGATTAATGACAACGTTCAATAATCATTTCCAGCATTCTTCTATAGTTTAAATTTAAAGCAGCTTAAAAGACAGCTGAATGTTAACTGAATTAACAACATCGTTCTTTATTTTGTTTACTTATTTCCTTTTTTTTTGTATCACTATTTATAATATTTGCCACTTTGTTCTGGATATTGTTAAGGTGGCTTTACTATTTATGTATATACGTATGTTTGTAGACATTTAATACTTTATATATAATAATCTGTAATATATAAAATAATCTGTACTAAGTTCCTTTGTTTTATAATCTGTGGAAGCTTATAATTGGACAACCGTTAGCTTCCCCTGAAATGTAAATAAAATAAAATTAATAAAAAATAAAATAAAATAATAACATTTTTTATATGCAAGTGCAACTTTCTTCAACTAACGAACTTATTTTGTTGTTTCTAACCCGGCGCAGTCACCATATCATCTAGAGAAAAATAATTTATTACCCCAATTCAGCGGTTAATAATGTTAATATGTATATATATATATATATATATATATATATATATATATATATATATATATATATATATATATCTGAAATATAGTTGGCCTGGAACTTACAATAAAACTAGTACTAGTACAACTAGTGTTTTATCAACATTCTAGCTAAATAACATACATAAAAAAAACCCAACAAGATAAAAACAACCGCCGAGGTTGAGTATAAAACGTGTATATAATACGAATAATGGAAGAGAAAAAATCAATCAAAACAATATGAACGCAGAAATATGTGTAGAGTAGAGATTCCCAACCTTTTTCTACTTTGACCCTCTTAACTATTTTTTGTTTCTCAATTATTACAATGTTTATAATATAAATTTTGTTATTATATATAATGCGTAGATAATACCATGTATCGTGTTGAAATATAACTGTTCCAGCTTGAATGAACTTTGATATTTTTCATTTATTATGCAGATTATTAAATAAATAATATCTGCTAAATAGAAAATATGTTTATTTTATTCGATTAATTTTGTTGACGCCTGTTAATCAATCTCGAAAAGGAACTCAATTACAGAATTAAAGATTGCAATGAAGCTAATATTGATTTCAGCTACAATGAACTTTTTTAAATGTTCGACTAATTTATTATAAAGTTTATTATTTCATACGCATAATTGCCCAAAAAGGCAAGGATCATTCAAAGCCTTATCTTTAATCGTGGTTCTTATATTAAAACTTTTTTTCTCAAACAATTTTATTAATTACTGTTTCCACTGCAATACCTACACATTGTACTGTCAGAATCACATCGGGAACTCTATTTTTGCAAACGTTAAAAATCCGCGATATTTTCTCATATTGTGGTGCACTATCAGAATATGCGAGAGTAATATTAGTTATAATAATTTCAATTTGTAGCGCTTGTGTATGCTCCAAAAAAATTCCTCTATCAAATCTTGAAGTCTGGACCCATGATATTGAATATATACCTTAAAAGTAATAATTCTATCACAAGTAATTTCATATAATTACTAATATTTATTGTTCCCAATTCACTAATAAATGATCTTGTAGTATCTTCATCACATTTTATCTACACGACGTTGTATGGAGTTTAAGGTCCATTCTCATCCCAGTTTTAATTTTTTCTTGTGGTGTTGGTAATATAATTTTACCGCCAGTGGTATGTGCATATCCGGCTTTTGCATTGACAAAGAAATATTATAAAAGGCTTCTGATTCGCCAGAATGACAGAAGTAGACGGTTTAAGAAATTATATAATTAATTCCCACTTTGTAACAATTCACTAATTACTCCCTAAAATTCTTGAAATAATAAAAATTTATATCTTAACATTCTTTCCTTTTTCATCTTGATGCATCTTTATGGTTTCATATTATTAAAACTGAATATGTATATATATATATATATATATACACACTTGAAGATAGTTTTTCATGACTGGTTATTTAATACAAACGTTGTATATTTTCATGTCCTTCAAAGTACTGGAGGGTTTTGAGAAATGCCTCTTTGGTCTCAAACCCAATGAAGGGAAACTTCCAATCTACACCTCCACGCGGTGAAGGATGGTAACACTTAGGTGGCTAACGTAGATGGGGACCGAGTTTAGGCCGGGATAAGCCCTCCGCCTGCCTTCTGATAGGTTCAGGGCACCCTCTTGCCCTTGAGGCTAGAAATAGTCTCTAAAGGCGGATGAAGCAACAATTAATAGGTCAGCGGCATAGGATCAGGCAGGCAAAGGGAAACCACCTGATTATTTTCCCATGAGAATATTATTATGGACAGGACAAAGATATTGTTAGATTACCATGCGATCCGGCTAGCGACCGGCGCTGTGTTGATTCCGGGCCAACCAGTGTGAAATTAGCTACTGGGCACGGAGATGTGAACGAAGATGTGAAGACAGGACATCCTTCAATTACGGAAACCCATCAATATAGGCGCATGGAACGTTCAAGGCTTACTACAAACTGGAAAACTACACATACTGGAAAGAGAACTAGCAAGACTCAACGTGCAAATCTGTGGAATATCGGAAACTCATTGGAAAGACAAGGGACATTTTGAAACATCAAATAGTACCGTATATATATCCGGAGCAGAAAACACGGGGCGCAATGGGGTTGCCTTCATCGTTAATAAGAAAATCGGCAAGTGGGTAAAATCTTACGAAGCAGTAAATGACAGAATACTATTGTTGACCATTCACTCCAAACCAAATAACTGTCACATAATACAAGTATATATGCCAACGACCGAAGCTACGAAAGACGAAATTGAAGAGATATACGGCAAAATAGAGGATATAATAGCAAAAACACCAAATAAAGATATACTGATAGTGATGGGCGATATCAATGCTAAGATAGGTAGGACAGATCTCGATAACCATGTACGCAACTTCATTGGTAATTACGGACTAGGTAACAGAAATGAACGAGAAGAACGTTTGATCCGTTTTGCAGTTGACAATGACCTGGCTATAGCAAACACACTTTTCAAGCACCACCCACGAAGACAATCGACAAGGACAAGTCCCGACGGAAAGCACAAAAACCAAATCGATTATTTTCTAATGGAAACTAGATGGAAAACATCAGTAAGAAACCTGAAGGCAAAACCAGGTGCTGTGTGCGGATCAGACCATAAATATTATTAGCCTCAATATCCCTCGAACTACGAACACCTAAAATATCAGAAACAAAAAATACTAAATTATAAACTCCCAAGACAGAAAATTTTCAAGAACATTTAAGAACAACTCAAAGGCATTCCACCTCAACAGACCCCAACACTCTATGGATGTCCACGAAGAACTGGATAAAAGCTGCAGTAAAATCTTGCACATCCGATAAGATACCAATTAATAAAAAAAATCACTGGATATCCAATGACAAAATAAAATTGATAGACCAAAGAAGACAAATTAACAACACAAACATGCCAGAAGATGAAAAAAGTCAAGTAATTAAACATCTTAACAAACGAATCAAACAGGAATGTAGACGGGACAAAAACAACCATTTAAAAAATATATGCACGGAACTACAACACCACGCCCAGCACGGAGAGTCTCGCGATCTGTATGATAAAATACGATATCTAGCTAGAGAATTTAAACCAGGAACACAAATTATAAAGGACAAAAACGAGAAGGTTATAGTAGATCCAATTATTATAGCGGAAGTATGGAGACAATACTGCAAAGAATTATATAAGTCAGTTAGCCCGACAACATCCGAAGAACAAGCAACACCACAAGAAAGAGAACCTGGGATCTTAAAATCAGAAGTAGAAAAAGCTATAAAAACACTCAAAAATAGGAAGGCAGCTGGGGCAGACGGCATCACAGCTGAAATACTTAAAGCCATGGGACACTACGGAACAGATGTAATGCACGCGTTATGCTCTAAAATATGGGAAACGGGCAAATGGCCAATGAAATGGTGCGAATCTATATTCATCCCCATCCATAAAAAAGGATCACCTACGGAATCTAATAACTACAGAACAGTAACTCTCATTTCACACGCAAGCAAAGTATTACTCCACATCATTAATGAACGCTTGAAAACATTTCTACTCCCACAAATATCGGACGAGCAGAGAGGGTTCATACCAGGTAAAGGTACACGAGAGCAGCTGATCAATGCCCGATAGATCATTTAAAAAGCGAGGGAACACAACTTAAAATTATATTTGTGTTTTGTGGACTATACGAAAGCGTTCGACTCAGTGAACTGGTCACTTCTGTGGAAAGTGATGGGTGAAATGGGTGTTCCAACGCATCTGATATTTTTAATTAAGAGACCCTACCAACACAATAACGCCAAGGTCAGAACAAGACAAACAGTGTCCCGAGCTTTTAAGATAGAGGCCGGTGTCAGACAGGGATGCATACTCTCGCCCCTCCTTTACAACATATATAGCGAATACATCATGAGAAAAGTCCTTAACGATTGGGAAGGTGTAATGTCAATCGGAGGAAGAAAAATAAGTAACGTGAGGTTTGCGGACGACACCTTGATTATTGCAACAGACGAAGAACAACTGATAAACATAATGAACAAATTAGAGAACTATAGTAGAGAATATGGTTTAAAAATCAATAAAACAAAAACCAAAGTAATGATCATCGATCGATCCAATGGCACATCCAATATCAAAATCGTAGCGAGATATGATGTGGTGGACAAGTTTGTATAACTGGGATCATTGTTAACCAAAGATGGAGGCTGCTCAGAGGAAATGAAGAGAAGATTGGCAATGGCCAGATCAGCAACAACTAAACTCATAAAAGTATGGAGAGATCAAACCATTACAAAAACAGTGAAAGTAATGCTGGCCAATTCTTTGATCTTCCCAATTGCTGTTTACTCCGCTGAAACATGGACACTAAAGAAAACAGATCGAAAAAGAATTGAAGCCTTCGAATTATGGGTGTATAGACGAATCCTAAGAGTGTCATGGGTGGAACACAGAACAAACGCCTCTGTTCTAGAAGAACTAAAAATCAAAAAAGTCTACTAAACCAAATCAAGAGAGCATATCTCAGTTACTTTGGCCACATAGCTAGAAGAACAGGTGAGATGGAAATCCTCGTGATGGAGGGAAAAGTTGAGGGAAAAAGACCTAGAGGACGGTTTCCAATGAGATGGACTGACAGATTAAAAGAAATGACGGGAGACTCAATGCACGAAGCAATACATCTAGCACAAACTAGAAACGCATGGAAACAAAAAATTCAAACACATACCGAAAATAGTATCACTATACCCTCCAGAGGGTAGAAGGACTGAGAAGAAATATTTTCACAAGTGAAAATATATTTAAGTTTAATGAGGATGCAGTCAAAACTTTTTGTTTGGCAAAAGGAATGCTTTGTTATATACTCGAGCTTTCGGGAATGTTTATTCCCTTTATCAGGACAATAACGTGAGGTTAATAGTAAAAAGCAGCTTCATGAACAATACTTTATTATAAATATTTGTTCAGTATTGTTCATGAAGCTGCTATTTACTATCAACCTCACGTTATTGTCTTGATAAAGGGAATAAACATTCCCGAAAGCTCGAGTATATAACAAAGAGTTTCTTTTGCCCAACCAAAAGTTTCGACTGCATCCTCATTAAACTTAAATATATTTTTAGTTGTGAAAATATACAACGTTTGTATAAATATATATATATATATATATATATATATATATATATATATATATATATATATATATAAATAAATATATATATATATATATATATATATATATATATAAATATATATATATATATATATATATATATATATATATATATATATATATATATATATATATATATATATGTATAATGAAAAATTAAGTAGTCGCTCTCTTTCGACGTCTAAAAAGACTACTTCAACTGTGCTAATCAACAAGAAGGATTCATCTTCTGTTACTCTTTAGCACACGTTGCTCAAGATGCGTTGTGTGAGCCGTTAGATGAGTCGAAGCAAGTAACAAGAACCGTCAAGAGCTAAAGTATTAGGGGCTTAAGGTCACCAGCTGTAATAATAAAATCGCAGAATTCAGATAATTCGATGCGCCCAGCTTTCGGCGGACGTATAATAAAACGTTTCCCTCTACGCGGCACATTGATAACTCGTAGACACATACTGGAGAGGAATTTTCAAACGACTTTGATACGACATATAATAGATGTCACAAACAAAGCAATATACGCGACTCTGGTGCTGATGTATGTGGCTATCTGAAATATAGTTAAAACTGCGATTATATATATATATATATATATATATATATATATATATATATATATATATATATAGGTTTTTAACTACTATCTATTTTAATTTAAAATTAAAACTTTTAAAATTAAAAAACCTAAACCTAACCTAACCTAAATCTTTTTTAATTCCAATTTATCTTTTAGAGTTCCGTTGTTATCAACAAGGAACTCTTATAGTTTGGATAGTCCGTCTGTTCGCAGTTTAGCTCAAAGACTATTACAAATATAAAGCTGCAATTTGACACGGATATACAGATTAGTTACGCCGACAAAGTGGTAAAATCTAGGAAAAAAAATTTAGGGTACCTCCTTTACCCTAAAGAAGCTAAAGGGCAGCTATTCTCAGCCGCTGGTCCGGCGGACCACCAGTGGTCCGCGGAGAAATTTTACTAGTCCGCGGAAAATTTTTTCTATCCGCCAAAAAAAATTACTTCTGTAATGTAATTTATGATTAGTACGGCACTGAAGAAAAAAAGATAAATAATTACATATCTTTACATTTAAATATTATTGTAAGTAAATGATAATAAAAATGTTACAATTAACTTATGTAGATAACCCAGTAAAATTTTGTTGTTAAAAAAATATCGCTGATCCGCGATTTTTTTTTTTTAATTTTAGTGGTCCGTGGGCCAAAAAAGGTTGAGAAACGCTGGTGTAGGGTGTCGTTGGATAGGTCTCTCAAAAATATTACAGGTTTGTGAAAATAATATTTCGATTAAGAGATCTGTTTGTGAAATATTAAGCTTTAATATAATAATTTTTGTTGCAGTCAGTGTCCCCCACCCTCACTCCCAACTAAATAGCTGTTTCTTGATATGTGAAAAAAATTACAATAGTAGTATATATAACTAAGTTAAAAGGAAAAGTATTATAGCTAAGTAGGCTTTATTAGTTTACGAGCAATTGTCGACCAACTTAAATGTAACAAATAAAATGTAACAAATCGAGCGGCAGCCGCATAATTTAAACTATATATTATCAGCTATGTTGAACGTCAAACTCGACAACATCAATTTCGGCAGATTAAGTTATTGGTTATGAATTTCTTTAGACACATGAGGTGAAATGTTAAGTCATAAGAGTAATAGCAACTACGGAACCCTACATTGCGCGGGGCCCGACACGCACTTGGCCGTTTTATTTTAAATTCAAATTAAATTTCTCTAAAGTTTAACATGGGTGAATGTGGTGGAAGAAACATAGTCCATGGCTGGTTTAATAGGCCTATTTTACGGTTAGTTAAGCGCATGCGCATCCACCAAGTTTGAAAGGCGGGCATATGCAACTTTCGGGCACTTTTTAATACATGAGCACACCAAAATTTGAACTTTAACAAGGCCAATTTACTGAGTTTTATGGATTTTGACGTTTGCCAGAACCAGCCAGGCTTCTACGATGTTACTTTCAACCATTTTATATAATAATGCATCAAGAAACGTAATAAAAATGTTTCAATTTACTGGTGAATTAGAAATAGTTTTAAAATGACTAATATCATCTAAAACATGGCTGCTGTGGGTGAATCATTTCTGCCTCTTACTGATGGAACTATGTTGGAACATGGGCTAGAGTATTTATATTCGATAGAGCTTTATTTCGCCAGAGATGTTAATTAAAACGGGATTCAGCAATGAACATTTTATTCTCTTGTGTTTGTGGATCATATTTTGAAAATAAAATTGCATAATTGTTACGTTGTCCAATTGTTGATTTTAAACGGTCCAGAATAATCGTAAAGGTTTTCAATGTTATTTTTAAAGCTTTTTATGCATTAGATGCTGTAGTCAAGTTGACGTTATTATTTTCAAATATCTTCAATTTCATATTTTTGTTAAAGTAATCCATGGATTTTCTTCAATAATTTAATATCTTTTTAGATAATGCATTATTCCTTTTTCCACCACGATTTCGTCTAACCATCTAGGATCCATCCTTCTTATAACGTCTAATTATAGATTTAGCGTTGTTTTTATTAATACCTGCTATTTCTGTTGATTCTGCAATTGTTTTACAGTCTTCATAATATTTTATAAAAATCTCCTTTTTGTCTAAACTTGTTTTAGAATAATTAACCTATTTTTTATTAATCTAACCTAACCTCTACAGGGTTCAAGTACAAGTAATTCATCTGCGTATTCTATGACATGTGTCTTAGCCTGTGATAATTATTACTAGTTTTATTTCTTATTTCTTCATCGGAAAATGCACGAATTATTTTTGTACGTTATTGGAAAAACTTAAACAAAGCTAAAAACAAATGTCTAAAATTAGACAATTTATTATTACAAACTAAAGTTTTGTATTAAAAATTGTTTTTTATTTCCGCGCCGTTCGTTTAAAATCTAATCTAAAATATATCAATGTCTATGTGTCTTCTCAATAATCTCGAGTTTTTGAGAAGCTCCATCGGCATCAACGAAATTTTTATTTAAAAAAATCATTTTCGCCAATGTTATTATACAAAATATAATATATTTATTTCTTCAATTCGACTTTGAAGTCTTAATTCCAATAATCTGTAAACCTCGATGGCTAAACCAACATTTCCATTAATTAATAAACCGAATTAATTTTCCGTTTATTTGTTTCAGGTGAGTTTCAATCCCAAAGCAAATCCCGCATATTTTGTCAGGAAAATAATTCGCATTGTTTTGTGAAGACGTTTAGAATTGTTTTGAAATTCTGTTCTTCTTCTTCTTAATTGATACTTCAAAGAAATATAATTAAAATAACTTACATCGTACAAATTTATATTAATTTGTGAAGAAAAAATAGTATGTGTTGTGGTTAATTAGAGTTTAAGAAAGGTTAATTTGAAATTAAAAAGTGTAATTTGAATTTAAAATGGATTAATTTGAAATTAAAAAAGATTAATTTCGACGGAATGCCAGACGAAAACGGCATTTTAGAATCAGTTTTGATGATTTTTAAAATATTAGCCTTTCGTGACCCCCGTTTTTCAGCGCCGGCTCGTTTCTCGTTGTTCATAATTTTCAAATTTTGTGTTCAAAGTGTTCATAATTTTCAAATTTTTAAAACTACTATTTTATATATATATATATATATATATATATATATATATATATATATATATATATATATATATATATATATATATTTATATATATATATAAATATATAAATAAATACAAACGGGTTACTGATATTCCATTGGTTGGGAATCAAGGGAAAATTGATTGATAAAAATCTCAATTACCTTCAAGACGGTTGGACATGTTTTCGGTAAATAGCTTATAAAAATGGCTTATGGGTGTATTGTTCCCAAGCTTCGTGATAACGCCTTTTTACAGGGAGGTATCATAAATTGGAGTTGTTGCACTGCGAAGGGATTATTCCATTTTCAAGACATACGTTAAATCTTTAATCCATGTTATTAGCGTCTCTCCTCCAAGTTTTACATTTTGGGCGATACCATTATCAAAAAATACAGTTAAACGGATTTGGCGATTGCGCCAAACATTTAGAAGAAGAACTGAAAAACTGTAAAAAAACCAGCTTTTTCCTTTCAAGTAGATAAAAGCACAGCTATCGATAATAATGCTATGGCTCCTTATATCGGATGGATTTTAATCACTTAATGAACGAACTGTTTTTAATGATAATATATTTGAATATCTATTTATATTATAACTTAAATAATTAAAATGACAATAATCTACTTGTTTTTTTTTTAATTCATACTGTTAAAAACTACAAAATCAGTAAATGTTAAAAAATCAAAGTTGAGGGTTGTCAACCTAGCTTCGCATCCCGGTTGCCACCACCACAATGCAAATCCAATGTGTTTTATCACATATGTTGACGAAGTCACCATACACGAGATTTTTTTGTTTTTTTTTAAGGCTACCGACAAAAACGACCTCAGATGAGATTTTTAAGTAGTAGCAATGATTTTGACACTGGTCACGGTAATGATTGGATGAAATGTGTTGTTCTAAGTACCGACTGAGCACGAGCAATTCACGATGGCGTTAAAAAGAGACATTTTAAACGTCTGTTTGGGCTTCTAAAAAGATGTTATTTTTTTCATTCAAGGATAAATTTCAAAACAAGGATAGATTCCGCGATTTGGAGTGCTTAATAGAACTCATTTATTTGTGCGCCATATTTATTTGTGCGCATTTAATTTTGCAAGGCTTCTATTTAAATATTTTGTATTTATTTTTGAGTATTTGAAACAGTCACTGCAGTAATTGAAAAAAGACTCTGTGGAAACAACGACTTTCAAAAGGAAATTTTAAATATTTTGAAATATAAAATTGATACATCAAATGATACATACAATTATTGTAACCTTTGCAAACTATGATGAAGATTTACATCTAGAAACACTATCTAGAAACACCAGTTTCAATTCAATATGTCTGATTTAATAAATAGTTTAGACTACTTTACGGATATCCCGTCAAATAATATGTGGATTAAAGGTTTTTTTTTCTGTCGAAATTGAAAGGGAAGAAATGTTTTTTTTTTTAATCTTGGTGAATAAGGATATATATATATATATAATTTAGTTGAAATTTCGTGCGACACCGATTTTAAAAAAGTGTTTGAAATTGTAACACTAACTAATTTTTAGTTGCTCTAATCAAAAGGAGTATCCGTAAGGGAAAAAGCGATACATTTTTCAATGACTTTTGTCACTACTTATACGTGTTCTCAGCTTTTGTGTACTTTTATTGGATGTTAAACCGCATTTGAAAATAAAATCTACATCATTACCTACTACTTTGAAATTGTTATGTGATGACAAACAACATCATCCCTCGCACTAAGAACAATATATGTAAATAAAAGTTTACTTTTTATATAGTTTACTTTTAATAAAGTTTACTAATTTTTACCTATATTTTTCTTATTCAATTATTTTGCAATTTTTGTGTATGAAATAAACAAACAAATATCTTGATTTTTATTAAAGAATAAAATTTTATAAATAAATGGGTTTTTTCAAAAGGTGGGTGGACAAATTTTAAAACCTCGTACCGGGCCGCAGTCAAGAAAGTCTGGGAAACGCTGCTCTATGGTATTCGATCCTCATCAACTATTCCGTTCTCATCCACTATTCCATTAAAACAAATACTATCCACATATACTAGTCACAAATACTGAACACGTATTAAATAATAGGAATTACAAACTAAGTGTTTTCAGTTACAAACGATAGATGCTGCGTTTCTACGTCGTGACTTTTATTTATTTCGTCGTAATTCTTACAAACATTTATATGAAATTCGCTTGTAATTCTTTAATTATTAGGTGTACTTTTACCTTCTGTGATTCATGGGCGAATGGGGTAAAGATCAATCCCGTTAATTTTATTGTTCATATTTTTTTTAATACCTTTATGTGTTATAAAAATAAATTTAAATTTAAAACCAGGTGAAATATTCCGAGATAAATTTATCAAACAAATTGAACTTGTTTTACTAGCTATTTATATTTTGGTAAAGTTAGCAATTTATCGTTGACGTTTTCGCGCGGTTCTTTTATAATCCCGGTAAAACTTTACTACAGGTGTATGATATGTAAAAGATAACACTGCAATTTATTTCTACAGCTACACAACCGCTCATTTTTACCCCTTAAATAAAAAAACGAAAAACAAGCAATTGGTGTCTCCCCATTTCTGAATTAATGTATAGAGAGTAAAATTAAATTGTTTCCGGAAATTTTCAATCTACTATTTAAGTCTACGAAATCTAATCCTATATCAAAATCTAAATTTGACCTTTATATTTATTACAAAATATATTTTAAAGAAAAATATTTTTCAAATGCTTGATAAGTATCAAAACTTTTATTATGTAAAAAATAAGTATAAAAAGAGAAAGATTGCAGTAAAACATGGTGTAAGATTAGGTAGCGAGGGAGGAGAGCTTTGTCAGAATAAATATTGGCACAGCGAAGGGATTTTTGTTATGCTTTTTTAGGATTTATGACTCCCGAATGTTCGTGTATTTAAATTATAGCTTTTCCTTAAGATTTTTCACGAAAATGTATTTATTTTACGAATTATTTTAATTAATTATAGCACTTATATTTCATTAAATCCTTCAATATTCTAGCTCTACAATTGCATAAAATAAATCAGAGTGAAGTCGAGGAATCATTCACAGGATAATATATAATTTTTAATTCATTAATCAAACAGTACTTCCTGATAATACAACTGTTATCTATAAATCAATAATAAATTAACATATAGCGCAACCTTGTGTTTATTCCTATAAACATATCTAATTATGAATGTTCATATCCTATGGAACACGTCCTGTGTAGGTCCTGCCTAGCCTAGCCCTGTTCAGTCTTATCCAGTCGTGTCCCGAATTATATAGCTAGAACAGCATTCTCTAGCCTTATACAGTCATTTCTACTCTTCTCTAGTCTTCTAATTTTTTCTATAATGTAGTCCAAATTTGCTTAGCATTGTTTAGTTTTGTCTTATTACGACTTATAATATCTAAATTTGTCTAATCTTACCTAGTGATGCATAGTCTTGTGAAGTTTTGCCTAGTTAGGCTTTATTTTGTCTCATATTTTCTGCTCACATCTGGACTTGTCAGACTTATCCTGTTTTATATAATATCGCTAAATATTATCTAGATTTTACTGCTTATATTTGGTTTCAAGTGAATAATTTAGTCAGTTCTACACCTGTTTGAACTTGTCTAGTTTTATCTCGTTTTAACTACTCTGCTCTGATTTGGCATGGTTCGGTCCTATCTCGTTTTAACTAGTATTGTCCGATTTTGTTTGGTATTTACTTGGTTTTGCCATGTTTTGTCTTTGTCTGGTCTTGTCTTATTATGTCTGATCTTTGCTGGTCTTGTCTAGTTTTGTCTGATAATGTCTGGTCTTGTCTGGTTTTATCTGCTATTGTCCGGTATTGCCTGGTCTTCCCTGGTTTTGTCTGGTCTTCCCTGGTCCCGTCTGGTCTTGTCTGGTCTTGCGAGGTATTGTCTGCTGTGGTGTAGTCTGGTCTGATCTTCTATGGTCTGGTCTGCACTTGTCTGGTATTTTCTCGTCTTGTATGGTCTTCTCTGGTCTTGTCTTGACTTGGCAGGTATTCTCTGGTCTGGTGTGGTCTGGTATGCCCTTATGTGGTCTGGTATGGGTTTGTCTAGTCTTGCTTGGTCTTATCGGGTCTAGTCTAGTCTTGTCTGGTCTTGTATGGCCTTGCCTGGTCTTGTCTGGTCTTGTCTAGTCTTGTCTGGTTTTGTCTGCTCTTATCTGGTCTTGTCTGGTCTTGTCTCCTCTTGTCTGGTTATGTCTGGGCTTGTTTGGGCTTGTCTGGTTTGACTGATTTTGTCTGGTCTTATCCGGTCTGGTCTGCTCTTGTATTGCCTTTACTGGTCTTGTCTGGTCTTGTATTGTCCTGTATGATCTTGTTTGGTCTTGTATTTTCTTGCGTAGTTTTGTCTGATCTTGTCTGATGTTAGGTCTGGTCTTTTATGGTCTTGCCTGGTTTTGTCTGGTTTTATCAGGTCTGGTCTGGCCTTGTCTGGTCTTGCCTGGTCTTCTCTGATATTTTCTGGTCTTGTCTGGTCTTATCTTGACTATTCTTGCCTAATCTTGTCTGGCCTTGTATGGCCTTGACAGGAGTTGTTAGGGTCTAGTTAAGAGTTGTACCTGCTTTAGTCTTGTCTGGACTTTTCAGATATTCTATGGTCTGGTATGGTCTGGTCTGGCCTTCTCTTATTTGGTCTGATTTTGTCGGGTCTTGCTTCGTCTTTTCTGATCTTGTCTAGTCTTGTCTGATCTTGTCTGATATTTTCTGGTCTTGCGTGGTCTTTTCTGGTCTTGTCTGGCCTTGCATGGTCTTGTCTGGTCTTGTCTGGTCTTGTCTGATCTTGGCTGATCTTTTCTGGTCTCGTCTGGTCTTGTCTGCTTTGTCTGGTCTTGTCTGGTCTTTTGTGGTCTTATCTTTTCTTTCTTGTGGTTTAGTGAATCTACCAGCCTGCATGTGAGGCTCCCACTCACTAAACCCCCTCTTTCAGTTGGTTTTAGTATGCGCCACCCCGGTATCGCTGGCGCATTTATTTAGGGTGTGCAGCCTGCCGCCATTGCTTGCCGCATGCCATGGCTTACTGCCGCCCTAGTTTTGTCATTTCATCAGAGATGAATCATTTGTGTTTTTAATCAATTATTTCTGCTTAGAATTTTTTTTTCTTCGCTCGCTTTTTGGGAGATTATCTTCTTTGTATTACGTTCTTCAACATGTTGATGGCTATTGTCCAGCCCTCCTCGCTTGTGAGTAGCCTTTCCGCGATGTTTTCGCTTGTCAAGTAGCTAGTGTCTTTTACGCGTTACCTTTCTGCGTCCTATATGAACACGGTGTGTGTTCAGATCTATTCCTTTCCTCATAGCAGTACCAGCACGCAGCATTAATTCTCTTTCCTATTCTGAACAGGTATGTGCCAAAAATGCCGTGTCCTGTCCTGGCTTGGGTTATGTAGGGGTCTACCTCGCCCCAGTGTTTCGCCAGGGTCCTGCTATGACGATAAATTCTTCCCTCGCTTCCTATCTGTTAGCCGTTCCTTCTTCTTGCAGTTGGCGACGTTCGAACACGAGGAGTTTTAAGGGGGGGTCCAGGCGATAGCCAGCGCGGCCTCTGTAGAGACAGTTTTTTATGCTGCCGTTATTCTTATGGCCATTCTTTCTGTCTTTGGCAACTTGGTGTTTATATTTTAGCGCGCTCGTCCACACTGGAGCTCCATACAGGATGATGGAGGAACCTACGGATGCTAACATTCTTAGTTTATTTATTGTAGGGTCATTAACATTTTGCATTATCCTCGCGAGAAAGATGAGGCTGTTTGTGGCTTTCGTGCAGATGATCGGTCATTCGTATATCCTTATCTATGTAGACGTCAAGGTATTTTAACGAGTTTCAGGATTTTATTGTTACTACGTTTATTTTTATCTCCAGTCTGGTGAGTTGCGTGCGTCACAATCACAATTACGGAACAACTCGATGAAATGGGCATCAAATTAGCAGCCGAAAAAACAGAAATCGTCCTTATTTCTGTGTTTTCGGCTGCTAATTTAATGCAGATTTCATTTTTAAATCTTCACTGCTCCTTGGGGACACGACTAGTGCAAGATCGTCCGCGTAAGCTACCGCCGTCACACCGCTTTCCATTTTTAGTTTCAAGATTTTATATAAGAAAACTTTGCTCAGTGTTGGTCCAAGCACCGATCCTTATGGTACCCCGTTGGTTGTCTATATTTTTGTTCCCGCATCCGTTACCACGTATCTCTCTGTTAAATAGGATTTAATTATATTTGGGAGGTATTCGCTGATATTTCTCGTTGCCAATGCATCAATTATGCCTTTCCAGGGTGCCGTGTTAAATGCGTTTTAATGACTAGTGTTACGAGTATACATACCTTTCTGTTCTTAGTTGCCTTCTGTTTAATTTCGTTGGCCTTTTCCAGAACTTTTCGCGTCCGGTGTATATTTTCTGCTTCTGGAGCAGAAAATTGCTTGGCGTGTATGGTTTCTTTGCTCTCTACTTCTTCTTAGTCTTGATTTATTGAGAGCCTATATTAGTCTACCCAACAAGTTTATAAGGAAGATCGGTCTGTAGGCCTTCACGCCTTGCGCATTTTTTTTTAGGTTTCTGATTGAACTAGTTTGGAGACCTTCCAAATGTCTGGAAATCTCCCTTCAATTATATATTTGTTTATAACGCTGGCTACTGTCTCCACTTTTTTGTTGTTAGACAGAAGTTTTACAAGTTTTTACAAGACACAAGTTCAAGTCTTGTCTCGTCTTGCCTGATCATGTCTGCTCTTGTCTGGCTTTGTCTGGTCTTGTCTGGTCTCGTCTGGTCTTGTCTGATATTGTCTTGTCTTGTCTGGTCTTGTCTTGTCATGTCTGGTCGTCTCTGGTCTTGTCTGGTCTTGTCTGGTCTTTCCTGGTCTTCTATGTTCTGGTCTGGTTTTGTCTGGTATTGTCTGGTCTTGTGTGATCATGTGTGGTATTGCTTGGTCTTGTCTGGTCTTGTCTGGGCTTGTCTGGTCTTGTCTGGTTTCGTCTGGTCTTGTCTGGTCTTGTCTGGCCTTCTCTGGTCTTGTTTGGTCTTGTCCGGTCTTGTCTGGTCTTTTTTAGTCTTGTCTTTGTTTTTATAGGTTTTTCTCAGTATACTGAAAAAAGATTTACTTATGGTCTATGACGAAGGACTACAGAAACATTCAGAATACTAGTCAATAACGATTAGAAAGGATGTTCCATTCTTAAAGAAAACTATCCTAAATTGTTAGCTTGAGTCTAAATTATTTGCATTAGCATATCTAGCAAAGTAAATGGACTAACAAAGCAGATATTTTTATAAATCTTTTGTAGCTTCTACTTTATTGGGAATTTTTTTGATGTCCTGTGAATATTGATCGTGAATGTCATTTTTAAAAATAATAAATAGCAGTAGTTGGAAATATTGTATAACATATCATGAAATATATAAATCATTGACTTGTAACCATTAACTTATGTAACTACCATTCTACCTGACAGAGATGAACTAATCGAATTAATTTCCAACTTCCCATAACAAATTGGGCTTATGTATTAATGTATTGTGGTCAATTCTATCGACCGCGTTTCTATTGTACACATAAAAATTGGTGTGGATAGCAGAAGGTAAATGGATGCAGTCATCTACTTTCTGCTACTCACACTAATTAAATATTTGGTAAAAAAAGTTTTTTTAGCTACGTGTTTGTTTTTGCAGAATTCTTGGTTATTTAGTTTTTTTTATGAATTTACAGTATTTTCTAGTTTTTTATTCATATAGTAATTATTGTTTCTTATGTTATTTTTCTTAAGCAGTTGGATTTATTATTGCACGTTTATTATTGCACCTTCAAAAATACTTTTTCTTCGTGTTTATGTTCAATTTGAGTACATTTCATGTAAGATTTATATTTGTATTGTGTTTATAAAGTTGCGGAAGAGACGCCGTGATTTAAATTGGATTCCCAAGAAGGTTTCCGTGTAACGCTTCCATAAAAATGTTTTTAAAAATAAAAATATTGCTTTCGCACCGCAAAAGTTGTATCGAATTTGAAAATAGACAAAGCACAAACGAGTCCGCCGGCTATATATAAATATATTGAATACATAAGGGCAAATGAAAATAAGCGATGTAATTTCGGCCGGCGCCGCGGCGCGTCGAACCGAAAAATATATCGGATGTTGATAGGTGACATATGCTATTTGGGGAACGTGTTCCCATAAAAGAGTACATAACCAGCATGTATTGATTAGACTGTCTCCCAGGCTTTATATATATATATATATATATATATATATATATATATACATATATATATATATATATATATATATATATATATATATATATATATATATATATATATATATATATATATATATTCAATGTGGACTTATTTTAAACGAATATCTCGCTACACACCTTTAAGAAATGGAACTGTCTTTTTATAGCCCACAACCTTTTTACCATAAACAAAGCTACCCCTAAAAAATGTAAAATAAAAACCTCACCCTATCTTTGCCTCCCTCACTTATTTTAGAAAGGGATATTTTAAGTTTATTACCATGAAGAAAAAATACGTCTAAAACAGATGTTAACTAAGTGAGATTATATATTTTTTAATCTCATTTTATATTATTTTATATATATATATATATATATATATATATATATATATATATATATATATATACATATATATAAATTATAAAAACTTTTAGATTTTGTATACGACAAAGAACTTATTTTCTTCAAAGAACATAAAATATGACGATTCATAAAATATGAATCGAGTAGGAATCTCCATCGATATACTAGTTTGTTTCAATTTTCTAATAAATGATCGCCATTGGTATAGAAATGCCTGTTTCTAAAGTAATTTCTTGAAATCAAGAAAGAATTTATAAATCGGTTATAAAGAAAATGCTTTTATAAAAAAGTGTTTGGTATACATTGACAATTTTTCTCGTATAATCTGTATAGTTGTCAACTTGTTTTTATTTACATTGTAAGTCGTTATTTGTTAAATTATATGCATAACAAAAAACCACAACCAACAACAGCTGTAATTTTGATAAATTTGCTTTTTTCAGTTTATTTTTTATTAATTTATTATTTTATATTTAACATTATTATTCTTCTCCTTCATATTTTGTAGCAAACATTATTCCTCATAATATATATATATATATATATATATATATATATATATATATATATATATATATAAATAAACTAATAGAAAAGAAATTACTTTAGAAACAGGCATTTCTATACCAATGGCGATCATTTATTAGAAAATTGAAACAAACTAGTATATCGATGGAGATTCCTACTCGATATCATACTCCTAGTTTCACAACTTTTTTTATTATTTTTTATTGTTTTATTTTGTATGTATATTTTGGATGGAAATTATTTTAATTATGCCAATAAAGGTTATTATTATTACTCCTACTCGATTCATATTTTATGAATCGTCATATTTTATGTTCTTTGAAGAAAATAAGTTCTTTGTCGTATACAAAATCTAAAAGTTTTTATAATTTATATATATATATATATATATATATATATATATATATATATATATATATATATATATATATATATATATATATAAAATAATATAAAATGAGATTAAAAAAAATATAATCTCACTTAGTTAACATCTGTTTTAGACGTATTTTTTCTTCATGGTAATAAACTTAAAATATCCCTTTCTAAAATAAGTGAGGGAGGCAAAGATAGGGTGAGGTTTTTATTTTACATTTTTTAGGGGTAGCTTTGTTTATGGTAAAAAGGTTGTGGTCTATAAAAAGACAGTTCCATTTCTTAAAGGTGTGTAGCGAGATATTCGTTTAAAATAAGTCCACATTGAATATATATATATATATATATATATATATATATATATATATATATATATATATATATATAAAGCCTGGGAGACAGTCTAATCAATACATGCTGGTTATGTACTCTTTTATGGGAACACGTTCCCCAAATAGCATATGTCACCTATCAACATCCGATATATTTTTCGGTTCGACGCGCCGCGGCGCCGGCCGAAATTACATCGCTTATTTTCATTTGCCCTTATGTATTCAATATATTTATATATAGCCGGCGGACTCGTTTGTGCTTTGTCTATTTCCAAATTCCATACAACTTTTGCGGTGCGAAAGCAATATTTTTATTTTTAAAAACATTTTTATGGAAGCGTTACACGGAAACCTTCTTGGGAATCCAATTTAAATCACGGCGTCTCTTCCGCAACTTTATAAACACAATACAAATATAAATCTTACATGAAATGTACTCAAATTGAACATAAACACGAAGAAAAAGTATTTTTGAAGGTGCAATAATAAACGTGCAATAATAAATCCAACTGCTTAAGAAAAATAACATAAGAAACTATAATTACTATATGAATAAAAAACTAGAAAATACTGTAAATTCATAAAAAAAACTAAATAACCAAGAATTCTGCAAAAACAAACACGTAGCTAAAAAAACTTTTTCTACCAAATATTTAATTAGTGTGAGTAGCAGAAAGTAGATGACTGCATCCATCTACCTTCTGCTATCCACACCAATTTTTATGTGTACAATAGAAACGCGGTCGATAGAATTGACCACAATACATTAATACATAAGCCCAATTTGTTATGGGAAGTTGGAAATTAATTCGATTAGTTCATCTCTGTCAGGTAGAATGGTAGTTACATAAGTTAATGGTTACAAGTCAATGATTTATATATTTCATGATATGTTATACAATATTTCCAACTAGGTTAGCTGCGATTTATTATTTTTAAAAATGACATTCACGATCAATATTCACAGGACATCAAAAAAATTCCCAATAAAGTAGAAGCTACAAAAGATTTATAAAAATATCTGCTTTGTTAGTCCATTTACTTTGCTAGATATGCTAATGCAAATAATTTAGACTCAAGCTAACAATTTAGGATAGTTTTCTTTAAGAATGGAACATCCTTTCTAATCGTTATTGACTAGTATTCTGAATGTTTCTGTAGTCCTTCGTCATAGACCATAAGTAAATCTTTTTTCAGTATACTGAGAAAAACCTATAAAAACAAAGACAAGACTAAAAAAGACCAGACAAGACCGGACAAGACCAAACAAGACCAGAGAAGGCCAGACAAGACCAGACAAGACCAGACGAAACCAGACAAGACCAGACAAGCCCAGACAAGACCAGACAAGACCAGACAAAGACCAGGCAAGAGCAGACAAGACCAGACAAGACCAGACAAGACCAGACAAGACCAGACAAGACCAGACAAGACCAGACAAGACCAGACAAGACCAGACAAGACCAGACAAGACCAGACAAGACCAGAGAAGACAAGACAAGACCAAGCAAGACCACACATGATCACACAAGACCAGACAATACCAGACAAAACCAGACCAGAACATAGAAGACCAGGAAAGACCAGACAAGACCAGACAAGACCAGAGACGACCAGACATGACAAGACAAGACCAGACAAGACAATATCAGACAAGACCAGACGAGACCAGACAAGACCAGACAAAGCCAGACAAGAGCAGACATGATCAGGCAAGACGAGACAAGACTTGAACTTGTGTCTTGTAAAAACTTGTAAAACTTCTGTCTAACAACAAAAAAGTGGAGACAGTAGCCAGCGTTATAAACAAATATATAATTGAAGGGAAATTTCCAGACATTTGGAAGGTCTCCAAACTAGTTCAATCAGAAACCTAAAAAAAATGCGCAAGGCGTGAAGGCCTACAGACCGATCTTCCTTATAAACTTGTTGGGTAGACTAATATAGGCTCTATATATATATATATATATATATATATATATATATATATATATATATATATATATATATATATATATATATATATATTAATATAATAATATTATAAAAATGATATTGTTGGAAGTTATCAGAATAAAAGATATTTTGAGAAAAGAAGATTAACTTTGAATGCAAAGAAGACTAAGGATGGTTTTTAGAAAGAAAGTTGACAAGAAAGAGAGAAGTTTGATGTGGGGTGAAAAGGTTATAGAACAGGTTAGCAGCTTCAAATACTTAGGATTTATGTTTTGTAGTAATCGGTGCAATATTGAGCACATTAATTTGATATGTAAGAAAGCATGGGTGGCTACTAACAGGTTTTGGAATGCATGGAAAGATAAATTTTAAGTGTTTCGTTGCAAAAATTGTAGTTTGGAAGGCGCGTGATCGGAGTATTTTGTTGTATGTAGCCGACATAACTGGACCGAACTCTGAGTTTTCGAAAATATTTTCAAGAGATCAAAGGGAAAGTATGCGCAAGAAAAAATATTATTCGTAAACTAAGAAACTCATAATGGGGAGAACAACCTCATGCACTCCGGACTTTGGCTCTTGCTTTATGCTTTACCAAGCACGTTGACGCGGCACTGAACTATACGGTGCACATGGTGTCTGGCTACTTGAATCCGACCGCAATGGAGGAAATCTACCCAATAGTTGGTATTTCTCGACCTACAATCAGGAGTTGTGTTGCTGCGGGGGCTGAACAAAAAAAACAAGAAACCGACCAGAGGCATCCCTTATATGGGGAGCAAATCCAAGCGAATAGACTTTTAAGTTTCGGAAGAGCTTTATGCGGTCGACAATACCCCTGGCGATTACACCTGAAGCACAACGAACAAACCTATGACAAGTGGCTGCCATTCGCACACGGATCGATGCAAATGAAGAGCTGGCCGCTTGACACCATCTACCCTTTCCCACATTGAGGACGCTGGACATGCTAAGAACGGGTGTCGCACGATGTAACAGCGACTTAAAATGAAGCGCTTCTCAAGACCACCAACATCTGGCTGCGTGCCCCAGTTAGAGAAATACTTGCATAGAGGAGGACCTGATACTAGCAAATGACAAAGCCACATATGTGGCTGATGTTCGGAAACTGAAGGTTTGATTTGTTATGGTGATCCGGAAACGGAAAATAAGTAAGTAATCATACTTATGTATGCGTATAACGGCTTACCCGCGCTTTCCGATTCTTTTCAGAAGCAACCCTCAACATCAACGCGGAATCCCCGAGAAAACAAACCAAAACATGTTTCTAACCAACACATTTATATATATATAATAAGTTTTGACATTGCGGTATTAATATAAACTAGCTACAAAATGTAAGAAGAAAAAAAGTGTATCATCATAATAGTTACCGAAATATATTCTGACCGAAATTACATTATATGTAATTATATTTATTATAAAATACATACCAAACTTATTTTTCCGGAAATCAAGTTTAATGAAAACCATCAACTCTTAAAGCCTAAAGTTATATTTATAAAAATTCACACAATACTATTGTCACTACATTTCCCAACAAATCATACAAAACATAAAATGGCGATTTGGCGATATTACGATAATTTTATTTTGTGTTTAATAATGTAAGAATATTATTATTAATTTTTCCACATAATATAATTCAAACAAGTTGTTAGAATAAAGTAGTAGAGAAGAGTTTTAATAGAACGGAGAGAGTCTGCTAAGAGAAACTGATGATATTTCAATAAATCAAAACACTACACTGCCACAGTTTCGTGATTGTAAATTAAAGTGTGTATAAATTTTTTTTGGACGCAATATATTCTGTTGTGATTAACACATCGATTAAATTGACATCGGCTTCGTCTACAGGAGTGCTTTCTATGAATCATAGAATCATAGATAATATTTCAATTATCTATGTTTCTTTATTTATTTTCAAAATCATATAGTCCTTATTGAAGTATGTTCAATTTAAAAAAAATAAATTAATACTTATGGCAAAAAATCAGGTTTCAGGACCCGAAAATTGAATTAGCAAACTTAATTATAAATGAATTTTGCGATCACTGAAATATTTTTGCTGTGAAAGTAGTAACTTATGTATTATGTTGCTAACTTAATTTGTCAGCAGTATCTCGTAATATCCTAATGCATTAGACATATAAATTGGACAATGTTAAATAAATGTATTGGATTTGTATTTAAAGGCGTTTATTGCTTGATTTATGTGATAGCCGTGAACTAGTAAACGGAAATAAGCCGACTATAAAATAAATTTAAAAAAATTATCCCTAACTGTGCAAACAAGAATAGTGCAAAAAATAATCGGTTAATAATGCAAATTTAACTAAAAAAATTAAAAATATTAAAATTCTTAAAATATGATATTTGGTTAGGGTTTCTCGATATCCGAAAATTAAAAACCGCTGTTTCGGTTTCGGGTTCGGTTTTTGGTAGTAGTGTCTCATATTTGAAGGGTGTTGGAAATAGATAATCTAGACATAATTGTGGTTAGAACATAGTGAAGTTCTTTTATATTTAGCAAACTCCTGTTTCATAGAATTATGAGAGCGACTTGTTTGCTATTAAGTATTTTTGTTCATTCATTCTTGAACAGCATTTTGCACTTTGACTTGCAAGGAATAGTTTAGCTTGGTCACTTCTTCTAATTCTTCTGAATTTACCGAACATTCGCCATCAACAACTTTATTGTTGTCTGAATAAAGTCGTTCAAAAAGATTTTCGGCCAATATTAAAGAAGACTTTGTTGGAACTTTCAAATGATCTAATAAGCATCTAGCCGATTCTGTTAATTCTAGATTTTCACGGGTTCTATGATATTTTTCATTAAAGCTTTGCTTATATCCAAACCAATTAATTTCTTTTCCAAGAATCATATTACACCTTGTGCCGTAAATATGTTAGAAATATCATCGCGGCTTAATGTTGTTATTGCTACGATTACTCGAGATAAATAACAACTGAAAATTAACATTTTCAATTAAATGCTATATTTCAATGATACAATGATGCAAATTAAACTAAAATATTGTCATAATACCAAATAAATTGTCATATTTACCGCAACGTGAGCAAATATATAAAACAAAACCTAGCAAATTTAAACTTTTTACAGGTCTTAGATTAAGGCAATTTCGTGTGTTGTGTGCATATCGATCATACCTGGCACCAATTAAATGCCTATTTTCATGGATATAACAGGCTAGCTCCCATATCTATCAACATGGTACAGTTAGAATATTTAATTTTCTGAAATATGATCTGCAAGATTTAGTTGCTGCAATTTCCAAGATAGCTCTTATGACCCTCTTTTGCGCGATTTAAAAGAAATGAGAATATAAGGGAAAAACCCATACTACCGAATACTGTAAGCCATGATCGACTGAACTTCGGCATGGTATACTTTAAGGAGCCCATCCACCCCCACGGTTTGACGAACTTTTCTTAATAGATAGCACTTAGAGTTCATTTTTCGCATTATTTCAGAAGTAGTTGATGGCCATGTCTGATGTTCTTCCAGGTAGATACCTAAAAATTTGACTTGTTGACGAATTAACTTGCAGTTCCTGATTCCAAGTGGAATGTTTTGTGTGGGTTTTCTTCGGTTGCACAGGAACACTACATAACTAGTTTTACCAATATTCAAATGTAAGTTATTGGCACAGAACCACTGGTGAAGATTTTCTAGGGTTGTATTTAGTCGAGTTTCTGCTAGGGTAAATTCGGAAATTATGATGCTGGAGTTATCTGCATAGAGGGTATAATGATTTTGGCCGATAAATTTTACCATATCAACAGATTAGAGGGAGAACAGGACTGGGGCTAAGATACTTCCTTGCAGAACCCCTAAGCATAAAACTATGTTATTTGATTGTCCCATCTTCTCTGTTGAATTTATTTTGAATAATTGTTTCCTGTTACTCAAGTAAGATTGAAACCAGCGTCCTGCCTTTCCTCTAATTCCATAGGAGTATAATTTGTATAGGAGTTTGTCATGAGCAAAGCAGTCGAAGGCCATTGAGAGGTCGCAGAAAATTCCCACCGGACATTTGTTTTCATCCACTTCATTTAAGATTTTGTTATAGAAATCATTGATAGCTCTAGCTGTGGAATTATGGTTACAGAAGCCATGTTGCTGGTTTGGAATTAGCTCATGTTTCGCAACGAACGGCATTAGTCGGTATTCCATGGCGTTCTCCAATACCTTTGCCATTACTTACACCAACGATATCGTCCCGTGGTTATTTTTGTTTAACCGCTCTAACTTTAAAATACTGGAGTAACAGCAAATTTTAAGTACATCAGGTATCTTTTCAGATGCAAGCGAACAATTAATAATGTGTGGGATGGGTTCGACCAGTTCATATTGTAATTCCTTAATAATATTTGCAGGGAGATAGATCGGACCATACATCGATTTGGTTTTTAATTTCTTTAAAAGTAATGTCATATTCAAAGGAGAAAATTCTTCCAGATACATAGAATTATTGTTTCGCAACAGGTGGTCGTTTTCCAAACTTATCGACGGTATATTTTGAATAATATTCTCTAGCGCAGCTTTAAAAAAGTCCTTCAATATAGAGGCAACTACATTAGGATCTTTCATAATTATTTCGTCATCCTTAATGTGAATGTCTTGTTTGCTCAGAGTATCATTAAAGAGTTCATCAGCAGTTTTCCATAAGGTTTTTTGTTTATAAGCGGAGTTGTCTAATTACTTTTATAATACTTTTTCCTCTCTCTCCTATGGTGGTCTATAAACAACTATGATTATTTTGTTTGTGCCTGAGTTCCATACCACTCCACACATTTCAATTTGATTCACCAGCGATTTGCCCGCGATATCCAATATGTGAAACTACTTACATATGACCCTTTTATTTAAATAGTTCATCCGTTAGCCAGGTTTCTGCTAAGCAAATGAGATAGGGCAAAAATCAGCCGTTAGAACATCCAATTGAAGGAGTTTTTTTCTAAACTCCTTAACACTTTGGACATTTATCTTTAGACATGACTTTGGACATAGAATATCAAATTTTCAAAACATTTGTTCTCATTAATAAGGCAATTATTATACTTTGCAGAGCCTGATACCCATTCTTTCGTCTTAGAATCGCAGATTAATTCCGATCCCTCAATTATTGATGGTTTAAGAAAAAATGTCTGATTCTGGTGTACATTGGCGAGGTTTCCGGGTTTTGTACCTCTTTAAAAACATCAAAGGGGAGAGAGACTTTAAATGATGTATATTTTTGTGGGTACTTTGAAGATATTTTAATACATTGGCGTCGTTTAATTGTCTATTATTAAGATATTTTGTTAAATCTTTCTCGGTTAACTTAGGGTCCAGACGGTATACGTGAAGATGCGCAAATATCTTCGTTGCTTTAACTAAAGTATTGTCGACGTTAGAACCAATTATATTAGATGATCTAGAATGTTTCCTCTTTTTGTTTTGAATTTGCCAATTTTCAGAATCTCCGTTTTCTGCATCGAGTTGTTTGTTGATGTTCTTTTTGTCGAAGCGCATATCAATTTTCCAAAACATATAGTCCTAAATGAAGAATTTATTGCTTCAATTAAGTAGAGAATTATTATGTGGGCATAAGAATCAGTTTTACGAGAAAATATTAGAACAATGAAGTGTTTTTGATTTCGTTTAAATTATAAGGCAATTCAAACGCACCGAGCGTATAATTTTATGGCTGTAATAAAATAGTGCATAAATTTGGATTGATGCTACATTGACCTCACTCATCCACAAAGCTCGGAAGCATCAATCAATATGATTTATTTTCATCGATTTATTAATAGTAGATAAATTATGATTGTACATTTTGAAAATAAAAATTCATTATGGCGAAAGGACATTACTTTGTGTACTCCAATAAACTTCGTAATAAAAAGTTATATTTTAAGCGCATCAGTATACATTTGAGCATTTAAATGCTATTTGCAAACAAAAAATAGAAGTAAACTAGTTGAACGCACACACAACCGTCCATTAATTATTCCCATCCATATAGCTTTATATCCACTATAAAGCATATCCTGTATAAATAAACACAACAGTAAACTAATTGCCGAGGTGCAGTCCACGATTTGCATAAATTCGCAATAAAATAACTCAATTGCAAAATTTGTGTGACGCGTCTGTTCTCGGACCCTCTGCGATTCTTAATAACAGAATTGTAAAATAACGCGGCTGTAAAGCGACGCTCTGAATATCGATCGCCTATAAATAGGTCGTTAAATGATTATGGAGTACGACAACCATCAAACAAAGATGAAACAAAATTTTCCAATATATATATATATATATATATATATATATATATATATATATATATGTATTTATATATATATATATATATATATATATATATATATATATATATATATATATATACCTTTGGAAATGCGGTCTGCAGGTGGCTGTAAGAAGAATACCCACCAGAGAGCGTATGGCATTTTTTGGGCCTTTAGAACAAATTCTATTGTAATAGAGGTTTCGTACGTTAAAATTCCGTAAGTTAAGATGTAATGAATGAATCAACCTTAGTGTAATAGAAATTACGAAGTTCATGTGGGTTGACAATTTTTCGTAACGCTCGAATTAAGAAAGCCTTACTATTAATTTTCTTTGATAACGTATCCACTGCCATGCTGTAGGTCAGAAACTCGTCAAGGTAGAGTATCAGGAATCTTTTTGCTTTCGTTCTTAGAGGGTTAAAAACATCGATCTTTATGCACAAATTCTAAAATTGCTTAAGAATAGGTTAGTATCAGATTGTGGATTGTAGATGTGGTGTTGACGAGTTGTACTGCGACCTTTATAGATCTATTGTACCCCACCCTCTTCCTCAAAGCGTTGGTATACTGACCCATTAAGAGCGCCTCTAGTTATGATTCCTCTAGGAATTTCTGGATCTGGGTGGGATTCAAGGACTGCACCTCCTATGCGTCCAAGCAGTGGGTCCCAAGGTACAGCTGTCTTCTTCGATGCAGTGCTCCGTAGTTTTTGCGCAGATGTATTGGGGTTTCCTCTGTTGAACCACAGAATCGGCATCTGTCCTCCTCCTCTTGGCCTATTTCTGACTCATTTTTGGAAGTATGAAATGCGATGGATTTTTTCTATTTTACATATTGCAACGGGTCCACCAGAGTACGTATACTTCAATTACTAGAAGTTGAACATCGAACCAACAATGGTGAATGTGCCTCCGATTTTGCCATTTGGCATTGGTATTAGATTCGCAGTCAGGGTTACCCATGACAATGAGTTGAACTCAGGAGTCAGGAACAATGAACGTCAGGTGTTAAGTAAAAATGTTGTTGTAGCTTGAATAATGCCTCGCAATTAGCAACTATTATTTAATAGATGTCACATCAGCTCCATTATCCTTCCCAAAGAAGATAATTTCCTGTTTATCAAGAATTAATATATATATATATATATATATATATATATATATATATATATATATATATATAATATATATATATTTATATATATATATATATATATCTATATATATATATATATATATATATATATATATATGTATATATATATATATATATATATTTTCAAATTCTTATATCGAATTATTTTTTGAAATATCACAAGGTACAATTATATTGATTTAAAGAAAATTTCCTCCTTTTGTTACCAATAAGCTTGATTTTTGTCACTTTTATTATGTGGCAGACTGAGAGAGTTGTGAAGGGTGGAACTTGCGAAATCGCATTGTTTAATATTTCAGCGGCGAAATTAATGGCAGAGGTAAATGCCTGGAAAGTTGCGAAGTTCCTTATTAAACTAAATATAAAGCCACGAGAAGCTTTATTATATTGAAAAAGAAAAGTTTTTGAAATTTATTATGAATTTTATTAACTAATTAATAAGACTCACAGCCAAAATGAATTCTATTATGTAATTTTATAACTGGCATAAAATTATATTAAGACATTCTTAGTACAATTTTATAGGAGTTAGCTTTACACGAATTATTCAAATTTAATTTAAGCTACACAGACTAGTATGATTGAATGGTGTGTTTGAAAGGCCGAGTTTAAAAGGCTGTGCGTATTTGATTATTTGTAAATTTTCCATCCATTTCTCTTTTACCGAGAAAATAGTTAGACCAGGCAACTTAAAACTGTTACCAACTTAATAATACCAATTAATTATACCAATTGAAGCGGAAAATAGCTTGAATATATAAATATATACTACCTTTCCGAAGTTCTATAATTGTATTAAGTTTTTTTTTTGGCCACAAAACAAATTTTTAACTATAATATTTTTGGGTCTATCATCAGCAGTTCAAACTGGATTTAGAATAAACAAATTACACTTTCTGAAAGAGTATTGAAAAAATCCTGATGATTTGATTGATGATCCTGATTTTTATGAAAATTCACTGACGCATCTTATTTATCATGAACAGACTAATCCAAAATAGAGACTAGATGGTTTTAGGTTGTTAACCTAAGTTTGTTTGTTTGCCTATGGCATCCAATCCAATTGAATTGAAACTACACAAACAAGACTAGTCAATAACTTTGAAGAAGCTTATTTTAAAAATTATTTCCTTAAATTTAAATATGAACCAGATTCGATTACCAATGTTTGTTTGTATCCAACTGGATTTCTGCTACACAAAATATTTGGCATTGTGTTCAATGTGTTCTCTAAATAGGACGGAAGAAATACTTGATTTCAGGTGATCCTAATATTTTAAGTAAATAAGTATAGATTAGGATTGAAACACGGTTAATTTTACAATTCAATGTAAATAAATATTATTTAATTATGTTTGTTGTCATATATTACTAATGCATTGCTTAAATTAGGTGAAAATGCTTCATTTGGAAAAATTTACATATTGAGAGTTGTTATTATTCAGTGCACTAAACAAAGTTTCATGCATATATTATATATTTTATTAAAATTAACATTTTTTATCTTTATACATATGAAAAAAAAATCATTTTAATTTTTAAATTATAATTAAACACACATATTAATATATAAACCATATCTGTTCCTACGTCACAGTGTTAACCTAATTCCAAGCAGGACGTTCATGATGAATTTTCTAAAGGCAACGATTCTGCAACGGTGGACGATGTTCTTGACCAAGTACTTTAAGAAAAGCGTCTGTTTAAGTTTCTGTCTCTGCCTACTTTCGACAAAACTCAAAGATTTTGAAAGGTTTGTATTTTGAAAGAGCAAGGAAGAGCATTTCTTTTAAAATCCTTGCAAGGTTGAGAACATAAAGTAAAAAAAAAAACATAATTGTTATTGGCAGTAGAGGATGTACCTACTGGGTCTACGATATATAACGTGTCCCCCAGTAAGCCTAAATGTTCTATCAAACATATTGATGATTTAATTATATAATATATATTTAAGAAAGCCCGGTAATCCGGCAAATTTTAAAATTGGAAATGGATATTTAAATAGCAATAAGCTGTTTAAATTATTAAAATTGAAAAATAACAAAGATAATATTATTATATTAGTGCCAAAAAAATCACATATAAATATAAATATAAATACGAAATGTAAGCATGAGCATAAACATGAGTCTAAAATTAAATAAATATAAATATAAATAGAACATGTGTCACAATAAAATAATTAATGGGATGGTTGCGACAGTTACTACGTGGTAATCCATACTTACATTGAATTGAAAAAATCACTATGTTTTTACCACACTTATACTATGTAAAAATGTTATACAACTTGTTACATATCACGACTTAAGTTTCGACGTTTGACGGTCATTTTCAAGTCTTGAACTGAAAATGAGAACACTTGAAAATGACCGTGAAACGTCGAAACTTAAGTCGTGATATGTGTAGAAATTTATATGACTGTGAATAACAAGTTGTATAACATTTTTACATAGTATAAGTGTGGTAAAACATAGTGAGTTTTTTAATTCAATGTTAGAAGAAAATCAAATAAAGTGAAATAAAAATAAAATATATAAATCACAGATAAATTGGCTATTCTTACTAGGTACATAAATAAGGTGATATATGGTTGTGTTACTTACTAATTATTAAATTTCCTCTTCCCAATATTTCACGACTTTGATTGGATATTTTGTCACTGTTAGGAGATCCGAATTAGTGCATGTTGTAGGGCAGTTTGGACAGATCAATAGGTGGCTCATGGTATCTTCGACTCCGCAGTCGCATTGTATTTGTGTGTCTTTTTGTATTACGCCCCACTTCTTTATATTGTCTTTTGACCTTCTTACTCGCGTTCTTATTCTATTGAGTGTTCTATAGGCGGGCCAATCGAGGTTATATCCTGCAGGAAGGTGTTCTGCTGGTGAAATCTGATCATCTTCAATATGGCCTACGGTTAGTTTCCAGCAATTCATTCGGGATTGCGCGTGGGCTTTCGCTAAGATATTTGTATACTTCATACAGCTCTTTTTAAATTTTAATCTTGACCTGTGTATATCGTTGCCGTGTAGGATATGTCGACTGTCACTTTCGAGTATGAATCTTTCGAGTTTGAAGTCTGCATTCATTGTTCGTTGAATGTTTGGAGGTGCCATACCTGCGATTGGGAAGACTTTGTGGAGAGGTATGCTCTTTAGGCATTAGGATACATTTAATGCCACGTACACCTTTTTCGCGTGGCTGGATCTACACTATACATGGCTTGCATACTCTCAAACGGAGAAGCATAGTGCTTACGCAGACACTGCCAGGGTACGGACATTTGCTCCCCAGTTTAATTCTATAAGTTTTCTAAGTCAACTGTTCCTTGTACTAATTCTTGATTTTACATTTTCGCAGTGCTTTTTATATGCAAGGTATCTTACTATGGTAACCCCTATATGTTTGATATAAGGTGTGTGTTCGATTTCGACACCTTTTCATGTTATATTCAATTTTTGGTTGGCTATCCTATTGTGGATATGGAAAGCGCAGGGTTGAGTCTTTGAGGGGTTGAGTTTCAGATAATTTGAGTCGTAGTAGTCACCTACTAGCTGTAATGAACTTTCAAGTGCTTTCTCAACCACTTCCAAATTTTCATCTTGTGCTGCCATGACTGTGTCATAGGCATAATTAAAGTGTGTGATGCCTAAGGAAGATAGTATAGGCTGGTCGTTAGTGTATATTTTAAGTATGATTGGAGATAAGATACTACCTTGGGGTAGGACATTATTTCACTTCTCTACCTGCTACAATGTTTTCAATGTTTACAATTTATGTTTTCACCTACAAAAATTAGGTCCGGGTTCTATCCTTTTCTCCAGCTGCCACTGTTAGCGGTATATGGAAGCTTTGGATCATGAATGACTCCTAACCCTTTGGCTTCTCCCCATGTTTCCACTTTATCAATATCGTCATAATTTTCTTTTTATCCCCATGTTGTGCTATGACCATAAACTCACCCACAATAATTTTTGTTTTTTTGGTTATCAAAATTTTTAGGATCTTGTAAGATGGATGGTTTTGCATGGGGATTATAAATGGAAGTGACTGTGCAATTCTTCAGTTCAATAATTAGAATTTCTTTGCCGGAATGTTCCGTGTGATCTGATATAAGAGTTGTAGGTTTTGGTTTGGCAAATATGGCACAACCGTATTTCTCGTGTGGTCTTTAAACTAGGATCTGCATACCTTGGACATTTGGTCTACTGTTATTGGCTGCCCGGTGGGTTTCCCTTGTGCAGAGGATATCGCAAGCGGTGGTCTTACAGAGGTCTGATAATAGTTCTTTCGATTCTGATAGTCCCTCAATGTTAATTGAGATCGTTTTTAACGTTTTGGCATTTGGCCCTTTATTGTTGTTTAAGCATTCGATGGTTGATTGGGGTTGCATGAATTCTGGTGTGCACCTTTAGCGCGGGCTTCAAGGTTTCTACGTCCACAGTGCATGGTGCAACCGTACATTAAAATAATATAATTGAAGAATACTTAAAAATCAGAAAAAATTTAATTTTTGCAAACATAATTGATACTAAATTGCCTTAAAGATTCTCAATCTCAATTTAGCTCACAAGAAAAGTAGGGTATATAATTAATAAACATTTTATGGAATTAATATGAACCATCTGTTGGGTCTCTATAACTTTATTCGTTGTAATAGTCACACATAGAACACATAGAAATTATGGGAAACCATGAAAAACTAAGTTGGTATGGGAAACCAACTAGAAACCATGATGTATACGTTTGTAGTTTATGAATCTAGACTTCAGAAAATGCAACTCTCTTGTGTCCAAAGAAGAGTCAGAAATTCTAATTGAATTTTAATTGCTTTATAACTCCTGTGATTGTTCATTTTCTCCTCTGTCCGGATAATACTTAAGTACTTGAGCAATTGATCAAAAAAATATTGTTAAAGTAATTGAATACTTAAGTAATGTAGAGAACAATTATGTTATTGTTTAGAACGAAAAGGAAAAAGATAAATTTGTTTTACTTATGAGACATATATCTAACAAGTGTTTTAAATTGCCCTGATATGCATGTTTTGTTCAAAGTTGTTGCAAAGACTTTAACGTGGAAAAAACTATTATAGAATGAAAGCTGAATAATACTTACGAGCTATTGCCATTAATAATCAAGCTATTATGTTGTAAGCAGCTCCACAATTTTGATAGACTACAAAAAATGAATAGCTATTCATAAAGTATGAAATAACAAAAGAACTCAGAATACAATACTGTACCATATGGGCTAGAAGCCGTCATATCTAGACTGAATGTATCTAATATTAACTTAACTGGCATCTAGCACATGCTTGAAGAACGTGAGCTGTTGCAATTTGCCGAGGAGCCTCTCCGCCATTTGGGCTTACCCAGTAGATTCAGGAAAAGTCAAGCTATTAAATTACATTTAAGCGGTACCATTGCTTTATAAAAACTAATTTATGCATTTCTCATATTCTTAATATACTAATATAAGTTACAAAAATAATTTGAAGATTACTAATATTAAAAATACTTATTTTTTATTTAACATAATTTTGCATTGGTTTACTGATGTCGGAGGACATTAAAGGAGGACAAAAGCAATAACGATTGAAGCTATCTTAATACCTAATAATTTCGTAGTATGAATACTCGTGTTTATTCAAAGGTTGCTCGTGGTGTATGGGTTGATCCCAGAAATAATAATTTTCTCTACTTTAGCGAAATAACATCCGATATTTTCAAAAGGAAAGAGTAATTGCACTCAACTTATTTTTTATTTGTGTCGGATCGATAACCATTTCTATGCTTGTAATTACAAATACCTACGGGCAATTTTAGCAATAAAGATTTATTATTATATGAAAAATGCGTTATTTACTCGCATGGAATAATTCTCAATTCGATAAATAATTGTTTTCAACTCAATTGTTTCCTATTGTGTTTATTTTTGTATATTTGGATTATTATTTCCCGCAAGTTGACAATGACAGTGCACCAGCATCCGGTGCCTTTATTTCATTTGATACTGTAATTCAAACATTTTTATGCTCTGGGAAAACATGCAACAGTTACTTTCATAAACAAAAATCAATAAGTTTCGATAAGTATTCATAGTAATGATGCGAACGCGTAGTGGAAACTCTTTGATATATCGATTGATTATAATCCTGAAAGAATTGTATGAGGAAATGTAAATTCATCAAGGTTGGATATGTGCGTTTTAACTTTTATAGCTTCTGTAATAAAGTCAGTTAATGCAGTTTAATTGGTTGTTCCGGGTGAATTTACAATGTTCACATTAACCAGAAGAATTTATAACGGAATTTATACTTTCGCAATTCAAAATACAGACAATGTTAGTGTGCGATGTTCAAAATTGCTTTCAATAATTTTATTATTTTTGAAAATGATGTGAATTATGAATAACGAAAATTATGAATCTGTTTGAAAATCTCAAGAAACCGTGGATTTATATAAAGATTATAACTCAACGAAGATTAACGGATAATAAAACGAAGAGAACAGTAAAATTAATTGAAATTAAATTAGTATATTAAGTTATTATAAAATTATTGAAAGCAGGACAATATTATAGATTTTTTGATAACTTTATCCGAGTCCTGGAAAAGCAAGTGAATCTTTCAGTTGGAACTAGGAAAACTCTCTGGAAAAAAAATTACGATTTTACATGAATGTTTCCCTGAAGATTGACTTCTACCCATAGACTTTTCCGCCAAACTAGGTACGTAGGAAGGCAAACGTATTGTCAATGGTTTTTAGATTGTATTGATAACGATGCCGTATCCAAATAAATCTTTTTTCGGAGGTATCTTTTATCCGACAAAATTAATTTTTAAATAATAAAGTGGTGGAAATCTTCACATTTTTATTGAGGAACGAGATGCAAATATTGTATGGGCAGGAGTTATCAAAAATAGACCAATTGAAAACTACACATTATTTAATATTTAATTTAATAAATAAATTAGTTTTGTGATGATCGGTTGCAAAATGGATGCCTTTAACCACATGGTGCATTACCTTCCTCTAGACCAGGGACTCAAAACCTGTGGTACGCGTACCCCTAGGGTTACGCGTTTGATGGCTTAGCGGTACGGGAAAAATATAGTAATGGCGGATGTTAAAAATACAACAGTGGACAATAAAATTGTTTAAGCGCTCTTCTTCTCCCTCATATTCTTCTTCAGCCTAATGCCATCCACTCTTGGATGTATACCTCTTCCAGAACCTCCCATGTCTATCCTGTGCAGTTCTTATCCAGGTTTTTCCCGCGGTTTGGACTATGTCGTCTCTCTACCGTTTTTGAAGTCTTCCTGTAGATCTCATATTTTCTCTGGGTCGCTATTTTATTTAATTGTATGTCCATCTGGTTGGATCTTGTCGGGCCACATGTCCTGCCCAACGTCATTTTAGTGAAGTAGTGCGTTGTATAACATCTGTAACCTAGTATCTTCTGCGTATTTCCTCGTTTCTTATTTTATACTTTAAGCTAATACCTAACATATTTCTATCCATTGCTCTTTGTGTTGTTCTGAGTTTATTTACACTTTGGCTTGAGGCCATATGTTGTTACTGGAGGATACATGTTTCGTAGATTTTACGCTTAGGGTTTCTAAGGATATCTGTTATCTTTCAGAATGAATCCCAGCTTTCCAAACGCAGCCCAGCTCAGTCCTACCCTAATAGTTATTTCGGCGGTGTGATTTTGTTTCCCAAGTGTGATCTTGTCTCCGAGATATACATATTCTGACGTTTAAGCACTATTTACACTATTTGCAAATAAGATATTATTCGAAGTTATGTTTTTTTTTGTTAAAAATAAAAATGTATCTTTGCAGCGCAATATTTATAATTTCCGGAAGCTACATTTTTTCAGCACTTCTTATCTGAATATAAATTGTATTAGTCAGATACCGTGCATACATTTCTTGCATCATTGGGTTGATGAGTTCTTTGGCGCATAGCGATGATTTTTATAACAATCCTCGAAATTACATCATCACACCACAAAAGTTAGTGTTATAGTTCCTATGCTACACAGCGTGTCTGCTCGTTTCTTGCGATTACACAATTCTCATTACTAATTCATATAATTTTATTTTCGTTCAGTAATTTTTAAAAATTACTTACAGTACAGTAATTTAAAAAAGTAACGTAAAAGTACTACACAAATTTAAAATATATATATAAATATATATATATATATATATATATATATATTTATATATATATATATATATATATATATATATATATATATATATATATATATATATATATATTTGGGAATTGACCACGTAACGCTGCAATTTCACTATTTTAGTTCCTCTGCCTCCAGTACTCCTTCATACGATCGCTGTGCTGCCGCCGTTGTTCCGCCCTCCAAACTCTTCCGATCTTTGTAGTTCGTCTCTAGTCACGAAACCCTTACAAATTGTGCATACTGCTTCGAAACGTAACCCTTTCAAACATTTGGACCTCTGGGATGTTACATCTTGCAACCTCTTTCCGAGTTTCTTTGATCCATGATGTAGTTGTTTTTGTGCCAGAAGTAGTCAAATAACGAATCGATAAAGTGCTTAGTAAATTTGGATTTGCCTGATTTGTACATGTGCCCAAGAAATATTAGCCTTCCTTTTCTTATGGTCGCAGAGAATTTTTCTACTTTCTGGTAGACTTCGACGTTGCTCAGAAGTTTTCATCCGGTTTCTGTCTGTATTGAGCCCATGATTTTCCGGAGGATTCTCCTTACCAGGACCTTAAACTTTTCTAGCCTATAGTTAATTGAAAGGCATTCACAGGCTGTTTTGAATACAGTGTCGTAGTGCTTTATTTTGTCGTTCCAGAAAATGCATTTCTTGTTATTGATGTTTTTTATAAGTCCATACATATTGAGATCTTATCGCCTATTGCAGCTTTGTCTCGACCATTGTCCTGTATCGTTTCACTGAGATATTTAAACTTCTTTATTCTCTTAATCCGCCCTATCCCCTTTTCAAGGAATTTTGTTCGTCCTTTATCAAGAATTTTGTTTTCTCTATCGGGATCCTGAGTCCCGTCGTACTGGTGATCTTTTCTAGGAGGTTAATCTGAGTGATCGCTTCCCTTGGGCTTTCGGAAAGTATCGCAAACTTATTTGCAAAGGCCAAACAGTTGACTTAACTTTCTCCTGATTTCTTCTCTAAACACAACGATCTTTCCGAGGATGCAGTTGAATAATATTGGTGAAAGTCCGTCGCCTTGTCTTACACCCGTCTTGATTTCAAACGACCGGCACAGTTATCCCATAAATTTCACTTTGGATTTTCTGCCTGTTAATGTATCTTTAATTATGTTTGCCAACTTGGGTTTCACCCCAAATTCTCGAATGATACCGCCCAGGGCTTCACTGTCCACCGAGTCGAAAGCATTTTTGAAATCTATGAAAGATACTACAATTTTTTTGGAGCATTCTATGGCGGATTATTGATTTCAATTTGAAGATCTGCTCTGCACAGGAGCAATCTTTTCAGAACCCTCCTTAGTACTCCCCAAGTTGTGTTTATCAAGGGTCTCCTCTATTCTATTCAGAGTATCTTTGAGAGGATTTTATAGGCGAGACGCCTCCATAGTTATTAACGTCCTTATTGTCCCATTTCTTATGGAGGGGATGAATCAACGTTGTTTTCCATTATTCTGATATCTTCTCTGTCATAATGTCCGAAATATTTGGTGTAAGTCGTCCATTTCCAGTTCTGTCCATTTGAACAATTCCGCCGTCATCGAGTCTTCGCCACTAGCGACAAAAAATACATCAATTGGTTTAATTGTTGTGGGCTATGTACCGATCGTGGCTAGTTTATGTCAAATATTTATTCTGGTCTACGTGGTTGTCTCAAAAGATAGCTCCCAATGTAAGTTGGTATAACTAAGCACCTTACAGTGCAAATAAAACTTGTTATTGAGGAAGCTACGAAAGTGGTTAATTTTATAAAGTCAAGGCGAACACACTCAGGAATTTTTAAAGCTCTTTGTGAACATTTGAATAGTTTTCATTCTACTCTGATCTTTCATACAGAAGTACAAAGGCTACAATCTACAAGGTGGCTACCTCAAGGTAAGGTCCTTACTCGGTCATTTGAATATGGATATGAAGTACAGGTTTTTTTCGAAGAACATCCTTTCCAACTTACTTCCAAGTTACACGACTGTAATTTTCTTCAGACGCCTACATATTTATCTTCAGACATGTACTGAAGATGGTTAACCGGAGAGATTTGAAACAATTTTCTATCAGAGAATAAACTATATCTCTCCAGATAATTGAAAAACAGCATAGCTTAACACTTAAAAGAGCTAAAATCAAATTTCAATAAGTACTTTCACAAACCTGATGAAGGAAACAATTGGATTTCAAATCCTTTCAATGAAGAATACTTAGGTAGCAGTGCTAATACTTCAGTAGGTTCCAGTAGGTAAATTATCTATCAAAGAAAAAGAGAAGAGGAAACGTAATAGAACTTTCAAATGACTCTACTCTGAAAGTCGAATGTAAAGGAAAATGTCTTATTAACTTTTGGTCACATATCACCACCGAATATGAATAGCTAAAGCGCTTAACATTTTGTTACTATTTACAAGTGCATTGCTGATGGCATTCTCTTAATAAAAATTCTTCTTTATGGCCGTACTTAAGTTTTCTGTAATTTTATCGAAAATTTTAAAACCTGATGTATCAAATAATTTACACAGCATACAACTACATAGAATTATTTTTGATTGAATAAGGAGTAAATCAAGAAGTGTTCTAGCAGAAGGATAAATAACAATTACCCTATAAATTTAGCCATATATTGTTTTATATTATTAAATAATGTAAAAAAGTGACCTATGTAGCGGATTTAGAGACGCTTGACAAATATATAGGATCCACAAAAAGCACCGTATAAGAAATAACATACGACGAAACTATCTATAGACAATTATACATGTTTTGTCATATCATATTACCAAACAAAAAAAAGAGCTTTCATTTTCTGCAATTTAGGTAATATGTTTTGTATTTGTAAGGCTTAGAAAAAAATACCTACACTTTTAAAATAATACCATTTATTTCAGTTTTTGCAAAACATTTATTACTTTTTTATAGAAGACCATCCGATGTTAAAAACAGCGAAAGTCGAGGTAAGAGGTCTGTTTCCATTGAATGAGGGTTTGAATGGAAATGTTTTTCCATAGATTATTTAAAATGGTTTCGATTTCTAAAAGACCTTAAAATGATTTTCCTCAATAAAATTACTGTTATGAAGAAATATTTGGGATTGGCAAAACAGTGCATTTGCTGCAGCTCCATAGTAAGCAAAAAACCTGGCCGTAATGACAATTTTTTCTTCTATATTTTAAGATTTACATGATTGCATTTTACATGTGATATCCCTAGCAACATGTGAGATCATTAGTTAAGAGCTGGTGTGGTTTTTCGTTCTCATTTATAGACGCGAAATACGTTCAAACGTGTGCACGTCTCAACCAAAAATACAAGATTTTAAAAAGTATGTAGTTTTTATATCCTGTGACCAATTGAATATAAAAACATGGATTATTCTCGTGGATGTAGTGTGAAGTATCATGAATATAACTAATATTGGAGAAACTATACTAATTATAGATAATCATATAAACTTATTACTGGCGAAATATAGCCTGAATATATAAATATATTCCACCTGTTCGTAGCTCAACAATATTAAGATTTATTAAGACTGCAAAACAAATCTCATGATGAAAGAAATATTTCCCCCGCTAATACCACACAGGACTACAGAACAGATTATTATACAACATATATTTGCACATTATTACTAGGCCTTTAATAAGTTTATTGATTATTTATAATTAGTATGGTTTCTCCAATATTAAATTACCATTTAAATCAATAACCTTTTAAGTTTATGTCTTTCTGCATAAATTAAAACTTAGCTCGCCAGTCTTGTACATGCAAGTGTTCAAGTAAGTGTATTCCAATTTATAATTCAGAAAAGCAAGCTGAAATTATGAGAGGTAAATCTCGAAAAGACGTCTTTAGATTTAATATTAAAAATCAATGTTATTTATCTAATAATCGTTTACTGCCACTAAAATGATAATAATAAACGCTAATAATAACATGCAAATATTTGTTGTATAATTCAATATCCTGTGTGGTATTAGTAAGTGAAGCAGATGTATCAATATTTGATTTTGAGATTTGTTTTGTAGATTTCTTGTGTATTTATATATTCAGGCTATATTTCGCCTTTAATGAGTTTTCTTTCATAAATAACTAATTACAAATATATATCACATCTATGGAATTTATAAATTGATAGACAATGCACTACGGTTTTATACTTAATACTTAAATTACTTAAATTATGTCAAGCTGATAAAAATAGAGTTTTTAAAAAATTCCTGCTAGGTCGCACCCTGTTTTAATAATTCATGATAGGTTATGTATTTATGCAAAACATATCTGAAAAATAGCTGGAGAAAGTTGCCCTTTGCAACCCTCATTGTAGAATTTGATGTTGATTCAACTTTTTATTCGATGCTGTATCAACCCTGATCAACAAAATATAAATCTATACGTTAAATAAACGAAATACTTTAATATTAACAGAATATTAAACAATATACAGTATACTCTCGATTTCCGGTTGCGGAGTTGCCGTACTTTTTTATTTTAATTAATTTAAATATTATAAATATAATATAATTTTGGGTATATTTCACACTTTTTATTTGACAAATTTATTGATTTTTCTCTAAGACGTCCGATAGTCTCGTGCTTTGTTATTCAAAGTTTTTTTTTATGGAAACTAATAGTTTTACAAATAAATTAACTTTCTAGATCATAATTCCAACTGATTCAGTATTTTAGAAAGTTTATCTTAAGACTCCTGAGTATTAAGTTTTTTGGAAAAATGAATATTTTTGACTTTGAATTATCTGTCATTTTCTAGCGTCCATTTTTTTTTATCGTGAAACCAATATCGAATTCGTAATCTGCAACCCCAAATTACCCTAAATAATAAATTTCGTTTGATAGACATTAATATTCATAATTCATAAATATCATTCTTTATTTTGTTTCCGCTATTTTGCTTTTTGGAAAACTAATATCAGATTCGTAATCAGCGACCACAATAAAAAAAATTAAAATGTAAGAGTTATCTGTGTCTATGAAGACTTTAAAATACATTTTATTCACTAGAAGTTGACATTTGAATTAGGCAAAACTACAATTCATGTTTCAATTTATTCACTGTTTTCAAAGACAGACGTTTCAAAATAAATTTCGTAAATAGCATTTGAATAAAAACCTGAGTAAGATATTTCATTTCATATTTCATTATCATAATCATAAAGAACAGCATATAAAGAACTGCCGCAATATTCGAATTTCGAATACCCAACAAATTAACTAATGTTTGAAAAACCTACACCGAACCCAAATTTCAACCACCTTTAACTCAACGAGATCGAAGAGATAATCAAGGGGTTAAAAATCAACAAAGCTCGAGGATAAGGAGAGCAATATTGAGATAATGTGGATAATGTGATAATGTGGAGATATTGGATAATATGGAGATGTTTAATATTGGTAGTAGCTTGGCAACAAAAATTGATATCATGTTCTAAATTTCTATATGCACGTTCTAGCCATAGAGAGAAAATACCGGACGAACAGAAGAGGGTACTCATCCATTCATTACACTAGATAGACCGTAGATAAGTCTATATCTGATTTAAACATATACAAGATCCTGTCAGAGGCGTTGCTAAACATACTCGAAACACAAGTTGATCATTTGATTGAAGAATACAAACGGATTTCAGGAAGGAACAAATTCTTTAAACAATCTTCCAAATTATGAAATCAAGGCAAGCAGCAATCACCTTTGCCGATTTCAAGAAGCGTACAATTGATCGGTAGATTTTATTCAATATGTTCGAAAAATTGAAACAAAAATTAAAAAATGAAATTAAATGTATACATTTCGTTAACAATGTTAACATCATCAGAAATGTATCCATTTATTTAAAAAAAATAATTTTTGAAAACATGAATTACAGTGTTAGTTATTAAACAGTAAGAGACATATCTTTATAAGTTCAATAGTAGAAAAAATATCTCAGAACCATTCGAAATTAAAGCGAGCGTTAGACAGGGCATGACGATCGCCGCTACTATTTAATCTTCTGATTCAAAAAGAGTAGTCAAAACATAGGAAAATAAGGAATCAATAATGGCAGACCGCCAAACAGGAAAATGATTATAAATTGTTAAGCATTTTCGAAGATACAAGACCCAATCCGCGCCATAAAATACAGGAATCGCTAAAAAAACTGACCTTCATATCTGATATTGAAAACCTCAGTTCATCGAGCACACCAATGCAAAGTCAAAAAATCCATTGATTTTAAAATATGGCAAAATCAAAATAAAAGTCAACAATTTCAAGGATATTGACAAAATCAATCAACACAAAATTGATAAATTCACTGTGTTTTAACCACATTTATTGTGGTTAAAACATAATGAATTTACCAATTCAGTGTAAGTATGGATTACCACGAAGTAGTGGTCGTAATCATCCAATTCATTAAAATCAATCAACACCAGAAGCTCATTAGAAACTAGTCGGAAAGTCAAAACGCGACCAACAAGACACAGGACCAAAACTTCAGGTATTTAGGGATATGACGACTAAAGTTATTTGGACCCATACAGAGAATGGACGACAATAGACTAACTAAAATATATTCAGGCTGACATCTGAAGAAAAGAAAGCAAAAACATTTGTTACGGGAAATAAGCATCTAGGAGAACACCGTCAGTGACCGGGGCGAGTTCAATAAAGAAACTAAGAATCGCAATATCAAAACTGAACAGCCCAAACTAAAAACACACACTAAAGAAGTAAAAGAAGAAGTAAAAACTAAAACGTGCTTAATGGGTTCAAATACAGTCTATCCAGGTAGAAGAATTATATATATATATATATATATATATATATATATATATATATATATGTTTTATTTGAGGTTTTCGCGGATAGATACCTGTGTTGTATTGTTTTCTCGGGGATTCCGCGTTGATGCTGAGGGTTGGCTCTGCATTACATGAGTCTGGGGTGTCTGGGGTGTCTGGGATTGCATTTTGAGGGTGGATATGATCGGTCGCCATGCTGGGGGCAGTCTCAAGGAATCGTCTCTCGTGTTCATGCAGTAGTCTCGTTTTTCTATCTCTATGGCTTCTCTGTATACTCGTGACATTTCGTGGCTAATCTGTGCAACAGTCCTTGAATTTCTAAAGTCCATCCAGTAACCGGTGTTTGTGTGTTGGACAAGTGCCGATGAAACTTTGTCTCTGTGTCTTACTGAAACTACATGTTCTTGAATCCTAGCAGATATTTTTCTATTGGTACTTGTCCAACACACAAACACCGGTCACTGGATGGACTTTAGAAATTCAAGGACTGTTGCACAGATTAGTCACAAAATGTCACGAGTATACAGAGAAGCCATAGAGATAGAAAAACGAGACTACTGCATGAACACGAGAGACGATTCCTTGAGACTGCACTCAGCATGGCGACCGATCATATCCACCCTCAAAATGCAATCCCAGACACCCCAGACTCATGTACGACCAACAAGACAAACAAACAACCGAACCGAAGCACCGCACACAACGCGCATGACCCGAAGCCAGACAGCTATAAGTAGTCGCATCGCACGAACGAGCTCTCAGTATGCGTCTAACGGTTGACCCGCACGGACGCATATATCTCTTGAGAATGGCGAATGTTAGTTCGCCGAAACGTCGAGAATCCGGTTCTTTTCAGAGCCAACCCTCAGCATCAACGCGGAATCCCCGAGAAAACAATACAACATATATATATATATATATATATATATATATATATATATATATATGTGTGTGTGTATATGAGTTAGCACTTAGGGGTTCATTTGAACTGCGCCTGAAAAGCTTGACTGGATATTGGATATTTCATGCGTTGTCGAAGCGCATACAAATCCACAGTAAGTAGATCCTGTCAACATTGAATTGCTTACCTTACCCGTGAAACGTAAATGCTCCATTATTATTTATTGCCAAATTATGCTCATACTTCAATTTGTCCGCCATTAAAGAGAAGCAGTAAAGCGATCCAGCGAAACTTATTGTATGCACGAAAGCGCAGTTGCTTAAAAAATGCAGTAGGATGAATGCAGATGCAGAAAATAATTGGGAAAGGACAATGGGGAGCATTGTGTGGGTATTATTGCAGGATTTATATGTATGAGTAAAATGTGTGTGTAAATAAAGAGGACTAGGGATTTCGCATCAAGTACTTTTTGAGACTATAGTTTTGGGCTCATGAAGTTTTAGAACATTTTAATTAAAACTTTTTTCACTCATACATTACATATTTAATTAAATAAAAACCTTTACATGATAAACATATTTGTAACTAGTCTGACAAAAAGAGTTTTTTTTTGGATTTAAATGAAAACAATTGTTTGTTATTCACAACAATCAAGTAAATGCTTCATTTACAGAAATAAATAAATTAAAAATTCAGTTCATTTCAAAATATTTTTTCAAAATACAAGTTGTCTGATGAAAGGCTTCATTGTAGTGGGTCTAATCTAATGTAGTTGGAAAATCTTGCAGCAGCAATATTCCCATAATTTCTTGCATTTAGATTATTGGTGGTTTATTATCGAGAAGGGTAAAATCATTTTTTTTCACATAATAAAAACAAGCAGTTATTCAAGAACAACAAGTTCAACAAAGTCATTGAATAATTATCATTCTGTACGTATATATTTTTCATCCCGATGAATTGTTAAATTTTACTAAAAACATCTACTGATATAGAAACTAAAATATGCTTTTAAAAAAATCCGTTGTTAGTTAAATAATGTCGCATAAAATAAACAAAGCTGTATAATGAATCTACTAGCAAATTGTTTGTATACATAAATGTATCACTGAATGAACACTATTTAATTCTTTTTATATGACGTAAAAGCTTTTATGAACACAAATTATACATAAAAAAATCTTATTTGTCTATGGAATCGATTCAATTTCTAAAAATTGCGTATAGATTTTTATATGAAATCTTTCTTTTTTAGTTTTCTCTCATTTCCATTCTGAATACAAAACACATTACTCTTACATTTCAAGCATCCTTATCATTTTAATTTGCTGCTCCAGCTATTCCTTCTGCTGCTGTAACCCTCTGTAGCGTCTTATTTTTAACCGTACAACCAATTCGTGAACTGCATAATTAGAAATCCGCATCGACAAGGGGGTTCCTTTGAAACTGCCTCTATAGCAAACTACCCTACATTCGTTTAGTAAATATAAACATATATAATTCTATCACTAAGAATAAAACAATATTAAATATTTAGACGGTTTTTTTTATACCTAAGCAAAGTAGTATTTCAGTTAGATGTTGTTTCTTGTGAAGTTTAGAAATGTAACCGTAAAACAACTCGCTTTGTTGTACATGTATTTAGAGTTAATTGACTGTTAACCTTACGAACGAATCATTGAACTATAATTATTGCTGCAAGGTGTTTCTGACTTATCCGAGGGGAAAATTGCCCAGTTTGCTAAATTAACCACTTATAATATATAGGGAATTGGCTAATAATTCCGGTTATGTATCGAATTGATCCACTCAACACAATGCCAAACAATAGCACAAACACACACATTACTTCAACTAGAACAAACGTTTCAAGAAACGCAAAATATTAATCAATCCGTTTTCATGCTAATAAAAATAAAATTAAAAAAATTTATATTAGCTATTAGGAATTAGTTTGTAGGTTTTAACGTAAACCCTTATTTTTATTATCTCGTTTAGGTTAGCAACTAAAGGCTTTAAAAAGGTTATGATTTTAATAATATTGAGAGTACAAATTCGCACTCGCCGAGGGGTGATCCGCGATGCAAATATTATGGATAAATCTCGACATAATTTTTATATTTATAATACTTTTTCATTGCATTCAAATCTGGTTTAGTGACATCGACACAGATTATCTAACAATTATTATGTTTAACATGCTGTTTCATTATAATTGGATTCGTCTTCGTGTAACAATGCGATAAATCCAATTCAAATAATGACATAAGTTGCTAACTTGAACAAGATATAATATTACTAAATTGATGAATTATTTTATCTGGTAGTAAATTTATCTGCAACTTTATTTATATTCTCATTAAAATTTTACACTATGTTTAAGAGCGTTTTGCTTTTATTTTCATGGCGTTTAAACATATTAAAAGAAAAGAAAGTTAAGATATTTTGTCATTACGAAGTATGTGGCCGAGATTTGCTGTGTTTCTTATTTTGACGATTATCGTCAGTTTTCTGCCGTGTTCAATTGTTCTTATTACTTCTTCATTTGTAGTTCCAGCTGTCCGAGGAATTTTAAGTATGCGTCTGTAGAGCCACATTTCAAATTCCTCCGATCTTTTTATGGATTGTGCTTTTAGCGCCCAAGTTGCTACCCTATGGGTAATTGGTGGGACACGTACACAGAGTGCATGGGCGAGATCGCAAAGAAAGCGCTGAAAAGACCAGTTGGGCCGAGAGACAGTTGGGAGGACTCGATACGAAACATCTGCCGAGAGATGTTAGAGATACACAAACAGGGGGCAGTGGTCGCAAAACCGTGACGATTGGCGACGAAGTATATTAGAGGCCAAGAACAGCGCACGGTCTGTCCCGCCATTATGAATGCACAACCTAGAGTGAATACGTTGGCATGTTGTTTATTTACAGGGAGGTGCTTCTGCTACTGCAAGTCGATTGAACGCAGAGCAGCTTCCTAACAGGCCAATACCTATTCCACACAAAATCACCGCTCAAGTAATCTGTGCACGAGAAAATGGTGTACTGCTAACACGGCAAGTCCGGGATGGTGGATCTGGCCGACACCAACGAATTTTGGATACTGAAGAAGAAATCTTAAATCTTATCAAAGTAGATTCTTCTAGTAGCACACGTCAAATAACTCGCCCAGTAGATGTCTCAAATGGAATTGTCTGGCGAACACTGCACGAGAGTCAATTGTATCCTTTTCATGTACAAAAATTACAGGCTTTATAATTTTCTGATCATCCGTTACGTTTACAATTATGTCGATGGTTTCTACAAGTACCTGCTGAAATTCAAAACTTTTCTTCTATTGTATTGGCGACTAATGAAGCAACGTTCACACGTAACGGCATAAATAACAGTCATAATAGTCATATTTGCAATGTTCAAAATCAACATGCTGTTCATCGTAATCATTTCCAACACAGATTTTCGATGAACATTTGGGCCTGACTGGTTAACGGACAACTTATTGGCCCGCATGTGTTGCCAATTCGAATGACGGGAAATGATTATCTATTCTTTTAGCAAAATAATTTGGTAGAACTATTGGAAGAATTTCTTTTGAAAATAATTCGACAAATGTAGCTTCATGAAGATGTCGTACCGCGCATTTGAATCGTTTAGTTCGCCAACATTTAGATACTGTGTTTGAAAATAAGTGGATTGGTCTAGGTGGTCTTGTCCCATTGCCTCCTAGGTCACCCGAATCTTGATAAGTATTTACCGAGCCTTATAAAGAAATAATTGATTTTTAGATTTAATCCGTAAACAACCAATATCGTGCTCTCGCAGCATATATATTATATTATGCCGCAAGATTTCTTGCTCAATTCACAATAAGTTTCCACTCTTTCCGATCGATTGCGTTGTTCTTGGCTTGATGGGTATCCAGTCTTTGGTTTCTCAGATCTTCTTCCAATTGTTTCAACCATGTCTTCTTTTGGCGCGTTTCTTTGTTGTTCGCAGATTTCTCTAATCGTCGCGTTACGGAGTCGGTCGCGGATTGATAGACGATGTATTTGTCTCTAGCATCCCATTTGGAAGACCTCGAGCTTGTTTAGGTCCGGTTTGAGCAGTGACCACTTTTCCAATCCATAAAGAAGAATATGAAGGATTAACGTTCGGTATAGGCGTATTTTGGTTTCGATGGTAATATTCATCCGCTTCCATATGCACCACTTGAGCGAGGCGAATGTTGCTGTTGCTTGACCGATCCGGCTATGAACACCGGCCGACGATGCCAATTCCTTCTCTTTCACAAGCGATCCCAAATGCTTGGACTGTGGTACCTGTTTGATTTGGGTTTCATCGAGGTAAACCCTCGATTCCGATCCGTCCGTTATGAGCACTTTGGTTTTATCCGCATTGATCTTTAATCCTTATGACTGGGCGATGCGGTAAATGTCGTATAAAATGTCTATTGCTTCGGAATCCGAGTCATCGAACATCAGATCGGTTATGAAGTTGTCGTCGCCGTCGCCGTATCGGTCTCCGCGTCGTTCATCGAAGTTGAATGAATTTCAGCGGCACGTGTTCGGTCTCTCCACAAACTGGCCCAGTCGATGCTATCGAAGGTGGAATTAAAGTCGATGAGGACGAGACGGTTCGTTTGCCGCATCGAATTCTTTCTTCCGTTAGCTGACGGTGAGCGAATATCTGATCCATGCATCCTCGATGTGGTATAAATCCAGCTTATTCCTACCGGCTCGTTTGCGCTCGATGTTTCTTTAGCCTGGATTGTGTGATTTTCATAAATACTTTACCAACGATCGAGAGGAGGCTAATGCCACGGTATTTCTTGCATTATTGACCATCTTCTTTCTACAGAATAGGCACAACGATTGCTTTCTTTCACGCTGGCGGGATTTAGATAATTGATTTAGATAATCTTCGAAATCGAGTTGAGGTATCTGCGGCGACAATTCGACAGCAAGCCTAGTTAGTAAATTATGGTAATTCAAGTCGGCTGAGACTTTCCGTTCAACAACACGGCGATAACTTTGAACTACATACTAATATAAAGTGTTTATTAAAGTAAAGTAATGTTTTATTTGATATGCTTAATTACCACTTAAAATTAAAAAAAAACAGTCTTAAAAAAATCTATCTTATTATGCAATTTTTGCTAAGACATTCTTACATTAATGACCTTCTTTTAAGATGTTCAATAATCTCTTCTTAAAAGTAATATGATGCACTTGTATGTATGTACGATGCACTTGTAGTTAATACAGCCATATTAAGCTGCGTAGCTACATTATTATTTCCAAAAAATGCGTAAAAGTGAGTGGTGTGGTGCGGCTTATGAACTGTTATCAAATAAATAGCTTCTTATTTGACAAAAGTCAAGTGCAGTCAAGATAGGAAACGTTATATCGCGGCATTTTCGTACAACGAAAGGAATAAGACAAGGCTGCAGCCTGTCTCCTACATTATTTAAAATATACATACAAGAAGCACTAACAAACTGGAGAAGAAAAACCGCAGGAATGGGAATAAGAACAAGTGAAGATGGTTTGACAAGCCTGCTATTTGCTGACGACCAAGTGATAATAGCAAGTGTTGAAAGAGATATAGATTATATCTTAAGAAAATTGATATAAGAGTATTCGGAAGGGGGGTTAAACATGAATATGTCAAAAACAGAATATCTGCGTGTCGGGGAAGAAGGAGAAGACCCAGAACTGGAGTTAAGAAAGCTTAAAATATGTAAGGCATAGAAGAAGGAACAACAAAAAAGGATATAGAAAATAGACTTTGCCAAGGGAAAAAGGCTATCTGCTTGTTAAATTAAATGCTATGGTCAAATGAAATTAAAGTAAAAACAAAAATGAGGGTATACAAATCTATCGTAGAACCAATAACAACTTATGTTTCAGAATGTTGGCAAGTTTCACAAAGGGATAAAAAAAGTATAGAGGTAGTAGAAATTGACTTTTTACGAATAGCTTGTCAAACGTCCAAACTAGATCGTGTAAGAAATGAACATATAAGAATACAGACGAGGAGAGTCTTGGCACTTCAGACGACATAGAAACACGGCAATTAAAGTGGGATGGACACATGCAAAGGATGACTGGAGAAAGATGGCCTAAAATAGCATTCCAATATATACTAAGAGCAAGGAGAAGAAGAGGCAGACCAGCAATAAAATGGATAGATGGTATTATGGAAACCATTAAAGATATAGCCATAGAAGAGGAGGACTGGAGAGATAAGGAGAGGTGGAAAAAGAAGTGCGGGATGCGGCAAGGGCAGTAGGAATCTCGCTGTATAAGTATGTAATTGATAAAAGTTCAAAATTGCAAAAAATATAAGGCCCATAGTGACCGTATAGTCAAAAAAGAATAATTTTGTCATAACTGTTTTAAGCTTGCGAAGAAATTTAGTGGAAACACTGTACAGAAGCTCAAATTCACTTTGTGATTAATTGCGGTTTCATTATCCCCTTATTTTTGAATTGAGATGACTTTCGAACTAGCCTAATAGGACCCTATACAAAAACTCTATTTTTTACCTACATGAAGAAGTCAAGTTATTCTTTAATTTTTTATAAGCAGCAAGCTACGCTAAGCGCCCCCTCTAAAACGCCTGTCTTAATCCCCTGTAGTACTACCAATTAGGTTTATCATTAGGTTTATGACCATCATTTCCGACACGACCATAAATTCTAGAGTCTTATGTTGTCATCTCCAATATGGAATCAGGGAATCGGACTTCTTCTAAGATCATATATCACCTAAAAACAATTAACTGCTATGTGCATAAACTTGTTATACCTACAATTCTGACAATATATTTTTCTTACCCTCCTCTTTTATTAGCTTTTCTATAACGTAACATTACCATAAGTTTTCATAACTTTAACAACGAATCGCTTTGTGATATTCTATTTGATATCATAATACTGCATGGCATGTTCAAAGCTCTGTAGATATCTCAAGATATGTTGCGCATCCTTTGATGCTTTGATACATTCCGAGAAGTTTTACATAATTATCTTAAATCTGTATAGGTATTCTACAAGACGTCCATGTTCGGTTATAATTTTGATTAGGTAGTTTAATTCACCTCGGTATCTCTTCGTTCAGTATCTTCCCTTATGTCGAATATAGTGCCAATTATGGATGCAACCGTTGTTTCTGCTATACTGCTTTTCCACCTCAAACTTGTATACCTGACATATTTTCTTTATTAAATAAGGTAAATGCTCGTCTGCGAGCGCAAGATCTACTATGATTTGAAGATCTACAATGGTTTTTGAATCTCTATGAGTATATGAGGCAGAATAATTATAACACGTTCGACAGCGCGATAGCTGGCAAAATCCTTTGGCCGTTATTTCCCTAAGTAATAGGACTCAGTCAATAATTTTATAGGTAATGGATCCATGTTCCGCGAAAATTTTCTAATAGGAAAATTATCGTAGACGAAGGATAATTTTCTACTAGTGAACAATATTTCCTCAAATATTCCCTTGCAACAACATAGACAACTTGTACAACTTTTTAACACAAATCTAATAATTTTATTGAAAAGTAGAACCTTTTTAAATAATCCTGTATTGCACTTCTTGAAATAGTTATTCTATACATGGACTATATGGATCTTTCTAATATTTTTACGAAATTGCAGCTTCTTCGTTCACTTTTCATAAATCAATAACTTATTTCTTATTTAGTTCATCAGATAGAGGGTATTAAAGTTTAAGGGTTTTCAATTCCCACTTCGCATTTTTAGCGAGTTTACAAGATTACTGCAATTAAAGATTAAAAATAAACTTTGAGTAGGTTATTTGTTTAACACTAGTAAACTATCGAGTCGACAAACCCTATATTATCTGGAATTTAATACATATATGCGAATGTAAATAATTTAAAAAATAGCGATTCTTGTGAATATACTGAAAGCTGTTTAATTTCTAACTCACTAATGTAACATATTCAGGATATATTACTAATATAAAAATGTTTTGTTTGCAAAATTATGACAAAACCCACAAAGATAAATTATTTTTTATTGGAAAAGTCAGTTTTCATTTGTGATTTCTGCCGCATCGCATGAATCTTATATAACCAATTTTTGCGCGAGATGCGGACTAAATAATCAATCCGGCGGTGTATATACACAATTTAAATTCAGTAATAATTTATCGTGCTGCCGGAACGTTATTCATTCAGTTGTGAGTGCATTGGCATTGATTGTAGCCATCGCGGATACCTCTACGGATTCTATTTTCATTAAATTCGCTAAGTCAGCTCGTTAGCTGAAAGATTTCCCGACAAATGAAACATCCGAATGCTAATATAATGAAAACGGGTGGGCGGAACAGACCTAAATTCAACAAGCCTAAAGGAGTCTTTATTCTTCAACAAATATGTTTTCACTACAATTGCATAATATTGAACTATATTAATATTATAAAACTAGCGATATTTAATTTAAATTAAATTAAATTAGTGAATTGAAATGGCTTCCTTTACTATTTATGTCTCAGACTTTCGAATTATATTGAAAAACGTTTCGCCGCTGCAAGAAAGCGTATATATATTATAATGAGATCACAGAAGAACTCCAGCAAAACTATTAATATTAATATGGAGTATTACATAATTTTAAGATTTTAAAATCTGTTTTAAATCAATAGAAAAAAATTTTTTTTTTTTTTCGTGTTCAAGGAATTATGTTTATTCTTTGAAAATATACCAATTATTGTGAAATAAGTAATGGAAATTTTATTAAAAGCGGAATGAGTAATGAAAAATTAATTTATTTATTATATTTATTTAGAGCAAAGAATGTTTCCTGTAGGGAGTAATTTCGATAAGATTAGATCACAAATTGAACGGAATTCCTTTCGTTGAATGTGAAAAATCGCCTTGCCATGCACCCCCTGCTAAGGGTCGAATAAATGAATTATTTTTATATCGGAGAGAATCCAATTGAAACCCGATTCTAACAAATTTATACGATTTTCTATAGATTCTCCCTTTTTTATTTTCTTGTCGGATTAATAAATAAAATTAAAATATAAGTTATAAATATATAAAAATAAAGTAAATTGCGAGAAGGTAACAAATTTTAGTTTAACGCGCTCACGTGCACTAAAAAGAGGCAGACAATTTTATAAAAAAGTTAAGTGGGATATATAAAATAAAATTGATATAAACAGAGAAAAAATAAAATAAGATGAGAATTCTCTCTGAATCAGTTGGCCAGTACTTTCAAATGCATAATACTTACAACATTAATTAAGCATAAAATGAATTAAAGAATATGTAGGTATGTTATTTCATTCATGTCAGTCTGCATCACAACCAATGAACGGAACGGAAACGGATGTACGGGTCATGAGAGGTGCTGATTGCGGAAGCGATTACGGCCTTGTAAAGGCGAAGAACTATATACTTTATAAAGCACAAAATCAAAACAAATCAAAAGAATGTCACGAGGAACAACGAGAAGATGTAATAAGATTTGACATGCAAAGTTTTGAACACGACAGTACAAAGACCTCCGCCGCGGTGGCATAAACTTTGCTCTGCCACCGCGACGGAGGTAGTACAAAGTTTCTATACCAAAGACGATTAGAACAGAAATTGGTGCTACAACAAAGTAGAGAAACCGAATATGAACATATTACAGAATGTATAAAGGAAGCTGCCATGGAATCTTTAGGGACGACGGATCTGAAGAGGAAACCATATTGGTGGGATAGAGAAATAGAAGAACGAATAACAGAAAAGCAACAAATATATCAGAAGCTTATCCAGACGGTGTACCCGGAGATCAAAGAGAGATACAAACAACTAAATAGGAAAGTGATACAAGAAGTCAGAAACAAGAAAAACAGCTCATGGCTGAAAAGAGTGCCAATACGTCGACCAAAATATAGGCGGTACTAAGAGTTCAGAGGCACGGACGACCGTCAAATCGCTAAGAACCTCATCAAGAAATGGATTCACAATTAATAACATCTCTAAGGAAGGATGGGTACATCATTTTACAAAATTGTTAACAGAAACATGGCCACAGTATGTAGAGGAAAGTGAACTAAACCACATTGATGGGGAAACCTTGAAACTAGATATGTCCCTCGTAAAGGAAGCAATCAAAACGACTAAACTTAGAAGTTCCCCAAGACCTGGTGGAATACACCCGGAATTTGTACGATTTGGCCCTGAAAAACTGAAGGTTATGTTGAAGAATTTATTTGAGCGGTGTCTAAATGGTGCAGATATTCCAAAGGCTTAGCGAACGTCATATATAAAAAGCCATACAGAAAAAGGGATCACGAAATGACCCACATAATTTTCAGGGAATCGCTGTCATTCCTACAATAGGCAGAATATATTCTCGTATACTAAAAACCCTAATAGAAGACCATATTAAAGACAAACAACCTGAAGAACAGGTTGGATTTAGAGCGGCTCGCTTAACAATCGACAACCTTTTCACCCTTAAAATAGCCTTAGAGAAGCGTATGCAAAGAGACAGAGAAGCCCTTATTGATCTAGAAAGTTTACAAATAGCGTCCCGATATCACAACTATAGGAAATAATCGAGGAACTAGAGTTCAGATCGACTCTACTACAGGCCACTAAAAACTACTATAGGGACAATTCTGTAAGAGCGAAGCTATGAACAGGCCTCACCGAGAGTTTTAAGACCTCCAAGGGTCTCAGACTGGGGTGCTGTCTATCCCCTACTCTTTTTAAAACTTACCTTGACCGATCCCTTAGAGGGTGGACAAGAAAGTGTGCACAAATGGGACTGAGAGTGGGAGATGACATGCTTTATAGTTTATACTTTGCTGACGATCAGGTTGTGATAGCAGAGAATGAAGACGATTTGGGGTATATGGTCAGAAAACTGAAAGAGGGATACGAAAAATCTGGTCTATCGATGAACATGAGTAAATGCGAATATCTGGCAATAGGCACAAACAACCAGAATAATCTTCTCTTAAAAACCGAATTCATAAAAGGAGTAGAAAAGTCCAAATACCTAGGGGTTGTATTTAACAGAGAGGGCAATAGCAGGGATGAGATAACAGAAACGAATAAAAAAGGTTAAAATGGTTAAAGGAAAAATCATAGGAGCCATAAATGCAATCCTCTGGGAAAAGAATATAAGGAGAATAACAAAAAAGCGACTATATGAAAGTATTGTTCAAACTGTGATAACGTATGGTGCAGTAAAGTATGTTATATAACAGAAACACTGAATAGAAAACAACTTGCAACTGAAATAAATTTTTAAAGAAGAAGCTGTAGTGTGTCATGGAGGGATAGAGTGAGAAACGAGGATATCTGAAATAGAATGGGCAGGGAAAAGAATATTTCAGACGAAGTTGAGAAAAAAAGCAACTGATTTGGTTTGGTCACACGAAAAGAATGGATGAGAATAGATGGCCTAGGAAGGTTTTGGAATGTATACCGCCGGATAGGAGAACGAGAGGAAGACGTCGAAGAAGCTGGAGGGATGGAATAGATGAAGCGATGGAAACAAGAAACCTAACCGAGGAACAATCTCTTGATAGGAGAATAAGGAAACTGGGGACGGAGAAGCGGCTCTACTGTCAGTAGTAGAACTGGCGACAGCCGTAGAAATCAGTGTAAAAAAAAAATAAGAAAAGTGTCAGAAAAATTATTGGAATTAAATGCAGCCAAAACCAATATTAGGAAGAGTAATTACAAAGAAATAATCAGGACAATGAAGATTCTAGGAATAAGCGTCGACTTCTGCCTATTTTCTACAACTGGATTGCAGTCAGGTGGATTCAGGTACTCGACACATTTTTTCGTGAATTTGAGCTATCGCGAATTAATTTCAGTTTCTCCTCTTCACTCAAGTAGAAGCAGTAGAACTGTCAATCAACCTGTGAACAGTGTCTGTTACACGAATTTTATTCATTCTATGTAACAGTCAGTTTCATTATTAGATTTTTTTTGTGGGTTGCCTTAAAACAAAAGGTTTACCCAGATGATCTTCCACATGATAGGGAAATACTTAATTTATGGGACGTTTATAGGGAAATACTTAGTAAAGTATTCGGAAAAGTGTGTCGAGTTGAGAATTGTTAGTAGAAGAATTATTAAAATTGCCAATTTTTATTTCAATATTTGTATTCAGACTCTACGTTAGTTTAAAGCAACTTTGTTTTAATTTTTTTTGTAAAAAATAATAATGTATATTATGCTTTAAAGCAATTTCAAACTTTCCCAATTTATTAACAACCTGCACATTTGATCCAAATTTTCTCGAAACGCGTCTGCAAATGGCTTTGAAGAAAGACATGAACCTAAAAAAGAACGTTATTTTTCTGGCTTTCGTTGAGTGTCACGAAGGTGAACTGAAAGCCAGTAAATAATAGGCAAATGTCACATGAGATTTGTTTTGGTAGCGCTAAAAAGAAACCAATAATGTCATAGAGCTCCGCCTAAATATCGACATGTGCGTTGCCATTATTCAATTCTTTTTTAAGTTAAAAACACATTGGTATTTTATTTTCAAATTGTTGAACCTAAACCTACTAGATCTCATTAGATGAGAAATGATATTTTTACTCAGGAATTAATTAATACATATTATTAGTGAATATTAGGAGTAATAGGGGTTTAAATAAAATATTACAATAATTTTCAAGATGAATTAGAATTTATTACCATTTATTTAGCTCAATCAATACTTTCAATTGTTGATGCACAGTGTTCATCACAGAGAAGCTTTTTGCAAACTGAACAACCTTCTTTCGTTTTCCTGCGTTTTTAATCCTTTCCTTGTAGCAATTCCTTAGAGTACTGTCTCGAGGTTGAGTTTGTGTTCTCCAGAAACAGCGAAAGGAGCAAGCTGTTGCCCGATCACGCTCCCAGTCGCAATTTTTACCAATCACAAAACGATCTTAAATACAGGTTTTGCCAGTTCTTCATTCAGTTGATCCAAGAAAAGGCGTCCCTGTTTAGTTTTTTTATTCTTGATCATTTTGTTGTTTGGATAGTAAATTATATATGAAGCAAAAGCGCGCGTACGTTTAAAAACACTCGCCTTTGTCTAGTGTATGGAGTTATCATTTGATGAATTGTATTACTGAAGCGGGGTAGGGAATTTGAAAAGCGATATTTTCTAATGATATTTATTTACTAAAGCAAATTTATGAAATTTATGTTAATCACGAAGTCTACAGCCTTCAAACACTTGCCAAGGAAGCAGAAGACTTGAATTTCACCTTATACCCACCTGGGTGAATTCCAGATAGATTATGTGGCCATTTCACGAAAATCTCAAAAGGAAATACAAAACGTGAAGGTACTAAGAAGCGCCAATCTGGACTCAGACCACTACCTCTCAAAGATCAAAAGAAGACTCCAGCCTAGAAACACTAGGTTACACCGAACCTCCAAAATGGTAAGATTTTAAAATCAACTCAACTGTGACCCACCCAGCGAAGACTTCGACTATAAACAAACCACACCAAACCCGGACTCGCTTCTCCCTTCATTGGAAGAAGTTGGCCAGATTATTCAACTTCTTAAGAATAATAAGGCAGCTGGAGGGGACCCTATCGTTGCTAAACTGTGGAAAGGTGCTGGAAACAATGCCGTGCGCAAGCTAACCGAGATTATCCAGGACACCTGGGAAACAGAGAAATTACCATTAAATTGGAAATCTGCTCTGATTCATCCGCTTCACAAAAAGGGAGATTTTACTGATCTAAACAAGTACCGTGGAATTTCTCTCGTCCCGGTAACATACAAGATTCTCTCGAAGGCGTTACAAACAAGGGCAGAAAATCAGTTGGATAGTCAACTGGGAGAATACCAGGGGGGCTTCAGGAAGACCAGATCCTGTGTTGAACAGATCCTCAATCTTAAAACTGTACTTGCATACTCCAAGATGAGAAACTGCAAGGTAGTCGTCACCTTTGTTGATTTTAGGAAGGCCTACGATTCCATTGATAGAGAAACGCTTAACAAAGTACTCCAGGAACTAGCACTAGACAACAAGACCCGCAGACTCATCCTAGAAACTTTGACCAACACTCATTCCAAGGTTAAATTTAGAGGCGAGATTTCAGAAAGCTTCGAAATAAAAACTGGAGTGAGACAAGGAGATGGACTTTCCCCACTTCTCTTCAACTGTGTCCTTGAAAAGGTTATGAGAGGATGGCGCAAGGAACTGAACAATTTGGGTGCTCAGAGTGGTATCTACCTGGTACGTAAGAGCAATGGACTGGTTGTAGATTGCCTGGCCTTTGGAGATGACATGGCACTGTTTGCTGATTCTCTTGAGATGACAACAATGCAGGTAAACTGCCTCAGAAAACAGGCTGCCAAAGTGGGTCTTCAAGTGTCGCTGGAGAAAACAGAATTCTTCACCAACATCAGAGAAGCAAACAGAGAGATGTTACAAGAACAGGGAAACAACAAGGGGACTGAGAAATTTAAGTATCTCGGCAAATGGATTGAACCCAACTTATCAGAAAGAGCATCATTATCCAAGAGAGTTAGCAAGTTCGAACTAGCCTATCGGCTGACTAAGAACACTTACAATAAGAAATGCCTGTCACGCAACCCGAAATTTAAGCACTACACATCAGTCTGACGACCAGAAGCCCTGTATGCCATGGAGTGTCTTTGCTTGAACCGAAGGGGTCTAATAGAGAAATTAGAAATCAGAGAGAGGAGAATCCTAGGCCCGGTAAAGGAAGATGGGAAATTCCGAAGACGGCATAATTCTGAGCTCTACGAACATATTGAGATGCTCTCTGACTGTGCAAGGAAAAGAAGGGTAGCTTTCTATAGCCACGTTGCAAGATTGCCTCCAAATCGACTAACCAACCGTCTGTTCACCTTCTGGCAAAACAAGAAGCTTCGTACCACTTGGTTGACAGAGACCGAGAAGGATCTTAAAGAACTGGGAATAACAGATCTCAAAAACAGACAGTCTGTGAGACGCACCCTGAAGGAAGTCCGTGGATTTCAGGAAAAACCTCGAAGGAAAGGTACCCCCTGGACAGAAGAGAGAAAGGAGTTGCACCGGCAGAAGATGCGACAATACTGGGCAAAGGTCAAAGCCCAACAGTTGAACAAGCGTGGTCCAAAGTAGGCCTATTCGAAAGAAGAAGAAGAAGAAAGCAAATTTATTCCAAATGATTCTGTTTATAACCAAACTCACGAATTAAGATAAACTTGTGGTGGGCAACCAGTTATCCTGGGTGTGTTACAGCTAGATAAAAGTGCACGTAAGGGTTAAATCTGCTGATTTTGATATTTTGTTACATTCAGTAGTTGATATGCTTTTATAGGATCAATTTTTATCTTTTAATCATAAAATATTTTTAATTCTGTTCTCTAATACATTTGTTTACATACTTATTTATTTATTTTTGTATTAAACAAAATTATATTACATTTCAATTTCCAAAACGCAAAAAAATAAAAGCAATTAGCTTTATATAGCTGTATATTGTGTCCATCTAAATATATTTACAGAAAATGCTAATATCATTAATGATGTATTCCTGATATAAACATCAGCTCGTGCTGTACATACACGGATCCACAATCCCAATACTAAAGTGGTGGAGAGAAAATTCACGTATGTTTAATATAAATTTCCTTATAATTTAATATAAATATAGTAGATTTCATGTTCGTTTAAAGCTTATTTTTTACTAGTAACGGATTGCTTCAAGTTTAAATTTCGGTTGGCGTTATAGATCACCAAATATTATGATAATTACATATCGTTTTTATAACGTCATTTTGTGGCGCAAAAAGGTTTGCGCAACGCTCCAAACCTTTGCAAAAAGTTTCAATTAAAGTTAAATTATATATTCCACCAAACAGGGTTCGGAAAGAGATCCTAAAAGTTTTGAAATCATAATGGGCTATAAATAAAAAATAGTTATAAATTGATAAATTGATAAATAAACAAAGTTTCTTGTTTCTACTTACAGAGAAATTCATAAAAAAATCATGTATTTAAAATGTTTCATATTAAAAAATAATGTCTTCTATTCTAAATCACTGTTTCTCAAACGATTATAAAAAGGCGTATAGTATAGTATAATTGATGTAGGAATCAATAATTCGATGTAAAAGGGGTTGAAGTAACAGTAGTAGATTTTTGCTCAATTAAATGAAATATGAAAATATAATGAATTGATTGAAATATATGGAGACGCAAATCGAAGATTACCAACACGGATTTATAAGGGAAAGATCTACAATCGACGCTGTACTCATAATGAGCCAATTAAATGAAAAGTCCTATGAACATGGTACGGGATTAGAAATAAAATATGGTATATCGACTTTAAACAAGCATTTGGCAGGATAACAGAAATGACAATAAAGAAGCAGAGGTAATCACCGAGTAGGGTGCAACCGAATTGTTTGAAATTAATCTCGCCGTAAGACAAGGTGACGGCTTATCAACGATATTATTCATCTTACTATTAGATGCTGAAATTGGAGAGTGTTGCTTCAAAATAACTTTAATTAATAAAATGATACAAGTTATGGTCTATGCAGAAGATATTACAATACCAGCTAGAGACAGTAGAAGTACGGAAGCATGAAATTTGCGGAAAATACGAGAAAATATATTTCCTTTGGTTCATTATTTATCCAGCGAATGGAAAATTTCCAATTGTGTCAGAAAGTGTTTTACCTTCTGGTTGTGAATATATGAATTTCATTTAGCTTCCGTTCGCGATATATGAGTTGATAGAATTGGTAAAATCGAGCGAATTTTCGCGAAATTTGCTCGTAAGGAGAGAACTGGTAAAGTAATTCATATTTTTAAGGAAGTCTAAGCGCATCCGCAAGAAAATGACCTGCTGAAAACGATGCTGCTATTCGTTTTCTATTAATTTTTATGTATTTATACGTTTTTTTTTTTTGGCGATTTTTTCAGAAAAATGTTAAAGCCTTTTTTCTGTTTATCCGAAGGAAATGCTGATCATGATTTTCCACTTTATTCGGTTCAAATGCTCAAACTACCCAAGATAAGACTTTGGAGATTTTAAAAGCACTGTACCTGAAGACTACCGTAGCTATTATGATAATATTTATCTCATGACTAGTTACTACTCCTACCTATTAGATATGTGAATGTTGAGAGTATGTACTAATTAGTGTGTATCTAATCTAAATACATAGTTTGATTCATTTTGCTGTTAATTTATAAACAAATTAAAGAATATAAATGTGCACTGTGCTCAAGTTATTATATCGACGCCCCCAACGAAAACTATAGTAACTCATAAAAATGTGTTTTTGAGTTACGATGGTCAAGGAATCTGGATGTAAAAATATGGATGTAAAATTTCCTTATAAAAGTATCGTAGCTCAATATCCGTTGTGGGCAACCAATAAAACACATTGAAATATAATAGTAAGTCCAAAGTTAAATTTATTTCCGACGAATAATATCGCAACTCAGATGCTATTGCTTTTATAATCACAGACTCCCCACCACTTCCAAAGAGAAATGTCGTATGTTGAGTTACTATAGTATCAGTAGTTGAAAATCCCGGAGTGTTTTGGTTATTACATAAAGTTACGATTTTGTTGGTGATTAGCATATTGTTAACTGTTGTTAAAAATGATATCAAGCAGAACAAAATATATCTTGCAACTCGTTGATAGTGATAAAAGTGAAAAAATAGAAAGTGAGCATCAAAATGAAGTTGTAGGTAAGTAATTGCACTGTGTCTTGTTGTAGTTTAGTAAAAAAACAATCTTCTAACCTAAAAATGAGAATAAATACTTGTATTACAAGACTGAAATACACTTTCTTGGGATTGAATCTAGATACTTAAGATTGTTTTAATTTCAGATGTGGTAGAAAGCAATACAATAATAATTAGCGATGACAATGACGCCAAAAAAGTGAACAGAAGTGATGGGGATGAACCGAGTTCACTAGTTACCCATACCTCATCAAGTTGTGGAACGGTTGAGCTAAAAACTTTTGACAATCATTGCTATCAATCTCTAGGGATTACTACCCCATTAACTAAACAAATTATTAAAAATATTCAACCTACAGTTGAACATAAAATTGATGGTTCTACAATGGAGTCTTATCCTGGGGAAGCCGAATCTGATTTTGTTAACTCCGATGCAGATCCAAAATATAGGCCTTCTGATGCTGAAGAAACTGATTCCAGTTCTTTAGATACTGATATAGCGCCTTTAAGTCAAACCGCAAATCATCAGCGCTTGGCTCAAAAAGATAATGTGATACGTCATCTACAGCTTCCATAAAAGTTAGAAAGCATAAAAATTCATTTAAAAATAACTCAGGTAGAAAGCTTTCTAGATATGAAAATGAATGGATAGATGTAAAAGCCAAAAAAGACTTGAATAATGGCATTGAACATGAAAATAGGTCAGTCAAAAAATTTTTGTCTAAAAATAATCGACCAGCATGCAAAATACCTTGTAGGCAAAAATGTCAAGAACGCATTACTGAAGATCAATTAAAGTCTATTTTTACCGCATTTTGGGCTTTGGGAGATCATACCAGACGATGGGATTTTATTGCAAGATGTGTGAGGACAGTCGAAAAAAAAACAAGTGACCGTTGGCGCAGGGATTTCAAGAAGAAAAGTTTCAAGGCAGTATTATTTTCTCATGGACAATGAGGAGAAGCTGGTATGTAAAACAATGTTCTTTCAACTACTTTGAAGAAGCTCAAGGATAATGACAATACAACAGTCGCTTTTGATCAAAGAGGAAAACATCAAAACATGCCAAATAAAATTGATGCTAAAGTGCAAGACAGCGTCAGAGAGTACATCAAACTTTTTCCTTTAGTTCCGTCACACTACATTCGGAAAGACTCCAAGCGAATGTATTTAGAGAAAGGTCTAAGTATCCGGAAGATGTTTAGGTTGTATAAAGAATGGGCGGACGACAAACAGATAAAAAGTAAGGCAACTGAACGGCAATATCCAGACATTTTTACCTTAGAATTTAATATTGGTTTTCATAAGCCGAAGAAAGACCAATGCGAAATATGCAATGCATATGAAATGGCTGATGAGCAACTGAAATTAAAATTAAACTATGAAAATCATCAGAAAAACAAGGATGCAGCTCGAGCTCTAAAAAAATCTGATAAAGAATTAGCACTTAATGACAAAACAATTTTAGTAGCTTGTTTTGACCTCCAAAAGGTTCTTATAACTCCAATGTCTGAAGTGAGTGTCTTACAGTGTATTACAAAAGGAAATACGCTACCTACAATTTTACTGTCTATGATGTAGGAAACAATAGTGGTTTTTGCTATACGTGGCATGAACAAATATCTGGAAGAGGTCCAAAGGAAATTGGCAGCTGTGTATTTTATTTTATGAAGTTGCATGCAAATAAAGGAGTGAAAAAGTTCATTTTCTATTCGGATAACTGTGGTGGACAGAATAGAAATTGCTTTCTGTTTTCACTTGTGCACTGCTCTAAAAGTTGACATTACCCACCGATTTTTAGAGAAGGGGCATACACAGAATGAGGGTGATTGCAGGGTGTATGCACGCACTAATAGAGAACGCAAAAAAGCGTCAGACTGCCATCTATACGCCCGACCAATGGGTGACTTTAATCAGGATGGAAAAAACAACAGGGAAACCGTACATCCTAAAGGAGATGAGCCAAGAAAACTTTTTTTGTACTAAAAGCTTAGTTGAAAAACAAAACTGGAAAACTGATAATAATCGGGATAAAGTAAATATCAGTAAAACCAGAGTGATAAATTTCACCTCTGAAACTCTCAATACAGTTACTTTCAGATATTCGTATGGAGGAGAAATGAAGTCTTTGCAATTGAGAAAAGCGATACGAGGTAGACCTCCAATTATTCAAAACATTGAAAACCTGCCTCAGCTTCATACTCAATATTTGCCAATAGAGAAAAAGAAATTAGAAGGCCTACTGGCACTTTGTAAAAGTAATAAAATACCTTCTATGTATCACGTATTTTATAAATTTCTCTCTGCAAAAAGCATTGAAGCAAAAAGTGTGAAGACCAAAAATTCTAGGAATGGATCTAAAAATGCAAAAAAAAATCACTAATTAGCGCGCAAGGTAATGAAATAAGTTCTGATGAGGATCTTCCAGATGAAGATGATGATGAGTATTATGACATGTTTTATTAAATCAACCAACTTAGGACATTATTGTATTATTCCTTAGCAGAAAATATATTTTCTTTCTAATAGTTACTTTTATTTACTAAAGAAAATCCAATGAAAACTATATTAACTCAGATAGGGCCTAAAGTAAAAAAAGCTAGGAGAAAATTTTACTTTTAATAAACAATTATTTACCAAAAATTAGATTAACAACAGTTTTCGATAATATTAAACAATTCCTTGATTTTATATTAACATTCACAGATTCAATGCAGCTTTTCTCGAAACTGTAATTTTTGAGTTGCTATAGTTTTCGCTGGGGGCTTCGATATGTTAAACAAGTATAAAAGGGAAAATAATTTCTGGTCACCTTTGAGAGAATTTATATTTTGTTTTAATTTTAATTTTTTTTTTTTTGTAATTAGTATTTTTGTGAAATTAGTTTGTTGGGTCCTTTTATTTAAAAGAACCCAACAAACTGTTTAATCAATAGTAGAATTAAGTTTTGTGCTAATTAAGCTCGGGAGTAAAAAGTAAAAAGGTAATTGATTCCATTTCAATGTGTTTTAATGTTGCAATTATATACATTACATAAATATGTTTAAGTTGCTTAATATTAGAAGAGGAATGCAGAAATATTTTTGTTATTTTGTTTAAATGAAAAGCTGCTAAGTCCATTACTAAATATAACTTTGATTTGAAAAACCTATAAAGCCAGAAAAGTGTTAATTAGTAATTAAATACTGAAATAAGTAACTCTTTTTTCATTAGTTAAAACTTCATTTCAATATTGAACATAAACACATTGAGATTGTTTTAAAGTTTCTAATTTATTGTAGAAATACAATATATGTTTCACCAACACTGTCGATTCTTCAGGTAATGATATACAAATTCAAATTGTCAAAATATGCAAATAATAATAAATAAATCTAATGATATTTTATGTTTACACCATCGATAATATATATCTACTAACTAGATATAAGGTTTGAGGGATAACAATATTCCATAATGTCGTAATTGTTTTTTGTCGTAAGAAGTTCAAAATAAATACTGACCGAGACGTTGGTAAAATATCAATATTGTTAGTTTTATAAATACCCTTTTCCAAGAATAACATACAATTAAAAATAATAATACATGTAATAATACATATCACAAGCCCACACACATTGATACCACAATACATGCAAGTTCTTTCCACCCAATAGCACACAAATCAATCAATCAACAAATCAATCCATGGTACATAGACTTATCAATACCTCAATGAGTAAAGACAATTTCATTAGCTTTAAACAATGGGTATTCGACAAACTTGGTCATAGAAATTTTAACTAAATTTAAAAAGTCTAGTTTACCCTAAAATAGAATATTATTAATTATATTTAATAATTATAACCCCTTCACGTACATCGGCAAAATTTCAGAAAAATTAGGTACTTTCATTAATAAGTCAACAAACCAAACTATTGCTTTCAAAACAAACAATATATATATATATATATATATATATATATATATATATATATATATATATATATATACAAGATTACAATAAAAACCAGGACAAAACCGACAATGAATTGAACTCGGGGGCTTATAAGTTAAATAATAATAATAAGCATGTGAGGAATGTAATAAAGTCTGCATCGAAGAAACAGTTCGAAACAAGAATCAATGAACATGAAAGAAGCTACAACGCCCAAAAAATTGACAATACTTTCACTAACCATTGTTTAGAATGCAACCATAAATTTAATAAAGAGTTTTACATGATAGAGAAGAAAAGTAAAAACTAAATTTGTTTTAACGTTTAGAACGTTTATAAATAAATATCATGAAATAGGCATTACTTTGAATGATGAATTATACAAAAACAATTCTTCCTTACTTAATCTAAACCTATAATACATGCTACAAGTAATAAGTTTTGTTTGACGTTGTTCATTTATTTTTTAACTATTTGTGTTTTTTACAATGAGAATTTTAATTTGAATATCATTTCCCGAGGGAGCCGGGTAAAACATATGTTGGTAAAACATATGTTGAATCGCTGAAATTGGTGAAACATATGTTACATCTTAAAATCAATTTGTTTTGATCTTTAATATTGAAACTCTGTTTTCATTTTATATTATAAAGAATGAAACAATACACCAAATATATTAAAGGCATTTCAAATTAATTTGTATTTTTTCAAGAAAGTTTTTTGTTTCTCCTGCGAAGTTACTAAATTTGGCGTTATTATTGGCGTAACTTTCAATAAAGATTGCTTTTTGTTTGTCGTTAAAATTCTCTCTCAAACATATTTTATCACTTAAGCTTAGTAGTTAAGCAGTAGTAGTCAGTTTACGGTTAGAATATAAAATAAGATTGTCAAGACAAAAAAGATAGCTTGGAAAGGGTACCCTTAGCCGAAAAACAGCAGAAACATACGCAACATACAAAACAATAAGGAAAGATTTAAAAGAAAAAGTCAAACAACTGAAAATAAGGAATGGGAAGATTTTGGTGAAAAAAGTGAGTATAATAGCAAGAATAACCAAAAACTCTTCTACAAAGTACTGAATAAAGTGCAAACAGTCAAACAGAAAAAAAAAGAAGGCAAAATATAAGAAGAAATTTCGAAAATAATAAAAAGATGGGGTGAAAACTTTAAAGAAATGTTGGAGTTAACAAATGAACAAAAAATGGAAAGTGAAACAGAAACAAGACGTGCAACACAAGCAGAAATGGGAGGGATACAACTACATGAAGCACAGGAAGGAATAAGAACACTCAAAAAATGGAAAAGCTCCAGGCCTGAACAACATTAAAGCCGAAATGCTAAAATATATTTGAGAAAAAGGTACTGAACTATTGAAAGGTATTGCACAACATAATAGAAATGGCCTAGAAAACACAAGAAGTCCCGAATGACTGGAAGAGCTCAGTAATAATACCCATATATAAGAAAGGAGACAGAAGGGAATGTGGAAATTACAGAGGAATATCTCTCCTATGCAGTGCGTGCAAAGTATATGAAAAAAAAAATAGAAGAAAGACTAAGAATAACAACGCAAAGAGAACTACATGAAACCCAAAGCGGTTTTCGGCCCGGCTATAGTGTGCAAGATCACATATTCACAATAAGAAACCTAACAGAAAAAACGTACCTAAAGTATTACAAAGCAATATACCTATGTTTTATAGATCTTGAAAATGCGTTTGACAAAGTTCCCCGACATCACATATGGAAAACATTAGGAAACTACAAAGTAGACGATAATCTGATTGAGGCAATAAAATCAATGTACAAAAATAGTTCAAATATTGTGGGAGTATGAAAAGTATCAGAAAAATTTCGCGGTATATAAGAGAATCAACATTTATTTTACCTATCTTACTCTATGGATGTGAATCATGGGCAACAACAGAAAATATTCAAAAGAAAATACAAGCAGGTGAAATGAAATATCTCAAGAATCAAGAATCACTTCTTTAATTTTCTTGTGTAGATGGAACATGTCATATTTTCGTTGGAACCCTTCTATTTTTTCGCATTATTTTCTATTCCATTCAGCATTCGCTGCTCGAGTTTACGCCTTTGTATTTTCTTCTTTCTTCCATAATCTGTAGGATTTCGGCTGTCATCCATGTTTGTCTAGCCGTTTTTTCATGTTGTCTGTCATTAGATATTCTTATTTTGCTCTTAGTATTATGCCTTTGCAGTCCTGCCACATGTTTTCGGGCTCTTCGCCTCGCACCAAGTTCATTTCTTCATCCATAACCTATCCAATTGCTCCTCTACGTGCTGGGTCATTAAATTTCTCTGTTTTTCTCATTAATTGTTCAATAACTCTTATTAATATGAACTGTCTTGAAATCGCCACATTAAAAAATTAATAGAATTGTCTACTTAGCCCACCAGACATAACAATTTTAAGTATTTTTAAATAATGAACAATAATACGATTCACTCTCTAACATTCATACTGGACTAGCAACTGTCTTGTATATACTTTTGTTACCCATTTTACCAAACAGCCATTTTAACTATAATATTTAATGACTGCTTTATAAATGACAATTAAGTATCTGTAGCATTGCTACAAATTTAGTCACACTGATTATAAATATAAGGACAGACATTTATTACCATATTATTAACAGGTTGATATTCGGGCTACTATTTTATATATTTTGTTTATGTGGAATTGCATAGAAAGGATTTCATGAGATTAAAAGTAGCTCTTGTTTAATTCTTGTTCTAAAGCAATATCTGGATTTACCATTCGTTAAACCATACTACGTTATAGATAATCATATAAACTTAATAAAGCTGGAACACATCATAAATATATTTAACTTTTCCGGAGCTCTATAACATTATGGATACTTTTTAGGACTACCAAAACAAATTTCATGTGAAATTTGGCTGTTATTTACTAGTTCTCAGTCCACCTTCGTGGCACTCAACGAAAACCAGATCATGTCTTTCTATTAACTTAAGTGAATAGCTATCTGCAGACGCGTTTATAGATTTATCTCTCATCAGCTTATCTCATCGTGCAGATTTGCTTTTATGAATAATAATTTGTAAAACACTTACTTAAAACCCAAGTGGATGTCTAGGGGTTAAATGTTTTAGTTTGATATTTCGTCGCAAATTTTACATAAGATTTGTTGTAATGTCATAGAGTTCCGGAAAGGTTGAATATATTTAAATAATCAGGCTGTGTTCCAACTTTATTAAGTTTATATTATCTGGATCTTTTTTTAAGTTCCCAAATGTTTGAATTTATCCTCAACCTCTATATTTTTTCAGTATATGATATCAGATAACTTTATTTCATTCAAGATCTTTATTTATTTGATTTTAAAATCCCATCGTTTTTACGGAAAATATAAATCATATTAACCCTTATGTGCACACCCGGATACCCAGGTGTCCACCTCGTCACATTTCTGCTTATAACTTTTAATTAAAATATCGACATGTGCTTTCAAATACCCATTATTTAAATTTTTGAATCTAAAAACGCATTGGTATTTTATTTTCACATTTTTTGAACCCAAACCCACTAGATCCCACTAGATGAGAAATTATATTTGACTCAGGAATGAATTAATAGATATTATTAGTGAATATTAGAAGTAACAGGGGTTTAAATAAACAATTACAATAATTTTTAAGATGAATTTGACTTAATTTACATTTATTGAGGGCAATCAATACTTTTAATTGTTGATGCATTGTGTACCTACATCGCAGACAGGCTTGCAAAATGAAGAAAATTTTTGCGTTTTCCTGCTTTTTTAATCGTTTTCTCATAGCAATCATGATAAGAAACTGTTTTTTTCTTGCCAGTTTTACCAGTGCCGTCTCGAGGTTGAGTTTGTTCTCCAGAAACAGCGGAAGGAGCAAGCTGTTGCCCTCAGTCGCAATTTTTGTATTATAGTTACGAATTACTTGGCGATTCACAAAACGATCTTTAATACGGATTTTGGCAGTTCTTCACTCAATTGACGCAAGAAAATGCGTCTCTGTTTAGTTTTTTTGTTATTGTTCATCTTGTTGTGCTCATAGTAAATTGTATATGTAGCAAAAGCGCGCCTACGTCTAAAAACATCGATACGTGCGCCTTTGTGTAATGTATCGAGTTACCATTTGATCCATTGTATTACTGTAGCAGGGTAGGGAATTTGCAATAGCTAAGATAGTTTATAATGATATTTATTTACTAAAGCACATTTATTCCAAACGATTCTGTTTATATACAAATTCACGATTGAAGATAAACTTGTGGTATGCATCCTAGGTGCTACCCTAGGTGTGTTACAACGAGATAAAAGTTTTGTGTGCACATGAGGGTTAAATTTGCTGATTTTAGTATCATGTTCCAATCCACAGTTGGAATGTTGGACGTTTGTTAATTTTTATCTTTTAATCATAAGATATTTTTAATTCTGTTAAATGTTTTCTACTAAATTTGTTTACTTATTTATTTATTTATTTTTGTATTGAATTAAATTATATTACCTATCAATTTCCAAAACGAAAAAAAAACAAAAGAAATTAGCTGTATATAGCTTTATATTGTGTTCAACCAAATATATTTACACAACATGTTAATACCATTAATGATGTATTCCTGATACAAACATCAGCGGAAGCTCGTGCAGTAGGTACACGAATCTACAATCCCAACACTAATGCGTTGGAAAGCAAATTCACGTATGCTTAACATAAATTTACTTTTAATTTAATATAAATATACTAGATTACATGTTACTTTAAAGCTTATTTTTTACTAGTAACGGACTGCTTCAAGTTTAAATTTCGTGTGGCATTATAAATCACCAAATATTATAATAATTACATATCGTTTCTATATCCTCGTTTTTGTGGCGCAAAAAGCATTCCGCAAAGTTCCAAACCTTTGCAAAAACTGACAAATAAAGTTAAAACATATATTCTACCAAATAAGGTTCGGGACGGGATCCTAAAAGTTTTGAAATTATAATAGGTTATAAATTGATAAAAAACACAATTTCTTGTTCCCACTTACTGAGAAATCATAGAAAAAATCATTTATTTAAAAAGTTCCATATTTAAAAATAACGTCTTCTATTCTAAAACTCTGTTTCTCAAACGTTATCTCAACGCAGATATGTGAGTCGCGCAGATAATTTGAAGCCGACTAGTAATATATGTTTCAGGTAATATATTCCGAGTAAAACAATTCGCTCCGTACACAACCGCGCTTAGTGCCACCCGTGGCGAAGAAAAACAACTTCGTATCCAATAATAGTGTGTACAAACTACAGACAAAAACAAAAAATAATGAATTTAATAAAACATACAATATTTAACAGTAAAAATTATGGGTTTTGTAATAAATAAATTCTGTAATAAGAGATAATAATTATAAATTAAAGTCATAATGGATAAAATTATTAAAACCGGCTTTGAAAAAATTATCCACTCGATTGATTTTATTAAAAAAAAAATGTCAATGGTGTAAAACTAAGTGAATTTAATGTTTTTGACGTTGAAGAGTTAAGAATTAAAAAATCAAGGAATAAATCTCGAGCGCCTTAAATTTTTGATATTTTATTATTTTATTTGCTATTTTATTAACTCTCTAGCTTGCAATCCTTTTTTTTAAACGTATCCTCTTTCATGTATTTTATTAAATAATTTTTTTTACCGGTTAACTGAAGATTCTGATCTCTACAATGTCCTTGCTGAATTGTAAAATAATGTCGGATTATAACTTAGACTTTCTTGATTTTCGGACATTTTATTGCCAGCAAAATGAAAACCACAAATTCTACTCCGCTTATTCGGAATACAAAAGCGGCTAGCAATATGCTATTTGTATATTTATAACCAGCAGGGAAATCACTTTCAGGCATACCGTAATTTTCCATTTACTTGATTTTCACGAAATATATACATTTACACGAAATACAAGAAAATCGATTTTGCTAAATCTCTCCGTACTTCTCTCTTCGTTCACGATGGCCTGCTAAAATTGAGTAAAATTTTAAGAAATATCGGCGTTCGAGTAGAGAACTTGGAAACTAATAAATTGTCCGCGGATAATCTAAGTGTATCAATAGGAAAATAACCTTCTGAAAATGATGCCGCATCCATTTTTTATTTTTGTTTGTTACCCAAAGGAAATCGAAGTGGTTAAAACGATTTTCAAGTTTATGTCGCCCTAAAGTTAAAAAAAGCAAGATATAGATATCATAATAACCACGGTAGTCTTCAGGTACAGTGCTTTTGAAATCTTCAAAATTCTTCAAACTTCCTACTTAACTTCTTTATAATTTTTATTTTTGTTAGGTGCTGATATCGTAGGACATCAAACGGCAAGGAAATTATAGGCGGTGATTTTCTTTATGGTATTATTTCCACTCATCTAAAAATAACCCATTTACTTGCACATTCTACAGAGTTTACCTCCTTCGGTTTTGCTCAATAAATAACAATACTCACTTTTTATCTTTATTAAAGGAAAGATTGTGTATTTAAAGCTTTGTTCTACAATATAAACTACTAATTTTTAGTTTGGATGCCATCAGATCCGCCTGCAAATCAATTGAATCCAACTTTCTTCGGCTTTGTGAAACATAACTTTCTTCGGCTTTGTCATTTCTTTCTCTGCTCGAGCTATTCTTTCTTACTTCGATGTTCTTAATAATCTTCTTCGTGAGACTTATTTCCAACTTTGTAGAGAGCACATATTTCGCATTGGTCCTTTACGCATATTGCGTGTTTTACACCAATCTTTTGCATAAAAATCGTAAAGAGATCGTTTAGATCGCCATTCTGGCAACAAATATTTCTTTTCTGTACTAGTACACCAGTAGTGGGATTCAATTACTGGCAATGATTTTAAAAATATTGTAAGCTTATGACGATCTAATTCAAGAAGATTGGAAGTAGAATTTGTAATTTTTAGCGAATCAGAATTTTTGTTGTTCCTTTAATAAACTGGTAGGTAATTGTTTATTTTTCCAATTGAGAACTGTCTATCTTCCGGTTCCAAGAGTCTTCAGAAACATAGTTCTGAAAACTCTAATTGGCTTATCTTCTTTTTTCAAATAGTAAAACAAAGATTGTGCTCTTTTCGTTTCCCTATCACAACACATCAAATTAAGTAATTACCAAACTAAATTACCGAACTAAAGACTATATACAAAGTGAAATAAATTATTAAGATTTAAACGCATTCACAAGAAAAGGATCAATTTTAGGGTATATTAATATTTTCAAAAATTCCAAACTATAATAGATTAATTTAAATAAACCATATAACTTGCAATGCCGATTCTCGATCCAAATCGAACTGAACTTCTCTGCTTTGTAACGTAATATATCTGTTTCTATTTCTCCATGGGCAATGAATGAAGAGTAGTAGTTCCTATCGTAAACATGAACTCTTTCGGTATATGTTATTCTTTCCTTTTGGGCTTCTAGCAAACAACTACAGTTGGAACATTTCCTTTAAACACCACTTTGTCGCTTAGTCGTTAAGAATTTATCCACTTTCTGCGGTTGATTTTTTAATGCGGACCATTCAAATGGGATTTATGTTTTTTTAGACTGTTTTTTGAATTGATTATTCAAACTAATTAATAATATCCTCGAACTGCGCTGTACCCAATTGAAACTGATAATGACTTGGAGATAGAGTAACTAACTTCGCTTGTGATACGACATTCACTTTTAATCTCTTCATGAACTCTTGTTATAAGTCATCCAAGAAAGTAAGTGAACTTGTATATGGATCTGATATGGTTATCGTTGTTGATGGTGTTGTTCTTAATGGCATTGCGTTGATATAACTAAATCAATAATAGCAGTACACGTATTTATACCCAAACAAACATTTAACAAGCCAATCAGAATACGCCAAACAAGTTCAAACTCCCAATATGCTTATTAGGACAAACAGAGCAATTTCGATAAATATGTCTCATCCAGACAAGTTAAAACACAAAACTGAGTACGCAGCGTTTCTTATGTATTATTCCACAATTAAGATTTACATGAAATTTCCCATAAGAAAAGCGGATCTAGATTTTACATGTAAATCCCCATAGGGCGGCGGGCCTAGAAGAATCACCTAGAATCATCTTTCCTTACTCGGCTTTTAAAGTGCTACTAGAATTTGTTAAAGCGCTCGTGTGCGCGCCTCAATATAACAGATCGTAGAAGGAATCGTGTTCCATTTTTGCGATTTTCGACCAGCAACCAATCTTATCTATCTTCGATAAAGCACATATTCTCTAACTTCTAAATCCTCTATATACCTCTATAACTTCTCTAACAACGATATTATTCAATTATTTCTATCTAAGTTCTATTCTTACTTAATGCTGTTTAGTTTTTAATGATCTCCTCAATTTTCCCTGCAGCTCAAATACTGTCTTCATTACAATCATAATTTTAGATTAGAGATGTCACGAATATTCGGTATCTATTTGGTATTCTCTAAAGTACTGGAGGGCAGAAGGAATGCCTTCGGGTCTTCTGTCCGATGAAGGGAAAACCCCTATCTACAACCTCCACGTGGTAGAGTATGGTAACATCATGATGATGGCAAATGCAGAGGGGGACCGAACCGTTGCCGGGATAAGCAGCAAACTTATTCTTAGGAAAAAGCTGGGCTCTGTTTGGTCCAGGGGGTTAGAAATAACCCCCGAAGGCGGATGAACCGAACAATACGGTCAACGGCATAGGATGTAGAAGGCAACGGGAAACCACTACATTAAAGATCGTCACAGATATCCCTAGTACAATCAATGGCCATGTTCAAAACAAAATATTGTACCGGAGCATCAAGTCTCCCAATCGGATCTCCGGGGGGGGGGGGGGGGGGGGCTGTTTTGAATATTGCTACAAACAAAAAAACTCTATTGCGAATCCCAAAGACCTCAACCAAAGATAAAAACTATAGAATAGGAACATGGAACCTGCGAAGTATGTTCCAGGCAGGAAAAACGGAAAACGTCATAAAAGAACTAGAACGAATGAAGATCGACATACTCGGATGCAGTGAAACGAGGTGGCCGGGTACTGGAAGATCTGACGTAGATAACTATCACATCTACTACGCAGGCGACGATAAAACACAGCATAAGAACGGCGTTGCAATTATAGTCACGGAGGAGGTACATAAAGCAGTTCTAGGATTTGTACCAATATCAAACAGAGTGGCAATAATGAAACTAAATTCCAGCCCTTGCATAATTAATATAATACAGGTTTATGCACCCACAAGCGAAGGAAGCGACGAGGACATCGAACAACTCTACGAAGATATAAGAACAGCACGAAAACAGACCAAAAGGACGGAAATCACAATACTAATGGGTGACTTCAATGCAAAAGTGGGTAAAGGAGAACAAGAAGATATAGTAGGAAGATATGGTTTGGGAACTAAAAACGAGAGAGGAGACCTGCTGATCCAGTTTTGCAAAGAAATTGAGCACTCAATAATGAATACCTTCTTTAAGTTACCTCCAAGAAGGTTATATATGTGGAAATCGCCGGCCGACCGCGAACAGTGTGTAATTAGAAACCAAATAGACTTTATTACAATAAATAAAAGGTTTAGAAACTCCATCACATCCACTAAAACTTACCCTGGAGCAGACGTATATACCGACCATAACCTACTGCTGTCAACACTTAAAGTACGCTTTAAGAGAACAGAGAAGAAGCCCCAATTGAAGAGACATGACATACAGAGACTGAAAGACCCCAACGTGATGCAACAAGTTAAAGACCAGATTAAAGAAGGTATGAACAAGATCAGAAGCCTTGCCAGCCGCAACATAGAACAACAAGTCGAAGCCATCACCAATGTAATGAAAACTGTTGCAGATAAAAACCTTTACACAAATCATAGAAAATAGAAAAGCAAGTGGATTACAGATGAGATCTTAGGTTTGATGGAAGAACGAAGAAAAACAAAGAGCAAAGACTTAAAGTCATATAAGCAAATCCACAACAACATTTAAAAAAAAGATCAAAGAAGCCAAAGAAAACTGGTGGAAAGAACAATGCTCTGAAATAGAAGAACTAGACAGAAAACATGACGTTTTAAATACACATAAAAAAATAAAGGGTGCAGCTGGAATAAACAAACCACGACAGAATAACATAATTACCGACAAAAACGGGACTGCACTACTAAACGTGAATGACAAAGTAGCAAGATGGCAACAATACATACAGACTCTTTATGCTGACGATAGCCGAACAGTTTCTAACACAAATAGCCCAGCACAAACAGGACCTTCTATAACTCATCAAGAAGTTCTTAAGGCAATTGGAAGACTCAAAAACAACAAGTCCCCGGGCCCAGATGAAGTTCTTGGCGATATATTAAAGCTCATTGAGGAAGAATACCTAGACCTAATCACGGACTTATTTAACAACATATATGAATCGGGAGATATACCCGAGAAATGGCTAGTCTCTACGTTTATACCGATTCCTAAAAAAAACACAGCTAAACAATGCGAAGACTATAGAACTATCTGTCTCACAAGTCACTTCATGAAGGTTTTTCTTAAGATTATATACGAACGAATATATCAAAAACTAGAAGAAGACATTAGCGAGACGCAATTTGGGTTTAGGAGTGGATTGGGGACTAGAGATGCCCTTTTTGGTCTGAGTGTTCTGATTTAGAGAGCAAGAGACGTGAATTGCGATGCTTTCACGTGTTTTATCGATTTCGAAAAGGCATTCGATAGGGTTAACCATGATTTGCTAACAGAAACCATAAAGCAATCAGGAATAGATGACAGAGATGCACGAATAATCAACAATCTGTACAGACAACAAACAGCATGTGTTCGTGTGGAAAATATAATGTCAAAGGAATTTCCAGTAGAACAAGGTGTCAGACAAGGCTGCGTAATATCCACGCTACTGTTTAACCGATACGCAGAAAACCTTTTTAAGAATGCACTCGAAGAAGAACAGATTGGGATAAAGATAAACGGGGAAATAATTAATAACTTAAGGTATGCAGACGACTCTGTACTAATTGCCGACAGTGCCGAAGGACTACAGAGACTGATTGATAAAGTAGTAGAGGCATGCGAACCACTTAATATGCGATTGAATGTGGCAAAGACAAAAATTCTAATCGTCAGCAAAAATGCGTCTAATGCCCAATTCCTGGTAAATGGGGCCCAACTACAGAGAGTACCATCAATATCGTACTTGGGTGTAAACCTCAATGACCAATGGGATCATAGTCGTGAAGTAAAGATCAACATAGAGAAGGCACGTTCTACATTTAATCAAATGAAGAATGTTTTGTGTAACATGCGCTTGAACATCCATCTTCGAACACGCATACTTAGATGCTACGTCTTCTCTAAGCTTTTGTATGGAGTGGAGGCATGGACACTCTCCGAGGCAACTAGTAAGCGACTGGAGGCCTTCGAAGCATGGTGCTACCGTCGAATGCTTCGCGTTTCCTGGACCCACCATGTTAGCAACGAAACCATACTCCTACGCATGCAGAAGGACAGAGAACTGCTCACAACAGTCAAACACAGAAAACTGTCATACTTTGGCCATATCATGAGAAACAGCAACAGATATAGGCTACTTCAACTCATCATGCAGGGAAAAATCGAGGGGAAGGGGTCACAGGGAAGACGACGGATCTCCTGGTTGAAGAATCTGCGACAATGGACCGGAAGAACATCGGTTGACTTGTTCAGATCGGCTGTGGATCGAATCCGATGGGCCATATTGATCGCCAACGTCCACTGAGGATATGGCACAATAAGAAGAAGAAGAAGATTTGGTATTCGGCCTCTTCGGCCTGTTCGGCCACTTTTTTAATATTCGGTATTCGGCCAAATGTTGCTTACTATTCGGCCGAATACCGAATGCACAATCATGAAAAAATCACACATATTATTAAAAAATGTTTTACCAATAAAACATTACAATTTATTAATAGTTAAAATTTATCAGATGTAAGTTGTGGTAAATGACAACAATTTTATCAGCATTTGTTGATATAAACATATTGCGCTTTTCCCTGTAAACTATTATACTTACCCGCATCCATTCGTCGCTTAATTTTTTGTTGCGGTACTTTGGTGGCGCGGGCGAGCTAGTGCCGACGCTCAGAGAATTCCGGCATTTTGTTAACCGAGAAAGTACTTTGTTCGTGGAGCTTGGCGGGCTAGTGACGCATGGTGTTAGGGGAATTCAAAATTTGTATTTTTTAAGTACGGAGGGCTGTTCTAGGCATTATTCCTTTGATTGTTATGACAATTTTACATTCGATCATTTATGTGTTTGATTTCTCGTAGTTTTTGTTTTATTGTGCCTCCAAATAGAAGCAAAGTAAAGTTAATTGTGAAAAATATCTGAGTAGGAGCAAAAATCCAAAGAGAAAAATGGAGTCTGAAGAAAAAAAAAAGTTACCTGAAATTAGTCAGCACTTTAAGAACGATGACTTTATTGATGAAAAAACAATTGAACAGTGCTCCGAAAGCAAGGAATTAGACGTAACTAAATGTATCAGCATGGCCGATGCAGCACTCGACACCAGTATATATCCAGATCCAGAACAACCACAACATGGTACTTACAAAAATCAATGTGAAGAATATTTTAGTGTGACAGCATCTTCACCACATATTACTAATAAGGGTAATTTTAAAGAACTAAATTATCAAGTGAAACGGTTCCTGATCGAAAACAGACATTATAAACCCAAGGGTCATTCATAAAAGACAGTGACAATAGATCTTTCCTAGTAAAACCTTACTATATTGTTTCCAAGTCTAGCGTCAAATTTGAACGTACTTCAAATCTCACTCCTTAATACTGAATACATCAGAAGGCGTATTGCGTACCATGTTAATCCAAACTGCTTTTATGGAAGGCTATGATGACTGAAACATATTTTAGATGCCTTAGAAAGACACAATACTTACAATACCACAATTCACCTGGATTCTTGTCTTAAACAAATGGCGGCTACATGGAACACTAGAGGAGGACCAAAAGTAGGCGTCCACATTTTCGAATCGTAAGAATCTGACGCGTCGCATCAAACGGATCGTAGTATTCTTTCTACAGGAAGTCATACAAGTGCGTCCTCTGATCGGTATCGTACGAATCGCACGAATCTACCCGCCAGCAATGCCGATGCCGATGCTCCGAGTCCAAAAATACAAAATGAGCTCATTTCTGTCGTGGTTCTAAAAGTAGAAAAGCACTCATAAATGGAATAAATGTAATAAATAAACCACACCTTTTTACTCTATCGTGTTCGATATGACTCAAAATATTTCAAAAACAGATCATATGTGTGAACCTTACCATTATTGTATGATGCAGAAGGACGAAAACGGAATCCCCAAAGCGCTCGTCATTAAAGAGTCATTTTTAGGACTCCATGAAATTAAGGACCAAACTGCCTTAGCAATGTCTAATCAAATTACTAAACCCATAAATGACAAAAATATACCTCTAAATAAATGTCGAGGACACGGATATGATAGTGCTAACACAATAAATGGCACTTATGGTGATTATTTGTGTTGTATTTGTGTTCACTGTGCTCATAACTTTATGTAAGTGCTTCATAAATTAAGTACTTACAATTAATGATACAGAAAGAGAGATAATTGATATACAACATTTTTTTTAAACAGTTCTATAAATTTGTAATTTTTTTGGGCATACTATCAAAAGGTACAACATCTTATCAAGTTTTATATCTGATAAATAATGGAGTTTTCATCTTCGATAACATTAAAAACATTAAACCCTAGTAGATGGACATGACTTTATGATGGACAACTTTTACTAGGGCCCCATTCATGAAGTTGCTACGGGCCTCAGATGGTATAGTTACGCCACTGTAATTATTAAAAAATGTCTTACAAATTTTACAAGAAAACACGCCCCGGCATCGAAAACTCCGTACAAAATGGTGGCTAAAATGGATTCAACCGCGAAATTTTGTAGCTATGTGTTTAACCGTTTTACTCATCACGCGTTTTTATCAATTTAAAGTCAATATTTACAGCTGTTTTTCTTTATAGAGTTTTTTCCTTTTCCTTTTTTCCCTTTTCGAATGATAGTTAAAACGCAATTGTGAAATAGTGAAAACGTAAAAAGGATTTGCAGGTTTACAGTCAAAGCCGTAAAAATATTTGGAACCAATAAATAATTAATTATTATGTAATTCGAAGACCCATTATAAAATATATTTAATATAAAACGTGTTCGCTTGCTGTTTGAGGAAGGGAATTTCTGTGGAAATTTTGTTAGTTTGCCCGATTAAATATCGTATTTCTTATATAGCAAAAAGCATTTATTCAAAATTTACGCAATGCGGCAGAATTGCAAATGAATGCTGAAATGTACTAATGTTCTCATTTGAAATTTACCTCTCTGCATGTAAATAGGTTGAGAAAAAGACGTGATGAGGGTCGTAATTCCGAATTCAATTTATATCTGATAACGGTTTAAACTCTAGATATATTTCATAATAAATTAAATTCGAGCGGTTTTCCCTTAAATGCACGTCGGTGTCAGAACGTTGATTAGTAATTCAGACTTCTCAAGCTTCGCAGACGGTCCACTGATCATTAACTATTTAACGCAACTTACATAAGTTTCCATTATTTCAAGTTTCACCGGATATTTCTTATTGCGATTTATATCCCATCCGGCTTTAGGAATTGCATTATTGAGAGCCCCAAGGAAAACCCCAGAGGGTATAAAGTTGAGTAAATAGCATTCTACTAAGAAAAACGTATTTGATCCACATTTTCAAGAATATTTAATTTTAAAATTTTAGCTGTTGCTGTTTAGCTTTTATTTATGAGAATTAATACATAAAGTGATATCATCGGCTACCGGTAGCAGTAATTCGTAACGTTTCCATTCATAAAGAGAAAATAATTTGTCGACCAAAAAGTATCTACGTTTCAATTTCAAATTAAATTTGAACCGAAACATACTCAAGTATGAAGGGAGACCTCGTGGCACACAAGTCTTATTCTAACAAAGTAACTTTGTAATTTCCCTCCAATAAAGTTAGGGGATTGTAACCGTGAAGTCCTGGATTTGTCTTGAAATATTTATTGCGATGGCTACAACCATCTGTGTAATATTCGTTAAACTAAAGATACTGCTCGAACTGCACTTTTCTCAGTGATCCAATCTATGATTAATATAGACTTAAGAACGTTTAACTAATTTAAAATAAACTCACGTAGATAAAAGAAAGTGTAACACTTTCTGTCTTCCTTTAGATTACCAATTTTAGAAAAAAAAATCGAAATTTTCCGGAAACATAACGAAAATGAGTTATTTTTAAAATTCAAATGTCGTAGATGCGAAACTCGACAAAAGCAAACAAAGAAAAAGAGAAGTTTTTAAATTTAAAAACAAAAAGTTAGCAAATCAAATAATGGTAGAAAATGGTAATGATAGGAAAATTTGAATTCACTCAATAAAATTTCAGTTTAAAACAATATGATCTTAGAATCAGATGGCTGGTGAATGTTCGTTTGAATTTAGCACGACCAATTTAACCGGCGGTTGTACAACAAATACCATTTCTAGAGAGGGTTGCAATTAAGCTCGAGATATTAATTAACGGTCAAAGGGATTAAACTACTCCAGGATTAGCTACATCTCTCCATAGATTCTCATTAATAGTTCATATTGATAGCTAATATCATTGACTATTTTTAAAATAAGTATATTTTACCCTAAATACGTTGAGAACCAAGAACTTTCTGTGTTATTAATTTGAAAATTTTTAGGGTTTTATAACAAAACTAAAATAAAAACACGAATTTATGTAGTTAAGAATTTTTTTTTATTTGTTGTTTTTTTGTGAGTATGTGGTTGCACTGAAGCAACACTGTGGAAATTAAAACTATTTTTATCCCCTATGAAACTTTTTAAAACAATTTTGTTTGTCCGTGAGGCATAATCCCACATGACAAGAACTGCAATGCCATCTTGTTCTGCGAGGCTTAGCATTTGTGCCACAATTAGCACAACGCGTTTTTGTGCCATGTTCCGGAATATGTGCAGCCTTATCAGTTCTTTTCTCTAAAGGAACCTGGACTTTGAATCTACTGGCAGGATTTGGAATACTAGCCCTTTTCCTTTTCTCTGGAATACCAGTTTGGGCTCCTATTAAAACAGAAGCCACGGCCAATTTGAAATCTTTCAGTGATATTGTCGCTGTCCCAAGCGATCGTGCTTTGAAAAGAATAAAATAATTTTTAGACTTTTTTAGACTCTGCCAATTTCGTTACATGCTTTTAGCATATCTGATTTATCCACATACCCCATGTGCCGATTATAATCCTTTACGAATTTTAAACATTTTACTGCTTCCTTACTTCCATCTTTTTGAGTTCTTCTTCATCGGTTGAACTGTGAAAATTAATTAAAAACAAAATAGGCTTCTTATCCATCCATTTCATTGCTAAGACACCATCTTGACTTATCCTTCAATCAAAATCTCCTCCTTTCATATTCTTGTCATTTTCGAAATCAGTTGGAACGTCTCTCTTCCTTTGTAATTGAATGGAATTAAAATAATTATCAAAATACACTTGCTAATATTTCCCTGCTAAATCAATTGTTAACTGCTTTATAACCCTTGCTCCTAAATTTCTTTAGGTGATATTTTCAATTTTTCCTGTGCATATTTGGAATTGAGAAACATATCCTGTTTCATCCGCTTTTACCCAAACCTTGTAGCCTCTTTTAATGGGCTTCATGGCATATATTGTCTGAAACTACTTCTGCCCTTAAAGTTGATCATCGATTCATCTACGGAGATATATTTCGAGGGATGATAATATATTTTGTATGTATTTGATAAGTCTTCTAACATTGACCGTACAACTTATCGTAATTGATCGCTCCTCTTTTTGGCTCTAGTGTATTATTTTTTAAATGTGCATGTGTTAGAAGCTATCCAAATCGGTTGCGAGACATAAACGAAGGTATAAAATTGTTTCTCAATTCTAATTTTGATGACTAATGGCCTCTGTAACTATGAAATTTTTTGATGCTCATAAGCAAATTGATTGCCAATTAATGTTTAATTTCTTCGACAGTCGTTGAACTTTTATGGTTTTCCCCATTTGAAATGGTAATTCATCTTCACTGTCCCAGTTACTCTCTACATTTACACCTACCACTGATTCTATAGCTATTTCTTCAACTTCGTTCATATAATACTCAGTTTCGCTTTCACTTTCAGAAGTATCTGATCGACCTGAAGGAATATCTTCAATTAGCATTCCGTTTTTTTTGCCAGTTTGGCGCTTGTCATTTGACGCAAATTTTCGAGCTAATGTTGGTTTAATGGTTGGTTTAAAAGTTGGTTCTTCATCGAAAATTCACAATTTTTCCAATTGCTAAGTTGGTACACCAATGACGAGCGGTACTTTCAGCTATGACTCCCTATCCATTCTTCTTCTTCTTCGTCTTTTCCCGTTCATGCGGGGTCCATGTTTCTGACACGTCGTTGCATTTTCCTCGGCCCCAAATGGTGTTTTCTGTTAACTGCTTCTCACGGAGATCAACCTGCACGCAGTCCATCCATCTTCTTCTAGGCCTGCCTCTTTCCCTTTTGCCTTCCACCTCCAGATCAAGCACTCTCCTTCCTACATAACTCTCATCCCTGCGCTTAATGTGGCCATGCCAGAGCAAGCGTCTTTCTTGTACCTTTTTTGATATTTCAGTCACTTTTACGCTGCCTCGTATGAAGGTGTTTTTGATGCGATCGTTTCTTGTAACACCACACATCCATCTTAGCATCTTCATTTGAGCTACTTCCAGTCGCTTGCACTGTGACTGTGACACTGTGCCAAATATTTCTGCTCCGTATAGCATTGCAGGTCTCACTGCACATTTATAGGCTTTACTCTTTACTTGGATATTCAGTCTCCTGCCACAGAGAATACCAGATAACCTTTTCCACTTTAACAAGGCAGATACAGTGGATCCCAAATACTTGAGACTGTCTCTTGCCTGTAGCTGGCTACCATCCATCTCAGTAGTTTCATTTCCAGTTCTTCCAAGGCACATGTATTCGGTCTTATTTTTACTGATTTTAAGGCCTCTGTCCTCTATGGCTCTTCTCCAGCATTCCAGTTTATATTCAAGCTCTTCCATGTTTTTGCTGCATAAAACAATATCATCTGCAAATAGCATACACCAAGGAGCTGGTTCTCTTAAACTTTCAGAGAATACATCCATTATAAAATCAAAAATATAGGGGCTTAGTGCAGATCCTTGTTAAAGACCTACTTGAACCGGTATAGTATCTGATAATCCTACACGGCTTCTAATTCATGTCCTTGTTCCAAGGTACATATCCGTAACAATGCGCACTTACCATTTCATGACTCCCTTGTATCTCATGCATCTCCACACCTCCTGACGGAGCACTCGATCATAAGCATTCTCTAGATATATGAACTAGATATATGTAGTTCTTTTCTCTTCTCCCTGTGGTTTTCCATGACCTGCCTGAGTGTAAAAATAGCATCTGTTGTTCCCTTTTCCGGCATACATCCAAACTGTTCATCTCCTTTTGTCGTCTCCACCCGAAGCCTACTTTCAATAACTTTCTACCAGATCTTCATTCTATGCGACATAATACTGAATGGCGGGGTACTCTCCCGCCATTCCTTGGGCATTACTTCTTCTTGAAGTACCTGTTGGAATAGATTCCACAACATATTTATGCCCTCTACACCCAGACATTTCCAAGCTTCCACTGGAATTTCATCGGCGCTGGTTACTTTTCCCCATTTCATTTTCCTAATAGCAGTTTCAACCTCTTCCCTGCATATGCCAGTTGTTACGATGTGATTTGGGATACCATCCTCAAACACAAGCCGGACATTTTCTTTATTTAGCAACTTTTCAAAATATTCCTCATATCTCTTCGTAATATGCTCTTCATCTTGAATTACAATACCTTGTTCACTTTTCATCTGTCTGATGTGTGTGAGATCTTTTGAAGCCCAGTATAGTGCCTTAGCGATTGTGAAAAGCTTGGCCTCCCCTTCTGGAGTCTCTAGTTCTTCATAGACTTTTTTCATACAGCTGCCTTTACTTTCCCTACAGCTCTTTTCACAACTTTATTTACATTTCTGTAGTGTTCTCTATCTTCGTCATTTCCAGACTCATCCCATTTCTTGTTTGCTTGTCGTTTTGCCTTGATGGCTTCCTGAACCACATCATTCCACCACCATGTTTCTTTATCCAGTGGAGCACCTTTCCAAGACGTCTTCCACAAAACTTCCACACCTGCTTTCCTGATTGCTTCTGCATTTACTGTCCACCATCTCTCCATCTCTGAACTCCTTCCACTGGCCGTGTTCCTTGCAGCATCTTTTCCTTGAATTCGCTTCTCATATGACTTCCTATCCATATGCAGCATAAATATCCCGAGCAGCTTTTGTGGATGATTAAAAACAAAAAAAAGTTGTCTAAATTGCTCGTATTTCTGAATTTGATATTCCGTTTTAACGATCAGAAAATTAACATAAATTATCTCAAAAAAACAAAACATAAATTCCATAGAACAAAACTTTCTCTTTCGAATGATAAAATATTATGCAAAAACATGTAATGGCATGCGAAGTGTTAAAATGGAAAAAACGGCATGAATTTAGTTGCCAAACTAATACATTCAGATATCGCATGTCGACTTATCATAACTAGCAAAAAGTTTCTAAGTGAGTGCAAGATTTGTATTATTGTTGCTCGAATCCAAAACCTTCATGTAACTCATTAGATAAATTGATGATAAGCACAATCTATTGATTAATAAAAACAGTTAACATTTTCTAATAGTAAATTACGTAACGAGAGTTGTAAGAAGCATATTACAGTTACGCGGAACAATTACGCACGACCCGCGTAGCGGGGAGGCCTTAATTCCGCGAGTACGTAATTGCCTTACAACTCGAGTTATGGACTATATTTTATCTACGACCACATTAATTTGTTTCTGTTTAATAAGAAAAATATGTTTGATGTAACAAATTTATTTTTTATTTGGTAATGTTTATTTAACATTATTTAACATTATAATAAACAGATTTATTTTCATGTAATTTTCATGTAAGAAATTAAAAGAAATACATTTTTAATGGTTACATGCCAAGAGTGGTCATAGATATACGCAACCTAATTTACGCAATGAAAATTTTTGTTAGTTTGAATTTTGGCACGGTTGGCGCTGAACGTATGAGCACGTAGTAGCAGCCCTCAACCAATCAACGAATCGTAAACCAAACGCACGTTTGTGTTATTAGATCATAACTTATCATTAATCGGGGACTTTTACGTACGTGTGTGTTATGATGCATTTACATAATGCATGAACTGTACAATAATCGGCATTTACAAAAATTGTCGTAGATAAATATGTTTAGATATCACAATATTTCATCATTTCTAAGAATTAAGACAATAATCACACGTTTATGGAAAATGTTCGTCCGAATTAGGTCTTCATTTCTATAATAGTTGTCTCACTGGGGGCCTATACATTGAATGTGAAGAAATCTTAGCTCATCCAAGAATAACGTACTGCAGTTTCATCTGAAAATTTGCCATAGTCATAACAAGGCAGATACTAACAAAATTCTTCTTAGCCTCTTAGCTTGATACCGAGTCTCGTGGATGATTTTACCAGTCTGCATGTTTAAGGTGAAACACGTCATCTGAGATATTCCTAAATTTGGAATAAGGATAAAGCATAAAAAATATCAAAATACTTAGAAAAGGTCCCCGCGCATAATATATTTCTGGACAATTTTGACAATAGAGACGTCTACTGTATTAAAAAGATGGTTTTTCAAAGCATTATGCACACTCCATGCACTCGATTTATATAGAACTTTACTTTGGCGGTGGTGCATAGACTCCGCCGTTTACTTTTTAAGGGTAGTAAACTTGTCGATAAATCATTTTAATTTGTCACCCGACAATGAATTTAAAACCTCTGAAATTTAATTATAAGACATCAAATTTTAAATAAGACGTTTCCAGCGATTGTAGTTTTTTATACGTTTTGCGACGAGGGAATTATATTAAAATTGAGGCGATGCTGTTTAATTAAAATTATTTCATAGAGTACTCATCTCAATATGAACATTTAAATTCCCCAATGGAGGATTAAAAGCCTGTTTAGATAGTTAGTTAAATATCTTTTCAGATTCGAAAGGATTGGTTTTTTTTTGAGAAAACGTTCGCGTTTCGAAAGTTTAAATTGGTATTAACAGCTTTAAAGTAGTAACCTAGTTTAAAAGTCTGCTGTTGATGAGCCATTGTGTATCATGACGCGATAAAAGGCACAGTTTTAATTACGAATTAATCACAAAGAATGCATATTTATTATAAATGTGTCGCGACAATTCTCGCATAATTTACTTCGCATATAATTAATGAACTATGAAAAACTTTATACTGACTACAAAATATTAACGCCTAACTACTTTGTACTGTATGCTATTACTAATTTCTTAAGACTAGATCATAAATTTTAGACATCCAAGACAAGATAGACAAAACTATATAGACAAGACTAGACAGACAGGACTGAACAGATAAGACTTCACAGACAGGACTTGATAAATAAAAGTAGACAAGCAAGGCTTCGTATTCTACAGAGTTAGAGCGTTAACTAACAAATCTGGAGGTCTCGGGTTCTAATCCGGTGAGCGAGTGTCGGCCGCAATTAATTGTGAAATAGAAATACAGTTTTATCACTTAATATTAACTAAAACGTTTCTAATTAACATAATTACAAAAAAAAAATTAAAAGAACCCAATAGTTACAAATTCTGTGGAGTGAAACTTGCTTATCCAGCATGTCCACACTCGTCCCATAAGTACATAATCTTGTATTACTTTTGAAATGGAAATTTAATTTTTTTATTTACGAGAGTAGCGTTTTGAATGTCCCAGTGGTTCTATACTATTGTAGTTAGTCGCAACCAGTAGCACGGTTTACTATCATGCCATTTTATTACAAGAATTTCGTTTTACTGGTCAAATCTAAAATCACAATAGCCTCGATCGGTGTCTTATATCATCTAATTGCTACAAATTAATGGACAGTTTTATGTTCTATTTTCTCGGATGGTTCCGTATGCGTTTAATTTCATTTTTGTCAGATGGCTCATTATATAATGGCTAGTAAATGAATGATCATAAAATAGTTTGTGGTTTTCATAATGATCATCAGGTATTGCAGAAATTAGGTTTGTAATAACTCGAACTCGGCCCATCAGATTTATCACTTTTGCCACAATATGTATCAAAATTATATAAATAACCACTGTGTAGTTCATAAGTATCAAAGTTTGCATCCAAATTTGATTGGTTGTCTTCCTTGCATAAACATTTTTGCAGAATGTCTTCCATAATATCGGACCATTATCTCATCTATTGATAAATGGGCATGGATCACCCCGAATTTTAAAAAGTTTTGTTTTAACATATTAAAATATGGTCGTACTTTGAACATTTTTTTTATCAATACGTGTATTATCAGCTAGATGGAGATATTTTTTATTTCCTTGAATATTCTTCTTGGCATCGAATTATGTACTAAAGATACACCGCGTCTGGAATTTGTTCCAAATACATATTCTCTTAAGGAAGTCTATGTTAACCGCTAAACAATAAAGTGCAAGCAAAGCTTCTCACTTCATCGGCAATAAGAGTATAATTTAGATTATTTTATTGCTGTGCATACAATAACGCAATAATGCTAATGCTTTGTACTACATGATCAATAATATCTTCAGAGAAAACCTCTTGAAATATTTCAACCGCTGATTTACCGTATAACAGAGAAGTAACATTTCCAAAGTTACCTTTGGAAATACTGTTCACATTACTATATTGTGTTGGATTCTGTCCACTCCGGTGGTCTTGCAACTGTTTCAGAAATTAATTATTCGAATTTATTGTCCACTTCTATCAAACTGGGATTGCTTTCTGATATACATTCACTTTGCAAAGGATAATTTGTGACTTAACACAATTTACGTTTTTCTGAAACCAGTGTTTCATCATCGCTGCTCAGTTCTGGTTCATCATGTGCAACTAGAGGCACAAATAATTCTAGGGTACCTGCTTCATCTTGCACTTCTTCCTCGTCAAGGTTATTTTCTTCAAAAATTTCTGTATCAGTAAGCTCTTCAGGATCTGGAGGAATAATAACAACTTCAATATCGTTATCATCACTAACATCTTTCAGGATCTTCTAAAATTTCTTGTAACTGCTTTGTTGTTAGATACTTTTTTGAGCTCATGACTTTGTATTTTTACAAAGCTAAAGCAGAAACAATTTTTAGGGCTTGAATTGTTTATTGATGATGTTTTCAGCTAATGTCGTAAAAATGGTACACAAAAATTAAGAACAAATTTTCAATTTATAAAATAGGTACTGGCTTACCTTATTAGTGAATTCACAAAATACACTCGGGAGAGAGAATATATTTATAGTATACTTTATACATTATAAAAAGGGCTATAGCCCAACAGAAGGTCCTTCTGCCCCATTATATAATCTTTCTGGAGATCTGGTTTAACATTTGACAAAATAGAAAAAATATACACACATCAATTGCATGAATCACACGTTCTTAAAAACGTTAATTTTGAAGAGCTACATAACTTCACAATCTTAAAGTTTGCGCCATATGACAACGAATATCGTATTATATATAACATAACACAAGCGTGGTCTATTCTTCTTTGCTAAGTCCTGCGACAACTTCATTATCCTCTGGCAGAAATTCTTGTTTATTTGTACTGATACAATATCCGGATTTCTTGAAACAGTTTTTGACAGTAACATCACTTAGTGTGAACCATGCATTCCTTGCAAATTTCATGGCTAGAAGATCGTTAATATCCGAGCTATGATTTGTTTCGAGGCACGTAAGAGTATGTTGAACAACTTCTCAGCGGAAAAAGCGTTTAATTGTGTGTATGATACATTGCTCTAATGTTTGAAGTTTACAGGTGGTATTTGCAGGTAAGAACGTGAATTTAACTTTTTTAAATGTTGGTAAGTCCGTATGGACAGCACAGTTGTCAACAAAAAGCAGGACTATTTTACGTTTCAACTTTCTCATCCAAGCTGTTGTATTATTCGCTTAATCAATAGGTAGAGTCTGGACATATTTAAAACATCTTGATCGGTTTGATTTCCCGAACTTGAAAAGAAAGAGCTTATCCGCTCCGCTCATTTTTACGCATTGACCTTTTTCGCCTTTAAATGTATTCATCCGCATTGTAAATATCGTCTGGATGATAATCCTTTAAGAAACACGCTTCGGTTCATAGATTTACTTTCTCCGGCTACTTTTTAAAATGTGTATCATTACTCCTCTTCAAATCCTCCAGCCAGCTATTACTACTCGAAGAGTTCTGAATTCCCAATTTCGAAGCTAAATCTATACATTTTTGTTTAAACAAGGCTAATTTGTGACTTAACACAATTTACGTTTTTCTGAAACCAGTGTTTCATCATCGCTGCTCAGTTCTGGTTCATCATGTGCAACTAGAGGCACAAATAATTCTAGGGTACCTGCTTCATCTTGCACTTCTTCCTCGTCAAGGTTATTTTCTTCAAAAATTTCTGTATCAGTAAGCTCTTCAGGATCTGGAGGAATAATAACAACTTCAATATCGTTATCATCACTAACATCTTTCAGGATCTTCTAAAATTTCTTGTAACTGCTTTGTTGTTAGATACTTTTTTGAGCTCATGACTTTGTATTTTTACAAAGCTAAAGCAGAAACAATTTTTAGGGCTTGAATTGTTTATTGATGATGTTTTCAGCTAATGTCGTAAAAATGGTACACAAAAATTAAGAACAAATTTTCAATTTATAAAATAGGTACTGGCTTACCTTATTAGTGAATTCACAAAATACACTCGGGAGAGAGAATATATTTATAGTATACTTTATACATTATAAAAAGGGCTATAGCCCAACAGAAGGTCCTTCTGCCCCATTATATAATCTTTCTGGAGATCTGGTTTAACATTTGACAAAATAGAAAAAATATACACACATCAATTGCATGAATCACACGTTCTTAAAAACGTTAATTTTGAAGAGCTACATAACTTCACAATCTTAAAGTTTGCGCCATATGACAACGAATATCGTATTATATATAACATAACACAAGCGTGGTCTATTCTTCTTTGCTAAGTCCTGCGACAACTTCATTATCCTCTGGCAGAAATTCTTGTTTATTTGTACTGATACAATATCCGGATTTCTTGAAACAGTTTTTGACAGTAACATCACTTAGTGTGAACCATGCATTCCTTGCAAATTTCATGGCTAGAAGATCGTTAATATCCGAGCTATGATTTGTTTCGAGGCACGTAAGAGTATGTTGAACAACTTCTCAGCGGAAAAAGCGTTTAATTGTGTGTATGATACATTGCTCTAATGTTTGAAGTTTACAGGTGGTATTTGCAGGTAAGAACGTGAATTTAACTTTTTTAAATGTTGGTAAGTCCGTATGGACAGCACAGTTGTCAACAAAAAGCAGGACTATTTTACGTTTCAACTTTCTCATCCAAGCTGTTGTATTATTCGCTTAATCAATAGGTAGAGTCTGGACATATTTAAAACATCTTGATCGGTTTGATTTCCCGAACTTGAAAAGAAAGAGCTTATCCGCTCCGCTCATTTTTACGCATTGACCTTTTTCGCCTTTAAATGTATTCATCCGCATTGTAAATATCGTCTGGATGATAATCCTTTAAGAAACACGCTTCGGTTCATAGATTTACTTTCTCCGGCTACTTTTTAAAATGTGTATCATTACTCCTCTTCAAATCCTCCAGCCAGCTATTACTACTCGAAGAGTTCTGAATTCCCAATTTCGAAGCTAAATCTATACATTTTTGTTTAAACAAGGCTCCTTTCATGGGAATGATCTTGTCGAGAGTTTGTTTCATCCATTCTAAAAGGCAGTTTTCAATATCGCGAAACTCGTAAAATCGGCTCCTCTTAAAATTTACATATCCATCAGAGCACTGAGACTTGATAGAATCTTTTGGCTTAATAATTTTATAATAGGGGAATTCTGGTAGACCAAACTCGCTCTGAATTTTATTACGCGATTTCCCACACTCAAACGCATTCACGATTTTGAGACTTTTTTGTCACTTTTGATCACTTAGAAACACCTGGAGTTGTCTTTTAAACATGACGTAGTTATTTAAAAAGATTGCATTCTGAAATACGTCTTCACCCTTGAGGGTTTTGTCGCAGACTAACTTATTAGTTTAAAACTATATAATAAGTGAGGTCTAACAACCTCTTCTTATTTTACTTAAAATACAGATGTTTTAAGTCATAAATAATCGACCCTCTCTTATAGAGGCTTTTATTTTTCACTCGTAGAGGTTTTTGAGCCTAAAACGCTTAACTCGGGTTTTCTCGGTTATCCAGTTCTCAGATTAGGCATTGAGACTATACCTGAGAGAGTTCTCAGAGACTATACGGTATTTAACAAAATTGTTTTGCTAATTTCAATTCACAAACAAACTACATTTCTCATAAAACAAAGTGAAGATCCTATTAATTTATCATCCATAAATTTCTTCATCATCCAAAACAGCTTAATATTATATATATATATATATATATATATATATATATATATATATATATATATATATATATTATATGAAGATAATTTGTTGATATTGCATCTCAATGTAAGAGATCTAAATGCTAACTTTGAAAACTAGGAATTATTTATTGGAAATTTACATGTTAAGTCTTATGTAATCATATTACTGAGACTTCAAGGATACCTTTCTTCTGCTTTTTACGCTAAAAGATTCCTACGGTTACTATAATCACAGCAACATAAATAAATCAGATGGAGTCATGTACTTTAAAAAATCTTTACCGTCTAGCACGTTATTTCAAGGATCTGTTAATTTTAAGATTGTTTTACGATAGTTAAGTTAAAAGATAATAATTTTATTAAAATTTCGAGAATGTATCGTTGCCATGATGTTAATATAAAATTCTTCGTTAACTTATTCGCTGAATATATCAGTTCTAAAGGTCATAGAGAGAATCACGCTTTTGTAGGTGCCTTTAACAATGACTTAATGAACACAGATCAAATAGCTTATGATTTCTCATATAATTTGCTTGACTTTGGATATATTCTTTACTTTATGATATTACTAGACCTAATGATTTTTTTGGAACATGCATTAATAATTTTTTTTCAAATCTAACTTGAATAATATAAAAACGTTCACGAATACTAACATCTTTACGTATCACTCTCCTATACATGGTGTTAGGTAAACATGCGTCAAACATACCTTATTCTCAGCATATTTTGTCTTTTGATGATTTCTGAAAAACCTTTTGTTTCGAAGATACAGGGTGAACAAGATTTGCTACATAAACAATATTTTATTATCAAAAAATACATGTAAAATTGCAAAATACACAATAAATATTTGAAATGACTTCTTCCAGCCTGGATACAAGCATTCAATCTTCTTGTCATTAAGTGCCGAACGCTTTCAAACATACCAGGATTGTTTCTAAATGAGTTAAACCCAGCAATTAGAGCAGGCCATGTGTCTGGCTCACCTCGACCAATCCAGCGATCTCAGTGTGTTGCTGTTACAAAATCACGAGCAACCAAACTGAAATGTGGTGGTGTACCATCGTGCATAAGCCACATTGCAATTCTTGTCGCCAATCTGCGAGAATATCATCCTACAGGAAATTCTGGCAGTGTTTTTCCAAAAAGTTACGATACATCTCGTTGGTAAGTCTTGCTGGTAGAAATACCGGTCCAATTAGATTATAACCCACAATTCCAACCCAAACATTAAAGGAGAACTGATGATGAAATCGATCTTCTCATACCTCATGCGGATTTTCATCTGCCCACACATGATTGATATGAAAATTCCTTATTGCATATCTTGAGAAATAGGCTTCATCGGTGAAAAGAATATGTGGCAGCAATTTAGAGCTTAGTGATAATTTGTGCAAAAGCCATTGACATAATGCAATACGTGGACAATAATCAGCAGCTAGTAGTGCCTGAGCACGTTGAATTTGGTATAGATACAACAAATTGCCCTTAACATGTTTCTAAACTGTTAAATGATTTACATTTAAAATATTGGCAATTTGTCGCGTAGAAGTACTTGGATCTTCCTCTACCATGTCCAGCACATTTTGTTCCAGTTGTACCGTTTTTGCTGCCATTAATCTTCCTGCCCCTCATTTCGTTTCAATTTGACAGTTTCAGAAAGACGACGATGAATCTTTTCGAAAATTTTTCACTCGGGGATATTACGGCTAGGAAACCGTTCAATGTACAATCGTCTGACTTGTAATAAATTACCATCAGCAAGTCCATAAATTAAATGCATATCAGTCATCTCGGCAGTCGTATACACGGTTGAGAATTTCACTAACTATTAAAGACACGTTAAAGAGCCAAAAGTCACTCAATGTAATAGATAAAGATGAAGATCACTGACTAGACGTATTCAAATGAAATCCACTTGTACGTTAGTGGATAAAACAGCCGTTCCGAAGTTATCTTCAATAATTTTTTGAACTTATTGATAAACTCATTGGCGCACGCCATACTTTTATTTCCAGTAATAATTTCAACAAATATCGAATATGGTTGTCGCAAATTTTGTTCATCCTGTCTTCGAAACAAGGGTTTTTTTCATAAATTATCATAGGATAAAATATTCTTACAATAGGACAAGGAATAACCTCTTGAAATTTTGCCGCATGTTTACCTAACACTCTGCATATGTAAGTTTTGGAACTAATACAAACAATAACCACATCAAAGAAGAATCCGTACTTGATTACAACCTTCTGGTTAAACGGACTAAGCTATTCAACTGGTCGTCTCTGCAGGAAATTTAAGACTCAACTGCGTCTTAATAATTTCCTGTGCACAGTTGAGTTTTTCAGTGTTTTTATAGATAAAATAAAATGATTAATAATTGACTCTACATTTAAAGTAAAAAAGAACAAATGTAATAGTAAACGTCGCACAGTGGGATAAAATCCTAAAAAAGTGGAAAAAACCCGAAAAATAATTATTTTTTAATCCGATTCCAGGAATGCATCTCATAAGAGAACCCTTGGGACCATCGGATTCCGGGGGACCATCGGATACCAAACGAAGCAGTTGAGTGTGTAGAATCGTGCACGCGACAGTTAGCAAAAATAAGTGAAATTTTGATTGTGTATTAAATAGTGAAAACAATTTCGAATTTAATTTTGCAAAATGGCTGAGGCACAGAAAGGTATGTAGAATTTAAATACTTCATTGGCTGTTAATGGATTGTTATTGTGTAGCAAGTATTTAAGAATAATTCATAGAAAAACTATAACGTTTTGAACTCGAAGATTCAAGTTTATGGAAAGATACAAAAAAAATGAGAGCAAATGAGTGCTCTAAATTTGCTCAAGTTTGCTTTATTAGACATATAATGTTTGAGAAAATCAAGAATTGGCTGCTACTAGTTGCTACTTTGTCTTCAGTATAATTTTTTATCAAATCATTTATGAAATTGAGAAATTCTTTAATTTATATTTTATAATGCACCGACTAAATAACCGATCAATTTTATTTACTTAGGGTATACTTCACGATTGGTTCCATTTAAATTTGAAGAAAAAAGTACCATCCCTATGGCTGAAAATAGGGAATGAAATTTTTTTGGGCACGAATTTTTTTTAGTGCAGTTTTTGTTTTTGAAACAAATTCTTTGAAGTCAGTTTTTTATTTTAATATATTAACTTTTTTTATTTCAGATTCAAGTGACAAAGGTATTATCTCGAGGGGGGATCTTTTTTATTTATTGAAAGGTCGTTTTGGTGACAAAATTAGTGAAATATTTATTACCGTGGAAAGATAATTGAATAATAAATTGAAATACAATTTTGAGTTGAGTTGACAAAACTATTTTACGCATAACTGTGAGAGAAATGCACGTGAAGTGGCAGAAAGTTTCCCGCATAGAAGACAAATTCCTAAATAAATTTAAGGAGTGCCTGGACAAATTTATCATCTTCACTGACGAATCGCTATCGGAACCTTCTCAACAATCGATCTCTGCGGCTAGCCGGAGTCGGCCTTCCATAGCCTACTCCGAAGCGAGTAAGAGAACAAAACGCAGAAGGGCAGACGACATTCGAAAAGATAGGAGCAGCGCACAACTGGCATATGCAACGCGAATTAGTTTGAGATAGAGGGAAAATCGGCTGCGGCACAGGTTTTACATGACATCACGTAAGGCAGTCCATCAAAACCTTCCAAATATAGAAAATCTCAAAAATTTGTCCCAGAACAACAACTTTCTGATGACGAGGCATTATCGCTAATTATTAGATGTGGACTATCAAATTGTCAAGATATGGAAACATTTTCTAAACAAAATGATCGCCGTATTGGATCCGCCATTTTGTTTTTGGAAAAATGGAACTCAAATTCGTAATCAGCGACCCAAGAACACTTCCATACGAAATTTGTGGAAAGAATGAAACCTTCTATTTATGGCAAGTTTTTTTAGATTTTATCCCACTGTGCGTCGTAATAAGTGCATTATGAAGGGACTAATGATTTCTTGTAAAACCTAAGAATTATTGTATAATATTTGGAAATTGCATAAAAATAATATTGAGCCTAAGAATCAATACAATGCATATTGTAAAGTGCTTAATAAGTTTATTAAGTAGCTAAATAGGGGGCTAAGTAGGGGTAGGAGTAGTTTAAAGGGGTAGTGCATGCGTCATACACGATGCTGCTTCCAGATAGCGTCGCATAGCCTCTCCTACCCAATCCCGACTCTCACCTCTCCGTGGTGGACCCTAGTACCTGAGCAATCCTACCGGAGATCGGGTAACCAACCCCGGTGGAAGGTAGGATCAGGGCTAACGAGAGCGGAAGAAATGTCCCTCCGAAAAGGGGGTTGGGCATGGGGCTAACTACCCTATACCTATAAAAAAAAACATATAGTTACGAATGCCCTAATTTTGCCTCGGATTGTACGGCTTAAAGGACGACGACTCAAGCAAAGAGATAAGGACATGATTTTTGGAACATGGAATATTAGAACGCTGTACCAAGCGGGAGCCCTAGACGCGACACTTAGAGAAATTGAGAAATACCACCTTGATATTACAGCCTTACAGGAAATGAGATGGACAGGACAAGGACGACTAAGGAGACAGGAATGGGATATCTACTATAGTGGAACAAACAACAACATCCACGAATTCGGTGTTGGTTTCGTAATCAACAACAGATTGAAAAACAAAATAATTAGCTTTAAACCCATCAATGAACGAATATGCTACCTAAGGGTAAGAGCCAAGTTCCATAACATATCAATCTTCTCAGTTCACGCCCCAACCGAAGAAAAAGAAGACCAAACTAAAGAAACCTTCTACTCAGAACTAGAAAGAGAATTCGATAGGATACCAGAAAACGACGTTAAGATAATTATGGGAGATCTCAATGCGAAAATAGGCAAGGAGCAAACCTACCTACCTATAGTGGGAAAACATAGCCTACATGAAATATCCAACGACAATGGAGAAAGGGCAATAGAATTTGCGGCAGCCAAGAGGTTGGTAATAAGAAGTACAACATTCGCCGTAGGGCAACGTCCGAATCTGACCACTTCTTGGTAAGAACGAGACTAAGGGAAAAAAATAACAAAGCAAGAACAATTCCAGGAATCAGAACGCCCAAATACAACATACACAAGCTCAAAGAAGAAGAAACTCGACTGAGATACGCACAGAACCTCTCTGAAAATATCTAAACGGAGGGAAGGGGCAATGATCAAGAGGGAGTGGACGAGATATGGAAGAGAATCAAAGGAAAAATAAGTAACGCGGCACAACAAATACTAGGATCTACCGAAAGGAAAACTAGAGACATTTGGCGGGACCACGACTGTGAGGAAGCCATAAATAGACGAAACGAAGCCAAGAAAGCACTACTACAGAGACCCACAAGAGCGAAAGATGAAAGATACCAACTACTTAGAAGAGAAGCAAAGAGGACTTGTACGGAAAAGAAGAGAGAAATGCTAAATAAAAAACTGAGAGAATTAGATCAAGCGAACCATATGAGAGAGAGTAGGAAACTATATCAAACACTGAAGGACACAAGGAGCGAGTTCCACCCCAGAACGTCCTTATGCAAAGACAAACAAGAGAAATGGATAAAAGAAGAAGCAAAAGTACTGGAAAGGTGGAAGGAGCATTTCTTGGATATTCTAACAAACCAAACGATAAGAGAAAATCGCCTGGAGAATGTACACTATCACACGGCACAACCACTCGTACTAGAGCCAACTCTTCAAGAAGTACAAGCCAGCATTACGGATATGAAAAATAATAAAACACCAGGAGCAGACAACGTCTCAGCAGAGCTTTTCAAATATGGAGGAGATAAAGTGGCCGAACAACTCCTACACTTAATTAAAAAGATATGGCTAGAAGCAAAAATCCCCCAAGAGTGGACCACTGCCATAATATGCCCAATATATAAGAAAGGAGACCGATTGGACTGCCAGAATTATAGACCAATATCGCTATTGTGCGTGGCCTACAAAATATTTACGAACATACTAAGAAAACGCATAATGGATTATGCTGAGGAAATTATAGGGGAGTATCAGGCTGGATTTAGAAAGAACAGGTCAACCACAGACCAACTCTTTACAGTGAGACAGATCACGGAAAAATGCTGGGAATATAACACCCCTTTATACGAATTATATGTAGACTTTAAGCAAGCATATGATAATGTAGATATTGAGGCGCTGTATCTAGCCATGGAAGAACTCGGGGTACCACATAAACTTATAAAACTAACCCGAACAACGATGAACAACACCAATTTCCCAGTAAAGATACAAAATAAGCTAACAGAGAAATTCGACACGGATCAAGGACTGCGTCAAGGGGACAGCTTGGCCCCTATACTCTTTAACCTACTAATGGAAAAGGCCATCAGAGAAACGAAAATACAAACGAACGGTACCATAGCAAATAAATCTCAACAAACTGTTGGCTATGCAGATGATCTAAACATTATCACAAGATCAAATACAGCCCTTAAAGAAACGTATAACAAGATAGAAACCAAAGCACATGAAGTAGGGTTGGAGGTAAACGAGGAGAAAACCAAATGTCTAGCCATGAAACCATCTAGAAGAATGGGACAAAACTTAACAATAGAAGATCGAAACTTTGAAGTGGTGAAACAATTTAAATATTTAGGATCACAAATAAATGAAAATAATGAAATAATTCAAGAAATTCAACAAAGAATAATATCAAGCAACAGAACATATTACTCCCTCCAAAACACGTTTAAATCCAATATAGTAGGAAACAGTACAAAAATTAAAATATACCAGACTATAATCCAACCTATATTGACCTATGGATGCCAAACCTGGACCCTGATAAAGAAAACGGAAGAAATGCACGGAAAGGTTTGAAAGAAGAATACTTAGAAGGATATTCGGCCCATTACAAGAACAAGGCGTCTGGAGAATAAGATATAACCACGAGCTAAGGGAATTATACGGCCATCCAGATGTGGTAACACATATAAAATTCCTCAGATTAAAGTGGGCTGTTTAGGATGCTAGAAGAAAGAATCCCAAAAAAGATATATAGGGCACAACTGGAAGGCACCAGAACCAGAGGAAGACCACGTCGTCGATGGGCGGAAAATGTCGAGAAAGATGCGGAACAAATTCTACAAAGCCGAAATTGGGAAAATGCAGCCAGAAGTAGAGAAAATTGGAGTAGAATATGAAGGGAAGCCCGGGTCCAAATAGGACTGTAGCGCCACGGAGAGAGAGAAGTAGCTAAATGAAATTAGGAAAGTAAACGAGTTAAGAATTATTATTACTACTGCAAAGAAATTTGGCAATATGTTAATTATAAACAAAGCAAGAATATTAATATAGCTTATAATATTGATTACAATATTTGTCATTTTATTACTGATTAAATAAAGTATATCCTGACGGTTTTGTAGACTTTTTTAATAATGTTGATGAAAAAGAAGCTAGGAAAATAGGTTACAATACTAGTACATGTGGATCGTATTTTTCGGAATGGAATAGTTTTTGTGGATGGAACAGTTGAAAAGAATGGAATAGTTGCTAAAGGTGGAATAATTGATGAGGGTGAAATTGTATAATGAATTTTGACATTTGTATATGAAAGAGTAATCAGAATTGCGAGCTGCGCGATTCTTGTAGAAAGCGCATCAGCTAAGGTTGTATGAGTTGCAAGATGTACAACTCCTACTCCACAGAATATTAACTAATAATTCATCCGTCTCAAATGATTTTAATACTGTCAGGTTTGTAAAATAATATAATCAAACACTTTTGAGGTGTACTTAATTATATAATGTTACCAATTGTCTGAAATCAAAGTGACTTTAATTTAAGGAGTGATATTAGAAATGAAAAGTTCCCAACGTTCATAAAAAGGTTACTATATCTAACGATGTGATATTAGTTACTAAGGTGTACAACATGGACGATAAAAAATCAGCTGTGGAGTAAAAAGTTACTGAAAATCTCACTAAAACTTTCATAACCTTTAAATTGATTAAGTGACATTGATGTTGTCAACTTTGACGTTCAACATAACCAACATATTGTTTTAATCAAGTTGGTATGTATCTTGTGTTTTTGAGTTACCAACATACTCAAACATAATCTCACCAACTATTTGTTAAAGTTACATTGTTGTCTTTTTTTTCGTCAAAATTGCAAGCCTTAGTTACTAACTTCACTTCATCATATATAGTAACCTCCTTTTATGAAGGTTGGCAACTCTTGATTTCCAATATCACTCCTCCAATTATAGTAAGTTTGCTTTTAGACAATTAGCAACACTTAGCAAAATTATGTTACTAAAAGTTTCACCAAAAAAAATAATAACCAATAAATTACTCAACTGACGTTAATGTCAACTTTGATTTAATTTTCATGTATTTCTTTATTTAAAAAATCCAGTATCAAGGTTATCGGCCATGAAAATACCAAAATGGTCAAATTGTTTCAATAGAAATATCTATGATCTTAATAGATCTGAAAGAGTTTTTATTATATCTATTGCAGTTTTCGAGTTGTTGCTATTTGAATCCATTAGTATCAGTTCCGGTTTGACTTCGAGGGATGCGTATGTGGTCTGGATTTCTATGGCGGGAAACCTAATCTACGGGGGTTAAACCAACGGTCCTTTTTCACATTGACCTATATTGAATCCAGAGTTCGCGCTGCCGCGCGTATGTTGTCTTGATTTATCTGTCCGCTTCGCGGCGGGCAACTTAATCTATCCGGGGTTAAACCAACGGTCCTTGCAACACTGTCCTATATTGGATCGACAGGTCGCGCTGCCGCGCGTATGTTGTCTTGATTTATCTGTCCGCTTCGCGGCGGAAAACCTAATCTACGGGGGTTAAACCAACGGTCCTTTTTCACATTGACCTATATTGAATCGAGATCTCGCGCTGCCGCGCGTCTTGGTCTTCATCAGATAAATCAAGACCACACACTGTATGTGGTCTTGATTTATCTGATCTGATGGGGTGAATCAAAACCAGATTAGTCAAGACCAGATATATCAAGACCACATACGCGCTGCCGCGGGTATGTGGTCTTGGTCAGAAAAAATAAATTCTGTGTCAAGGCTATCGGCCACGAGAATACCAAATTTCAATAGAAAGATCTATAAGCTACGCCGAACTGAAAGAATTTTGAATACAACTGTCCAAGTTTTCAAACTATAGTTATTTGAATGTCTTACCTCGTGTGCGACTTTGAGTTTGAGGGGCGGCGACTGCCGCCAGATAAAATATTTTGCAAAACTAACTGAGGGATATCATAGACTGACTAATTCTCTACAAATGTGTGAAATTTTATTGTTCCACGTTGTGTGAAACTTACTAAAATAATTTTCCCCTTCTCTGAATTTCGTTTTTCAATTTACATGGGTTTAAATGGGCTCTTCCGCCAAAACGGTTCGCTTTGGAAAAATAAAAATGACACAACTTTTAGATGAAAATCTGCTCTATAAAATAGCGCTAAATGCATGTTTCTTAGACTCCGGAAAATTGGACAAAAAAATATATTTGCAAGAATTTCTTTATTAAAAAAATCCTGTGTCAAATCTATCGACCACAAATATGTCAATTTCAATAGAAACATGTACATTCTATATAAAACTTATGCAAACTACATAAAACTTTATGCGTTTGTTAAAAGAAAGTGCGCTCTATAGATCTGTGTTAAAATTATTTCATCCAAACCCAAGGAAATGAGGCATATGATTTTTCGAAGACGAAGCAGAAAAGTAGACGACATTTTTAAGTTCATGCAGCACATTTCAATAGGCCTGAATGAGCACTATTCGATTTTAAAAAGAAAAACCGGATAAATTTAGAGATGGCTTTTTCTTCAGCCGTCAAGTGGTAGAACTGATCGTTTTTCAACAATAACTCTTTTGTTATACATGCTAGGAAGTCGCGGAATACACTTTTAGATTCCAAAAAATTAAATGTGCAATTTTTAACTATTCTTGTAGGAAAGTCGTATTTCTCACCGTTTGGAAAATGGATTTTAAATCACCAGATGACCCAAAAACTTACATCGTCCCCCTTGTAAAATTAGCCGAATTTTCAGATTGTCCAATCAGAAATTTGTAAAACAATAGTTTTCTTTTATGAAATCAGTAAAAACTCTAATCAAATATGGCCGGGCTTACTTTTACTCAAGTAAGAGTGTGAATTTGCAAGAATATTCAATTGTTTCTAATGTAGAATTTTCGAACTTTCACAAATCTGGGAAATAAAATTTTCCCGGACACCATTCACCACGAAAAATGGAAGGAAAATTCTGTTGCTAGCCATCCCGAATCCTGGCAAATGAATTGCATTTAAAAAAAATCCTGGGAAAACGGTTTGTGTAGAGGAAAGTTTACTCTATCGATTCATGCTAGAAGAATTTATTAGAAATGTAGGGAAATGGAAAACGCAAATGTTTGAAAATCAAGTAAACAGTTGGAGGGAGATTTCAAACGTCGGCCACGTCTGGACCGTCAGCCGCAGAAAATTCATGCAGCATATTTTAATAGAACTTGATGAGTTGTATTCGAATTTGAATCGAAAATGCCGATAAATATTGAAAGGCTGTTCCTTCCGCAGTGAAATGGTAATACTGAAAGTTTTTCGCCAATAACTCTGTTGCTATACATCCGAGGAAGACGCGTGTTGTACCGTTGGAATCTAAATTCAATTTAAAAGCTCCAATTATTCTCAAAAAAAACTCGTAAATATTGCGGTTTATGAAATAAATTTTTAAATTCAAATGTGAAGGGAAGCAACTGTTTCTGATGTAACATGGTCTGAATTTTAAGAATCTGCTAAAATAAAAGTGTAAAATCTTTGCTTTCTTGTAGAAATTTGTGAAAAATTGCGAATTTTGACGTTGCTATGTGTTGCTAATCAAGAGCCAGAGTCGCCGAAATCAGCAATTTAGAGATTTCAAGATATCTCTTTGAATTTGATTTGATATAATTTGGTTTTATATAGAATGGGGGTACTGAAGATGCACTTGCCTTTACCTCAAATTTTATTTATATAGGGTGTTTTTTGAGTGCTCGAGAACTTTAAATTATTACACAAGACAGAAATATTGTTGGAATGATTTTTTTATTATTATAATCTGGTAGATAATTTTATGGCAATTATTTTTTAAATATGATTATCGGCATATGTCGGCCGTGGCTACGAGGTACATAGTTCATTTGATCTGTCCAATTTTTCACTACTTTTTCCAATAAATCTGGCCGTATCGCGTCAAGGGTGGCTTGAATATTGGCTTCGAATGCTTCAAGAGATGCTGGTTTGTCGGCATAAACCAATGACTTAACATAGCCCCATAAAAAAATCGATTGCCGTTAAGTCGCACGAAAGAGGTGTCACCAAATTGATATTTCAATAAATTGATGGTTAAGCGCGCTGCATGGCAAGTTGGAACCAAATGCCGTCGATGTTTGGCTGAATTTTTGGAAACAAAAAATCTGTCAGCATGGCTCAATAGCGCTCGCCATTCACCGTAACGGTGAGCTCCTTCCTCATTTCGAAAGAAATAAGGACCGATGATGCCGCCAGCGTGTAAACCGCACCAAAGAGTCAATTTTAATGGATGTAATGGTGACTCGTTAATCGCTTGAGAATTGTCTTCACTTCATATACGGCAATTTTGCTTATTGACGAAGCCGTTTAACCAGAAGTGAGCTTCATCACTAAACACAATTCTTTCGGTTCAATTAAATCTTTGGCCAGTTTTAAATTAGCTCAGCCATCAAAAGTTCGACGTAAACGATGCTCTTTTGGCTTTAATTCGTGCATGATCTCTATTTTATATGCACGTAAGCCAAGATCCTTACGTAAAATTTTCCGCGTAGTCGAAGGGCAAAGGTCAACAAGTTGAGAACGGCGACGATTCGACAATTCAGCGTCTTCTTCAACACTGCGCGCTACAGCAGCAATATTTCTTCAGTACGCACATTTCTTTGTCTTGTTGATGGTTTTGAATCGAGAAGGGTAAAATTAATGCGAAAATGATCTAATAACTGCATGAATTGCTTGCTCATTGGCCGATTATGTTGAGCGTAAAATGGACGAAGTGCTCTATGAACTTCGTGCAAACAGATTTATTTTTTTCAAAGTAAATTTTTACAATTTGTTAGCGTTGTTCTGGCGTCAAGCGCTTCATGATGAATTGCCAAACCTAACTGAATAGAAATGTCAACACAGTTTGACATACTCAACTGTCAAACCATAGGCAACAACCATCGAAACTTCTCATGCAGCTAAAAAAACACCCATTAATAATATTGATAAAAATATATCAACAGTATTAGTATTCTTGGATCTTGCCAAATCTTTTGACACTGTTAATCATAAGATATTGTTAGAGAAATCTAATTCAGGAAACATTAACAAATACAACATCCAAAATGAAATCGTTGGTCCTGTGAGCTAATACACTCCCTTAACAAGAAAAGAGACAAAACGAACCCTAATATCTACAGAGGAATTTCACAACTACCTTTAACATACAAAATTCAAGGTCTCGGAAACATTTGAAATCAAGACAGGAGTGAAATTCAGCTTTAGAGAAAATAATCAGCACATGGGAAAAAGAAGTCAGTGGGGTAAATATTTGGAGACACAAGGATTGAACCGTCAACATAAAATGTTTGGCATTCGAGGGAGAGGAGAAAGGAAAATTTGGATTTCAAGGGAGAGATGGGGGAGGGAGAAGTTCATAGAAGAGGTCTCGGTACCATTTGAAATCAAGACAGGAGTGAGACAGGGAGATGGCCTCTCATCCATTCTATTGTCTCCATCCAATCTCCTCTCATCCATTCAGTTTTAGAGAATTAAATAGAATTATAGATGACCACATACCAAGACCGCGCGCGTATGTGGGGATGGTATGTGGTCATCTAAAACATTGAACTGTTGGTAGTTTTTTTTTGCAATAAAATTTACTAATTTGAATTACCTATAAAACAGGATCATTCAAGACAATCACAAATTTGATGTCTTCGAACAATCAGACACAAATGTGGTTCCGGATTTAATATATTGCCAATATATTTCTAGAAATACCGCCTTACGGCGTGCCGGAACCACTTCCATGAAACATTTGTTACTCCTTGTCTCGATCCCTCCAATAGCCCAATTTCCTTCAACATGTTTCCCTCTGTGGTATTTCCTCTGTCCATATTTACTTTGGTCAATTTGCACAGTTATTCTTGGTCCGACAAGCATTTTATTGTCCCTTATACACATTTCTGTGCAAACCTCCCTGCAGAAGTGGCACTAGTTTGTAATGTATTTCGGACAAATCTTAATTATTGGCATTTATTGGGAATAATTTTTAAGCCTACCCTCTCTACTCAGCTTTTTGTTACCATCAGAATTTGTGTATATGAGAGATGGCTCAACTCAAACCAACTTCCCTTCCGAAGGCTTCTAGTAACGTCATGTTTTTCTGCTGCAACTCCTTTTTGCACCTCCACCGATAACCATTGTTTTTTGTCACTTTATTCAATTTCATATTTGCCACACACACAGGACAAATATAATGGTTTGCAACCAAGCCGACTTGCATAAACCATTTCAACACCGATTCCTGAGTTGTTGTTTTGAAAGACATTTTTTTGCTTTTAAAAAAGATACCAAAAAAAGAAGTTATGGAAAATTAATTACGTCAATAAAAAAATTGATTGAACTTTATCCGGGCACTTAGATTTTTTATGTTTATACCCATCCTTGTCATAAAACTTAGGAAATGTTTATATTCGCTGATTTGTTTACATATTGACTGTCAAAAAAAATTTGACACTGGCGCTGTAGTCAGAGGGTGACCTAAAAGCAAAGTCAACCGTTAATAGAGAACAAGCGCTAAAGTAATTGTATAAGAGAATATAAATCTGTAAAAGTTAAAGTGCCTCAAAGAACTATACTTGGTGTGCTATAATTTGTTTTGTATATTGATGTTATATTTAATGTATTACCTAAAAATGGTTTCTTATGCATCTGACACGGCTTTGTTAGATTTAAGATCGCTTTAATAATTGGTTAAAAAGTGAAATAATTAGTACAAGAGATAATCAGCACTCTCTCTCTCTCTCTCGCTCTCCCTCTCTCTCTCTCTCTCGCTCTCCCTCTCTCTCTCTCTCTCAACATTGATAAGTATAAATCACCTTTGGTAATTTTGTAAATAGTACTCGAATTAGTACGAATTTTAGCCTGTTTCTTAATGACAGAATTAAAAACGGTTGAAAATTGCAAATATTTTGTATTATTTTTGACTGTTATATGAAATGGAATAAACATTCACTAGAACTTATTAACCAAACTACCTGTCCTTACATATGGGGCGGAAACCTTACTAACCGCCAATACGGCAAGAAAACTTAAAATAACCCAACGAAAAATGGAAAGATCAATGATCGGAATAACCCTACACCACCATACTACCAATAAGGACCTACGGAGGAAAACTAAAGTGGCAGACGTGATCGACCGTATAACAAATCTTAAATGAAGATGGGCTGGCCACGTGGGTCGAATGAAGGACGAAAATGGATGAAGAAAATATTAGAGTGGAGACCACGAGCGGATAAGCGCAGCAGAGGAAGAACACCAACACGTTGGACCGATGGCCTAAAAAGGATCGCAATCAACGAAACTCAAGATAGAAGACGATGGAGTGCTATGAAGGAGGCATATGGCCAGCAGTGGACTGAACGGGCTGGTTCATGATGATTGATGAGAACTTATTAAAAAAAAATCAAATATTTTACATTGCTCTATGTTCTATAAATTAAGAAATTATCTACTACCTCTTGTTCCGAAAACAATAGGTCATAGTCTCTTTCAAACCATAATAAACTATGGAATTCTTGCATGGGGTTGGGCTTATAAGAAATCATTAAAACAATCAGCCTCTATGCAAAATAAATTATTATGAAAACTGCGACTAACCAATGCATTTATTATACCTTTAAACATAAAAGATTCCGTCATTGCTAAATACTCGGCCTAGGCAGCTAATTTTACCCAAAATTAATAAAACTATAATCCTAATAAAGTCGGAATGTCCTGAATATATCCTGAATATATAAATATATTCAACTTTCGGGTGCTTTATTACAATATCGAGACTTTTTAAGACCACCAAAACAAATCTCATGTGAAATTTGCTAGCTATTTACCATTTTTCAGTCCACCTTTGTGAAACTCAACGAAAACGAGAAAAAAGATTTTTGTTTTTTAAAATTTTTCCATTAACTTTGGTGGATAACCATCTGCAGACGTGTTTCAAGATTTATCTCTCATCAGTGCAGCTTTGATTTTATAATTAATAATTTGTAAACTACTTTCTTGAAACCCACGTGGATGCCTGGGGGTAAGATATTTTTAATTTGACATTTCGTGAGAGAGATATGAACTCAGCAGGTTATTGATTTAAATGATAATTTAATATTGGTAAAACCATACTACATTATAGATAATCATATAAACTTAATTTAGTCGAAACACAGCCTGAATATATAAATATATTTAACTTTTCCGGAGCTCTATAATAATATTGGGTCTCTTTAGGACTACCAAAACAAATCTCATCTAAAATTTGCCACTGGTGGACTGAAAGCTAGTTAATAACTTGCAAATTTCAGCTCCGGAAATGTTGAATATATTTATCCCATCAAAAACATAAATTGTAAAAAATGCCAAGTCTCGTAACGCTTTCCTTTCGATAAAAAATGTTGTGAGATCTCATGTAAGACCAAGTCAGTTATTTTAGTTGGTGTCTATGGAAGCACCTATTCAACAACTTTATTATAAATTGTTATCTAATCAATTACCTATCAACATTTATAGTGACCGTATCAATAATAAGCACCTTCATTTCTATAATAATTATAATGACTTAGCAATTGCATGGTAACTTATTCTACTAATTAAAATATTTTATTCTTAGGTTTACTGGTCCCTGTGATACAATGTTTTTCATTAGTACAGGTACCAAAAATACTCTCTTTTTTATTATCACCTGTTAACTAAGCAAAACTGTTTTGTATTTAATCCTATGTGATGTGTATTTAATGAAATAAACTTATAATTATTATTATTGATACTGTTTAGATTTGCTTAGTAATCTAAATAGTAGTTATATTCTTTTATAATTATGTTACCATGCAATTGCCAAATCATTATAATTATTATAGAAATGAAGGTGCTTAATATTGATAAGGTCACTATAAATGTTGATAGGTAATTGATTAAATAACAATTTATAACAAAGTTGTTGAATAGGTGCTTCCATAGACACCAACTAAAATAACTGAGATGGTCTTACATGAGATTTCACACCTTTTTTAGCGAAAGGAAAGCGTTACGAGACTTGGCATTTTTTGCATTTTATGTTTTTGATGGGATCTCATTTCTTTTTGTAGGTCAGGTTTTTTTTCTCGGGTAATATACCGTTTCCGTCAGCTACTGATTTTCTTAAAGCCCACTCCCTGTCTTTATTTTAAAGTTGGAAACCATACGTACAAGCGCGATGCGTTCGTTGAATATTATTTTTAATAATCCTTATTTTTCATTTTATGGAAAATGAAATTTCGGAATTTTTAATTTTTTCCTTCCTTTATAGGCTAAAGGCTAACCAAAATTTGAAGTTTGTAATATTGATAAAAGTAACTTAGAATATTGATGATTGGTGACAAAATTAAGAAATTTTTAATAATCATTATTTGTCATTTGATGGACAATGAAATCTCGGGATTTTTTATTTTTTGCTTCCGTTATAGGCTAAAGGCTAACAAAAATTGAAAATTTGAGGTTTGTAAGAATGCAAGAAGTTCCTTAGAAATTTGAAGATCGGTGACAAAATTAAGAAATTTAAAAAAAAACATTATTTTTCATTTAATCGTTAATGAAATTTCAGGATTTTTTATTTTTTCCTTCCTTAATAGGCTAAAGGCTAACTAAAATTCAAAATTTGTTGTTTGTACGATTGCTAGAAGTACCTTAGGATTTTGATGATAAGTGATAAAATTAAGAAATTTTTAATAATCATTTTTTTTCATTTAATGGATTATGAAATTTTTGGATTTTGGATTCTTTTCTTCCGTTATAGGCTAAAGGCTAACTAATATTGGAAGTTCGTTGCTAGAAGTTCCATCGAATTTTGATGATCGGTGGCAAAATTAAGAAATTTTTAATAATCATTATTTTTCATTTAATGGATAAAGAAATTTAGGGATTTTTGATTTTTTTCTTTCGTTATAGGCTAAAGGCTAACTAAAATTCAAAAGATTGCTAGAAGTACCTTAAAATTTGGTGATCTGTGACAAAATTAAGAAATTTTTAATAATCATTATTTTTTAATTATAGGATAATGAAATTTCGGAATTTTTTCTTCCTTTATAGGCTAAAGGCTAACTAAAATTCAAAATCTGTAGTTTGTAACATTGCTAGAAGAACCTTAGAAATTTGATGATCGTTGACAGAATAAAGAATTTTTTAATAATCATTATTTGTTATTTAATGGATAATTAAATTTCTGGATTTATGATTTTTTCTTTCCGTTATAGGCTAAAAGTTAACTAAAATTTAAAATATGGAGTTTGTAAGATTGCTAGAAGTACCTTAGAATTTTGATGATTGTGACAAAATTAGGAATTTTTTAAATAAATATAATTTTTCATTTAATGTATAATGAAATTTCTGGATTTTTGCCTTCCGTTATGGACTACAGGTTAGCTAAAATTCAATATGTGCAGTTTATAAGATTGCTAGAAATACCTTAGCATCTTGATGATCGGTGACAAAATTAAGAAATTTTTAAATAATCATTATTTTTCATTTAATGGATAATGAAATTTCGGGATTTTTGATTTCTTCCTTCCTTTATAGGCCAGACTAACTAAAATTAAAAATGTAAAGATTTTAAGATTGCTCCAAGTACCTTAGAATTTTGATGATCGGTAACAAAATTAACAATTTTTTAATAATCATTATTTGTCATTGAATGGATAATGAATTTTCGGGATTTTTTTCTTCCGTTATAGGCTAAAGGCTAACTAAAATTCAAAATTTGGAGTTTGTAAGATTGCTAGAGGTACCTTAAAATTTTGATGATCAGTGACAAAATTAATAATTTTTTAAATAATCATTATTTTTTATTTAACGGATAATGAAATTTCGGGATTTTTGATTTTTTCCTTCAGTTATAGACTAAAGGCTAACTAAAATTCAAAATTCGAGGTTTGTGAGATTGCTTAGAAGAAGTACCTTAGAATTTTGATCGTAGGTGAGTGTGTCACTTACAAAATTAAGAAATTTGACTGGCGATAATTCGTAAACTATAAGGTATTATTATTAGGTATTTTGGCAATATAGCCAGTTATAGTATGTCTCTTGATATCTAAATATTCAAACTTCCTGCTTTATCCACAACGAAGTTACAAGGGGGTCAAAAGTGCCGTTTGTCGTTTCGGGGAAAGATAGTACGTTAGTGCTCGACTTGGCGGGGGCACTGCCGTGCCCCAAGATATAATCGGGCGGTGTTCCAACTTTATTTAGTTTATACGATTATCTATAATGTAGTATGATTTTACCAATATACAACTATAAGTTACAAAAATGCTTAATATGTGGCAATGAAATACTTCAAATTACTTGCTAACAATATGAAGTTTTTTATGAATAGGATGGTTGCGACAGTTACTACGTGGTAATCCATACTTACATTGAATTGAAAAATTCACTTTGTTTTTTACCACACTTATAAGTGTGGTAAAAAACAAAGTGAATTTTTCAATTGAAGTTTTTTATTTCTTCAAAGAAGGTATAATACATAGTATAGAAAGTATAGTACATTATTAGGAAGTGGATTAGAACTATTGACTAATTAGTTTATAATAGTTTATATCTGTCCTATTTTTTTGCTAATTATTTCTTCGTATTTTTAATTGGATGTCAATGTTTATCCTTACTATAACTTATGATAACTCAGTGTTTATCCTTGTATTTTATACTTTATATTTGTAAGTTATTATTCTGGTTTCTATATACAGGTAGAGATGCAACATCGTTCATAAAAAACGTCGATGTTAAAACATCGATGTTTTCAAAAGTAAAATATCGATGTCGAAAACATCGATGTTTATGAACGATATATCGATATTATTTCGATGTTTTGAAAAAAAAGCGCATAGGAATGTTCAAAATGTTTATTAGTTAATTATTTCGCAAAATAGAGTTTAAAAATAATAATTTTGACAATCTTGTGCCTAGTAAGCGGTTTCTTTCTTGAGTAATCGTAGCCCCAGCTTCTGAAAACTGCCGCTCACTGGGCACCGACGTTGCAACGATAGGCAAATGTATCATCGCCAGTTTATACAACCCAGGAAATAAACCTTTGATGTCATCCCACATTTCTAAAGCATCTGCTTTTATAGGAGTTACAGGAGACGACATAAACATGTGAAATTCTGATTCTGCTTTTGTTTTATTTTTTATGTTGTTGTGTGTTAATTGTTTGTGGTAATTCCATATGTCACGTTCGGATTCATTATTTCCATCCCTTTCAGATTCGTCAGAAGAATCAGTTAGTAAAACTGCTGCTTGTATATTAGTTAAGTAATTATTTATATGACTGATGACTTTATTCTTAGCAGTCTTATCTTTGAAATGAATGAGTTTGAAGCGTGGATCTAGAGCGGTTGCGATAGGCAGGGAAGAGCAATGTTATAGTTTATCAAAGCGTTTTGATACCTCTTTTTCAATTTCTGCTTTTAATGAAACCGTGCTTTCAAATGTTGGTGAGAATTTTTCTAACATGCCCCGCAGACAGCTTACAAGTAGAATAACCTTACTTACTGTAACATAATTTTTGGCAGAAATCTCTTTAGTTAATCTTTGAAAGGGCTGTAAAAGTTGCACCATTTCGCGCAGACAGCCCACTTCATTAGAAGGTATCATTGTTGGAGCATCAGAACGGCATAACAATATTGCACCGATCGTTGAAATTAGCTCCATAAAACGTTCCAACATATAATACGTTGAATTCCACCGAGTGCGAACGTCAAGTATCGGCTTTTTTGTCTGGCCTTCCATCTTGCCAGCCTCTCTTTGCTTTTGCCGCAATTCGTCACTGGCATTGACACTACGTTTTATGAATTTTACAATCTCGCGCACTTTGCTGACGATCATTGATGCAGTTTTAGCTTTATCCAATGAGTTTGTGACAACTAAATTCAATGTGTGGGCGAAGCACGGTATTTTTTTTTCACCAAACATGTCTCTATTTACCTTCATAACCGTGCTGTCATTGTCAGTAACTACAGCAGTAACTGCATCGGTAGTAATATTCCATTCGTCGAAGATATCTGAAAGTCTGTTTTGTATGTACTCTGCTGTATGTCTTTCGAACAACTCAAAGACTCCCAAAGTTCCACTCATAAGTTTGGATTTTTCTAACAAATGGATGGTGACTCCAACAAAGGACTTCTTCTGCATCGTCTCTGTCCATATGTCATATGTAATAACGTAAAGTTTTGCTACTTTTAAGTATTTTTTAAAAATTTCTGCCATAGCCTCATATTTTTCATCTACACGTTTCTACAAGTCTCTCTAGTCTCTCTAGAAGGAATTTTGTGCAAGGGTACCAGTTCCTTTATTAACTGTGTAAATCCGTTTCCTTTCACAATTGAAAATGGTTTATGGTTCATAATAATGAAATTCACTCTTGCTCCAGTTATTTTTTTATATTTGTTACCTTCAACATTAGTTATACTTTTAATATTACTGAACAATTCCCTAATGTTTTGTTGAGCGTTTTGTTGAGTTCAGTAAAGTACCCTTGATCTTAACTTTGGAACTGCAACCAGATGAGCTAGCTTGTTTCTTAGAAATATCCTTCGAATAATGAACATCCATTCCATGAATAACAGGTTGATGATTTTGAACCTCCTTGTTTGTCTCGTCACTGTAATTTGTTTTTTTTTTTTACTGGCTCCTCTGCTATTAACTCTTGAACAACATCTACGTGTAATTTCTCCAGATGACCCCGAAGATTAGTGGTATTTCCTGATGTTTTCAGGCATTTATTGCAATATTTAATTTGCAAATATTGCAATAAATGCCTCTCTGTCAAATGCTTCTCTGTCATTATCATTTTTTTTTTAAATAATTCTATATTTGACTTTTTTTTTTCTATTAGGTGGCATTTTATCTGAAAAAAAGAGTAATGGTAATGTGGGTGATAAGGGTTAAGGATAAATTTATCACTCACGTTTTGTAATAGGAGAAAATATATTTGAATCGGTCATTTCAAAAATAGCATAAGTCACACAATTAGAATTTTTCAGGAATCAATAAAAATTGAATTATTTACAGATAAACGAGTTTCAAATGACTTTTTTGAGCTCAGTATAGTGTTACTTGAAGAGGAAGGATTGTATTGATTGACGAGATTTATACCCAGAATACGCATCTCCCTTTAAGGAAGCGTTTACAGCAAAAAAAGCATGTGACAAAAATGTGACTTATGTGGTTTTTGAAATGACCGATTCATTTACAATAATTATAAACACTAAATAACAACGGATTCGCGAAGCTTCAACTTACTATAACTTGTTGGCGTGACTGTAGCTCGAGTTAACTGGGTGAACTTATAGACTGAACTGTTCCGGTGAACTTCGACTGAAGTGAAGTGACTGACTTGATGTGTGAATGATCGACTTGTCGGTGAATCATCGACTGACTTGTTTTCCGGGGGTGCGCGTATTTATATGTCCCTTCAGGTATCTGGACCCGTTTTATTGGGGATTGTTTTCTTCTTTACTTTCGTAAACTAATCTTTCTTCGTAAACGTATCGTTCGAAGATTGTAATAATAATCCTACCATAAAACACAAATATTCAATTTTTTAGAAATTGTTCGAAGAAATAACAATCCTACCATAAAACACAAATATTAAATCTTTTAGAAATCACTGTAATGACCCTGTCATAAAATATTCAACGAAATATTTATGAACACCTTTCGGGTGATTACAGTATTAACCCTATAATAAATAAGACAAAAAAAAATTTGAAATTGTGCGGGGATTATAGCAACGACCTTGTCGTAAAATTAATTTCTAATTTCTAAGAAAATAACGTTCATAGAAGAATCGATGTATCGTCGATGTTAGGAGTTCTAACATCGAAGTTAAAACATCGATGTTTATGAACGATACATCGATGTTTTGAAACATCGATGTATCGTTTGTATCCCTATATACAGGTGTTATGTACCTCTTTAGAATGTATATCCAGAAGTAAATTAATAAATAATTACAACCATGATTAAGATATCCCCAATAGCACGTATTCCAATAATAACACAGGTTCTAGTTCTAGAGAGATTTGTAATTAATTGAGATCTTTTTATAAAAACGATGATACCCAATATTATATTTCTCATTTAATCTCCCTTCATCCCGAGGTTTTCAATCCAATTAAAGGATTTGATGAATCGCATAATAATACATTACATGGTGTTTCGAACTCTACTTAAATAATCTGTTCATTACACAAATATTTTATTTAATTGTGAACTTATTGTCTTTTATTGTTTTAATTATGATTTATAAAGCATTTATAACGCATTAAAAAAATACCTGAATTAAATGGAATTTCAAAACTGTCAATTTGTTACAGTTTCTTCTTTTTGAAATGATTGGACGTTCCGATCTTGATTCTCTTAATAAGCGTCGCGACGCATCGTAGCTTTGTGAGTACGGCACCTTCACCGCCTCCAGCACCTAACGACCAACTACATCAGCAACAGCAAGGTAATTTTAGTATAAAACATTTAATTTGAAAAACCGGGAAATATTAAAGTTTTTTTTTTACTTTAATTAGGTAATTCTTTTTTATGTCTTTCTATATTCAAATCTTGAGGAAGATAATAATTGAGTCACTTATTTTGAAATTCGTGTAAGCCAATTTTCAAAAATAAAATGATTAACTACTTTATATTTATATTTCTGCGTTATCTTCTCATTTTGAGGAAACGTATAGCCGTTTAATATTATTTTTAAAATCACTAATATTTTAAATATATGTATTTGAAGACAAATTTCTTCAAAATTAAAAGATGACGTAAAATGTAAATATGTAAATAGTGTTATAATTTTTGTATAAATTAGTGTTATAATTTTTGAAAATTGACTAGACAAAACCAGTTTGAAAATAGGCGGCTCAATTGTAGATTTGTATATAATTATATATTTTTCTCAATCAAAGTCTGAATTAAAAATGTGTTTTATTCCATAAGCGTTTGAATACAAGTGCAATATTCCATTTTATGATGGTGTCTTTATAGTTTGTAAAAATTAAAAGCGGAGGTCTCTGGCAGCAGTTAAATTTTTTTTTCGAATTTATTCCCAACATGTTTCCAAGCATCACATAAAATCTTCCAATAAACAGTAACTCGTTAAATCGAGGGAATTTTTGAGAATAATATTTTTATAATTCAAACCAATTTTTTTCTCTCTTCATCGGATAAGAGATTGTATCGGGTAGAATAATCCTTTCGACAATTTTCGTTCAAGCTGCAACGTAAACACAGAATTCAATATCGGCAAGGCAATCAATTTTAAAAAGTAAACTGGAAAGATAAGGAAAAACAGGTGAAATATAGCTAAAAAGGTAAAATATTTCACGTATACGTAAGGAAAATCGTACGACGAGTAAAAAGGTAACAATGTGACTTTACACTTAACGTTACGCGGTGTAAGTGAACTTGTCACTTTGGAAACGAAATTTGAAAGCGCCTCGCATTAACTTGGAGATAATTAATGGAACGAAGTGCTACCTTAGCATTAGCTAGCTTAATAACATATTTATTAGGAAAATTATATCAAAATCTCTCTTTTTAAAGACATTAATAAATTCCATGTAACATCTACAACGCTCTTGCACTTCCATATGGTTTCACCCAATGTGGATTAAGCTAAACAAAATACGAACTGAGCACAAAATACATTTTATACCGGTGCACAGTGGGATAATTCCCAAAAAACTAGCAATAAACAGAAGGTTTCATTCTATCCACACTAAATTTGGTATGGAAGGGTTTTTTGGATCGCTGATTACGAATTTGAGTTCCATTTTTCCAAAAACAAAATGGCGGATCCAATGTGGCGAACATTTTTTTAGAAAATGTTTGCATATGGCGAAAATTTGGCAGGAATGAGATTTTTGGGGCACTGATTACGAATCTAAGTTTTATTTTTCCAAAAACAAAATGGCGGATCCAATATGGCGAACATTTTGCTGAAAAACTGTTTTCATATCTTGACAATTTGATAGTCCACATCCAATAATTAGCGATAATGCCTTGTCATCAGAAAGTTGTTGTTCTGGGACAAATTTTAGAGATTTTCTATATTTGGAAGGTTTTGATGGACTGCCATACGTGATCATACGTGTCATGTAAAACCTGTGCGGCAGCAGATTTTCCCTCTGCTCTCAAACTAATTCGCGTTGTATATGCCAGTTCTGCGCTGCTCCTATCTTTTCGAATGTCCTCAGTCCTTTTGCGTTTTGTTCTCTCACTCGCTTCGGAGAAGGCTATGGAAGGCCGACTCCGGCTAGCCGCAGGGGTCGATTGCTAAGAAGGTTCCGATAGCGATTCGTCAGTGAAGATGATAAACTTGTCCAGCTAGTCCTTAAATTTATTTAGGAATTTGTCTTCCATGCGAGAATCTTTCTGCAACTTCACGTGCATTTCTCTCACACTTATGCGTAAGATAGTTTTGTTTTTTTCGGTCAACTCAAAATTATATCTCAATTTATTACTCAATTCTCTTTCCACGGTAACATATATTTCACTTATTTTCACCAAAACGGTCACCAAAACGACTTTCAATTAATAAAAAAGATCCCTCCTTGAGATAATACCTTTGTCACTTGAATCTGAAATAAAAATAAAGTTAATATATTAAAATAAAAAAACCGACTTCAAAGATATTGTTACAAAAACAAAAACTGCACAAAAAAAAATTCGTGCCCAAAAAAGTTTCATCCCCTATTTTCACCCTTAGGGGGTGCTACTTTTTTCTTTAAATTTAAATGGGACCAATCTGGAAGTATACCCTAAGTAAATAAAATTTATCGGTTATTTAGTCGGTGCATTATAAAATATAAATGCGAGAATTTCTCAATTTCATAAATGATTTGATAAAAAATTATACTGAAGACAAAGTAGCAGCTAGTAGCAGCCAATTCTTGATTTCCTCAAACAATAAATGTCTAATAAAGCAAACCTGAGCAAATTTAGAACACAAGTTTGCCCTAATTTTTTGTATCTTTCCATAAACTTAAACGTATTTTCACTAACTGTTGCGTGCACGATTCTACACTCAATGGCTTCGTTTGGTATGAAAGTTTGGGTTCGTTTTCAATACCCGGTGCTTTTAGTTCCCGGAATCCGATGTTCCCAAGGGTTCTCTAATGAGATGCATTCTTGGAATCAGATTAAAAATATATTATTTTTCGGGTTTTTGGCCGAATTATTATTTTTTTCTGATTTTATCCCACTGGGTGGTGGCGTATTCAGGTGAAAAAGTCCTAACTCTGATTGTGAAACAGAAAGGCAGACTATACCTCATATGACATTTTATCCTGACATATGAGACACTGTACCGTGTGTGCCAGAACTCCACCGAAAAACTTTTTGGGTCGATATAATCCAAAATAAGCATAAAATTCTTAAATATGAACAAAAATAAAAACAAAAACGCTTGATTTGCAAGATACTCGACAAAAAAAAACGGAAAAACAAAACCGATAAATGACGCGATTAAGTTGTATATGTAATTTGTACCAAGAAATAAACGGGGTTTCTTTCCTGTTGCCATAAGACCCTACAAAAAAGGCAATTTACCATTGCTTTACGAAAACTTTTAGTTGGTGTTTTGCTCATAAATCTACCACGTAGTATTTGAAAAATGTATTCTTTCGAAGAACTAGCAGATATGCATTTAGCTTATGATGCTGCTAGCGGCAACGACCTAGTAGCTGACAGGATTTATAGAGAACGTTTTCCGAATAGGCAGCAAGTAACTTATGCAGCAATTCATAGACTTCGTCTTCGAGAACGTGGAAAAATTGAGAGTTATATGAGAGATACAGTAATAGAACGGTTCGCACGGTGGCATTAGAAGAAAATGTCTAGGATGCCTTTGCCAATAATCCAAGAACTAGTGTTTTAACTGTGGCACACGAACTTGGAACCAGTGATTCAAGAGTGTGGCGAGCTCTTTGAGAACAGCTCTTACACCCTTTTGGAATTGCAATCACTTTGCTCCACAAGCACAGTTTTGTAGCCTTCAAGAGCACACAACAGAATAAACGGTTTCAGAATTGCTACTTTTTATGAGGCTGCGTTTACAAGAGTAGGAATGTTAAATAGCTATAACATGCACATGAAAAAATCCTCACGCAGTACGTGGTAGAGGTTAGACACATGAAATGTGGGGTATGCATGATGGTGCATTAGCAGATTCGATGCGAGGTATCCTGGTAAATGGATGGGCAGGAACGGTTCGATACCATGGCCGGCCCGCTCCCCAGACGTGAATCCTCTGGATTTTTTTATGGGGTCATCTGAAAACCATGGTGTACGAACCTCCAATCTGAGAACTTGAGCCATTGGTAACTGAAGCGTGTCGAGCAGTTAGAAACATGCTCGCCGCTTTTGGACGCGTCCGTCTTTCTTTATTTTAGAGGTGTCGTCTGTGCATTGAACACGGGGGTCGAAATTTTTAACAATTTTTGTAAATTTTTCATAGATGTTTATGTTTTTCATGTTCTTGTTTATGCTTGTAAATTTTATCAATAATACCACCACATTGCTTGTGTTTCTGGTTTTTTTTTTTTTGTAAAGCGTTGGTAAAACGTTGTTGACCCTATATGTATTATAGAGTTTTATGCTTATTGTGTGTGCATAGAATCAGCCGCACTGATACACTGGGTATCATTAGAGTTCTGACACACTGAGTTCTGATATCTAAAATTAGATCTAATCATGACTAACTAACTGAGTTGATACATGATACCTTAAGCTCTCTATCGACACACATTTATGTCCAACAGATATTATGTATAAATAGAACGAATACAAATCCATACACTAATAAATTTTGTCGAAATACCAAATTTTCAAATAAGGAGTTGGATACAAACTTGTAATATCAATTCTCTACAAGTGACCGCTATTTACTTTAATTTTATTCAAGTCTACATTACCCCGGCTCCACACATTGGGGCCAATGTTGAAGACAACATAGCATGTGGAACGACTTCATAGCGTTGGCTCTAACGTTGGGCCCAGGGCTAGCGCGTATCCGAAGCGAGTCGGTTTTGTGAAGAAACATCAGGCATCATGACAGACAAGGAATTGGCGCCAATATTTGATGTTGCGGCCATACATTGGTTACTTATTCAGTTGGTCTGTGGCAGTTGAACTAAATACTTTAATAAAAAATGGACGATTTTATTAAAAATTAAATTCGATTTAAATAAAAGGTATTATTTATGATTAAAATAGCAAACACACCTGCTCAATTGCTATTTCCGATATGTTTTCCGGTACGTATGTATGTACCGACTCGCCAATACCTGCACAACTATCAACCAATATTGGCTCCAAAATTGACACCAATGTGTGGAGCCAAAGTTAGGTCTTGCGAAAAATAAAGGTGGTAGTCTAATAGTCAGGTGTTAGATTACTAAACTATAAGTCCCCGGTTTAAATCCTGGGACAAAAGTATAGAAAAATAAGATACCGTCCTCTTATGCTTGGCTCTGGCAAAACCATCACAGTAATCCGCCACAAGACCTTCCTTAATAGTGGCTGGACACCCACGTTAAAAACTGTAAGGGCTCCGTATATTTGAGTATAAGATCAAGACACCAAACACAAATCTAGGCAAAGGGAGGAGGTCCAGGTTCACTTAGCGATAAAAATAAAAATACCAACTTATTAAAGCGGAACATAGCTTAAATATATAAATATATTCAACCTTTCCGAAGCCTTATAATATTATTAAGTCTTTTTAAGACTACGAAACAAATCTGATGATGAAATACAAATAGATATTTCTCTGTTATTTACTAGGACTCAGTTCACTTTCGTGACACTCAACAAGAACCAGATAAATAATATTGTTTTTAAGATCACATCTTTCTTTTTAACCCAAGTGAATAACCATGTGCTGACGCGTTTAGAGATCTATTTCTCATCAGTGCAGCTTTGCTCTTTTCAATTATAAAATGGGATATACACTTACATTAGTTTAAGAACTATGTGCATATGCATGAGAACCATATCGAGGATAGGTTCTGTTATGACATATGTGTGGAAAGACCTGAACAGGCGTCCGAACTTACAATAATAGAAGAATTTAGAGAAAAATAGCTTGCAAAATAGCTTGAAATATGTAGTGTCGTCCATTCTCCAATAGCACGTCAGTCACTCGCTTCAAGTGACAACTCAATTAACAAATCAATATGAGAATATTGATATCTCTTTTTTAAACATTCTTTCGTCCATTTTTTGGGTTTTCAATTGATTAAATGGCAACAAAAAGCAACCGTCATAAGTAGAATATCCTCTTCAGAATCCGAATACATTTTTGTTACTTACGCGGTGAGAGCCGCTAGTTGCTAGTTAGATACAGTACGCGATAATCGAGAAATGAAGGCCGGCTTTAAGCCAGTGCATTGGGAAATCAGTTTGACTTACATCCGTTTTAACTGTTCAGTTAAAAACGTCAGTTCAATTGATCAGTTTAACTGATCATGAGTGGCGGGCGTTTCTGTCCTGAATTCACTTTTTATTCTTCTTCTATAATAACCTCTTTAAAATTCTGGATAATGTCCTCATTGTAATCATATTACCCTCATTCCAAATATAATCCTCAATTTTGATAACAAAAGTACTACAAACTGATAATGTTGTCTCAAACTGTATTGTAGTCTCAAACTAATTACTAATAAACCTAGGATAAATTACAATATTATTTTTCACATATCTACTTAAATTATATACAGAGGGTGAATAGATTGAAATTATGCAAGACTTATGTATCAAGATAAATTGTTGATAACTCTGTGATATAAATAATTTATATCCGCAACTATTAAATTGTTTTGCGGTTTGATGAATCCATAGCTCAAGCGTAAGGAAGTTATAGGTACCCGGAGGCACAAACAATATCCGAAAATACATGAATGCATAATAAAGCATAAATCTCTTCACAATTGTCGCGGAAGGCAACCCTAAAGGAAAGGGAGTTGTATGATATTAGACTACTATATAATGTAACCCAAAACATAGAGTAAGGTGTAGGCGTTTATATCTACATAGACAAACCTCAAATTTATTAAGAGTCGACTAACTATTTCACACCAATATGCAATATAATTGGATCAATACAGGGAAGGAAGAAATTGATTAGATTTAAAGGTGCCACCGACACAGGAATATTAAGTTTTAGTTATCAATGGAGCCGCAAGGACTTGACTTCGCTCGCATCGAATTGATTAAAAGGGTTAATGGAGGTTCTCATCACCTCCGGTAATAACCACAATTTTTGACTCATTATAATGCATTAACTTTCGACACACATAATGAAACTCAATCTCCACGAAGAAAAAACCTGCATTTCCTCTCTTCATTTACATCATAATGTGAAAAGTAAACAGATGAAATATCCTTATGGATAAAAAAAAATTAACTTTAACGATTAAATAAATCAGAACAAATTAAATCGAAATAAGTTTATTTCATTATCTAAGAATACAAAAAAATGTTCTAAATGAAATGTGTCATAGAAAAAAGAAAATATTATATCTAATTAAATTATTCTTGGTAATTTACTTGGAGAATTCTTCGATATTATACGGTTCTATATCAACTAGGAGTTTATACAATTTTTTTTGAAAAGGTTTGATTCACTAGTTGTTTAATCCTCCTTGGTAGTACGTTGTACAATTTCATGTTGCTGTACGGTGGATTTCTTACAGGTAGCACCAGCTTATGCTGGCGCAGCTGAAAGATTTCGTTAGAAAATCTAGTACTCCTTAGATTAGGCTTGTTAAAGTTACTAAATAAGTTTCTATGTTTCAGAATGAAGAGTATAGACTCATAGATGTAAGTAGCTCTTGTTGTTAAAATATTAGCAAATTTGAACTGGCCTCTGCAGGATTCTCTGTAATGTAGATTGTTCAGAGTACGAATGGCTTCCTGCTGTATTCTAAAGATGCTTCTGATGGGTTTTTCTGGTGGATACTGTTTCCTCAAAATATAATTGCAAATTGTAAGTGGAAAACATGTGAAATACACCATCCTAAGAGCTGCAGTGTCCATATGCCTATGAAGACATCTGAATGCAAAAACTGCCTTGTTCAGACGTTTTGTAACACGGAGAGTATGTTTCGTCCAATGAAGCAATTGATCTATAAATAGTCTGATAGAATATTGTACCTCGAGGTCTTCGTTATTAATTTGTAATCTGGGAGGGTACTGGTTCGTATCTCTATTGGTTTTAAAGATGATAGTATTTGTCTTGTCTTTATTTATTATTAGTTTGTTCGTATGACACCATGATATCAATGATGACATCGTGCTATTTGCATTTGGACTAATATCATCCACAGTTTTGTTAATGATGTATCATCTGCATAGTTGATCATCAAGTGTTTCTCACTTGTGGGTATTTGATGTAGATCATTAACAAATATTAAGAACAGCAATGGGCCAATCGTGCTTGCTTGTGGAATACCCATGTTCACAATCCTTGGAGAGGAATAAACAAAACGATGGGGAGAGTAAACCCTGGTTATCTGTTCCCTATTATTCAAAAATGATTTGATCCAATCCGAAGCAACGCCTCTTATTCCATATTTGTATAATTTCTCTAACAGTATCATTTGGTCTACTAAGTCATAGCTTTCGAAAGATCCATGAGCATGCCAAATGAAATATTAAAGTTTTCTAGATTTTCTATTATTGTATGTATGTATTGGATACAAGCAGTTTGATGTTAAAGATGTTATTCTGGTACATACAATTTTTTCAAAAATATATTAAAAGGCCTATAGTTTCCGATCTCATTTTTATCTCCCGCTTTATAAATTGGAATGAGGAGTGCACGTTTCATTTTTTCCGGAAATTTACCAACCAATAATGAATTAATTATTATGAACAGTAAGTTACTTAATATAGAACTACACATATTTTTTAGTACTATGGGGGGGGGGGGGGGTTGTATATCGTCGGGCCTACGCTTTTTTTATTTTTTAAATTAACAATTATATTGGATATCTCTTCTTCACTAGCTGGCACAAAGAATATTGAATTTATATTTAACTCAATTTTGTCATTATAATTAATATTTGGCTGAGATTCAGTTAATATTATAGCTCTGTCCATAAGGAAATTATTAATTTTTATTGCACTAGCGCGTGGTTCTTTATTTAGCTTAAAATAATTATTTTTCTTTTTAAGTTCAGTTATTTCTCTCACAATATTCCAAGTTGTTATTTGTAGATTAGTCGAAGTTTCAATTTGTAGTTTAAATTTCTTTATCTTTTCGTTTCGCAATTTCTTGATGAATTTTGTGTGATGATTATTGTATAAATTTTTAAATAATGGGTTATGGGAAGATACTGTTTGTTAGAGTTTTAGGTTATTTTCCATCAATGCTAGTTGGGGGTTGGTAAAGATCCTTACAGTTGTGGTTTTCTTGCGTCTATGAATTTTGAGAAAGGCCTCGTTAAAATATTTCAAGAAAATGTCCGTGAACAAATTTCATTGCGTATCAACATTATAACAGTCAACTTCATACAATTCGTCCCATTCTATGCTCTCCAAGATCTGTCTGTGGTGTTTCAAGTCTTCTTCATTATACAATCTTACCGTCTGTTTATTGTTGGTATATGCATACTCCTTTCCGAAATCCAGTGTAAGCAGTTGCGCATAATGATCGGAGATATGATGGTTACTGGTTTTTATGCTGAACGGTATATAAATGTTAGCAATAATATTATCAATACATGTTGCATGTATAGGATGAGAAACTTCATTTAAAAGGAGTTTCGCGTAATAAGATTCTAGCAATGACAAACATTTCTGACTTGTGTTCGTGTTTTTTAAAATATTTATGTTGTAATCGCCAGCTATTATACCGACTATTTTTCTGAGGAGCAATAAGAATAGTAGGATAATATATATGGAATATATAGATAATAGGAATAGTAGGATATATATATATATATATATATATATATATATATATATATATATATATATATATATATATATAGAATATACTGATATATAGAATAATAGGATTTGTAGTTTGAGGAAAAAGCTTTTTATATTAGTCAATGGGGCCCTATAAATGCTTACAATTATTAGTACCACCTCATTAATTTTTGATTCAATACCAGAACACTCAAAAACACGTGCTTCTGAAATCAAGTTAATATCTTGCCTAGTTTTAAATTTTATTTATTTTTGCAGTATAGAGCCGAACCCCCATGCTCCCCTTCTTCACGGCAAAAGTAAGAAGCCACCTCAAAATTTCTAACCTTCAGTAACTCAAGTTCTGAGTTCTGAGTTCTTCCAATGCTCAGTTACGATTAGGAATCTGCACTGGTTATATTTTTCGAGCATATATTCAATTTTGTCAATCGAATTTCCAATGGATTGAATATTTTGGTTGAATAAAATTACTTTAAAGACACTACTAGAATTGTTTACTCCTCGGTTGGTCTTTTCTCTGAGTTTTCCCGATGTGTTCGAAAAACGGTTTAAACATGTGTTGCGTGGCCACATTTCGGCTTTTATTAATTCGTTATATTTATCTATAGGGACCGACACTTTGAAGGAAGAATACTCCTCTGGATGTTTTGACGCCAATTTCTTACAACGTATATAGTCGACTTTCTTGGTGTGTAAATATTGGACTATATCCTCTTCTTTTAATGAGGGTTCCAGCCTGTAAACATGTAGGTGGTGAAATCTTACTGCCGCTCTGATTTGATTTGCGGCGTCGTTAGTCCCATGAATAGTGTTGGATTTTCTGGCGCGTCCCGGTTCTATATTTCGGCGTTTCCCAAATCTCATTGGTTCGGAATTGTTTATATCTTTATCTTGTCTCATACCGGTCTTCTTTTGGACAGTTTTTGCTGAACATCTTGGCTTGTTTTTATTTTTTTTCAGATTCTTTATTTGCTTTTGGGTCCGGACACTGCAGGTACATCGGCCTTCGATTCTTTGCGTTTTTCTGTAAGTCTCGATAGCGCTGTTACTATGTTACTATGTAGAACGAACAATTTTTATTAACTCGTCGTTCTTCCGTAACAAGATTCAGTGTCAAGAAAACAAGAGTTGAATTCTGTGAGTCGTTGAGTAATATCTGGTAGAGGCTCCTCTTCTTTTATAATTCCATCGTTCTTTTGGGTTACCAATTTTAACTGATTGGTGAGTTGTTGAATGACATTAGTCAAGGGCCCACTTCCTTCCTTATCATTCCCGATAATATGTCAATATATTCTGGATTTTCCAGATAGTTTACTTTATCCGGGTTAGTATACGATCTTAGATCCCGCTTAGATCCCATGGTTCGGATTCAGTTGAGATTCTTGTACATTAAAAGAATAAAATATATTCTGCTCTCACGCACGACTGATCACTCTCGCGTTCTGACACGTACAAAATAATTTTAATATAAACAATAGAATTATCTATTATCTATAATTATAAATCTGCAGAAGTGCTTCAAGAACCTAAAAACGAATAGTATTTGTATGATCCGGGTGAACCGGTGATTAATAATATTGATTTTTTATTGTTATAACTTTAACTTATTAATAATTGTTATAACCTTGTCCGTTCAGCAGATTGGGATTGGAACACATCGTTTATTAAATTTTCTATAGTTGGGGCGGTTGAACGGCTGTTGTTTTTTAATACCTTTATTGTATATATATATATATATATATATATATATATATATATATATATATATATATATATATATATATATATATATATATATATATATTGTATTTGAGGTTTTCGCGGATAGATACCTGTGTTGTATTGTTTTCTCGGGGATTCCGCGTTGATGCTGAGGGTTGGCTCTGAAAAGAACCGGATTCTCGACGTTTCGGCGAACTAACATTCGCCATTCTCAAGAGATATATGCGTCCGTGCGGGTCAACAGTTAGACGCATACTTATAACAAAATACAACCATTAGACGCATAAGTATGCGTCTAACGGTTGACCCGCACGGACGCATATATCTCTTGAGAATGGCGAATGTTAGTTCGCCGAAACGTCGAGAATCCGGTTCTTTTCAGAGCCAACCCTCAGCATCAACGCGGAATCCCCGAGAAAACAATACAACACACACACACACATATATATATATATATATATATATATATATATGTATATATATATATATATATATATATATATATATATATATACATATATATGTATATATATATATATATATATATAAATATATATATATATATATATATATATATATATATAAACTTAATTTATATATAACATAGTTTAGATAAACACATTGAAGTGTAAATTTGTTGATTTAAAACCAGCAACTTACTAATTCCATTAGAGGCAACCTTATAAAGATGCAACTTTAAAAAACGTAGTATCGTCAAATTGATTAGAAAAGAGAATGAACCAAGGAGCCCAGAGACGGTCACACTCACAATCGATTTCCCATTTAGTTAAACTCTGGGTAAAGCCAAAGGCCTATTAATAACTTACTTGACACAATTAAACAAAAACAATAAATTTCAATCTTGTTACCCAAGTTTTGTATGATAATTGCTAACATATAATTTAATAACTATAAATGTCATGTCCCATTTCAACAGGTGCAGTAGGCTACTTAACAATAGGACTCGAGGTATTGGAATTTTCAGTGTCCTCAGCGTCTTCCGCAAACTCAACCGATTCTCAGCCCCAAACCGCAAAGCCCAAATTAATTAGAAGACAAACACCCTCAACTTTTTTGATCACAACTTTAATAACAATTCGGGCGAGGGGAAATTAAACGTCACAAATAGTTTTGGCATGGGTTTTAGGTAAATGGTGGCAGTGGGGGCAAGAATAGAGTAACCAGGAGATACAAAATTTAATTTAACAGTGCTAAAACTTTAATGATAAAACGCGTGAAACTAATACAGGTATAACATTTGACAGGTTAGTGATATCGGTAAACGTGTTAAAAACCGTAAACGAACTATTTAAGTAAATATATAAGTCTGTCACGGAAAATTTAAATTGAAGGATACTCACCTTATTTTACAAATTTGGCATTGTATCCTTTAAATTCGAAATTTTCTGAGAAGAAGTGAACTCAAAACCGTGTGTCCCGATAAGTTTCTCAGTCATGGAATGTATAATTGTATAATGTATAATAATATTTATAACTAGGAAAAAAGGCTGTTAAAAAACAATTTTGAAATTGTGCTATTCACTTGTTTTGCTCTTAATAAGATAGCTATTCTTCCCTGTTTCCCGCAATTGTCTCCTTTATTTATTATATTTCGACAGTTTTCTTAAAATATACAGGTAATAGATGTATATTCTTCTAGTAATAGCGAATATGTATCACTGATAAGAAGAAAATAAGAAACATGGAAATATGTTCTGGTTAAAACTGATTTACTGCAAATTTCAATTTTGGAGTAATTAGAGTTAAAGAAACCGCTAAAATTTATTAAGATAAAAAATGGCAAACAAAATCTTTGTATTTTTGTCTACATTCTCCACCTAAACGGCTGGATGGTTTGAATTGGTTTGGATGGTTTGGAGTACTTTTTTTGGGAACGTTGGCCAGCCCAGGCTGCCTCAAGTGGTTCCACTGAAACGGATGGACAGAGGGACCACCAACGATGGCATTGCTGCCATTCTGCTCAGTCTACGAGTCTTCCCGTAACGGGCATCAGATGCACTTTATTGAGTTAAAGTATAAAAGAATTACACAGAAGTAGAGGATGCTATGCAATGGCATTTACAAGAACAATAACAAAACACAAAAAAACCCTACCGCCCTTGTTCAAATCCAGGCAATTCCTTAGCACCAGCCCCATCTTACCTGCGAGGTCACCCGCCACGGCTTCGACCGTGACTTCCCTTTCCAGGGCTCACGTTATGGCCTTTCGCTAACTCTCCCAATGCGGACAAGCCACGAGAGTGTGCTCCGCCCGCTCACGCTCACGCCCTATCCACAGGATGTGCATCTGTCATCTGGGGCTTTCCCAATCTTGTAGATATACGTTCCGAAGGACCCGTGCCCGGTAAAAAGCTGGGCGAGGAAGTGTCAATCTACCTCATCCAGCCCTCGCCCCATCCACCGAATTAAATCTGGGATAAGGCGACGAGTCCACGCGCCATTTCCGCCGCGTGACCACCTCTCCTGCTGGCAGGCAAGGAGTTGCTCCAGAGCAGATCACCTTGCCTTCCCGCGGTTTCCCTTAGATGTTCTCGCGTCCCTTATGGACGCGCGCTCCATAACAAGGAGGTCCGCGGGAGGAATCCGCGATAGAATCTCCACGGCGTCACTGCTGACTGTACGGTACGCAATGCCCGTCGCAATCGCTCCCTGTTAAGGGCGTTACCCCTCACCGCCGCTGCCTACACGGCAGCCTCGTATAGGAGTATGCTAGTGGCTACACTGGCCATTAGCCTCCTCCTACCCTCCCCAGGCCAGCGGCATGAGACCAGTTGTGACGAGGGTGCCGCGTTGCTCTGTGACGAGCATATCCCAGCACCTGTTGGTGAAGACAAGTGCCAGGTCATCCGCATACGCCACAATACCCACCAATGTAGGCAGTAACCGCCTCAGCGTCCGCGGAAGACCGTCATGGGCGACATTTCTCAAGAATGGTCCTAAAACCGATCCCTACGGAACCACGTCAGACAAGCCCCGCTCGCGCTAGTCCTCCCCCTCGCAGTACCCAATGGTTCTATCGCGTAAGTTTTCGACAGTAAGTCTCAGCAATGTCTGCGGTATTTCCCACCCTGCTAGTGCCTCGAGGACGAACCACCATTGTACCGTCTTTAAGGCATTGGCGACGTCAAAGCTGACGACTTCACAATGCTTCCTGGTACGGTACAATCTGCTGTTGGTCCCCTCCGCGACACAAAGGACAGCCCGAATGGCATCCCCCGTACTAACCCATTTCCGAAACTCGAACTGCAACGGAGCGACTCCGCCCCCTTGCTCCATAACGGCATGTAGCCGCCATAGCAACCTTTCCAGCACTTTTGCCCCGCCATCCAGCAAACAGATCGGTCTGTACGCAAAAGGCGTCGAAAGATCCTACCCCGCTTTGGAATAAGAGCCAAAACAACCTTTTTCCAACATAAACACTCCCTCTTCCAGACATCTGTTGCAGACGTCTGCCTTTCGGGGTCCCCCTGCTGCCAGGCGGAACAGCTCGTTAGGCAGCCCGTCTGGGGCAGGTGTCTTTCTCGCGGGTAGTGAGACTACCACTTTGCGGACCTCCTTCACGGTGAAGGAGGTCAGCCCAACTTACCCTACGACAGCGCGTCCCACCCCCCTCGCCATGACGAAGAAAAGGTGGTCAACTACGGCTTCGGGCCCACCCGCCACGGACGCGTCCGGACCCTTCCCGCGGTGCCCGAACCGACCGGTGACAACTTGGTAAGGCAATCCCCACGGATCGCGGTCGACCAGGAGGCTGAGGTCCTGCCACCACTGGGAGTTGCTCCGCGAGTCCTCAGTCCTCTTTCGCCCGCTTCTACGCAGCCTCGCACGACTCTTCTCTATGCCGCGCGCTCTGAAGTTGACGCCTAGAGGCCGGCGCCACCCGTCCCGCTTGCGCCACTTCTGGAGTCCACAAAAAAAACGGCTTCCGCCCGACTGAGGACAGACGTCTTTGAGGGACGCCAGCCCTCTACGCGTTAACCACCCTGTCCATGAGCGCCCTGGTAAAGTCCTCCGCGGCCAGCCCGTGCGGTGCAAATCCTGGAGCTATCTCATGAGCAATAGCTTCCCATCAGCCATTACATCATTAATTAATTGCCACAATAAATTCAGAAGTCGTAAGTTGATATATTTTCGATGATTTTCTAATTATATTCCATATTTTCTATACTGCCAAAATCACAGTGCAAACATAAATCCGATATTCTACCTGAGGGAAATTGTACCCAAGAATAGAAAATAAGGAACCAAATTACCTTTCGAAATTAAATATTGGCAGAGCAAGTTAGTTTTCATTTTTTATTCGGAGCCGCATATTATGTATGTTATTTGATTCCATAAATAGAGTATACTATACATAATACTTCTATGAAACCATTTCTCAATATGTTAATAATTTCAAGGTAATTAATTCGCCTGAGATATGGCATGTCAAGGTTATAGTAAAATATAATGATTTTTTTTTAATTAATCGGACAAGAATTCAGAGAATATGGTGAATTCTTATGTTTGGAATATGGTATACTTTTTCTATATTGTGAGATTACTGTCTAAGAAAGATATTTTCTAAAGAAAATTGAGTAGATTTTTAAAATATAAAAATGCAGTAATTAATTGTTTTAGCCTTATCTATTTAGGCCTATATTTTTAGCCTAAACGATATAATAAATGTTTTTTAATAAAGCTACTTATGAAACCTGTATCATGAATTGATAGCTATGGTTTCACTAACACAGTGGTATATAGAGATCTATAACAAACATTTTACAGTGGATATTGGTGAATAAAATCGGATTCTGAATTGAGGTAATTACTAGAGCCATAGACATTTAGTCACATGAAAAGTCATACAGGGGGTGTTCAAGTAAGTGTATTCCAATTTATAATTCAGAACAGTAAAGCTACACCGATGAGAAATACATCTCGAAATGCGTGTGCATATGGCTATTATTTTAAAACATTATTTATCTAGTACTCGTTCAGTGGCATGAAAATGTACTGGAGGCTGGTAATAAAATGCAAATACCTGTTGTATAGTTCAAAATCCTGCGTAACAAAAGCCAGGGAAGTAGTTGTTCAACATGGGATTTGTTTTGTTGTCTTAATAGGACTTATATATTATAGAGTTTCGAACAGGTTGAATATATCTATATATTCAGGCTACATTTCACCCTCAATAAGTTCATATTTTCAATGGTTTTTCCGATTTCTAAAAATTCCAGTAGATCCAGTTTACATACTTATTTCTGGAGGTGTAATGTTGTGTTCTGTTGTTATTGATGTACGCATGATTTTTTTTAACAGATTTGTTTTTGGTTTATTATTGCTTGACACGTTTTGAAGAGTATTGTTCCGGTAGGCTCTGACGGTGTTATTTTCTTTGATTATATTTCGTATCCAAACCGAAATCTTTCCTAGTTATGGAATACATTTGAAAGTTTTTTCTTCTTTTTCCGAAATACTTTCGAAGTTACTGTTCGTAACTCTATAAATAACACCTAATATACTCTGTACTCTAATATCAATACTCTTCAAAACGTTTTATGCAATCATAAATCAAAAATAAATCTTAATAAAAAATCCCAATTTAGCCACCACTCTTTAAAATATGGCAAACTCTATCTTAAAATAGTATAAGTATGTGTAATTGTAAAATGTTTGTAGTAGGTCTGACTGTGTTGATGAAACTAGAGTCATCAATAAACGATCACATAAACAAGTTACATAATTAGTTTTATTTAAAAAAAAATTAAATACAAAATTCAGTTAATTTTTTTTTAGAACAAGAAAACAAGAACAAGAAACCTTATAAAATATTCCTATAATTCGATAACAAGTAACCATTTGATTTGGCATTTTTAATTGATGTTAGTAGCAAAAATATATTATTTGATAACTTAGTGAATAGTATGTTTTAATTCTTCTAAAATAAAATTAAAATCAACAATCCCAGTTACAAAAGTTTTTGTTCCAATTCCTGCACATGAAAGATAGAGCAGAGTAATGTGCTTTGGATAGTAGCAAACAAAAAATCAGGTTATTGCAAGGGTCATTTCAAAATCGTTTTCGTGATTTGGATGAAGAAGAAAACTACATGCTCGCATTTATAAACCTATTTTTACTTAAACGAAACGTAATAAAAAAAATCAATTATTGAAAATAATGTTTTTTTACATCAAAACGCTTCTGAGATTATTAATATCTGGCGTTCATTACACTAATCTTCCTTAAATTAAGAAAATGTGCATAAAATTCTATGTCGTTTCGGAACGATATACAGATTGGAAGTATTTGAATTCATGAAATTGATTAAACGCAACACGAGGTCGCGAATGACTAATGACTATGAATATCACACATTTAAATACTAGCAAAATTCATACACGCTCTAAAGAATACTTAATAGTAATTAATGTAATGCATTAATAGATATAATTTTATATGCCATAACTAAATCATTTAAAAATGTTAATTATGTCTATAAACAAACTTTTTTAAAAAGGTTATTAGTGAAGACCAATAAGTGAAGAGAATACTCCAATCACTCCATGAGAGCCCTATCGGCCATTGTTCAAGAGATCATCTCTCATTATTGTAAACTGGTACTCCAATCCACATATATCTTTTGAACTGGCGTACATTTATTGATATAGCTGCGTGATTGAGTAATTCCCTTTCCTTTACTAAGCAATGCATAGGACCCTACGTGTATACCTATTTTACAAACCCAACCATGAACTTAAAAAGGTAGAAAAGGTGCTTGACTTGTGCGGCGTATCTGAATTCGTATGTAAAAAATGACTGATGGTATGCAAAAGGTTGGCTTCCCTCGCTCTAAATCATCGTAGTTATCATATATTTTTAAATGTAATAATGCCAGAATTGACTGATTGAAAGAAAAGTTTGGTAAATGGATAATTTGAACATAAGCCACCGTTTATCAGCTTCCAACAAATTGTGATTGAACTCCATTAGACTACTCAGTGGGTGTTGCTTCAAATCAATAATATACACAAATAAACCACGCACACTTGATCATTTAAAATTGAAAATTCAACGTTGTAGTCATGACAATAGGTCTCATTAAACGAAAATTAGGTTCATCGCATTTATCCCTGTATACGAATTCGAGGTGGCGTTTTAATTCACATGATATTCACAATATAATGGTATCTTGTGTGCTTCCAACTAAAAACGAAATTGTGGATATATATGAAACTATTTTAGTTTAATTTCATTTTAAAATCAGAACGTATTTATTGAACAAAAATTATATTTCAGGAAAAATTTTTAGAATTCCTTATCAGGATTATTATTAATATTTCTGAGAATATCTTAATTGTGAGCAGAAAATCTTTGTTATATGCTATATAGGGTGACGAAGCCATTCATTGCCACCTCTCCAATTACTTCGACCTTTTTATTGTTGTTACAAATAAGTACTGATTTTACGTTCCGCTTTATCAGTTTCTTCCAAATGGCATTATATGAATTCATCTCTTCTTCTTAACAATATAAATGGTGAATTTTTTAAATTAGGCTAATTTTTCGACTCAATATTAGGCCTATATCGAGACTAAATAATATATAAAAAATGATAAATAATAGGGATGATAATAACCAAAATTAAAATAAAACCAAACATTACAATTATAAATAGGTAGGGAAAGATCCTATGTTCTAAACCCACCTCCCCCTCTGACCTAGACCTTGACCCCGACACTTCCGGTTTCGATTTCCGGTTTTCAGTTTCGAGTTCCAGTTTCGGGTTTCGGTTTCGGGTTTCGACTTCCGGTTTTGACTTCCGGTCGCCATTTCTGGATGCGCAAGAAAATTCAAAAAATTAGACGTGAGGCGGAAAAATTAGGTGCTGGCGGGGGCAAATGAGCTGTGTAGTTGGTTGCATATATCAACGAGGCTAGATACATGGGGCTATATACATGAGACTAGATAGACAGGTTTGATTCATGAGACTAGATAGACGACGCTAAATACATGGGGCTAGATAGACGAGGCTAGATACATGAGACTAGATAGACGGGGTTAGATACATAGGGCTAGATAAATGGGGCTAGATAGACGGGGCTAGATACATAAGACTAGACAGACGAAGCTAAATACATGGGGCTAGATACATGAGGCTAGATATATGAGACTATCCTGGTCGGGGAGGCGACAACTAGGGCGGTTTTCATTAACTGTCCGGGCTGCCCACCCTGAATGAATGCAATATATGCGATACCGGGGTGGCGCATACTAAAAGCCAAGGTGGAATAGGGGATTTGGTGAGATATATGAGACTAGATAGACGAAGCTAGATACATGAAACTAGATAGGCGGGCCTAGATACATGAGACTAGATAGACGAGGCTAGATATATGAGACTAGACAGACGAAGCTAAATACATGAAACTAGATAAGACTGAACTAAAATATATAAGGTATTGTTTAATTTAACTAAAATATATTTTCAATTGTTTTTTTTTCGTTTAACTTAATAAACGTAATAAGATTTTAATTCAAATAAAGTTTCAGTATTCGGTTAAGCATAGCCGGATGTTTGTGTATGTCAGTGTAATCAATTTCTTCGAAATGTTTTTCGTATTTGTTTTTCGGATTGGCGATTAGACGCAGCCGGCCGTCTAGCGCTGATTACAACTCTTATCAGCGGTGCGCGAGCAGAGAAAATAATAAATTATGAAGCGTGGTCTAATCAATTTCTGGTTATTCGTTTTAAATTAATAAACAGAATCACGTGAAACATCCAGCGGGTATATAAGTAGCGAGCTGAGAGAGTTCTAAACCTGTAGTCGTCACTCGTTCCTCCGCTGTCAAACAATGAACATATTTATTCCGACAACACCCAACGAAGCCCTCGCTGCGAAGTATTTCGACCCCGATTACTTGGACACCGTGGACGACAGCGTCCTCGTCCAAATGATGGATTACATAACGAAGCTAATGAAGAACCAAACCGCCAACGACAAACCCCAGGAAACCGCCGCCGAAAAGACAACTGATGCCGTCTCCGAGCAGACAAACGAAGCCGCCCCCGAGATGACTAACGAAGCCGCCGCCGAAAAAATAAACGATGCCGCCGCCGAAAAAATAAACGAAGCCGCCCCCAAGAAGACAACCGAAGCCACCGCCGAAAAGGCAACCGAAGCCGCCCCATAGAAGACAACTGATGCCGCCCCCGAGAAAACAAACGAAGCCTCCGCCGAAAAGAAAACCGAAGCCGCCGCGGAAAAGATAACTGAAGCCGCCCCCGAAAAGATAACTGAAGCCGCCCCCGAGAAAACAAACGAAGCCGCCTCCAAAAGAGCAACTGCAGCCGCCCCACGGAGAAGAACCACACCGATGGACACACACAGCGCCACCGAAGCCACCCCCAAGCGTAAATTGAACCAAGAAGAAGAAGAAACCATCACCATTAACGACAAGACCAAGCACATCAGGACCACAGGCCACTGGAGAACAACCACAGAAGACGAAACACAGAAGAAGCAACGAAGAAAATCGAGAACCACACCAAGCCAACAGGACCCAACTGTAATCAAGTAAAGGCAACGAAACCCAAACCCAACGAAAGACAAACAACAGACGACACAGACAAACAAACATACTAAAAAAAAAAACACAACGACAACCAAACCACAAGACGGCGGGATAGCTGGGCGAAAGCTCAAAACCGCCAAATCAGCACAGGACATATGATGAGTTCTAAACCAGTTGTTAACTAAACCTCGTTACGACAAGTCGCCAACATAAAAATGTTCTCCTGTGCTAAATGTGTGAAAGTGTTTGCAAGGAAGGATGCCCTCTCAAGACATCTGAAAACCTATTGTAAGTCTAAAAATATATTATAAATATTCAATTAACAAGCGAATTTAATTTATAGAGGCTAAAATTACCCTCAAATGTGACGTTTGCGATGTCCAATTTACAAGATTGGACAACTTAAAACGTTACAAGAAGCTATCACACAACATCGACACGCCATCCACCTCGAAGAGAACCCTAGATGCTACCGATTCAACCACCACCTCCAAGAGACCCCTAGAGACCGACGATATACCCTCCGCCTCGAATAAGATGAAAATGAGCCCACCAACCCCATCAATTCACCGCTGTGATGTTTGCGATAAAGTTTTCCCTACCAGAGGCAAATATGCGGGGCATCTACGTTCACAGCAGCATCTCCGGATGGCAACTAAACCATATCAATAAGGTAATACCGAAATTTCTAGTAGTTTTAAGAAAAGGGTTGCCACATATAGAATAAATGGTTCGGGGATAGATATAGATAGCTTTATAGTCAATTCGAGGGGTACTGTTGGTAGCGTGATTGCAAACGTTATCAGGTCGAATAATTCAGGGGTAGAATTTAATATTGAACTCTTTGGTATTTATATAAATGAACAAAATCCCGCGGGCGAATTAAAGTCATTCAATACTCAATTCAATTCTCATTTCATAAATTCAATATTCAATTATCGCGAATTAACCACTAGCATGAGCAACTTTTCCGAAATTTATGATGATATGTGTGCCAAAGTTTAAACAAAATGTAGCGAGTTTCAGCAGAAACATTCGGGTTGGTCATTAAGGGAGATTTCCCATTTAGAAATTAATATAAATAAAGACAAACCAATACGTGGGTCATCATTTATTGAACTACCGAAAGAAATAAGGGATTAACGAGCATGCATCAATGTTCAAAATGAAGACGAGTTTTGCTTTTTATGGAGTATTATATCCGCGTTACACCCAGTATGTGCACACAGAACGCCCGGCATCATATCCTCACTTTTCTCAAATTTAAAAATACTACAGACTAGATTTCTCGCTTAAAATTAAAGACATTTCAAAATTCTAACAGACAAACAATATTAGCATTACCGTTTACGGTTTGGAATTTAATTTCAAATCTAAACAACATGACGTAATAGGACCAATTTATCATACTGATGAGGCTAGGGAAAGACATGTAAATTTATTATATTTAGAAGAAGGGGTTAAAGGCCATTATGAATTTATTAAAAATATTTCACGACTCCTAAGAAGCCAGATTACATGAGATTGTAGAAAGAAATATTTATGCGACGGCTGCTTAACCTTCTTCTCAACAGAATCGACTTTTAAGCAACATCAATTGAATGACTGTAACAAGATATACACTATTATGCCGACAGAAGACCTTATAAAAGATAAGAGAGGTAATATGATGCCGGGGAATGTATTACATTTTCAAAATTTCGATAGAAAATTGCGTATACCTTTTGTTGTATACGCAGATTTTGAATCATTATTAAAACCAATTGATACAAGTTCGCCGGACCCTGACAATAGCTATACAAATCAAACACATATACACGTACCGTTCAGTTTCGCCTATAATATAAAATGTTCATTCAAAGATTCATTAAGTAAATTTTTCACGTATACCGGAGAAGAATGTCCAAAATTATTTTGTGATAACCTCTATGCAGATGTTAAGGAATTACACAGGAAACATTTAAGCGTTACACTTCCGATGGTTAAATTAACTGCACTTGAGCAAAATACATAGATACGGCCATATATGTAATAAATTATTACAAGTAACAGACAAAGTCGCCGATCATGATCATTTAACGGGCAAATTTCGGGGAGCCGCCCACTCAAATTGTAATTTGAATTATAAAATTCCTAAAATGATTCCTGTATTTTTCCATAACATGTCAAATTATGATGTTCATTTGTTTATTAAAGAATTTGGATCCGACGAGGAAAATATTGACATTATTCCACAAAATAAGAAAAAATATATATCTATCACCAAAAATCTACCGGTCGTGGAAAATGTAGATAAAAAAGGGGTAGAAAATAAAATTTATTTGAAATTAAGATTTATAGACTCATTATGATTTGAGGTTCGAAAAATTTTCCCCAACAATGAACATTTTATGTTATTAGGCAGAAAGGTGTTTTCCCATACAAACACATGGACTCATTCGATAGGCTGACTGAGACATCTTTACCGCACAAGGACTGCTTTAACGATTCATTAAATAACTATATCATTACCGACAAAGAATATAATATTGCTCAGACTGTTTGGACTACATTTAACTGTCGAAATTTAAAAGATTACTCTGACCTATATTTAAAGACTGACGTATTGGTATTGACAGATATTTTCGAACAGTTTAGAAACGTATGCATCACGACATATCAGCTTGATCCGACCCATTGTTATACGGCCCCCGGACTGAGCTGGGATGCAATGCTGAAAATGACTGACATAAATTTGGAACTTTTCACGGACATAGACATGCACCATTTCGTCTCCAAAGGCACTGGAGGGGGTATTTGCCAAGCCTAGCTGAGATACGCTAAGGCGAATAATAAATAATTATCGAGTATAATTCGAACCACCCCAGTACATATTTAGCGTATTGGGATGCGAATTAGCACTTTCTCAACTAATGCCTTACGGTGGGTTTAAATGGTTGACGGAGACTGAACTTTTAGACTTTGACCTGACGAAAAGGAGTGATGATTCACCTATTGGCTATTTTATCGAAGCAGACATCGAGTAGCCTGAATGATAATCCTCACATAATGATTTACCATTCCTCGTTGAAAGCATGATTCCACCAAATTTAAAATTTAATAACAGAAAACTTATTCCAAATTTAAACAACAAAGAAAAGTATATTACTCACTACAAAACTTTAAAGCAGGCAATAAATCACGGTCTGAAAATTACAAAAATTCATAGAATTATAAAATTTGAACAATCTGATTGGCTAAAACAATATATCGACCTAAACACTACTTTACGACGGACAGCTAAAAATGATTTCGAAAAAGACTTAATGAACAACAGTGTATTCGGCAAAACCATGGAGAATGTGAATAAACGAGTGGATGTAAAACTTGTTAATCATTGGAATGATATTGGTCGTAAACCTGGCGCGGAAACACTTCTCGCTAAACCGAACATGAGAAGTGTTTCCACGTTTACGGAAAATTTAGTTGCGATCCAGTTTAACAAGTTAAAAGTTTTCTATAACAAACCGATTTATGTGGGGTTTGCCGTTTTGGATTTGTCTAAATTGTTAATATATGAGCTTTTTTTACGATTTTCTGAAACCCAAGTAGGGTGAAAAAGTTTCTCTATGCTACTGCGACACCGACGGTCTTATTTTATTGATCGAAACTGATGATATTTATATAGATATCAAGGAGGACATTGAAAAATTTGATACCAGCAATTTCAGACCTGATAACGTTTTCAATATGCCACTGAAAAATAAAGCAATGCTAGGGTTAATGAAGGATGAGTTAGGGGATAGGATTATGAATGAATTTATTGCGTTGAGATAAAAAATGTACGCGTATTGCACAGAGGAGGATCAAGCGAATTGGCTCAAAAAGGCTGAAGGGGTTAAGAAGTGTGTAGTGGATAAAGATATTACTGGAGCCGATTATAAACAATGTATGTTTAGTGGCGAAGTTGTATATCGGCAACAGAATATTTTTAGAAGCTACAAACACATCATCTTCACAGTTCAGCAAAATAAAATCGCGTACTACTCGCGTAAGTAGTGATGACGATAAAAGATTTATCTGCTCAGATGTTGCAGTACTTTAGCTTTTGGCCATTCGCTTATTCCATAAAGTAATTTTTCACTTATCCCATAAAGTAATTTTCCGTATATTTTAATGTTTATTATTCACCTTCAACCTAATAAATTCATTCATAATATATATATATATATATATATATATATATATATATATATATATATATATATATGTATATTGTATTGTAAATAATGTATATTTTTGTATTGTAACTATTAATAATGTATAAATGTTTATATATTTATTCTAATTTTAAATAATGCATATTTTTCTATATAATTGCTAATAATGTTTATATTTTTACTTTCATTATGTTATCTAAGTTTTCAACCTAAACGATAGAGAAATGTATTATTGATAAGAAAATACCTCGATACACAGGAAATAACAAACGTTTTCTAATCACAGAATATTTTCAATGTGTGACAAGAAGAAAACATGAAAAATAATCAAATTATATACATTTTATTAATATATTTTTCTTTTATTATATTATTAATTCTACAAAACTGTAATAATATCTATATATTCTTTTATTGTTATTGTTTATAATTCTTTAACATATATTTTCCTTTTAATAAATGTCTATATAAAATCTATTTCTATTTTCATTATGTTAACTTCTTTCTACATTTTCAGACTAAACACGGGGGAGAAATTAATGATAAATTATAATATTCTCAATCGCAATCTCCTATTATGAACTAATCTCTAGGAAGATATGCGCGTTGGAACAGCTGTGAATAATAGATCAGAAATATTACTTCTCAAGGATGGTGATAAGGTTGTAAAATAAAGAAAACTCCACATAGAATTTCCGGGTCTATTAAATTTTAATAATAATACATTTAAATTTACATCAATACATTGAAATACTTATATAGTAATTCAATTCAAGTAGGCAATCGTAAGTATTACTCGATTATGTCGGCTTCTCTTAAAGCGTTTTCTATAGTTTGAATCTCATAATCCTTAGATGTGTTTCCAATTTTTTGTGACTTTTTTAACAGCCAAAATCGTTCAACCAACTCGTTAGGATTATTCCATTCAATAAACGGATTAAACGACTCCCCGCTTGCAATTTTCTCATTGAGGTAAGATATGTTCCCTTCAAAATCAAAGTCTGTAAAAACACTTTCTTCATCTTCTTCTCTCTTATTAATGCAATTTCTTGGAAATCCTGCAGGGGTATTCTGTTTGGATGTTTGAGAATTACTAATATTAAATCGATGTTCCAATAAATCCAGGTAATTTAGCAACTATTTAAAGGAGTCAGCTAACATTGAGACGTTTATTCTGTTTTTTTCTATCCCCACCATTAAGTCATTGTATATATCATGATCTTTGGGTACACCTGCCTCAATATCTTCAGCTACACTTTTATAAACTATGCTTTTATAAAGTATGCTGCTAAAGTAACTGCTTTCTTCCATTAAGCCATTGTCTATGACATTTTCAGACAGTTTCGCTTCCACTTTCTTTACTTTACTTTCAATCTGTTATTGTTTTTTGATTGCTTCACAAGTTGTACTTTCTTTAATATTATATCTCTAAATTCTCTAGATTTGTCATTTTCAATTACTAGATCATTATTATCAATTAATTTGATACGTTTTTCTTTTTGGATTATCTCTTCATCTGGCAGATTTCTAAATGTGGTTTCATTAAGAGTGTCTTGCGATGCAAGTGCATTGAAAGTGGATGGAAAGTGGATGCAAGTGGATGAAAAGTGGATGCAAGTGGATGGAAAGTGGATGGAAAGTGGATGCAAGTGGATGGAAAGTGGATGGAAAGTGGATGCAAGTGGATGGAAGATAGATGCAGGTGGATGGAAAGTAGATGGAAAGTGGATGCAATTGGATGGAAAGAGGATGTAAAGTGGATGCAAGTGGATAAATATATTTATTTATATATATATATATATATATATATATATATATATATATATATATATATATATATATATATGTTGTATTTGAGGTTTTCGCGGATAGATACCTGTGTTGTATTGTTTTCTCGGGGATTCCGCGTTGACGCGGAATACCGTTAGACGCATACAGTATGCGTCTAACGGTTGACCCGCACGGACGCATATATCTCTTGAGAATGGCGAATGGTAGTTCGCCGAAACGTCGAGAATCCGGTTCTTTTCAGAGCCAACCCTTGAGCCAACCCAGAGCGGGTCAACCGTTAGACGCATACTTTGTTGGAAAAATTCATACTGTTTCGGCAAAAAGCTATTTTTTATTTAAAATTACTTTCAGAATTTATAAATTTAGATTTTCTGTAATTTTAGGAAAAATAGCTTTTTGCCAAAAGAGTATGAATTTTTCCAACAAAGTTTCACAAAGTTGCTTGTCATAACTGATCTCTATTATAGTTGTTACCCTTTTATTTGTTTCTTAAGCATTATCAGCAACACAAGAAAGGCCTTTTGCTTCTGTAGTTGTAGTTGTGCCAAATATTTTGGACCCACTTAATCTTTTAAGGAGATGTAGCGGCTCATAGCTTTTTTTGATGTTGGGCATTTTATTTCGATGCTGTACACAGTACTTTCCCCATCTGGAGAAGCACCCATGGTAGGATAATCAGCATTTAATTGTAATCCACATCTATTTATTTTTATTTGTCTTATTTTCTCCACTTCTTTTAATACTTTATTTTCTAATAGTCGGCCCCTTTTCATAGCCTTTGTGTCCTTCAATTTACTTGCTCCCAATATGTTCTCAATTCGGGAACCATCGAGAACATTGCAATGTGCAACCTCATATGCCTTAGAAGCTGTGATTCTGCCCCATCTCAGCTCGTGTCACAATGGACAGCCATTTTGCTCAATAGTCAACAGCAATGCTCAACAAATTCATCAGGGTTGGTGGCTTTGCTTGTAATGACTAAATTATGTATAGACAATTTTTCAATGTTGTTTGTAAAATTTTAAGTGATTATTTGTATCACCAACCATCTTTATTTTTTACCATTGTGAAAAAGTTGTCAGTGCTCAAATTTTTTAGCACAAGCTTATGTTTAGGTGTGCTGCGAATATCCTTTGCTTTTAAAAATTTCAAGCTGGTACCAATCGAAGATAACTTGCATTTTTTCCAATAGCACTCAATACTTGTGTTTGATGGATCTTCGCTACGCCGGTGTAGCCATGCTAAAAAAGCAATAGCATGCTTGCAAGCTCCTAAAACAAAAACAAAATTAGGTTAGGTTTCTTTAACATATGAAAATGTAACTCTGGTTACAGTATGGACCTAGTGCTGCTAACTCATCACTGTAAACAGTATTTTAATGATACGTTCTTAACCTTGGTTATATTGACAATCTTTGTGGCAAAGCCAAAGTTTCTGACTTTGCCTCCGACTTCTGGTTAGAAAATATCTTACTGTAAACAATTAGTACAAGAAATTAAAAGAAATCCTACCTAAGTGTGCCACGCAATCTTCACGTTAAACAGAAATAATAGTTTCTTCAATTTCGTCACAGGTAGCCTGTACAGCATAACACTTCTGACACACATTGTGTTCCGGTGTAATTCGAGCTTTCACTATACATATGTTACCATCTCGTCTTACTTTTACATAGCCTACTGCTGAATCACCATAAGATTCTCGTTCAGATCTGTAACAAAACCTTTTAGTTAAATACATAAAAGTTAGGTTAAAGACAGCTGCATTTAAAGTTATGATTAGATAAAAACTGCTGTGTGCATGCATGCATGAAAACCTATTGTTTTAAAAATATTAAATTAGAAAATATCGTGGTTTTCAATAATTACCTTGCAGCGTTTACTCCTTTGACCTCAGTGGACGTAAAATCTGGAATCGAAAGAAAATATGTTGTCATCATAAATGCATCTATTTTTGGTAAATTGCCCGATTGTGCTTTAACAAAACCACTTTCCGTCATTGTTCTTGATAATTATATAATGTCACTATAGACCACAATTGCACTTGGTACTAACACACTAGAAACGCAGAAGTAGAACTAGGAAACACTAAGAAAAACTAGAAAACACTAACAAAACACTAGAAAACACAGAACTAGAAAAACACTAATGTAATATTTCCCAGCGAAACAGCACAGTGAATATCAGAGACAAATATTGACGTCGATAAATATCATAACATGTGCGTCACAGTCCTTGGTTTCGGTTCGACCAATGCTGATGCGTTTCGCAAATTTGAATTCGCTCGCATATTTTGGACTTTTTGATTTTAATTTTTGGAATAAAATACAAACTAAATAAGAAAATAATGGTATAGGTGTAATTGCAAGATCGTAAAGTGTCGGTG